>OY390724.1:5899581-7352581 GCA_959613375.1 Heteropelma amictum
GCAGGAACACGAAACAACGTTGATACATCAGCTGAAATCAGCGGATAAAACATTGATGAATTCCGCGAATCGTTACAAAGGACCATCGTTATCAACCGGCGTAGCTACAGCAAAATTCATTACGTCCCTGGCGGCTGCCCTTGTCGGTTGTCCAAACGTAACTTGCAGCGCTTACGTTCGGTCGGATGTTTTGCCGCTTTGTCGTTTCTTCTCGAACGAACTTCAATTCGGCCGCCAGGGTGTCGAGAAGAATTATGGATTGCCAAAAATATCGTCACAGGCTCTCGATCTAATCGAACAGTCTTTACCTCATATCAACGAACTATCCAAGACGGCGATTGATAATGTTCACAAAAACAATGCTGTTTAAATACACGAGTAATATTTACTTTTTTTGAGTAACCCAATGTTGTAAAAAAAGACGGTAAATTCGTGAATGACGCGCAGTACGAAATTCAATACCTGCAGCGCCTCTGGTGGCGCGCGGGAAAAGATGCCAAAAAGCACTGCGATTTTTTTCCCATCCCTATAAATGTATGCATATTTCGTGTATGTAGCTCTACAATATTGAGTTCCACTGCTCCTATATACATATATACACAGTGTATATATGGACGATTTTATAAACCGTTTACTTTGGAATTAACGATGCAGTCACACGCGCCACGTCTTCGAATTCGTTCTTTATATTTATTATTATTCCTTTCGCTCGGTAAGACCGCCATTTGAATGCAAAATCGCGACGATTGAAAGTTTAGGTTCTATCCGAATTTGGTATCGATATGACAATAAGTAAAATCTCGACGTGAATTCGCGGTTCGTAACATCGCACATATTTTTCACACAATGTCCCGCATATAACACACGTGAATGAAAGCATACGCTAAACGGCGGGTCGAAAAATATATCAAATGATAATCGCATTAATAATAATTATAATAACGATAACAACGATAATAATTATATAAAGCGCATCATCGATAAAATCACATAATACCAGGGCAATTTTCTATAAATATACTTAGCCTCAATATCAACTCGCGGATTTAAATTTGGATCAGTCGACGAGCGGAAGGGGTATAAGGAGAAGCGAGAAGAGCGTTCAGACGTGACATACAGGCCTGGTGTACTCTGGTGTACTCGTGTAAAACCCGGCTGAAAAAGCATAAAGCGGCGCACGCCCCAATCTATTTAAAAGTTGTGTGCAAATTTTTGTTGTATTCAACCGTGATAGAAAAAGAGATACCGAGAGGCATTATCTGTGACACAAAAGCGTAGCGTCGAAGAGGAAACAATCTCTGACGCGTCTTCTTAAACGAGGAGAGCGAAAATAAAAAAAGAATAATTATGGGGATGCTTTTATCCAGATTTCGGGTGAGTGACTCAATCATTTTTCATTATCGCACAATCATCGCGCTCTCATCCAATGATTACGTTTTTTCAATCTTCCGGCTGTCCAAACATACTTTTAGGTTATGGCTGTCTACCGCTTACATTTGACCGTGAAATATCCTTCGTTTTTGTTCACGAATGAATGAAGCATTGCACATAAATAAATCACTCCGAATTATCCAGTGATACTGATACTATAGCCCAAATTATCTGAATATTTGCGAGCTGTGCAATAAAGTCGATCATATTTTAGGTTAGGCGCGTTATTTTGAATGCGTCGAAAAGGTGCTATAAAGAAACTATACAGACCAATATTTTTTTTTATATCCCGAACAAATTGCCCATTACGAATATTACTGAAACTTTGTTTTTAGTTTACTTATTGCCGACGATGATTTTACATATTTCGGATTTTTCTTTGTGTGAACGGGAATTTATATGCAAATCATCGATTACCATTCAACGAGTATAGACTGCTTTCTTCATTTTATTTATCAATTATGCATACGGAGCACGGAATAAATATGTTTTTCATTTCCTGCTCATTTTCAACAGACTGTTAAGTTCGTTGCTCCAAGCCGCAAAATTTTGATGACTCATTTTGTAAGTCTGACACACTCGGATATATACTCAAATACAAAGCTGATCGGCGATACAGCGATGAGCTTTGCTAAATTGGCCACAAGAACACGCTATTAATTATTATTTCCGTCCATCGTTTTTGCATAGCAAAAAATGTTTTTGAAATTTGTTTGTTTTTAATGTCTTTGGCAAACATACAATTTTCATTCATGTATGTTTGAATCATTCCCCATTGAATGCTGGGTTAGCTATATTTATAGCCATCCATGCAGAAATAAAAAAGCTTTAGCCTTCATATGGTCTTCTGATTCAAATTTGAACCAATTATCAAAAAAACGTTACTTACTCGAAATTCATGTTTATAAAATCACCACCAAAAGTTACTAATATACTATATAATTGTAGAGTTTTTATAAACTCATGAGGTCACATTTGACGCATGAGGTCACATTTGAGCCAAAGACCATTACCGTTAGTTGTGTTGAGAACCGTACGACGGTTAAAAATGACGGACGGTGTATGAAATTATGATACAAAAACGAATTTTATATCACTCGAATATTTTGATGTTTACATTCTGTAAAGCATTATTACTGCCACACAAAAAAACTAAGTGTAAGTCTGATACACTCGGATATATATTCAAACACAAACCTGACCACTGACACAGCTATGAGCTTTGCTAAATTGGCCACAAGAGTACGCTATTAATTATTATTTCCGTCCATCGTTTTTGCATAGCAAAAAATGTTTTTGAAATTTGTTTATTTTTAATGTGTTTGGTAAATATACAATTTTCACTCATTTATGTTTGAATCATTCCCCATTGAATGCTGGGTTAGCTATATTTATCCATCCATCCATCCATCAGCCATCCATGCAGAAATAAAAAAGCTTTAGCCTTCATATGGTCTTTTGATTAAATTTTGAACTAATTATAAAAAAAACGTTACTTACTCGAAATTCATGCTTATAAAATCATCACCAAAAGTTACTAATATACTATATAATTGTAGAGTTTTTATTTATGAATCTCAAATATATAATAAATAATTACTACAAATTTTTCTTACGTTCCTTAAGTGAATATTTGACTGTTCATTTAACGCATGAGGTCACATTTGAGCCAAAGACCATTACCGTTATTTGTGTTGAGAACCGTATGACGGTTAAAAATGACGGACGGTGTATGAAATTATGATACAAAAACGAATTTTACATCACTCGAATATTTAAATTGATGTTTACATTCTGTAAATCATAACTATTGCCACACAAAAAAAATATTCAATAAAATTTCTCTATGAAAGCACGTCCGCATCTTCAATCGGCAAACATATTCTTTACCCTCTTTTGAATTCTTCCGAAACCCGGATGTGGTGGCAGCAGATTAAAACTCGGTCGTCACGAAAGACTAGCAAATGGATTATTTTTATTGCAGAAAAAGAAAACGACTATCCAGATTTTGGAGGATCTCGATACGGTACGTTGAAAATAAAAACAAAGATTAATTCACAATTTATCCAAGGGTATTTTTGATGTATTAACGATATTTTTTTCTGTAAATATTGCAAGCAGAAGATAAAAGAAATTCAGCAATTTGATCATATAACGGAACAGAGGCACAAGAAGATCGTTGGGACGTTGATTATCTGGAGTGTCGTCTTGTACATCATTGCTGCTTTCGTTTTCTACTTTTACTTTTTTCCAGCCTCTCTGAGAGATCGTTTTTTCTACATAACGCCTTTGCTCATCTTTCCTCTCGTGTAAGACGATTTAACAATCTTTCATATTTAATTGTTATTTTTTTCATTATAATGATATAAATTTTCACTTAAAAAAAAGTATCTGAAATATGATTTTTTTTTGTCAACATCAAAAGGATAATCCTTACGAAAAGAATGGTAACGTGGTATTATAATCGCAAAATATCGAGAAATCGCGAAAAGCTCGGTACAATGCAGCAAGAAAAAAAGAAAATTCTGGACGAAGTAACCGAGACGGAAACATACAAGAAGGCCAAAGAGATTCTTATGAAATTCGCACCGGATCAGCTGAGAATGACACCCGTAAGTTTACCTTACTTCTGTTTGAATTTTTCACAATATCTTTCTCGACTTACACGGATTTTCTTTTTTTCAGCTCTCTCCTCAGGTTGGTAAAAGCGTTTCTAATTCTATTTTCAATATCTCGACAAATCATACGCGATAATGACAAACTTCCTGAAAAAATATTTTCAAAGAGTTCTCAAACTTTGACCGGAATATTTTTGCAACGGCTGCCTGGAAAGTTTGATTCGAATTTACCAACAGTATTAGAAATTCGCCCCATGAGCCCTAACTGAGTTCATGGATTTTTTAATTGTAATTAAGATTTGAGATTTTAGAACAGATCTGAGTTTAAAAAATGTATCTATTTTATCCGTCGGTGGTTTTCACGAATTCGCCTTTTGTTTCTCGTAGTCCTTGGTAGCAATTTTCTAATACGCGACAGTAAAGTCCTTTATGCTCAAACGCAGTACACTGAATTTTTTGTGCTCTGATACGGTTCTTGCCATAACCGAGAAATTATCCGCGTTTCGCACCGAAAACAGCCATCGAGAAACGAACTTTTTAGGCAGGTGTAACAAAAAGTAAACGCTACTGCGCTTGTGCGATAAAGTCTTGGTAAAGAGATCTTAGCCGTACTACAACACAAAAGCTTTTTTTTGCACTCATGAGGTAGAGCGACGGTCTTATTTCACTAGTTGATAAACTCTCCAGTTCCCGCACGAAAAACAGACATCGAAAACTTTCCAAGCGGATATTACCGAAAATTCTTCATTTTTTTTAAACATCGCAAAATCGTCGATCGTTTTCATTAGCTCGTAATTTCAGGCAAAATTTTCATTTAGTATTATTTACATTATTATGTTGCTTATTGCTTAGCAACCATGCTGTAAACATTGATAATTATAGACACCGTACAAGACAACAGTGACGGAAAGTCCACGTCGTCCGAGCACACCGCAAGCCGTAGTTGCTCCTTTACCGGGTGGAAACGAACTACGTCGTCGTGCCTTGACAGTCTCGAATCCTTCGGCGAACATGACAATCGGTGGGCAAGCCAATTCAGGTTTGGTACCGGTTGGTCTTGCTCCCTCTATAACACCTCAGCGACAAATACCTTTTCAGCCAGGTCCTAGACCGTTTAACGCCGCGACGATCGGTGCCCGTTAGTATTTTCCAAAATGGCGAAACTCAACTATTTTATTTTACTCGCTTCGTCTGGCATTTAACTTTGGTAGACATCAACTTGTACAAGTCATACATAGATTTAGCCGACAGAAATCCATGAGATTTTCTCGTTTTAAGTGTATTTTTTGGTATTCTCATGCCGATTTGCGAAACATCGAAAAGAAACCTCGATACAAGTTTTCGAAAGTTTTTCTTTATACTTTGAGCTTGCCAAAAAGGCGACATAACTATGGTGGCTTTGAGTGAACTTGTCAGAAATTACAAGAGAAACTGGAAATATAGTATTTAACGATCTTTCAAAAGCTTGAAATTTCGAAATATCGACTGAGCACTTTGGTACGAAAAACAATTCTCAATGCAGGATCTCCACTGCCACGTCCGATTCTTCCTCAACATAGAAGTTATCTGGACCGCTTGGTGGAATATTTGGTTGGTGATGGACCATCAAATCGTTATGCCCTCATTTGTCAGATGTGCGAATCTCACAATGGCATGGCGCTTAAAGAAGAGTTTGAATTTTTTGGTTTTCGATGTTGCTACTGCAACTTCTGGAATCCTGCCAGGAAACAAAAACCATCGGCACCAAGATTAGAGCAGGATGTTAATTCGCCGCAGATTAACGTTCAGTCGCCGAAAAATTCCGAGCACGCGCCTTCCTCGGCATCCTCGAGTTCGGGTATGAGAGATCTTGGTTCTTTTCTATTTTTCATCATAAAAGGTCTCTAATTTTCAACTCCCACGAATAATACCTAGCATTTCGCTGGCAATGTTTAATTATATATTTTACGAGTGGAAACTTTGGTAAAGACACGAAAATATTGTTTTTTCGTTTCAAATTCACGATGGACCTCTTAAAGATGCTCTACAAGTAGAATCTCAGCGATACCAAAATAGAATGCGAAATTCCGAATGTACCCCCAAAACATCCTCAAACTATCAATGCTCAGACGACCATGTTTGGTCACTTTTTTGCAGTCTGCTGCAGAACCAACGTCACCCTCTAGGTAATCGTCTTCTGTTTTGTTTTGTGGCACTATCGTGAATCCGCGACTCTTTCTAAAGGATATACGCGAGAGAGATTTCTTGTAAAAAAATCAGGAAAAAGTTTAAAAAATCGTCGACGAACTTGGGAAAAAATAAATCGCAGGAAAACGTTTTGTTATTATAAATTTTGTTATAAATTTGACAAAATTTTTACGTTTGTCAGGAAATTCGCCGGTTTTCCACGTTTATCGAGCCAGATTTGTGAATTTTATACGAAACTAGAAATACGTTTTTGGCGATTAAAATTTATCCGCGCATGTTTTGATTTAATTCCAATTTTCAACTAAAAATCCCGTTTTCACGGCTTAGGAAGGGTCGCAGACGTGCTCTGAGGCACGCTCAGAGATAATGCCGTAAATCGATGGTACAGGCGACTATACTCAGAGGGTGACATTAATTCCGCTGTAAATTGGGCGTTAATGGGCCAATTCGACGTTGAATTAAAATTCATAACCGTCCGGAAATGTTATTATCGATTGTTAAAATATTCCGTCAAGTCCGCCTATCTGAGCTTTGGAAAATATTCCTTATTACAAAAATCTTTCCGACAGTGAAAAGAAAGTCCGACATTGCAAAACCTCCTATGAGTCCCTGCATCGAAGCTGCGGTACATGCCGAACGTAACGAAATCCCGCCATCGTTGTCCGTAAAAAACCTTGTAGCCCGGAAGATTCATGATCAAAGAAAAAGACGCCGTACCATGTATAAAATAAATGCTTTCCGATCAGACGAAAAACACGAGGAATGCATGAACGAAAGGATTTCCTCTTTGACTAACGAAAGAAGCACGAAGAAATTATCAAAAGCAAAGAGAGTGAAGCGACTCGGAAAAGAAAAAAAATAATTCCAACAAAGAGTAAAAGATTTTTTTTTTTAAACTGATTAATTAAAAAAATTTCTCGAAATATTGAACATTATTTGGGGAACGAATTGACGAATTAATTACATTTTTTCACACGTATCTCTGATGATAAATTAAATTATTTTTAGTGCAGTTCCCGAATCCTAAATATTACACTCTTTTGATGAAAAAGTTTCCAAGTTTCAAACGTGATAACTCTCTTTGATGTATTCAATGAACAATTCCTGGAGAAAATCATTTTGTTTTTTTTTTTTGCATTATCCACGAGCATTTTCAACAATCCTTTCGAATGTCCCTGGGACGGACATTATAGGGGATAAGAGTGTAAATAATTGCAGATTCCGATATCGAAGTGATCGAAAAGCCATCGGAACAGTCGGGTAACGAGATCGATAAAGATGCAAAGGTACGAGAGGACAAGGATATGTTGAATTTTGATAAAGGTAGGCAATGATTTAAAACAACATTTTTGTGAAAGTAATTCAACAAAATTTCATCATATTGACCATTGCAATGTGCTATAAGAAAGTCAATTGAAAATGCAGAAATAAACAGCGAATTTGTGGAACACGAAAAATTGGCGGGGGAAGAAACGATTCAGCTGAAAGAAAAAGTTCAAGAGAAGAATGAAGAAAACGAGAGAATGGAGGTAGACGAGTCACCGAAAATATGATAAAACTGAAGAACAAGAGCGGAAAATTTCGAGCCTCAAACTCGAGGAGGTATTACCGTTAGTGGCTTGGATTTTTATATTTCAATTGAAAAAAAAAGGAAAAAAAGGGTGTAAAATAACACTTTTTTTATAATCGTTAAATCGTAACCATTCCAATTATTGCCCGGTGAACTTCGTTGGGAAAAAATGCAAAGTCTCAAGGCCAAGCTACTTTCGTTCATTTTCGGGTTTCCCACCTTATCACTAAAATAACAGACTGATAAGAGATGGGCACCTTTCGTTACTTTGACAGTAAAGAAAGTGTGTTTCGCGTTATTTATTTTTCATTTTTTCCTTATCGATATTTATTATTCCAAGGCCCCGGACACTTGTGACGAAATTTGCAAAATTTCTACGCCGCACTCGCTAAATCTAGTTATCATGATTTTCTTTCTGCGACAGAAATGACGATTAATCTCGAGGAATATTCAATCGATATTACACTTTACAACACTACGTATGTGATGGTTTACATTTTTTCAAAAGTTAATCATAATTGTTTCTTTCATTGTGCGCTCTGCTTTTCAGCTAGAACGTTGCTTTTAAAGTTACAGCTAGCCTCTGTCGTATTTATAAAAAAAATTTGTTATAGAAAATTTGCATAAAAAATAAACGAGTAATGTATTTTTTCTTCGTTTCTTGATTTTATTTTTCGCGCAAATAGGTGCTCGTTTCTGAGACTGATGTGTTTTCTTTAATTGAATCGATCTGTCGCACGATTATCGTTGAAAAACGATAGCCAATGTTGCGTTTTAATATTTATTTGAGGAAAAGAAGGAATTCGATTTAACACTAGTATACATGTGTCAATGTAAAGATTTTTCGATACAGATATATAAAATTTGTAAAAAAGAAAAAAACAAAGGAAATACAAACAAATCTTTAGGCTGTTATAATCGAAATGGTTGGATCTGTGATCATAAGCAAAAATGAAAATGAAAATTGCTATTTATCTCAAGACTGCGTCCGTCTTATCAGTAATTACTGCACTCGTACAAACAATGCGGAATAAGAGGAACATTTTGATTCGATCAAGGAGTTGAAGAGGTTCGATGAATTTCAATAAAATCAAATAGCAATAAGCATCGAGCTCTGTACATAATGAAAAGTATCCACGAAGAGAAGAGAGAAAACTTTTACAGTTTCGCAAATGTTTAACAGATTACACCTATTTAGAAAAAAAATAGGCAATGAGAGATGATTACATAGGCAATCAGTTTGTCATTTTTGCGTTCCGAAGATTTTTTCCATCTGACATTAACGCTTGATTGATGATTATTATTTATTTATTCTTATAGAACATTAGTTAACTCTCATTGATACCCTTAATGGTAATTAACCCAGTCAAGACGTGAATCGTACAAATGTGCACATCACACGGTTATAAATAGAGCCGCTGTCGTTCGAATATTCGTTGATAATGCAGCCAATTATCAGAGAATGACACTATTTGTTTTTCTCGTGAGTTGGACGAACGTTTTTCATCCCATGTGTTTTAGACGCCTCACAAGTTCGTCTAGGTTTTTTTGTCAACTGTCGTGTGTACTTTTGTTTCTGTAACATTATATGAATGGTTTCGAGGGATTATAGTAATAATAACAATCTTCGTAAACCAACGAATTTTCAAATACTGTTGATACAAGAATGAAATGAATATATAGTTTTGATGGAATTATTCGTGTTTTTTTTAATAATCTTCCTTTTTCTGCTCTGTAATGTGTTTAAATCCATTAATTAGTATTAGTTGCTTGAATATATTTCTCCCAGGAATGATCGAATTCTCCAATTTTTCGAAAGCTATTGGTAGACTTTAGAATTATAAACAATTATTCTCATTTCGCTCCAATTTATGATTAACGGAAGTTTCGTCAGAAGACACGAAGGAAATGCGTCTGTGCAATCGCCGTGCTGAAATCTAAATCGTCGTAGAATCGTACGAGTTTAAGCTCCCGCGCAAACGTACAAGCTTCGTATAATCGCCGCTAGAGAGCCGTGCGAGCTTCCCACCAGTGCACGAGCGCCTCAACCTGAAGTGTTAACCCGCAAGAATACTGTTCGGTTATTGAACGTGACGCCGCTTGAGGTAAATCCGTTTATTAATAACGCATCGTTCAATATACCGCATTCACGATTACGAAAAACATTTGTACCATAATCGTTGATTCTACATCTTACGATATTTCGATTTTTTGTCATCATTGTCATTTTAAAAACGCTACGATTTTCCGTTCGTCGCCGTCCGCTTTGCGGTGCATCATTCGCGTGTTACGGAGTTTCGCGACTCCTCTCGTTTTTAACCAATATTCAAAGAAACGTCGAAAAAAGTTACAAAATGCTTATAATCGTCCTTTGAAACTTGATAACGTTCCAAATTCCTTGCGAGGTTAATGCCGCGAAAGCTCCGCGGTTTACCAAAATTGGCCATCGACGTTTCGCCTTCCGGCGCCATTACTATCTCTACGAGATGACTGGGGAAATAAATCTCACGCTGTCCCTCAGTTTCACAGCGTTTTGCGGTTTTTCCCTGCGCCCGCTCACTTTTCTTCGTCCATTTCGCGTTGAACATTTTTTCACCTTTAATTCTCGCGAAAAAAAAAACGTTTGATTCCCCGCGATGTTCTACGAGCGCGAAGCTACGCTAGTGGGAGCAAAGAAAAGACGAAAAATGAATTTTCCGGCAGAAAGACGATACAATGCCAGAACTCACGGAATTGGACAAGGCGGCGAGCTCCGAACCTACCAAGGTCGAAGTTGCCGCAGCTGGCTCGGGAACGGACTCCGATTCCGATGACTCGATTCCAGAACTCGAGGAATCCGGTCAGAGCGGAGCGGTGGGCTTTTCCGGCGCGAACGTCGCCGGCCTGCCCATGGATCTTATATCAAAGGCCAAGCAGAGCCGAAGCGAGAAAAAAGCAAGGAAGCTGATGAGCAAACTCGGACTCAAATTAGTATGCAAAATTTTATTTTTTTTGAAAAATTTCATTTTTTTTCAACACGAAAGCAATATCACCGATGCTTTCGATTCTTTGCCAAAGGTTCAAGGTGTCAACAGGGTGACTATTCGCAAATCCAAAAATATCCTGTTTGTCATAAACAAACCCGACGTGTTGAAGAATCCAGCGTCGGATACTTATATCGTTTTCGGAGAAGCCAAGGTAATATACCTTTTTCGTACATTCTCTTTTCATCCTTCATTGAAAATACGAGACACCAAAATCGTGCGAAATAGTACTCGATGACAAAATTCATGCATTTTTATCAAGTTTGAGCTGTAATTTTCGCAGCGGAAGGTTGAGAAATTTTTCGTTTATTATTTTTCCTGTAAGATGATTCACGCTTATCGACAAAAGTAATTTATCGCCGAATCCAATATATATCGGAAACAGTTTGCTGAAGATACATTTCCGACCATGATTTTTCGATTTTGACTGCTCCAGAATTTCTCCATAAATGTCATTGGCAATTAAGAGTTTCTTTACTGAAAATACATTTCTGACCATGATTTTTGGATTTTGACTGCTCCAGAATTTCTCGATAAATGTCATTGGCAATTAAAAGTTTCTTTGCCGAAAATACATTTCTGACCATGATTTTTGGATTTTTACTGCCCCAGAATTTCTCGATAAATGTCATTGGCAATTAAGAGTTTCTTTACTGAAAATACATTGCTGACCATGATTTTTGGATTTTGACTGCTCCAGAATTTCTCGATAAACGTCATTAGCAACTAAAAGTTTCAAAAACAACATCCAGCATTTGTGACTAGAAATACAATGTCCAGATTCGAATGAAATTCAAAATTTGGTAAACATCGTTGAATATGAAAATGATGATACTCTACATGGTTTCTTATTTTTACGTCTGACGTATTCTGTTGAAAATCTTGGCAGACTGATATACCATAAGAAAAAAGATCCCTCGAGTGGGACACTTTAAAGTTCACTTGAAAAAAAAGCGATGATTAATTTCTTAGATCGAGGACTTGAGCCAGCAGGCTCAAGTCGCAGCGGCGGAGAAGTTTAAGGAACCCCCTGTGATCCCCGCAACCGAGGCTGGTGGCAGTACGACGGTACGTGAACTTTTTTTTCCTGCGATTGTCCGAGGTCCGATCGATTCAACATGGCTCTCACTCCCATTTTGTTCAATCGCGTAGGTCGTCGCACCGATTCAAGAAGAATCCGAAGAAGAAGTGGATGAAACGGGAGTCGAGGAAAAAGATGTGGAGCTCGTAATGTGTCAGGCCAATGTTTCTCGAGGGAAAGCCATAAAAGCGTTGAAAAACAATGAAAACGACATCGTGAATGCCATTATGGTAAGTTTTTATGAACATGAAAATAATATCAATAATAATATCGTTTATCACACACAATTTTATCAAATATCGAATTTTTAGAAATTTTCGTAAAAATGCCCCGTGGGTAAACTTTTGCCAAAATACGAATGATTCCGTACGTACGGTAATGGTTAAAAGGATTTAAATGATAGATTTAAACGGTCCATTTTCATACACCCAGATTCTCGAATGAATTAATATTTCTCCAAACGCGAGACGCTTGATTGAACTCGGAATAGAAAATAAATCGTTAGAGTAGAAATGAAAAATGATGAGCAACGTGAAGGTTTCGCAAAATAAATTCACAGTCAGAAGACAGTATTTTGTTGAAAATCTTGGCAGTCTGATGTTCCACAAGACGTTTGCCCTTTTCCATCTGCGAATTTCCTTGGTTAACTCGGGGTTTTTTGTTCCACAGGACTTGACAATGTGATGAAGCGGTTTGGGGGTGAAATGCGTTGCGCGTTATTCAGCGCTCTAAAAACAAAATAAATCATAATTTCATCAACACACAATTCGCCATTCATTTTTTTCTCAATTCTCATCGACGTTCATAACAAAATGAAAGAAAACACGCAATTAAAAGATGACAGGAAGGAAAAAATACAAATTCGCTGTCGGGCACGCTCGGTGTTGCTCGTCGTTTTGTATACAAATCGGCAAAACTACATGTATATACATAATTCATAAAAAAAAAACGAATAAAATGAAAGAAAAACAATCCTCGAGTGTATATTTTAAGTTGTGAATTCGTGCACTATATTTTCGTTGCTAAATGAATCATTTGGCTCAACTTTTGATTAGTAAGGATGTTGGTGAAGGTACAAGGCCTTGGGGATTTTTACGGAACCCTCTTTACTTTTATAGTCTTATAGTCCACAGCCGTCTTATCTCCTATTCCTCTGTGTCGGTAGTTTACAAAATAAAAACGAATAAAATGAAAGAAAAACAATCCACGAGTGTATCTTTTGAGTTGTGAATAAGTGCACTATTTTTTCGTTGCTAAATGAAGGGATCGAAACAGATTGCGAATTTTGAGTGCTCATCGATCGTATAAATTGATTTTAAACAGCAGTAGCCTTGGGGATTTTTATGGAACCCTCTTAATTTTTTTTTTGCGCCCGTGTGTTTTTAAATGTTCCCCTCCTTATAGTCGTATAGTCCACAGTCGTCTTATCTCCTATTCCTCTGTGTCGGTGGTTTACAAAAAAAAAATGAATAAAACGAAAGAAAAACAATCCACGAGTGTATCTTTTGAGTTGTGAATTCGTGTACTATATTTTCGTTGCTAAATGAATCATTTGGCTCAACTTTTGATTAGTCAGGATGTCGGCGAAGGTACAATTCCAAAGGGATCGAAACAGATTGCGAATTTTGAGTGCTCGGCGATCGTATAAATTGATTTTAAACAGCAGTAGCCTTGGGGTTTTTTACGGAATCCTCTTAATTTTTTTTTTGCGCCCGTGTGTTTTTAAATGTTCCCCTCCTTATAGTCGTATAGTCCACAGTCGTCTTATCTCCTATTCCTCTGTGTCGGTGGTTTACAAAAAAAAAACGAATAAAACAAAAGAAAAACAATCCACGAGTGTATCTTTTGAGTTGTGAATTCGTGTACTATATTTTCGTTGCTAAATGAATAATTTGGCTCAACTTTTGATTAGTCAGGATGTCGGCGAAGGTACAATTCCAAAGGGATCGAAACAGATTGCGAATTTTGAGTGCTCAGCGATCGCATAAATTGATTTTAAACAGCAGTAGCCTTGGGGTTTTTTACGGAATCCTCTTAATTTTTTTTTTTGCGCCCGTGTGTTTTTAAATGTTCCCCTCCTTATAGTCTTATAGTCCACAGTCGTCTTATCTCCTATTCCTCTGTGTCAGTGGTTTACAAAAAAAAAAAAAACGAATAATACAAAAGAAAAACAATCCACGAGTGTATCTTTTGAGTTGTGAATTCGTGCACTATTTTTTCGTTGCTAAATGAAGGGGTCGAAACGGATTGCGAATTTTGAGTGGTCAGCGATCGTATAAATTGATTTTAAACTGCAGCAGCCTTAGGGATTTTTACGGACACCTCTTTATTTTTTTTTTGCGCCCGTGTGTTTTTAAATGTTCCCCTCCTTATAGTCTTATAGTCCACAGCCGTCTTATCTCCTATTCCGAAATCTACAATACAGAGCCCGGTGACTTCCGTAGGAATCGCCTATTTTCGTAAAAATAAGCTCCCATTCAGCGATTTGACGCGCCAGCCAACGCACCGCTGACCGATCACCGATCATCGCTGGCGCTCGTTGTCGAAAAGTTGATGGAAAATTAAAAAAAAAAGATAATTGCCAAAATGAGTAAACTGATTTCATTCGAATGTCAAATACATTCATTATATACGCGCATGCACATGAACTTTTTCATGCTTTTCAAATTCCGTTTACACATATATATTTTTTAAAGGCAAAACGACGACGTCCGGTCATCTGATCAGAAATTTTTCCTGAGCAATAAGAAACGTTCGTATACGACAATTTTCAATAATTTGTCATTTATTCTACATTTTTTATGAATTTCTCAAAGTTCAAAAAAAATTCATGTGTATTCGGAAAAACGCGAATATTGCAAATTCCGACGAATTTGCTTTTTTTTTAAAATAATTTATTAATGACTCTTTAATATTTTTATCATCAGAAATGAAAATTCCTCGTGTCTTCCAGTTGGCTGTTTTTTTTCAGATTTTCGTAATTATAATCAGTAAGTACTTGAAATTTGATTTTTTTTTAATTTGAAAAATTTGATTTCTAGTTCCCATCAATAAATGCTTATAAATTTTCCTCTTAATTTTTTCACGAATGAAAAGAGCAGGTTTCCTCTTACCAGTGAATTATTTACAAATGAAATTCAATTGAATGTTTTCATAAATCCTCCGGGGACAACAATAATTCAATACACTGCAGAGAAAAACACTCGATAGGAAAATAAGATTTTATTCAGTAGTTCTCCGAAAAGAAAGGTTTAACAAAAGATGGCCAGCGGTAAAAGTTCAGTCTTCTGTATAATAAATCGAGCAACAAAAAACCGACGGAATGCAAAATGTCAGATATTTGAAACGGGCGCTGCTGCAGCAAACGGTTCGATTGTTTTTTCGCCTCGAGAGCTCAGCTCGGTTCACTATAAGGTCTTTTTGTCGACTACATCGTACTTTATGCATAGATCTCTCTTTTATTATTATATTTATATATATATACACATATTTACGTATGGACAAACATGAACAACATGTACTTAATGCGATAATAGTGGTAGATAATATACAGTTAATTAAGTACACGAATATTACGAGTGACATCCGCAAGGATGCGACTATTTTGTTTTTCCGTTGGTTGCAATATACGTCGCTCTAGTCTTTGGACTTGCGCTCTTTTTTGTATTGTCATAGAGGCGTTTGGGATAATCCATTTTCTTAAATATCTCGGGAACCTTTGCGTCTTTACGTTACATCAGTGGGTAGCTAATTATTTCCACAGGACTAAGGGGACAATTTTCGTGCCTTTTTTTCTACGGTTGATTCAATACATTCTCTTAATGGAGTTACATCCAAATATCTAGCCATCGGTGAGAAGATTAAAATGAGGATTGTTGTATTTTCATTCGAACGTTCATGCAACATGCGGCATCGTTATACAAATTTCGTACAAACATGTAAAAACGTGTCTGGCTGTTCGATGGTTCGGATGGTCAGTTGAAAAAAATCTTTCGTCTCGTTTGACTTTTTCTTCTTTTATTATTAGGGTTTCAATATAATTGCAGTTTTCGAAATGACGCTTCGACCGAAAAAAGTGTCATGCGGCAATTTGGTACCCTAATCGAGAAGATTAAGAAAAAGATCGATAATTCGTTGAACGAATTGCTCAAATTCATTTGACGAATGTAATTCGTCCAGGTACAATATTAACGTCACCCTTCGACAATTGGATAAAAGTATCGGTTGTCGAATAGGATCATTAACGATAGCTAAATATTTTGACGTGTTTACCGCTCCGAATTTTATTAATATATATCGCACGGTTTTTCGGGAATTTTGATTGCAGTCTTTTCTTTCTTTCGATCGTTGAGATTTGTGGAAACAAAAGAATATTCGTTGCTCCACTTAGGCCGCTATTTCGTTCGCCGCACACTTTTCGTACATGGCATCGAGCACTTGAGTAAATTTGAGATGACGTTCCTCAGGGGCTACGGCAGCTCCGCGGCTTCCCCATAAGAATTTTATGTGAAACTCCGTTCTAAAAGCATCGGTTAGGAGCTCGTCGCTTCGGCAGCCCTCCAGCGCAATTTCCGCGTTTCTGCGGAAGAGAGGAAGACTCTCGGCGAGTTTTCTCGCAGCTTCCAAATGTGCCCAAATTATCGAGAGTCCACAGTCCGGGGCGGAATTCTCCCAAGGACAAAGTATCGCTCCTGCGAGACCCAAAGGTGCGGCTGTACCTGGAAACAATAAAATTTGAAATTGACCAATTTTGTCGAATTTTGGTTTCTTTATTGATCTTTATTTTCACGCCATTATTATATATGTAGCTTGGTATCATATTTATCCCCGCGGCACAGTTAAAAAACGGACTTTTCTCTTACACAAATGCTTCTCCGATACTTTAAGGATGTTTCAGAGTTACAATCTCAATTCGAGATCTGAAAAAAAATCATCCATCCATAAGGTAACAAGTACATTGCTTCCGGATCATAGTAAAATGGAAAAGTCATTAAGAAATCGTTAAAAAGAATTTAGGGAAAACCGTTTATACTTTGATCGGAAATAAATTCTCAGACATTTTTCATCTTTTCGAAATTCGGCTCGTTTAGACCAAACCATCTTTCGAGTAACGAGGACCCTTAACATGCGAGAATTACCAATAATTCGAAGTTTTATTTAGAAATTTCGAAAAATCGCACAATTGTCAGAAAAAATTCAAGAAAAACCTTTACGGATATTCGTACAAACGATTGAATGTCTTTAACTTTTTATTCGTAACTCTTTGATGAGCTCCGGAGGTCTATTTTTTCTCAGACTTTCGTGCCATCGCCGGGTGTATGTAAAATACGCGTTCGTACTTTGAATTTGTCGAGATTTCAAAACATTTTAAAATCTTTATTTCCGGCTGCAAAAACCGACGGGGAAAAAAAAACCATTTCCCTACCCAAAATGTCCTCGGGACCACGTTCGCCGAGAAGCGCGATCGGTAAGAGGTGCGGCAGGGTAGTGTTGGGTGCTTGAGGATTCGTGCACTCGTTCATCGCCCTGAGAGTCGGTCTGAGTTTGGCCTCGAAGCTGAAAGCTTCGTCGGTGTGTTTCTGTCTGAGAAGATGCCAAGTGTTGGCCAAACGTTGAATCTGCGGCAAGCACAGTCCCAACATGACGCCGCAGAATCCATAGAGATTGCCAAGAGCGGTTTTCGTGTCGATCGCTACTTTGATCCACTTGCTGATGGTCGCGGCTCTCTCGATGGCTGTAGCACCGGCTAAAACGGTCACGGCAACGAGAAGCTTCAGGCATTCGGAACGTTCGATGAGATCGAGCCTCGCTTGTCGACCGTGCGGCAACGTTGCCAGTTCCAAGCCACTCAGACCCGAGCGGTTTCCGGTTCCCGGGGCGAGGGCAACTTCGAGATCGAGACGGGTGAGATGAGAAGCCAAAATTCTAGGCGCGGAATCGTGAAGCATGCCGGAAACACCGCGTAACGCGGTTGGATCAAGCGGACGATGTTCGCCAGTTGGAAGAAGAAGAGTGGAGAATCCTTCGATGTCTAGAAGCGTCGAAATCTCAAGAGATGGCGCCGCCACAACCAATTGTTCTTCCGTCGAGAGTTCGTAATCGCCGCCATTACCATTTGCTCCTTCGTTCGATTGGCTGTAATGGCTTCGAATGACTACGCCCTTTATCGGCATCGAAGCATTACCACCGGAACTGTTCGCCTCGAATTCACTGTCGCCTGATCCGTTGCCACTGTCGCTTCCGGAGGCTTGATAAGCCTGGAACAAAATAGGCGATAAGCCTGCATCAGCCGGAAGAATTTACTCGCTCGTGAAGTTTAGGTTCAAGGAGGCGTCGATCGCAAACAGCTGGGTTTGACCTTGGCCAGGGGGACATGTGAAAAAGTGGGATGCAAGCATCGTTGATGATGAAAATGCCAGCGGGTCTCATCGCAAAGTGCAATTGTTTCCGCAGCGAGAAACAAAAGAAAATCATGTATTTTTCAATGGACATAAATGAAGTTGAATCGCAAAGTCTCTTTGTGTGATACCTGATGATGAGGATGATGATGATGATGATGGTGATGATGATGATGATGATGTTGCTGATGATTCGGGATGTATGGTACACGAGGAGGTTTGGGCGGTGCCGCCGGTCCTTGATGGTGATTTACGTTATGTTGGGAGGAGGATGGATGCTGATGTTGCAACTGCTGTTGCTGAAGCGAAGGATCGGATATTACCCTTGTTATCTTTTGTCGCCCGAGAGACAGAGAGCACAATGGCGGCTGATTCTGGATCGGTGGTACCCTCGGCAACGTGCTGGATTGCGCCGAGTGATGATGATGATGGTGATGATGATGTTGTTGCTGGATGCTGCCTGAGGCGTTTTGATGTTGGTGGCTCGTTAAATATTGTCCGGGAGTGTGGAAATCGGCGTCACCACTGTGATGCGGTTGTTGAGGCGTCAACGAGTGACTGCGCTGCTGTTTACGCGGCAAACGCGGTGGTGAGCCGGCCGAGAGCGATGTTGATGATGGACTCGAGCAATGAAGACCCCCCGAGGACGCTGATGATGTCACCGCCGTTAGAGGAACGGAACGCGTCTTTGGACTTATTATTCTAGCCCCGCTTGCTTGACTTATCGGCCTGCCACTGCCGACGTAAAACGTTATGAGATCGGCAACGGTATCGAACGCTTCGTCCTCGAATTGATACTGAGTACGTTCATAAACCGTGTCCGGTTGAAGGACAACCTGAAAAAATAATTAGTCATCACTCTTCATCGTCTTAGCGACCACTGTGTGTTTTTTCTACCTTCGAGGTCTTTCAAAGACAGCTAAGATTTTACGGTGTTTCAGACTTTGATAAATCGACCAAAAATCAGGGATAATCTTCATGGCGTATGAGACAGGATTCAAAGAGTTGCCAGATTTTCAAAAAAACATTAATATACAATTTGCAATATGATGAGAAGTATGAGACGAAAAGAGAACACCCTATTAGGCATTTTACACTTTGCGAATTGTGGCCTTTTGAGAGAATATCGTTCAAGTATTTACAGGTGAAAATTTTACAGGTGCGTGAACGCAGAATTTGTAGAAAGTAATGCAGACGTTACAGTATTCGTAATACAATTGTCCAAAGTAATGGAGTTTATTGTACGAGTTGGAAGAAAATGGTAATTTACCCTATTGATAACAAAATGTAACGCTTGGCCCTTCCACCGTACGGTGAGTACGTAATTGCCTGGTTGCGAGGCACAATCTCGGACGAGGAAATCACCGTCGTTCGGTACTTCGCTCTCGGCACCCTTACGTCCACCCCGAAGTGTACTTCCATGGTACCATGCATGGGATCTCAAATCACGAGGATCCAAAAGCCGTAGCTCACGTTCCAGCAGCTTCCGGGTCGCTTCTTCGGGTTGCTCCTGTAATAACCGTTTTTTCGATAAGACACACTGGCATAGAGTAAAACTGATAAATACATATAATTCATCACGACAAGGGGTGGCTTTCTTTTCTTTACATCTCGTACAATATATTTTCCAAAAAAAACCAAGCAGTTGTGGGTTTTTTCGCAGATTTTTTTGCCACAATACTTTTTCCAATTATTCTGTAGGAGAATTAATACTATATGTTCATTAATATTAATGATCTATTATCGTGAGAGTATTTTTATTTTAGAATAATTAGATCGTCAATTGTTAATTTACCAATTTTTAACCAGCAAAGTGTTTAAAGAAATACAATTCTGGGGTTCTTATTGGATATTGTTCAACTTACGTTATAGGGCAAAATTATTTTTGAATAAATACACGAGGCTTTTGATTTGTCTTAAAAATCAACGAAATACACGCGCAGCGCAACGCAATCGCATCGCCCAACAGATTATTGGCTTAACGAGTGCAACCTTGGCTGATCATTTTACTCGTGGAGTACAAGACGTTCTTGTCGCCGGAGTTAGTTTTATAAAAGTCGGGTCTCTGCTGGCTCTTAATAATTGTCGAAATGACATCTTCGGAATTTTCAACTCGTCCGTTTTGTCATTTCGTTTTATACCGGGGTTCAACCAGTTACCACGATATAACGTACACGGTATCATCGAACGTAATAAACGTTTAAAAAATCGTTTTTATTCTTTCGAAAATAGAATTCCTCAGATCAAAGTAGGCAAAAAAGGCATTTAAAAAACCATTCCAAACACGGAGTATTTAAAAGACTTGATGTCTCGTTTGATAAAAAAAAATTGATACCTCTGTTTGTTGCGACTCGTTGTTAAAAATGAGAACCACATACATTTATTATTAACATAAAGAATTAACGATATCTAGTCCTTTAACAATCTCATGATAAAAAAAAAACGAGTTCCGAAGGTGCGTTTAATAATCGTGCTTTGCCGAAAATTGTGTCCGGAAAGAAAGGGAGTTGCCGGTGAATTACACGTACAAACACTCTCGACAGTCATAAATCGTACCAAGAGTCTATTTTTGTGAAACCTTTGTTCCGAATCTTCAATGCGGGCGATTGTCAAAAAAATTGCTTGAGAAATTTCGAAAATAATATACGTACAAAATGTCGAAAAAAAATGGAAAAATTTATTGGACTTACCATCGAAGAGTCGATATTTTTGTTTCTTCCAATGTTTCTCGATGGTGATTCCGGCTGGCGAAGGAGGCATGCGTCGTAATCCTTTTCCTCGTTCGTCTGGTCGTTTATCTCGCGATCCAAAGCGCCTGTTCTGTGATAAAATAATCAAAAAGAAACATATCACCCCACCGTATTTCCACTTTCACTGCGACACGCGAGCTTGACGAATTCAAAAAACAGAATCGTCAAAATCTTCTCAAAAGCATTATGATGAAAATCGTTGAAAAAAGTTTAATTTTTAACTGAATACTTTACGAAACACTACACGAGGGTCAATTTTTCGACGTTTCGACTGAATAGAATGCTTTGCCTTTCAAAAGTTTTACAATACATTTCACGACGAATCGAAACGTCAAAAAAATCTTTATTACCGATTTTTAAGCGCGAATACCCTTAAACTCTCACACACAATTTCACTCAACGCGTAAAAAAACTAAATTTCGATTACGAATGAGGTGACGTTTAGTTGATCAAACGAGATAATCGGTCGATTGAACCAATTTTCTTCGTTTAACCAACTAAATTTTAATTTCATGAACAGATAATCATTTTTCCCTTTATTTCATCAATTCGTCATAGTTTGTTTGTAAAATCTTGCATTTGTATGCACGTAGAAATAAATATATCACGCGTGTACGTTATTTCGAAAAATTTTTCGACGACGATACACGCCGGGGTACTCGCCGAGTGCGCGCACCCTACTAAACTATGTTCACTCTATTCTTCGGTTTTTAAGTGTACGTGTATACATGTATATGTATATACATAACTATGGACCGTGAAAGATGTGAGACGAGATGATAGTCTCGCCGCGCCGTTGTTGCCCATTTACTACATACGTGTTTCAATATGTATACACGAGGCCACATACACAGATATTGTAATATAGTAACTTTTGGCCGGAGGGGTTTTCTCGCATCTCCGCCCTCATCGGGTTTATAAATAGTCGTGAAGAAACCACGATGTAAAACTCGTTTTTTTTTGTTCACGAACTCTCGCGGAAGAGAGAGAAAGACAAGACGCAGGCTCACTGGACCATGACCGACAGATTCAATTTATCGTACTACGTCCCGATTTGCCGAGTATTCTTCGGATGTATTCGCGCATTTATCGAAATGTATCATCTCTGCCCTTGGTGCAATTCGTCGTGAAAAAGAAAAATCATTAATTACGGAGGATCAAGAATTTCTTTATTCTTTGAATGTTTGAGTATATTTGACTTTGCGCAATGTTTTGATCTTTTGAATTTAATGCCAATCACGATTTCAGAATTTTTCTTATGGTGTATATTAAGGGTTGTTTAGCCTTTTGACATGTGCACGAAAGTAACACAACTTTTAAAACGTTAAATCCATTCACGGTGATCGAGATGTTTACCGTAAAAATTATTACTCCAATTCGTCATTTTTATATTTCACTCTCAGTGACAATCTTGGATCAGATTTATTGAATTTCTTTTTGCCTTAAAAAAAATCGAATGTCAGCCTCGAACCTCATTAATTCAAAGACTCTCGAATTCGTGATTTTTTTCGATAATCGATACGTTGAATTATTATTTAATTATCTCCTTATGTACAATACACTGTACATTGAAAAAACTCCTTTATTCACGAATTTTTTTATTGTCTCCTGTCTGCGAATGTATAACTTTTTTTTTTCGATACAACAAGGATGTTCTTTCATTGACAATGTTTGAAATAAGTAACTTTTCTCGAGTTCGTGTCAAGTAGACAAAAATTCAAACGTAAAAGACAAGTCATTATAAAAAATGTCACTTCAATCGTAATGAAACGAGACAATGATTAAAGAAAATTGGCCAAATCTCCACCGTCCACGAAATTCATTTTTATACCATTTTGATCGTATTTCATTCGTACAATTTTCACTTTCACTCACTTGTTTTTTTTACTCTCAACCCTCCCCCAACAACCCCGATTACAACGTTGCTGTAGTTAGACTTCTCTTCTACGACGCCTGCGTTTTATCTGACCGGGTCGACGGCCTTTTTTTCATGTTTCCCCCCCTCCACAAACTAAGCACACGGCACAGAATATATCGCGCGGCTTCTTCTTCTGGTAGTTACCGGCAAAGCGAAAGCACCGGCTCTTCAACACGCGATTACATCATTGAAATTCTTTCTTCTCGAAAAAAAAACCTTCTTCGATCGAGCAATGATTGTTTTTTTGTTTTTCCCTCGGAATTTTGAAAACGATCGTTTTTTCCGGAGATCGAGCACGGTATAGGACGCGACCCCTACGTCTGTCGGAGATCCTTTTTCTTGTTTTCTCTGCCGAAGGTCCTGGTAGGGTCCAGTCACCCCCGACTGCTTGGGGTGAGACCACCAGCGAGAAATTATTGATCTGACCGGCGCAATAACCGCCATCCTGGCTCTCGAAGGAGGGGGACGATATCAAGAGGGGATAATTCGAAAGGCTCGCGCTTGCGTATCATTATTCAAACTTCGATAATATAGCTCTCGTTTCTTATCGCGCGGTAGTAAACGTTCGAGTTTTTACAGATAAAAAAGAAAGCACGAGCGCGATAAGTCATCAAATTCACGGTATTGAATGGTTTTTAGCCATACAATATTGTGGTATCGATTATAAAACGCAAAACTCCAAAATAACCATCAATTTATCAAACAAACTATATGTATTATTTTGCAGACATTGAAATAAGAAAATGCATTGAAGAATTTCAAAAAAAAAAGAACACTTTATCTAAATAGGAAACGGCTAATTTTTCGCTTCGAGAAAAAAAGAGGTGCCGCACACTCGAATGCTCAGGAAACACTGATTGATGTCGTTTCAAGATTTTTCTTCGCTCAAAAGAGTTCCACTCTTGGAATGCAACGCGACAAAGGCTCGTTGCTGGTTGGAATACCAAATGGGCTTTGAGATCGGACTTTTATATTTTGTACAGAGAAAACTGTCCTTTTTTCGACTCTTTTCATCAACAACTAATTTTCAAAGACACTTGGAAATAATTTTGTAAGTGGAAAATTGTTTTTCCAAATCTTCCTTTTGCAGTTTGTTTCTGATGACCATGTCCAGGGTTTATAATGATGTTTGCCTAGATTTTTGACAAGGATTCATCGAAATTCCGCATCTTTCGCGTGTGTCGAAAAATTCTTCGTAACAGTGCAGGCATAAATGCATAATTTGATATTAATTGATTGAGCCCTAAGAGAAAGAGCGAAAGAAAGAAAGGGAAAGTTGGGATAACGAGAGCGAGACCGCAAGGTGAGCATTTCTTAGAAGACCATGAAACTGAGAAAGAGTCTTTAAATGCAAATCATGCTCGAGGCATCTTCCGGTTTGTCGCGTCTTGAGAGAACTCTCGTCTTACGTGATTGCATTCCGCTTATACGCATATGGGTCATTCAATTACAAATTGCGTATCTATAAAAACGACTTTTTTGTATTCAGCTCATTTTTTAAATTGTCTTTGCGAGTATTGAAAGAAGCTCATCTGTACATTTTAAGCTCTTTGTCGTTACAAGTTCGAAAAATGCATATCTTTTGGTAGACTTGACATCATTGAATTGTTTTGTGAGTCATTTTTTTTAAACTGCATTTCGAGAAAAGAAAAATAACCCCCACGACAATTCAACATCAAATAAACCGGAAGTTATGAATTTTTCAGACGTGTGAAACTATTACTTTTTTGAGGTTGTCTGGAATTCGTTACTTGCGGACTTTCAAAGATTCAGAGCTGAAAATGTACAGGCAAGCTTCTTTCAATACATTCAAAAAATGTGGAAAAATGAGCTGAATGAAAAAGTATGATCATTACAACTGGGTAATTTGGTATGGAATGACCCATGCATATACAGAATACATGCTGGCGTACAAAGTAACACTTTATGATCAGTCATGTAGAACGTAATACAAACTTTTACGACTAATTGATTACATCACTGAGAAAATTAAATAAAAGTAATTTATACATCAAATTAATAAGCAATAATGCTTTTTTCGTCATTCTGATTTTGAAGGCACTGGATTCGATTGCAGACTGCACTCGTTATAGAATTTCGGGTATTTCAAAGCCAAACAAAATTTCGACTTCACCGATGTGGAAAGCTGATTCTGAAAGTTATACTCAAAATCGTTTAATGATGGATTTTTTTGCCGGAAG
Source organism: Heteropelma amictum (assembly GCA_959613375.1). Taxonomy (NCBI): domain Eukaryota; kingdom Metazoa; phylum Arthropoda; class Insecta; order Hymenoptera; family Ichneumonidae; genus Heteropelma; species Heteropelma amictum. The sequence goes on from OY390724.1 coordinate 5,924,759, forward strand.
AAAATTCTGCAGAATATAAAACTATCTCTCCTATATTTATTTCATCATCAATGAATGATTGTACGAAGAGGAATCTGACCGTCGGAAATATTATATATATTCCCCGTCCACAACAGAGATTCGATTTTCACAAATCCAGAAAACTTCTGATAAAAAGCAATGAAATATTAAACGGTTTTTAATAATATTTTGCTATAATCCTCCTTTGGCTGTGAGTCGCGTTTTCAAAGTGAAATGAGGAGATTCCGCCTAAAGCTGACTGTCGTTACATGGTGAAAATGGATTCTCACAGAGTTTCAAACGTCCCTTTCCCTTCTCCCAGGTATAAACGGGATTTTACGTCAAGATTGCTGGTAATTTTTCTCACCAACGACCACCCTCACCGAGAGTAATCGTGTGTGAGGCAAGATCATGCTTGTAACTCTGCCGTATACTGAACTGGCTCGTTTCACCCGTGGCGGTATTTTGAACTCTAAAAGATCGAAGGAAAACCGGTTAGCGCTTCCTCTCGCGCGATCAGGTCCTCTTTTATAACATATCTTTTATATTCTTCGTAGCAGGTAGTAAAATCGACTTGCATCCGTGCGCAATCGTATCTTCCACAAATTGACCTCTTTTGTACCACTTAATGAGCGCCAAGCGCACCTTTTTCCTCTGGTCAACTTAATTACAGCCTCAGTACGGATTAACCCATCATTTTCAGTTACCCAATAGTCAGTAAAATGGACGTGCAAGTTTACGATTGCATATTACATCCGAAATGTTATAAAGATCCTTTTTTCCGTCTTATAAAGATTATTGACAAAAAATTGGTGAAATTTCACTCAACAAAATCGCAATAATTTATTGTCATTCGGTTGAAAATCTCCACTCACGGATATTTCCTTCGCGACGCTTGATCCGGTGACGGAGGAGTTATTAAGACAGTCGGTTCTTTCTGAATGATCACTTCCGGTTGCATGTGAATTGTGTGACGTTGAATTAAATCCTTGCTCGAGGCAAGCCCCGTAATGCCGCCGCGCTTCTTGCGGCGCCCACTCGCGCCCAAGTTTTGCAGAGTTCCCATCGATGGAAACCGAAAGCTCCATGCTATACCTTGAAACATTTACAGAATATATTATCAACATTATTCGAAGGTAATAAAAAAAAACGACAGATTGCAATTATATTTCTCGTCCCACTCCCGCTTTCTCGTCTTCTATCCCATGAATTCATTTATTTCCAATTCGAAAGTAGAAAGTTTTTTATTTTTATTTCGTTTACCATTTGATATTATCCTGCGAAACAATGGTTTATCAATAATTGAATAACGTTCAATTTGCCTCTTCGAATCATGAAATATATAATTATTGTATTTAAAAAAAACCCTGGTTGTTTATGATGAGCTTCGATCCATTAACGACACCATAATTCAGCTGTTGGATAAATAAAATAGATGGGTGACGAGAGAGAAGATGGATAAAAAGATTAACTATGGCGTTGGTAAAATATCGCTGTGACACAACACCTTGTGCAATAAACGCGGCTTCAAATGTACATCACAATAGAGAATAACCGCTTATGATCACTGCATAGACTACTCGTGGCTTTGGGATGTTCTCTCTCTCTCTTCCTCTTTCTCTTCCCTCTTTTTATTTCCTTTCTCCATCTGCATCTTTTTACTCGAATAATGGAACCATTTTCTGCTCTTTCATTCACTATCGGACCACTCGTATAACAGAGAATCCTGTTAAAACCTGAAAACTTTCGTGTTTTTACTTAACTCTTACTTTACTTAGGCTCTGAAAATCTACTTGACTTGAAAAATTATGGCATTCGGCCAAAAATGAATTCACGAATGTAGGAATGTTTCACAGTACTTCAGTACCTTTTTTTACAGTACTTCAACTTTTGTGATCATTAAAAATATTTTCAGATTGAATGATTTACAGAACCATTCCGAGCGATTTTACCGTAATGTTTTTTTTTTCTACACAGTAGGAGAAATCATATTTTTCAATTATTTGGAAAATGAAAAAAATCATCTTTAAGATACTAGAGTCTCAGGTAAACAGTGCTCCTAATGCTTTTGGATGCGACATTAGAAATGCATCTCTACTTTGTGCAGCATAATTAAGAAGTAAATTGCCTGTCGTTACAACTCTGTTACTTCGTCTGGAATTCCATATGCTCATATATACATATATAAATGTGTGTGTATTGCATATGCACATAAATCGGAGCGAGCGATACCTGTGGCCTCGCTGATAAGCCGCCAGTTTCTCCAGATAACCACGAGGTATACTTAAACACCGTGTTAACGTTTCGTTTCGTTTTCAATTTTACCGAAAAAAAATTCGTTTCGAGCCCATTCGCTTCGGAAAATTTCAAGTTTATGATCCGAGAAATTCAAATTTCTCAAACAACGAATCACTTCCGAAGGATCTACACATCTCGTGTCAATCATGTTTTTCTTTGTTACGTTAATAAACGATCGTTTTTTCGAACCCAAAGACGAGCTAAGCCCATGTTTTTGCCATCGTTGGAAAAATTTACGCTCTATATTCTTTATTCTTTTTTTTTTTTCATTTCATGACGGATTACCATTTTTTACTCCATACTGCTCCTCGAAAATAACCAACACACAATTTGCGAATATACACGATTATGCGTACTGTAACATAACGAGAAGGGGAAAGAGAGAGAAAGAGCACAGAGAGATGGGATCATCGAAAATCATAGATCGCAGAATCACTCGTCGTAATAGATATTTTGCGTCATGGTTGAGATTTTCGCAATTAAAGAAAAAATCTATGTACCGCAGTGAATAAATCCCACCATCTTTTTTCTACGAAAAGTCTGTCGATTCATTCACATATCATTTTTTCAAAATGAGCATAAAATATTTTTAATTTCGTACGCTCAGTGGAAAATAAGCTATTTCGGAAAAACATATCTTTGAGACATTTTGAATCCACAGGAACGAAATCGTGTTCCACGTTGAACTTTACAATTTGAAAAATCACATGTACATCGATTCGCACTTCTTTCGAAGAAAATTTCTGTCGAACGATTCACACTAATTTTCTTGTCGTTGCACAGCTGCAAACTACAATTGTCCTTAAATCTTTTTCTATTAAACACATTCTGATAATAATCCTTGAGGTACGTTTAATTTTCCTTCGCAAAACGAAATCAATCGATTAGGATTTTTACAACATTCGATAATTTCACTAACTTTGGCTTCTGTTGGATTTCAATTTGCTGGCTGTTTTTCCCATCACCAACCCGTGTCACTTTGCCTTTTTTTCTTTAATATCGCTCGTGAGAAAAATGCACTCAAGTTTTTTTGAACGGAATATTTTCTTTCTTCGAAAATCCAATGGCAGCCTTCCTTACTCTCGGAGTCACTTTTACCGTCTGGAGCTACGTTTTGCTCCGACCATTTCTCATGGTCCCACTATAGGCTCGTCGTCACAGCGTAATACTGACATACCAAGCACGCTAACTCAGCTCTCAAACATCGCAGAGTCGGCGGGAGAGTCTGCTGGCTTTTCGTATGCGTAATACTATGTGCGAACAACCGATCGACTGCTCGACCAATCAAAGAATGTTACGTTGCAGCTTGATCGTTACTCGTATTTTCATGAATGTATATAACATATACCCGCGTGAATACGTAATTATGTTAACGGTGATCAGATGTGTATCGTGCACTTTTTCAGGGAAATAAAAAATTGAGACTCGAAGGAACTTTGAAAAGAGTGTAGGAAAGAGAAAGATCGAAAGGTTCGCGAAACAGAGAGTGCTGCGACTGTTTTCTGCTACTTGGAGTATTCAATGGAGGGGAAAGAACATTCAAGTTTATACGGATTGATTCAGAAATCATCGAAAAGGTTTATTCAAACGTTTATTTCGTTTGTGGATTTTTTGTTCGGTTCAGAACTTTTCTTCCAGGAGAAAAATACTTTACTGTGAATCGTTTCTTGCTCGAGGTGCTTGGTGGGAAATTTAATATGTCAACATTATTTTACTAAATTTTAGCTCAAGATTTATAAATTTCATTGTGACTCGCGCAGAGATATCGTGACACGGATTGACAAAAATATTCCCCGACGTTTTTTGTTTGCTCCAAACGTCCGTGAAATAATTCTACATAATTTGATGAAATTCTGTTTTTGCTTTTTCAATGCTTCCTCCGACAATGATGTTGTTTATTTCGAAATTTTTATTTCTGCGAATCAAAATCAACGTAAAGATTGCTGTTCGAAAATGAGAATACTCGACACGAATAAAGCGTGAATTCTGCTTTTCATTATTTTGGATGAGAAAAATAAATTTGGATTTTTAATTATTTTTAAACAAATAAGAGTGGTTAACAGTTGCTTAAACTTTCTCCACGTTTTGCAATACGTTTCTAAACCGTTTATCGATAACTTTAACGATCACCTCCATTTTTACGAATTAAAAAGGAAAATTTGGAAAATGGGATTTGAAACTTTCATTTTGATTCTCTCTGTAGCATATATTGGTAAAGATACGGGATGTTGAGAAGCCTTGTGAATAAGAGACAGAGCTATTTGGCAATGGCCTGTAGCACGAAGCATTTTACACTCCTGCACACACGTTGCAGCCACGTGACGAGGCAACAGGCAACATTAACGTCCCGGAGCTGCGTTTTTCTTCGCTGATGTGATGTCATCGGGATGCCCAGTATTAACACTCTATTCTGTTTTAATAATGAGTGAGTTATCGCAATAGATTATCTCTTCCAGAGATATTCGTAATTATGGAAAGATGCTAATCTAAACTATATTATTTACGATTATTACCGCAAGCTATATTTTACTCCGGAGTAGATGAACATTTTTAAATCGTTCCTACGACCAACCGTTTTCTGCGCAATTGATATGTACTTGTAAATCCTGTATTTATGCAGGACCATTGAATAAATATTAAGTAAACAAAACGTGTTTCGCGGAATAATTATTATAATCATTTTTATTCGAGTAGATAGTTGCAGAGAAACGAGGGTAGTCTGGTATTAGTCTTGAATTTCATATAGCGTCAATTTTTTGAAAAAATCGTTTGGATCGAACTTGCACGAGGCTTTGGGGCCCTATTGGCCAAAGTATGTGTAAATTGACATCCCAGCAGAAGGAATTCGTTGGATGAAAAAGAGCTAGAATTTCGTCCCCTGTTTTGATCTAAATGATTGATTCACAATCTTCGAGAGATTTAATACGCGCAAAGAATAAATCAAACAACCGAATTAGTTTTAGGCCACTTTTTTATTTATGCTCTTCCGGTTACATCGAGTTTTACAGCAATGTTCAATACTCCTCGCTTTTCTTTTTTTGTGTCGATTCTTCTCCTCTGTCTGTCGCACTCTCTTTCATCGTGAAAAGTATATCATCTATGTACGTCGTATACAACACGGAATATTTTTTCTACTCTTTTATATAATGTACCTCAAATATTCGTAACGCATTGTTAATCGTGAAAAAAATATCGGACGCTCATGAAAATGAAATGTATGAAAAGGAAATGTAAAAACGCTCCTGGAAGCATTCAACGCCATATTTTATGCGCATAAGTATCGAGTATAAAAGAAAGTGTGTGGGAGGCATTTTTTTTCTTCTCCATCTCGAACAATGCTGAGTAGATACTTTTTTCTCTGGTTATAACTAAAAGAACAGATATATTCATTTATATTCACGCGGAAAATTGTATGGACGTTGGAGAACAAGTTCGCTGCTTTTTGCACATTTTCTCATGTCTACAAAATAGTTAGAAGAAGGGCAAAAACGTTTTGGATTCACAGTCTTTTTTTCGCTTTCATCATTTTCGATTCGTTCGACATTTTTTCGATATCGCCTGCACCGAAGCGTCGGTTTTTAATGCCTGTTTAACCAGCCGAAAAGAACCAATCGTAGATTAAAGTTTTCTGCCCCATAGGACACAAAACAGAGGTTACTGCACGACGTATTTTACCCATGGATATAGAAAACGTATGGTTTTTTACGTCATTTTATTCCTATCAGAATTGCATTCGTATGCCTTGGAATTTTTGTGCCATTTTAACCCTCAACTGATCCGATTTTTTCCTGCAATATCGGTTTAAACTTGTTTCGTTTGGACCAGCTCCGATATAACGCGTGGCACGGGAACAGTTTCATCTCCAGCCACGCAATATACTTCTCTTTTTTTCTTTCATATTATACTCACTAATACACCCTGAAACTTCGTCCAAAGAGTTTTACTGTCAACGATAATTTCGTGGTAGAAAAAGTGTTCTCTGCCCCACATCTAAATGAACTTGGGTCTAATTATTCATTCGGTTAAACAATTATAGTCATGGCCAGGTTATCATCCGAATTTTATTGATCATATTCCTCTGGAAAGCATCTTTCCCTTTCCCTTTCCATGGGAAAGGGTACCCAAAATGGACAGGAAAATAGGACAATTTTGAAATGGTAAAGTCATCTAAGTTCGCAATTGTTGAATACGCGTTTGATTTTGCGTACGAAATATAAATAAAAAACTTGAGTTCTTGGACATTAATTCAAATGATTTTCTCGCGTACTTTTGTCACATAATTTCAGAGAGGAGACAAGACGGTTTGACGTGGCGATGAACATTCATTATATCGAGTGTCCTCGAGGTTACGCAATACTGACGAACAATTAAAATCAATTAGTCAAACCTCATGCGGGTCGTTTAACAGCACATGTGACAATTTGCTCACACCTTTCAATCCCATTTGTAAATCACGCTCGCTCTTCTTTTCTCGATCTTGATGGTTATTTCGTTTCTGTCTTCCCGTGTTGACTTATCGGTAAATATGTATATGGAAGTACAAGAAGTACAAATAATCATGTCAGACAATATTATATTTTCGTGAAACACTGTGGTGTTCCACTGCGACATAATTATTTTTATCGTACATTCAAGTTCATTATGATTTCGACGTTTGCTTCCATGCCCTCTTAAATTCGTGTCCGATTGTTCGAAGTAAATGTGAAAATAAAAATTCTTGCTACGAATAATATACAATAATCGTTAATACTGATATGAAGCAACAAAAGACCTTATTTCACTCAACAACTTTTTTTAGCATGTCGTTAAACGGAAAAGTTCCTTGTATATACACAAATTGTACACTCTATTAACAAAATTTAACGACGAAAGAATCATAATAAAACGCAAAATCGACCCTCAATCCGTAAACGTTTTTTGGGCTCCCTCATTCGCGATCATAAATGGGAAAATCTGAAAAAATTCATAGCCAATCTTCAGACTGTACTTTTGAAGAGAGAAAAGAATTTTTTTTAAATTTCAATAATTTTTTTTTATCGAATATCAAGCAATGTGCGATGGAAACGTATTGTGAGCCGGACAGAAACGACCCCTGTTCACGGATTGAGGGTTAATAAAAACTTTTTTAGGTTAAAAGTATAATTGTACTTAACAAAGCCTGTTTATATGTCATTACAGAATTGTGAAAAACGTTTCAAAGAATGAATTATGGATATTGAATTTCCATTCGTCGGAATTTCAAAATTCTTCAGATTTGCATATACCGTAATAGAATATTCAGGGGGTTGCATTTTGTGCTTGTTATTAAAAATAAAATTGTTAGCAACACATGCTGATACTTAAAAATGTGTCTTTCCAAGTGTATAAAAAATGACGTGTAGTCATTCGATATATTATTTTAGGCAGGTATTTTATTAATCCGTGAAAGGAAAACGGTAAAATAGGAAAATTATATAACTTTTTTTTACCGTCACAGTGATTATTCTTTGTGGAAACGTTGGAAAATATTTGCTTATTATCCACTCGAGTTATTTCGTGCAGGATTTCATTTTTTGTTTCACGAATACTCTTGTAGCTCACTTGATCACATTTATACTTTTCTTTCGAGTCATACTCTAGACAACATGTGTATAAACGTTGGAAAAATATCAGGGAAAATTGTAATCCATTTGTTTCATTTTTCAAATTAATGATCAAGAATATATGAATTTTAGTTTGTACAGATTTTGATGCCCAAAAAAACTGAGGTCATCGTCATCGTGTTCGAAAATCATGAACCATGAGAATTTATGTAAAATCATTTGAAATAATGGATGGTAACACTTTTCATTATATTGATCACCAGTGGAAAGTGGTGAAAAAATTTAGCACAAAATTTGTGCGTGGTATTTATTGTGTTTTATCGTTGAAAGTAGTACTGAATAAGGATTATCCATTTACGTATATCATCGACGATATATGTTTGAAATATCGTGGTCTATGTCTTTGTTTTTTTTTTTACTTTCTTACGAAACTACAACATTTTATAAGATCTAAATTCGTGAAACAAATCTGACGTCCATTTTTGTCCTTTTAAAATTGACCTAATCGCACATGTATCAGCTACTTCACGTCTTCATTATACAAAATACTTTCATTTGCATTACAGATTAACCCATTTATTATTATTTTCATCCATTAACCTTTTTACGTACTCAAAATGACAGAAACATGCGCTACAGAGTCAAGGTCATTTTTTTATTAGTTTTCGCTAGAAAATCAGTTAATTAATTGATTTTTGAATTTCGTGATACGTGCATTGGAAAAATCTATTTCGATCCTTTGCACTCCACATTTTTGTTTTTTGGAAAATAGTAGCGGCGGCAACTTTGAATCGCACCTGCCCTCGCCCGAGAAAGCGGATTAGATTCTGCGCAGTGGATGAAACAAACCTCTCAGTGCTCTCATTGGCTGGGAGTTTCCCCACCATTTTAATATCCGGCGTTAATTGTATTGCGACGGGAGACGAGGATTGTCACTTGATTCAAAGTTCCCTGAATTAATTAAAGTTGTGGTGTGCTAAGAACGGCTTTTAAAAGTCGTTTTGTAAATGTTCAAGAGACAAAGTAACTCTTTAAAGTATGTACCGACTGGGATTTACGAAGCCGGAATTTAAGAATTGTTGCTTCTGCTGCAGCGCAATTTTATTCGTACGAAATGTTTTTAGTGTGGTAAATGCTAAACCAATGACAATTCGTTTCGCTGTATTGACAACAGACGCAGTTTCTATTGGACAACCGTGATTCAAATTTGATTCTGCGTTTAATCCAAAATCAAGGTGGTACTGCAGGAGAGACCGGGGCACAATCACCCTCTCGAGCGAATAATTCAATACCCAGCGTAGTGTTTTTTTTTCATTTGTTTCGAGCATATTTATCATAATCAATCAATTTAACTGACGTACGAAAAACGAGGAAATCGATCTGGTTACATTGTCACCGCTCCGTTCTTTATTGCTTTTTTTTCAACAATTTTAAATGCTCTCTGTTTTTTTAAAACCTCACAACAACGGCACTGACGAGTACATTGACTTTATCGTCGCAAAGTTGAGAGTATCGTTCATCGTCCGGTACTTCTCGTCATTCAAAAAAAATGTCATCGAATAAGAAATAAAACCAACCACTTTATGGTCAATTATTGATCAATAAAAAAATATAATTAGAATAAAAATGTGCACACCATGGACACTTTTTATCATTATGAATAGGTTTCGTTTTCCCTCGTGACACGGCAGTGACGTTGGACCAGATCTTTCATAGGCAATTAAGAAAAGGACAACTAACTTTTCTTTGTACGGTGTGTCGATCGTTCGATCTATCGTTTTCTCCTTGATGACATTGAACACTTAATTTCTAGATGTTTTTCATTAATTAAAATATTCATCGCCACTGCGATTTACGTGGTACGCAGCGAAAGATATATATATATGTATATCAACAACACAGACATATACATAGATATTTTTATTCGCTCTAATCGTAATAGCGATTGGTTTTCAATTCGAACGACGACAATTCGTTTTGTTTTTCCTCCAAGAAAGATTTAACGATTATTCCTCTGTTTTTGTAATTGATGTGATAAATCCAAATCATTCATCTATAATCTTTCGATCGCGTACAAAGTCGTATTGGGTAAAAAATAAATTGTTATCTGCTGTCGTTAATTTTCATACGATGCATCTGCTACGAGTTCTCTGCGAATGTTCCTCGATTATTTGTCATTGTGAGAACGAAGTTTTTCTTTGTACAAACGGTTAGATAGTTTTTGAGAGTTTAAAAAAACATGGCAATGAATGGACGATTCCAAAATCGTAAGGTTCTTCACGATTCATTCTCATTTTGATTAGGATTCACTTTGAAGGATGATTTTCCTGTTGGAAAATTATTCTTTCAATAATTTCGAGACGTTGTCCATAGTGACACGACTGTGCATGTGGCTTGGAAAAGTTGTTGAATATTCGCCTATGGCGTACTTGATTTTCGTCAGTGCAAATGTCTGAAAAATTGTAAAATTAAGCCAAATCAAAGTTGTATCGATGTGCATTGCAATTGTCTCGATAAAGAGACCTTGGGCATCGTAATTATATTTTCATCGATGGATAATACAAATTAGGATATTAAACTAACGATCGAGTACCGAATTAAAAAAAAAAAAAAAACTGTCAAACCGAAAAACGATTGTAAATGAAAAGTTAAAAAATGTTGGGAATAATTTGTGAATGTGTTGCGCACAGGTTGCCCAAAAAGTAGGTCGATTAAGAATCGAGCGAAGTCGTAAACTTCACGAAAATCTGTGCTAATCTCTGAAGCGTGACTTTGATTATCACGTTAAATAAATAGCCACCACGAATCTTTCAACCAACTGTCATATATACTTTTTATTATTACTAACTTAATGTTGAAGTCGATATAAAACTGAAAAAAATCATTATCCATATAGTTTCTCGATTTTACGTTCGGCACATTTCTTCATTCGTTTCCGTTAAGTAGCCTCGACCGTAGGTGCATGAAATGGAGACTCCATGAAAATCCGCAAAACACTACCCAGCTCATTCATCGTTGGATCAATTTTTCCATATCGTCGATTTTTTCAAATACCGAATTAATCCCATTCGGAATAAGATGAGAAAAATACGAAATGATTCTCTTCGTTACATTTTTTCTTGTTTCTTTTTTCTCTCGTTTTACGTCATACAAAAGCCTTGAGGTAACTATCGCCATCCAATTCGATCGAATCGATGTTAATATTTTGTGATCCCTCTTGCGACTCCACGTTTCTATAGTGGACAGTGGTAAAGGATTACCTGATCGATTTTGTTTCATGTCACATGCATTACAGTTTTATTCGGCGCAAGACAATTTGTAGAAATATTTAGAAAAATTTAGCACCGATTTGATTCAACTGGAACGCCGTACTGACCTCGAACGAGCATTACCACAAATGTATAATTGAAACATCGTCGTTATTCATATGATCCCAATACTTTTTACGTCTCTCGCAGCGTGATAATAAAATATTCGCTCCGGATGACTAGACAACTCCTTTAAATGATAGTTATTCGTGGGCGAATTAACGCCGGAGTGTAGAAATTCGAACAAACGTGACCGAGGTTCACGTTGATCGTGATGCTTGGATGATTTTTTTGTCTCGTCAGGTGGGCAATCATTCACAGGAGTACGCAGGCAGTACCGTGTATAACCTCGGCTATAAACATCGGAGAACCCGCGCCGAGACCACCGTCGGTTTTTCCTTGCTCATCTTGCTCGTATTCGCAATCGAAGTAATGACTCTGCAAATACACGTATATGGGATTTCGTGCAAAGATTTAGATGTATTCACATCGTTGATACATCTAAATCTAGGCTTACCTTAATTCAACCCTCCGGGAACACACAGGGGCCATTAAGCCTCGCCACAAATGCTATTATTTTCGCTCCATTCAAGAATATACGTGCAAACTTTTGGCCGAAAACATTAAACAAATAAAAAAATGCGATTTTCTTGATAAATCACGCGTAAGAAAAATCATAATTTTTTCCATCATCCTAATGATTCCACCGACACTTTTTAATGATGACACGCGATTTTGAGTAACCGCGGACAAAATAACCAAGGCACAAAATAACCGAACGATATAATAACCTCAGGCTTTCATGTTTTGAATTTGCCTGTAATTGGATTGCCCTAACATCTGCCTTTATAATTCGTGAGTATTCACTTGAACTCTCGTTTGAATGTCGTCGCTGTAACACGCAGAGCGTATTGTGACGTTAATGAGCGTCTCAAAAATACGGCGCTTGTTTATAAACCGGAAAATATCACAGAATATTTGAAAAAAATCGCGAGCAATCAATCTGTAAGTTGATATGGATGCGAATTTTATGGTTAAGAATTATATTGAATAGTATATTTTTCGGTCATGGGGTTATTTTGTCTCCTGGTTATTTTGTCCGTGGTTATTTTGTCTGCGGTTATTTTGTTACGGAACCCTTTTTACCAGTGTGTTCTCGGAGGGTCAGGTATCTTTAAATGTTTTTCATTGACGAATAGTTATTTACAAATGTCTCATTATAAATTACCCCAGATTCATTGACAATTGTTACTGCATCTGTATCTGTATCTGTATTTATTTAAAAGCTATTGAGAATTAACATGAGAGGCTGTCATAAGTAGTTTTGTACCGAACGTCATACAGAATCTGTGGTTATTTTGTTACGAAACCCTTTTTACCAGTGTGTTCTCGGAGGGTCAGGTATCTTTAAATGTTTTTCATTGACGAATAGTTATTTACAAATGTCTCATAATAAATTACCCCAGATTTATTGACAATTGTTACTGCATCTGTATCTGTATCTGTATTTATTTAAAAGCTATTGAGAATTAACAAAAGAGGCTATCGTAAGTAGTTTTGTACCGAACGTCATACAGAATCTGTGGTTACCGGATGCACAACCTTTATTACCTAAAATTATCCTGATAAGTACTCACTTGACAGTCAAAACATCTGCATTGATCACTCATCTTGCACGTAATGCCCCATTCCTTCGCGACAGCTCGATATAGCGCCTTGCTCGATTTGTGAATTATTTCTGGTCCCTTGGCTGGTGTTCTTTCTGCTCCACCACCTCCACCACCGGGGCCACCACCGCCACCGGAACTTCTTTGTATATCGGTGGTGCGGTTTCGGCGCTGATCATTTCTCTCTATGATCATATGTTCCGGCCTCTGATTTCTGCTTCCGTATTCTGCAGAATTCTCATCCGTTTCCTCTTCCACCTCGACAACGTCAGCTTCCGTAGTTGCTGAACGCTTCAGTCGAGTCTATGCAAATCAGAATATCAGATATATGACCAAGCACTCACTTTTACACTCGAAGGGAAACACCTTAAAAACAATCATGCCATGAAGTCCTGATGATTTTTGTTTTATAAATTCGTGATATTACAAACAAAAATCGAGTAAAATTTGCCTACGTTACAAGGCAACGAAATGGAATTTTTATACATTTTTTTGTGGACCATAAAGTCGGGGTCGATTGATGTTTTCTCGCTGATGATCATTTGAGATTAATTGTAATGCAAAACAATCGTTGGATCATTGATTTTTGTCCAAAAGATAGGCCCTGTACATGATTTTTGTTATTGACTCTAAAGAGAATGCAATATTCATAACCAATTTATATAATAGCAAAAACAATCTACATCCTGTTTGCACGGATTCGTAACAATATACATTGATTCAGATAGTCGAAAAACAATAGACTTGCTTGCTAAAGCTCATTGAATTCTCCATTGAGGGTTACTACGTGGAAAATCCCAATACTTTCCGACAAGATAATTGTACAATTGACAAATTATACAAGGACAATTGTATGCATATAATGGCTTATAGACTGCACAACCGTCGCTCTTAATGCGTTTCAATGCAGTTACACGTACAACACGTTGGCCTGTTGGCGATAAATCAGCATTTGCATTAGTGCAAACGTGCATGGAACATTCTACGTCGAGGCAATTACTGTTGAATCTAACATTTCTCGAAGTTGACTCCCATTGACAAGATTTTTTCGTGATTTTTTCAAATTTTTCGGTCCAACCAGTCACGAGGATTTTTTTTTTCGATATCTGATGACTTTTTGTTGGGTCGGTCGATGATTCTTTGTTTTGTGGAACATCTGCTGTTCCCAACACTTTTATAATAGTTGAAAACTCATTATCGCTAACGACAAAGTAACATCATAGTTTTTTTGACAATACTTGATGAAAGTGCATGTAGATGTTCTTTGGCAAAATCGTTCGGGATTTTCGGAAGCTTGTGATTACACGAGAACCTGGCAACCTTTTTGTATCCTCTTCTGTTCTTCGTTAGACATATATTTCTCAAATACAAAAATCTTTTGTTTCCATTTTCAAAACAGGTCATCAGATATCGGCAAAGTATAACAAGTGCTATGTAGGGGACTCGTGCTATAGGATATTGTACACCATTTCTGGTGTTTTTCAATGTTTGACAAATGTATAATGTAGCTATTTGTACTAACTTCTTCAAGTACGTGCTGATATGACGGTGGCGGTGAATCTGGAAAGCCAGCAGCAGCATCGCTGTCGACAATTTCCGGTCTACCATGACAATTTGTCACTGCCTGTGTATTGCTGTAATTTGGCTGATTCTGTTGACCCGGTTCATCGCACTCAACACTGTTACTGCGACTTCCTTTGTTGCCATTGCTTCGGGATTTCGACATTTTTGAAAATCTGAGTTTGAATGGAGCCATCACTTTCAACCTCTGAATGCCGAACTAGCTTTTATGTTTGTTTATCAATAACCGCGGTGTTTTCTGTAAAAATATACCCGAAAGGACGAGAAAAATGTTATCAAGCGTTTGATGGTTTTTTTTCTTCTAAACATCATTTTTTCTGTCGATTTTTTCGAGAGAATTAAAAATCTGTAGACAATGAAAAAATTCATTTAAAACATCGTAATCTGTACGATCTGCTCCTGTATGATCATTGATTAATTTACGTAAACACAAAGAAAAATAAACAAAACAACAGAAAGAAAAATCAAAAATGCTGGAGACAATCTCTTGAACCGTTTTTTCAGAAAGTGCAAAAAAAAAAACCGCCGAAAATAGTCCAATTTTTGTAACGAAGTTGTAACGAACTGTATCAATGCTCGGTTGTCCTACGAGTAGGGGCAAACAAACGATTAAAAAACTCTCTTCACTTTTTCAATAGCACGGAGAGTTGTATTGAAAATTCGAGCAATTGGTAATTCAAAGCTCGTTGTCATTTATTTTGCAGAAGAATCCGATCGTACACATACAGCAAACGGGTGAAGGAAAGGTACATACTTTTTGTATGGACGGTTAATTTTTATTATGCCAAGTATATTTTTTTTTTGCGAAAGTACATTAATTTTTTTGCAGCTATTCCCATGGGGTAGGTTATTTAAGCGAGGCAGAAAAACATGATTGTGTACTGGAAGTAAAAGGTATACAGAAAAATAATTGACTCGTACTGTTTAGGAGTATACTATAGTTCGACATGTTACTCCCAGACCTATTTTTTTTATACAACACATACTGCATGACGAAATCATTCATTTACAAAAGCTTATCATTCCACAACCGCTCCAGAGACCAGGCATGAACTGACTGGTTTATATACACAGTCTATTATAAAAGAGGGCGTGAGAGAGAGAGAGAGCACGTTACCTTGGAAACGCATGTATGCATCTCCACGCCGACCTACTGACCGGATTTCCGGGTGTGTTTGGCGACTGTTCGTTCTCTCCTCCTCCTCTAACCCTTGTTCACACTCTCTCAAGCTTTTGCCGATTTTCTTTGCCCTCTCTATTTTCAACCTTCCTCTCTCTCTACTCCCCCATCAGAGATGTTGTGCAGGTCCAGGGAGTTGCACTCATCCGTATGGTTGCATATGGTCTCCAAATAAACTCAGACTTTGGAAAATTGACCTACCTCAAAATATCGATAAATCTTTGGGACCTTTGTGCCAACAAGAGCAAAAAAAAATTGTTTTCATTCATACACGATTTTTATAATACCCTCTTTATTTGTGTCATTAGAAAACTGTCAGTCACGTCGTTCATCGATCATTCCAACTATCCACACCAATCGATTCAACCAATTTGGCATTTGTCAATCCTTACGAGTGCCGAAATGGAACATATCGCAAAATTACAAACGCCCCCGAGTACGCTGACATTTTGGCACTGTCGTAATGTAAAAAAAAATGTTTTCTTTTTTCGAATGTCATTATTTATTTGCGAAATACTAGTTTTACAATTCTCGAAAATATGGCGAGGGGTTGAGACATTTTTTCAATTTGTAGGAGAAACAACTCGTAAACGACGCAATAAAAAAACCCGACAAAAATGATTTTCAGGTGCAAGATGTTTATTTAATACAAGCTCAAAACTTTTGTTCAAATTCGGTGTTTTGAAAATCTTGCATTATCCCCACTTCATAATTTATACTTAGCTTTAGTGAGAGATTTTTATAAACAAAAACAAATGAAATTTTGTAATAAAAATTTACATTACACGAAATTGAATAAAGTTAATGATATTTCGGGAATTCCTGTACACGATTCGACAGAATCAGAACAGAATTCTCGAAATCATAAATTCTCTCGGGACACCGCAATTGATTAAAACGAACCATTAATTCCATTGTAGGAATTTACGCGAGGGCATGACTTATTATATATTATTCGGATCAGAATTTTCATTGGCCCTCAACGTACCAGTAATTTTTTCTAATTATTAGACGTGTGCAATGTTCTAACAAGTACATTTTTGTTTAACGATACATATGTATTAGATTTTTCATTAGCCAGTAATTGAAGTTATATTGCATATCAATTTTGCTGGCTAATCTCTGGTCCGCTACAGTTGTACCAAAGCAACTAGAGTCCCTGCCGGAATAAATGTGAGCTATCGAACATTTCAATCAAGTTTATTTAGCCCAAATGGAAATATATGTTTTAAGAGAAACGAAAGAGTCGTTGGAATTGGAAAATGATTGATTTTACAAATTAAATTACCGTTATATCTGGGACATCCCAAACGAGGTTAATAATGATGAGATATATTAACAGGAATTTTCAGCACCCTAGATAAATGGATTACAAATATGGGCCATATCCCGTGTCCCAAGTTTTTACTCTATTAGTAATCAGGATTATTCGTGAAATTGTGTGATGTAATTAAAAAATTGTTGCAGTTAATTTATATGACTGAGACAGAATTTGAAGTGAGTGTGATTTTTGGACCTTAATAAACTTTTGTAGAGGCACATCTCTAACCTTATAAACATTTTTTCTAATCAAACCAAATTCATCAAAGTAACAAAAGTGAGTGAGATGAAATAAAAAGTGATTACGTTGTACATACTCCTTAGTTTTGGGGTGATAATAATTAGTTTGCAAAATTCTTTTAATAATTAGTCAATTAATTTTATATAACGCCGAATTGCGAGGGCACTCTTATTATTGTTTAATCATCCATTTTTAATATTGAATAAATGTGCCTCTTATATTTTTTAAATGCCCGTCTCTGCTGAAAAAAATTTCAGGTACGCTATAGTATGCTGCGAAGTCACGGGTAGACGTTGAGACGCTTTTACTTGATTAAATTTTTTAAGATAAAAAAATGCACGAATATTAGTGGTAGGAATGTTTGAGAGTAGCAACGTACACAACTAATTTCAATAATTTTCTTAATTTGCTGATGAATTTTCAGCTTTGCATTAGCGAACATTGCTGTATTTTCATGCCCGATACTTTTTGGTCGTTCCTTCAGGAAATCAGAAGGAACTGGAAAAGCTGAATTAATCGTATTTGCAGATTGATCGAACAAAAAAAGATTATGGAAATGTAGTACGTCAATTTCTTTTTAATTCACCACGGAATGTCCCATATATAACAGAAAAGGTACGGGTATGTAGTCGACGGCCGGGTGAGCTCCGGGGATTTCTCGGTGCGACGTGGACGGCACCCTCTTACGGGTGAAACAACCCCCGTCAAGGTCAAACACCGTGTGCGTTTGGTGCTCCCTCGCAACCGAGCAAACGAACTTTTCTCTATAAACTGATAAAAAACGTCGAGATCTGAACTCAACGGGGAGAGTTCAGACCTCTAATCGGAAAAAAAGCGCCCTACCCCAGTTGACAGATCGATGTATATGTAAATTGTCGCAAAACATATTTATCTCTCCATTCAGCCAGTCAATATTTGCCACGTCATTCATCATAGAACTTTACCAGAACCAGTCGACTTTTGCTATCTTTAGAAAAAAAGCGATTGCGTTGCTAAAAATCAATTAACATCCGACCAATTTGATACATGCATCGTGTGCCAATGTAAGTATTTCGAGGTGAGAGTGAATCTTTTCTTGATGAAATTTCATGCAATTTTGCAATTTATTGTTACACCTGCCTGCAACATGTATATTAAACATTTGTAAAATCCGCCAGCGTATAAACTCAACGACATACAATTTGATGTTTAAATACACAGAAAGATATAATAAACGAATATTTCATACGTCGTCATTTCAAGGAATATCGAATTAACCGATTACCCTCGCTTTTATTTTTTAAATATACGCGAGTCTCGAAGGTGTATACATTTTTTGCTCAGTGTGAAAATATCATCTTTCACATCGTCCATCATTCGGAAAGACGTGAGTTGCGCCTTTGTGCCCCTGAGCAATTGATATTTACAAACTCCCTGGCGTTCTCACGAACTCAGTGGGTCGAGTTATAATATTGCATCTGGGTGAATCTAGTGTTCGCGGATACAGGCGGATATAGGCGATGAAGAGGAGGCGAAGAGAGCGATTGGTGCACAGGGCAAAGTAGGTTGCAGCCTCCACACGTAGTGTGGGTGAAAATCCGCGAGGTTCGTTCCGTCTCAACCCTCTCAACCTCCCTCACTCTCTCTTTCTCGTCGTCCCTCTTGTTTTCCTCGTTTAAACGACCAAGACGCGAACATAGGAAAAGGATTTGAGTAGAAAAAAAAAATGTTCACAACACTGGTCCTTCACCAGCAGTACTGAAACATATCGAAGTACCAGCGCCCACTTTTCAGGAAATACACCGTAAAGAGAAATGAGCTACAAATATCGATGATCCACGCGTAATAATAAATGTTGTAAATGTTATTATTATCGGATGACGGATAAATTTGTAGAAAAAAAATTGTTTTCCCTGGCGAAATTTTCCTCCTATTGATTTTTATCCAATTAAAAAAAAAGATGAACACAGTTTACTCAGTGAAAATCAAAACTGCAGGGATAATGTCGAACTAATTTGTAGGTCGACCGAAGTTGTACACAAAGTGCCAACTTGTCAATCAAGTACTGTAAACTCACGAAAATCTCGCTGCGGTACATATTCGTTGGATACCAACGCCGGACAGACATCTGTTCAATCTCGAAGGAAATTACTCGAAAATCTTGGAGAAAATCATTTGATTAAAGTGGTATTAATGTATTGAGAGAGAAATTTTCTTGAGATACGTTTCTTGAAATCAGCGTCCATTTCCCGTCAGTCCCCGATGTTAAAGCCCCTGGTTTTTCCCAGGAGTGGACCGGCCTCAACGTGTCAGTGGCCCCAGCTAGTTCAAACCCCCATCCGCGTGCATTCTGGGCTCGAGAGCATCGAGAGAGGTATATTAAGAGGGAGAGAGACGGAGACTGGTGGCCTACTTTTCAGTATGCTGCTCTCTCGCATTGGCCTATATAAAATGTTTGCTACCCTTATTTGTATATATATATATATATATATATGGCTATGCTCCAGGTATATGTGTATAACATAGTTCCTCATTTCTTCCTCTCTTCCCGCTCTTGTCCTCCTTTTTTTGGTTGCCCCCAAAGCTGCATATACCCTTGGAAGGGTTTCAACCCTCTATTTTTCTCGCTCTCGCTTCTCGTATCTTTGTCGTTGTCTCGTACAGTCAGTACTGTTTTCGCGGAGTTCCTCCTCGTCAGAAACTTTGTACACAACCACCACATACAGATACATGGATCGACAAAAACCGAAGAGTCGCGCGTTTCCGAAGAATAATAGAGAAAGGAGAGGTTTCATTGTTTCGAATAGGTTTTTCGACGACGTGGCATCTTTCGCCTTCTTCGTCGGGGAAACTTGCATTCCCGCGATTCTATCTTTCTCTATCAATTCGCCTCTTTCCGCAGCTTTCTCGATACACTCGCCGAAATTCGGACTCCGGCATTAAGATGTTTGTCGAAAATAATTGGACATATTTTTGAATTTCTTATGACACAAATGGAGAATGTTCCAATCGGAACGAAGTGAAAAATCTCGCCAGGGTCGTTGAGATTACGAGAACTGTCTTATTTTCATAAATGAATTACAACGAGAATGAGCTTGGAAATGTTATCTCAGAATAATATTTTCGACACCCTTCCTTCGATTTTTTAAATCCCGCATAAGGATTGAGATTGTTATTCACATGTTTTGGACTTTAAATTCCTATTAATAATTTTCATAATTCCATCGTGAAAACTAAGTGTCCTAAACTACCAAGTGAATTAGAAAGATTACAGAAATGGCCAAAATTGGAAAAAAATATTAGGAAATAAACACAAGTTTTCAGAGTATGCGAATTCAACAGAATAACTGTACACAGCTGTGAGTAACGGCTGATCGGCTTGAAAATTTCTCTCAGGCATTTCGCTTTGCTCACAATCGGCAATTTTTTAAAAATTATTTAATAAGGCCTATGTTAAACCATTTTGTGAAAATTGTTTACTATCAGCAATTGAAAAAAATGTGTATCAAATTCGCCAGATCACAGGTGTGCATCCCTTTAACCCTCGGCCATTATTCTGATTTGCAGTAAAATATGTAGGTCACAACAGCGACACGAGCTCAGAGGACTTCCATTGGATGGAAATGCTCTGGTAATTCCATAGAGATTCCCGCGCACACACACAGCATGCGCTTACACAAATACGAGAATGATTGACACCTTTTCAGATAGGAAAAGGATAGAGAAAGAGTGCAAATAATCTTTCAACGGTTGAAACCAATAAAATAAATGTCTCTCGCAGCTTTTCCCATCCTGATAATGTGTCGCTCATTTCGACAATTTTGTTTTTCATCGAGAATAACATACGAGTCACGAAGCCGTCCAATTTTGAAAGAGCGACAACAAATCGTACGTATCTGTACAAATAATACCCGTATATCCTATACGTGTATCGGCATACATATATATCCGACTTCAATTTAAAGAGCTTTGATTCCGGAATCGACCCCCACCATGCGCCGCGAAGTAACGATTTGGCGGGGGAAATACCAGGCCAATCGGCCCTCGACTTGGTAAACGCGATGCCGAGTTCGTACTCTGATTCGCTCTGTTCGCTGAATCAAAATCGTGGGGTAAAGATATCAGGATTGCAAACGATCGGAATTACCGTAAACCGCTGAGTATCGTAAACAATATAACATAAACTCGACAAACATGATCGAGAAACACTGTAAAGTTGTTGTCATTCCACCGGACGATTTTAGCAATCAATAGAGATACTCCTATGGACCAGCCTAAATTTGACCTCGTGGCGGTGAACGGTTGGGCCCAAAGTTTCAAATTTTTTGTATAATTCACTTTCCCACGTTTGTTGAGATATCTATGCAGATGTGTGCTTGTAGCATAATCAGAAAATTTCATGATAAAGTAAAGATTACAGGCTACTGTGATTTCTCTTCACAATAGACTACACACAAAACACAAATCCACGTTAGTTCAGGTTCAAAATATATTACCATGTCGAAATACGTACCCCCTTCAAAACGACTTGTTACTTTTATTTTTAACTTGCAAAGTAAATAAAGTTATGCCTGTTTGTGTCGAAGAGGGAAGATGTCCCGATGTCGTGCTATTTTAGAAGGGAACTAACGTAAATTTCTGATGAATTCTGTTGAAGAAGAAAATGTCGAAGGATTTTTGATATTTGTTAACATATCACCATTTTACCTCGGTCGATCTATTATAACGATAAAAGAAGGGAGGCTGAGAATGAGAGTGTATATGGAAGAGAAATACATCATCGCAAAACAAATATAACGTGTCGGAGAGACCACGATTGATGAAGCATCCGAGGTCTTTTCGATCGTAAAATAGTTTTTGTCATCGAGTAATTCCCTCGCGCGAAATGCAGGGTGCGAATTTGATATTATATCTCCATTTACTTGGCGGAATATAAACGTAGTGTTCATCACGTGAAACTTTGATCGATATGTTATGCTGTTTATTTTATCTGTGATGCACGAGATATTTATTATACTATACTCGAACATTCCCTTCTTCAAAATTGTCAGTATTTTATATGTCACGTACAGGTGTACGTGTTACAACAAACAATCTGATTGATAAAATAAAACAGAGTTTCAAGTAAATTTGTTGGATTCACATTGCGGATATTATGCGAAGTTGTTTGTATTCCCATCTTAAAGCACACCAAGACCCCAGGGATATTCAGCTTCCCGAGGATCTTATGCTTCTGTTTATAATCGTGGCGTGTGTTTACCCGCATGCAACCCGTGATGTTCGACTGAGGCAAAATTCTGAGGCCCTTCCTGTGTACTTGCTAATTCTCGCAGGAGCCTCTGTGGGATAAGGCGATCATGGAATTATGCGTCATCTGATCCATATATCACGTTTGAATTTTTCAGCATGTCACAGCACATCGTAAATTAGTCAAAAAAATCATGGAATATACAACGATCTCTTTCTCCAATTGACGGTACCTATTTTTTCAAATTTTACCATTTCAACGTACAAAAAACATTTTCACATAGCGCAAGGGTAATTCTAAATTTCCAGCGAATTAAAACGTCCGTCTTTTTTAAAATTCAAAGGATGAAAGCACTTGTGCTTTATCGCTGAGCGATAGAACATTGAATATTTTTTGCGATGATTTCGTAGCTTTTCGTAAGATTTTGTTTCTGCCGGCTCTCAATTATGAATAGGTATATCAGGGACTTTAAAAAAAAAGCCACGATAATTTTGACCGTTCTGGTTCGGCGGTATAATATATTTTGTAATAGATGTAAATTGCGTCCAATGTTTTTCGAATATTCCGCCAGTTATTTAAGTTTTCAGACAACTTCCTTGACCATGTCTTACGTTATTTTAACGAACGTGGCCTGTACGCTGTTTTTAATGAATTATATAAAGTGCATATGTGCTTCACCTCTATACATACAAGCTAGCGAGATTTTGGTCAACCACATAGAGAGCTGAAGGCCCGGATGTACTCTGAGGTTTATCGTATAACGTGAGATTCAAGCTTCCGGGGTTATTTTAGATTGGGCTTTAGCTTG
The DNA here is from genome assembly GCA_959613375.1 of Heteropelma amictum. NCBI lineage: Eukaryota > Metazoa > Arthropoda > Insecta > Hymenoptera > Ichneumonidae > Heteropelma > Heteropelma amictum. The sequence goes on from OY390724.1 coordinate 5,947,971, forward strand.
CAGAAATTCTGAAGAGTTCAACTAATATACTTCGTCCAAAGTACCCGTGGGCAAGTTGACGAGAAATCCTATACTCACTGAACGCGAAGAAGATATCAAGGCGATGACCTAATATGGGAGTTTGATAGCTGTGAGTTTAGGCCACCGATGTACACAACGTCTCTAATTTCGTTGCTCAATTTATGGAAATTTTTGAAGCAATATCGAAACACTTGACAAGCACAATTTTCGATCACACAGTCAGGCAGGCATGGCTCGATTCTTTATTATTTCCTCATCCTTAATCATCCTTCTTTTTAATCATCTTAACCATGAAGGATGAAATCCATTTCAGTCATTAATCAGTGGAGATGTCGAATCGAATGGAGATGTCGAAAAAAATCAGTTCTTCAAATTTTTATCGGATTATTTCTTTTCTTTTTTCATAATTCGTTAATATCTTTCCGACCTTGTTGTCATAGTAAATCATTGTGCTTTGTTATTACCTTGTATATGACTGATTTTTTAATTATTTTTGTCCCGCTCAGTGAAGTTGCATTCTATTATGGTTTTATTGATTGTATCGCCAGAGCATTCTCGAAAATTGACGATCCATTTAATTTCGCACTTTAGTACCACAACTCTATATAGTTAAAAAATAATATACGAATTATGTTTATAAATAACGTTACAGAATTTATTAAAGTGGTTGCTGCAAAAGCATTTGGGAAAAGCATTTTTGTAAATAACCTGCCGCACTTGGGAAAGGCCATTTGACCTTCGGAACATGGGTTACCACTGTATACATATACACATAAAAATCTGGACGATTCATTCACGTATCAGCTGGTGCACTGAGCAGTTTAAGTAACAGGCCTCAACTTTTTCATTCAACATTCCGAACGATACCCGTGAAATCGCTAACGTATAAAAGGATTCTTGAAAAAGAAAAATCTCACGTCAACACTGACGGATTCTTTTACATAAACAGCCCGCCTTGTCGAACAACATAGTAACGATATCCATATCGCGAACAATTTTTAATTATCCTGCATATATTGTCATCGCTCAGTAATATTTTCACTTTTCAAAAATGTAGTACCGCTGCAACCCTCCCAACTCGTACGTTACGATAGTTATACAATCGTTGTGCACGATTTTCACAAATAAGGGATGATTTGTGGCTGTTAATCTGAAATATATATGGGATATTAAAAAATACGTAAAAGCGTCTATACGACGGGTTTTGTTGCCTGAAAGTCGAAGGGAGGGTTCGAAGCGAACTTACAAAGACGGTCGAAAAGAGGGTGCAAAGATACACGAGACGCTGTATTTACAACAAGATGAAAGAGAATGGGGGTGTGCCTCGTTACGTACCCATTTTCACAGATATTTTTGAACCTTTTTTACGTTAAATGTAAGAAAAACTGGAGCTACCCGAGAGGGGAAGTGACCGCAGAAGGGGATGGAGGGTAGGTCTGGCTGATAAGGGTGTACGAAAGACGGAGAAAAGTCCATACAATAACCTCGCTAACACGCATATACCGTCAAAATAAACCACCCCCATCGTTTTATTGATCGACGTTAGAGCGGCGTTGTCGACTTGCCGGTCTCTCTGTCTCTCTTCCTCCTTCTCGCTCGTGTCTGTCTGTCTGTTTGTCTGTCTAGCTCTACCACCCTGTATCTTCTATCGAGTCACTGTTCTACGCGACATTTTTGTTTTATCTCGTAACGCTAAATTGAAAAAACAATCGACATGGACACGTTTGAAAAGCGTACACGATATTCCGATTAATTTAAACGGACACTTACCTCTCGTTCTGTCAAATTTCGCAAATTGTACTCGTGAATTCTTGCGATTCGGACGACGAAAAGCACGCGATGATCCCCGAAGAGTGTCACGGTTCGACGGCCATGTTAAACGCGACCAACAGCGCCTCGCAACGGTTGTATTGCAAAGCTGAAAGCTCGCCTCTCTGATACAGGGTGAAAACGGAACTTAGTGGGGGTGAAACGTAAACGCCGTAACGAAACGGCGCGAAAAGATTTGCGCCATATATACATGTATACACCGAGGACCAAGGGATGAGAAAAAAATGAACTAATTATCTGCTTTCTCCTGGATTCTTGTGATCTTTCGCTGAAAATCACAGTTTACGGTTCTCTCGAATCCTTAAATTTGACAGCCTACTGTACAACTTGTCTTTTTCAATATTTACGGATTTTTAACAAAAAATATTCGCGTTATTCTATTTTTGAAGTGGGATGCCACTCGGGAGTGTTGAAATGATTTAATTCGGAGGGCTTGAGAAATATTACCGTGAGAAAAATTGGGCAAATGATGGATGTACGTGTTTTTAACTAATCAAATGAGTACGAATTTATATTTTAAAATTTCAATCGATGATAACATACTTTTAATTATAAAAATTAATATGTATATCAAAAACTGTGAAAAAAAAAATTATTTAGCTTATGATAAATTATTCTCTTGGAAAGGTGTCGATAATTTATATCCAAATATAAGTGAACAAATTCTGTGGCGATGTGCCGTTCGTTTTCTCATGTGCATTGGAGTCTAGTTGTTGCTCCAGTCTGCTGATTTTTTACTGTCAATTATTCGTCGTAATTCCAAAATGTGTTTTGAAAAAATAAAAATCAAAGCGCAACCAAAGTCGCTCGGGCTTGTATGTAATCCCCCGTGGCATATAATATTAGTTTTATGAAAATAAAAATTCAGACTTTGATTTATATTAGAAATTAATTGCAAGAAGTATTCAAAAATACTCAGCGTTGTTATTTCCCTCTGGATTGCAATTAATTGCATTTTTCAGTGATGATAATTTATCAATTCCGAACATGAGGCAAGTTTTGTGTTTCGATAAAATTTCGTAGTTTTTTTTTATCAAGCACGTAACACAAAAGTGATAGACGTTAGATTTTGGCAATAACCCCAAAGACTTCGTTTCTATCCTGATACTCAATATCTGCCAGTCAGACGCGATATATTTTACGTCTCCAATATAAAGGGGTAAAACAGAAAAACGGTAACACGAGATGATTGGCACGTTATATCTGCAAAATCGACCATCTCGTATCCCCTTGGGTATATTTTATTACCACTCCTCGTCGATTTTGTATGCCGTATAATATACATGTAGCTTTTATGATTTTTTTTCACGTCTGACGTATTTCTCTGTTTATTTTCCTTTTTGTGCGTATCGCAAAAATTTACCATTACTCAAATCTTTGGTTTTTTTTTATGATGTGATATACTCGCTTGTGAAGATATTGGAGAAATTACCTCATCGCTGCGCGCTCCTCTCGGCCTACAATGTACACATTGAAGTGATTTTTTTTTCATTCATTTTCCAACCGTCGTTCTTGTTTCTGCTCTAGTCGAAATAAAATTAGTTTATAAATGAAACACGAGGAAAATTACATTTCGAAAATTGAAGATTCAATTACAGAAGAGGTCGTGTAGTATTTGGAACGATTGTAATGATTTACCCGTTACGTCACTTGCTTGAAATAAATCATTAGACCATGCTGTTATTACTCGATGATTTTGGATTTTGGAATTGAGCTTTGCACGATGAGACCAATCAAACGCATTTTTGTTAAATGTCAACAAAAGAACCTGCAGGTTGTATTTTATTGACTGCAATTTTGGTAGAGTTTTCGGTTATTTAGTTGTTTATTTTAGTTTCTACTTTACTCCGTTGCCGAAAGGGGAGAGACAAACTTTGTTTCGAAACATACCATTTCGGTTGTCAGCCGAAATCCACGTGAACGTGACGACTCACGAAGTGGACGCGAGAAGCTTTTTCGAACGAGTTTTTAACGATGACTGGCTACTCGTGGAATAACGACCGACTACGATCATTTATCGCGGTGGGCTACAATTGTCGATTTACGGTTCCCAAAGTTTTATGACATGATTTCTCCTCTTGCCGTGGAAAATGTCCTTATATATTGTCACCCGAGTCGACGGTGAATCGCTTATTTCGTGAGGCAATTTTTTGCTGACGGTTCGTTGGCGATTCGCGTGAAAAAAAATCGTATGAATACGCAATCCGAATCCGTTAAGCACGGGATCTGACACTAATTTTAGTCGGCAACCTTAGTTGACCCAATGCGAGCATAAAATAAGTATTTTGTGTCTGCTTGATTCATTAGGATTGGAAAAATGATCGAACTTTTATTTCAAATGGAGAACTATAAAAATTGACGCAAACAATAGACTGTCGATTCTGGAGGAAAAATTTGGATTGATTTTCATTTCCAAAGATCGCAGTGTCGCACATGCACGAGATTCATAGTGTTTCTGCTTCTCGACATGGTAAGCTTGCAACTTATTGCAGCGAAGAGAGGCTGATTTGAGTTTTGTGAGCACGTACGTACGAGCTTAGTATGTCAAGCCGGAACATAAGTAGATATGTGTATGCTGCAGTGAGATAGAACGGATTGGTAAGAGGAAGGAGAGGGTCCCGAATGAGGACCCTTGATAGTTCTGCACATAATTAATGCGACCCTATCGAACTGTCCCTGTTGTAGGTATATTATAAGTAGGCAGTACCGGGGAGTGCAGAGCAAATTTATATAGGGTGTCCCACGTTATTCCACACGTCTCGATATTTCACAAGTCACTGAAGGATTAAAACGTCGTGTTCGTTAAAATTTGGACCCTTCCGGTAAAAGCCTTCGTTGAATATTGTCAATGGCGGTTAGGAGATTAAACGGAAGCGGAATTAATATCTTTTAATCGATTCCTACAATTTATACACAGTCCGGGTATAAAAACAAAAAATTGCCCGTACGTGAATAGCATTTTGAGACTCGACTGATCGTTATTGCGAGCAAGACACCCTCTGTGCAGTCATGTAGCCTGCTTGAGTGGAAGAACACGAGAGAGCTCCGACCTGAGCTTCCATAATACAAGCATGACAAAACATAAAACATGAAGTAACTACTGTGAATTGCGCATATCGTACTTGGTGCGTTAAGTTGCACGAATCACAATTTTGTCGTCACCAACGCTCAATACCAAAATCCCAATGGGTTATTCTTGCCCTGAAACGATTTCTAGCAGTAGGAATTTAAGTGTTCGATCTAATCAGCGGAAAGTATCGGAAAAGAAAAATGAATTTCGCGGACCTTTACTTCCCTCTTTCACCCCTATTATTCTCTCCGATTTACGAAACTTTTTTTACGAGATCGCTATTAAAACTTGCCTCTACGTATAGACGCAGCATCGAAAGTGAGAAGCGACGATATAGCGGACGTAAGGGTAAGTTTTTGACAAACGATCACGGCCATAGAAATGCGTTTGATATTTGAACTTTGATGCGCATGAGACGTCAAAGATATTTTGAAGACGGAACATTTATTTTCAATTTTCATTTTCTCGCAATAATCTGCGAATTTCGTGAAAATGAAGTTTTGCCTGCAACCGTACTTTCCAAAGTTTCTCAACGAGAGGAGTTCGAAAAGTTGTTCGTTTCCCGAAATTCAAGCACGAACAGCTTCGCTCGACGTTACACAGAGGAAGAGAAAGAGGAAGACAGAGATGTAAAGGCTTTTCAGTATCTCCTTGTTCGAAAGTACTTTCAGTACCTTGCTCTGTTCGACTATTAGTTGGTGAAATCGATACAAGCAAATGCTCTCGTCTCAGAGTAAAAAGTGTTGCGGTATTGGGCAAATATAGTTCGGAATAAAAAACAATCTCGTATCTTTTGCGTATCCATCGAATAGGAATAAATTTTCCATTCAATAGGTACTTTTTATTTAGCATTGAAATTATTAATTCAAGATAATAACGTAAGTATTTGCTTCAGAGGCCATCGAGCGAAATCTCTCCATCTTCCTTTGGCCTTCGCCGCGCACAAGGTACGTGGCTTTACCCTCTTCGAGGTCTTCGGCCATTTCTCTTCAATCCTGCTCCAGCAACATCTTTCTCCGGGAAAGTTTGAGTTGATACAGCGATCAACTTATATATATATATATATATATATATATATATATATATATATATATATATATATATATACATATACATATACTTACGTCTACATGTTCTTTATATGTTTTTATATACGTATTATAACATGTAGAAGGCATTCCACGCGAATTCTACAAGAGCCTGACCCGCGCCTCTTCCGATTTCGATTTTAGTTGCAGGAAATGTTCTTTGAGCCGCGAATAATGCCACTAATTTTTCAAGATTAACATAGATTCATTTTTAGTGAAAAAATAGAAGATACTTTTATAAATAAAAATCAGTATTTGACTGTTTTTTTGCTAATCTCTTTATTTATATGAAATATATCAAATCCACGTTATAGTTTTTTTCTATGTATATATATATATATATTTATATATATTAGCTGTGCTGCAATCGCGTCCGGAAATCGTATGCTCTTGTCTTGTACAGGTACAGTCGTGAATCTTTTGGAGCAAGGATGAATAGTGAGAACGAGAGACAGTAAAGAGCTAGGCAGAGATGAAAGAAAAAATAGAGGGACGTTTGTTTCAATAAAATTGCGACGCGTGCGCTATGCTGCCGGTAAATCGATTTGAAAGGATAGAGCAGCAAGTTTCTCTCTATCCCGATTTGCCCGTTTTTTAGTTGCTTTTTTTTTTATCGAGTCCAGAAAAGCTTCAAAGCCCGATACTTTATAGCGGTAAGTAGATGATAAGATTCAGTTGTATGCTTATATCGACGAGAACGAACGTCCCACTGTCGAGCGATTCCATTCCATTTCGAGTTACAGTTTCATCCTACTCTTAGTAAAATCAACGATTTTTTTCAAACCACCAAATCTTGACGTTTCAATTAATTACATTGTTACATATAGAATTGTGGTCGAAGATGTCAAAATTGTACTGTTTCAATGCAAGCCTCTCTTCATTAGTTTTCCCCCTGCTTAAGCAAGATAATGCGAGAAGAAATACAATGTTGTTGCTAATAAAAATGTAAATTTAAAAAGGGGTAGCGAAAATTCATGAGTACATTGACGAGTCGCAGATATTTCAAATCGATCACAACATCCTGAAGATTTCGAGGTAATCAAATGTCGTGCAATTAAATGATGAAAACATCGTAAAAAAAGTCGTTCAACAAAACGATATCGAAGAGTAAATAAAATAATGATGTAAGAAATTTATAATAATTCAGTAACACGGATGTACACAATTGGGGGAAGGAAAGAAATACTCAATCATCAGGCTCGATGGTGCGACAGTTTTCAAATAAGAAGAAAACGAAAATTACGAGATTAATTGTTATTATTCGATAACTTTGATTTTTCTGAAAAGCTTTTTTCGATCAGAGAAAAATCTTGTGGAATCTTACCAACGCAATTTCCATCGACCATCGTTCACGTCTTGTGACTTTCGCGCGCTTCGGCTTTTCATCCTTTCACTCTTACTCTCTCAACATCGCGCGAGCGCTTCTCCGATTCATCCCCTGCGCGCGCTCAACCCTCTCTCTCTCTCTCTCTCTCTCTCTCTCGCTGTGCCTCTTGCTTCCCTCTCTATCAACCCCACCTTGACGATTTCCCATAGGTAACGCAACGCGCTATTCTACCTCCGAGCTGAAACCCTCTCGCGACTATAATCCTTTCGCCCTCTTCAAACCTCGATATTCCCGCGGCGTGTCTCTCGGTTCGACGGACTAGTGCGGTAGCAGTTGGCTACTCGGACTGTCTAGCATCACGTGCGAGGCTCATCGTTGACGCGCATATTCCTCTCCATTCAGTGCAACTCCGAAACCCGAAGAGCAACATCACGTTAACGCCGCAGCTCGCGAAGGAGTGTCGTTCTCGAATCGCGTATATCGAGTAAAAACAAAACAAACAAACAAATAAACACGACGGTTGGTTATTTTCACCATTTTTCTGCATCGTGGAAAAAAAAAGTTGGAAAGGACAATCAATCAAATCTGGAAAAATCAACGATCGTAGAGCTGGAAAACGCGGATTTCCGCGTTCCCGGACGACTTGGTTCACACGATTCAGGTAAACTTTTTCAAGTAATATCCATGAAACTTTGACGTTCGTGTATTTTGGAAAAATACAAAATCTATGATGCGCTTGACACTCGTACAAGAAATGTAATACGCGTACCTCACCTTCGATCCATTCAGCAATGTAGAGGAATAACAAATACTTTTCGAGAGTTTTTCGATGAATCTTTTTGATTAATCTTTTTTTCCAGTCAAAGATAAGCTCCTTCGGGTACTCTTCCTTATGATTTTTTTTTTCAATTTCACCCTCCAGGGTTTTGAAAAATAGAATAAAATCTACATTTTTTCATACTTAGTTCTTCGCTGTTTGGAGTTTTTCATGTCACTATTTCTCTTTGATTCCGCAAAGTTTCTTACATGAGACGGCATATTTTATTTGATGCGAGTGACATACTAGAGGTTACTCACGTTAAAATAACACTCTCACGTATGGGGGATGTTTCGAAGTCGTCAGTCGAGCTTCCCCAAACGCTTTCATTTATTAAATTTCTTGTATCACACATTCATACAAATATGTTTATGTTTATCAATACATATATAGAATTTATATTTGTGTACATAAATACATAAATACGCAGCGCTTTCACTGTCCTCTAAATGCTAAAAATACAAATACTTTTTTTATCACATATGGCGCTTCGCTGATAGGTGACAAAATCGAAAAAATTATCGGTATCTTTGGCACGTAGGGTAAATTGGCGTTCAATGACGCGAAGAGTCGATGTTTATTTTATTAGTCAGGCATACTGTTTTTTGTGTTGAAACATTCATTGATCATATTTTTCTTGAGGCATCAGCAAATTTTTGTTGCTCTTTTCTCGATGATGAATAAGTCGTTTTATTTTTTTCAACAAATAGTGCTACAATAGTACAACTTTGGGTTTATTGAAGAGGACATAGTAGGCAAGTAAAAAATCTAGCATGGTTTCCGTGAAAGGTTTTCATACGCAGAGTTTCTTTGAGGGTGTAATGAACTTTCCAGTACAACAGCCCTTCGTGGCAAATTTACATCAAAAAGCCAATTTTTGTTCGCATTTAATTAATGCTGCTGAAATGTTTCTGTATTGCTGATACGCTAAATAATGCAATACACGTTCTCTATGTAACTTTTTTTATATCCTACTGAATGAAAAAAGTCAATTACTCGTTTTTCGTAAATTCTTTTGCGTACTGAATCAGCTCATTGTGCGTTGTTTGGGTGTTTGAAATGAAACCGGAATTGCAAATTTTGGATAAATTTTCATGTAAAAGGAAAATAAAGAGCGGTTCGGTGTGTATTCAGAAAATATGTGAAAACATTGGCTAGAAAAGGTATATATTTCTGGTGTAAGATTTTTCGCAATCTCATTTTGTTAATATAAAAATGGGAGCAATTTGGGAGAATCGATCTGTTTTTGTGATTTCCTTACTGTCCCTCAGTCCTATTTTATCACTATACCGGGCTTGTGTATATAGTTATATTTTTATTCCTATTATATTCGTTACAGAAAATATCCTGCGACTTATTTGATTGACTGAAATAAGCTCGATGATAATAGTAAAGTGACAACTTTCTGGCCAACACCCTCGAGCCATTTCCTCTTCCGAGTAACTGACCACTAGGCGCAATAAAAAAACATCCCCGAGTCTTTTTTGTCGTTCAATTTTTGCTCTCCCCCTTTTCTTTTCTTCGCTGTAATTTTGTACCGCCCACTTTCTCGATCACAATGCAAATTTTCGCAGTCTTCATTAAGATTCTAGGGGACTTTGTCCCAAATTTCTTTTCGATTTAATGAATAATCAAGCATCACGGAAAACAGGGTTAATTGAGAACCGCGCTTGTGCAGAATCTTTTGTTTGCAAAAAACGTATATGTTATCCTCAACAAATGTAGATATTCAATTTCCACTGACTTTCCCCAAAATCTCTTTGCAAATTTCCTGATGAAATTTATTCACTACAATTAAAGAGAAAAAAGTCCATGAAAAAAGCTTCGACAAGGACAACCGTCGTACGCGGAGAACAATTGTATGTAAAGTTTTAGGGATCTTTGCTCCTCGTTTTGAGATTCCTTTTCTCCCTTATAAACTCTAGTACCAGCGAGATATCAGTCTCTTATGTCTTATTTCTTCGTATTCGTCGACAGACAGCGAGATAAATTTCATTCATGATATCGCAAAACGAAAAAATATTGAGGTAAGTAAAAAAAAAGCTCGTTTATATGTAAACTCACTGAATAGTATATTTCTCAGCATCACATTTATTATTCGATCGATAAATCTATCGAATATATGTACCTAAACTCCAATGTCCCATGGGGTCTCTGCCATGGTCTTTTATCGAGACGAAATAACTGTGGCGTGAGTGTATAGAAGAAAATGAGAATTTGCGAACAATTTTTACGGTTGCCCGATTGTTTTTTTCCGACATACAGAGTTTTATGTGAATCCAGTATACGGTTACGACAATTCAAGCGACACGACGGTCAACTTCTGATGCTTCAAACTCTCGATTATCTATCCGTTTTTCTTGTACGAAGTTCCTTTTAATTCCTCGTAATGAAATGTGTGACCAACATTATTTTTGATATTGGCATTTTTTCAAAAAGACAAGTCGATTGATCGTGGCTTCTTCACACTGAGGAATTTACCTAGTATAAGAATATTAATACACATTTTTATACGAGACGAATAGATATAAGTTTTTTTTCAAAGCCTCGAAATATGACGAATTTTCTGATTATTATTTGCATTTTTTTTCAATAATTTATCTCTATTATTTTTATCACAGATGAGAGCGAAATACACATTTTTGTTAGTTATCGATGAGTTGGTTAAATTAATGAGTAACAAAATGAAAATAATCAAGTATGAAACTTAATCGAGTTATTTTAGATAGCACCATGCATGGTACGTTCAATTCGAAGAACTTTCACCCTCGAGAACATTATGGCGTGAGGGCAAATGCGAAATATTTAGAAAGCCTGGTACCTGAGAACGGCTTGCAGTATTACAAGAAGCAGCTGAGAGATCGAAGTACGAAAGAGAATATGAGAATAAGAGAATACGACTGAGGTGGAATGTGGAAGCAAACATTTTCTAGCCCTGGTGTTATCAAGCTCACTCTTATCGCGAATTAAAAAAATGTATTATACGGAAATATAATGAAAACAAATTGTTTTCTTTTTCACATGCCGACAAATGGAAATGAAACAATAACATATTGTTTCATTTTCATGTGAAAATAGAAATGAATGTTTCGTGAAAATGAAACAATAAATTGTTTGCAATTTTTTTTTATGAATCACATTCATTCATATGTTGCTCGGGTTTTTTTTTTAAATTAAAAACAAAGTACGTGTTAATATTAAAAGATGTATCCAACCGCACAAAATCCATCAAATCTGCACATGATCATTGAACAATTTTTTCAGTTCGCGTTGCCATTTTTCACACAAGTGCTTTCAATTCGAGAAAAATAGCGCTTGGTATATTTCGTTTAAACTGATTTCAAATTTTTGATACATTATGTAAAATACAGATCGATATCAAATGCAATTGCGAAAGAATCTTTTGTGTGCTTTTTCCGTCGAAGCAACAATTTATGGCAATTTATTCTCTAAAAATTCAAATCTCGAATATTTATTTTCTGATTGTGGTTTTCGATGTAATTCAACATATAGCAATATTTAAATATAGCTGCGCCGTTGACAAGAGTGAAATAAACTGTTGAGCAGTGAATATTGTAAGAAACGAAAATAACAATTCTTACAGACTCAATTTGTACATCGAATTCCCTCGAAAACCGGTTGTTTTATGATAGTGATGCATTTTAGCGATACTAAAAATATTCCTACGATGAATTGGCAAGTGAAAAGTCATCGTAAATATATAATGTTTTGCGATATATTGATGGAAGTCCATTTTTTTGGCGTGCAATAAAAAAAAACGGTAAATTTTTGCTGCTGCGCTTTTTTTTATGCAAACGGGTGCATCGTCATTAAAATCATGTCCCATAAAGCATATCCTGCGGTGAATCGCCGTGAACTTCATAAAAAAAAACATGTTCAATTTATTTCCGATACTGCGTCGAGGTTCCTAAGTTTCATTGTTAAACCATTGAACATGTACGTCTGTAGGACGGTTGAATCGTGGGAAAATACATAGGAGCGATATAATATCGAAATGGAAATTCTTTGCCATCTTTTTCAAGTTTCAACTGTCTTAAGACTTTTTTTCTAGAAAGTTTTAGGAATTATTGTATCAATGAGGAAATACTGAGAGAAGTGGGAAAAAAAGTTGGACCAAGCACGTACGTCTTTAGACTCCGGATGTAGAAGTTCACAGTTGTGTAAGTTGCATTGCCCTTGTGATTAATCATAAGGTCGAGAAAAAGAGGTCGATAAGGAAGGAAAAAAGGTCCTTCTAACTGTCAGATCTGTTTGAATGATCGCATCCATGTTTTATTGTGGGGAGGAACTATGAGTTTGTCTTCCAGGTGGGATAATTCTCCTTTTTTTTTAGAAATTCTTGTTCCTTCTTTAGTTTCTTATATAAGTAGGATTTACAGTTTATATGGCAAACTACTCCAACGGCCTTATTGAAAAACAAACTTTGTATGTCCCGATTTAAAATAAACAAATCGGCTGATACAACGATAAGGATTATCCAAACTGTTATTAACTTCGGAAGATGTGTTTAACAAGTTTATTTTTCATGCGACAATAATATTACAGATTACGTTAAATAAAGCCGATTACGTTAAATAAACGAAGGATATCATCAATATAGAAAAATATTGCAATAACGTGAAAAACCATCTGTAAAATTGATAAAACTAGGTCATCCCTGAACATTCACATTCCGTCGCTTGTGACGCCATCGATTTTAGCGCCTCATTATTTTAACATCATTTCACATTAACCCCAACCTTCGTTATTCCTCCTCCATCCACAATTTTTCGTGAAGATTCATTGCAATTCATACGATAATCATAATTTTATTAACTCATTTTTCAAAATCATCCATTACAAAGAGCCCTGTAAAGAGAACTTTATCGTATCGTACCCACGTCGATAATTCGCAAAGTAAGCACTTCCAATATTCAATCGTTAGTATATAGAAACGATACGTTCCGCTGGATGTTAAAATTGTTTAAAATGAATGTAAATAAGTTTTCTCTCTAGCCATACTCTACATACTCTCGCCTTTGTACTCGACATCCAATACATTTTTTCCATTCATTAATTTTGTTATGTTATCCGTTCATTTGACGAGGAGATCGTGGTCATCTGTTAATGGTACCCTGCAGTTATTTTTTAAGCAATTGAAGAATTTTTTGGCGAAGATGCAATCACTTTATGATATATTCACGCATACAGGGTGTAATAAAAATAAGGTTGTTTACAGAAGTGGTGAAATGAATGTATCCAACTAAAAAATTGACCGACGATAATTCGTACGTATGAAAATGCGCATGCAATTGAATAGGAAGCGTATAATCCTTGGCTCGGAACCAAGAGGCTGCCAAAGATTGTAGGAAAAATCCAGAGTGTATTTCCAATGTAACGGAAAATTATTCGCTACAACATCAATTCATTATAAATAATACACATGGAAAGTTATGGAAGAGCCACCCCGAGAACGTTCGCACCTTCTGAGGTTCACTTATTGTAAAACTGTCTGCAAATATTAGACGACCCTTTGTATTTCGAGAAAAAGGGGTTAATCTTCATTCAGCTCTTTTTCCAGACTCAGAGATAGTATTGGAGTGAGCATGAAACAAGAAGAAAGAAATGATTATTTAAAGAGATTTCTACATCAAGCTGATTGTTCTTGGAGATGTCTCAATTAAACTCATAGATTTCCGGCCATAAATTAAAGCTGAACAAAAAAAAAAATAAGTATATTGTGGCGGCGGAAGGAAATCCTTTATGACCTTTTTACCGTGTTGATCGAGTGGAAAAATTGATCTTCGATGTGCTAGTTCTTTTACAAGAATTTTTTCAAGGTCAAACACCACAACTTTTTTAGGTGGGAGATTATAAAAAATGTTTTTACTTTATTCGAACCACCCTAATGTACATACAGTAAGTATATTGATACGGTACGGAGGCACCTGGTAATTACCAATGTATTAATATATTTCAATGAGCAAAAGGCACCTCCTCTCCTCAAGCAACAGAGCGCAGAAATTCTCAACTGAATTTATCCATGTATTTTCATTTTATGGAAGAGTCAGAGGACAGGGTGGAAAGTCCTATTGGCACGAGCAAGCGGCCGTTTTAACATGATATTGCAATTAATCAAGCCTACGAGGCCTTTGGATGGTATATGTCACTTACTGGGGTCACTGCTATTTCAAACGACGCGTTTCTTGGCACCCTTTCCCATGTCGTTTTGCAGAACTGACGTAAAAACTTGGTTTCATTTCTACCACTTTAAGTTTTTTGATAGCACCGTTTCTCGCCAACTCGAGGTTTTTTAACTTCGTTTCTTCCCCGCCTTCATTTTCTTTAGACGTGCTGCTGAGTCCGTCGACCCTTCGTTCTCACCAAGGGTGCTGATTCCTCCGTGCAGAAACTTGAAGTAGCTCTTAAGATCCTTGCCATGGTATACACAGTAATTACAAAACCATTTATAACTATTATACTTTCGCAGAATTTTAGTCTTTGAATTTTTACGTTTTTTTCAGTATGTCAATTTTATTATACAGCTAAATATCTATACTATAACGTTTCGGAGTGTCTCTTACTTTTTTATGTTTGAATGTATAAATGAGAATGTCGGTATTATTCACTTTCACTCCGAGAAATCCTCGAAAACATTTGGTAAGAATATTGCACTCGGAAAGAATGTGGGAAAATTTTGAAAATAAAAATTGCTGCTGTATCTGCCCAGATTTTGTCAAAATATACATTATTGAGTATTTCTGTCTGGCCAAAAGGGTTAAAAATTCACAACCGTGAATTCGATGTCAAGATTAATGTGACTGTCATTGAAGGAGGAAAAGCTTGGAGGCTAGAGGCTGCCAAGTGTTCTTCCTTGGAATTGCACATAATGTTCAAACATTTGAGAATCCAAATTGTGTTCGACCGGATCAATAAAACTGAATTACGTAATAGAGATCTGGCAACGTCTCGATTCGCAATTCATTTAGACATGAATATAGAACACCACGCTGTTTTTTCCTCAAAGTGTTATTTTTCGCAGGCTTTCCGATATTTTGTCGCTGCCGATGTTGCAGCCGTAAAAAACAAAAAAACAGCTAGTAAGCGCGAAATACGCACAGAATGAAAAAAGGCACAGGCGAAGAAACCTTTCTGCTCTCGAAGTCATCGGTTCAAAAGGACGTAGAATTTCAATTAACTTCGCCCCAAAAGAGAAAGATAAACAGAGAAAGATAGAGGGACGGTAAAAACGAAAAGCACAGGTAAATGAGAGCGAATGGAAAATAGGGAAGCTGAAAGTAAAAACCTCTCTCCTAATTACCGAGGTCGGTTGGACTATGCACCTAATATCTTCGCAAACAACTGATTCATAGTACATAGTAGATAGTTTGCAGATGAGGCCTCGTTTGCTCCTTGAAAAAAATAGGCTTATCCAATTACCTACACTTGAGGCATTTCTCCTTTTGCAATGTGCACCCAAGACAGCGAGAGAGAGAGAGAGAGAGAGAGGGGGCGA
Source organism: Heteropelma amictum (assembly GCA_959613375.1). Taxonomy (NCBI): domain Eukaryota; kingdom Metazoa; phylum Arthropoda; class Insecta; order Hymenoptera; family Ichneumonidae; genus Heteropelma; species Heteropelma amictum. Next base: position 5,963,640 of record OY390724.1, read on the forward strand.
GGGTGAATAAAAGAGCGGTGAAAGTATGAAAATACAACTAGGAATATGAGGTCGAGTCGAGGTTGTTTTTCAATATATATTCGTCAAGGGTAGCTCGTACAGTGCAGCGCTTTTGTTTTGTAAAGAAACTCATCTGACGAATGTCTTACGTATGTGCAGTCTGACACGATACAGATAAGAAGAAACGAGAACGAGAGCAAGAGAAGAGTCGAATATATGTAGAGTTGCAGCACGAAAGGAAATATTTTATCTTTTTCCTAATACAGGGACTCTATCGAGCGCACATAACCTTGCAAGTACCGAGTAGAGGGTGGACATACGCAGAGCTGACGAGGAGTAAAGAAGGGTTGCTCAATTGAAGTAAACAAACAACATCACGAAACCGGATCACTGCGACTGTCGCCAACTGATGCTGCAAGGGTGCCCGATTAAGGGAGTAAAAGAGAGACAAAGAGACAGAGAGAGAGATGTGTTCAGTGGTGGAACCAGCTCTAGGAGAAAGTTGGTGCAAGCGTATATTTGTTATACATGTAGGTCACCAGATAAATCTTGCAATACAACCATAGTTACGAAAGTCTTTTAAAATCATTTCCGATTAGACATTTGTATTTCTGCTAAAAATACTTTACGCAAACTCTTTGTACAACCACAAACGATATATGAATAAAACATCTTTATAACAGTGTACTCTAGTGTACGACGGACGGAAATTATGAGTACACCTATGATAGTACGATTTCGTCATCAATTTTCAATGAGCTGCTTTTCCTTCAATCGTGCTTGTTTTTCTCGAAAATTAAAATGTTAGCTCTTAATGTTAATGCCAAGATGTTCCTCATTACACTTTTCTATTGTTCATAAGAATAACACAGGAAAAGCTCTCCAAGCGTATTTGAAATTTTATTATAGAGTAACGATGAGTTTCAGAGAAAAATGCATAACATGTTTGGCAGGAAATGAATCGCTCTACAAAAATGGTCCACAATTGTAATATCGTAGGACTAACTGTTCTAGAGTTACAGCTGTTCAAAGTTCATGTCATGTAAAAAGTATTATTTTTCAGGAATGACATCCCAACAGTCACTCTTATTAAAAAACAGTAATCTTGTTTATTGCATTTTTTTAACGTTTGAAAACGTTCGGGATGGACACCCCAACTTGTGTTTATTCTCTTGGCAATTGATGAGGCTTCAAAATGCCGTTTAGTTTGTCCAGATATCTTAATTTTTCGATGTTTGGCAGATTTTTAAAGTAGGACTACCAATTTTCGCCAATTTTCCCATACATACCCCTTTGCGTTTTTTTCACCAATTTTCAATATCGATTTTGAGGGTGAAGGAATCGAGCTATCGGCATTTAACTTTCACCATTTTTTAAGTCTACTCGAGAGCGTCTCAGAACACTCCCGAAATCTATGTACTCTATCTACTCCCAAATCTATGTAGCGTGATTTTCAACGTAGTTATAGCCCTTTGAAATTTCGACTTTTCGACGATTCTGGAAAAGTGGCAAAAAATGAGTCGACATTTTTTTTTCAAATTTTCGATAGTTCAACGGCTTGTTCCATCGCAAATTTTCCGCCGATCACAAAACTCGTCGAGTTTTTCGCGAAAACTCAAAATATCAGTAAGAATATGCAAAAAACAATCAATTTCAAGCAAAAACAAAACACAGGCGCGCATCAGAAAGCAAACGGGCATCAGAAAGATTCCCTACAAAAAAGTTTTACCCATTTTTTTAGTAAGAGTGATTGGCAAGCTGCAATGTCTAGAGAAAAAACAATTTTTACACAATCCTTTTTCGCAGGCGGTTTATTTCGTGCCAAAATATGTTGAACGTTTTGTTCTGAGACTCATCGTTATTGAATAATCAAATTTCAAGCACTATCGGATAGTTTTCCTATGCTATTTTTACGGAACAGAAAAGTGCAATGAGGAACATTTTAGCATTGATATTAAGAGCTGAAATTCTAATCGGAATCTTTTTTTATGCAGCCCAAACTTTTGAGCCTGTTTCAAAGAAAAAATGAAAAAAATGATCTTTTTTCAATCACCCTCATATGCACAATTAGTGTTATCGCTAAATATTCATTGATAAACCAACAAATACACGTTCGTTCTGATTTTGCGTTATATTCAAAGCAAAACCCAGATCAATCCAAAAAAATGATGTACCATAACGTATTTCGTTTTGCTTCAATGTCGTATGCAACGATTACTTTTCAAAGGTTTGTTCGTTCGGCGTTTGACGAAGCAGAGATTACGCTCGCTTTATTACTCTACCCTCAAGGCCCACTTAACTTTCCTTCAATTTTTTCCTGAGACGTCCAGATGCTTTCGCCAGCATTCAACCTCTTTCCTCTTTTACTCATCACTTTAAAACCTCTGCTAATGGCTCCTGCAAAGTTTATGCCCACTTTACTTTAAGCACAAAATCGAAGTATCTCATAGCTGAACTACCTCTACCATTTTTCCTTCACTTTTTTTTTCCACAAAAAAATTCAAAAATTCGACCTTTACCGAAGTTTTCCACGAAACGTAAAACCTTAAAGGACTCGTTTAGTCTGAATTCATTGCTTCGGTGAGAGGTATGCCATCACGATGCAGGAAACATACAAAATATAAATATAAATACATTCTTGATCCGTTTTAAAGTGGAAAATTTAATGACGCTTTTTTATGATTAGAGATTCGCGCAGAGTCCAGAATACCAATGTTGGTTTGAGAAACCGGCGGAACTGCCCATATACTTCTCCCGCACATTCTTCACTGCAGTAGGCAGCTATTTTCACTTGACTTGTCTCGTTTATTCTCGCTAGTTATTTTCCGCAACGCATCCATGAATTCTACTTTGTTGCATGAAGAAAAATATGAAGAAAAAGAAAAGCAAAGAAATAATAAACGCGGAAGGGAGAAGGCCGAAGTGTACGGAAGATTTTAACGATGGTTTTCACTGAAAGAAGGGGAAATGCGTAAAATCGCCCGTTCCGTTGGATTTATTTCAAGCCGAGTGAATCCGCGATGGGAGAGATGGAGGCTCTGTCAAGCATCACAAACTATTCTGCTTCGCATTTTGAGCAGAACCAACATGTATCTGTACACACCTACATTGCATGGATTTTTCGTGTGTGACACATTTACGCGTATATGCGTGGGGGTTACCTGCAAATCGCACATCAGTTTTGGGTTTTCCGCAGTGAATGAGTGTGGAGGCTGTACGCCCTTTTTCCTTTATTTCCAACCAAGCGACAGTTTTTCATACGCTCTTCCGGCTCTACAAAGGCGTCACCTTTAGTACTCCAATTCTTACGATTGCGTTCGATATCTGTATATCTTCGCGCACAGTCGCAGGTACACGAACACGTGGCTAATAGTGTCATATAAGTAACGAGTGCAAAGAGTTATGCCTTTTCATGTCGTGCTTGCCATCCCGCGAGGGAAGCTAACAGAATACCTGTGCAAAGCACTTATCAATGTATATGTCTCTGCCTATCATCCTTTGCCTTTTTTCCGAGTAAATAATCTGTTCTGCCAGAGGAACGAATGACATGAAAAATATGTATGCGAATACGACCTTTTCCTCACAATCAGCAATAAATATTTGCAATTGGAGTTGTATCGATATTTAAAAATCCAATTTAAATAATAAATTTTGATTGATTACGCGAAACATGTCGCATTTCAATAGTTTCACGTTCGTCTTATATTTCGATGCGTTACTGTGTGATATACCATGCTATAGTGCTAATCGTTTGTGAAAAATGTAAAAAATAAAATAAAATTTCTTAAATATATTATTCATAGTGTTTTCATGTGATGTAGTGGAAAAATTTAACGAAGAAGGACATACTCCGTGTCACAATTTTATAACCACCTCATTTTTCACCACGAGGATGAGAAAGAGAACTAAATTGCGGAGTAATGAACGAGATCGACGGCATTGACTAGCGAAATAGCAGTATCTGTGATTTCAAATGCAGAAGCGCGAGGGAGGCATCCGTGGTGGAAGTCGCTTTCGTGCCGAGTGCACGAACCAAACGAAACCGCATGAAAAGTCGTACATCTGCGAGTGCCTCATTAAAAATTCATATAATTCCATATTGCTCGTGATGGGATAATGTTTGTTTTTTACGATGGCAGAAAACAGTGTCTGGAATGAGAAAAAAGTATGAAGGCGAGCGAGAGAAAGCGGACGAGCGAGTCAATACGAAATAAAGTGACGAATGGAAAAAAGTACGAGTGTCGGAACGAATCTTGATACGTTCTACTGTCGAATAATGAAAAAATAAAAAATAAGGTACGAAGCTAGCTCGGTTGAGATGGATGAATGTATACGCGTGTGATTATGCGTGTGTCGATCTATATCAGAATATAATATATGTGGTAACCACGAGGAGAAGGCAAAACCAAGTGAGACAGCGAAATATCGAGCTCAGTGACCCGATAGTGACCTAGTTCCATGTATATTACCAGCAGATATTTTATATAGTATACGTAAAACATGGATCCTATGCACTCTGTATGTATGCCATATACATAGATCTTGTTGGCTACGAGAAACGCTGTGCAAGGGAGAAATAAGCCCGTCATTCTGTTGGTCCATCTCCTTCCTTTCTCTTTCTCTATCGCGATGCAATCCCGCAAGCACAGCGACCGACTTCGCTCCCAATTCCAGTTTCCTCTGGTCCTGTCCCACACATGGGCATCAACGAACCCACCGCAGTAATAGCACAACGAGCGCTCTTGCTCTCTCTCGCGATCTTCCTCTTTCTCACTCTCTATCGGTAGTGACATGCCCGGGCCAAACGTCCAGGAAATGAAGGAGCGGATGACTGGATGTATCCTCCGAGTCTCGTGCGCTGCAATTGCAGGCTGAACCGCGCTTTCGTTGCATACAATATGTTCCATATGGTGCAAACTCACTGCTGTAGTTATTTTTTTCCATCGTTGAGATAAAGGATAAGAGGGACGAACTCGAAGAATAGTCCTTACGTACACAAGTCATTGATAAATTTCGTTTAGATTTTTAGTTATGATATGACGCCGTGTTTTCAACCCTTACTTAGTTTACAAGCTTACCCTCACTTATGGGACTCATCATTTAATTTTTATTGATACTAGGGATTAGAGACGCGACCGGCTGCATTTTCGCGCTGCAGCGCTCCATCTTGAATTAAGTATAGACCCCTACAGAACACATTGTAATTCGGGATAAGTAGCAAATGGTGAAAAGCAAGAAATTTTTAGATTCAAAAATGAAGTACAAACAATAATGATTAATAAATCATAAATAATCTTCGTAAAATGCATTGCCCAAAATACTCAAAATTTTGTTTCAATAAGCCATCTTTGTATTACCAATATGTAGTTAAATACACAATTGCAATTTTATATAAAAAAATGTTTTACATAAAAAATTTACTTTGAGGAAAACGCTTCTCGCGAGATCGTCTCATCGAAGAGTCATTTCTTGTAAATTTTATAAAACATTTTCCGAAAACAAACCATGAAGCAACTTGTTTAGAGTTGTTTTCTCTATTCGTGGTTTACTTTTAATACAGTTGTGGGTTGTTCTTTTCATCTAGCACCACATTAAAGTAAAACTCTTTCCGCGAGATTGTGTGATCAAAGAGTCATTACTTGTAAATTCTATACAAAAAACTGAACAAAAATTTCCGAAAACCGGAAATGAAGCAACTTGCTCAGAGTCCCTTCCTCTGCGCGTGGTTAAATTTTCATGGAGTTGTCGATCGTTCCTCTCATCCGCCGATCGAACGCTGGACCAGAATCTGTGCTGAAAAATCTGAAACAAAATTTCCGAAAACCGGACATGAAGCATCTTGCATAGAGTCGCTTCCTCTGCGCGTGGTTAAATTTTGATAGAGTTGTCGATCGTACTTTTCGTTTCTTGTAAGTTTTAGAAAGAAACTGAAAACAATTTTCCGGAAACCGGACATGAAGCAACTTCTTTGGAGTTGCATCCTCTATGCGTGGTTAAATTTTCATGGAGTTGTCGATCGTACTTTTCGTTTCTTATAAATTTTAGAAAGAAACTGAAAACAATTTTCCGGAAACCGGACATGAAGCAACTTCTTCGGAGTTGCATCCTCTATGCGTGGTTAAATTTTCATGGAGTTGTCGATCGTACTTTTCGTTTCTTGTAAATTTTAGAAAGAAACTGAAAACAATTTTCCGGAAACCGGACATGAAGCAACTTCTTTGGAGTTGCATCCTCTATGCGTGGTTAAATTTTCATGGAGTTGTCGATCGTACTTTTCGTTTCTTGTAAATTTTAGAAAGAAACTGAAAACAATTTTCCGGAAACCGGACATGGAGCAACTTCTTCGGAGTTGCATCCTCTATGCGTGGTTAAATTTTCATGGAGTTGTCGATCGTACTTTTCGTTTCTTGTAAATTTTAGAAAGAAACTGAAAACAATTTTCCGGAAACCGGACATGAAGCAACTTCTTCGGAGTTGCATCCTCTATGCGTGGTTAAATTTTCATGGAGTTGTCGATCGTACTTTTCGTTTCTTGTAAATTTTAGAAAGAAACTGAAAACAATTTTCCGGAAACCGGACATGAAGCAACTTCTTCGGAGTTGCATCCTCTATGCGTGGTTAAATTTTCATGGAGTTGTCGATCGTACTTTTCGTTTCTTGTAAATTTTAGAAAGAAACTGAAAACAATTTTCCGGAAACCGGACATGAAGCAACTTCTTCGGAGTTGCATCCTCTATGCGTGGTTAAATTTTCATGGAGTTGTCGATCGTACTTTTCGTTTCTTGTAAATTTTAGAAAGGAACTGAAAACAATTTTCCGGAAACCGGACATGGAGCAACTTCTTCGGAGTTGCATCCTCTATGCGTGGTTAAATTTTCATGGAGTTGTCGATCGTACTTTTCGTTTCTTGTAAATTTTAGAAAGAAACTGAAAACAATTTTCCGGAAACCGGACATGAAGCAACTTCTTTGGAGTTGCATCCTCTATGCGTGGTTAAATTTTCATGGAGTTGTCGATCGTACTTTTCGTTTCTTGTAAATTTTAGAAAGAAACTGAAAACAATTTTCCGGAAACCGGACATGGAGCAACTTCTTCGGAGTTGCATCCTCTATGCGTGGTTAAATTTTCATGGAGTTGTCGATCGTACTTTTCGTTTCTTGTAAATTTTAGAAAGAAACTGAAAACAATTTTCCGGAAACCGGACATGAAGCAACTTCTTCGGAGTTGCATCCTCTATGCGTGGTTAAATTTTCATGGAGTTGTCGATCGTACTTTTCGTTTCTTGTAAATTTTAGAAAGAAACTGAAAACAATTTTCCGGAAACCGGACATGAAGCAACTTCTTCGGAGTTGCATCCTCTATGCGTGGTTAAATTTTCATGGAGTTGTCGATCGTACTTTTCGTTTCTTGTAAATTTTAGAAAGGAACTGAAAACAATTTTCCGGAAACCGGACATGGAGCAACTTCTTCGGAGTTGCATCCTCTATGCGTGGTTAAATTTTCATGGAGTTGTCGATCGTACTTTTCGTTTCTTGTAAATTTTAGAAAGAAACTGAAAACAATTTTCCGGAAACCGGACATGAAGCAACTTCTTCGGAGTTGCATCCTCTATGCGTGGTTAAATTTTCATGGAGTTGTCGATCGTACTTTTCGTTTCTTGTAAATTTTAGAAAGGAACTGAAAACAATTTTCCGGAAACCGGACATGGAGCAACTTCTTCGGAGTTGCATCCTCTATGCGTGGTTAAATTTTCATGGAGTTGTCGATCGTACTTTTCGTTTCTTGTAAATTTTAGAAAGAAACTGAAAACAATTTTCCGGAAACCGGACATGGAGCAACTTCTTCGGAGTTGCATCCTCTATGCGTGGTTAAATTTTCATGGAGTTGTCGATCGTACTTTTCGTTTCTTGTAAATTTTAGAAAGGAACTGAAAACAATTTTCCGGAAACCGGACATGAAGCAACTTCTTCGGAGTTGCATCCTCTATGCGTGGTTAAATTTTCATGGAGTTGTCGATCGTACTTTTCGTTTCTTGTAAATTTTAGAAAGGAACTGAAAACAATTTTCCGGAAACCGGACATGGAGCAACTTCTTCGGAGTTGCATCCTCTATGCGTGGTTAAATTTTCATGGAGTTGTCGATCGTACTTTTCGTTTCTTGTAAATTTTAGAAAGAAACTGAAAACAATTTTCCGGAAACCGGACATGGAGCAACTTCTTCGGAGTTGCATCCTCTATGCGTGGTTAAATTTTCATGGAGTTGTCGATCGTACTTTTCGTTTCTTGTAAATTTTAGAAAGAAACTGAAAACAATTTTCCGGAAACCGGACATGAAGCAACTTCTTTGGAGTTGCATCCTCTATGCGTGGTTAAATTTTCATGGAGTTGTCGATCGTACTTTTCGTTTCTTGTAAATTTTAGAAAGAAACTGAAAACAATTTTCCGGAAACCGGACATGAAGCAACTTCTTCGGAGTTGCATCCTCTATGCGTGGTTAAATTTTCATGGAGTTGTCGATCGTACTTTTCGTTTCTTGTAAATTTTAGAAAGAAACTGAAAACAATTTTCCGGAAACCGGACATGAAGCAACTTCTTCGGAGTTGCATCCTCTATGCGTGGTTAAATTTTCATGGAGTTGTCGATCGTACTTTTCGTTTCTTGTAAATTTTAGAAAGAAACTGAAAACAATTTTCCGGAAACCGGACATGAAGCAACTTCTTCGGAGTTGCATCCTCTATGCGTGGTTAAATTTTCATGGAGTTGTCGATCGTACTTTTCGTTTCTTGTAAATTTTAGAAAGAAACTGAAAACAATTTTCCGGAAACCGGACATGAAGCAACTTCTTCGGAGTTGCATCCTCTATGCGTGGTTAAATTTTCATGGAGTTGTCGATCGTACTTTTCGTTTCTTGTAAATTTTAGAAAGGAACTGAAAACAATTTTCCGGAAACCGGACATGGAGCAACTTCTTCGGAGTTGCATCCTCTATGCGTGGTTAAATTTTCATGGAGTTGTCGATCGTACTTTTCGTTTCTTGTAAATTTTAGAAAGGAACTGAAAACAATTTTCCGGAAACCGGACATGAAGCAACTTCTTCGGAGTTGCATCCTGTATGCGTGGTTAAATTTCCATGGAGTTGTCGATCGTACTTTTCGTTTCTTGTAAATTTTAGAAAGAAACTGAAAACAATTTTCCGGAAACCGGACATGAAGCAACTTCTTTGGAGTTGCATCCTCTATGCGTGGTTAAATTTTCATGGAGTTGTCGATCGTACTTTTCGTTTCTTGTAAATTTTAGAAAGAAACTGAAAACAATTTTCCGGAAACCGGACATGGAGCAACTTCTTCGGAGTTGCATCCTCTATGCGTGGTTAAATTTTCATGGAGTTGTCGATCGTACTTTTCGTTTCTTGTAAATTTTAGAAAGAAACTGAAAACAATTTTCCGGAAACCGGACATGAAGCAACTTCTTCGGAGTTGCATCCTCTATGCGTGGTTAAATTTTCATGGAGTTGTCGATCGTACTTTTCGTTTCTTGTAAATTTTAGAAAGAAACTGAAAACAATTTTCCGGAAACCGGACATGAAGCAACTTCTTTGGAGTTGCATCCTCTATGCGTGGTTAAATTTTCATGGAGTTGTCGATCGTACTTTTCGTTTCTTGTAAATTTTAGAAAGAAACTGAAAACAATTTTCCGGAAACCGGACATGGAGCAACTTCTTCGGAGTTGCATCCTCTATGCGTGGTTAAATTTTCATGGAGTTGTCGATCGTACTTTTCGTTTCTTGTAAATTTTAGAAAGAAACTGAAAACAATTTTCCGGAAACCGGACATGAAGCAACTTCTTCGGAGTTGCATCCTCTATGCGTGGTTAAATTTTCATGGAGTTGTCGATCGTACTTTTCGTTTCTTGTAAATTTTAGAAAGGAACTGAAAACAATTTTCCGGAAACCGGACATGAAGCAACTTCTTCGGAGTTGCATCCTCTATGCGTGGTTAAATTTTCATGGAGTTGTCGATCGTACTTTTCGTTTCTTGTAAATTTTAGAAAGGAACTGAAAACAATTTTCCGGAAACCGGACATGGAGCAACTTCTTCGGAGTTGCATCCTCTATGCGTGGTTAAATTTTCATGGAGTTGTCGATCGTACTTTTCGTTTCTTGTAAATTTTAGAAAGAAACTGAAAACAATTTTCCGGAAACCGGACATGGAGCAACTTCTTCGGAGTTGCATCCTCTATGCGTGGTTAAATTTTCATGGAGTTGTCGATCGTACTTTTCGTTTCTTGTAAATTTTAGAAAGGAACTGAAAACAATTTTCCGGAAACCGGACATGAAGCAACTTCTTCGGAGTTGCATCCTCTATGCGTGGTTAAATTTTCATGGAGTTGTCGATCGTACTTTTCGTTTCTTGTAAATTTTAGAAAGGAACTGAAAACAATTTTCCGGAAACCGGACATGGAGCAACTTCTTCGGAGTTGCATCCTCTATGCGTGGTTAAATTTTCATGGAGTTGTCGATCGTACTTTTCGTTTCTTGTAAATTTTAGAAAGAAACTGAAAACAATTTTCCGGAAACCGGACATGGAGCAACTTCTTCGGAGTTGCATCCTCTATGCGTGGTTAAATTTTCATGGAGTTGTCGATCGTACTTTTCGTTTCTTGTAAATTTTAGAAAGAAACTGAAAACAATTTTCCGGAAACCGGACATGAAGCAACTTCTTTGGAGTTGCATCCTCTATGCGTGGTTAAATTTTCATGGAGTTGTCGATCGTACTTTTCGTTTCTTGTAAATTTTAGAAAGAAACTGAAAACAATTTTCCGGAAACCGGACATGGAGCAACTTCTTCGGAGTTGCATCCTCTATGCGTGGTTAAATTTTCATGGAGTTGTCGATCGTACTTTTCGTTTCTTGTAAATTTTAGAAAGAAACTGAAAACAATTTTCCGGAAACCGGACATGAAGCAACTTCTTCGGAGTTGCATCCTCTATGCGTGGTTAAATTTTCATGGAGTTGTCGATCGTACTTTTCGTTTCTTGTAAATTTTAGAAAGAAACTGAAAACAATTTTCCGGAAACCGGACATGAAGCAACTTCTTCGGAGTTGCATCCTCTATGCGTGGTTAAATTTTTATGGAGTTGTCGATCGTACTTTTCGTTTCTTGTAAATTTTAGAAAGAAACTGAAAACAATTTTCCGGAAACCGGACATGAAGCAACTTCTTCGGAGTTGCATCCTCTATGCGTGGTTAAATTTTCATGGAGTTGTCGATCGTACTTTTCGTTTCTTGTAAATTTTAGAAAGAAACTGAAAACAATTTTCCGGAAACCGGACATGGAGCAACTTCTTCGGAGTTGCATCCTCTATGCGTGGTTAAATTTTCATGGAGTTGTCGATCGTACTTTTCGTTTCTTGTAAATTTTAGAAAGAAACTGAAAACAATTTTCCGGAAACCGGACATGAAGCAACTTGTTCAGAATTGTTCCCTCTATGCGTGGTTAAATTTTGATGGAGTTGTCGATCGTTCTTTTCATCTGCCACTACTTTGAAGGAAAACGCTTCTCGGGAGATCGTCTGATCGCACAGTAATTTCTTGTAAATTCTATAAAACATTAATGTGCAAGGGAGAAAGGAAGAAAGAAGGGAGAAAAATTTTTGCGTGAATAAAGTGCAAGAAAAGCTAGTTCAGTTTATTCATTCTTATTTTCCCGGATTATCTCTCATTTTATCTGAATATAATATAAATGCAACTGTGAAATATAGCACTCTTACTTACTCGATATGGATGATTTCTTTTTCACAGACTGAATTATCATACAACTATATAACCTTTGCTAACCGCGATTGATGTCACAAGCCGTAAACTGTCAAAATCAGCATGAAAAACCGCGCGAATACAGTCTCGCATGAATTTCGCGGCTACGCTCATCACCGACCAATCACGAAACGAATAAAACGACAACAAAGCATGCGATATTTCGATATTTCGATAATTTCGATCTATATCTCCTCATCAACTTTTTATTAGAAGGATTTGTTTGGAGGTTTCCACGTCCTATGTCGAGAGAAAGGCAGTCAATTTTAGATTTTTCTCATCTTCGATGATTCTTTATTCCGCTCTCGGGATATCCTCACCGATCCAATAGATAAACACAAAAAGGTCGAGGGGAACATCTCCATGGCAAATAAGGTTAACATGAAGTGACCTATCGCTACCGATTAATCTATCGAGAGAAAAAGATTTAGGAACCATATGAAATATTTAGAACGACGTTTATGTCGGTCTAAATATTCGCTCTAAATATTCTAGTGAATGATTCGTGGAGGGAGTAAAAAAGAAAAAATGAGTGCAATTAGTCCGACTGTCACGTTTTATTATGAATCAAACGGAGACTATAAAATAGCTTGACTTTTGCCATCATTCAATTATAGTAGACTTTAATTTTTCATACTAATTCTCGCATATTTTTTCGTCATACACCTTTTTTATCCTTTTTCGCACGAGCATATATTCGCTTACCATTTTCCCGTTTTGCATTGAAGGAGAAAAAGCTCCCGAGAGGATAAGTCGTGTCGACGCGTTCCTCTATACGTGATTCGAGCTGGAAGCTTCATGGTAAACGCTCATTTGGTGCTGGAAAATCTCGACCCTCCGCGAGCTACCCGGCACAAAATGTAGATAGAGCATCGACGGGTTAAAGAGGTAGCGAGAGCGAGTGAGCAAAAGAAGAACAGCCTGTGACAATTTCTCTTGAATTGCCTGTTCGATGATCTGTAAAAGCTCGCAATATTACCGGATATACACACTTTATGCATCAGAGACGGGTATTCTCCTTGCGGGTTTGCATGTGATACATATGACGATTTTAATTCACGTGAATGTATAAGGAAGTGCTGTATCGAATTCCAGTCACACGCAGATAAAAATACATTAGGGTTCGCGTTATTTCCCAAGTTTACTTTTTCCACTTGGGTATGCGCCAAATCTTGAGTCTATAGCCTAAAAAGAATGTTTAATATTTTTTCAACATTTTCAAATGCCATTAACTTCTGCCTAAATGACGATACGTTTTAAAAAACACAGGATTTTTGTATTTCATAGATTTTAATTTTTTTCTCGCTTATGATATTCGTTACATTTTCAATACTCGCCGATTCTCCTTCAACGATGATCCTTTTAGATGGACAATTTTTAATATTATTGAGAGAAATTATTTCATTAATTTTGAAAAGATAAAAATTTATTTTTACCATATTTTTCAGTAAATTTGCTAATATTTGAGAATGAGTTGAAAATGTTTTATTGCCAGTATTAAAATTTATCAGAAAGAATAAAAATGCTGGATTCTTGTGTTTTGTCCCCCTTAATCAAAAGAACAGGGATGCTGATCCGAGCATCCCTGTTCTTTTGATCTCATCTCTTTTCGTCGTTACTATTTATGAATTTATGAAATTAAATTGTTGACCTTGCTCGGTTTGTCTAAGATCTTCGAGCTTCCTTAATTAGTGGTACTCGCTTTCATTTTTACCGAGCGATATTTATGAAAAGTCGAAATACATTGGACGACGATTCAATGACCATGAAATATTCCGCCTCGCAGCCTCGCATCACCGATGAAATAACAATTCGGGTATATATACGCCTCAAACAAAATTAACTTGAACTCGCCGGGGGAAAAAGCGTTAACCCCGTCTGTAGGTCGTTAAGCGCAACGATAGGGAAATCGAAAAATAAAAGAGAAAAACCCACAGGGCGACTACTGCGTGAATGTGAAAAAAGCCAATGTGCGCCAATCTACCCAAAGCTGATTGGATCCGAAAGCCCCGTTTCCGCCGTTTCCGAAGCTCTTGTTAATGAAATGAAACAAAAAGCCAAATAGCGAGTGATTGCATGAAAAATAAAGCGAATGAAAGACTAAAATCAGACGTGCGGTGGAGCGCGTGGGTTGACACTTTTATCGGTACAGCAACGAGGGAACGAGGGAAGTTAACGAAAATATTGTAGTATAGTGAAAAATTTCGAATTTCAGTCAACAAAATTCGGTGGGCTGACAGTGAAATATCGATTGGAAAGAAAACTGTGGGCAAAGAGTGAGGAAAATGCATTGATGAGTTGTATCCAAAAAGGTGTAAAAACTTTAAACCGGCGAAGGAATTCTCGCAGAGACGGAAACGTCAAAGCAGGAAATACCATGAAAAGTGAAACAAAATTATATATTTTCCTGCAGTCGGGCACCAATTTATCAAGATGAGTGCGAATGTTCATTTTCCTATATTGTATTAATTATCTGAAAACGGGCACAAGATTTTTCACGATACGGTCAAACGACTCTTTCATGAGAAAAATAGGTCAACACTTTTGTGACCTCGGAATCAAAGCGAACGGCTAAAAAGGTATAAAATATTCGTATAAAGCTTTTAAAATCAATGCATTTAATCACCCTGGGAAAATGTAATTAACTTGACATCAAAGTGTTTTTAACTACATGAGGACATTTTCCCTTCTCTTTTCGTCGTGAAAAAAAAAATTTACATAAATGAACAACTGGTTATTATTACCGAAAACTTGAAAGCCCCCAACTTTCTATACAGCATCAGAAAAATTGGCGATTCAATCCATAAAATTAAATGAACACTTTGAAACATTTAAACAACTTTGCGAAGATTGAGTATTTGACGTACGTGCCTTTGGTAAAATGTAATTTTATTGTCATCTGTCTTTTGCGATCGGGTAATGTTAATCTTCGAATATGACCGGTAAATGGTTATGACACTTTATAGCAATGCTCGGTGGATTTAATATTGAAAGAATTTTTCGTTGGAATTGGTGTTGTGAGGCTGCTACAGCTGTAGTTGAAATACAGTTGGATTATTCAGGGCCTTCTGTATTGCATATTCGTGTTATCCTCCATCAATAAAAACCTGTATTTTTCTCTGACTTTTGAAAAAAATAGCTAACGAATTGTTCGCGTCTGCAATATTCTCCTTTTTCAAACGTTCGTCACACACTCCGACCTAGTGATCCTGCACTCTTTACCAGAGTTACAGCTGAAAAGCTCTCTCGTATATGCAGCAGAAGCGTGAGCAAACAAAAAACAGATTTCTCGTACCTCTCGAGTAGGAAGGGATCGATTTTTTCAATCCTGCGTCATATTTCCTGCGAAATATCCAATGATTTTTGTAATCATCATAATACGCAATTTCCGAATTCCTTAACATTATTGCTGTCGTATAACGTTTTCGGGTTCTTACGACCTCTCCCCCTTCTTATGCTTATCTCCTCATTCCTTTTTTTCATGTGTTTTCATCTTCCTTTTTCTCAACCACTATCTAATGTGCTTTTGCAGCCGTCCTACCTCCCCCCTACTCAGCATATCGTTTTTGAAAACTCCTGCTGATACAGTCGGTCCTATCGGCAGAATTTGGTGGTTGCCGAATGAATAACCAGGCTCCAGAAAAATGACTCAACTTTCAGCGATCTGAAATGCCAGATGACGCACTGCTCAAAGATAACCCATTGCCATATGTGCATGACCACCCGAATCAGCACATGTGCACCGGTTGCTGTCGGTAGACTTTCAAAATTATTCATTTCATAGTTGAATGCTTTAAAAATACAAATTCAACGAAAATAAGGTACAATTGTATGCCAAACTGAGGATGAGGAAATGACAATTTTCCATGCATTTTCCACGAAGTAAAAGTCCCTTAAAAATGTTGGTGTTGAAAGATGGTTGTTCGCTCACCCTTTATATGCATAAATACATACTATACAAATATATCCTATGTATATACATATGTACATGCATTATATATACTATTTTTAGACATAAGTATCGTACATCTGATATATAAATTGTGGATTTTAGACAGGAGATTGAGTTCACGTTTTTGTGTATGTATAGTATGTGTACATGCATTGACGTGCCCTTACATATACATAGTTAATAGTATATCGATAGTGAGTCGATTGAATAGGATGTGACCCCGATTCGGAAACGGTAAAGGTGGATTACCCGAATCGTACCTTCGAGCACCATTGCTTCTCGTCCTTCTTATACATATATACATATGTGTGCAGCGTTCGGAAAATCTTCCCCCTTTCCTCCATCGCCTACTACCTTTTCATTCTTAATCTTCGCAGTATTAACCACAAATACTTTGGATTATATACATATGTATATATGTATGTATGCTTCATTTTTTACCTCAACTTTTTGCTCGTCCTTTTCTTCATTATCCAATACTCCAAATCCCAGATGATCCTTTTTGATTAGCGAAAGGCGCACGAGATGACTCTGGTACGTTGAATTTTTACTTTCCAACTCTTCCTTTCTTTCCCCAGTTGCGTCTTTTTTTTTCTTCTTGCAGTACTCGGCTCTCGCATGGATTAAATATTTCATTCATGACATATCACGCGGAAAAAAGTATGATATATGTACACAGTCGTAATATACTTGTATCTTCGGATTCGCAGAGTGCTCTCTTGAAGATAAATACGAATGAAAGGAGAATGGAGGTACCTTGAGAATGGAATCATTCATTATACGCGAACAAATCAGGATGGTGTCGTTAATGACACGGTAGCAGGAAGAATATAGGAAATATGAGGGGTGTATTTAATGTCCGTCCGACGTCTAAATTTTACTCGATTTTGACCATCTTATCTACACGTTGGCTTATTTCCTGTCATTATTCGTGTGATAATTGCTTTAAAATATAAATACGTATACGTAAATTCGTCGGATTTGGCTATACGAATAAACTAGTGTTGACAGTCCCGATAGAACCGAGCAGATAAACTTTGAATGAACTTATTGACGTGGACGTTGATATATCGCGCGTTGACGCAATTTATTATCTTAATTAATTAATCTTAATTAAAGACGACCGTCCGTTTTCCCTCTGATAAATAATATACTTAGGTAAACTAACCGGATATACCGTTTTCCTACTTTCTTGTGCTATTCCTGACGCCTTTTTGTCTCCTCTCCAGCGGACTATTTCAGAGTATAAAATATGAGACGAGATGACGCTTAACTTTGATTACAATTCTGCAAAATTTTCTGGTCCTTCGTCGTTCACTGATAACGTGTTTATTATTTTCCCATGCCATTTTTCTGCGAACTTTGGAGTGGAAAAGTTTTCATTCTAGAGTTATGAATTTTGAAGTTTCTTCTCTTTGCGAAGTGTATTTCAATATTTTAACGCTAATACGACTGGAGAAACAATCTCGCATATTGAATATAATCGTAGAGAAAACAGAATTATACGGACCCTCATTTCCTAAACACTTTTTGTAAATTCGTTCTATAAAAATAGATCATGACGGCAAAAAAATAAAACTGTTGTTTTTTTTCGATCAATTATGGGTGGAAAACTGCACTACTAGAATTAAAAATTAGATTAAATTCTAGAGTAATTTTGAAAGATTATGAACGTGTGAAGTTTAGCAAAATTTTTGCTTTCGAAGATTTTGCGATCTCTAAGTTGTATTTTTCTTTTCGTGTCATCTGCATCGAAACTGCGACTTTTAATGCCTGTTTATCCAGTCGAAACGAGCGAATTTCAGGCCGATGCGAAGTAGGGTAGAAAGCATTGAGTTTCCGCCCGTGTTTACTGCCCTAGGGCTGAAAAACCCTGTTCTCTGCCCTAGAGCAGGAAATATTCAGATTCCGACTTTATTCCATCCCAGTCTGAATTGCATTTGTTTATTTAAGGCTCGCAGTATTCGTGCCATTCAAAATATCGACTAATCTGATTTTTTGTTGCGCTATCGGTCGAAAATCGGCTCGTTTCGACTGGCTCCAGACATCGAAACCCACAGTTTTAATACAGATGGTATGAAAAATATAGTGTGTGGCACGGGACGAAATACGATTTCAGCCGCGTGTGATGCCAGCCTTCACACTCGTTCAAAATTGTCTTGTTTCGTTCCTGATCACACAATATGCTATTTCTATCGATTTTAGGTTGAAAAGTACTTTAGAATAAAACATGAGGACGATTGTATTTGAATGGAAAACATTTAAAACTGTTTGAAGTTTGGGAAAAAATTTATTTTCGAATAAACAGTTATTTCAAATAGTTGAATTAAAAACTTGGAAAAATCAATTAATCGAATTTTGTCATGTTATACTGGATTTTTCGAAAAAAGTTGATAAACATGTTCGAAAGCGGAAAATTACTCCTGTACCTAGTGTTTTAAGGCTATGACAACGAATCATTCGCTCAACGAGTCAGCGCGCCTTGCTCTCCTCAAGGTATTTACGAGTTGTCTTCTTATCCTTTGCCGAAGGCCCTTGCGAGTCTCGCAAATTGCGTTTATATCGAGCAGGAATTATGTATATGGGGTTGTCGTGTAATCCGGCAGTGCAGCATCGCACGTCGTGCATCTAAGGTAGGCTCTAATCTTATTGCCGAGGGATCTTATCAAGACTTAACTAAAGATCTTGAACAAGCTTAATTGTAAGTTTACATATTCGTAAGAGGATATATGGCTCCATCTACTAAATTATACCTGATTTTTTTTAACGTACAAAATGATCAAGTGGCTCCCTTTTTTTGACCGAAGGAGGAAGATATTCTTTATTAAATAATGAATTTCGAAAAATTCATCTTATATTCCTGCGCATAATCGCATGAACCTATGCATATTGGGTGGACGAATAAGGTATGTGTATTTAATCAATGATGCCCGGAGCGATGCACGTGCAATTCAGGAAAGTGAATTTTCGTGGTGCTTTTGTACCCTTTGGGGTTTCGTGAAATTGAAAATGCTCGATTAAACGCATCGTTGAAAGTCTATCTCCGTCTCTCTCTTCTTTCTTTTGTTATTTCACTGCAGGCGGTTTGTGCAGGGCTTTACAACGAGGTCGAATGTGGTACGATAACGAGTATGGGGAAAAATGGCCCCATCGTATGCGACTGGTATAATCAACACCGACGTTATTTTTTTTCCGTAGAGAATAAATGTTTTTGCCTCACACTTGAGCGAAGGAACGGTCGTGTATGTATATCGCGTCATTCCTTTAGTTTTCATTTGACGTTATCCGATTGTCATCCGATTCTTCTTCGGCTGTCACTGCCTCTGATTACATTCCAAGCTTACACAAAGCAGCAAGGCGTAAATATACCCAGCTGTGACGCCTCCGATTCTTTCAAGCTTCGGCTTTTTGCCTTTTATGCAGCTCACCTGGAGGTTAAATGAGTGGTACAAAGGAATAGTATACGCTAGTCATAGACACACTTCCATGCTCATAATTTTGCGAAGTATTCCCTTTTCGAGATCTCCGATATATTTTTCATGATAAAAAGTAAGTTTTGTGGATGAAAGCACTTTCTATCGACGACATACTCTTTGCACGTGAGAAAATATTAAAAACGAAAGCATCATATTGAATGTGGTGATGGAACCAAATTTTTCAAATGGCGTCAGAGGTTTTTCTCCATAGTGGAAATACAAGAAAATCACAGCTTGAGCGGTGTCTATTTCTCGCTTCAGTTTTTATTACAGTGGTGATTTTTTGAAAAAATTGTTCAGAATACATTAATATCAGCGAACCTTTTTCTATCAAGAAGCAAATGTTGCATACTCTGAAAAGATAACTGATCGAAGAAAGATGATTTCTCTATGTCACAGTCTTCCATTGCGAAATGATTATTTCCCATAATGCAGAAAAATAGTAAAAATTTTATAATATGAACAAATCCCTGGCTAAAGAGGCACTTAAACGCGTAGTTTCAATGCGGGTGACATGAAAAAAATTACGCTCGCAAAGAAGTAAAGCAATAATGCCAAAATGGGCAAACGAAAAAGCAGGATATTCCGTAAGGACACCATTCGGAAGAGAATGCAAAAGAGCAACGTTAAGTCGTATAAAAATCATGAGTCATAGAGGAAATAAGATGGAGAAAAATAAAAGAAGGAGGAGAGAGGGGGAGAAGGAAGGAGAAAACCAGTAGAAGCGATGCTGAAGAGTGAAACAAGAATAAAAGGTGACCCAGTTTGAAAAGGGGTGGATTCAGGAGTGGGCGATGCCCCGGTGTCACCGGTTCCTGGCCCAGCATGACCTGATTTTATCCCGGTCTTTGCACCCCTTTTCTCTTCACCCTTCCATGGCACACTAAAACTCCCGTTAACTGAGCTTCTCCTCTCGGTTGCTAGCACAACGCTGTTTTGATTTCGCAGTCTTTTAGTGGAATTGTCAGTATTAGTTTTATTTATTATCTCTGCTTTTCTTTTTCTACCGCTCATCCATTATAATGCATCTGCATTATTATTAAAAGACTATTTTATACGCAAGAACGTTGGGAAACACGATAAATGAATTGATGCAGCCTGTCTGATGGATGATGACAGTTCCACTGAAAATGTGTGTGTAACGCGGACACGTCAATATTTATAAGGATTAATCGAAGAGAACAAAGTATACGAGAAATACGTCGAACCATGACAATATCGGTCTTGCTCTTAAAAAAAATGCAGCTTCGAGAAAATGCGAAAAAATTACGCCGGTTGTCGCGATACGACCGATTATAATTTCCAGAGTAAGTAGAAAAGTCACTGTTGCATCAGACATTGAATATTATCGTAGTGTATATTCTTGCGGTGAATATTAAATAGATACACACGTTGAAATAGAAATTTGTAAGGAAAGATACAAATCGTATAAACATTTGAGGTCTCAAAGATTGAAATTTAAAACAGGAAACCTGAAAACCTATTGGGAAAATTTTAACGAATGATCAATAAGTTTCATACATATTGAATTTTAATGAATGTAATTCCCGTTCGTTTAATCAACTCTACAATTTATTTGCACATCATTATTACACGTAAAAGAAATATACTCATACACCTCTTTGCTGGAAATAAAAGTTTACATTTTTCCAACCACGTACATCTCTTACGAATTTTCTCCGTGTATTTTTCTCGGTTTTCTCGGGGTTTGTGAGTCTCGTGAAAATCTCACCAGCGAGCTTCTAGGGTTCTTCAACAACACCGCTCATTACATGCTTTTTTTTCGTCGTATTTTTTTCCTGTTCTTCATGGAAAGTAACAACGTGACAGTGCGAGCCAACCGGACGTGGCGGAACTTCCCTGGTCCTCAGGAAGCTTTCGTTTGACATTCAAATGAAAAAACATCTGTCACATGTATTTTATATTATTTTTCATTATTATACTTTGCTGAATGTTGGAAAATTCGTGGTAGAAAAACAATTTATTCCGCTCTTCGACCTATTTATGCGCTTGGGAAATGTGCGAGTGACGAGAGATAAAAGAGAGGGCGAAGAGAAATGGAAGACATTCGTTTTTATATGTCTTTGGAATGTCGAGACTGATGAAATAGGTATACAGGAACGTGAAAGAAACGTTTTATATTGTCCGACGAGAATGCGAAGCTTACATATGTTTCCCTTTGGTTATAGCACGTAGAGCACGTAGTTGCGTGCTTCAATTTCCGTGAAGCAAGATTTTTACATCCGAGCAAGGATAAAAGAAGAGGCGTGTTGGATGCCGAGTTGCGCTGGCGCATCGTAATTCTCACTTTATTAGATAGGAAAATTACCGTACAGCGAAAACGTTGGCATCTACTGCACTTGCCTGTATACAACGTAATTTAAAAAAAAAATTGCATTCCACAATGTTCACTCGAGCCAGCCGTTGTTTTTTATAACGTGGATTATTTTCCATCAGTATAAAAAAACACCTGGGATGCAAAATATTTTTTCGTTTTTTTCCAGCTTGAGAGACAGAGATGATTATTTCACTCAATTTGTGTTCGTTCAATTTATTACATATGAAAGATCGTGTAAATAGTAGCGAAGAATTAAAATCACCTGGAGTAATTATTTTATTAATTATATCACGAGTTTGATGTCACGAGGAAAAGGTTACGAGTGTTTTTCCATTACTCACATCTCGCATAATATATCCTCTGTAAACATTAGTTATTTCTCGACATAGCAATGCTTTCGTAACAGCTTTCTCTTCTATTAAATACAATCAGGATAACAATGTTCCGGTTGCAAATTGATTTTCAATGTTCGGAGAAGTTTGAAACACCACGTGTAACAGACTCTGACAGCTTCGATAGAAATGGAGCATATACGTTCATACATTGACCAGCACGCCGAGCTTATTGAACTATTCAAGGGAAATTTACATCGAACGAGCCATGGTTTACTATCACATAGAAGCAATTACTTTGCCTCTACGATTTGTGATTTATGTCACTCCTACGAATTGCTGTTGATGCTGCTGAGAAGATATAACTTGATTATCATTCTTTTTAATTTGATTTAATTCATAAATGTAAGAAAAAAATGTGCAGTAATGTTTAACGTCAATTTTTTGTAATTCAAAAGTAGCACATGAGAAAGAGAGTGAGCAAACTTTTTTTTCACTGATAATGAATTCATTCGTCGAATGAGTTATATTCGTCCAAAAAGTCATGGCTGCATAGCCATCGTGCGCCCTTTATTCAATACATAACGGTCACAGTCATAAGTGTGTGCAGTCTTGATTTTATCTCGTTTAAAATTCTTTTAACTTTTATTGTTTTCGGATGAAAGCGTTGAAATTGCTCTTGGGATATCAAAAGTGGCAGCACCTCATCGAGGCAAGCACGTTTACCGCCCTACTGTGCCGAAGGGTTTCGTAATTCTACCGCGCAGTTCTCCGAAGCAACTCGTTTCAGCTTTTTTTTCCGTGTCAAGGATTCCATCCTCTTATTATTAAATTGAGCATATATTTTGATGTGATACTGACTATGTATAGACATTTTAATTAATATTTTTCTATCAAATGGAAAAAAAATATAAATGTTCCAGCTACAGACACAGTCGTGCTATTTTATCATGTAATAATATCTCATCTTTAGTCATTGTAACCCTATGGCGCAACAGATGATGATCACTTTGATGATAAATAAAAAGCATACGGAACTGTCATCCGTCATTGATATATCGAATGTCAGAAAAAAAGTTTAAATAAAAATGGGTCTTTTAGAAAATATGGTGTTTCATTGGAAACCGAAAACAGATAACGCAAATTTGAAGATTCGTGGATATAACGTGTATTGGTATATAACTATTGGTATATTGGTATTGGTATATACAATATACCACGGTATATTGGTATTGGTATATAACTTATAACGTGTATTGGTGATAATTCGTGTTGATCTATTAATGTTTCGCGCATCGAGGTTTGAGTGCTTTTTTTTGTTTGTCAAAATGAATCTCTTACTGTTGCAGTTGCAACGAAAATATAATTGATATAATATAGATAATATAATCACGACAAACGTGAGACTTGAAATGTGCGCTTAAAAATTAACACTTTATTCAACACCACGTGTCTCTATGAAAAGGCTCTATTTTTTTATTAATATCGATTAATCGGATTTAATACATCGGCTCGACTTTCAATTTTGTTCAGAATTCATTTGATCGATTCCGTCTTTATAGAACTAATATTGTGCAAATCCATTGTGTGGATCAATTTTGTGCCATTTTTATTGTGAATATTGTGTCGTTGATTTTTCTTGGGCGCATTCCTCCGTGCTAAACATTTCTTTACGGGCAACAGAGTTTATCATTTGTCGACAGAGTAGCGTACAATACAATATTAATCGTTCTTTTAACATTGACGTTCGGTGTACTCACATTGAATAAAAGAGCCGAAATAATCAGGGCCTAGAAATGAAAATAAACGCCATAAAACGAAAGTAGGGTACAGTATCGTTGCATTTTAATGCACACTCACGTATTACCTTTGTTTTAAAAAATAACAGCGAATTTTACCAATAAATAGCCTGCCTTTATATTTGTATAAGCCCTCAATTTTTTCGTCGATCCAAATTTGTTTTTTCTCTCTCATTGTTTGACCTGTAAAAGTTTCCCCATTTTCCGATATTGCTGTGCGTTGCTAACTTCGAGCTGTATCTGGCTAATCACCGGCAATCTAGCGAGCGTGTACATCGATTTTACATTTTCTATTTTTACATTTGATATTTCACATTCGAGAATATAAATTACAAACATAAAATGCATATTTACAGACTTTGCTATAAATCACATTTCCGGAAGTAGGTAATCATTTTTCCTACCCTGGTACGAAAGATTAATATTCAATTATGTTTTTGATTAATTTTGCAAAAGCTCGTAAGGTGCGATCACTGAATTGACCTACCGATTACCCGATAAAATTTAGTGAGATGAATTTTGATAATTTCGATTTTGCCTGACACCTGACTATGTACCGAGCCTCTAATCACCTCAAGGTCTCCTCTCGTTAGTCAGTAATGAATAATATATATGCCATGTTAAGCAAAGCTCTCGTTACATTTCGAGACTCAAAACGAGGCAAACGAAAACGAATCACACACGTTGATATTCTGTATCAAACGTCGCGGATGCTGGGGCGCTTTTCGTAACGTGTGCTGATGAGACGGGGTATAGAGCGGATGGACGAGCGAATAACATGTTGCAGGTGATGTTTGCAACGAAGTTACACATGACCCAGTATCCTCGTTGATTCGCGTAGACTACGTGCATCCATGAGAGGATTTCAGTCGAGAACCAAAGAGATGACTGAAAAATTACGTTTTACAATGGGAAGCATTCTAAGCGAGTGAAACATCGCAGAATATTCATGCAGTCTAAGATATGCGACTTAAGTTATTCGAGACTGAAATTTCTAAATCGGTCATCAATTTTTAATGCGTTTATTCCACCGAATCGCTCAATTCTTCTCCACGGAGTTTGATAATCCTAAAACCAAATTATTATCTACTATACTCAGGGCTCGGAAAAGCTTGGCAATAGGGGCTGTTAAGCTATTTCAAATTCTCCGCAGTGGTTCAAATCCGTGTATATAAATGATCATGGGGAGGTTCGAAGGTCGATGAAGTTGCGTCCTGATTTCGCAACGATGTAACGGGGAAACTTGTGCCGGAGTGGCGTTTTTCGTCCTGACTTTGTCAAGTCTTTCTCCGGATAGAATTCAAATGGTTCAGCAGAGTTTCGCTCTCACTCCTTTCCCAAATTTGGTTATTCTCTGTTCTGTACAATATATATGTATATGATGTACAGATGAAAATCCGCCAATCTCTAATTCGAGGGTTGAAGGTTAAGGAGTGTGTAAGGCTTGGAGCAGCATAACGGAAGAGGTAGACTCAGTCGACGTCTAATTCCGAGGGTTGTAGCTGAGGTGGTCCATCTCTCTGTCTCTTTCTCTCTCTAACTCTTACCCCCTTAATGGTACGAATTTGGTATCGTCGCATCTTCTCTCTATCCGGATCATGTATATACCCATCCTTTCACACACGTACGTACGTACGTGGACTTCCCTCTTCATCCATCCACCGGAGGGTCAAATTAATTCTCCGTCACGCGTTTAATCCACAGTGAAACGAGTAAAAATGAAGCTGACCGAAAATCCACCGCATTTTACACGATTTTCTATACGTAATATTTATTCATGTATGTGATAAATTAGCATATGTATACGTATTTGAATGACTATGTATGTACTACGTAGATTTTTATTAAAAAATTCCTACGGCTGTATTTACCTCTCCCTCAGTTCACGTATATTGTTTTCTACTTCCATACATAATGTGTACATAGCATTACCTCTTTTTAATGTATGTATTAACTGGAAATCCGTTCCTTCTCCATGTGACTCTGCGTTATTTATGAACAAGTGCATAATTTCGTGCAGACTCAAATAAATTAGCTTTATAAAACGTATGTATGCACTATTATGTATTCAGTACTGCACGGTTCGTTAAAATTTTCAACTTAATTACTTGTTGAAAATTTGATGAGGTTTTCCCCTCTCGGTTTCGTTCCCTCTCTCTCTCTCTCTTTCCTCGGCACTGACCCGTATGGTTCTGCAGTGGACGTTCATCGGAAATAAAGGAGGCATGGAATGACCTGGACCAATATTTTATGCTCTGTAAGCGCATAGAACTCACATGTATGTACAACAGTTCGTTTGTTATTTCATATGTTCTTCAATAAACATGTCTATCGTAAATGTGTATTTACCGTGAAAATCATTCGTATCAATTGGCATGAAAATAGACCTCGTTATCGTATATCGATATTTTATGCATGACCCGGATCCTCTATTGGCAAATATGGTCTGTGAGGCCTTGTGATTTCGAATTTGCTTAATGATTTATCGCGATTGGTCGCATTATGTTCTTATTCAATCGTCAATAATTTTATGAATTCATGGAAATGACATGGACACACAAGTGTCTATCGTTTCATTCCTCACGTCTCTTGCTAGTTTGCTTATTCGTGCGACACCGTCAGTGCAAAATTATAATGGAATCAAGTTAATAAGCACACAGAAGGGTATAATAATGCGGGAAATTATAATATTTTCGGGATTTCTTCTATTTTAATTAATATCATCCCCTTATCTTTTTACTCAGGAACAAATTCCTACTCACTGGTATTTGAAATGCATGCATGTTTTACGATGACAAAGAAATTAAGTTGGCAGGACAATGAATCTTCTTTATTGCCTCATTTATCTTGTACATTTCATCCCTTAACTATCTCGATAGTGTCAGCCAACTTGATTACGAACAGATTTATTCCCAGATATCTCTAATGCATACAATGTTCCTGTGAGAAAACGTCTCAACTAGTTAAGTTTTCCCTTTTTCGAAACGAAACGACTCATTACTTTTATTTCCGTGAGATCATTCTTCTTTTCACCAGATGAGCCATGAGTCTGCTCGACTTCCGATGAGGCAGTGGTTCGTGCACTCGCCGCGTCTCAGAATTGTGTACTTGTCGTTTGTCGCTTTGTTTCGATGCAGCTCAGAGAATTGCACAAAGAGTGATTGATTATTTCGCAAGCGTAAACCAGGATAGAGCGTGCTGGGGGAAAGACAAATAGAAACAGAAATGGATAATAGGGAACAAAAGAATCTAAGGTGTTCATAGCCAGTTTGCGCATTAAGCTTGTTTATTTTCTCGCAACCACAATGGAGAATCATTGGCTTGGATGGACGTGTTACTTGTACGTGAAATCCACGTATTAAACAACGTGCCATATACCGTTACGATAGCAGAGATCTTCCGCTGGAAACATGACGGCTCTACACCCGTCGGTTTACACATCATGGATCGAGAACAAAGCCAATTTCAGTGAACAGTCTGCTTGCATCTTGCGACGTAATTCACAGTGTGTTT
Source organism: Heteropelma amictum (assembly GCA_959613375.1). Classification (NCBI taxonomy): domain Eukaryota; kingdom Metazoa; phylum Arthropoda; class Insecta; order Hymenoptera; family Ichneumonidae; genus Heteropelma; species Heteropelma amictum. The sequence goes on from OY390724.1 coordinate 5,990,860, forward strand.
GTCTTTATGTACACTGACTTGATGACAAGGCAAGCGGAAGCTGACGCGAAAATTAAAATTGAAGAAGAGAACGGTGAAAATGGTATTATACGGCTTTTTTTTTCAGTTTCGAAAAATTCTTTATCACCGTTTTTCAGCCTTCCGTGAAAGAATTTCCGCCAAGATTGAACTTTCCAGGGTATTAAAACTTTTGTTACCTGATTATCGCTCATGTCTTTATGTTGTCGGGACATTTCGTTTTATCGCTGCAGCTAGGCACCTATAGCTTTATACTCGCACGAGCACTAAAAAAAGTCATTTCGTGGCCGTGTCAGTCGGAAGGTTGGGTCGTTTATTGGGAGATAGGATAGAATTTCTTACGCGGTTTTTCGTAGTTATCCGTTTTGCGAGGAGGCCAGATGAGGAAGAGAACGTGGACGACGTTGTAGCTCACTTTAATTTGATTTCCGTGTTGTGACGACTGTTCGACCCACTGGAATATCACGAAACCGTGTGGTCGTGGTTAACCTCGCAATATTCAGCAGAGTTGCAAATCATCCTCAGTCCCCGAGTGCCCTTTTTTGCTTGCGTTTAATCAGGATGTCGGCGAAATGTTCCTCGAAAATGGTTTTATCTATTTCTGTCTAGAGGTAAACGTAATATGAATGAATGCTCGATGAAACTGCGAAATTTTATTGCGTGCTTTAGTCCGAATGTATCACGCAAGTTGAATCAACGGAGATAAGGAAAGTTGAAATGCCGAAATCTTACTTCTGAATTATTTCATCTTCAAGTACAAACTTTTATCTGCCAACATTACAAACGAGGCGATTTTGACATTTTATTGCGTGTATTCAGCTTCTAATTGTTTTGAGCGAATAATTGTTTTCCTAAAAGTCCTGGATACCACGCTCTCCCAAGACATCATAAAGAGGAACAATTATTTTTGCTAGTTTTATAACTGTAATAAATAAATTTTCACAATTCGAGCTAAAGAAGTTGGTTATTTGAATCGAAAAAGCTACGAAAAAATATTAACACAGACACGATTATCATTTTTTACGGAATTTCATTTTATTTGTTAACAAATTTGTATAAATTTGTTTAAAAAGTTTAAAAAACACATGCTAAATGCTATGAAAACTCGTCAACGAAAAGAAACATTCTATTAAAGTTTTTAGGGGATGCATCGTGCCGCCGACTTCGATGTCCAAGAATCTTACAAGTCTTATAATATTGTTAGTATATACTTTTCCATTTTCCGAACATAGTTTTCACTGAGAAATTCGAGTAAATTCAATTCGCAACGTCGATAGATTCTCTCGTATTGCCTCTTCAAATTACAAGCCCGATAAGCCTTTTGAACGCTGCAAAACTTTCCATTTAATTAATCCATTTCGTGAGCTCGGCGCTCCGTACATGGATGGTGAAATATATCTCGATTTTTTTTCCACATCAGAACTCTCACAGTTCAATAGAACAAAGAAATTGCGGTATTCAACAGAACAAAGAAGACGTATCGATGAAAATCCAATTACCTTATTATTTTTCTTTCGTATAAATCAATTATTTCGATGCAAGAAAACTGAGGACCCTTAAGTGCCTATTTAATATCAATCGTTCTTAATTGAAAAAACAGTTATGCAGTAAAATCTATATATTGGTTATTCTTCTTTCGTAACGATAGTGTTTTTTTTGTACTGGATATCATTTCGACACAAAAAAAATGATAATGGGATATTCTTTGTTTAAACTCAATTGCAGAATATGCCTAACGAGAACGCACCGATCTGTGGCTGCGGTATAGCTCTCGAAACACCAAAATCTCGTACGAACAGTACGAGCCCTGGCCCAACAGCATTGCCAACGAGAAATCTTACGATTTTTATACCAAAGTCCTCCTCGAAAAATCGTGGTGACGGTCGCAGCTCCAAGAGGCAGCAGCATCAAGATAATCACGGTAGACATCAAGGGCCTAAAACAAGGGCACCTGATACCGGAAGTACGAGCTCAGTTGCCGAACAGATGAACGGGCATTCTCATTACACGAGCAATAATGGTAATCAACAAGAGAAGAGACTCAATGCATCGAGAAGAACAAGAAGTGCAGAAAGATCGGATTCTCACTACACTTACATCGGTAAGTTTCGCACAATACGAAAAAAAGAAAACACAAATTAAACTATTATTCACATATACGTGTCGAAAAATTAAATTACCTTCTATGTGCGATGTGAGGATGAAAATAAAAAAACATTATCTGCCTTAAATTGATCTGAAATTGTATCGAACGATGACAGTCACGTTTATCTTTAAAGCAACTTCCCCTGTGGAAAATTTAATTTAAAAAATGTGCTCATATTATGTTTAGAAAATTGATAAACAGAGGCTGTAATTCATGTTTTTTCTTGTAATAATCTCGTCGATTCTGACTAATTGGGCGATCGACAAAAAAATTATATTGCAAATTGCTCAAAAGTATACAAGATCGATTCGGTTCAACGTCGATGTTTGTTTGAAATTTTAAATCGAATCAGACATTGATGAGGATAGATGGAATGTTAATTTCAGCTTGGTCTGCTCTAGTATTCTTGATGATCAGTGGAGTTCTACTTTTTCACTGACACAAAATATGCTAAAAGAGTCAGTGAAAAATCCTGCGATGTTCATCGAACATTTACACGTTTTGCAATGATGCTTTCCAGACTCGGGGTCGAGTATAATGGGGAGTGGTGTACGCGAGAATATAATACCGGAAGCTCTATACGCGACGATAAACGAGACAGCGACGAGCTCGTTGCCGATCGCAAACGACGAAACTTTATCGATCAGTAATCAAGCGAACACATTGAATCGCGGTTCGCACCTTCTTTACGCGGTTCCATCAATGACGTCACCACCGCCAACGTACGACGTTGCTGTTGCCAAAACTTCGCAGGTAACGCCATTCTCTTGTACAATTAGTCCAGATGAAAATGGCCAAAGTCGAACATTTTTGACCAACATTTTCTTATTTATATAAAACGATTAATAACGATAATCATCGAAAAGAAACGTTTACCTTTTTGTTATGAATACGAAAGAAAAAATGGAATGTCGAGTGAATCCGCAAAAGCAGGAGGAAAAGTCCAAACTTTATTCTCTTATCACATCCACAAAGAATTTTATTCAAATAAAGTTTGAATGAACGCATTATCACCATAAAACACTTGAACTCTTACAGTACGGTATACCCTCTGCGAAACATATCGGATTCTGTTTTTTCCGGAAGAGTGCAAATAATCGGGACGTTTCAAGTTTTTTAAAGCTGATTCCTTTGACGAAAATATGAAATGATAAGTTTTACTCTCTCATCCCCGAAAACTTTCGTTCTATGTCATGTCGAGCGTGTGAAACTATCGTGAGCTACAAAATCTAATCGTCGAATGAGGTTTCAACTCGCCTGTTCTTTTGCTTCTCCGTTTGTGCCTTTTCTCTCTTTGAGAAAAACCTGCAATTTGCATTGCATTTACTGGAGTTGGCGTAAATACGCGAGCGGAGACATATACATATCACGACTGTAAAAAAGCACAAGGACACAAAACTCGTATCAATTTTCATGTTGAAATTCGTTGTGGGAGAGTCTGGCTCACGATGGCCCCATCGGGACACAAGGCTCTCCCTGAAAAAAAATTTGGTGAAAAGATTTTTTTTTATCGATAAGCTTTGACGAGGTTAACATATATATCTTCAAAGCTTCAGAGTGGTATGGAGTACGCGGGACTCAATAGCTCTAAATTTGTTGAAAAGTTTTGGGAAATTAATCATTTATTCCATGGTGATGAATTTTTCTGCGGCTTTTCAAAATAAAACCTATTACAAACGAGTCTGTTTAAAATATTTCCGGCAAGGAGACAAAATCTCGTCATTCGTATCGTAAAACCGTCAAAAATGTTGAATTTCTTGACGACGCACATTTTAGTCGAGATATGAATAGAACACCCTCTACAACGTCCAGTTTTCCAGTGATTTCTTTCCGTAATATTTCTCTGTGGACTTTGGTCTCGTCAAAAAGAAACCATGGTTTTTTAAAATCGTATTTTATCTTGCTGAACTATTAATTCAATTAATCAGCGAATTTATTAGGATCGAATTTTGACGAGCATACACGTTGTTTATGTCAAACGTGCAGAATTTATATCTCGCGCGGGGTATACAAACAAAAATCGATTCTATTTAATATCTGGATTCCGGAAGTTGTCACTTGAGGCATTTTCTCTGCTTTTTCCTCATCAGAAACATTTCACGTTGATATTTGAGAAATTCACTACAGAAAACAGAAAAAAATGTACTTCTTTAGAATTTCTTTTCCGTTTCCCGCAGCAAAAAAAATATATAGCAAATTGCTGAATATTTGCGTTTCCGTTCCGCAAGTTTGTACAATGCACGTTTCAAGCATGTGCGTAAACAAATCTCCGTTTTCATCGATCCGCAAGGAGGTTTACTCACGCTGTTTGAACTGGCTTTGTCCATGCCTCGTATATCGTGTAATTCTCTCCACTTCTGGGACGAGGTTAACCTGGTTGTTATCCCACAGGAGTAGCATACGTGTCACACTTGTTACCCTTTATCTTTTTCATCCGTATTCATACGTATTCCAAACTTTTTGAACCGAAAACGATGTAATAGTGTCTTGAAAAAAAATGTTCCATAGAAACTGGAATACCTGGATAGTTTGTGTACAGGAGGCATCCTATTACCACGTGACATCACTAAAACAACATGGCTATGGAAATTGAAACCTGAAGAATATACAATACCTCGTTTCTTCATCATTTTTTGAATATGTACAATAGGGTGCTTAAAAGAAAATCCTTCACCCCTCGGAATATTAGGTTTACCCACGAAAAAATTTCTCTCAACCTCGTTTTTCTGTAGGACATGTTTTTTGTTTTTTTTTTCAACGCTTCTGTCGTGCAGGGCTTTCAGTTCTCCAAAAAAAAAAATCTCCTCAGAGCCAAATCTGTAAAGTCTGAAAGTCTGATTTTGAGTGAAAATCACGTTGAATCGTTTAGCACGCTCAACTTTGTGCAATATCTAAATCGAGTAAATGACAATTTTCTTTGAGAATTTTACCCTAAATAGGAAGGTTTTGTCACAGTGTTCGTAAATAAAATTTCTTGAAAGCTCGACACGATCACATTCTTATAACCTCGCAGCAGTCGAAGCCGCAAGCTTGACTGTAAGAAGAGTTTTTTTTAGAAAATTGGATGCCCTCCACGACAGAATCTTTAAAAAAAACGTACATACAGAAAAACACCACAATATTCTTCACGACATTTTTTCCAAGTTTATTTAATGTGAACACTACAACCTTTCGAGGTGAGAGATTGAATACATTTTTCGACTTTTGCGAACCACCCTGAGTGTCCATCTGTTTTTTTCTTCGCAGTGGCGTAAAAGTTGAGCTTCGGAAGATTATTTTCATTTCACCATTGATTCAATTTTTCCTCTCGTTTCGTATACCTTTTCAAATTACCGGAAAATTTTCGATAAAAGGTAAAAAGACTAGAGAGTAAAATCGGGAAATCGCTGAAATAAAGTACATTTCAACTTTTCGCCTTCGTAACTGTTGTAGCAACGAGAAGGGAGAAAGAAAAAGGCACAGGTAAATATTCAACTTGGTCCATTAACTTGAACAACCCATGGAAGGTTTCATCGGCGGAAAGAGCAGCGAAGGTACCATCTAAAGATTCGTGCATTTTTCTTTGCTCACATCGTTATACTTGTGCGCAACTCCGTAGTATCTACCTTGCCTAAGGTCTTGAGAAAAACGGGCTTCCGTATAAGTAGAAGTGACGAGAAATTCACGTTTCATATTCAAGATCGCGAATTATACCCGAAAAAAAGTCGTTGAAAGAACAAGAGGAATAAAGAGAGAAAAAGAGAGACGAGAAATCATCGCACAGCGTTACTCTCGTCGAAGAAGAGCTTGGTTATATATGTCCTTCTATCCTGGTGAGATAGTAATATAATAGAAGCGATGCAGGAGCACAAGGCTCTTCCACCCTTTTCGCCTCAAGCCTTTCGCACATTGCCTGGAATAGGTAGCTTTTCGCTAGCCTTGCAATATAATCGCGGTCATTTCCATTCATGAAGAGACACTCAAGTCTTCGCCCTAACGTATAACCCTGTCGTTTAATTTGATTTACGATCCCTCGTTTTCTTAATCGCTTTCCATTGTTGACACGGTTGAGAGGCTCTCCCAGTCCAATAAAGAACGACCACAAACGCGATTACTTTAACTGGATGGAAAATTGAAAGGATATTCCATGATAGGTATATCGTTCGGTGATTTTAAATATAGAATACAAATGCAAAACGAAAAGTCTAGGACTAACTTGGAAACTTTGCAAAATTGGTGTGAAATGCGCTATATATCGCTTTATTGTTCGATTCGTAGCGGTAGGAATACCGCAAAGGAAGACATCAAAAGATACGGCACATTTATTGGATAAGCGTCGATCCAATGTGCTCGCCCTCTATTTTTCCTTCGGTCAATCGTCTTTATCACTTTTCGCTGGCGGTCTTTCAATCGCAGCCAAATTCAATTTACCTTTTCTACTTTTATGGGAGGAGGTCGGCTTCTTTTTTCCCCCCTCCGACGGGGCTAGTTTTTTTTCACCTCAGCCGAACATTTTATATAAAGTTCTCCTCCTCTGTCTTTTTCTCTTTTTACATTTTCCGTCAGCTTCTGTCGATTTCCTATATTTGTTCGTTGAACTGAAAGTTCGCGTTCGGGCACAGAAAAGGATATAATCCCTAGGACCAAAGCTTCTCGGCCGGTCTTTCGAATATCCCATTTGCTCCGATTATAATTCACGAGAGTAAAAAACGATCCCCCAAGAGAAGCGGAGAAAAAGAGATCGATGAAAAAACCAGAATGAAACGTAAATGAATTCCGATAGTTATCAATGGAAAAATATTCCATTGGAATTTGCAAGACGAAAGTCCTGAGATCAACATTTTTTCTTTATGACGTTCGATTAATGAAGTGACGAGAACGAAAAATGAGTTTCCGTTTGTTGAATAAGCTTATGAAGAATTGGAATTATTGGAGATGGCATCATTCGAAAAAAATCGTTGAAATCGGAAGAACGAGACTGTTGCAAAACATTAGAATATAAACTCGCAAATCAGAGTGAAAACTCGTGTAGGGTAATGGCCAACCCTTAGCGACTATTATTCTCACTTAGGGTATTACGATACAGCAAACTTTGAGGATAAAGTACACACATTAATTTTCATAATTTTACGATTCAGTGGTGACAAGTCAACAATATTTTTCAACACAGTCTTATTCTCACAAAAATATGCAAGGAATTGTTACTTGCCCAACGATGAATCATTGCCAAATAACTATAATCGCCAAGGCCAAAAAAATATGACATCGATCCTGAAATACTGTGGTCTCGCCTGGAGAAGATTGGATTAAATTCCCATCCTCTGATGCTACAAAGGAACTATGCTATACAAACCAAACTATTCCATTCTCCTTCGAGTGTTTGAGAATTCGTAATCACGGTTACGTATAATATAGAACAGTTGCCAACTGCGATCGATAAAATATTTTACAGGAACCATCAGAACTCTCAATTTATATTAACGGAAAAAGAATTTCTGCTGCAGAGGATTTATCTTCGGTCGTTTTGATTTTTTTCTGAACATGTCGAATATATTTATACACTAGGATGTGTAAAAGAAACGCTTAATTTTAAATTTTTCCCCTAACGGACTAAAAAGTTTCGGTTACATGGAGAATGAAGCCAATAAAAATGTTAGCTCTTGATATTAATATTTAGAGATGCCTTCATCGCACTTTTCCATTTTCCTTAAGAGCAACATGGGAACACTTTTTTTAACTTTTGAAACTTTATATCTCGACAATTTAACGTTCAAAGAATTTAACGTTCTACAAAAAAGCTCTCTAACACTTTTTTGATAAATATAGACACTCAAATGATAGTCGAGTTTAAAATTCAAAATGTATTTGGAAAAAAAGAAAAATAATAATATTTACTCTTTTTATTAACGAAATTTACAAATTGACATGAAGAAATCATACAAATTTTCATATATTTTGAACTTTAAACTCAAATATCACTTAAATGGCTACGTTTATCAAAAAAGTGCAAGAGAGCTTTTTTGTAGTGCGTTCGATTCTCTGTGAGATATGAAGGTTCAAAAGTCAGAAAAAAAATTTCCCATATTATTCTTATGGAAAATAGAAAAGTGCGACGCTAAAATTTTTATCGGCTTCTTTCTTCATTTAACCGAAACTTTTCAGCCTGTTGGAGGAAAGATAAAAAAAGAATGTGTTTTTTTTTGCCCATCCTTTATCCACACGTGTGTTACGAATTTTTGTAGTCTGGTTTACCACCAACCTACGACGAGTATCTGCGCTTTAAATTCGCAATGCTCTCACGTTCTCGCACTCCACCACCGCCATGGTCGGACTCGATGTATCCAAGAATTCAGCCAAATCGGCTTGAGCATATAACGAATCAAGCAGAGCTTCGAGAATACCTGGCACAGGTAGCGCTTGATCAAGCATCCTACAATTCCCAACAGTCTGCCTCACGAGATACGGGAAATCTGTCGAATCATCAGCAGCAAGCGCGGATAGCCCAGCAAGCTTTAAGGTTACAAAATGGACAACCCAGACAGCAACGAGTTCGTGCAATGCCTCCAAGGTAAGTAGCATAACATGTGCGCAACATCCTTACACTGTAATTCCGATTTTTGCGATGTTTCTCACATCTCATTGCGCGGCAATGTTACGATTGTTACGACGAACATTAAAGAAAAGGGTACTGAACTAATGGCAGACCAATTATACACTTTTCTTTACTTCCGTATTCTTAAACACCCCTTTTCTCAATTATATTAAGGGCATGCAAAAAACTTGAACTCAAATATCGCTGCTCCAAAATATTTCAACCGTAGAATATTTTTGTAAAAAATCATCTCGATGCAAAAACATTGCAAATCTACAATAGTTCAGTTCTAAAATATCATGCGTCGTACTATTTTTCTTCTTCAAAAAGAAAAAATACGTAATTTGATCGTTTTGTTAGTTGAGAATAAAAGTAATGAGTCGTTGGGTTTTGCACAAGGAAGATATTTCGACGTAGTGATATTTCAAAACTGGAATATTGCGAACTTGCGACACTTTACGAGTCGCGATGTTTTCTCACAGAAGCTTTGTGCATTTGAGATATTTCAGGTACAGAGATGTTGAGGATCAAACTTAGTTCAGGTCAGGATAATTGAGAAGACAGATGTTTGAGGATAAAGAAATAAAGAATAGAGTCATTGTTCCGCCGGGCGATAACTACTCTGATGGTTAATTTGCTGAGTGCATAATGTCTCTACTTGCGAAATCGTGACTGGGGGTTGGTGCCTTCAAAATTATTTTTATATCATCTTTGTATCTTTACATCTTCACGGAGAAACATATTCTCTAGCTAATTACGTGTCCATCCAATTATTTCAATGTTTTGTGAACCTAATATAGCCCAGTATTGTTGCCCATTTTTTGTTTGTATATTTTCACCATCCCCGGTATTAAAACAGCGAGTTTCTACGCCGACAAATTCACGCGCAAGTCATCAATTGACCGTTCCCTTTATTAATAATTGTCAAAACTGTCAGCGTTGCACAAAATTACAAAAATTAAATTGCTCCATAGTTTCTTCATGTTGGTTTGATTTGGCGATTGAATTATTGATTAATAAATAAATACATTGTCTGATAATATTAGCGTATCCGAAAATGAGAATATAACGATTGAGGTCAAGTTTGTACGACGATGGAATTTAACGTTTATATTTCGTTTTACTGGAATATTTCATAATTTTATTTGTCATGTGAAAATGTACTCGGCCGATTCTATGCCGGTATTATATTAATTATATTATGTTAATATAATTATATTAATATAATTTGCCGGTAAAATTGAATAGCCACTTTAGAAAAATAAAATTAGTGGAATAGCAATTTGGACAGTTCTCTCTTGTTGCAGCCATTGATCACGCGTTTGTTCCCTTCTGATTTATGGTTTAATTTGAAACTTGCTAGTACACCTAGGGATGATAAATTTACCATCCTGGCTCCTGCACCTTCAGCACCGGAGACCTCACGATCTCTTGGTGTCATGCGATATTTCGTTCTGAGTGTCGGGAAGGTTAGCTTCCCTTTCTTTCCGTTTTCTCGACTGGAGAAATCCCGAGGGTATTAATCTGAATATAGCGTCATAACCGAGTAACGTTAAAATCTATGTTCTCGAATATTATCGCATTAGCGATATATTTTATATAACGGTAGTTTTGCAATTTTCTCGAATTACTTTCTCAATCGATTATCAACTGCGCCGGACGTTCCTTTCACTTCGTATCGTGGTGTATTATTTACTGCGTAAAATCCACGATTCTCTGATCTCATTCCGGAAAATTCCGAACTTTGGGAATAACGGACACATAATGGATAAAAGTTATTCGACGAAAATATTTTTCTCGATGAAACTCGGTATACGCGTAAAACTTTGAGAAAATGGAGACCCTAGTTCCCGTCATCTTTCCCCACAACAGGACTATTCCTTGGAACGACGGTATACCACGAGAAAATGTCACAAGCCATATTGCCCAAGTTTCGCGATACTTTTCACGTACTGTGACGTTCGACTAATCAAACTCGTACTTTCTCAGAGAGAAACAAATCCACATCCCCGAAAATAAAACCTCCTCAAAAAGGTGATAGATTATCGGGCAAGGGCTCAACTCACATTTATTCGACTCTACTTTGCACCAACTTGCATGAGAATCTCTCGAGTGAGGGTTGATGCACTTCAGAGATTCTCATGTGAGTCGGCATGAGGTAGAGTTGGACAAATGTGAGTTGAGACCCTGCCGATTATTGTCACAAAAATTAACGATAAATGAAACATTTTTTTTTATTTATTCTTTGATATTAGAGAGAATATAAGATATTTTTAAATCGAGGCCCATTAAGAACATTGATACTTGGAGAAATGCTCACTGTATAAAAATTAAAAATAAGGCAAGTCGTCGCAAGCGGTCCTTTTCTTAAAAAAATTGACGACACAGATCAAAGTACATCCAAATATCGCTTTCATTGTTGTAATTTCATTCGCCCGGTGATTTAGTCGGTAAATGTATGAATTCCGTGGTAAAATCTCGTTTGCTTGGCAAGTTGACAATTGCCTGACGCGTCGATTATCCGTCACAATTCTAAAAATTGTTCTAAAATAATGAATTCTTCCAAGTAACTGTAAAAAATATTAATGCTAATGATCAACGTAATTAAAGGTTAATAAAGCTGCCGTTTTAAATAGACTTAATTTTAAACTGTGATTGTTTAATCGTGTATCGATTAAAACGTCATAGCGCGTCCATTTGATTAAAATGGTTTTGTCCAATGTATCAGATCCCAAAGCGAGAGTCGGGCCCATCAGCAGCGCATCGCAACGATGTACGAGGATGCTGCATTCTGCATGGAAACGACAGCGATTACGTCGGCATTCGAGCACGGTGTAGCGTTTTGCAGTCTGATGTAAGAAACGCGCGACAAAAAAATAAAACTAAATACGAATTCACGAACAGCTCGCAAAAGAGTAAAACGACGTTGAAAAAAAAATGGGCGTATTTCCGAAACGCTCCGGAAAACGCGAAACTTTTTTTCAATTTAATCAAACTGAGTCGTGGAAGCAAAAGGAAAAAAATACCGAAAAACATTGCTTTCGAGAGAGAAATCGTGACTTGATTAAAATGAGGAGGCAAATGCGTAATTTTATCGCGAAACATTGATATTTTGCTTCGCAAAATTTCTTGTCGTTCATTAATATACGATGAAAAACAGGGAGGATGGCATTGAAAGAGGGAAGGAATGAATAAAAATAATGTCCTGGCTGGACCAGGACTCGAACTCTGCTGATCTTTTTTTTTTCGGCTGAAAATCTTGGAGAATTTGGCCGACTTTATTATCACTAGCGATAATGTCATCATTTTTATTATTGTCGTGACGATACTCGTATTTTCTACTCACCATTCGATTGAATGCAAGAAAAACAATTTCACCGCCTCTCATTCGCGCCACACAATTCCGTATCCGATTTCCGTCGTACACTCCATCGAGAAGAATTATATATGATTCTTCAACATGTCACCGATCAATTGTATGCTCCATCGGGGGAAGTAAAAAAAATAACAATTGTATACAAGAAATACAAGCCAAAAACTTTACTGATTTATTGAAATTGCGAGTGACTGACGTGACGTCAAGTCGCAATTTTTTGCGGAGGCATTTCGAAATCGTAAAAGACCGTTTGCTGTTTATCCATGTTGAATAAAGTAATACTCGTGCTAAAAATTGGAAATATTTAATTATCGAAGTGCAATGACGAGGGAAGAGGAGAAAAAATGAGACGCGGCCATATACTCGAAGTATTTGATATAGGAATTTACACGCATAAGCGCAAAAGTGTTTTACGAGGTCGTTTAAGATTTAATGATCAAATGATGTATAAGTATCCAAATTAAATAAAGTATTGATCAAATTATAGAGACAGACCTAACGACGTACTAAAATGAAAAGTATAATTTACTCGTAGATTGCAAGATCGGTGTGTCGAGAAATCAAATAAAAACGTCGTATTTATTTAGCACCAGTAAAAACGTATAGACTGTCTTCATAAATATAAATATTAAGGTGGCCATCTCAGTAGGGATGTTTTTGAATGTCTAAGCTTGCACAGTCTTAAACGCTTCCGATTTAATGATAAACAACTGATCCCCGAAAAATGTATTTTTTTAGCTACAGAAAAAACAACTGCAGCAGAAAATGTATTCCATATTTATCATGTATCCTTACACGTATATATTTAAAATGTATAAATGCTTTATAGCGGAAAATTTTGATTGAGAAAAAATAACACAAAAGTATTTTTGTATGAAGTGTTCTGAATGCTCTCCTAATAGATTTTCATATTTTTATCAAAGGAGCTTTTCCGAAACTCCCGGTACGTTTGATTTCAGCGAGACTATAAATTACCGTCACGCTGAATTTTCAGATTCATTGAAAAATAGTATTTATTACGTTAGATCTATTTTTGAAAATTGCGAGTTAAGAAAAAAAACTGTTTTGCACAAGTTGATAATTTGACAAATTAGATGAAGCTTTATGAAGATGAAATCAACCGCGACTAGAACTTGCAATTTTTTGTTAGATTTGCGAACATCGATGCTAGCAGGAACTGATTTTTTTCGATCGTTTATAATGAGATTTTAGGGTTATAAATTACATGAACCTATCCTACAATTCATGATCCACAAGAAGCTAGAAAAAATACTAATTTCATTTATATTAAACTTTAATTAAATTATGAACGTTTGCATTTACTAAAAGTATTTCATTTGACATTTTTTTTCCAAAATGATGAAACTTTTTGCCTCCAGTCGGTCAGCGGTACTACTATAAATCTTGAATCCTTGGGGAGCATAAGATCTCGTTTCTTTCGCAGCCCGGTTAAATTTTCTCACAGGGAAAAAAATCGGAATATTCTCACTATCTTATCGCTTCAGTTCCAATTCGACCACGTGCGGGTCACAGTTCGTCGAGAACAAAGAACGCGGCGACATTTTACTGGACAGTGAACGGAACGAGATCGAACCAAGAACAGTATGGAACAGGCCTATAAATTCAAACACACCCCTGTTAAGTGCCACCGTAATATACATACATACACTTCAATGTTATTAAAAACGAGAGAAGGAAATGCATGCATATGCGCAATACTATGCATTGACGAATCTGAAAGAAATGAAACATAATAATCATTAAAATAAATTAAAAGCAAAGACGATGCAGGGGGTAAGAGCGAGTGAGGAAGGAAGCTGAAAGGGATGTCACAACGTCTGATTGTATAAGAACTAACGTCATGCAGCCTTTTATTACACACTTTTCGTTATTGGCTTCTATGTCGCGGACCATCCCATGTGTATGTTCGTTAGAATTTACGAAAAAAACCACTTGTAACGTGTCTATTGCTGCGGCTTTAGAATTTTAATGTCGTAGTCGTCTATCAACGCACACAAACAAAAACATTATTCAAACGCCGCGAGAGAAAAGCGTAAAAAAAATTTGTCCATTTGACGAAAAAAAAAAATATATATATATATGGTACATCCTATTCATCATACTGGATGGAATGTCGATTCAAGATTAATGGTACTCGCGTCTCGTTGATTAAACGCACGAAATGAGAAAGTGGACAAAAAAGTATATAAATAAATCTATATACAGATACCCCAATAATAGGACTGCCAAGAGCGAGAAAGTTCTAAAACTATTTAACTCCATGTATAACCACGGTTGAATAACAAATTACGAGTTTCAAGGCCTGATTGTGTATTAACCGCGAATGCATATATATTGTATACGGTTTAAACTCTCCGAAGAGTCAAAGAAATTTTGCCATTTTCATTACATCGATAAAAGAAGAAATGAAACGAAAACAGACAAAAAAAATGAAGGATTTTATTCGAGACAAACTTGCAAGATTGTATCAGTGATGCAAATTACCAGTAGCACATGACCTGATTTTTTGATGAAGGGGGAGAAGAAGAAAAATGCCATAGAGTATTCCAAAATAAAAAAAAAATCCTTAAGGACTTGTTTTTTTATTGTAATATTATCTTGCCTATCGAGATGTTGATTCCTCGCCATAAAACAATGGCTGCTGGAAGAGGCCCGTAAAATATTCTCAAGCATCTTACATTATACTAATGATCGTTGTTTACAATGACAAAAATCATCATTACAATCATAAAAAATTACAATGAATTACGGAAGTCGACAAACTTTATTCTTCGTCTGGATTTTTCTCCACGTTTCTTCGTAACATACGTTAAGTTTGTATTTTTTGTCAAAAACAAAAGGATGCCACTTCGAAATCGGAAAACGTTGCAAGGATGAGGGTTAAAATCCCTCAAATTGGCACAAAATAAAAAATATTTTCAATGAATATTTTACGTGCTCTCCGATATGAACATTTCGACGACCAAGACAATTTTAGAGAGTATGTTGTTTTTTTAGAAACCGCCTAATTATCAGCCAATTATACTGTATGTACTATTATGATTATTGATAATGGGATAATATGAATAAATATATTAATATTGATATAAATCCATATAGATTATTAACACGTGAATGGAAATAAACGAGAAATTTGAATATACGACAAAATGATGTTGGTAACTCGTTCAGGTATCCAAATGTCAATTCAACGATTCGAGCGATGGTTCATCGAGACTGACGCTTCACCGAATCATCGTATCGATGATAATTGTCAAAACATTTGACTTTTTCGAGAGTTTTGTAGAGACGTGTGGAAGGACAGAGCTGTGGTGGTGAAATGCGGTGCAAGCGACAAAACTTGTATTTTTGTATGGATAACATTTTTGGTAGGATTTGGATATCGAACGATGAATTGTAGATGCGAAGGAGAGATTGTACTTAGAATCGCGTATTATTGCCAACGATGACCGATGAAATCTTGAGAATGGGCGATTCATCGAAATAACTAGTTGTCAAGGGTTGCCGATGTAAAATCAATTATTTTTACTGATATTCAGATGGAATTACCACATACTCGAACAGAAATGAAGTTTTTGGCAGCTTGTTTTTTTTTTATAATGCAAATCCCGAGTATTGCGATACAGAATAAACGAAAATCGAAAAACCGTTGATAATGTCTCGCACGGTTATTTTCGTGGGTTTTTTTTCGTATGAATTATCAAGCAAATGATAAAAATATAGTGATTTGTTGGTAGATAAAAATACATGAAACATGTTTTTTTTTCAATTATTTTTTTTAACACTGTAAGCATCTGTTGAAAATATTAAACTTGATTTTTTAAATATTGCTGCTGCTGTGAAAAAGAACGATAATTTCAAGACACTTGTAACTGGCTGAGAAATAAACGTGGGACGATGGCAGGGTTTGCTTGTCGTAACTGAAAGAAAAAACAGACAACATCTAGCAATTAATAATATCCGAGCCTCCAAAATCTTACGTTTAATCATCTATCTGTTTTCTAAACGAGTAACGATAAACCCTTACACATTTAATTTTAAACAACTAAATATTTCGTTGGACCTCTCATCTCACGAACGATAAACGTTATTAGGGAATATACTAAAAGTGTCGCTATAAAAAAATTACATATTCATGTGTATTATGAGATCATAAATGATACATTATAAACTGTCTGTTGTGTAAATTTATGGATGTTTAGAGGACCAAGAAATCTAATAAAAACAATGGATTAATGAAAAAAAAAACGGTTTGTTCAATTTTATCGTCGGAAAAGGAAACTTGTTTTGGCCAAGATGGAGTACTGATCAATTTGGAACCTATTATAACGGAAACAATTATTCGTATAGGTTATAATTGTAAGCCCTATATATCATGATACGAAAAGCATCAGTAGGTAAAATGATATTCATGTTCACAGCTCTGACACACTGACCTTCCGTCGGTAATAACAAGACCGCCTTATTAACTGTAGATCATGTCATACCATCCATCAATGAAGAAGAACTCTGCTTCAATCAGGTCCTCTCTTCCTTTACGATTTTCATAGCGTACTGTCGATATTGTTATCCAGCACGTATTTCTTCTGCACCAACAGGGTTTTGAACAGCCCAAAGTTCACTGAAAATCTGCAGATGGCATCGCTGCGTATCGACGTTCCATTCCAGGACTTAACATCGATTCTTTCCGATTGAGACAACTTTGCAATAATGAACACTTCAATTGCTATGCAATTGGATATTTAATTACCAGGCATATGAAGTCTCACTTGTTACCGAGGGAAGATTTACGCCCACGCGAATCTTGAATAACATGAATAAAACTTTTCACGTTCTTCAGAGGGGGGCAGTAGCCGTAAAATGGCAAACGGGTCTAGCAATATCAGAGGGTATTTTAACCCTCTAACGTATTTCAAAGATATTCTTACGAGGCCCGCTCCCTTGATATCAATAAGTATCGCTCCTGGTGTATTCCGATGCTTAAAAAAAAATGGTACCCTCACTCATCCCTTCGGACAGAATGTGAAACATTCGCTGTAGAAGATATCAATATTTCCATAGTTGAAGACGCGCGTGATGATGTACAAAGATGAATTCGAAGCATGCCGCTTGTAAACAATTACATTTCTCGATAGGAAATCATCAAATCACCGGTCGACAGTTGAAGATCTATCCGGGGAAGATTAGCGCGACCCAGCGGGAAGTCGATGGATAATACATTATCAGAGGGAACTCTGATCATCATCAGCTGTAGCTGCAGAGACATTGAGTGTAGGATAGAATGTGTATTAGGGCCAGGTAGAAGGAAAAAAATTGTTCGGAATGGATGGGAATCACTATGTCTTGTGGAAGCGACATATAATGTGCACCTGGATGTGGTTATGGTGGGGAAAACTTGATGAAGTCTGCCCTGACCCGTCAACCAGTGGAGGGGAACGCTCTCACCTGGTTGGTTTTTGCATTCTCGAAGGTTTGGGAGGGGTATCCCGCCTTCCGTTCATTCCGCTACGGAGGCGACCATCTCGTGCGTAAACGGTGGCGTAAAACTTTTCGATGCGCCCGGTAGAAAGAGATGTAGCGAAAGACGAGAAGAAGTTACATTGTGTTGGGGCACAGGGACGAGTGGGCAAGAGGGAGATATGTTGGCGAATGTGGGGAAAAAGATCGCTTGAGTGTAGCAAAGCGTCCAAGTGAAATGGGCAATCGGGGGAGAGAAGGCGTTCCAAAAATAGTATGTCATGCCAACCGCCAGATGTCACTTACTCTGACGACCCTGCAATATTTTGTAGGTGGAACCACGACGAATCACGCCCTTGTAACGCCCACTGCCGGCCCTCTGATTCCTCGTAGGTGCAGACGCGCGTCGACAACCAAGTGGACAGCCAGGCTAGCGGCCGAGACATCAGGTCCGTGAAGGCGCCCCGGTTTCGGATAGTAAAACAACAATTGAACGGATTGATCGCGAGCCGCGTAATTTCAACGTTGAGTTCGATTGCGCGACAGCGTCATAAAAGAAAAATAAACTAATAATCACGATCACACTACCGACGCAGATCTAAAGGATTTTCCCGTTCAGTAAAAGGGCGATCATTGAAATTTCTTTTGTTTCACTTTTTACCGGAATATGCGAGTGTAAAACACGTAGTCGCGTCATTGTGTCCTTCCGTAAGCACCGAGTGAAGAAGGGATCTTTCTTCTCGATCGGCAGGGTGCTTTGACTTCCCGCAGTTTTATTGCTTGCCCGAGAGTGTGACAAAGTTACCGCGGGAATTTTGGGTCTTTGTGACTGGACCCTGGAAGAAGCGACAAAGATGAAAGCTCCCGAGTGGAAGAAAATCTATAATTTTCTAGCTTTATTTCTTTCTAAAACGATAATAAATTGACAGTGCACCGGCAGTGTGAGATTTATCCATAAACAAATCATAAATTATGGGAAAACAGTTGACGGGGTTTCAAAAATTGATAAAATAACTAAAATAACATTGAAACAAGTTGTCGAAAAAATCGGATATTTCGATCGACAGTGAAGTGCTTCGCGTAATCATATGAGAACACTTTCGTTGTATTTGTTTGTATTTGATAATTGGCGAAACGAAACGTGTCGGTGAAGAAGACTCTTTTCCACGTCATATACAGTTCTCTAAAGCGTTTATCGAAGTGCATAATATTTCCACGGTTTGCAAATGTCAGGATGAAAACGCGACTGCATAATCGTGGTCCATTGCGCAATCGGAAGAACAGGTGAATGGATTGCGCTAGACTTTGGGAGAAACGAAAAGGTAGGAACAAGGGTGGTTTGTGGCACTGGGCGAAACATTTGCTGTGCCAGGGAATCGAGGGATGGAGCTTGTAGAGCATCGTCGGGGCGTTCAACGTCTTGGGAACGAGGATGTTCGTGCAACCGAAGACGAAACCACTTGCGTAAATCGAAACGACAATCGCGGTGACGTTAAAGATCGTGAAAATGATCGGGATACCATGTCGGATTGCGGGAGTGAAACAAGTGAGGTACTTAGCGTCGGCAGTGAACCCACACCCGCCAACGACGATCTCGTTGTGGAGGAGAAGGATGATCATAACGGAAGTGAACATTACGAGAGCGATGCTGAAAGTAAGCTCAGTGTGAAAGTAGTCGATTCAGGTAGGGATCGCGAGGAGACCCCTAATGGAAAATCCATCCTTAGAGGATCTACACCATCCTCGAGGTCACCATCGCCGTCGCTATCAAGCTCGGCAAGTTGCGATCCACCTCAAAGTCCCGCGAGCAATTACTGCACCACATCGCCGCAGAATCGGGCATCACCTTCATCACCCGCAGCTTCCTCGGTAAGATCGCCAGCTTCATCGAGCGCTACGGCGTCGTCACCAAGTCGCCCGGATGCTCATCAAGAAGCGATAGTCCCGCGTTATCAATCAGCCAGCATCAGCGGTAACATTCATCATCACAATCTTCATCATCAACATCATCATCATCTGTTGTCGAACAGCAGATATGCAGCAGCTGCATTGATAACGACGTGTCGTGATTCCAATGACCGCGCTGAATATTCATCGGTTATGGGTAGTTCAACGCTACCGAGAATACCCGTACATCACCCGATTAGTTTGACAGCGGTATCGCACGGGACCTCAGCGGTTGCTGATCTAATCGGTTATACCCAACAATCGATAGATCTCGGTAGATCGCTCCACTCGCGGGTACCTCCAACTTTGAACGTTCCATTGGTCACGAGATTGTCACTCTCACCTCCCACGGCAATGGCGGTCACAGGACTTCAAGCGAACGCACCAAGTACGGCTTTCCATCCTGTCGCTGTAGCGGCCGCCGCGGCAGCTGCCGCAAGTTGCAGAGATCCGAGAGAAACGAATCCTTTACTGATTGGGCATCCGGCGCATTTGCAACATTCCGGACATGGTATACCCGCTGCTCAGCATTCCCTGCTGCAGCAACAAGGTTCTGCGGGTGCTTCACAGATTCAACATGCACCACCACCTAGTGCAACTGTACTTCATCATCATCATCATCAGCAACAACATCATCATCATCATCATCATGGTTCTCACAATTCCCGTCGTAATCCAGTTGGTAATCAATCCTCGGGACAGCACAGATTGTCCGTTAGCAAGTTACTGCAGCAGAACGATCAGGATTCCTCGTCCATGCGCGAAGGAGGTAGTCCGCCGTCACCGGAAACCCGTGGTGCTGACGACCATCATCGCCAGAGTCATCGTCATTCTGATGGCGCACGAAGTAACTCGTCATCAGGCAACGGTGGTTCACAAAACAGTCCCTGCGTTCCAACGAGCAACAACGATCATCATAGGAGCAACAACGATAGTGCCAGCAATAATAATAACAATATGCAGCATCAAGCAAGCCTTAAGTTTAGTATAGATAATATTCTCAAAGCGGATTTTGGTAGACGAATAACGGACCCTATATCGTTGAAAAAATCACGCACGAAAAAAGTTGTGCCACGACCGATTGATTTGACCAAGGATTTTCGCGAAACGTCGTCCGAGAGCTCGGAACGAGGTTCCGAGACGTCAACGACGGCTCTTTCACCCGGTGCAACGAGTACTATTAACACTAGCTGTACGAGCGTGAGCAATAACGTTGCTTCCGGTGTTACAACGACGGGTAGTGCGTCGAGTACCGGTGGTACAACCGACGCGGCGAAACAGATGCTTTGGCCAGCTTGGGTTTACTGCACGAGATACTCCGACAGACCATCTTCCGGTAAGTTGGCAAAATCATGTTTTTTTTCCGTCTTCTCTTCATTTTTCAACCCAAATAACTTTATGAAAACATAATAATAACTTTTATGTAAGATTTCAAATTGTCTCGCGTGTTCGTATAATTACGAAATGAGAGACATTCGTAAATTAATTGACTCGCATTGTCGATATACATACCAGAACTGAATTTGTAATAATAAGATGAATGCGTCATGTCCGTTTCCGGAAAAACAAAAGTAGTTTCAATCAATGTACGGACATGATTTCATCACTCAATTCGTCCGATGAGGGAAAGGGAAATAAAAATAAACAATTATCACTTCATTTTTGTCGGTTGAAAACGAAGACGACGAGTAAACAGAAACAAGCGTACTTGAAAATTCACTGGATCTTTGTGGACATATATATATACATTAAGAGAATCGCCAATACAGTTGGTCTACCGTTCTCGTCGCGTTGAAGCACCGAAGCGCTACCGCGTGCGGTGCTTCGTTAAGTTTACCGGCGGTGTTGACTTTCACGTCTTTCGCGCATTACCAACTCTAATACACCGGTGATGTGTACTGCGATCAGCAAGAAGATGTCTCGTCCTCGTGTACCAAAAGATGGTCGTAAGATTAAAAGCCGAGATGCAAGAGCGCGCGACCAGTTTGACCGGGAGTCTGACGACGATCGCGGAACGAGCTCTTTCTCCCTTTCTCTCTTTCCGTTACAGGCGCAAGGTAATCGACGACGAGCACTTTCCAGGCTGACAGTCAAAAATGTGTGTTTCCCTTGAACGTGTTGAAATTGCGACTTGCCCTCTTGCTCGACGCGTGTAATTATATACTAATTGATTCCAAATAAAATCAGACTTCCACGCAGAAATGTACATACGCGTAGACATATCTATATAATGTATATACATGTATGTATATATATCGTTAATCCGTTCTCATGATTCTCTTGGGTATTAATTATTTTTGAACGATCTTTTCCGCTCGAAATATAATTTCGTCGCACATACACACACACACACACACACACACACACACACACACATCGTTTTAGCATCGACTGGAATCCACGATCTATCGAATCCGTAGGGTCAAACTACCCGAGGGGGAGGAGAAATTAATAAAATAAGCATCGAAGATAAAAAAATATACAAATGCCGGCTGACGTGTCGCTTGATAAATCACTCGGTGATGGTCTCGGAGAAAGAAACGATTGCCGACGATCAGGATCTCGCCCGAGCTCGACGCACAAATGCTCTTCGATTTAATGCTGCGCAACTTTCGCGTTGAAATAAAGAGACATTAATTTGCGCTCCGAGAGCTATATAATAGTTGGAGTAGAAGTCGTCGACAACGGCGATTGGAAAAAGACGATAGTGCCAGAGAAGCCGCTCCGAAGCTTGGAAATAACACCACGAATGGTCTTCGTAATCGTGTTTGAGCATAACCATATATACTGCCGTGAATAGATAAAGGTATACATATGGGACATTCCACGCTAATCATTTCTCGTTCTCGACCGTTGTATTTATATCCAGTGGAAATGGGAGATTTATTTTCCGTTCCGTCCCGATTTGGAAAAATATTGGCAATTAATGTGGAATATTAATAAATTTGCTAGCTAAAAATCCGAGATTTCGACATCTTGAAATGTCTAGCTTCTGAAGGGTTTGGCAATTGTGTCGCGTAATTACACGAAAGAGATATCCTCGGAGAAAATGAGAAAAAAGAATGGCTTTATTCTTCAGGAAGACTTTTTTGATTAAAGATAATTCTCTCTTGCGTCACCTGTGAAGAAATAATCCAGTTGAAATCCAGTTGTATGACGTTTAAAAATGGTACATTTTCATTTGCATGTAATTTAGAAGTGAGATACTAAAAAATGTGACGACTATTTGAAGAGATGAAAATAAAGATTAACGTATTGGCAATATAAGGATTTCGACTTTTTTTTCCAGTTCAAATGGCGTGAAATGCCCCATATACGTGTTCGTATACGTAATCGTAGAAAAGTCATACTCCTATAAGGGCTTATCTCATAAAAATACACGTGTATGTGTGTGTGTACATATATATAATTCACGGCCATCCGTGATGCCTCTATGATGCCGCAAAAGCCGACAGTACATCCCGCGGGAAACATCGATCGGTCTGGTTAAGGGAACTTTGCCGTTACACCTCATGCTCATTCCTTTTACATCAAAAACTTGGAACAAAAATAAAATATCATGGATGACATAATTCAGCAAAACAATTTTATCCTCTGGTGCCTACTTTCTTGAGTATTTTCAACGATTATATTGACGGATACAAGGAACAGTAGGAATTTTTATTTATGAGAATTCGAAAACGGCATGCAGGCTAAATGTCGCGAGGAAAAAAAGCGAGTACCATTATCGTCTAAAATACATTTATTCGATTATTCAAAAATGCATAACGTGACTCTGAAAAATCTGCAAGAAATTGATTACTTTGATCGCGAGGTTGGAAGCGAGGTGAAACTTCGAAATCAGGTCGTTGAACTTGATGGTCAAAATTTGTTTACAGTTTGATCACAGACAACTGTCGAGTGAGCGAAATTAAATGAAATAAGATTAAAATGTTCTTTTTTCGTCATATTTGGCACGATGAAAATAATTGATTTGAAGGATATTTTGCTGTAAATAAATAGTTGTAAGAAACTCTATTTTCCAAAATACACTTGTGAGCTTTAGACAAATAAAGGATTTTGTACATCCGAACTGCAGTGCAAACGTGAGCGGAAATACAGGCACGTGCGTCCCGTGATTATCTAGACTGAACAATAAAATAAAATGACGCGAAATTGTCGAAAAAAGTAATGCGAAAGAAAGATAAAACACGTTGTCGTTATCGTATCGCTGGCAGTGTTCTTTTGCATGTCAAAGAGCCTGAACGTTATTTTGCGTCCGATGTTTAACGAGAATGGAAGCTTCGCAGACCATACAACGTGTATTTTCGTATCGATTGACTCAGTTACCTGACACATTTTCTTGTAACTCAATTAAGTGTGATGTCCGATTGGAAAAAATGGCAAGAGAAACCAATCACTTTGCGGCAAGCGCTTTCTACTCGAATTTACAAGAAATGACGTATTTCTTACATTACGTTAATGTACATCATTAAAATCTTCAGGAGATTTTTAATAATCCGACGTCGCGAAGCTGCCGCATTTTACACACAAACGCAATCAGATTTCTCAAACATGACAGAGATGAGCGAGAAAAATCAGCATCTATTATTGCAAACATTTTTTTTTTCGTACAATTTTGTTCATACATACAATTAACGCCCCAATTATATAGAGACAATTGAATAACATCTTGCGGAACTTATTTGTCCCCTCGAGAAGTGTGTGTAATTTTTTCGAGGATCGTCATCGAATAGCCTAAAAAGATATTCCGGTTTGTCATAGATTTTTTCGCTTTTAACGCGCTCAGATGAGCTCGTGGTAGTAAGTTTAGTTTTATCCTTTCCTCCTTCTGTGTACACCCTTCTCTCCTCTCTCGCTCAATTTACCAGCATTCAGATTCCCGCGACTCTTCACAGCCTCCTGTCGCTCGCGTTCGTTCGAAGATCTTGTATGGGATACGTAGTATATATATGCCGTACAATTGTGTATACACGCTGTTACTCTGGACCGAGTTTGAATGCCACAAGAGTGAAGCACGTGCACGCATCGGAGAATCTCGAGAGCTGTATGCTCTCGAATATAAATGGACGGAGCAGCGGACGATGCTCGCGCCTTCCGGTAGATGTACCTTCCTGTAGTATATCTCCTCGGTGTTACGAACACGAACACAAAACCAAAGATCAATAGACAACATGAGGAAGATGGCAATTATCGTCATTGAACTTATTTATTTATTTATTCACTTAACTTAAAGTTTTGTTAATGCTAGTTGGGAACAAAAATGTTGAAAGTTTCGTCATTTTTCGAGTAGCAATAGCCAATTGGAATTTCAATAGACTTTTTTTGCCTCTGCATCATTCTCTCAGCTACATATTCAGATAACAACACGTACAGATGAATCGATAAGATTCTTCACTACAATTTTATGGTTCCTCCGTTGGAAGTGAGTTTTTTTCTGTGGTATTGTGGAAAAAACGATACTTTCTTTTTTTTCGGCTGTCGAAACCTTTTTACACTCCTGCATGAAAAAAAAATTGAGAAAGAATGGAGAAAATGGCTTCCTTCCGTTGCCCCTTGTGTGTCGGTTTAACGAAACATTCTTTCATGATTTTGTTTGCCGCGATACAAGGGATAAAAGGATATTCTCTCGCCGCACGTTTTTCTCCGTAGGCGGTAAACCGCGTCTCGTATTATGCTCATAACGTTTTACACGTAACAAACAATATATGGTGGCGAGAGTAAACGTTTTGAGTAATATATAAGTGCTCGAACATACTTGTATATCTTAGAAGAGTGAGGCACATTGCCAGGGCTATTAACATCGACGCGAATCGTCGTTGAACAAGGGAAACGTGGGCGAAACTCTCGCGAGACGAAAGAGGGAAAACTGCTGGGAAGAAAGGGGATCCCTATTAGTCTTCTTTACTGTATAACACCGATCTCCGAGCCCGAATAAGAGCGGAAGAGAAAATGAAGGAAAAAGAAAGAAGACGGAGCAAGAGAAATGAATCTCGTCGCTGGACTTGGCCCGCAAGGGTGTTAATCGCGATCGGGTGTCGCATATAAAAGAGACTGCTTTGTGGCACGCGTGTCGTCGCTACAGCTACAATAACAGTTACACTGTGCATTAGCGATTACGTACATTCGTAAGGTAATCCAACGAGGGGAATTGCAAACGTGAGACAATCGGGTCTCTACAACCGGAAGTGAAGATCTGTCTTTTAGATAAAAAAAAAAATGGCGTGGGCTAAAATAATAAATAAAATCGAATCCGTGAAAGCCTCATGGATTTCGATATTCCGATGGGTATAGATGCACGAATAAGTTTACGGAGATCGTTGGGAATTTGCAGGTTAAAAGTCATGCTTGTCGAAGATATGTCAAAATAACAATCAAGGTACGATATTCAACTCAAAAGGAGAGCCCCTCGTGTTGTTTGGCTGCTCAAATCGCATTCCAGTCTCGTCACGCTTTTTGAAATCAATTCGCGATGCTCGTAACGGTGATGTTCGAATAAAATGTACAAGAGTACGAAATAAAATCTTCCCCTTGCGCACACACCCTCTGCGAATCGGCGATAGTCGCGGCGGGGGCGCGACCCCTTTTTCGGAGTTTCTCCATCATGGCGAATTTGTCACGATCTACCGTCCCTGCGGGGAACTCGAGAATGTAGTCTCCTGTTCGTTCTTCGATACGTCATACGGAGAAGTCAATTTCGATTTTTTCTTTTTTAATTATGTTGCAGTCTTCAGAGGGCTCGTCTAAATCAAACACAAGCGGAGCGGCGAACTTGAATTTTTTTTATAACGATTTATCTTGATTACAGAATTTAAATTTTGACCATTGGAAGGCTAAATTCGTGATAAAGTAATTGAAAGAAGTTTCAATTACAAGAAGAAGAAAGAGAAGTGAAAAAGTTTCGAATTTATTTTTTCCTCCCCTGATATATCTTCTCTTATTTTGTTTATGGAGAAATCAAAACGGCGGAATTTTTTTCCTGATGGATTGCACTTGAGGAGCTACAACGATTATAGCATAAGTTTCTGTTTATTTATGTTGGACTTGTTTTTTTTTTATTATTGTGGTGACAAATAGCATATGATTAATGAGATTATAATAAGTATAGTCTTAAACCATAGTATTTAGGGGTATCAACGATTATCTTAGGGTGTGCAGTGGGATTATTAAAAAAGTATTTTAAGTGCAGCCCTAGAATGAGTTAGACTGCAACATTTGTGTTTCCGTACTGTGCTATACACATGCAGTAGAGTGCAAATGCATGTGACACAGGTCTCGAGAGTCCGATAATCGATAAACTCTTTTAATGCGGTATGCAAAACTTCGCGGATTATGTAATACACTGTTACTTTCCGGGGAAACGTACACTATCACCAGAAATTGTGGGAACACTTCCGATATTCGCCAATTTTGGACGTACTCTAAGATGCTGTATCTCGGTGAAAAATGATTTTAAAAAAGAAATAACTTTTTGATGGTTGCAAACTTTAGTTTTCGAAACAAGGTATTTTTTTCATCACGTATGGTTTGCAGGTTGTTCAACAGCGAACCGAAAAGGATTCTTTTTTTTTTATTTCACTCGAGTTTCAGGTTGCACATACCTATATGACGAGATAATTTTTTCTGACTAAAATAAGCATAGTGAATTTCGTACATCGAATATTTTTGTTGATGTGATAACTTATTTTGTTGGAGCCGATTCATCAACAAATTACGCGCTCGTTTCAACAAAATAAATTGTCAAATAAACGGTATATACTGTTCACCGTATTTGACTACACGTTTTGTTTCACCAACAAATCTTTTTGCTAATGTTTTCGGTGTTCTTTTTCAAATTTTAAAGGACGCAGAATTGTCAGCATTTCAATTTTTTTCAATAAAATTCCCGAGTAAGACGACCGGCAGAATTGACGTCACATTTCCATTAAGTGCTATTCGGATATCGAGCGTACGTGGTTTATTTTTCGGATGAAAATGTCACCTCAGAAGCCCATATTGATCCAGCTTTTTTTTCCTTACAATGGCGAGAGAAAATTGTGATAGAATCGATTCTACGGTCACATGACGCGGAGAGAGAAATCGCGCGTGAGTCGACTTTGGTATGTCTGGAATTCAATTGCCTCGCATAACGGACACTTGCGAAGGGTTGTTTTAATGAATTTACAGCCGTACCTCGATCTTCAGAGGGGTATAAAATAGGGAGATAGCGATAGTGTCCTGTGGGACTTGTTGCAAAGTGCTTCGGGAATTTCGAATTTTACCACGGCAGTATCGGTTCATTCTCAGTACGAACTCAGCCGGAAGTCTCTGAAGCTTTGAACAGCAGCAAGACCAAAACCCGAAATAATATTTTTATAGCCACTTTATTAATGTTATGGAACGTTTTCTTCTTTCTTATACGGTCCATCAGACCCTTCGTCCTTTTTATTATTATTTCGAGATTTGATTCTCGATGTCTTGGCGTAAAAGACTCTGACGTACGAAACTGCTAAACAATGATATTGTCTCTTGTAAATTCATGTCATATCTACGAGTACAAAATCATATACGAAACGATTCGTCATTCGGATGAGTTCTTGTCGAAAAATAGAAATGTCAAGTGACTCTTTGATCTGTCTTTCTGGTTCATTGTTTTTTTTCTGCATTCTTCGACTATAAATCATTTGCTTGATCGCAGAGACAAAAGCTTTCAAATATTTCATTGCTTCGTTTCAATGGTCGCGAAAGGCATTCACCGTACGGAGATAAAAGTGAAGCATGACATCGATTTTGAAAGGAAATGTCAAAAGGATCGCGAAACTAAACGGACAGTGAAACCAAACGTCGAAATTAGGGTGAAAAGAAACGACGTTAAATCACGACCATATTCTCACGTTAATTAAAATATTAAACAGTCTATTTGCCTTTTATGTATGTCATTCGTATGAATAAATTATGAGGTTTCATCAATGTACGTGACTCAATATACTTGACTTGATTGAGTGTATATAACACAACTTTCAGCGACTTCTCCAATTATCATGATGAAATTATAAAAAAAGAAGAAAAGTGAATTAGAAAAAAAAGATCTTCGAAATATTTTATTTTAGCGAAATCCTTGAAAATCTGCAGTCATACGGACTATTATACTGAATAAATAAATAACTGGGGTATTCAGGAGTTTTAACTATGTTACGTATGATATAAAAAACTTACAAAGAGGTATTACACTTTGAAAAGGTAATTAGTTATCGTATTTTCAGAATCACAAACATGAGTTGCAGTAATTTTCTCAAAATGACTAAATTGATTTCAAGAAATACATGTAACGAAAAGCATCGAGTGTGAAGAGACAATTATCCCATTAAATTAAATGACTGATAACCGTACGGAAACACGCAATGGCATTTAATCACTTCCTTGATAAGTACATGTACACATTGCACTAATATGTATTATTAAAAGTCTGAATCCTCTTCGATGACCATAATCAGTAATAAAATCTTTAGCAACTACCTTGCAATACCAGATGAAATTATGAAATTTCATTCAACATCACTCAAGCAACGTAATATTATGCACTTAAAAGCCGAGATTTTCGCGTTAAAATTTGTTGATTTTTCCATCACATGAGAGTGATTAACAAAGTATCATATTAATATAATTCGTTCGTTTCGATATCGCTGGAAATATCAGGGAGCAGATATTGTACCATTAACACGTACTTGTAGTCTAGAAAAAATGTCGGAGCGAGTAATTTGAGACAAGCGTTGTGAGACAAGTGAGCTCTGCCCTCGATCTTTGCTTTTTTTCAATCTCGAACAAAGTAAGAGCAAGATAAACCCACGCTATTAATTTTAATGAGCTTCGAACAAACCTCTCGTATCGATTAGCTCACAGCGATCGCCTCCAGCCTCCAGCCTCCTCTCGTCTATGTGAGAACAGTATGGAATCTTATCTCTGCTGTGAAAAAAAGTCTTCCCTCGACAAACTAGGCCAATGAACGCGATTAAAAGCTGAATATCGATGTTTTACTATCACTATTTATACTATTAGATTATCAAAACATTTTGTGCTGGGAGTGAAAAAATTATCATTGTAAAATTGTACGAAAAAAGGTAAATAATTTGTCGCTTTTTGCCAATCATTGCCATCTTGATTGATTATGGCTCGAGATGCGTGAAAGAAATTAAATTATTGGCACGAATTTAACAGGAACAGCGAATGACAGTTACTGCACATGAAAATAAATTATTTATACGTTCCTCCGTAATAATGCCGGTGCTATAAAATCATTTATAATAATATGTATATTACAAGTGCATGTAGGGATAATAGCTCCGGTCGGCCTTTGCGTTTCCGACGATATTACGAATTCATGGCTTTTTTTACCATTAATTTGACCAAAACAGCGCACGGCCAGCAAAAATGCATTTATTGTTATACGAGAACAGGTGCTTTTTCGCTAATTTGTCTTCGACTTTCTCGTTTCTCGCTTCGAAAAGGCGTGCAGAAAAACACGTATATCCATCTACATGTACATAACGCATGTGCAATATACATATATGCTGTATGCGCTTTTCATTTTTTGGAGTGACGATTCCAAGTTAAAATGAGCTCGGTAAGCCAGCGGGGTGTGTAAACGGTCGGAGTAAATATCGCGAGCGAACCGGTACTTTTTTAGGCACGCTGCACGAATAAGTACGAGTGAGATGACGAAAGAAAGCCAGAGAGAGAGAGAGAGAGAGAGAGAGAGAGAGAGGGAAAGAAAGAGCAACATTTAAAGAATAAGGATAGAAATTGACGAATAAAAAGAAAAGATGAAAAATAAAAGAAAAAATATGAGAAAAGGGTACAGGCGATGCGAGGTTCGCGTGCAACCCACAGCGAAGTAGGCGTGACGCCCATTCTTCACCTGTCCTTCGCGTCGTACGCGACGCTAATTATTGTCGAACATTATAAGCGCAGGTAGCGCCCGCGATTTTCAGATGAATTACAATATAAATATATGCACCAGTGTGTAATATGTAAGTCGAATTTTAATTCTTCAATAATGCACGCACATATCCTCGTACGTATTAAATCGCATAGAAAAAATAATTCGTAAGATTTGATCCAATAAAAAATATAACACATACCGCATTATTCCGAGATACTAAATTGTAGAATACCATTCGACGATTCAATTATAACAGTCGCATAAAAATGCTTGTAACATCGAGAAAGGTACACTTGTGTAACAAACAGTACTTATATCGTATTTACGTCATATTCTTAAAGTGCATTCATTGGGGCCTCGTAATGAATTAATTAGACGATGATGGTGACGAGGGCTATTGTGTACAGCACCTGCCCGGACGCGGACGCGTGTCTGAACGCTCTTCTTCATACAAACTTGGGCCTACCATCGAGCTTCACATTTACGTAATATTCGTTCTTAATGCATTTAAACGCAAATACAAATTTTGGTGTCCCATAATATTATCATATTATTCAAACTCCTGTGCAGACGTGACAATATTTAAAAAAACTGTAAACTCGTTATTTTTTACACCGGAGGGCATTATAACGAAGCTATATAATATCGCAGCGAAGAAATGAAGAAATGATGATCAATGATTAATAAAAAAATGGACGTATCTCGCGGCAGGAAATTGGCGTTGTTAAAATTATTCAAACGCTGATTTATAATGAATGTTGTAATCTCGGTGCTTGAAATGGAAAATAAATTTATTTCGTGCATTAGAGAAGAAGCTGGGAAAGGGACGAACAAATGGGTGTTCGAGCACTAAAACGCTTGTAAAAGTAACGCTGAAGCGAACGAGAAACATCTGCATCCGCGAAACAGTTGGAAAAGAAGTTGTGTGCGTGTCAGCTTTGCTCTGTGCATACGTAGGCGTTGGTAATAACGTTCCAGTAGATGTAACGAGAGAGTGGAGCACAGAAAGAGAAAGAGAGAGAGAGAGAGAGAGAGAAAAGGAAGACGAATAAGAAGGGAGAAAAGATACTTGCGTCGAGTGCAATAAAGTAATAAGCGTCTATAAATAGCGCGGGTCCAAGCATCTTCTCAATAGGAGAGGGTTAAGGGCAAGGAGATGCAAAAAAAAAAACTATAATGATAGAACGAGAACAAATAAGAATGTGCAGCGATTCTTCGACGAGGATAAAAAATCGATAGCATACAAATAACGGTTCATGATAGCCTATGAAACACACGTGATTCAATTGAAATAAAAGAAGAAAAAAAAAGCCTTGGGTTTTTTTTTCAAAATTACTGTTCAATGAAAATGTCCGAATTTGAGTTTTCAACGATTATAGATTGAAGCGCGATAAATTGAATAATTGCAATTTAAATGCAGCCTCGTTTCACTGTGCCCGCACCGTCTCAATGCTGGTTTTGGTAAAAATATGACTCGAGATCGGATGATTAAAAAGTGACGGGTCATTAAAGGTGTCAAATATATGAATACGACACTTGTGGCTGTAGGAAAAATGTACGAGATCGATCGCGGTGTTGGTGAATAATCAAAGATTCCGTTGCCCACAAATGTTGAAAAGTGGAAGATCGGTAGTAAGAGATCACGTCCCACACGATATGATCGTGAGATAAGAGCAGGAACGCCCAGACCTCCTGGATATTCAATTAAAATAAAATAAACTTGCCAAATATCATTTAACGAGACACATAGAGAAAAAAAAACATTGCAAAAGTCCCATCGAAAGACTTTTTTACGTAATTACAGCCGTGTATGAAAATATAAAAACGTGTGTGGGAGCTGAGAAAATGGCGAGAGATTGATTCACTTCGGTGGACGCGTCGTACAACATTCCTCTATTAATCTCTCTCCCTCTCTCTCTCTCTCTCTCTCTTTTTCTCACTGCCGTTATGTTCGGCGGTGATAAATAACTGACGTGTAAAATACGCTTCGGTCAAGCTCATCGCGAGAAAGAGCCAGAGATACAGAGGGAGAAAAAGATTGGAGGCCCTCGCGCGATCTCAAGAGCGAGGGCCGCGTACGATCCTCGCGAGATTTCCGTCTCATTCCTTGCGCTCTTTCCACCTCGATCTTTTTCTCATATCTCTCGCTTCTGCTGGTGCTTGTGGCACACGAATTTATTATCATTATTCCTTAATTAATCACTCAGGAGTCTTGGAGAACGAGAGATGGTTGCTCACGGCGGAACGATCGAAAGGAGCGCGTCTCCACGGAGAAAATCATGTACCATATACATACGACTATGTATA
Organism: Heteropelma amictum; assembly: GCA_959613375.1. Classification (NCBI taxonomy): domain Eukaryota; kingdom Metazoa; phylum Arthropoda; class Insecta; order Hymenoptera; family Ichneumonidae; genus Heteropelma; species Heteropelma amictum. Next base: position 6,023,621 of record OY390724.1, read on the forward strand.
CCTATAGGAAAGAACGAGAGAGAGAGAGAAAGAGATATGGGGATATGCGCTCACCAGGATATAATACGCGCGAGAGATTATTCGCAGTTAGTCGTACATATATGTATATATGTATATTGTCGAGAGGGATTAGATCGTGAACGTGGAGTCAAGTTTCTCAGAACGAATGCCCACACATGAAATTCCACATGAAACACATTATAACCAACCTATATATCCTCAACACATTTGCGAAATCGCACTTTTAGTCTCGCGTCATTGTCATCGTTTTTCTTTTTTTTTTTCGTTTATTTCTATTTTTATCTCATTGATAAAAAATGAATTTTCGAGACACTCCGACGAGTATTTATCGTCGCGTGCCCTCCGACGAGTCATCGATAACTCGCGCGTATTTTTTGTAATTCAAGTTACTCAAACATATTGCGCTCTCGATATTGTGATTGTGATAAGCTTTTGTGCAACAAGTGTGGAAAACAACAAATTACAGCACGCGTCAAGTTACCACATGAGCTTTTGTCGAAACCTTCCCCGAGTAAAGTTCCGTCAAACCCAGAGACGAATTGGGCAACTTTATGCACGTCGATTCCTTCCCTTTCAGCTCGTTTTTTTTTGTAACCATTATCTGGAGAGCTCCGTTTCGGTTAACCAAATTTATTTATTCAATCCGTCGCCTTTTCTCTCCAAAGTTTGCCCCCCAAATAGCCTCATCTTACGAAGGAAAATGTGTGTTATGGGCTTCTCGTTGTGATTATATTTTTCTGATTTAATTTTCTTTCAATCGATATCATCGTTTTTGGGATATCATCATTTTTCAATGTTTTATTTTGAAAATTGTGCAAACATTAAGTCGTGTACGATGTTGGCAATATGTGAGGGATATTTTTTTATTTTACCGCACGGTTATTGCGGTACAAATGAAACTTTCTCGTACCGGTTGAAAAAAATTAGCCACCCTCCACAAAAGTGGCTAATTTTTCAGAAAAATCAAGATTGTGCTGATCGAAATTTCCAGCCAAGTGTTGCAAACATTCATTTATTCTGTCAAAGAAATTCACTTTACAAAAATGTGAGTTGCAGTCGTAAAGATTTTCTTAATTTCAAATAAATGTCCCAGTCAGGTAATGAGATTAAAATGAATTATGTAGCCTTACATCGATTGATTTTTATGAAAAAAACAATATTGCGAATCATGATATATGCTGTGTCACGTAAACCCTCAAAAATGACAGAACGAAATTGAAAAGAGGATGAATTTCGAAAAAAGCTCTCGTCATTTATTCATCGACTTTCAGGAGCGAAGAATTTTAGGCTTTTTTTCATCATTTCTTTTTTATTATTGTGGAAAACAGATGTATAGGATTGAAAAGTTGTCAGCTGGAAAGTCCGGAGGTGCATGTTTTTTTTTTCACCGGATTCTTCATTCTGTGCCTCCTCCTAGCTTATCGTCCGATAGTGGAGCGATTTTGCAGCCCGCGAGGACCGAACCTCGTGAGCCTGCACATATGTACGTCTGTACATGTACAAATATACGCATGCATTGGTATATAGTGTATGTATATACATATATAAAGTTTAAACCCTTCAAGTATAGGCTGTCCGTCTTCGGGATTTAACCGAATGAAAGCAGTCCTGAAACGCGGGGGTCTGACAGTGCAAACAGACCCACAATTTTCTCAATGAGCTCCGCTTAGTTGTGTGGTCAGCTCTCCCGCACTTTTTAAACAAGCACAAACCTTCAAACGGGGCATTTACCCCCTGCGTTAACAGCGAGACGGAAAGAGAGAGAGAGAGAGAGAGAGTGAGAGGGACGTGCACCTTTTGGAGTACACCATGCAAGTTCACGGATCGGACGAAAGCTCGAACCGTTAATTTTTTTGTCAAATTTGGTAAAACACCTTCGTCAACGGAAAAAAACATGTTCACAATAAAAAAAACGAGAATTTTTCTTTCGTTCAAAAACTGTGCGAGTTTTGCGGCAATGTTTTTTTCAAAAACTGTTCAACATTTGCGGGATAATCGAAAATGACTTTTTAATCATCATCAGGAGCGAGCTCCGTTTATATTTATACACCTCAAACTCACTGTTCCGTTATGTTTCTTTTTTTCTTCATATTTTAATCGACTCTGGTATCCCCGAATGAAAGTCGCCCCTTAATTACATTCTCGAGGCGTTTTTTCATACACCCACCAATTGTAGCTCGAATCTCCTTCGCAGGTATCACCCAGCGCAATTGTCCGCCATTCAACCCGCTCTCGCTTTTCGATCTTCGCTTCCGTTCTTCTCCCTCTCTTCGTCTCTTTCATTCTCTCATTTACCGTGATGTATCGTTGATGTACGTACACCCCGACGCGAATCAAGCTATCTCAGACTTCTCCTCTCCGGTGCCTCTCTCTCTTTCGCTGATTTTCTTTCGCGTATACGCGGGATTGAAGAAACGTCGGAATGCTACGGGTGTTGGATACGCGAGCGATTCCTTGATCGAAAAATAATATATGTAGCGAAAGATCGAGAGGCTTTGAGGGCGGGCGGATGCTGGAGAGTCGATACTCTGCGCGTGAAATATCGTATTTCGATCAATTTACTACATTCAACCACATGCACACATACATGAGAAGAGAGGGTGTATTACACCGCTGCATTCGAATACGCTTTTAAGAGCGCGAAGCAATCACACACCGTTCTTTCTCGCTTTATTACCGTCGAGAGAGTGAAAACACGATTGCACCGAACTCTTCGCCTTTTATTCTCGTAATGTCCGTGTATTTTCTCACTGAAATGTCAGTAGCGGGCTGGTACACGGCGTCTCTCAATATTTATTTTGTCCATCGTTTGTACTTTGTTACAACGATGGAAAACAAAATTCAACGAGATATGTATAAAAAAATATAATAAAAAATGATCGACCAAAAAACGTATGTTTAAGGCTATATTGATTTTAAGATGAATCTCTGTTTGCTTTCCCTGCTCTGATGAAGTTGAATTTAACGGCGTTTCTGCTCACAAAGGCACAGCCGTTCGGTTTTGGTAGTTTTATTTTATTCGAGTCGTGCTTTCTAGCGAGAAACACACGATTCTCGTATCGCCCGTGTTTGGCTCTGTTGGGTGCGATGTAAATTTGTTTAACGCACGTATATACGTGGTTACGTTCATGAGAAATAATTCGACGCGATATTTATAGAAAAAAACGTAATATAGCCAAGGTGGACTGTGTCATTTAAATTCAAAGTGAAATACGAGATCGTCATTTACATCGAATATTTCAATGGCGTAACAAGACTATAAAAATTGACGTCGACCAACGGCAAAGGTAGAAATACGTGTGAATAATAATTCATCGATTTATATTTATCGCGTATTTTATTTTTGTTTTCTCCAAGATCGTGATTTGTCTGGATAATTTATGTAGTTACGTTTATTACCGTCTGAATTCCTCGAGACGTAGACCAGCTGGGCGTCGTTCCTAAAATGGTTCTTCAATCCTTATCAATTTTATCGTCGTATAGTACAGAAGACGAGATTTAGTAAGACGAGAGATAGGAGGGTATTCTTGTGTATGTGTACGTGCATGAGAAACAGAAAAGCGAGAGAGAGAGAGAAAGAGCGAGTCCTTTTATTTTGAAAAATCGTCTCTGAGACAAGTCCGTGAGTCGCATCACAGTACGAAAACGCATTATAAACCGTTGACTCTTCCAAACTCTCACATCTCTCCGTCCTCTTTTTTCTCATCTTACTCTCTTTGACTCTCCTCTTCCCTCTCGCTATTCCTCTATCCTTTTCCGTCCTGTCACTTTCATCGTTGTCTCTCATCTTTCTCCATAGTTCCCTCTCTCTCTCTCTCTCTCTCTGCCTTGCAGCCTCTCTCGTACTCTCGCTTGGTCCAGCTAAGCACCGGACGGGAATTCGCTCGGCTAGATTGAGAGATATTCCGGAGATCTCCCCGTGAGAAGCGTGTTAGTGAGAGTCTCTTCGTCGTCGTGTCATGTTTTCGTCCGTGTCCGTTGCTGCGTGTGTGCGAGTGCGTGTCGTTACTTTGCTGTCCGGAATGAAAGAGTTACATATACGTATACAGTGTTTACCGATAAAATGTCTTTGTGTGCGTCCGTATGCGTGCTCGTTCCTCTCGTAGTCCCAAGATTGTGCGGTGTATGTGTGTTAAATCGTGGATGAGAAGAAGGGATGACTCTGACTGCTGGGTGAAGTTTTTGTGGCGGAGGAAGGGAGTTGGAGCTCTGCGTGCGGTCCCTTCTTCGAGGGACCACCCAAGTAGCCGGCTTACGCTATTCTCCTGTCCTGTGTATTTTACTAATATATATATATATATGTATATGTATGTATATGTGTGTATATACATGTATATATATACACAGGCATGTGTATATATATATACATAGGCATGTATATATATATATATATATATAGGCATGTGTATATATGTATATAAAGTGGCATGTACTTATATAGATCGTGAACTACACTAATACGTAAAGCGTATCGATATATAAATATAGCACAGGGTCACTACCGTGTGCAGAACTCCAATCGAATTGCACCGATCATGCAGCCACACCTACGCACCTGTTAACTGCATGTACACTCTATAGAAAGCATCGCTGATCGATTTTTTTCAATGAAACATTTACGAGAAATTTTTTCGACGAGATGAATCTTGCAGGGGGGGGGGGGGGGCGAATTTAATCGCCTTTTGGTTGTCAATTTTGTTAACATCGGACTTGATTTGTTGAAAAAAAAAAACGGAATTCCCGTCTGGCAGGAATCCCGAGTGAAACGTTTTAATTAAGCAGAAATGAAATAAAAATTTTTGAATAAAATTTGAACGCTGCGCAGCCTGCGTTTTATCATTAAATCAACGCAACATCGCTGTTTTCATTCGTCAACTTTTGAACGAATAATCGTAATTAATATTTGAAAATATTTTCTTAAAATTTTTTTAATGTAGGTGATTCTATTGCGTGGCGATCGATTTATCATTGTTTTCTATAAATCGTAATCAATGGTAATTAGCACTATTGACTGTGTCGACTATTATCGGAGATTAGAGGGATGCAAAAGAGCCTCGACTGCCGGTACAGTCGCTGTGGCGCACGCCGGAAGAGAAAGAAAGAGAGAATTAAAGGGTCACGGGTCGGCGGTGTAAACTCGGCGCGTTACTACTGTCGAGAAACGTGCGCTCGCGGTCCCGCGCTCACCGCGCGTTATAAAGTCGCGCAACACCTGTTAAAACCTCTCTTCTCCATAATCCTTTTCCTTTCCCATACTAAAATCTCTCTCTCTCTCTCTTTTTCGTTTTATTTCTAAATCCCAATGTATATGTATACGCACGTAGAGTTGCACAAAAGCGGTACTTCAATTATGCCAGCTGACAGGCAAGAGGAATATGTATATTTTTTTATCACTCGTGCGAAGTAGTATCTTAGAGCACACTTTTGCGGTTAGTAAGTAGCTCTTTTCCACTTTCCAATCAAACGCTTATTCGCGTGCGACAAGCTTACTCATCGCACGCAAATCGATGACAAAACACTGCTAAAAAAAACAGAATCGACGTATCAGTATCAAAAACGTGACGTTGAAGTGACGGATATAAACATTGGTATATCACAGGATTCAAATAAAAATATAAACAAGATTCTGAATGAGTTTTAATCCTCATTTTATTCCCGAAACTGAAGAAAGTACTGACGATGAGTTTAAATATTTCAATACATCTTAACAAAGATAAACACACGCGTGAATATGACTCGGCGAGGGACATATTTCAATTTGCTTATACGCGTATTTATCGTCGATTTATTCACCAGAATATTATTGCTAATATTATTTCCGTGCCATTGTAAAATACCGTAAAAGATTATCATCGCATATTTCATGTTATTTGGGACCTTTTTTACCGTCTATGATCCGTTGGCTCTCGGTGATTTCGTAAAGTAGCTATGTATATGGAAATATTGTGTATTTATACATATGTGTGTGCATGCAAATACACGAGATATCAGTGATTATCTGTGGCGCGACAGCACACACTCGCTTGAGCAGCAAGAAGGCGTGAGATCTGGGATCTAAAGTGCCAAAGCTCCAATATGCCTGTGAATATAAAAATGTACATATATACATACATATATATTGTATATACGTGTTTATGTATTTACATGTAAGTATATGTGTATAGACGAAAATAAATGCGAGTGTGCGTGAGGGGTTTGCGCGAAAGCGTAGGCTCGCCCGCGGCCAGTTTCGCACTCTCACAGAGCGCATTATGACTTCATCGAGGGCCGATTTCAGCGCGAGTCACTCTGCCTTTACCTCCGCTTGATATTCCTCTCTATTCATTGACGGTGCAACAGGGAGCCGAGAACCTGACGATCCCTTAATCGTGTGAAGTAGGATGTTTTGTTTCTACATATACATACATACGATACTGTTCGGTGATTATGATTAAAACGTATATTGGGATGCAGTAACGGCGATAACGATAGCAAAGATATTTTTAATCTCAACATGAATTATTTTCATTATCGGCATCATTATTGGTTTTACTGTATTATATTTTACTGTATTTATACGCGTAATGACAATTCATTTCATGATTCATGAGTGAAATGGACAATTGGCGAGGTTTACAAAGTTGCAAATAAAAATACTTATATTAAATGTGCAAAAAATTGCATTATTATTACTATAGGTATTCTAGTCTACAGGTTGGAAGGTATTTTACTGTATTTATACGAGTAATGACAATTCTCTTCATGATTCATGATTGAATTAGTCGAAATATAAAATCGTAATGGACAAATGGCAAAGTTCACAAAGTTGCAAATGAAAATAATCACGCTACATGTGCAAAAAATCGCAATCGTTTTCGAAATCCAAAGACAGCAATTCGCGATTACAGCGTTATTAGCTTGGACCATCAATATTAGACGCGTCCGGTAGCGTCTTGTCATGAATCTTTAAAAATGATCGTACAAGTATACCGCGTATTAAAAAGCACAAATAATCAAATTTTGAAAAGAGGGGAAAAATACTTTGAAATCGTTCGAGTGGTCTGGAATACTTTGGCTTCCGAAAACGCGATTTATTGCGTCACAGAAGTGATGGCAATGGTCGATTCGATCCGCGGGATAATTTGCAGGGACAATCGCACGAGAGTCGAGTAAATTTAGAGGATTAGAGACGAGGGACGAGACAAAGACTAATTTGACGTGCTCTTTGGATGCTGCATCGTGTGTGCAGAGATTCAACGAGGGAGATCTACCTCATGGTTTTCAAACACGTGCGTTGCGGAAATATTAAGACGAAAAAGGAAGATGCTGGAGAAAAGAAGCTTCTCTGCTCATTTTTCTCGTACATTTTTCCCTCTCTCTCTATCTCTCTCTCTCTCTCGCGCATTTTCTTCCTCGCAACTCTTTCCTCAGTTCGTTCGCCCTTTTATGCCATTCGTCCGATCGTTCCGTTAATATCGCGAAATTAAAACCCCATAATTTATGGGCCGTTTGAAGTAAACGACGACCTGGTGCTATCCCCTGAATTATGGCTCCCTTAACTAGACTTGAGTTACGACGAGGCAACGCGCGGCGCGACCCGTCCTCTTTATATATATATATATATACACACATACATATACATTTATACATATATATATGTGTACGTATAATATATTTGTGTTTGTCTCTCTCATCCCTTCTCTCTCTCTCTCTCTCTCTCACTCTGTTTTCGAGTCATTCTATCATCTCATCCTTCTCATTCTCCCGCTCAACCGCAATCGTTCATCCGCTCCTTCTCCTTTCTCTACTTGATCTTCCTTATCCACTTCCTCCAACCGTTTCGCTGTGCTTACACTATGATTCGCCTCCTCTTATCTACAGATTGGTTCAATTTTGCCTTTGCTCCCCATTTTTTAATATCCTCTGAGATTATCAAGTATATGATCGATTTCGCTCTCAATCTATACTCGCAAGCATGTTTATTTCAAAATGATGAATCTACAAAACTGCCGAAGATTATATTCGATTCACTCGTAAATACATTTAATAATAAATAATACAATTCACTATCTCAGCACCGTCTGTTGATCTCTCAATGAATATTCGAATTTATCGGTTAATTTATCAGTTATGTCCAGGACTTTTGAGTGAAATTCTAGAATTATGAAAAGATCGACAAATGCAGAATATAATTCACTGATTAGAAAGTCACTAAATCGAATCACTGAATGATTATAAAAATAATTCATAGAATCATCAGATTCAGCGGTGATTTATAAAACTAGGTTCATTATCGTGTAAGGGGTACAAAAGAAACAAACAACCGTCAATCAAACACGATATATTTCAACAAACCCATGAAACAACCGCATGTATTTATTTACTGATTTTTTTCTTTTCAAGAACATCGAAAAAACTGCTAGAGATGTCACGAATTAGTTACACGGTACGACCTCAAGCCTGATGATCGTAAAATTTTCTCAAATCAACGTTAAAGTCGTCATTCGAGGTCTCCGAGGCGTCTCGGCAGAGTTTCGTATTATCGGCATACAATACGCGTATACACGAGAGAGCCGAACGTTTCACACGAGCTCGATCGATCTACAACCCTTGCGTATATTTGCGGCCTTTGAGGCAAGCTCGAGGCTACCGCATAACGATCGCTCTCGCGCGTTCACCACACAGCTCCAACACTAATAGCCTGCAGACACACTCTCTCTCTCTCTCTCTCTCTCTCTCTCTCGTTCTCTCACCGCGATCTAACTAAACGCTGCTGGATAATCCACGTGGTACTAAGAGAGCTAAGAATTGGCACTCTTACACTGGATCAAGCGCACGTACATGGTTTATTAACAAATAAAAGGTCTCAACTCGAGCCATTCTGAGCGTTGAAGCGTTTGAGTTATGGCATTACGCGTTTCGTACGAATCTTCGCTGGTATAAACGGATATAACTTGGCGATGCAATTCTTGGGAGTCTCGAAGCGTAATGGCGTCTATACCTGAGCCAAGGAAATGAGAGCGAGGATGTGTAAAAGGCAATTGACCACCTTACGTTTATGGCACGGCATAGCTGGGATGCTATAGCAGCTATATACCGAAACTATATCGCATAACTTCATTCGTCGTTTATCGCGATTTATGGCAGACGATACGTCCAGACTGCTATCGACAAAGTCGAAATCCAACACGGTTCTGATTTTCTAATGTTCTCGGTACTTATCGCGATATCGAGGCTTGATATTATCTCGAGAAACGTACGCTGCGTTTATCTGCTCCAATCGACGTCCATTCAATGTGGTATATACAGATTTAAATGGTTCGTTTGATCATCGACGTTTTAAAAGGCATAAATTCATGTAATCTATGTTTTTGTGACACAAATAAATGAATTATCGACTAATTAGGCCGAGTTGCGTCAGCATGAAACAATCGTGGACTTATTTGAATACGAATAATGGAGAAAAAGCGGAATGCTCGTTCAAATAGAGAGGATTTTGACTGGGGCGTTGAACAGCATTTTTCAAACTGTGGTACTTTGCTGGCTTGAAAGATTCGGAGCCTTGAAAAAATGTAGTTGACTCGAACGGAAAGCACTTTTGAACCCACGAAATCTGCTACTCCGAACTGTCATCGACATATCCGGTGACTACGTTGGACAGAATTTTGGGATTTTTAACGCTAACTTTAACGCACCGAATAAATGAATTATTTTTTTGATCTCGATGTGGCACTTTAAACCGTCAAATTGCATTATAATATTGCAATTTATGTAACAACGATTCATTTGACGGATAATTAATACTAATCACGCGAATAGTAAGTTAAATATTAATCGCACTTATTTTATCGTAAAGAAATAAAACGTCTATGCACTGTAAACAGAATTGACAGTCGAAAAAAAATCATTTTTGTTTTGTAATTCATTGAATTTTCGCACGGTGCGAAGGCAAAGTCGCTTTCCAAAACTGAAAGCACGTGCTCGTATTCGCAACGTCGAGTTGTCGTGTGTCACCGACCAGTCACTGGATAGGGAGCTTGTCCGCGTAATGCACGACGTCCGTTTCGTTTTCGATCTGGCAAGGGTCCGGAAACTCCTGCAAGATTTGTCACATGGGACAAAATGCTCCGGCGAGTAAATGGGTATAATGATTATCGTGTGTGTTCTCTTCGTGTAACTCATATGATACTGAGGAAGAAACTCATAATTCAGCAGTTTGTGATTCGTATTAATCAACGCTTTCGCGCGATATCTGAACGACTCACGCACCACATGTGTAGCAGAGCACAGTTCGTGGTCAGTCAAATGAGTAATGCATCACTTTGAACATGAGACTGGAGAATTACACCTTTTTGTTTTTCGGAGATTTGCATGTATTTATTTATAAATAAATTTTATATAATAAGTTATATGTAAATCAAAGATGTTTGATTTTGGGGATGCTGTATAATATTGAAATTAGTTACAATGATATACCCTTATAAACTGAATATATATATATATATATATATATACTATATATACCTATTTGTTAAATTAAATTAACCAATTAATTAATCAATTAAATGTCAATAATTGACAGCGCAATAGGGGATGAAATTTCAAGTCGAAAATTCTACAAGCGCACAAGCGCTGTCTGATCCGACGAATCGTGAGTTATTGATCAATAATAAGACGCATAGAGTCTCGTGCGGTGCGACAGAAGGGTGCAGGGCCCGCGTTCGTTTGGCAGATTCTTTGACAATTAATAACCCCTCGGGATTTCATTGAGTGAAAAATAATAAAATTCTAAAATAATCAAGAATGAGATACTCTATATAATATATAGAGGTATTTTATATTTTGGCAATTTTTTTTTGTTTTGTCCAAGTTAAGACACCGATAATAGATAATAAAAAGGAAATTTGAGCTCAAGTAAAATATTTCTAGTTCAATTAAAGACTTGGTTCATTGGTGCATTAATTCTCCATTGAATAACACGGGGAACAAATGTTTCATTCAACATCATTTTTCTCGGTTCAAAAATTTGAGCCATCAAAATTAACTTCACGGTTTTACAGAGCACGAAATTCTCGACAGAAACTTTCTGCGAGTCTGACTTGCCTCTTCAATATTTTGATTTACAAAAATTGAATAAATGTTGAGAACATTGTAATACATTGGACAAATGAAAGATTTCTATCCTTTTATTATTGATATATAAATCTACTGATAAGAGTTTTTCAGTTAGAAAAAAAATTTCAGTTCAAAGCGACTTATGTAAATATGTTATCTCGTAATCACAGTTAACTGTATAGGAACTTTCAATATTGAAACCGTCAAATATATTTTTTATAAAAAAATTTTATGGGCCTATATCTTTATTTACATGGAAAATTGAATTTTCCGAAAACTTGTAAATCTTAAATTTTTTCACACGCGTAAGAGTATCCTTTTTAATATCTATTACAAGTTTTACCCCTTGGTCAAAACAAAAAAGATGTTGCCCAAAAATAAAACACCCTAATGTATAAATAATTATGTATATATTGTATTTTTGCGCACATATTATACAGACATGTATATTATATACTGTCTCATTCATTGTCAGTGGAATATCTATGAGGTCTTTATACACCAGCGTGGATAAATTACGCCAAAATTACGTAGACTTCCGGTAGGGTGTTGGACGATAACAAATCGAGTAAGAGCGTACACGTTCGGAGTTCTGAGGTTGAACACGCTCAACCCGTTTCGCGATATCGAGAACAAACCGGTGAGACACGCAATTCCACAAGCTTCTCTTTTTTTCGACTTTCTGTACAATTCGCGAGGCATTCTTTTTCTTTCACAATGCGCCCCACAAACATCATTCACATCGGTGGGAAACCGCGAGATTTCGATATTGTCATTGATTTTTCGAGACGAAAGGATGGCCCGAGCACAACACGGTGTGTAGCTCGAATATAGTTGATAAAACTCTCAAAAGGTTGAAGAATTCTTCTCGTTTCTATAAATTGTAAAGTGACTTTTTGCATCATTTTCAAGTTTATACATTTAGCCTCTCAATATCGCAGGTCTGCGAGAGTCGAATTTTTGCGACCAATGATTTTGTCATTTCCCTCCAAAAGCCTCGTTCGAGTCGGACAAAACAATTTATAACAGCGCATACATTCTTTTTACGATAGTGACGAGGGTTTAATTGAACGTTATTCTCGGACATATCGCGAATAAATGAGACTCGTTAACGCACGTGAAACGACAAAGAAAAAAGGGAGAAAATGATTGAAATATCGCATCGGGAGGTCGTAAAATTTAATGATTATTTAATACGAGACTTTTGCCATTTTCGTTGGTATTCACGAGCGTGAGCATAGAATTGATCCGGAGAATCGAGTGCAAAACCAGATACACGACAGATCGAGGGACAAAAAACAAACAACGTAACGAACCGGAGATAATAGTATCGCGGGGATATAATAACGATTATATCCATGTACGCGAGGTACGAACGCGAAATGGTATACGCGAGTAATGGTCGTCGAGGAATTTTTATGAAAAATGTATGAAATTGCGAGATTGACCGTACGTGACGTGCATCTCAATGAATATTGACCCCGATCAATCTCGTACAATACAAAACGCCGAGTAAACAAGGTAAACACTCGGCGTTGAATAATGACATCGATCAGAGAGGTAAATGAATTTTTCCTTCGCGATAATATCGTTAAACAATGGTAAAATAATACTTTTTACCTTCTGAAGCAGCATGGCTTTTATTCACAATTAAAAATAAATCAAATTCAAAAAGGATCGATTGACGTCAAATAAAAAATCGATCGCTCCATTTGCTTGCACCGTTGGTTGTCGTAATCCAATTCCACGAATCGATAATTGAAAAATCATTTCCACGACGACCATCTTTGACGCAATTCTCATTGATAGCGAAAACAATTGTGTCTGATCGATAAATCTAATTGAATTTTGATGTACAAGCGAGCATTCTCTTGGAAAAAAAACGTCGCCGGAAGTGGAAGCCGAATCGACAGCAACAAATTTAGATTCTCCGTCTTGTTTCGTTTGATCGAACTACGCACGGACTTGAGCGAAATTGAGTTAAGCGCCCTTCGTTCAATAAAAGATAAACCGTACGTGTGTATCCCCTGACGGGGACACGCGTTTCAACGTCAGCTGAAAATTGCTCCGATCAATCAAAATGAAAAAAACAAAACGGATACGACGACATAACCGATTCGTTGTTCCGACCCGTCTTCTCCTCAGGGGATATCGCGATAAAGCTGCTCGCGTTTTGCCATACTGCACCGAACCGTATCGAATGCCAATTAAACGGGTGTCGACTGTATCAAAATACCTAACGGCGGGAGCTCCTTCAACGAGGACACATACATACATACATACATACATACGCAATATGCAAGAGCAGATATATACGAAATAAAATGATGAGAGAGCGGGTGGTGAGGGGAGCGTGAGAGAAAGGACGCAGTGGCGATTAAAAGAGATGCAGATGATGATGAAAAAGAGGAAGTGGAAAGAGAGTGTATGGGATAAAAAGTGTGGTGAATGGCGAGGAGAGAAAAGACGAGCAGCGTTAAAGAGGAGCAAGAGGGAAGAGGAGAAGGGTGCGATGGTTAAATAAGCCCGAGGAGGATAGAGTAGGAAAGAAAGAGGAAGATTGGGACCAAGTAGTGGAAGGCTGTACTGGTCGGAGTATAGTTTTCGGGGAGCCACGAAGCGCCTAATGTATGCCAGTGGACTAGCACGGTGGTCCGCGGTACGGTGTGGGTGGTCCGCGTCCTCCTCTCACCATCAGGCACTCCCCTATTCTCTCTTCCCTCTTAATATACATATGTATATTTATATGTATTTACACATACTTATACATATTCAACTTTTACACCCGTTGCTACGCTATATTCATCTACGCTTATTGGCTATATTACACACAGAAATACATATACATGCGTATTCATTCGTCGTTCACACACTGCCAAAGTAAATTCTTTCGTGCGTGACACTTTTACCCCTTCCGTTTACGTACTCGAGTACACGTACGTTCTCACGATATTCCACGTGGTCCCGTTCGATTTTTGATTATTTTTTGAATTTATCGCAATTATTTGGGAAATTACACGAAATTTTTTAGGCGCACGCTTTATCGAAATTTCAAAAGTATTTTTACTGTGGTTGTCAGCTGCAGCCTCTTTCGCATGGAACTGTAGTATCGTTTTTACTCCAAAAATCGGTAAGGTTACTGTAAAATAAAAACACCTAACCTTTTTGCAGAAAATAAAGACATTTTTTGTTACAACAGTGCGGATTATTGTAATGGCCAAATCGTTCGAAAGAACAAAGAATAATTAATAATGTTGTTGCTTTTTGGCATGCAAAAGCTGCACGTCAAATAAAATCAACATCCCTTTAGCGATTCAGCCGTGAAAAGTTCGCAAACGAACGTTATTTTCGGATTTCTAGTACTGAAATTTAAAAAATAACATAATTATGTGAAATATTGCTATTTCGTATTTTTTTTCCGCAAAAAAAATACGATTTTATGAAAGAATTCATTAATAATATGAGTGAAATTGACGCTTTTACACAAGATTAACGATAGAAACTTGACAGATGTGAAATAATTCATGTTTTATGCAGGATTACTCTTAATCTTGACACTTTGAATCATCTGAAAAATTACTCTTGAAAATTTTGAATATTTCTCCCGAACATTCGTACAAAATCCCGTACATACTTCGAGCTTTGGATCGTGCCCTGCGTCAGCTACTCGATTATAGTGGAATAATGTACGAAAAAAAAGGCAATAGTGCCTTAACGCTAAACAATCGAAAATAATAATAATAAATTTGGTCGACTTTACCCTAACCAGAAATTTAAACAGAACACACAGCCACGAGTTTCATGTCGCGACCGTACATCTCCTGCTTGTCTTCCAACGGTATTATAATACATAATATATGTATATAATATATATCGATATGAAGCCAGACGACGAAGGGAAAACCGGTCACTCGATCAGCTCGAACACGACGACGATATGACGAAGTAAGATAGTACAGATTGACGGGTGTGCGTGCGCGTAACCCCTTTCGTGCCCGTTGTATGCCCGTTCAGGCAATTTGTTGGGACATACGGGCCGCCCTTCCGTAAGCTCGTGCCGATTCCCCTTGCCTCGACGTACATCGAACAACTTGGCAAGGAACGAAGGAAAAAAAGTGCAGCCTGAAAATGATCGAAAACATAAATATCAATGTCGAGGATTCTAAAGATTCCGAATTTTGTTCGTCCATTTTCGAAGGCTCGTGATGGATTATTAATGATCGGTGATAATCCGTATCAAAGCATTTGTATTTACTCGAATATATGTGTGTGTGTGTGTGTGTGTGCGAAAAAAACCTAAGGCATCAGCATTAGTCAAGATGAGAAGGATTAAATATGTATATGGCAGGCATTTTATCCCAGCAACAGTAAAAAAGAACGATAATTTCGAGTATTAGGCAATGCTATATTAATATATATTTCTTAAATCAATCAAATTTCAGATACCGAGTATGTCAGTATTTTTGAATCGTAACAATATTAGAAAGTTATTGATTGTTGAAAAAAAACGAAAATTCCGAATTTATTCAGAATACTTTTTTTCCATGCTAAATTTATTCGTCAACTTCTATTTTGATACAATCGAAATTTATAGTCATTTTTTTTATTCTTTGATTTTTTCAGATGTTTGATATGTTACACAAAATAGGTATTTATTAATCGCCAGATTTTTAACCACTTACTAGTCATTTCCGACTTATTTATCGTGCAGTTTTGTTTTCGCGGTCTTTAAAAAGTTTAAAATAATAAGATTTCAAAATATCGAAAAACTGGTCAGAAAAAGAAAGTGCATTAGAAAATATCGCCGAATTTATTCTTGATACCTTCGAGGACAATTCAGCTCCAAATAAGTGTATTCAATTTCCTTTCTTCGGGTTACTCAAAGAAGTCATTTTGCCATGTACAGATCGAAAGAATGTTTAAAATTGAAAATGATTATTGGCAATCATTGGATCATTGGGAACATGTTTTAAATAGTCGAAAGCTCGTCGATTTCTATCAAAATCCTATGATACATCGAACAAAATGTCTCACTGACATTTTCAGATGATTTATTCTTATCCGTTTCTCAGCATATCTTTCCCTCGCCGTTTTTGCAACCTGTGTTCACACAAAGCTTGCTAAATTAGAATTCATGCTTCAAACTTATCGCTGCCTGGACAAATATGAATTACTATCAGCAATAAAAATATCAATAATTATCAACACGCTGACTCGTCGAACGCTCATCGCACAGAAGAGCATATTTCCAAGTAAAATGACAATGGCTCGAATTGAAAAAAAATCGAGTAAAAGTTAACGACGAATAACTTGTAAAACCATTTTTTAAAATCGAAAATCTATCTTGATCAAAAATGTATCTCAGGTTTTTCTTAACGTAAAATCCTCCTTAATTCCCAAGTCAGAAATATAGCGGCGGTGAAGCATCTCGAAAAGTACTATATACATACGTACAGAGATCGAGAAAAGAGGAGGGTTTTGCTCGCTTAGCGAGACAACGTTTTGCAGTACTCGGTGCTGGTGCTCGCGTGTTTGTGTGCGCTCTTACGTGTACCATTCTGGCCCTGCTGTCGACTCGACGTTATTAAAACGTTGACTTCTTTATTAACGTGAATGCCACACATGTACACTTGTGTACACACGGTTTCGCTAATACTTGCGGTAGACATGCTTGATATGGTACACACTTGTGCTTGAGGAATAAGTTGGAGAACCGCCTGCGCGTCTGACTGGATTTTCCATCGTCGCGATAATCGCAACCCGTTCTATTCTTCCATACACACACACGCACACACGTAAATGTAATCTGCAGGGCTGTACATATGTATAAGAAAATTTTATACACTTTTTCTTTCGTCCAAGTATGTGTATACATATACATTTCGTATTTATGTATTTACAAGTTACCCGTTTACAACTCTGTTACGATTTAACGTCGTTAGTCAAGTTTTATCGTGTACTTTTTTTCCGCGCGCTCATTAGTCTCTTCTAATTACTCTCATCGAAGATAAGAACGAATGAATTATTATAATGAAACGAGTCTTGATAGGCTAAATGCAAAAACTGACTCGATAAACCCGGCCGTTAATTCGGGTTTTATCGGTTTATTCGACGTTTAGTGCAATCTTTTTGTATTAAAAAAGTGATTGTAGCTTCCTGAAATTGTACTCTGAGGTTGAGCGAAAAAAAGGGAAAAAAACGTAAAATCTTGAGAATAAATTCGAAAAAAAAGACCCTGCTTTGCCTCGCAGCTCGATCTTTCTGGTCTCTCGGTTCGAGGAACTTTGTGGCATGTATGAGACACGCGTTTATAGAAAGAGAGTTTGCCTGTAGCGGGATCTGAAAGATAGGAGAGAAAAAGCTAAAGAGAGAGAGAGAGAGAGAGGAAGAGAAAGAGAGCGCGATAGATGAAGAGACAGGGACAGAGCCTCGAGTGGGATCGTGATGAAGACGTTTCTCTAGGTTAAGGGAAGTTTGACGTTTTTATGGGTCAGGCTCCCAACTTGTCTTTTTTTTCACCTCCCCTCCTCTCCCACTACTTTTTCCAGCACTTTTTCTCTTTTTCTCTTCAACGTCAGGCTCGTATGCCATATCTCTGTCAGTTTCATCTCCCTCGCTCGCTCCTTCACTCGTCTTGTGTGCTTGAACGTGTCTCTCATCTTCATCTTTGGCGGGCTCAGTTGGACCAGCAGAGCATGGATGTAGCTGAGCTCGGCTCTCAGGATCGCCGAGCTCTTCTTCTTCTTCTTCTTCTTCCTACTCATCTCCTCCTTCTCGGACGTCATTGACGGGTCTATCATCTTACTAATTCCTTAATGGGAGATATTCGAGCTTTACTGGCAATCCTCCGCTGCTGCTGCTTTTTCCTCTCGATATGCATATACATACCCTCGCATGAATATACATATATATTCATAATATCCATCATAACTTATTCGCAATACCCTCACGAATCATTTTTATTTTCCTCCTCTCATCTTGTGTCTGCTGAGGCTAATAAGAGCTTAATTTCTTTCATTAAAACGCCCCCTATTAACTTGCTCTTATACAAAAATCCATTTATTTAGTTTACGTCCCGCGCTCATGCATGTAGTAAAGATATTGGCACAAAAGTCATTTTTGCTCATTCCGCAAGTTCAATAACTGCGATATCCGAATGACCGAGTCGAGAGTATAAAGTTTAAATCGTTCTGCAAATTTTTCGATTCTGCCATATCGTGAACACGCACAAATTCCTGTCACAAATTCACCCTTTTCCGATTTATATACCCTCTGTTACGTAACACATTTTTCTTCAAATTTTTCGTTTCGAATGAGCCCTCGCAACCGGAGAAGAAAAAAGTTTGGAGTTTTTGGACCGAATGTATGCCTATTAACGTTCCTCATCATGGCATACTGTTCGAAGAGGACTGTACTAACGTTACGTACATGTAATGTGTGTCAGTATGTGCTGGGTACACGTTCGTTCAAGTTGGCATTGGCTACATTCCTTCCCGCTGGTGCTCCGACAAATCACAGTGGTATCTCAATGACAAAGTTCCTTGGCTCTCGATGTGAATCGTCTTTGAATATTTCGGGGCTTTCGCAATCTCAGAAAATCACAAGAATGATTCGCTCTTTCGCTGGATGCGAAAACGTCGCGTTCTGCCACCAGGGTATACCGTGTCTTCTTCACTGCCCCATAATACTTTACTGGTACTCAGTTTGCTTCTCTTCTACGTTGGTGGTCCTCAGGGATCTCTCGACCGCGCGCGCGTGGACCGCGAAGAACTTGTTGTATCAGTTTGTGTGTTTGTACATTCGTGAGTGTATGCGCGCGTGCAGGCACACGAATGGTCCATGTACGTGTTGGTTGGTGCTCCTCAACGACTCGGAGGGACCGCGAGCGAGTTCATTTCGTCGACTCTTTTGCTGGTGCCCCTCGAACATCTCGTTGATGGTCTCTCAGTTCCATTGCATTCGCTTCTCTATCCTTTCGTTCTCTCACGATTGAGAGCTCTGCCAAAGTATTTCGCGTCTTTAAAATCGGTTCGGTTATTTTGCGGTGCGCAAATGGAAAAATATAGCAGCGGGAGAATGAAAAGAAGTGAGATAAAAAAGGACGATTAATCATGGAGAGAAGGAGATTGAGGAGCAGAGGGAGGAGAGGATAGAAAAAATATGTACGCATTGCGCGAATGACAGTCGTTGACACGTTTGATCGAGTGAACTAAAAGATTGCTCAATGTATCGTCGGGTTCATGCAATTCATTTATATTCTTCTCGTATACACTCGGCGCAAAAATTCGACGAGTGGCAGTGCGATTTTTGAAGAATCCTCAAATTCGGAGTATTTTGGTACTCGGAGAGTCATTTACGTTTTTTCAAACTTGAGGGGTAAATAACTTTACTTGTGCGTGTCTATTATGCTAGATGGTTCGTGCAGACAAATTTGGAAGCACTGGTGCATGTTGATAGCAGACTGCTGGATGTTTTTGTCCAGAGAAAGGGAATTAATTTTTACAAAATGAAATTTCGTATTATTTTCAATTTATTGATAATAAAATTCACTTTCCGATGTCAATTTGTTAACCTTCTGACCACCGGCAGTTTTCTTTCGAAAAAGTGCAACTTTATCGAAAAATTTGGTAAATGTTTACAAGTGGGGCTCCACCGACAATGGGATCGATTTTTTTTTTTCATTTCTTATGAATAAAAAACATGATAGGGAGCAGTATTATGGTGGCGCATGACCTTATTAACTCAATAAAAAATAAAACCTTACCTGCAAAATGTTTAGAGGCTATGGAGAGATTCCCGAGGAGCAACGCTGAAATATGGTCGCCGTCTAATGCATATGGATGGCCACATTACAGAATTTCTATTTTTGTGACACTTTCCAAATCATACAACACGCTCACATAAACTGGCTATTGCCATTACAAATTTTGGAATCCGTGAAAACGACGAATAATGTTATGTATACATTTTTTTTTGTTTCGTCATTAAAGGTCCTACGCCACCTTAATATTTTATAAGATATACTATTTTTGAATGATAATATGCCGAAGTTAAAAAAAAGTTGAATGATAATATGCGGTGCGAAGAAAAAACTCGAAATGTTTTTCACAAAACTATATATTCACCTACGACTATTCGATGATGATTGTTTGTTTTTACTCGAGTTTTTGTTTAATAAATAATTATTCATTCGTCACAGAGTATAGCTGCGAGAAGGACGGCGATAAAGGTAAAGTGAGATGCGTAAAAAGTAACAAAGAAATTTTCTCGTGAATAAAGAACATAAGATACAAAGCATGTATGTGTATATTGTATGGATATCCACGACGCTAACTCAAATTTGTGGGCGGTTAGAGTCTACGGTAGCAGTTTTATGGAGATTGCATTCCAGGGAACTTTCAAGCTGAAGATATTATTATTAAGAGATCTGACTCTCGCGAGCTCGCGACCTGTTGGAACCTTTTTTTTCTTCATTTTTCCTTCACATTTTATTTCTGCCTCGTCTCTTTTCATATTCCTTTTACTCATGTAGCAACATCCTACTTAATTTACCTGCTCTGCTCGTAGAGCTCGTATTGTACGATACCGGAGTAAGCAAGGTAGCGAAAAATCAGAGACGACCAGACGGTAAAAATCAATATGTATATATACATATATATATACAACAACTCCGTTACATAAATGGTTTTTAAGTTCTTTCTTCAACCTCCTTCGGATTCTCGACTGAGTTATCCGTCTGGCACCATGCCATGACTAATCCATCTGTTTCTTCTTCATTCTCCTTCCCTCGTAAATTTTCATTTTTTCCATTTTTTTTTAAACAATTTACATAGAAAATTTTATAGTCGACTTTTTTTCATTCTTCGTGAAACGATCTCGAAAGACGATCGGATCCCAGCGGGAGGGAAACCGAAGGGGTCAAGCGACTCCGCGTTCGAGAGCTTCTCATCTTCGAGAGCACAGCTGAGCAATCAGAATGTGTACAAATTTATTTTGGCAAGGTTGAACTGTGAACTCTCGTCGCATCGACGTGACAACAGCGAGATGAGAATATCTTCGAGTCTCCGAATGAAGCTGTGCTTCGAGACGCAGCAAAATATCTCACTCGACCATTTGTCCCGCTTCGCTGGTAATATGAATATATATGTCGTACACTATATGTATTCTGTACACAGACGTGCGCATGTACTTGACTGTTTAACACGTCGATGCTCCAAAGGTTGCTCCTTTCTCAGTTAAATTGCGAGCCTGGTCAATTTCACCTCGTTCTTTTCACAAGTTTTGTTCCTTCGAAGAAACAATTTATTAATCGTGTTATAATCTCAACGAATTTTCAATAAATCAATCGCGATTTTGCTTGTCGATCTCAAATCGACACCTGAACCCTTTGTAATCATATAAATTTCTAAAAAAGAGTAATTATTTATTCTCCACGAGGTTGACAAGCCATGTATAATCGACGCTAATCTATGTCGATACATTTCAATTATTGGAGTAGTTTCAAAACTTTCTAGACTTTGTCCTCGAAATAGCAGCTATACATCTGTGAGGATTTTTTGCAGACCGTTGGCTTCTACAATTTCGGAGTTGCATCTGGATAAAAAATTTCTTTGAATTTTTTTTTTT
Organism: Heteropelma amictum; assembly: GCA_959613375.1. Lineage (NCBI taxonomy): Eukaryota > Metazoa > Arthropoda > Insecta > Hymenoptera > Ichneumonidae > Heteropelma > Heteropelma amictum. The sequence goes on from OY390724.1 coordinate 6,045,362, forward strand.
TCAATTAATGGTATACTATTTTGGTCCAATCTTATATCATATATTCTCGTGCTATATTTGTCTATTTTTATCCACAAAGTGAGAGATTTGACGCGTTTGTCACAGACGTAAATGTAAAAATCCTGGGACAATCATTCGAGTCATGCTCACGAATACAATACGCGGCTCAGTTTTTGAAAGTTCTCCCTTCTTCCTGTGGGCATTGAGAAGAAATCGCGTGTAACATCGCGCGCGCGATCAGATTTCGGCGCCGAGTACATTCACGTAACTGTGCGACGCGTGAAGTAAATTTACAATGAAGAATTCCTTCAGCGAGATATCCACGCCGAGTTTGTTCGTTGATTTGGCTGGATTTCGTGACCTCCTTTTTTTAAATTACTTGACGGGGATTTTTAACTTTTTTCACGTTCCAAATGTCTATTTGGCTTCTCTTCGAAAGAAATCGCAGAATTTTTTCAATTATTTACATTAAAAATACAATGTCGTTTACAATTCTACGTAATTTTATCATACGCATTTAATAAATTAAACCAAACATTCCGCTGAACTTCGATCGAGCGACCAATTTTCCAGATCGAGCCAATGGAAATTGATTTTTCACGGTTCAAAGCCCGTTTTGCGTGCGCGAGAGAGATTGCGGGAGAGTATGAAATTCTTTGAGTGACTTGACATTTTTTTTGAATTGCTTGGGGTCGAGACGCCCGTCGTGTCTCTATGTATGCATACATACACACGTACAGGGTATTCTATGCCAAATCTACAAGTGAAAAACCGTGATTTTTGTGAATTTTTTCGATAAAATTCTGAATACCCTCTTTTTCAATGCAAACAAATGGCAGTGTGAAAAAGATTCCAGTAGAAAATCGGGAAAAACGTACCATCTCAAACGGAAGTAGTGTGAGGCTATTTTTTTGTCGAGTTGGCGTGGAATACCCCATACACACATACATATACCTATATACGATATGTGTATCAGAACTCAAAGGAGGAAGAGAGGAAGAAGCTGAATTCTTCGAGTTCCGCGGGTGCGCGGATCTCGCCGACGCGGCTAATCCCGCGCCTCTTCTCTTCTTCGTTTCACGTGTTTTCTGATGCTCCCTTACCATTTGTATACACACACATTCTCCTCTTCTTCTTCTTCTTCATCATGAGAAAGAGTATGCGGGAGGGTGAAAGTAAGATTCGAATTAGCCCCGTGCCACCGCACCTCCACTCTCATATTATTATGTGATTCGGTGTCGGGTCGGCACGCACGCCTCTGTATATCCTCATAATAGATAGTATAATACCCATAGAAGCATACGCGATACTATATAGTATATACAAGAAACATTTTATATACCCATGGATATGAAAGTCGGTTCCAAATCCCTTCGTATCTTGGGGAAGCCCGAGATATGAACCTCACCGGTTTGGGTTTCACGCGAGAGAAGATCGGGATTAACTCTCATTTTGCGGTCCGAGCTTCTTAGGTTTTTTTTTATTTTTTATTATTCGTATCGTCATCGAATCCTGTCGATCCAGATTTATCATTTTGTGCGTCCTACGATTTATCGCACGAAAGACGCGTTTTGTTACTTACTCTCGTATTTTGTACTTCAATTTTTTACGTTATGCCGCTCTCCTTTATTATACACTAGGGATTAGAGACGCGCGCTCACGCGCGCGACCAGCTGCATTTTCGCGCTGCGGCGCTCCATCCTGAATTAAGTATAGACCCCTACAGAACACATTATAATTCGGCATAAGTAGCAAATGGTGAAAAGCAATAAATTTTTAGATTCAAAAATGAAGTACAAACAATAATGGTTAATGAATCATAAATAATCTTCATAGAATGCATTGCCTAAAATACTCAAAATTTTGTTTCAATAAGCCATCTTTGTATGACAAATATGTAGTTAAATGAACAATTGCAATTTTACATACAAAAATGTTTTACATAAAAAATTTACTATGAAAGAAAACGCTTCTTGCGAGATCGTCTCATCGAAGAGTCATTTCTTATAAATTTTAAAAAACATTTTGAAAAAATTTTCCGAAAACAAACCATGAAGCAACTTGTTTAGAGTTGTTTTCTCTATTCGTGGTTTATTTTTAATGCAGTTGTGGGTTGTTTTTTTCATCTAGCACCACATTAAAGTAAAACTCTTTCCTCGAGATTGTGTGATCGAAGAGTCATTACTTGTAAATTCTATATAAAAAATTGAACAAAAATTTCCGAAAACCGGAAATGAAGTAACTTGCTCAGTGTCGCTTCCTCTGCGCGTGGTTAATTTTTCATCGAGTTGTCGATCGTTCCTCTCATCCGCCGATCGAACGCTGGACCGGGAGCTGTGCTAAAAAATCTGAAACTAAATTTCCGAAAACCGGATATGATGCAACTTGCTCAGAGTCGCTTCCTCTGCGCGTGATTAAATTTTCATCGGGTTGTCGATCGTACTTTCTCTCGTGCGACGAACGAACGCTGGACCGGAAGCTGTGCTAAAGAATCTGAAACTAAATTTCCGAAAACCGGAAGTGAAGCAACTTGCTCAGAGTCGCTTCCTCCGCACGTGGTCAAATTTTCATCGGGTTGTCGATCGTACTTTCTCTCGTGCGACGAACGAACGCTGGACCGGAAGCTGTGCTAAAGAATCTGAAACTAAATTTCCGAAAACCGGAAGTGAAGCAACTTACTCAGAAACGCTTTCTCCGCGCGTGGTTAAATTTTCATCGAGTTGTCGATCGTACTTTCTCTCATGCGACGAGCGAAAGCTGGACCGGAAGTAGCCTCTCAAAGGCCTGAAAATCAATAACCGAAAACCGGAAGTGAAGCAACTTGCTCAGAGACGCTTTCTCCGCGCGTGGTTAAATTTTCATCGAGTTGTCGATCGTACTTTCTCTCGTGCGACGAGCGAAAGCTGGACCGGAAGTAGCCTCTCAAAGGCCTGAAAATAAATAACCGAAAACCGAAAGGGAAGCAACTTGCTCAGAGACGCTTTCTCCGCGCGTGGTTAAATTTTCATCGAGTTGTCGATCGTACTTTCTCTCGTGCGACGAGCGAAAGCTGGACCGGAAGTAGCCTCTCAAAGGCCTGAAAATACATAACCGAAAACCGGAAGTGAAGCAACTTGCTCAGAGACGCTTTCCCCGCGCGTGGTTAAATTTTCATCGAGTTATCGATCGTACTTTCTCTCGTGCGACGAGCGAAAGCTGGACCGGAAGTAGCCTCTCAAAGGCCTGAAAATCAATAACCGAAAACCGGAAGTGAAGCAACTTACTCAGAGACGCTTTCTCCGCGCGTGGTTAAATTTTCATCGAGTTGTCGATCGTACTTTCTCTCATGCGACGAGCGAAAGCTGGACCGGAAGTAGCCTCTCAAAGGCCTGAAAATAAATAACCGAAAACCGGAAGTGAAGCAACTTGCTCAGAGACGCTTTCTCCGCGCGTGGTTAAATTTTCATCGAGTTGTCGATCGTACTTTCCCTCGTGCGACGAGCGAAAGCTGGACCGGAAGTAGCCTCTCAAAGGCCTGAAAATAAATAACCGAAAACCGGAAGGGAAGCAACTTGCTCAGAGACGCTTTCTCCGCGCGTGGTTAAATTTTCATCGAGTTGTCGATCGTACTTTCTCTCGTGCGACGAGCGAAAGCTGGACCGGAAGTAGCCTCTCAAAGGCCTGAAAATACATAACCGAAAACCGGAAGTGAAGCAACTTGCTCAGAGACGCTTTCTCCGCGCGTGGTTAAATTTTCATCGAGTTGTCGATCGTACTTTCTCTCGTGCGACGAGCGAAAGCTGGACCGGAAGTTGCCTCTCAAAGATCTGAAAATAAATAACCGAAAACCGGAAGTGAAGCAACTTGCTCAGAGTCGCTTCCTCCGCGCGTGGTTAAATTTGCATTGAGTTGTCGATCGTCGTTTCTCTCGCCCGACGAACGAACGCTGGACCGGAAGTTGCCTCTTAAAGATCTGAAACTAAATTTCCGAAAACCGGAAATGAAGCAACTTGCTCGTGAACGCTTCCTCTGCTCGTGGTTAAATTTTCATTGAGTTGTCGATCGTCGTTCCTCTCATCCGCCGATCGAACCCTGGACCGAAAGCTGTGCTAAAAAATCTGAAACTAAATTTCCAAAAACCGGAAATGAAGCAACTTGCTTAGAGTTGCTTCTTCGGCGCATGGTTAAATTTTCATTGAGTTGTCGATCGTTCCTCTCATCCGCTGATCGAACGCTGGACCGGAAGCTGTGCTCAAAAATCTGAAACTAAATTTCCGAAAACGGGAAATGGATCAAATCGTTCGGGGTCGTTTTCTCTATGCGTCGTTAAATTTTCATGGAGCTTTCGATCGTTCTTTGCATTTGCCACCACTTTGAAGGAATACGTTCTATGAAAAATCTGAAAAAACATTTCCGAAAAACGGAAATGGATCAACTTGTTCGGGGTCGCTTCCTCTGCGCGAAGTTAAATTTTCATGCAGTTGTCGATCGTTCCTCGCATCCGCCGATCGAACGCTGGACTGGAAGCTGCGCTGAAAAATCTGAAACAAAATTTCCGAAAACCGGAAATGAAGTAACTTGCTTAGAGTCGCTTCCTCAGGGCGTGGTTGAATTTTCATGGAGTTGTCGATCGTTCTTCTCATCGGCCGATCGAACGCTGAACCAGGATCTGGGAAAAATCTGAAACTAAATTTTGGAAAACCGGACATGAAGGAACTTATTTAGAGTCGTTTTCTCTATGCGTGATTAAATTTTGGTGGAGTTGTCGATCGTTCTTTTCATCTGCCACTACTTTGAACGGAAGCGCTTCTCGCGAGATCGTCCGATCGAAGAGTCATTTCTTGTAAATTTTATGCAACATTAATGTGCAAGGGAGAAAGGGAGACAAATGTTCGCTTGAAAAAATGTGCAAGAAATGCTAGTTTAGTTTATTCACTGTCATTCTCCCGGACTATCTCTCATTTTTTCTCAGTACAATATAAATTCAACTGTGAAATATAGCACTCTTGCTTACTTGATATGGATGATTTCTTTTTCACGGAATGAATTATCGTAGAACTATAACCTTTGCTAACCGCGATTAATGTCACAAGTCGACAACTGCCCAAAACAGCATAAAAAACCGCGCGAATACAGTCTCGCACGAATTTCGCGGCTACGCTCATCACCGACCAATCACGAAACGAATAAAACGACAACAAAGCATGCGATATTTCGATATTTCGATAATTTCGATCTATATCTCCTCATCAACTTTTTATAAGAAAGATTATAAGAAAGATTTTTTTGGATCCGTCCGAAAAATGCCCCATGCGTGAAAATTTGTATTTAAGAAAATAAATAAGTTTAATGATATCGGCGGTATTTGCAACTTTTGCTCCGAGCCTTCTTGTTTCACGCAATTTTGTCCTTTCAAATTCGTTTACTCGCTATTTATTGCAGATTGGAGCGTCAGAGAATACTCACTTTTGTAAAGTTGGAAGGAATTTTATTCAAAAATTTTCAAACCAGACAATTGCACAGTACGTCCTCATTAACGTATCAAGTGCAGATGGATTTTCGTATTGAGCAAGATACTAGCAATATTTGCCCGAGTTTGTTTCTCGTTCTATACTTCAATCTGATTGGAATTCGAATGGCATAAAATCCAAACGAGAGCGAATAAAATACACGAGAACAGCTAAAATACGTCTCCGACGGGATTTTCATCAAAATGTAATTCATCTCGCGTCTCGGAAGTGTTTTATACGCAAGTTTCGCGCACTCGCGAAACCACGAGTCCTCTAATTTGAGTCCCTGTGCCCAATATAGCTCATTTCCGTCTTGGCATTCGCGTTCTCGGGTTGTCACTGTTGGCGTCTTCGTGGACGACGAAACGTGACGCAATGTTATCAGGGAGACGAGAACCATAATGTAGCGTACGAGTGTGGCTTTTGCGAGAGACAGTGAATAACCGAGACAGAGCGAAAGCGAGAAGGCACATGGAGAACAAGAGGAAGATACACGACGATCTGATGAGAAAGGAGGAGAGAAAATCTCTCCGGTCCTTTGCCCTTTCCATTCCGGTGTGTTCTCGCGTTTATACGACTCCCGCGAACTCCAAGGGGGTCTCTTCTCATCCTTCAACCGACAGCCCTTTACCAGGGAAAAGGAGCGAGAGAACGAGAAAGGGAGATGCAGTTTTCTCCCTTCTGTTCTTCACTCTATCATCACTCACAAACGGTCCGTGAAGACGACTTTACTCCCTCTCATGTGGTTTCTCCCTTCAAATTGTACGATGAAACTCGACGAATATTAAATTCACCATGGCGAACGCCCATACGAGCCACGAAATTAAGCGATTTCCGCTGGGAGTGACGAGATCGTCGTCTCTCGTCAGCGTAACAGAGACCGCACGAAATAAATGCTGACATATTATACCGATATCATTTCCATGGCTACACTGAGAAAAAACATTTCTCGATTCGACAAAACCGCTGCCAAATACGGCAAACGGACGTCGAACAATATTTTAATTGATGTGATAACTTATTTTATTGGATCGAGTTCGTCAAAAAAATATGCGATCGTTTTAACGAAATGAACTGTTGGATGAACGGTTTATATACTGTTCGCCGTATTTGACCCCGGTTTTGTTGCACTAACAAATCTTTTTTCTCATACAGAACGGAGATGAACAAGTGATAGAAAAATTAGTTGTTCTTCATCGAGAGGATCGCAAAGTACAGCGGTAACTGTATAAATCTGTCATGATTATTCGTCATGAGAAATAATGAACAAACCGGTGCTTTTTCATTTTTATAATTTATATAACTTCATTAGATAATTTATTTTTATCTATTTGACGTATGTATTATTTTTCAAGATCCACTCACTTTTATCGACGGATCAGTCTCGGTTCTCTCCATAACGTCAGTCGCTATAATTCAAACGATTCATCAGCACCATTTTACCATGGATATGTTTAAAAATTGTTTTTTGTAACAAAAATACGAACAAAAAATTGAAAAAAGGCAACTATACATGCAATTATTATATTGAAAATTCCATATTGCCCAGCTGTATTTTTTGAGAAAAAAAAACAAGTCATGTCACTTACTAGGCAGTCTGTCCGCTATCGGACGTTTGGAAACAATTTTTGTTCATGACACTAAATTAATTTCAACAACTTTTATATCGGTATAATTATTCCTTTTTCATCGTTAATTCTTGACAGGAGCTTAATGTGCGAGGAAAAGTTCTAATAAAAAGCATCCCACCGTGAAAAAATCTGTTTCCCTCCTTCGCATCGTTATACGCTGTAAAATTAGTTGCGAACGGTTTTTTCAACCGACAATCTGCATTTCATGCGTACTAGGCGTGTAAATCTCAACAAACTTGCAATCTTGTCCACGAAAAACGGGACGACACATGGTGGTACATGGAAATTTTCGTATAATTTCCAGTTGTATAGCTACCGTGGATGCTTCGCCCTTAATGCTTCATTAATTTAACAAAATATGTGTCTCGACCGCAGGCTGAAATTGATGTGAAGATTTTTTCTTCGTTCTTCGTTCTATCCACGGTATACCATATTTCATTAATCGGCGATCTTTTGAATTTTGATTCGTATTACCAAACTTGGTGAAAAAAAAGACTGCTTATCCGCTCCTCTGATCGACCGCACGGTAGCGGTCTACGTGCGTTTAATGTCCTACCAGCAGGTTTCGAACTACCGGACACTTATTTGATAGTGGCGAGAGACACGGACTGATGAACTATATGTAGAAGCGGAGGGTACGGTCAGACTAATCGGCTCCCTGTTCCCTTATGGTCGTATTAGACGGAGAGTGCGAGTCGACTTAACCAAGATGCGTATCCGAATGAAAAAAAGAGAAAGAGTATGCCCGTTTGCGTGTGTTTGACAGAGCAAGAAAGAGAAAGAGAGAGAGAGAGAGCGACGAGTGTTGAAGCAAACGACAGTAGCTCGCGGTGTTGGTGGTCCAGCGCGGTCCGCTCCGGCGATCTGTTGGTTTAGCGACGGCGACGACGACGACAACGACGGCGACTCGAAACAATGAATTTACTTCATAAATCTCAATTCAGTCTTGTGCCCACCGGCCAATTAAAATTAATCTCAGCGCAAACGGGGAGTCCGACCACCGTCGTAGAAAATCGAGAAGAAAAATAGAGGACAAATAAATGTGTTATCTTATTAGTTACACGCCATACGCGATGGTAATATTTATAATAACGACTATGACAGTCGCGTTATTATTTTTTGCAATCATGCTGGAATATTGCGCCAGCTCCGCGTCACGGATGTGGATATTTCATCGATATATCCGTAGTTTGGTACATTGTCCAGCCATCCACCTGTTAACTCGTGATGAAGAGTACTTGGGAGAAGTACTCGAGATGAAAAAATGTTAAAAAGAAAATGACGTAAACAGGCTTGAAACCGTTGGCCGGCTGTATAGGAGAGTAACGCGCGCATTAACGTGAAACGAGAGCAGATTCCGTTTGCACCATGATTCTTCATGGTTCAACGTTTTCTGCAACGGAGTTCCCGGAAGCTCGATTTCTCGGGAATATATAAGAGAGAGAGAGAGAGAGAGAGAGAGAGAACAGAGAGATGTGCAAGAAAAAGAGAAAGAGAGAGTGTTCTCCAATGACGCTGCGCATGTGTATGTTCCTGTACGTATGTAAGAGTACTGTACGTCATACCAACTTGCTGTTCGTAACCAGCAAGATTCTCGGATACTATATAACGTCAGCAAATTGTTCGACAAGTGTCTCAACGATTAAGTTGCATATAGGGAAGACCAAGTGTGCACCGGTCATCTATAAGGACGAGCTCCGATATCTTCGTTGTAGGTATATAGAAATCGTCCAGTTCCTCGAGAATCTTTGTAGAAAAAGAATCGTGACGTGAAATTATGTTGGTTTTCACCATGGATAGATATTTTGTACATTTTGGTTTCGATCTTGAAGCTTGCATCGTTGGAATCCAACGAAATGTACAACGAATGTCTCCTTTATCGTCAATGTTCTACGATAAAAAAATATTCTAATATTTAAATATTCAAATATTCAATATTCAATTTAAATATTTTTTAGCAATTTTTAGAAAGTATGACACTCCTGAAAATAGATAGAAAATATAATGAAAATTCAGGAAAGTTGAGCATAAAAACTTGAGTTAATTTTTATCTGGGGGATGCTGTAGTGTTTCGACACCGGATAAATTGCAAATAAATCGAGAAATCGAGTATGTCGTTGTCCCGTATGCGGTACACGTCAGACTTTTGTTATTGGGATATTGGGATATAAAATATCATGCATATAAAACGATAAAATATTATTTTTCCCTTAATTTATTATTGAATGTATCTTTGAGTATTCTTTTATTTATTCGCTATCAACACCATATAATCTCATCTGAATAATTGAGACAACCACATGATTCTGTGATGAAAAGTCGCATTATATTCCCCATCACATTCCATTCTCTGTACAAAACACAGTGCTTGTTATATACGAATCTCAACATCGCGAAAATGGATCTTGATTCGGAAAAGATGTGATAATTAAGACTCTCGGCGTGATGTAGCGAAATTATCGCCTTTACGATAATTAAACGATGTTGACACTCTTCCGTGTCTGTACGGGCAAGTGGAATCAGATTGAAAGATGCAGGAGAAATGGAACGATGAAAAATAATCTAAAGAATCGATGTATACTAGAAAAACGGTGTATGTCGGTGTGTGTGTTTGAAAGAGAGAGAGAAAAAGCGTACTGATCATGGATTAATAGTAGGAACAGAAGAAGAGAAATCGTGTAATGCTCCGCGGCACGGTATACAGAGGCAAAGATGCTTCAGCCTCCGCTGGCTACCGCTAACATCAGTAAAGGAAGACCAGGAGGCGGAGAGGGTTACGGCTATCTTGGATAATTAATAGCTTAATTTCCACCTTTCAGGAAGTCGTTATTCTCGCGGCCGCCAACGACGACGACGCTTACGACTACAGCGGACTACGAGAGAAATATGTATATGTACTCTAGCGTAGTCGAATCGTTGTGCGCCCACGAGAAAACGAGTCGTTCCCAGGAGCTGTTTCGGTTGGACCGAAAACTCGTGTTTAGCGTCCTTAAACCCTCGACGATGTCAAAAGACCGGTATATTGAGATCGAACGGAAAAAAAAAGTAATTAGCATCTTTTTTTTCTCATCCAACTGTTCGGTGCATAAATGTTGACACGAATATTGATACAATTATTCGGTTGCTTCTGCACATGACAATATCCGCATGGAAAAAGTTTCCGGCTTGACAATCGGTTCCACGGTTCATTATTCACCAATCCAATTACCACAGCTTTATATCCTCGTCTCGGAGTCTTCAAGATAAAGTACGACACATCATCCGCATGTGCGACCCTTGAAAAATATTTGAGCCGCGAAATTATAATATTATTCAATCGTGAATATAATCAATCTTCGTCACCGGAGAAAATTATGCAAATTGTTCGATAACATTTCCGGGCTCTTATAGCCAGCGTACAAAAGATGATCATTTAATCATTTTCATTCCCCAAAAGTGCAAAATCATAATCGCACGCTTGTAGCCCATGGTCCCCGACAACGAAGCGGCATTCTTTCCATCGACTTTTTCTCTTTTTATACCGAAAAAAAGCACTTTATTTCACCCCGAGTCCTCGACACTTTATATGTAGCGCAATCGTTTGAACAGTATTCTCGTTGTGCCGCGAAATTAAGATGTATCGTCGAATTTGGGCCCGGGTAATTTGCATGTTCCGCGACGCCTACGCGATTCTTTAGACCAGCAATGGAGCCCACCCGTAAAGCATATCGGAAATGATACAGGGGGAGAGAACGAAAAAACGTGGCAGCAGTGCACCCGATCCCCGAGGGCAACGGACTACCCACGAATTTTCACTTTAATTCGTCAGAATGATTTATTCAAACTATAAAACCCCCTTCCATAAAGAAACACACACACATACAGGCAAATATACGAATATCTCGGTACGATAAATGTACGTCCGTGTAGACACATATAAATAGTTTATGACGATTAATAATAATGATAATGTTGCGCGATTTAAACGGAGCAATATATTCCTCGTGATATTTTAATGGATATTCCTGTGCGTCCGAGATTGTGTCGCGAATAAAAAAAAATCACCGTAGATGAAGAGAGCGCGTGCCACGTACGTGACGTGACTTGCGACGTCTAGAGATGAGCAGAGGGCCTTGAACCTCCGAGCTACAGACCGGATTCGATCTCTGCAAGCGAGACGAGAGAAATGAGTAAATTAGGATACAACTTGTTCAGGGTGTATCCTGCCTGTATGTGCGACGAGCCTTCCATGAGTCCTTATCCTTGTTTTTTTTTATTCATGTACTTATACATGTAGCTCTATACGCAAAGGGACCCTCTATATATTCTGCGGTTAATTATAATTACAGGGAAATTATATGATAATTATAGAGAACGAACGACTGTACGCGTTATAATCACGCTTCATGGTTAATACGAGAGCTCAGTCCCACTGCAACTTTCGTGATATCACAAGTTACGTTCTTATTGAAGGGAAAAATCTGACATCCACCAGTGCCAAAAATAGAATCTGTTGACTTATTTTCCTAATATATGTACGCATTTTATGGACAAAATAATCGCCTTAAAGTTATTGCTTCATCAACAGGTTCAACAGGGAAGTTTGTGCCGGGAGCATGGACCGTGAATTAACGACATTTTCTTTAAAATAGAAACTCACTTAAATTTAATCGCAATTGTTTATTCAAAGACGTTTTTGATAGTGGAAAAAGGGACGCAGTATTTTTCAGATTCGGGAGGAATATCATTTTTTTTTCTCCTGAAAAAGGCGAATATTTTCGTATAAAGTGAACGATTGGAAATTGTTTTGTGGATGTTAATGAAGATCGTGTGTATGTGAAAAATTATGTATACACACGAACGTAATCGAGGACCCTTTGAGAGGATCGTTCATCGTTCGATTCTTTGATTTATCCTCTCTAGACTTGCCCTGGAAAAGTCAACCCGAACGACCCCGATCGGGGTGCACGGATCTTTCGGCTTTAATTGGCCGATATTGCTTCTCCCTCTCTCTCTCTCTCTCTCTCAGTCTGTCTTGGTATACGGTAGCTGGTACCTGACGATCGTCGAGACTCGATTTCATATATAGCCTCGAGGAGAGTACGAGGTTTATTACATGCCATAAGACCTCGATATAATCCCATACACACATATGTGTATATAGAGACACATAGTCCTATATGTACATATACAATGTACATACAACTATATCGTAGTTAATAATAATAATCGTTCGCGTGCAACGTGGCTATATCGCGTATACGTGCGTGGTACACGCGGCTACAATATTGCTTCTGGGCTCTCGCGGGTGAATGCAGCATTAGCCGAGTCAATATAGGCGAGTAACGAGTGAGAATCTCGGAAATGTTGAATAAATTTTCCATTTTTTCGAAAAATCTCAAAGATATCACAAACTCGCGATGCGTGACTAATTAGCTGCCACAATTATGATAATTAAATCGTCATACAACCGTGAAAAAGTAAACTTCGAGTATGGCGTTTATACTCTCGTTCGAACATACTTTCATTTTGCGCTTGTCTAAAGAATACTTGATTGAGCATTGAAAAAAAGACGCACCGGAGTATACCAAAAACAAGTAGCAACGAGTGATTTGAACGGATAAAGTGTTTCAAGCACAGCTGGCCGAGCAAACAGAAACAGAGATTATTAACAAATTGTACGAAATTATTTCGCAAAAAAATGAATAAGGCGGCGACGCTCATAAAGTTTCGGATCCCAAGGAAGCCCACTCTCTCGTACAGACGCGGTGTATTAACACATTAGAAACGCTCGCGTGTCGAAACTCAGTGAGCCATGAGTAACAATAAGCAAAAGTCAAAGGCCAATAGAGGGAGAATTGCGAGGAAGGCATGCAAAAGGGCCAAAGTATGCGAAACGTATGCGTTGAAACAATAGAGAGAAAGAGACGGTAAGAGTGGAGAATAAATTTGTACCCTTTAGGGGTTTCGAAACTGTTTATTCGTCATGCCGAAAACGAGGGTTGCTGCGAATTGTGTAACACACAACCGCGTTTCCACAGCACCAAACACAAACGCCAAGCAGCATGCTGTCTTTTATTCTTTCCACGACGAGTAGATGGTATTAACGTTATAAATTCTGTATCAAAATTATGCTGAAGAATGGACAACCAAATTGAATTAATTTGTAATTTGAAGAATCTACTAAAAAAAATCGACGATACTTGGATATTTCATCGGCAGTGTCGACCTGTGTATGCTTATGCATTTTTTTTTATGATTGCACAGGGCGAAAGATTGGCCGGAAATTTTCGCAAGTTGCCGAGAGTTTAAAGACTCGACAGAGTCCATAAGATTTGACGTCGAGTCCGATGGTGTTTCACTGTGATATTACCGATGCTTTCGGTCCTTTGCCTACGCCGTTATTGGCTGAGCACCGCTTTGGCCACACAAACACTCCTCGGTGGCTCCAATTAAGCGGGCAACATTAATTTGAACCACCCGGTCCGATCCAACGGTTATCGTTTCCTCTCTCACACTTTCTTCCTCTATACGCCATCACCCAGCTGATCACTTCCTATCTCACTCTCCTCCCGTGTCTTTCATCTTCGTTTCACTTGCAGCCTCGTCTCATATATTCATTGATCTTTCGACTCTCGTTGATCATTTTTGTTTTGTTTTTAGCGCTCGCGGTACATGCAGTGAAAACACACATACAGGTACATCGCGGTGCTTTTTTTTTGCGTACCAAAACCAATCATTCATCATCATTATTGATTGCGAATGATTGAATTTGATTGATCGGTTTATCAACAATTATACCGGTTACTTCTCTTAATTCCTGTTATTTTTGTTCGAATGATTGTTTTTTAGCTCGTGAGAGTAAGAATGGTCGATAATATATATCAACCCTTAAAATTGCGAAAGTAGATTAAAGAAGAAAACATCGTTGAGTTTCTAGTGATTTCTGGCGAAATTTACTCAATTTTGTCGTTCGAAGGAGGAAAAAGTTACAGGTGTGATATCACGTGATTTCACTAAAAAACAGAATGCATTGAAAAACCTTGAAAAGTGACGAAAAATAATCGGTTAATAACGCTGATTAACCGTATGGAATTCGACGAAATGTTTTCTTGGCATCCGACCTCTCTTTGCAAAATAGTATCGTACTAATTATGTTCATAGAAAAAAGCACTAATATAGATGCTTTAAGGAATCAGGTGGTTCTCTAATGAGCCATTCAACCGCGGCATTCGCTACCCAACCACGAAATACCTTCGTAATTGAATACTTTTTTTTTTAATTCTTCATCTCCCATGGATACTCGATTTTTCAGTCAGACATTAATAATGAGACATTATGATGTAAATAACGAATGAGACGTTTCGGAGTTTCGCACATTCCTATAATTGGCGATGACCGTTCCCAACGAGGCGTCTAATGGTTCAAAAATGGCAAAGTTTTCGGATTTCACGCGAGTTTTCAGAGACATTTTGTCCGGAATCGTCTAAATAGGATAATAAAAGTGTCTCTTCTTTTTCCCAATATTTTTTTCACCCTTTCAATGATTCGCGAAAGTCATTTCAAAGTTTTATCGTTTTATATACGGATATTTAATAGTCTCATGATACCCCTAAACACACAGTTCTCATTCAGTCACAAAAACAAGATCTAAAGCTTGTATCATATGTTATATGTATATTAGTCATGCTGGAGGCTCGCGCGCGGTCTCTTTCATGCTGGCAAAAACAATTATAAATTCACGCTGCGAATGTAGCAACTATCCGGTCGGTAATTAAGAGAGGTCTCATCTAAGCAACAGGGAGAGATACCTTCTCACGGATTAAAATTTAATCGAACCAGATACCTGAATATGTTATCGCTCAGCGAGATATAAAAGCAGCGAATATCAGTGAAACTAGAAATAAAAATGCCCCAAATCGAACGAAGCCATACATATTTGTGAAAACGAAAATACGTAAATTATTATTATGAAATCGTTGCTCAATCGTTTTTTCGATAAGTTCATTTGTTTTACGTACTCAAACTCATACGCAAATATTTTTCCAAACGTCTGCCATCGTTTATCGGGAAATAAATTTCGTGATAATCGATGTAAAAATTTTCTCGATATTATTCAATTTAAATGAAAAGAAATCTTTGTACACTTTTTGCAAAATATCAGCGATTTACCGCGCTCTCCCTCGGTATACACCCCAACGATCGACAACGAGGAATATAAATCTCGAGCGACCGAGAGTATATCTTCGAAGCCGAGAAAACATTAAAATCTCAGCGATACAGGAGAAGAAATAGAAAGACAAGAAATTCCAAGATAATTGACAGACTCGGTGTACTAAAGCTCCATGGGCCTGGAGTACAGTTAGAGGGACTTACGCATAATATGCTGGCACTCAACTGTAATATTCCAGACGATACTTAAAAGATGAACGCGCGTTATTGTTAACGTGTGGGTATACAATAAATCGTCGAACGATATGTAAAGCTGATTGACGCTCGCGCAAGTAATTACTTACGACGTCATTTTTTTTTCGTTCCATACGCAGTAAAATTCGCGTGTAGAGAATAACTGGAGTATCTCGTGGATCTTGTTAAAATGAAAAATGAAAATAAGAATCTGTGAATTTTCATCACGAATTTGCCGAAAATGTTGAATTCTGCTGCAAGTATTTCCTTCTTGTATTTGACACAAGTTGATATTTACAAATTTACAAATATTTACAATATTTACAGTTAATATTCTTGATCAAATCAGTAACGATTTTCCACACTAACAGATATCTCTCTCTGTCTCCGTCTTTGATGATGAAGTTCACAAGAAGACTTTATTACAAAAACGCGGTACAAGGTACTCGATTTCTTGCCTCACTTTTTTTATTCGTTACTCTCGAAGCAGAGTGGACAGTTTAACGGATATATCGGATATATCGCGAGAGAAAGAGACATGGAAGCTCAAAGGAATAGAGAGAGGGTGTATGAAGTGGCCTCGCCTTAATGGAAACGAGTTAACGACCCATGGAAAACGTAAACGCAGTCACGTACTCGTAGACTAAAACAGACGATATAACGATCGACGAGTGACCGATCGAGTGTCATTAGCGGGACGTTTACCGGTTCGCGGTCTTTTCGCCAAACGATTTCTTGCATTCTTCATATTCGTAGAAACCCCGCGAACGCTGTTTTCACCAATCGGCATTTTTTAAACTTCGAAATTCGGTCCAACCGAAGTCTGCCATCGAACGATACATCAAAACGAGTTTATCAGACTCGTCATCGAATCAATTCATCGCTTCGATACGATTACGCGATCATTGTAACCAAAAAACATATGCCATGATAATGAATTATTTTTTCTTTATTTTAAAATAATTTTATATGTACCAATTATTCAAGAAAATATTTAGTTAATAAATCGTTTTGCACCCATATAATACTTTGACGATTTATCATTTTCTAACAATGTCTATTTTTCTTTCTATTTGCAGGACGAAGTAAGTTTATCACCGATCGTCTAACGCTTCATTGATAAGAGACAACCCGGTACGCATCGAAAAACGTGAGCTTCATCGATTCAAAAAAGAAATCCCGCTTTTTCTAATGAAATAAGCAAAGAAAGCTACGATCTGGAGCTCTCAAAATTATACGAAAGTCTTTAAGATACGAAAATGAAAATCAAACAGAGTGGTAAACTTTGATAATCATTCTCGACGGACTTTGCGTCGGTACATTAATATTAAAATTTCAATTATTTACATTTTTTTGTTTGTCTGATAAAACATTATGCTAATTAATGCTGCAGTACTTTTTTATCTTCCTATTGATAAATTGACATACCGTGTTTTAAAGAGTATACGGTACGAAGATTTTGATATCTATATATCTATATGTCTGTCCATTTATCTTCATTTATCTTTATATCATCAGATGAATATCGTGCTAAAAATAGACGCTTAGAAATTCACCACGTTGATATTTATCAGCCTCGATACTGATCAAATATTGATTACTCATTAGTAGTTTGAACTAATGAATAACATTAATTCAAATAGACAGAGAATATCAGAAGTGATGATATTCACTGTCTAAAAAATGATTCGTAGAAATTAAAAATGGCAGCATTGGAGAGTTTAGACTTCGAGACTCTAGTTTCATAGATACAAGGAGAACTTTGATCACTGATAAAAACTGTAGTAGTTGAATGGTATTTTCAGAAAAGGCTCGAGAATCTTCTCAGCATTTTAGTAAAATTATTATCCTGTTTGCACTAAAGTAGATCAAATGTAGCAAAAACTAACATCTTGATTGAGCATAGAAGGCTATTTTTTCGAAAAATCGGCATAAATTTGGAAAACAACTGCGTTTTTTTCGAAACAACGTTTTCCGACCACCTGTTGGACAGTCTAAAAAACAATTTATTTCACTTATCGCAAGTTGCAGCTTTTATGGCTTATTAAATATGGCTGTTAAATCCATTTTTTAATCCGTTTGATCTGTTTTTAAATAATTTATGTTGAAAAATATGGTCGTACGTTTTAGAAAGACCGATTTTTTTTATCGTAACTAAATAAATGCGGTCCAGTCTATTTTTTGCAAATGTTGCTGTTATTTTTCTAAATTTCCAATCGTTGCAGTCGACGACAGTTTTCTGCATCGCTTTAAAATCTTATCTTTTACGTATAAAAAGTCTACAGTTCTGGAATAGACTTTCCCATGAAAAACAAATTCTCGAAATATGCAAATCACCGAGACCTGGCACGACCCCCTTAAGCCGCTTGACAAAAAAGTCTCTGAAAAAATATTCTTATAGATTACGTTCGCGCAGGTGTTTTATACTTTATATGTAGTACTAGGGATTAGAGATGCGCGCTCACGCGCGCGACCGTCTACATTTTCGCGCTGCAGCGCTCCATCTTGAATTAAGTATAGACCCCTACAGAACACATTATAATTCGGCATAAGTAGCAAATGGTGAAAAGCAAGAAATGTTTAGATTCAAAAATGAAGTACAAACAATGATAATTAACAAATCATAAATAATCTTCATAAAATGCATTGCCCAAAAAACTCAAAATTTTGTTTCAATAAGCCAACTTTGTATCACAAATATGTAATTAAATAAACAATTGCAATTTTACATAAAAAATTTACTTTGAAGGAAAACGCTTCTCGCGAGATCGTCTGATCGAAGAGTCATTTCTTGTAAATTTTATAAAACATTTTGAAAAAATTTTCCGAAAACAAACCATGAAACAACTTGTTTAGAGTTGTTTTCTCTATCCGTGGTTTATTTTTAATGCAGTTGTGGGTTGTTCTTTTCATCTAGCACCACATTAAAGTAAAACTCTTCCCGCGAGATTGTGTGATCGAAGAATCATCTTCGTACGCTTCTCGCGAGATCGTCCGATCGAAGAATCATTTCTTGTAAATTTTATTAAAAAACTAAAACTAAATTTCCGATAACCGGAAATGAAGCATCTTGTTCAGAGTCGTTTCCTCTATGCGTGGTTAAATTTTCATCGAGTTGTCGATCGTTCTTTCCATCTGCCGCTACCCTTAAGGGGAAAAAACTGAAACTAAATTTCCGATAACCGGAAATGAAGCATCTTGTTCAGAGTCGTTTCCTCTATGCGTGGTTAAATTTTCATCGAGTTGTCGATCGTTCTTTCCATCTGCCGCTACCCTTAAGGGGCAAAAACTGAAACTAAATTTCCGATATCTAACCGGAAATGACAGTCTCACAGTCTCGCATGAATTTCGCGGCTACGCTTATCACCGACCAATCACGAAACGAATAAAACGACAACAAAGCATGCAATATTTCGATATTTCGATCATTTCGATCTATATCTCCTCATCAACTTTTTATTAGAAGAATAGTTACGTTGAATCATCGAGAATAGAATCACAAAAATGTAGCTATTTCAAATTCCATCCGCGTCAGCCAAGTGGCGTGAAATGATCGGATAAGGTTCTAAGGAGATTAAACATTTCTTCAACCGTAAACGAGAAATCCAACACTTTACGTAGCAGAAATCGTACAAAGTATCGTATGGAATAGTCAGTAACATCAATGAGATACTATTTCGTATACTGAAGATCGAGGTCTCTTGGCTCTCGCGTGATATAAAACCGGCGTGGTTCGCGAAAAAACAACGATCAGGTGCTCGGCATATAATGCACTGTACATCGTGGAAGACCACCGGTCGGCCACCAAGCCACGTTCACGATCGTGTCGACACGCTTAGCCTCGTTTGTCCGCGGTCAACAACAGAGCGTTCTTTTAGTTTACAGTATCTCACGAGCGCCTTTGATCCTCTCTCGAATCTCCAAGCACCAGACGAGAGATCACGATTCTCGAATAAACGCGTTCAAAACCTCGTTTGTATCATCATAATGCCATGTGATTGCATGGTCAATGCCGAAAAGGACCTTCTCCCTTCGTTTTTTCAACCACTTTGTAAGGAAGCTTTGAATTTGGCACAAAATGCACGATCGATGTTTCTTTGATGCTCCTGATCTTCGGTTTGAAAAATATTATGTCGGTACGTCGTCTATTTAGTTGGCACAATTTTTCATTCAACTGTTGAGTAACGCTGGGCTTTGCTTCAGACGAGTCGAACCATCGATTTCAATACCATCGCTTTGGAATGTACGAAGATAGTAATTTACTTACAAACGTATACTGGTGTCATTAGAATGAAAAATGAGCTCGGAGATGTATTACTGTATCCTTCGATTAAGTCGATTAAAAATAACATGATCTTGTCGTTTCGTATTTATACTCGTGTGAATCGAACAATTTTTCGTTACAACATTGATATTTAGATTAAAGTAAAAAAGCTTTTTTCTTCTTGTGTCAAATAGAAGAATATTTTTGCTAGTAATCTCAACAGCTTTGCGGATAGACAATAACGTTTAAACCACATCAAGTGAAATAGATAATCTAGTTTCGTTGGTAAACGTCAAATCGATATTGTGTCTTCCGCCCCGTCCTCGAGATTACAATTATGATGAAGTCGTTGAAAGCCAGCTAAAATCGATATTCATGGATGAAGGAACGATTTGTCGTCATTAAAACATTTATGTATATTTATGCTGTCTCCATTAGAATTGATTGATTACAATATTTGTATAAAAACTTTCGATCCTTTCGGCTATCCTGTTATTGTCATGTCTTCAAGAAAATATCCTTGCTGTGTGTCATGTCGAGTGGAACGAGCCGTGGAAATGGTTTTATCAATTCCACTTTTTTTTATAACTCTAGCTATCGATGAGATCTGAGCCCTTAGCTTCCTGTGAAGTTTTCTGGTGTTAAACGAGAAAGCTAAGCGTCATTCCAAAGGAAATTTTCGATACGTTATCCGCAATAGGGTGTATGGACGGGTAGATGTGAGTCGAGGTATGAAATATCGAATAATCACACATCCATTCCCACGCAACTGTTTGGAAGGGAGGATGATTCGGTTTGGCTAGACCGAGAGCACAAATTTCGTTATCCTAGACTTTTTTGTAGTCACGTGTATAGTCTAGTCAGCTCGTAGTTGACGTCTAACTCAAAGACGATGAAAATTAGTGGTTCTCGCGAAGAATATACTCGATATGCAGGGTACATCCCGTACAGATCTTTCATTTCCCTCTTGAAACACTCGCATATTCACGACGTCGTGGTGTGAGAGACGGAAAGGCTGAATTTCCGTCTTTGAGAGACATTTCGGTACGTTATTGGTTTTGCTCTCCTGTGGTATCTTTCTTAGCGCCATAGAGCGGGAGCGAGCGAAACGAGAATCAGCCCTTCGGGACAACCAAAGAGAGTTCGCTCAAGTAATTAGACTGCCGTTCGTTATCCTTGCGGAGTCATGGTCCTACGAATATCTTACGTATTTTGAGACGGAAAACGCGAGCGTGTAGAAGCGTAGATACAGACGCTTTAGTAGAATTCAGCTGTCTGTCTTTTGACGGCTTCCCCGCTGTTTCTACTGCATAACCTAGCCTTGCCTATCCCTCCCTCCTTCTCTCGTTTTCTTCATCTTGTCTCTCAAAGTGAAAAGTGATATCCACCTTCTCGTTATTGATCCAGAATGACGGATAGTGTCCGTCGATTTTCGTTCTTTTTTTTCAATCGTAATGGCGATTTCGTCGGTTAAATTATATCCGTACATGCAAAACATCTTCATAATTCGATAAACCATACAAGTCTGAAGTGTAAACAAAGTTTTCAATCCTCTCTTCATCACTTTGTAGTTCTTTTGTCTCGAAAATGGGTAAAAATCATTGCTGCAGAGCTTTCATAAAAGAATAAGGCAAATTCAATTTGTTCAAGTTCCGTAAAGGGTCGATCGAATTGGAAACTAACATAAACATTAAAAAGACAACTGCGTTAAATTTCAAACGTTTTTCTACAGAAATTATAATAAATTAACCTGAATAATGATTTTTTCATGCAGCAGATTCAGATGCATCGACAATGGGACAGTTATAAATGGGTGGTGATTCTTTTAGATGGATTCAAGAGGTTAATTGCAGAAAATGAGAAATTCAATAGAATGATTGATTATGGTGCGATATAATCGATGTCAAAGTTCAGACTCTGCGGTAATTGAAAAGCATTATATGCTCTTTATTGACGAATCGTTCGACGTTCATTTCGACCGGACGAGATTTCCGCACGCGGCCAAAGATTTCACCACGTTTATCGATCGAGAATTTGTACAAAGTTTCCCTACATCGTTATAGGTCCAAAAATATGTACACACGTATATGGACATGCGTACAGTACATGGATACATAAATGCGATAATGGTCGTGGACTCTCTTCTGGTTCGTTGGTATAATCGCACGCGGCAGATCGGCACCAGTGATACCGAACTCGCGCTGGTTCACTACTTCTCTCCTTTCTCGCGGGTGTTGATCGTTATGATTTGATTTATTCGCAATTATATACAGCATGCCACGTTCCCTTCGTGAATTATCGCTATA
Organism: Heteropelma amictum; assembly: GCA_959613375.1. NCBI lineage: Eukaryota > Metazoa > Arthropoda > Insecta > Hymenoptera > Ichneumonidae > Heteropelma > Heteropelma amictum. The sequence continues at coordinate 6,067,437 of OY390724.1, forward strand.
CATGCCACGCGATTTTTATTCCATATGTGTTTATATATATATTTGCAATTTTGTAGATTTCTTATGTAGTAAATATATATACGATTGATAACAGAAGCGCGTGCAACAATAAATATAGCTTCTCTGTATGCTGCAATATTTTACCAACGTTTCGACAGCTGAAGAATTACACGAATTGTCTAGCTAATATTCGTTTGACGACGGAAAATAAAGACATTCAGACACAATAGTAAGATCTCTTCCCGATTAGGTCTACGCACATGAAAATTTCGATGTTTCAATAGAGCTTTGTTCACAGACTCGCGAGTAGCGACAAATTTCGGCGCCTTCTGTTATCGATTTTGTAGGGAAAAATATTAGTTACAGTTATTACTTTTATCCATTATTGTTGCACTTTTCTCTTATCGCCTGCATAAATAATGGCTCACTTTCTCATCAGAGTTTTTAGGTAATCGTTTACGTAAAGACACCCTTAAGAAATGCTCTTCGTAGAGAAAGCCAAACATTAAAAAATATTCGATCCTGATTTCTCAACGTTTTCCGAAAAAAAAGTTCCTTAAACTCGTTACCGAAGTTTATCTGAATCGTAATAACGCCTAGTTCATCTCGGTCATGTGCATCCGAACCTTTGGGAGCTTCGAATGTAGTTTGGCTATTAACTGACATGTGGCATACACTTTAGTCATCTACGATATATATCGAGATGCATACACGTAAATGCATATATACACAAACGCGTATTGTGCGAGAATAAACTAGCATGGACATTTACGCGTGCCCTCACAATGATGCCAGCTACAGGATAGCGCGCAGCATCCATACTGCGATAATAACGTCTTTGATTTACGATAGAGCCGAGTCACGTCGGAAGTTGCACTTTTGCTCTCACTCTTCTCATCTCTTTTGCACTCGTACGATAAGTGCTAGTTGCTTATGCTACGAGCATACGCACTTATCGCTTTTACCTGCAAAATTCCTCGTGAACGATGTGAGGGAAAGTGCCCGGTGCTCTCCATAACAATCCCGAGGGAGTTTTCTCACAGACAGGAACCTGATAGGCGCGATCAATTTGGAAAGGTCCAAAGTACGCAACAGAGGAGAACAGTTCCTGTTACTTTTTATTTTGATCAGCGTTCGTTGCAAATCTTTAGCACGGGAAAGATCGCGAGGGTGAAGGGATTGATAGTTATTCATTTGGTTTGGTGTGTCTAACATTTATTTCGATGCGTTCTGTAATTTAACGCCTGCATTGGTGAATGTTATCTGCAAGTAGTTGGCTTCGTGGTTAGGTAGTTACTTTGAATACAGTACAAGGCCATTTGGGACGGAAATTTTTATAATTTTGAAAAAATCTTATCCACGGTACTCTGCTAATGCTGACGAAAAAAGGGTCATCATGCTTTGCCATTAACCGCGTGAGATACGAACGCTAAAAGTCCAAAAATCGTCAAAAGTCTTGCGTCTTATTTTCGTTATTATTTGACCGCGATAATCGTAAGATATTCCAAAAATATACTTTAAAAGGCAAAGTTCAATATTTTATAACAATTCGTAACTGATATTTATGCTCCAAAGTCTGCAAATACTTGAAACTAATGTTCGAACAGAACAGTCGCCGTATTGAGAAGTAAAACATAGGCAAGAGTAAAACGAAAATGAAGGGAAACAATTTTTGTTTAGTTTTTCTTCCAGCCTCGTTATCTTCACGTAGTAATAAGACATTTGCCTATCCATCACTCTTCCTTTTTTTTCCTTAAGCTTCTACAAGTCCTCGAAAAATTATTCCGTATAGTCTTATCCGGCTGCAGTTGATTAAATTTCCTCCCCCACTAATCATTGCAGCTCCTCCCTTTTCTCTTGTATACGAATATAATTTTGTATCATTACACCCCTCACTTATTCGTTTTCATCTGACATATTGGCAGACACTAATTAACGGTAGGAATTTCACGTGTGCCCTCAGGTCCGAGAACGCGTCGCGTCAAAAGAACTAGCGACTCACGCAGTGCCGGAACAACGCCGGAGGAAAAGAGGCCACGTACAGCGTTTAGCGGTGAACAGTTGGCAAGGCTGAAGCGTGAATTTGGCGAGAATCGTTACCTAACGGAACGAAGACGGCAACAATTGTCAAGGGACCTCGGACTCAACGAGGCGCAGATAAAAATTTGGTTTCAGAATAAACGAGCGAAAATAAAAAAAGCCAGCGGTCAAAAAAATCCACTCGCGCTTCAACTGATGGCTCAAGGTTTATACAATCACTCGACCGTGCCTCTTACGAAGGAGGAGGAGGAACAGGCAGCCGAACTTCAAGCCAAATGACAAACTTAAACGAAAATAAACGAAATTAGAGTATATCGGTCGGTCACGGACCGACCAATTACAGCCAAAAAGTGAAAACAAAAAGATATTCTCATTCGTCCGATCATCGTTAACGACAAAATATATTTAAAGAATTATTATCATTATTATTATTCTTCTTCTTCTTATTATGATTATCATCATCATTAGCATTACAAATATTATTATAAAATGACGGATTATCCGGGAGGTTATCGCGACGAACTAGCGGCAGTCCCAGTGTGCCATTTTAAAATAATCGAAGATGCGAATGGAGATGCACGTGAGGATATAAAACGTGATCTTTTTTTTGGGACAATAAAGTCCCCTCGCGTGAAGAGGTTACGATTTAATTTATTGTACAAATGTAAAATAGAATGACGGTAGAGAAGGGACAAAGGAGAAATAGGGAGGGGGGATGGAGGCAGATAAATGGACAAAAGAAGGGCCTCAACTAAATTGCCGGCATTTATTGCAAAATGTGCAATACGAAAACATATAAATATAACCAAGGAAGTACCATCGAATGAGAGTGCTTGTAAATTTGTGTGTGTGTGTGTACACAAGTGGCGTTTGATCGAAACGTGAAAATTGAGCGAATGTGGTTGGCAAATCGAGAGGGGAAAGAGAAAAAAATCAACGTGTAAATACTCAATCCCACCCGCGTGTAGTTTAGCAGTAATGTTGCGCCTATATAGACTGTTTAAAGTATCTTAGTTATTTATTTACTGCGCTGCGTCTCTGCAGACGTGCGGAGATGAAGGGGGAGAGAGAGAAAAAGAAAAGTTACTGGCGAGAGTTGAAATAGATAAACATGCAGATGATACAATCACTTTGAAGAGACAGAATGAATAAAACGTCGAGCAAACACAGGAAGAGGAGCTTTTACTGGAGCAAACATTGAATCTCAGACAGACGAACGGACGTGGACGAAGAGTGAAGGAGAAAAACGACGAAAAAAATGTCACGACGATACTTTCGCAGGAATAAGGTGAAAAAAAAGAGAGAAGCTAAATTTCAGTCAAGAGAAAAGATGGAAACATCGTGATAGTTGTAAGATTATTTAAAAACGATTAAAAAGTATTCCTAGTGATCGAAAATCTACGCAGAATACGAGTCTTTTAATTTTATCTCCGTATCCATACACATTTCAATATCGTCCAAGACCCTCAGTCCTTTTTTCCATCATTTAAAAATGTCGTTGTGCGTCTTCGTGCATACGTATAAATTCATCGAATACTCGATCGATAATTCGCTTTCTCCAGGTAAGTCTATATTTTGCCAATATATTGACACGATATTGTCATAAACAATAATCTTGTACGATAAAAGAACTGCAAGTGTTATTCAAAATACACAATTAATCGTTCAGTCACAAAAATATTCTTACTCGTTTCACACTGTGCAAAAGTCAACCAATCGAATGTTTACTAGTAAAAAAACAAACGGAGCCTATATTTCACCGTCGCCTACACAATTTATAAAGGAACATAAATCATCGATACATCGTTGAGACGATACACGAGGATTTTGAAAAAATACCGTAACTGTTTTTTTTTATGTCCAGCAAACAATTATTTTTCCTCAGATTTTGGATACTGAAGATTGATAAAACAGTCATCGCATGAAAATTCACGAATTGAAATTCCGTGCACGGAAATTTATAGGGTGAGTTTTCCGTGCTTGCTCTTTGTCGAGCCTGGTTGTGCCTCTGGAGGTTGAGGATAGTCGCTCTTGAAGATAAAAACTTTAGGGCGGGTCCAGTCGCGGTGGTTGCATGGGTACGCGGCATTGGGAATTTGGCGCATGCCTGTTTCCGCAATTTCCTGACGATATCTAACGCAACACGATCTCAACATCACTCGCTTCCATACGATACACGTATTTGTATATACAAATATACTCGTAGGCACGCAGACGTATATACATTCAATCCTCCCATCGTGGCACTCGTTCAACCCCTATTTCAATATGCTGTGGCTTCATTTATACACACAGAGGAGTTTCACCCTCGATGGCGGCGGTGAAAATGTCGAGAGCCTCGCGCCCAGTCGCGAACGAGATATCAATTGATTTATAGTCGAAAGGTGGCCATCGTTGATATCGGACGTTGCGGGGGTGCGGCCACGCCTACGCAACCAGTACAAGTGGCTTAAACCCCCGCACAACCTGTTTACGCTGTCGTTCGTAACATTATAGACACAGATATATGTCTCGGTTGGATATTACAGCGGAATATAGGGTGAAATATTCCAAAGAGGGCGAGAATTATGGCAGGGGAGGGGTGTACATGCCGAGGGGAACCATACGTCTCGTTAAACCTCAACTATCAAACCATACATACGTTTTGAACGCTCTAAAATTTTGCATTTTGGGGCAGACATTTTTTTGTGAAGGTTAAAGAAGGTATGTTAAAAAGATGGGTGAAATAATCCTTCTAATAAAAAAAAGTTGATGGGTTTCTGAAGTTGATCCTTGATCGAAAAAATATAGCGCGGTTGTTGTCTATTCGTCCCCTGATTGGTCGGTGAAAAAAGAAAAAATTTCGTGGCAAAATTCCGTTTGCTTTCTGATGCTCGCGTGTGTTTTGTTTTTGATTGAATTTGACAGTTATCGGATTTTGACAGATTAAATTACATAAAAAATAAGGCGCTGCAGCGCAATCGTGAAATCGTACGCGTGAGCGCGAGTACGCATCCCTGTGGTATAAAAAAATAGATATATCTTGGATGAAGGGACGGTGAACATCAACCTACTAAGATATAAGGTGTCTCGCCAAAAATTCTTAGGAATCTCTCAGGGATTTCTTAGGAATTTTTGCGTGATTTTAACTTTTTTTGCCAGCTCTGAATTACAGATATAAATATACAGCACGAAGTTTTCAGTAAAATGACACCATTTTGACCGCTTAATGTTAGAGATGCGATATAACGTAATCAATAAAAACCAAAAGTAGATTTTATACATGTCCACATAATATAAAATATGTAAATAAATGAATTATAATTTAATTCAGTGATATAATATTTCACCCCTAATACGAATCGAATATCCTGCGAATTACACAAGTTTTCGCACCTCGGCTAAGTTAACTTTCACAAGTGGCTGTTTATTAACATTATTATGGTTCTTAACGTTACTACCACCAATGTTTTAGAGAAATTAAGCTGTGCGTGCATGCACGTGGTTCAAGGGTTGCTTTAGGATTATTAGAAAATGGATAAAATTATAACATGGCAAATGGTTAATCATGATTGATTGATTTTTAATTCATTACTTTCCTTCCACAGTTACTTGCAATCTTTGCTGTAAAAATTCTCGGTTCAATCACGTATTAGTAATCTAATCTTTCATCCTACAAGTAAGAAATACCAGTCGCCAGTCAGCGTTTTATGTGTGCGTGTGATACCGTTTCTACTCAATATTCGGCGTAGCAAAAGCCTCTGTCGAGAGTTCCGGCGTACACTCGATGAATTTATTGACCCACCCGATGCTCTGCGCGATCTCAAAGCCACTTTGGTATATTTTACCAACCCTTAATTCGATGGGTCACGGCAGATAACGTTACACATATATTGAATAGGGGAATCGTTTGAAAATGAATAGTAGCTCGGTAACACGAAAACCTTGAAATATTTAATGCAGATGAGATACATTATCGGAAACTGAATTTCATTTTTTTTACTTGAATAATGACTATTCAAATTTACAGAACATTTAGATCGAAGGTATATCTTTGAATTTTAATACAGTTTCAATTACTACGAAGGCTCTGTTCGAAACGTCAGGATTTTTCGTTGACGACAGGAGGGAAGAGCAAAAATGCTGAACTTTTCGTTGTTGCGTAGAGATTCCTGTATGTCCAAGCCATGAATGATTAAGTGGCAGCAGGAGTTTCCGTTGAATGAATTTTTCGCTCGATGTTACAAGAGGTAAGTAATAGCCAACATTTGAAGTACAAGATTCGGAGGGACAGGTAAAATGATGGAGGGATGAGTTGTCTCTGTATGTGTATACAGTTTATACATCCCGTAGCTGTTTGCTTAATCTTTGTCTTTCCGATCATTCAGTCAAAACTCGACGACTCAAAAACCTCGCCGAGGAATTGACGTGATCTATCACGGACGAAAATCGGACTTCCGTCCATCGTTGCTTTTCCACACTCGAGAATCTCTTTCCATAACCAACGAGGAGACGAAGCAAAAACGTGTTGCGTGCTAAATATATACACGAGATGAGAACGAATGATCGTTCCTACGCGCGCCGATCAGATATCGATGACCGTGTGGAGACCCGCCATATTTCTCAGTCGTTTGCATTGCAACGGACTCTCCGTTAAAATTTGACATGTAAATATAACTCGACGATTCAAAAAAAAATGTAGACTTTAAAAGATCATTAAGTAAATAAAACATTTTAGTACATCAATGAAAAGCAGTTGGATACAAACGCCGGTGACTGTGACCAAGAGAGTCTTTTTTTAGGCTTGTACTGTACTCGGACTCATTGACGATTTTATAGGAAAATTTATTCGAGAACTTCAAACTTTTTATACACGAGACACGTGGTTTAAAAGCGATACGGAAAATTGTTTTTTTTTTTTAGAGAAGATCAGTCATGATCGTCATGATCATCCCGATCCGTTTACGTGCGGGGGAAAAAACGGATGGGCGGACTCTTGAATGTTTATTGCGACCTTTTTTGCAACGTGAATTGCCTCAAAAGTAGATTAAACGGATTGAAAAGTATATTGAATTATTGTAATTCTTTATGCAGAACAAGCGTGAAAAATGTTAACTTGATGGGGGCAAATTTTTTCGCCCAAGACCATAGTTCCTTTATAACATTTCTGCGTATATTTACTAGAATCTGTAGTTTTTGGAAAATGGATTTTTTTAAAAAAACATCCAGCACTGCTCTCCCAGGAAGTAGAGTCAGTTGAAACATAAAAGAAAGTAAATTATTATTGTTCCCATCATTTTTTAAATGCCTGGTTTTGAAGTTACAACTTCTGGAACGAATAATATCATCATCCTCCATTATTTAATAACAAGGGTAAGAATATTATTGCCTGGTCACATTTCTGAGTACTCGATACTTGTGAATGTACGTTTATCGAATATTCTCGCTGGTCAGGATGAATGCGTGAATAACGCGAGACTGACCTCTCTGAGGCATCGTAAAAGAGGCTGCCGTGGAATGCCGAACACGCCAGGTTAAAGCCTGAGCTGCTGCTGGTCTTCCCATATCCATACACATCATCCTGGTCCATTCTTTTGTCTAAGAGGGCGCGTGTCTCATTTCTCGGTATCATTTGTAAACATTTCAGGACGCACAAAACGAAAAAGAGAGAGAGAGAGAGAGAGAGATGAAGATAAGAATAAAAATTGAAGACAGAGAAGGAATATCATTGCAACGGATCTCTGCTGGAGCAGGCATGTGTTCGACCTCACCAAGATGCTTTTGCGCCAAGTGAGTATATGCACGCTTGTTTCTATATCTGTGTACGTATCTGTAAATTGTGAATGTATATAATAAGTAATGCAGAAGGCTTCCCAGCGAGCCAGTGACAGACAGAAGCGCGAGTCTGTCAAGCCAACGATCCTAATCTGACAGGGACGTATGGACGGACGTACTTTGCCGCGTGTGCGACCCTGCGATATCGTTGTAGCAGCTACTTTTCTTTATTCTTATTTCCACAAAACGATGAAGTCCCTTGAAACCTACTCTCTCTTTCTCGTTCCTAATTAATTATTAATCATCGGAAACGGGTAATTTCCATGTATGTTCAACTCTGCTGCGTGCACTCTGACCTCAGTGAAAGAGTTGACAAATTGAAAGATGAAATCGTTTATCGCCTTTAGCACGAAGCAAATCCAAGATTATTTTTGATCGATGACTCGCAGATTACGAACATCCGCAGCTTGTGAGATATCTTCTAGTGGACGGCAAACCTAATCCTGAGTCTTCGGTTGACCTCATTTACAGTGCTTTTACAAGGATATTTTCGTTCTCTGGCAATACGTACACTTATAGAAGGATTACTGTTGTTATTCCTATAGATCAACGTCATTGTGGGTCCGCTCAATGCTTCTATCGGTGGATACGTCAATCGACGTTCGATAGTAATTACTACGCCCGCAAGGACACCAACGATCCGATCGTTGACGATAAAACGAGAAAATAGCCGGGTACCTTCGTTGTCTCGTTATTAAACGTCCGTTCAACGATGGCACTTGAGATGCACCGCGATCGGTGCATCGCCCGTTTTGTAGAGAATGACTATAAGCAAGGTCGAGGTTGTATTACCAATATCCCGAGGATGAAAGAGACACTTATTTATCATGCATGAAAAAAAAACCAAAGTACTCCTTTTATATGCGCCTACAAAGACGAAGAAAACAAGACTGAGACAATTTTGCCCTCGTGGATGCTGGTATTAAAATTGATGGTCAACAACGAACGTTGACGTGTCGTCTTATAAGCCAATACGTTATGTTGATGGATCAATAAATTATATCCTAAAAACGCACGAGAAGGACTCATTCGAGAAGGTTGGGATCCGAGTGTGTGAGTCGATCGGTTTCCTTCGGAGTCTATCGTGCTAGATATGCTTCGCAACGGAAACACTGTTTTGCCCTCTTAATAACGTTGCGTTAGTAGGAATCAATTTACTGACAATAAACGAGACGAACATTTTAATGGACCTCGAAAATCATAAAGATGATAAATGGCAATAAAAAATGCAAAGAGCTGTATTAGTTTATTCAAATAGAAAATACATAAACAGAAAGTGATGTTTGAGGGGAAACTGCTTGTATCCTGATCCCCAAAAATCCTTCGGACCGGCACAGTCGTTGAAACTCTTTTTCTCGCTGAGATGAAATCCGCTGCTTGTACTTATTTGCTTTGCAAATTTTGCCATCATACTGATGAGCGTTTTTTTTCTTCGTAGGCAAATTTCAAGGTACTCCTTTGCATAGAAAAATTCGGCTATTTATAAATACAACAAACGTGATTCTCCGAGTCTACCCAAAGGCTAGGACCATGCAGATTTTTAATGCTGAGAAAATACGACGTGCAAATCCAGCGGGATTGAAAATGCTTATACATTCTGTGATTTTTTTTAAACCTGTCATAGATTTTGGAAGCTCTTGAAAAAAATGGTTTCACACGAGCTGCAGGTTTCGTCTAATCGAGGAAAGTCCTTCAAACAGCTAAAGCAATCCCACGTATTTCTGGCAAACATACAAGACGTCTTTGAAAGCCAACGAGAATAAAACATGTTTCTTTTTCAATACCTCAAAAAAATAAGTAGAAGGCAAAAAAGGGAAAGTACTTTTGTTCGAAGGTTCGAATTTTCAAAGTGTTTCCTTATTCGGATATGAATTCGGTTATTTCTCGCATAATTATCGACGTAAATGGTACGTGGACGGTTTGTAAAATTCGTTTTATGAAGCAGTATACAGAAATAAAACGAACGAATGGTCGAGAGAGAAAGACGGAGGAGAAAGAGACTTCGTGTCTTGAAAAGAAAGTTCTTGTTCTCGATTTCGCGATTCTCCTCGCGCTTCCGCGAATCTTTAGGATTCGAAACTTAATGGCTCAATCGACGATCACGGTGAGTTGTTCCGGCAACTCGATGTGTGGGCCCTGCGGCAACAGAAGCGAGAGGAATAAAGAGGAGGAGAGAAAGAGAGTTGGAAACCATCGCGAAATTTTCTTCGTCTTGATGCGTTTGACATCAGCATCGAAGAGCTTATATACAGTTCGGACCCTGAAGCGATTAAGAGTAGACACGACGAGAAGCTGAAAAGGATCAGTCGACGAGTACGTTGACCAAGACAACCGGTGCTCTGTTGCTCTCTGTTCGCCGCGTACGAGTCTGCTCTCTCGGAAATACTGCCAACGATCCTCAAGTTCGTTTTTAGACGGAGCACAAGACACGGAAAGAAATGAGAAAACGCTAAATGACCGCGAGATGGACTCGCGCTACTCTCATGCATGAATGCAACGTCACCTGCCGTTCTTAACCCGGTTTCAAACCCATTTTTATATAAATTTACAAATATATATATACACACACACAAACATACATTATACTCTATATATACAAGATCCGAACTCTTCATTAACCAATGTTGTACACGAGCTTGCGACCGACGATCCTTGTTCGAGGTCCATTACTCGGAACGACTAAAAAAAACTTGTCTCGTTAAAATTGCCATTTGTTCGAGTCTTTGCATGTACAATAAGGGCCACATACTATTTTCTGCGAGGATCTGCGTTCTTATCACACAAATTGGCAAGATAATCCCCAAGCAGAACAAGCCGTAACTTTTTCTAAAAGTACAGTTTGACCGAACGACATTGTCAATTTCTCCTCCGAGTCGAGCGGAGTCTATGAACTTCTCGATATATCGCATATATTACATCGCAGATCTTGTGTTCGGTTCCTAGGATCGAAGGCTAAAGATGTAAAATGATCCGTATCGTGTTGCTAGGATATAGACGAGGCCTCGGGTGAATTGGGGCGCCCACCCGAAACTACGATGGACCCATGTATATGTATGTTTATTTTTTGTTTTGTTTTTTAATATGTATAATATTCGGTGACTGTGAGACCTTTTGCCGAAGAGATTTAAGTGAGTTGGAGCATCTCCCGCCATTCGTGGAATACTTTTTGACAGTTTTCGGCCTCGACGAGACTACACGAGGCACGACCTCGGGTTCATCCCGACCTAGGCACTCTCTACCGAGGGATCCTTCAAGGCACGTATCTACATCTTTCGTTACCCAATGTATATATATATCTATACATGTATATGTATATAGTATATATTTAGTTTCATCGTGCCATGTCCTTCTTTACGCGTCCGCGCCTTCGGACAAGTTTCAGCTCTAAACACGTCCCGGTCGATTCTCACCGGGCACGTCACACAGCTCTATCCTTTCGTACCGTACGTCCAACATACCTCGTGTGTTTCACAATAAACCTCAGGATTTTTTTCAACATTATTCTCCTTCCTGCGGCTCCACTGACGAGACTCGAGCGACGCTTTTTTTCTTAATGATATATTTTTTCTTCATCAAGAAGATGTATCCACTCGGAGCGAATTTCAGAATGATTATCTCGACTGATCGCTCCGAGGAATCGTTGGAAACTTCCGCATTCCTTCGCAAATTGATCGACGGATTTCTTCTACGTGCGTTCATACGCTTGCGGAATTCACGGTGGTTTCGATCGCGAAAAGAAATCACTGATTCATTGCCTCATACGTTTCGATGTTACGTTTGCACAAATGTGAAGTACACACACACAAACACACACACACACATGGACACAAGCATGTATGTATATAAACATTTCCGTCATCCGTCATCGAAAGAACATGAGGAGCTAAACTTTGAAGGTTAAAATGGCCTAAACAAAGTTAAGTTCGCGAGAGAATCGGGATAAAACAAGGCGAGATCGTAGGGCCTGAGGATGTTCGAAGCCTCGGAGGATGAACCGAGGGAGAAATTCCTGGATGCCTCGTCAATGACTCATCCGGAAGGTACCTCGATCGAGCGATCGAAATAGATCCGCGAAAAGAGGCAAATTATCCAAGAGAGGAAAGATGCAGCGACGGACCGGCACTCTGTGTGCACCGGCTGAAGGAAGAACGGGCAGTGACTGCGATGCAACGATAGCAGCACGCAGTTGAGGCTGGTTGAGGCGCCCGGACAGAAAGAGTGGGGAAACACAGCATCGTGTTGTGACTTGGTGGGAGGGTTGAAGCAGCAAGAGCCAACGGAGTAGGAACGGTGTCCTCTTGAAGGAGGAAGAGAGAGAGAACAAACGAGAGGTTTGTCTCTCTCTCTCTCTCTCTCTCTCTCTCTTGCTCTCTCGTCGGAGCACCATAGGAGAAAAGAGGTGGGTCTGAAACGCCAGGACCACACACGACGCTCCACGCGTCTGCGTCTCGGTTACATTGCTTAATTGTAAACGGCCCAGTGACTCTCAAATCGCGGCTACTTCTTGTACTTTCAATATCCAATATCCGTATATATCTATGGCGCATGCGCAATTCGATATATCCATGTTTCAATATTTAACGATTGCCAGCCTCGGGCTATTCTTCAAATCGCTTTTGCAAGTACTGTTTGCTAATAATCCAGCAATGACTAGGTTTACTCTTCGAGAAGTGTGTCGCCAACTTGAGAATCTTGCCCAATTCATCCTTCGTTGTATCGAGCGCAGTGTTCTCAACCCTCTCGATCGCCAGAGGGGCACAGTGGTGGCTCGTACAACGTTGCACGGTTTTTTGTCTTCCAAATGCTACGATTCTGACGTCTCATGGCCGGGAATGGATAAATCGTAGCGAGACATTAAAATCAGCGAAATTTGCGGTGTTCTAATGACAGCCATCGTGACTATTTTACATTCTTCCCGTCTCTCCGCCGTGTAACATTTCTTTTTTTTTTTTTTTTTTTTCAAAATTTGTTACAACCTTCGATGAAGCTTCACTGACTCCTCTTAACGATCCACAAATTCTATTCACGGAGGATTGACATGCTTGTTTATTCAAGCGTGCAAGAGCATTGTTGGTTGGAACAGAATCTGCTCTCCGATCGCTGTTACGCAACTGGCCCGATGGTAATGTTCTTCTGGCAATCTTTCGAAGCTTCTCTCACGATAATGAAACTAACCGCCACGCGATTGGGAAGGCAAAGTAAGAAATGAGGTTTCTCTCGTTTAAGAGGTGAGCTGTCGTCGATATTATCGACAGGTTGCTTCCCTCTCTCTCTATCCATTTTCGGCCAAATGGTCAGAGAGGCGGCGCACGTCGGAAGGTCAAAGAGTTCGCAAAAGGGGCTCCTTATCCGCGACATAATTAATTCCGGCGATTGTTGCCTCCTGAAGAGCCAGCAGGACTGCGACGACGAGAGAGAAAACGCCGTGGCGACGATTCCAACTAATTAAAGTCTCCCCTCTGCTCTCAGAACCGTTGATACACAATATCTTACTCTTTTTTTCTTCCTCTTCTTCTTCTTCCTCTTCTCTGGTTGCTCCCTTCGCTTCTTCTATTCATTTTTTCCGCTTTCGATCTCTTTGCCGCAAGAATCAATATCATTCAGATTCGTTACGCCTCCTCCATGGAGAAAAGCAGCAGGATCAATGGTACATCTCGAAAAAAACAGTGATGAGAAACAACGGAAGTGTGAGAAAGCTAAAAGTCACTGACCCATCGTTAGCCTGATTGTCGGTAATTCGTTCCATTCTATTACACGCAAGGATATACACTCTGCATTCACACCAACTTTCGTAGATAATCAGTGACGTCGAAGAGCCGAATAATGATGTGACTAAATCATGATTGCACGATGACGAGTGGTATGTAAAGATATCTTTGGTCATTTCGATTTATTACGTCACCCACTGCTTACATACCCAAGCGCCTTGTTGTAGTCAATTTCGTACAAACTTAAACAGATAAAATTGAATTTGTCCGGGGAATGCCGCAATCCATATCGGTTTCCATATCGATCGATCGATTCAATTCGTATCAATTTTTAACATTATACCATTGATCCTCTTTACTTCCTTGATTCCATATTTCTCCTCTCGAGTATCAAGATTCCGCAAAATACGAAACGTTGATAATAAAAAATATATAAGACTTGTCAATGGATTGTAGCAATATACGACAACAGCATATTAAGATATATTCATCGATACAGAAAGATATTTGTATTCAGACCATGAAATCAAAGAAATTCAAGAGGATAACTTCCGCAAATGATTTTCTTCCTTTTTCAAATTTCACTCACGCGAATTTCACATCCTCTTCATTTTCTTAACGATTTGACCGTCCGTTTCCAAGAATCAAAGTTGCCACTGATCACAGCGTTGTTTCGTCGTTCTCCATGCGCTATAGACAGCATCGATGAGAGCATTGGCGACATGGATGCTGGGTTCCATGCTTCCCTGCCAGACCGTTCGTCGCCACCGTTCGTCCCTCGAGGCCTCCGCAAGTTTGCCCACCTTAATCACCTCGTGTGCGTCTAGCGAGCTCACTCAACCTCAAAGTAGTCACTAACCACGGTATACTTAACTTTCATCTCCGGTTGAATTTTGCAGATCATTATAATTTTCGTGGGAGCTGCGCCGTATCGTCTCGGGAAAGAGATCATTGCTCTCAATGGGTACACTGTAATTGTCATTTTTTCTGCGATGCGATTTTAAAGAGCGGAAAGCTTGTAAAATGCGAGTAACGAAGAATGTCCAATGACTTTTGACAAGCTTATATATATATATATATGTATACGATCAGGCCTGAAGGTGAAAAACAGAGCAATGACAGCCCCGCTGGTTTATTATTAGGAAAGTCAGCAACGCGAGAGTCTCTTTCGTGTCTACGGACAATCTTCGTGTCTCGAGCAATAGCTTATTGCAGAAAACCTCCCGGCTCTTTGCAGCAGGATCCCTCTCTCATTATTATCGTACAATTTCAGCGTCCATAAGATATTTTTTTCCGTCCTTCCAAAAAGGAACGTCATCAACGAGTTCGGACACGGCCGAAGACGCCTCTCGTTTACCGAAAGCACAACGCAAACTGTGGAATTTTTGTGTCACATCTACGATTTTAGCGTACCTTGAGAGGCAGAAACGGACGACCATAATTTCGAGGGCAACCGACGTCAACCAGTTATTGTTTTCATAAAATAGATGGTGGTAAATCAAGGTAACATCGATGGTATCATTTACAACTTGTTTTTTCCAGTCGGTAAGACGATAGAATTCAAACGGCAGGTTTTCGTGATAAAACAATGCGTCGTTTTGCATTAAACATGGAATTTATTACTATAGTACGTTACTACTTTCCTCAGCAATGTGGAATCTTGCTAAGCCATACCCATTCCGTCCATGGAAGGTAATAATACCGATAATGGTATCGCAAATCTGGTAATTGAGCACCTAACCACAATGATCACTTGCTTGCATGAATAATGAAAATTGTGTATGTTCCCACCCGGATCTTCGGGCACTATTCGTTTAAGTCTACCGGCTCAGTTTGAATTTCCGGAAAATCTTTTAACCGCATAACCAAGAGTACGGTTCTGCAGCTTGGAGGGTGGTCTGAAGAGGATTATGTTTACTGTCATTATGACGTCGTCAAGAAATTGCATATTGTTCCCAATAGTTAATTCAATTACAAACGTTTTTTCTGCAAATTTCAAAATCTGTACACATAATAGAATCGTAAAGTTTCTGCGATTGCACCTTGAAAAAATATCATTCGGGCGATGGAAGATGAGTGACAAAATGCATCGGAACCATTTTTTGAAGCTGTCGCGAGGGCAACCTCGTCACCTCAGCACCACAGTGCTTTCCTATCAATATGCGTGTCTAAACATTCAGAAAATTGTCAAATTCGTGTGACTACACTTTGAAAATGTTTGTGAAAATGATTCTTTGGAGAATGAAGGGTCAGACACGCGTGGTGCAGAAACTACTCATCCGATTTGAATGTAATTTTCGAAAAAACATCGAATTAACTTTGCAGCAACTTTGAATCCTCGTTTTACGAGTGGCTTGCGGAGGAAGTTGTATAATACGAAAGGAGACAAATCCGTATAGATTTGACATCGCGGTTTTTTTCAACCAATGTCTTCGGGGTGGCTAGTAGGTGACCAGCTGATCACGTGACGTGGCAGGGCCACCCATGTCGCTGTTCTTTGCTCGCATCTATCACGGAGTCACCTCTTCCTCCCTTTTTTCCCTCGTCCTTATATTCCACATCCTCCCGTACCACCCTCGCATCTTTCCTTCATTCGGACCCGTTCGCTTAAGCTCTTCCTCCCTCCGCTTTTGATGAAAGACCCCGTTCATTTTTGGTTAACCACATTAGTCCTTCTCCTCTTCGTCTTTCTCACGACTTTCTCTTTCTTTTGCTTCGATTCTTGGCAGTCCGTCTTAAATCTGAAGGATCACTCGTTACCACATCAAAGTCTTACCCACTGGCAATATTCAGAGTGAATTCACGAGAGAAAATGCCGTAGTTGTACGCGATGTTTTTGAAACTACCGGATGATTCTATTGCGGTTGATACCTTGCAAATATGAGCACTGAGTGCGTTTATCCGAATAACGTATTATTCCACATCTAGCGATAAATATTTGCAGCTCAAAGGTGGAGTATAAATATATATATTTAAAAGACCCATACGTAGAATATTATCGTGAAATACCAATAATAAAGTAAAGATACCCATTAACGGTAATTGCGATCATTTCCAATGAATCGACTTGATGTGGGTTTTAAGTAGGGGGAAATACGAGCTCGAAGTGATAAAAGCGAAAAAGACTCTTGAGATCATCGTCCTCGCCCAGCCTCCGATACGATGAGTAGCGTCATAATCTTTGATTTTCGCAGGAAATCGTTTCTGCCGTTTCTGAATTCCTCTTAAATATACAACGAACATACACAAGCATAACCATTAACTACAGATATATGTATATATCTGTGGTCCTACGTGTGCCCATAAATGGATTATTCCCTGTGAATCGGCGTACAGGCAATTTAGGGCTACAAATAAATTCAATTGTTATCATATGATACTGCGCCCGAAGCGTTAAAGGTGAAACTCGTGTAATAAAGCGTTGGGGGGGGGGGGGGGGGGGCAAAGGAATGAAAAGGTTTCATATAGATATCTAGTGCTATTAAACGAAAAGGGGGAATACATATCAGTGGACGTTCTGGACCGTTAAGTATGAATCCTTTTTGTTCATTAGCTACCGATTTACATAGATTTGTATGTAATTTTCATTGAAATGGCCTTGAAATATTTTTATTGTATTTGCAACGAGCACTCTTGTAACCTGAAATTGTTTTTTTTTTATAACATACCAGGATGGGCAGACTGCAAAACAGACACTGAGACTTTAAATTAAACACTATATTTGCAAGAAAATGGACTGGTGATCGGTCGAATGAAATTTTTTAAATTCAACACCAAAACTGCTACACTGGTAAATTAGACCGGTCCAATTTTCGGCAGTGATTTTCTCCTTGTCTTTCTTCCCTTCATGTTTTCGTAATAATTCATCTTAAATTCACATACTTTCTTCATTAAACACTTTAACTCAATGTTTATAAAATGAATTGTTTTCTAATGAAAACATGGCAGAGTGCAGATTTTTTTTTCAGCTAAGAAAAGGAATATTTACATAATATCATTAGGGGTGTAGACACGTGGTATAACCGATGGAACACTGAAGGTATCGCTCGACCCGCCACAGGGAATAATAATTCGTAATGACGCAATAGACGCGAAGCGCAAATAAAAGTACGCAAATAAATTGCTATCGCGTGAATTATCGAAGAGACCGATAACTGTATTTCTAGACGGCATAAGTTTACCAGTGCGACAACGACCGCGCCTCTTCATCACTTAATTATTACAAGTTTACAGGATCTTCCTGGCTGCATCACGATGAGCTTACCATTTCTATTCATCATCCTTATATGTATACGACGTACATGTGTGTACATATATATATATATATATATATATATATATAGTTGCAGGTACGTACACGGTCTACGTGATGTACAAGGTGCAGTTGATGGCAGTCTGTGCTACGTCTAGAAAAAATGTAAAAATCGAAAACACATCGAATACCCGTGTGCTACAGTGGAGCTTGTACGAGACGATTCAGTCATTCAGTCATTGGCTCTTTGCGCCACGGTTTAAACTCATCCTCGGCTCTCTTCATCCAAGTAATCATTTCGTTGGAGCGATTCCCTAATAGATCGGCCAAAGACAAGCATTATTCTGCCAATAACTGTAATCCAACGATTCTGTGCCTATATCGAGTGCCTGGTGTAATCTCTACTTGCCACAGTGGCGCAGCAAACGCTCGCAGCGTTCTCAGCTTGACTCTCTCGTTGAATTTATCGTCATGGTAATTGCCAATCGTTTATCCGCACGAAACCAGTCCGGGCGAGAAGAGGCGAAACACACACGTTGTTGGCAATCCCGCGCGGTGGCTCTCGCGTTATCCGCGAGCGTTTGATAGCGGCGTTGCGCGCGAGCATACTCGATCTTTAGCGATTATCATTTGCAGAGAGAGAAAGAGAGAGAGCAAGAGACGGAATAAAGGTATAGAGCGCGTGGATGTGAAAACGCGCGAGAGCTCGCACCGATCAACTCGCTATGCGATTCAGATCGTTAATTTCATCCCCATTTACATTTTCAATTACCTAACTCCTCCCTCTCCGTTGGGCTCATGTTCCTTGTATGGAACGCGTACGCGTACAGGCCCAATGTGATTCGAACATAGACGCACTGTGGGTGTTTTTCCACAAGTCCATTTGACGATATGGTTCAACGTAATATGCCGATTTCATGTAAATATATAAACTTAAAAATACGCAAGAGTATTATACGTTATAAATATAAGGAATCGCGGCAATGGGCGGCGGTGAACGCGCCTCGCGCTTAACGACTAAATCGGCGTAAAGATAGCGTAACGACGATGTGTATGTGCTGTAATTGCAAATATAAAATAGTCCGGCAATATTATGACCTCCTACCAGCATCACGCATGCATATCGTGCGTCATAATGACGTCGCTGTACATTTCCGTCGTACCGTATAAGAAGATTAATCGGGAAATGCTTTTTTTCCGACAAATCTCGTTACATCCGCAGTCGGGTTTCATTAATTTTTGATAATTAAATCAATTATCAGATTAAGTGATTACAGTTGATTCACCGTTTAGTACGGACGGTATTGATACTTTTTACAGCAGCCCTGATTCGTGTAATCCGGTAGGTTTATTAATTGAGAACATTGGTACAGATAAGAGTGTAGATGGATGTATAAATACTCTTCTCGACATTCAGGAATGTTTGGTTATTCAAGGGTAAGGCGGAATGTTGTTCCCACGGATCGCGTTTTTATGAGAGTCTTCGGACGTTCATCTCCAGCCTCGCGGAATGGGACGTGAATACGATTTCTCTAGGCTTACTCACCGCAACGTGGTAGCCCTCTCATGCCCCTGGGAATTTATTGACCCAGTGTTCGCCGTTTTAATTATCCGCATGGCGCCAGTGACCCCGAGGAGCCTTCCTCGAAACCGTGCGAATCACGTAATGTTATTGAAATAATTTTATACGCATCAAAAAGTGTCGTGTACCTAAAGTGACGTGCGGTCAATAAAAAGGCTCGGAGGAACGTTATCGATTTGCAATTGCAGTGAAAATGATGTTATCTATGGACCGAGACAGAGGTTCAGCTACTGCGGTGTTGGCACGTCTATGTGTGATTGTATTTGTGGGTTTATATGCACGAGCATGCACACAAGAGTCACTAGAGAGCCAGCTGGGTGGTCCCATTCGGCTGACGTGTTCAACGCACGGACCCCAAGAACGTTGTCTCGTTCGGGCGCATTTATCTCCCGCCACCGTATCCACCCCAAGCCTGGTATGTTCTTACCCCTTTCTGTCAAATCTCAGTAGATATTGCCAACGGACTAAACGTCGTACTTGCCACTTACTTCATTGATACCAGCATTCGTACTAGCTTCTTCATATCGACTGGACAAACGTTGTCACATCGACCTTGAAAATCAGGCAGACGCGTTAAGAGCATGTGGCAAACCCAATAAAACGATGAGTGTTTAACAACGATGACGGTCAACGAAATTGAAGCTTTTGAAGCCAGCGCTAGGTTTTTGACACATCGACAATTTACGAGCAGGACGTCAGCGAAAAGCACGAACAAACAGACTTGATCCGCGCAAGTATTTTGATAGCTCGAAATGCACGAAAGGCATGTCTTTCAAGGCACCGCTTTCGTATTATCTCTCGCTATATTCTCGGTTCTATACGTGTGTACCGATTATCCGAGTACAATAAAAGCGTTCGGGTGTCATCTTGCTCAGAACGAATGACACTTTTGGACGTATGATCGCAAGAAATTGAACCTCTGGGAGAGTTCCTGTGGTTTATGTATGTTTGTACATGTAGGTATTGCTATCAACCCTCTCACTCGTTCGTCTCGTGTCCTATTTCCATCTCTCTCGATTCTCGGACACCATGCGTACGTACATACGACGGAATACTCTGGAAATGATACTGTTCCGCATCCCTAATGCTTTTATATACGTACTGGACAACTGGAAGAGACTAAGAGGTGGAAAGGGAGGTTCTTTGATTACCGCGACGAGAGACGTACGTTATTGCCGTGCGTACAGCACTTTTTATCGCTTGGTCTCCTGCTGTTGCCTCTCTTACGCGGTCATCTTTTCCTTTCGGCGTGTGTTCTCCGTTCGAGCACACATACGGAACTCTAGTGCGCGGGAGATCGCGAAAATAAAGGAGCCTTCTGGTGCCCAGTGAGAATACGAGCAGGCTCGTTCGTATACGTATGCTTCTGGTACATCTTTGCCATCAGCAGCGATGACCGCTTCCGCGAAACCATTTTCATGCTCGCGCAAACGAGTTCTTTTTCTTTTAAACGGCCAGAATGAGGCAGCAACGGCGGTTCGTAGAGTCCCGATTGGAACGCGAATGAGAGGTGCTCGTACATAGAAAGAAAAAGAAAGATGAAAACCGAGAGAGAGAGAGAGAGAGGAGAGAAAAACGATTGGCAACGAGAGTAGATGAGGCTCGAATGATCGGTGTGCACCCGCGTCAAACGAGATGATACAGTAAACGAGTGCGTGTAGTCTTAATATCATAGTATGCGCGTTTCATCCTCGGATAGCCTTGATGATGATAGCTACCTTGCGAGAGAGTTTACCGAGTAGAAAAAGAGTGAGAAAACCCATTTCGTCCTCTCTTTCGCTCTGTAGCACTGTTCTGCACTATTAGCGATGGGGATTGCACGGAAAAATTGTAATCTTCCGATTTATAGTACATGACACGTGTGTAGTTACAGCGCAAACGAATAGTCATCCGATGTTTTATGAGACGCATGTTTACGTGAAGATGGAAAAATATATATTTTACTCGAGCTCCAGCAAAGTGGTGAGTGAAGATGTGAAATGGCGACGTGTGCGAACTTGGAAAAAAACCTTGCTCAACTTCCTAATCGCCATGTTTCAAATCTCCCGCTCGATCCTCGGGATTCTTCGTGCTAATATTATGTATGGGGAACAAAAAACGAAGGATTAATTCCGATCACGACTGATGAAGAAAGAGGTAAAGATTTCTGTAACAGTAGAGTGTGGCGGTATTAATTATTCCAAGTTTTATCATCACTGTACAAGGATCGCTTACATCGATCCCATGACAAAGATAATGTCGTTCCAATCCTAGAAGCACGAATGACTTCTGAAAGGCGAACGGCACGATCCGCAGTGAAACGGGATTATTTCCTTGGATGGATACAATTTTATTGACGAGATCCGAAGAACATCCGTTTATTGATCTCATTTCACGACCGTCTTGCCTTTTTTCTTCAACGTTCCATCAATAATAATCAATAATTCCATCGATAAAAGAATAATTTAACCCCCCCCCCCAGGCAAGCATTTGCGCATCATAATTAACACACACCTTAATTAGGCTAAGAAATTTTTCTCAGCGAGTTCACGCAGTTGCAATTTGGCGATGGCTGCTGTCTGCTGTTTCGGGGACGATAAGAAACTGGGTGGAATGCCTTAGAATCGTCTGCACAGAAGTTACATATTGTAAAATGAATTATGGTAAGATTTTAAGTTACTTGTTTTCAATATGGCATGGAGCTTTATGTTTCGACAGAATGGACGATCTCAGTATATAGTAGAATATACCGAACCTATATTTACAAACTTGATTGTTCAAATGACCATACTCAGATATTATATGTGATATCCTAAGAATAAGATTAAGTACCTCATATTTTTATAGGATGCTGTTACTATACGAACATTTCTGTCACCTGTGTGAAACATATAATATCGTTGAAATATAGTAAGAAACACCATACATTTTTTTCAGTGTGTGTTTGCTGCTATGCTCACAGCTATTGGAACAAGGGTCGAATCGGAACACCCAAGACTATTTCGTTGTACCTACAAAGATCGTGTCCAGGCATCAGGAACTTGGTAATAGGGTTGCATCGACTCTAGGAACATCATCTATATGCGCTATATGTGGTGTGAATAAACGTATCAAAGCTCGCGAGACAAAAGATCCTAACCCACGTTTTTTGGTGGGTTCGATCGTGTCAGTTCCGCTCTTTTGTATGTTAGCTATCGATGCTGTTTTATCTATATACGTACGTTCTATTTGTGTAAAGAGCGGTGGTATGTTACAGATATTTATGTATAGAAGAAACGTTTTAAAGCACGAGCAAGCAAAGTATACACTCGGGCGTAACGCTATCGCGGCCTGGCAAACATGGCCATAGATCATCGTCGCTCACCCCATAAACAATAACTTACACTTCGCTGAGTCGCAGTAATCTCACGCGTACGAAGACTTCGAGCGAGAAAAACGGAGAGATTCTTCTCTACTTTCCAACCGTATCGCACATGTACACCATCCCCCATTTTACCCTCCGAAAGCTCGCTCTGGCGATTCTTTATCGAGATTCGTTCTTCCTGAATGTGTAAAATTCGAGTGCTGTAAATGTGATAAAGAGCTGCTTCTCGTATCGTATCTGTAGCTTGCCTTCTGAAGTCGTCGTTGATGTTCTCGTGTTCTTAACTTCCGGTACTTTTGTAGCTTGGCTGGGTTGTACTAAGCTTCCTATTATTATTATTATTAACTAGTATAAACTTATCAACAATCTTTGCTAATTATGATCGCGAGCAAGCTACCCTGCTCCAACAATCTTTTCGATTATAGTATGACGTTTCCACATAAAACTTAGGGCAATTATGCCTTTCGTAAGAATCAATACGAAAGATAATTAGTGCGGTACATAAAATCGTACATTTGTTATTTTAATCCCCAAATAAACAAAACATCGGCAGATTATCAGAACTCATAACCTACGCGAAGAGTATCGGCTTAAGGGAGTTATTCTATTCATAACTCAGAAATCCCCAGCTTATGAATAAGATCTCTCGATACAGATCCATTAATGCCTTTTTTTCAAATCCAGCGATCATAAGGAAGAAATGGCAATAAGCTGGGGAGGTTCTTGGCAAGTGGCATATTGTTTCAAACTCTTATTCCCCTCGAAAATACCCTTGGGGTTAGCTAATTCTACAGCCTCTGTCTATGTACACGGTGATTCTCTCGGTGAAACAAATGGGCGGAAAAGTAAGTGTCGGCTTGCCACGCTTTTATGATATCAGAGTGTAACACACAATGATACAGCAGAGCGAAGGGGAGAGATTACGTATCGAGTGAGAATTATAGAGTTTGCGAGGGGGTGTCGTTTACTCTCCGTTGTGGCTCAACACCACGCGACGGTATACCGGGGTTGGATGCTGCGTTTTCATCTCTCGGTTCCTTGCGGACCAACGAGAACCCGGAAAAAGGGTCCCGAGAAAAGTAGGGTTGGACCGGGCGATGTGTTATGCCTCTCCCTTGGACACGAGAGATGTTTGATTAAATAACCACAGCGATGAATTGAAACGGACGATGAAGTGCATGACTTGTGTATCCCGATAGCGCCCATCTCCATCTCTGTTCTATTTCTCAACTTTGCTCACCCTCTCAGTCTCGCCTTTACCCACTCGTTTCACTCGTATCGAAAGAACCGCGACTGCTGGATGAGCGAGGGTGAATGCCAATGAGCTGGAAGAACGTTCCAAAAAAGGGTCGATGTGATAAAAGAGCGGGAGGAAGGGAGAGCGATAGATGAGAGCGAGCCAACTATTACAGTGATAGAATGTTATACATACATGTATATAAAGTATATTCATGGAAATTTCGCTGCACTTCACGAAATGCGCTGTATCACATCGACACTCGTACATTCATCCCCTATTTCGCTCATTTCCTTCACGCTAAAATATGTCTCCTCCGTCTCCCTAATGCTTATCTCGCACTGCCAGCACTTTTTTTTATACTCTCGAAATTGCCAGCCCCGACGTTTTAAAGTTTATTTTTTAGGCATCGTCATCGCGGCGTTTTCTTCTTCAGTTTCTCTCGATTGAAATTCTTTCTCCAGTCTCGCTGCTTTCACGCGGTCTTTTTCTTCCGGTTCGCTCGAAGAAATTGTTCGTTGAAGAGGGGACGAGAGCAAATTATTTCGCGCACCCTCCCGCAAAAAAACACTTCCTCTACGTGTTTTGTTTTTCTTTTTAATTAACCAGTGAGGGTAAGATGCTCATTTCTTGGTGAAAGAAAAGTCTTTTCGACCTTTCTTTTTTCGGATCAATAACCCGAGGGTATGCCGCTTTTTTTGCGGGAATCAAGACAAAGAAAAGCTTTCATCTTGTTAAACACACATGCCCGCAAAAACCGTACAATCTATCGATAGTCCTTTCTGATGTGATGTGTACATCCACTCAAGCTGCTACTACTATTTCCCGAGCTTTAAAATAAAAACTGCTGTTTCGAGCGGCGCCGTTTCAATCAATGAAAAATAGTTTTTTCTTTCCGATCTTCTTCAATCGAAACAAATAAAAACTGTTGGATAAATGTATTCGAAATTGACGGAGGAAATTTTCAAATTTCGATTACGCGAGGCGTGTTTTATTTCCTTAATTATAGAACAAAAAAGCAAACCTCACCGTTCCACGCAGTAAATAACAAGCCGACGTACCCTTCGGGGCTTATCCTCATTTTGTTCTCCGGTGTCCCAAGAGGGTAGTTTTTACGACTCGTACGTGTCTATTAGCCTCATTAACGCTGCCTGGGATATACCTCGAGAAGAAAATCTACCTCCAGGATCTGTACAACTTGTCATTAACCTTCCGAAAAAGAAAACGCGCGACTCGGGAGTGAGTCCCGTCTGTAAGGGAACAGAAAGTACTCCTTCACGCGCATGGACAAAAGCAGAGTGGAAAAATTCTCGCTCACTGGCTGTCGAGTTTTATTGCTTGACGAGAGAGCAAGCGTGACCGATTCGACGCCCTTTCGAGCACGGGTGCGTCGCTCAAAAACCCAACTTGATTAAATTTTTGATCGGATTACTTTGGGTTAAATAACCATCTATGTCGCAGGGGAAAGTTTGAAATTGAACGCGGTTGTTTAACTTTGGTAGAAGCAATTCAGGAGCTAGACTGCAAGCTTTTCCCAACGTGACGACACTCATTCCAACTTTCGATACATCAAATCGTGCATCTCAGCATTCAAAGTTCGCTCGAATCGGCTAACGCAAGCTTTAGATAACGTAATTCTGGGGTAAACCTGGTAGACATGGTAGGCTAGTGGTTTGCAGTCCAACGATCGCCTGAGGAATTAGAACTTGAAACGAATTTAATTTGATTTTTGAAATATTTCTTCCATATCCATACTGCCAAAATTTTGCCACGGTAAACATACTTATGCCAAATATAAATGCTCTATGGAATCGTCGCGGAGGAAAAAATCTCACGCGCCATTGGTCTCGCGATTCATCGAAAGGGAGGGGGTTGGTGATGCTGGAGTGGACCGCGAGTGGGCTCTTCTCGTGGAGGGGCCAATGCTGAAACTAGAATGAAGGCTCGACGAGGGTGGCCTTTCCACATCCACTTCAGAGACGCTGAATAAACTCGGATATCCGTGTAGTGAAAATCAACCCCCTTTTTTCGTCATTCAACTCACACTCTCGCGATAAGGGAGCAGTGGTATACATCAGCAGTCTCGCTCTTCTTCAACGACAATTGTTTTTAACTATTTCGATTGCCGAACTTTGGCTTTCCTAGTCAGTAACACAGGATTTCCCGACGGAGGGGTCGGGAATAATCGTCTAGAAGCGAAAAAATTATTGGCCCGCGAGAACCACGACGCCATATTCCGTGAAAAATACACAAGTGGGTAAGAGGAGTTTCTTGTTTCTTTGGAGACAACTTCTCCGGTAAAATCTCCGCGTTAAAGTGCCTTTGTTCGTTTGTACGTTTTTAAGAAATGAACAGAAAAAAAGAGCCAAAAGTCATACATGTTTTTGATAAAGCATCGAAAGAATGAAAAAAAAGAAACAAAGAAGATAAGGGAGCGGCGAGAGTTTGAGGATCTCGATTACGGCTCCATATTCTTTTAATTACCGCACACCGAGATCTAACGTGGGGGTGGCAAGAAACTAAACGTTTCTCTTTTAATTACGAAAGCACCGACCTCGTTTACCGACGGGCCCTGTGTCTATGACTATCTCTCTTTCCGTCGTTTCTCTTTGGTCCAGGTTCTCTCACCCACTGTAGTCTCTCCCCACGCGCATTCCGGTATCGTTCTGCACGGCAAAGAATTTAATTACCGGCTCCTCTCTATTGCCCTCTCAAGCTCTCCGCTCTGTTGTCGGTAGAAAAGCAACAAGGACAGAAAGATGGAACGAGAGCGTTAATATATACCTATGCAATCCAGTCAGCGTTGCCATGATAATTACTCCAGCGAGCGTTTGCCAAGTGTAATTAATCCCCCTTGGCGAAATAAAACTTTATCGTGAGTGTGATTGGCGAATGTTCGATTGGCAGATCACCGGAATTAAGTGTAAAATTGGTATGTCGTCAAAATAAATGATAAAAGTTTCATTAGCGCAGTTTCCGAAGCATCTGTACCCTCTGCGAGATAAACTCTTCATGCAATACAATAATGCCGCAGCTGCTTGCTGCTCCACAGTTTCCGTGATCAGAATTTATCATGGCATTGTCCTGAAAACTTTTGACCATCTTCTGACAAAAGCATCGAGAGACGTTAGTGAGTTACGTTAGTTAGAATTAAAAAACAAGTCAGAAGCTCTGGTGTAGTATACAGCGAGTCGAATGCAGAGAAACTTGAACAGAATCAAGAAGTAGGTGGGGGGGAGATGAGCTAGAGGAGAAGGGCAATCGGTCACTGATTTGGTCAGATCCATAAGGAGTGTGCATAGCGAGGAACATTAATGACCCAACAAGCATTCCTTACCCAGATGCCTGTTGTCCTCTCTCTCTCTCTCTCTCTCTCTCTCTCTCTATCTTTCTTTTACGCCTCATCCTCTTTCCTCTTCTCTTCTTCTTCTTCGTCATGTCTTCTCGTTGTAGTCAGTAAAGTCCATCTTCTTGTCTCGCTCGCTCTTTTACCTTCGCGATACCAAAGTCCGGCGCGCGATCGCGTTGGGTGGTCTCTCTACTCTTCTCTCGAGACCCTCGCGTTCCAATAGTCCCGTGCTGCTGTTGCTGCTGCAGCGCACTCTTTTCTTTTCACTCCCTGTCCCTCTCTCGCGTTTGTGATTCGACTATATAGACGTCGGTTGATTCTTCTCTCGCGTACTTACACGTTTCTCTTAGCGGTGCCTCTGCTCTTCGCTTCTTCACAGCATCCCAAAGTACCATATAAATATACGTGTGTGTCCGTGTGTACCTTTATGCCCTTAAACCGCATCAACGCCAAGAGCGAGTGTCCCTCGTTGCGTGAACCGTGAAACGAGACGCCCGCGAATTGCCGCCTTACCAACCGACCACGGTCAAGAGAACTTGCGCGATCTTCTTTCCTCTTCCAACATCCGCTTTGCGCAGCATCTCGGCTCATACAGAAACGGAGAAAGACGAACTTGACACACACACTGGATTCTCTCTTCAACGTAACCGCGAAGAGAAAAAAACAGATGATCGAGATCGCTGCCATGAGAGTGACCCTCATTCTCACCCTTGTCTTTCATCGAATCTTCACCTTTTGTTCGATCATGACCTATTCAGAATGATTTTTTTTCCATTGGCCACAACGCATTTGTACTACCACGCGCAAACGGAAATCAAGAGGAAGAAGAGCAACATTGACGCTGATTATTTTTTTAATATCAATTCGTTTCATTTAATAAAAAAAAAACAATTTCCAATGGCCGTGTTCGCTCGGTCTCATCATTTTGATGTTGACGAGTGCGCATGCGCATAATGATGTGCAACTTGCAACTGCGCAGGCACGTATCTATGGTTTCAGTAGCGTTTTAAATATAGTTTGTTATACCAAACTGTCATAATTCTTCTACTCTTCACTACACACGATCATATTGGTTCGCTCCGTTTTTTTTAAGTAGTGAACGTGTAATCAATCATTGAAAAAAATGGAAAATAATAATCCAGGCCTACACGTGGATGTAAACGATCTGGAAAATCAAGTTGATGGGATAATTGAGGTTTGTTAACTTATTCTAATTTTGCTATTATTTATAATTGCTATTTTTTAATTGGTCGGCTGTCGCACTCAATTACTTGATTATTCGAAATTTGTTGTTCTACCTATACTTCATAGGTATAACAAAAAATTTAAAAAAAGGCTTGATGACAAATAACGTTACCGACGACTTTTATCAATTACTCTGCACATCGTTTAGGTCACCACCTTCTTTGAATATACTCTATGAAATTGTAATCAATTATATAGATCGTGAAGTATGTATCAAACACTCTATGATTAAGCTGGTTCAATTATTTCAGGATTGGATTTTTGATGGATTTTATGCAGACGACGACAGAACATCCGATTCAGAATCCTCCGACTCAGAATCGTCCGACGATGATGAGCAACCAGCGCATCAAAGAGTTTGCATAAGAAATTATGTGGAAATCACTGTTCCGTCATACTCCGATGCGGAATTCAGAAGTCACTTTAGACTCAAAAGAGCATCAGTCTATAATTTGATAGGTAAGAAGAATTATATGAATATAGAGCGTAGACGAAACGTTCGGCACCCTATGGATTTTCTATCCAGATAAAAAATCACAAGTAAATTTGAACAACCGGCTTTTAAAGCGGATAAATCAGCTTCATTTCAATAATTCTTATCTTTAATTTGATAATATGAATAAAATAGAAATACATATTTTCATGTCACAGAGCGATTTGCACAAAGTGACTTCCTGCAAAATAATGAACCACACGAGAATGCACTTACTCACGAACGAGTCTTTCTGTTGACGCTGTGGTATGTAGCTAATACTGAAACCTTTCGACAAATCGCTGATCGATTCAATCT
Source organism: Heteropelma amictum (assembly GCA_959613375.1). Lineage (NCBI taxonomy): Eukaryota > Metazoa > Arthropoda > Insecta > Hymenoptera > Ichneumonidae > Heteropelma > Heteropelma amictum. The sequence continues at coordinate 6,096,797 of OY390724.1, forward strand.
ATCGAAAAGTTCTGCGCACAAAGGTTTGCTGAACACCCTGGATTTTATAACTTCTTTAACAGAAGAAATTATAAAATGGCCAACTGAAGAGGAAGAGAAAAGAGAAATCAGCCGACAATTTTCTAGACGCGCAAATATTCATGGCGTGATAGGCGCGATCGACGGATGCCATACCCGTATTAGGAGACCCATCGAGAATCAAGAAGACTACGTCAATCGGAAAAGATACCACAGTGTAATTTTACAAGCTGTTGTAACAAGCAAACAAATTTTTACTGATGTGCACATCGGTGAACCAGGATCGATGCACGATGCTCGGGTCCTGCGAAGATCCCCACTGTACCATGTAGCTGTAGACGATCCTAATTTTTTTGGTAATTATTTTCTTTTGGGCGACTCAGCTTATCCAAATCTGCAATGGATTGTACCTCCCTTCCGCGATAACGGCCGATTAAGTCGTCAGCAACGACTATTTAATCGTCACCATGCATCTACCCGTGTATACGTAGAACAAGCTTTTGGATTGTTACGAGCTAGATTTAGAAGACTAATGCATTTCAATAATCTTCGTTTAGATATCATCATCCGCTGCATAATGGCGGCATGTATTTTGCATAATTATTGTATGCTGAACGATAATGAGCATGATTCTAATGAAAGCGGCAACGAAAACAATGATAATAATGATGATAATGATGATAGTAATGATGATAATGATGATAATGATGATAATAATGATGATAATGATGATAATAATGATGTGAACCGTAACAATAACGACGACGGTAATGAACAGGATAGGCGACAAACTATTTTTAATGCAATGTTTCGTGAAAATGCCTAACGTGATAACCGAGATCCATTTAGTTTATCTAATTGCAAGAAATGTATAAAAAACCATTGTATACGCAAAAACATTGCATTTTTAATGTATGAACTAATGGTAAATTTGTTTGTACCCACTAGCCGTACTGATACTACGAACAAATTTTGTGAACGAGTCGCGTTATTTGTAGTATCTACTATAAACAAATAAATGTTTGAAATGAGCGATACATTGCTTTTTATTGTCAACATCATATGTTTCTATTACAAGAGTGGACAGCTCTGAATTTTAGAGTATATCACAGAGTATATCACAATTTTAGAGTATATTTAATGCACACAGCAAGATTCAAGACACAGAACGGTTTCAATGCAATAATTATAAGTTACAAAAACATATACAGTTGTTATAATAAATTAAATATATGCAATGAGCGATACATTGCTTTTTCTTATCAACGTAACTTATTTCTATTAAAAGAGTGAACAGCCATGAATCTTAGAATACATCACAGTTTTATATGCACAGCACATTGCGTTTTAAAGGAACTTACCTTCAATATTAATTAGTAGAAATGCTTATAAATCTATGAAAACTTTGACCAGCCATAAGGTTTGGAGACATAAGCACATCAAATTGTGTACCTACGAATCTTTTTGAAACAGTGTCACAGTCAACGCGTTACTAATTCAGAGTAGGTATTTCTATTTTTTGTGGATTGCTATCATTTCTTTTGTAAATATGCCTTTATCAATTCACGCTTTTCTTCATCGGCTTTTATTTTTTTTTGTTCTATAAGTAATTTTCTTTCTTCCAATTCGATTTTTTTTCTCAACAACTCCAGTTTTTTTTCTTTGTAATCAAACTTTTTTTCGCTCAACTTTACTTTTTTCGCTGGCTTTTCGCAATTGTCCTTCTTTTTCTTCAGATCTTCTTTCGTGGCCTTCTGCTCTTCTTTTCTGACCTGATTTTCATTTTCATGAAGCGGTTTTGTCTTCAAAGAACTCAGAGCAAAATGTGAGGAATTGGATGGTTTCGTTCCCAGGATGTCATCCATTTCATCGAAAAACAGAAAACGGGACTGCGGACGGCCAGTTTTATCTTTGCACTGCTTATAACTACGGTTTAAATTGTTCCACTTCGAATGGCACAACTTTTCCGTTACGTTGAATTTTTGACTTATCAAGTCGTTGACTACGTTAGCCCAAAAATATTTTCGGTGCACGGGATGATGTAGCTCATCCAAATGTGAGCCGTAAGAACTAATCAACGCTCTTGTATCGTCATACTGCCAATTGTACGATTTATTTTCCTTGCCAAGAATCTCTGGACCATTCATGTTTTCATCGGTCTTGTTCGTCATCGGAGTTGAGGGTCCGGCATCTGCATCATTAAACGAACCTCGATCATCGCCACCAATTTCAGTGCAAACATCGAGAACAATGTTGGCCTCCAATTCCTTGTTGTCGATCGTTTTCGCATGTACGAACATCTGTGATGCCATATCTTTGTCTGGAAAAAACGATGCTTAATTTTTGTTTTTATATCTTTTGTACTCGTTCTGCTTTTTTACTCGTTTTTCTGAGATTATTGCTCAGTTCGTCAAAAAAGAAGAATCTTAAAAGGAGAGGTGAAAAAATAATTATTTCGCGCGGCGCATTGCATTTAAATATTTTCCATAAAAATAACACAGGAGAATATTGGGACATCCGCATGTGGTAGTTCAACTTTCCAACGTACTTACCTCTTTTAATTAAGCACTGAACTTTTGGTGCCATCAATAGATGATATATTTTTTTTTCTGTGGGGTCGAAAAACGCATGACGAACTAGTTGTTGAGACATTATTAATCAAAACTAAAAAAGTGAAGGAATACAAGACAAATTATACTTTTCAAATCTTTCGACACACGACCTTGACAGTAAACGATTTCTTACGTCACACGTCTACTTGCGCACAACGTTTCAGCGCATCATTATGCGCATGCGCACTCGTCAACATCAAAATGATGAGACCGAGCGAACACGGCCAATACCAATGTTTCGTTTTTTGCACGATAATTTTCTTTGAGTTGACGCAGAATCCCGATTCGATTGATTATCGAAGATCGGAATTTCTAAAGACCGACAAATAACCTGGCAAAGAGAATGCCTCCATTTTGTTTTCACACAGCGGAAGTTTCGCCAGTTTTATCAATCAAGAAATAGTGACGTGCAAAATCAATCCAAGGGAAGGTCAATTTTCCGAAGTATGACGGAATAGAATAAATAGGCCCGAGAGAAACCGAGTCATAAGACGAATTGCGTTAAAATATGGATACTATATACTCGTTATGTTAGCATCGTCAGGGAATAAAAATTTTCAACAAAAACAACCGCCGCCAGTGATACGGTGGTGGTCGATGACGACAAAGGTATCGGTAAGGGATTTACCGATGTTGCTGAACTCGACTTTGCATGGTGTGATCAGGCTTTGGCCCACCGTATAAATAAAACTTGTAGTCTTCTTTAACCTTACCCACAAATTGTTCGAAAGATTAACCAGCAACTGGAATATGTACGAGAGCCCGATTCCCATAGGAGGCTTTAGGAATCTCTGAGGAAATTAAACGAAAGCGCGACATATGAAAGACGAAGAGAAAGGGAGAGATTCACGATGTCCAAGAAGTTTTGCATTCGCCACCTTGCCCGGATTTTCTCACACCGTATCTCTACATATACACTCAAGTTCCTTTTCATCTTGTCTTCTTTCTCCCTCTCTCTTTTGGTTCCTCTCGCGGTACAAGTTCACGCGTATATGCACAGGAAGAGATAGCAAGAGAGAACCGACAGACAGATATACCACAAAGAGAGAAGTGGCCATCGCAAGCGTGTACCGTTTTAGTTGGGTATTTCAGCTCGTTAGGATAACGAGGATCTAATATCGCGTTCACAGCCGGGCCAATTACACGTTACGACCAACGACGACGACAACCACGAAGAAAGGCACGCCCCGCGTCTTTCGGCGATTTTCAAGATGTGACGACCACGTGAAGAGAAAGGAAAAAGCCACACATATACACGCACCTATACATGGTTCCATCGGTAATACATTATAAACACAGGATCACAGTCGAAACAACCTATGCACTCTTTTTTCCTTTTCACGAGTTTAAGACACGATGAAGGAGATCCCAACGAGGCGCTCAGCGGTTCTCGAGAATATAGTATGAAAAAACGATGAACCAAAGGTAAGAGACGAAGGAGACGCCGCTGGACCGTTTCGCCTGATCAACCCTTGAACGTTTAAAGCCCGGCCTTGCTGCCGGAGCTCTTCAATCGCTTTTGACTTTCTGTTCCGAGAGACCACGTTTTCTCCTTAATAATCAAAGACATGCAAACATTAGACACTGTAAGAACTCGGCGTCGGACACTATCTTGTCTCTCAGCACGTATGCACACGTGTAGAAACGCATATAACCGGAGCGTTTTTGGCGCTTTCGGGTGATCTACGATGAGACATCTGCCTGGAGAGTAAATGCTCAACGGACGAGGACGGAGGTACCGAGAGATCTTACGAGAGAGCGACACATTTACGGCCAGCTAAGTGGGCTCTCTCAAGAGACTCTTTGCTCCCTCATCTCACATGCGTAGAGGAGTCACGAGCAAAAACACGCAAACAGCAATGGCCTGAATATATGCTCATATCGTTATGCTCTACAGGAGATTCGAGTTCGAAGCTCTTCGCTCTTTTTCTAATCCCGTGGTTTTTTTTATCTGGTGGCACTTTTACCCTTCTCCCTTTGCCGGCAAAATGCGTTTGCCCGTTTTTCGCATCACGACATACAACTTTCACCCTCTCTCTTTCCTTCTTTCTTTCGGGCGATTCCGAAAAGGCATGACGATAAATTATATCGCTCTGGGGCCACGTTTTCACGGGGTCACAGAGCAAGAACGCCCACGCGCTTTAACTTATACGATCTCGACACCAGGAGTCCTGCTTCGGGATGAGAGAAAGACGGGGTCGATTGAATTCACGAGAGGATGGAAAATATATCAAAGAGTTTGGATATTTTTGGGTTAATTCATGGAAATCGCGGTCTGCACGGGGTTGCATCGGGCAACGCGGAACAAAAGTAATAAATTCGAAATGATTTTTTACTCCGTATATGCCGATTTCTCTCGTTTATAAACTCTTAAGGGATGCATTCTTTCCGAATGATTTCGGTACTGCTTTCTTCATACGGAATATAATTTTTTAATCGATTTATCGATTGTAATTGATTGTAACATGATTCAGTAATATTTTTCTATATCTACGAATGCCAAATAAATAAAATTACTGTGTTCTCGTTCCAGTCTTTTTTTGATAGATCGATCCTCCGAGTAACCGAAAATTTGTACGACTTTAAATCCACACAATTTCGATGTGGTGACGATTTGTATCGGCAAACATTGACTGGTATAAAAAAATTCCACAAAGAGTCATGAAAATAAGCATGAATAAGAAAAAGTACTTGAATAGTTTGGATAAAACAATTATTAGATTAGTAATCCGTGATTACCGCTATAAAATATCAAGTTGAATGTGTACCGGAACCATTAATTATAAATACATATTGCCGAGAATTTCTGTGGTAAGGAAATTGTACCACGAGAGGTCATTCGAGTGTCGTAACGATTTCCTTGGAGAAACCGCATCCAACTCTTGAGTAAAACCACCAACCCTTCAGTGCGACATAACCCCTGGTGGTTTACTTTCTCACGTTATCGTGGTCTCCGCTCGTTTACTTGGGTCAAGGTTTATTCCGGATCTTCGAGAATGTCTCGCCGACTAGGCCAGCGAAAGCATTTATTTACCAACGATAGAATTTCAACCGTAGTATAAAATCCTTCATAAGCCGTCATTTGGCTAAATATCCATATAGTATATTTAGGTAAAATAGCAGGATAAACAAGAGCCACAAGAAACACGACAGAATAGGGTCTATGCGGGCTTGCAGCCATTAATTTGCGGTTTGCAACTTGTCGCTACAGTTGTCGGGCTCGAGTGTGAAAATTTACTGAGCCACTGCGAGCTGCCCCCGGGGTAGAGACACCCCTAATGGCCATCGTAAGCCCTCTCGTCTGTGCAGATAAAACCCCCAAACTGTTGCTGTGTATATCCTGCAAGGCATCCACCAATTTGTCCCACCTAGCAGAACGACCAGCAAATAGATAAGCATACCAAAATGTTGTCTTTGCATGCAATACGAAAATAACTGTACTAACAAGCAGCCTAGTTGGATAAGAACGGAAGAGAAAAGTTTCTTAGCCGCGATTTTGTGTCACTGCATCCGCTGCGTTGACAATTATTTTTGACAATTGACCAACGAGTATATATTCCATGAAATTTGCATAGAATTTATATGTCTGTTTCTCAGAATGTCTGACGACACACCAATGGGATTGAACTTTTTTCATTTGCCTCTCAAAATGTAGATTGCGAGGATTTAAAATTCTCATTATATTTTATAGTACTTGTGCAATTCGACAAATACATCCGGTTGAAAAAATGGACCTGGGGAAAGGACTTATCAAAGTTGGTTTTAGCCTCCAACTTATTTCGTTGCTGCAAACCTTTGCGATGACAGAACGAAACAAAAGAATCATCGAAACTGTAAAGATCATCCAGAGTTTATTGATAGTCATCTCCGACGACGACACAGCTATTCATTTGTCAGTACTCTGTAACTGAGATAAAGGGTGGCTCGTTAATTCGGGATCAATTACCGCACTGGGAGGTTTGCTCACTCGGGCACGAAACTCGCAATGTGTCACAGGAAAATGGACCGTGTGGAAAGACAGAGATAAAGAGGCAGAGAGGGGAAATACTCGAGTGTGTAAAGCGTACTCGGGTACGCCCACCCAAACGTATAATTAGCGATTCTGGGACACTCCTGGAAAGCCACCAACACGCGTTTCGCTCGGTTAAACACAGCTACCGGTTTTCTAATTCCTTCTAACCAATCCGTTCGATGTACTTTGTCATCAATGATAAATTTTACGTAGGGAAGAAAATACCAAAATCGAAAGAAAGCACGCGCTTTTCACGCTGTTGTAACTTTTAAAAGTCGTAAATGTCAATCGTCAAAGAATTTTAAAAAGACAATCGTAACAAGCACCATCGGAAATTTAAATAAGGAGGAACACTACTCGAGAAAGTTTAGAAAAATTCGTTTTACTCATCGAAACGTTTTTCTACTTGACAAGTTCACTTTGGTCAACGAACATCATATGCTTTTTTCTTTCGTTGTAGAAAAGGAACTTTTGCTTAATTACTTAATTGGTGCATCGATAGACGATACGACCAAACTACGGAATACATTCGACGAGAGATAAGTGACCATTTTCACTGGGAAATGGGATATAATATTTCTAGAGAGGAAAGGTAAAGAAAATGGACATTTATCATTAAACTTGTGAGTTTTAATTATCAACATGAATGTCCACTCGATTGTTGAATACAACACGTAATAAATATATTATAAATTGTCAAGAGATAGAACTGGGATGAGATTATATGTACTCGATCATTAGTTGATAGTCACAATTACACATAATCTTAATACTTAATAATAGTAATAATATATACACAAATTATGTATCATATGAGATCATTTTTTCGTCTTTTTTGTAAAGCATGTAATCTTAGATGTACACATAATACCATCGTAGTGTATAATATTATATACATTAACTTACAATTACGATAACATTTTTATATAATATATACATGTACATATTTATATTCATATATATATATATGTGTATATATATGCTTTTATTTAAATACATACTCGACTACGTACTATTTCAAGTTTGTGTACACGTACGTAGTATCCTTTAACATATATTCACAGCGACGATATTGTTTATAGTCGAATAAATAACTTATTAAATGGGATTTTCTTTCGCTATACAAAAAAATGTTTGCCGCACTCAAAAACAGAGAAAAAAATATTGAACTATAACCTCCTTCAAGAATTAATGTTCCCCAATGGACGATCGGGTTTCGTGATCGACTATTTCTTCGCCATCCTCGTCAACCGGCACGGTCGAATGATTGTACAAGCCTTGAGCCATTAATTGAAGAGCTAAAGGATTTTTTTGACCGCTGGATTTCTTGATTTTCGCACGTTTGTTCTGGAACCAAATTTTAATCTGCGCCTCGTTCAATCCAAGGTCCCGAGACAGCTGTTGTCTTCGCCTTTCGGTCAAATAACGATTTTCCGCAAATTCGGACTTTAATTTTGCCAATTGTTCGCCGCTGAATGCGGTTCTCGGTCTCTTTTCGTCGGGCGTTGAACTTTTCTCGCAGCTTGATACTCTTTTTACTCGTCTCGTTCTCGGTCCTATTGAAAAACATACAGAAAAAGAAATCGAAATCAGAAACGAAAGATAAAAATTGTAGTAACAAGGTACTGTCCTAGTGGATGAAATGAGTAATTTATTCAATTGTTATACACTCGAACCACTTTTTTACTCGTCATTCCATTGCAAATATAGGTATAAAAATTAGTTTTGAAAAATACTGTGCTGCTCGATAGTGTCTCCCACCTTACTGATCGACCTAATACACTTGTGGGAAACAAGACGTATGCGTGTCAAATGAAAATATACGTCGAATGTCAGGTTTGAAAAAAAGTATGCTCGGTCTAGCATACAACAATGTAATTCGATAACAACCGGGAAGGCTGCTAATACCCGTGCGATTCTCGTTACAGCACTATTTATTAATAACGTGGATTCGTGAACTTTACGACACAGCAAATGTGAACAATAGCCAGCTGAAAGAGTTGGAAAAGTAAGAGCGGAAAACAGAAAGGAACGAGACTATAGATACTTTGTGAAACAAGCAACTTGTCTCATGTCAGCAAGTCTCAGAAATAATTTATACAAGTAACAACCGAGGCACATTGTTAGGGAAAACCCGATTAAAATTATCGAAAAATAAGAAAGATAGACACCAACGTGTCATTTTATGAAATTACTAGTTAGGTTAATTGGTAATAAAAAAAACAAATCTGGATGCGGAAGCTAAATAATGTTGTTCAAATTGACAATAAGTTATTTACGCACGTTGATAAAATATCGCTAAAGATTCTTGTTGAAATGTTCAGATTTGTCGTATCAATTTTGAAATCGAATTAACTCATCATCGAGCATAGTGATAAAAAACTCATTGGGGTGTTAAATATTCCGATCTTGAAATATAAAACCATCGGCTTTTAATGCATTTCTCATCGATTGATTGCCTATAAATCATTTTTGGAGACAACTCGATGAATAAAAACTCGCGGTAGTGAAATTTCAGGTTCTCGAATATTAAGATGGCGCAAGGAAGGTGAACAAAAAAATCAAAGTTGCCAAAAACAGGACAGCGGACAAAGCTTTAAACAGCACGAGTCGGTGTTGGCTAGCTGATGAATATTTATTATTGGTGAAGATGAGCGATCTGAGCTGCGTGCGTACGAGAAAGAGAGATGAATGGAGAGAGAAAAAGAGGCGGAGGTCAGCGTTCGATATTTACCGTTGGAAGAGTTTCATCTCGATTTTAGACACGAAGGATTAAAAAGGATCAAAAAGAGATTTGAAAATCAACTCTTCAGCATGTCATTTCAGCAAAGAACGTCAGAATCTTTTGAGAAGTAATAAATACATGTTTACGATATTATATAAACGGGTATTAATCAATAGGCCACAATTATGAAATTATGGGGGCATTTCGATAAATCTTTTATCGAATGATTGAAACGACTTATCGCATAGAACGCAAATGCCGAGGCAATATCCATTCGTGCAATTCGAGGTCATTCAATTTTTCATACTTATGATACGCATGAACGTTCATCCTTGTTTGCCCCTGATATACGTGAAAAATGTCGTGTTCCTCGTGAAATTTATAGTATTGGGGCGACTCGAAAAAAAATTAATAGTGACGTGAGAAACTAGCAGATGGTGATTGAAGAGTGGATGTACGTTAACCCCGCAATGCACTACTCTCTGTCCATAAGCATATGGTCGCTAAACTTTGTACCATATACCGATGTTATACTGCATAGAGTCTGCAATCTAGGCTGATGTGTGTCGAGTACAACCTACAAGAGAACTTTTACCTATCATTCAATAATAACGCAATAAAAGTGGAACGTAACGTGCGATCCCAAGCTCCGTGAAAAAGAGATAAAAAAATATTCTCTCGATATTCGTGAAAGAACCCTAACCTCCTTGCTAAAGAATACCCGATTTCACGCAATAAATAATTGTGCTTGACGCACAAGTTAGAAAATTCCTTTCAGTAATCATCACATATACTTTAATTATTGTAACATCACATCGAGATTACTAATAAAAAATGTAGTGCTCATAACGGAATGAATGTCCCTCTTTTCTAACCTGCAAGCACTAAGACTGCAGCAACTTTTTTCAATAGTAGTCAATTAATCTGCATCGAAGCATTTCACGTAATGTCTTGAACAAAGATCTCGTTCATCTTACTTTACAGCTAAAGCAGTTAATTCGCTACAAACTCTTCTTTGTTTAAAACCACAGCAACTTTGCATAATGCAAATTGTTCTATCAATGGTTCACTTCAAAAAACAGACTGATCTACCAAGACCACTGCTCGAATCAGCCAGTTTGATCTACACATGGAAAAACGTGGGAGACAAAGTATACACCGCTAAAAATTGCCGTGGCAGACAAATGTATTTGTAAATAACAATTTGGCTGTCAACATCGAAAACATTTTGAAACACGCATCAGTCATTCAAACGTATATACATTGTACACTATATTTAGCGATACTACGAGATAAAGTGAATGTCAACTAACCGGAAGAGGGTCTATCGGAATATCTCGTACAATAAACCCATGCTGGCCATGGGCTGTTGTTTTGTTGTCCGCTATTACTGGAATTGCCAGATGCTACGCTCTCTCCACTCACGGAGTCCCCGCAACCGATAGTCGAGGCTCCCGATGATAAGGATGCACCACCATTGAACGAAGATCCAGTGACGGAACTACGATTACTCGCGAGGCTCTCGAGACTTCCACTTCTGCTGAGGCCACTCGAGTGCCGTGGCAACGCTGGGGATGTTGAGCCACTTGCGCATTGTGCAGCGAAACTTTCTCTCTCCTGTCGCGGGTTTGTCGCGGAATAACCAGAACTCGATGACGATGACTCTGGCGATGTGAGTCTTGATGTTGCAGCACTAGCTATACTGAGATCACGGGCTACCTGGAGTGGACTATGACGTGGCAGTTGAGCACTCGGCCGTAAAGGCGATGGGCAATTTCGTTTGACAACTGTTCTCGTACTCAATATAGCGTCTCTACCAAAGTCCGGACGTAATATATTGTCAACGCTGAATCTTAATGGAGCTGTGTCATCCTCCGCATCACGACGATCAATCGTTCTAGGTGATGAAGAATCTAAGACCACATGACCGACGTTCCGTACTCCTGGTGATGGCGAACGCAACAATCTCGGCTGGGGATGATGATGATTGTGGTGGTGGTGGTGATTCGTGATAGGACTGTGATGTAGAAGATGAGCATGATGCAGCGAATGACGACTGGGATGAATACCCAGCCCCAAACGAAGTCCATAAGCGCTTTCCATCGTAGCCAGGGCCACGCTCATCGTCGCTTGATGTTTTCCGTGTCTTGTTTTGAACAGACCTTTCTGACAACCCAAAACAAGGGTGTCGGCTGATAAAAACTTTTATATTCCTCGCGGCGAATTCATAGATTCATGTCAGTGTGGGAAGACTTCAATCCGTTGCACCTAAACACCATTCGATGAATTTCCTTGCGATTGTATAGTATGATGGTACTGAAGACACTAGGATCTTACACGTTTCACACTAGAGGATGATCTGATGAAACTTTTATCACGAATTTTCAGCGTTTCACTCAGGACTGTTTGTGTTTAAGGAAGGCGCTGATGACACGATCAAGAAAAGTTGTGTGTTCAGCTCTTGACCAGTCGTCACGATAGTCAAATATTCTGATGTGTATGGGTATATATTTTTTTTCAGCTAGTTTGGCTTTTCACGAAGGGTTTACCGAACTATACTCGAGCGAGTGCCGTGACGGGTCTGACTGGCTGTCCATCCGTCGCTCGGTGATGTCTAAACTAGGGGGCCCCCGAGGTCCCTACTTACCGCTTTCCCTCCACCGTTACACAAGCTCCTACGACTTCCTCCTCCTCTTTCTACCTCTTCTTACTCCTCTTCCACTCTCTTCACGCTCCAGCTTATTGTACCTTGCCTCCACTCCTCCCACCTGGCAAGAGAGCTTCGACCCTACCGTGGTTTGCCTGCGGAATACACTCTAGGCACCGCCGACTGTATCTCTATTAGCACAGCATCGGGAACTCCGCCCACACGTCTCCGACGAGTGACGCCTCCCGCGCTTTTCACTACACTGCTAACCATTCCTTCCCACCGTTGTAACATGGGACCTACCGTACTGAAAGTAGTGGGGAGATTGGGGCTTCTTATACCCTTCCCCCACCAACTGCCAATTTTCCCTCAACTGACACTTAAACGCCACGAGATCGAGGTCCATCAGGGTCTTCACCCTTGGAACATTCCAACCCAAATCCCACCTTGTTACTGGTACAAAAGATTTTACCACGATGAAACCACCACGGGTGGATAAGACACTAGTCACTAGCACTAGGACAATGTTTGGAATGTTTGATCTCTACGATTGCTTCAACGGACAAATAAAGTGAATATCGGTTAAGCTCGACGGTGAAATAAGTTGTACAAAAGGTGAGCATTTTGTTTTATCATATTGCATTTCAAAAAGAGTTGATTGAGATACTGATTAAAGAAGTTATGGCGCGAATCAACGTTGGATAAGATACTCTGGGTCCCCACCATTGAAAAATCCTAGTTCCCCTTCCAGGAGGAACATTTCGTCAAAGTCACGCCTGCTTAGTGGCTCCGCCTACGTGTTCAAATAGGTCCCGCCCATCTTCCTCAATTCCAGGGCTCCAGGAAGAGATAGCGTGCACCGAGCCCCATGTGCAGAGGCAACTGTGTACAAAGAGATTCTCTTCATTACAACCCCGCCAGTATTCGATAGCGACAATTCACGACGGTTATATAGGTGTGGATATATAGATTTGCAGTTGCTAAACAAACAATAGCATTGACGTTTGTGCTGAATTGTGCAGAGATCGCCGTTTTCGATAATGACAGTTGGTCCATATATGCATATTAGTTTCAATTCATCATTTATTCAAATCGGCAAATAATCTCACCATGTCATGTCACATAAATACACAGAGTGTCTCATAAGATTTATAATTCTCTTTCACAGAGGCAAACTTCAGCTGAACCGAATTGCCGGAAACAAAAATTTATCTACCCTTGTAGGTTTACCGTTATTCTCTATCCTTCAATAACAGCACGTCTGATTTTCTGTCACTTCCTTTTGAACTGTGGTCTAGGACTCTATACACGGCTCTTCGTCTATCTCTGTCGATATATTTTTTTTCATTCAACGAATTTACGAGATGTAACAAACGAATGTATTATCGAAGAGTTATGTGCGAACCAGCAGATGATGTCTAAACTCCTCTTTCTGTTATGTCATTTATTTCACGGTCGTTCCTGCAGCCAGTTTGTTCGACGGCCGGATATTACGGGATACCGAGGGTGCTCGGGATGCTCATTTCCCAAATGGTTACGGGTGTTATATATTCACGCTCACTACATCGATTTTTCTCTTATATTACATCATAGACGTGCACGGCTCCGCTCTGGTCTCTATTGAATCAGCTGACCCATACACTGGACGTATCAATAAATTATGATTTCTAAATTACTGCATTGATTATACAGGAACATGGGTAGTTACAGAAGAGCCGAGACATGCACGATTCGATAATAATGGTTACAATATAATCGTTCAAAAATATAAGCTCACTCAACGCTGAAAAACCTGCAACCGCTTCATTCAAGATTTATCGTAAAAATTCTGAATGATAAAACTGTGATACGTTCTTTGTGATCAGTAATGCAAGCTATTTTTATCGTAACTTCTATTATCAATGTGGAAACGACAATTCTGAATACCGCAAAAGTATGGAAGGAATTATCAAGAGAATGCAGCATACGTGACTATTTTCCAACTTCTAATGGCTCACCATTTTCAATGAGGATTATGGCACTGCATTTTTTTCATTTCGATCTTTCAGACGATACTCTCAGGGATTACATTTATCGGGTTACAAGCGAGGAGGGTCGAAAGGTAGAAAGAGAGCAAATATCGAATTTCGCTAAGAGGCAAAAGTGGTACACTTATTGCGCAGTATGGCTTCCTTCATACGCGCGTCAACGTATATAATATCCAAATCCTTCCAATATTAATAACAATAATTATGAAAAAATACGGGGTAAAAGTGTATTAATAACAATAATATCAACCTTTAACGCATGAAAATTGTACCTAGGACATTTATGTATGAATCTACAGTCGTAAAAGTACAGCGGAAACATGCGAGTCGGGTAAAATAACAGCCTCGTTAAAACGTGTATATCTATAATAATAATTAAAACCTGTAAAGTTAACGTTTCGTGACAAAGCGGTCACGCGGACGGAAAACACTCTGGATACGCGATTCGTTTTGAATATGTTTGTGAGAGATGGCTCTTATGACTTGGAGCGATTTCTCGTCAAAAGCAAAATGCACGCGAATATATATTCATGCATGTAAGTACATTAATATACATATCCATATGAAAGCGTAGGTGCAATACCATCTACGATGCACGGATGTTTTGCCGCCTGCGTTGATTAGAACGGAAATTGTTTTCACACTCGGTCTGCTTTACTAGCCATGATCATGGTGCGCAAACGCTTGGACGACTACGAAATAATTATTCCGAATGCACATGGATCGTTCGAAGGTACAATCGATGATAGCCCAACCGAGAAGGGTTCGGGACAAAAATGCAACGTAAGTGCGATAAACGTTAAAAGCAACGATATTTTTGGTCACACCGTTTTCATTTTATTTATATCTGTATCATAAGAACGAAATTGATGCCCCGTTATTTATCTGAGCAATGCAGCAAAATGATCTTGGAAATTGAAGAAGTTGAGGCGACGAACGATAAGATATGATACATAATAATGCGTATTAATGTCAGCGTTACTTCGTAAGATTACGTAAAAACAAAATGCATGAAACTCTTCGATTCCTGTCGTCATTTCAGAGACTGTAATTATCACAATAAAATTAATCCGCAAGAATTATTGTACACTTACTATTCCATCTTCGAGTACAAACAAATCATCAAAGTGATTAAGCCAATCAATTTTATGTAATCGCATTAAAATATTTACGACCCAATTCTTAAGCATTAGATGAGAGCAGAGGATCTTTGTTCAATTTTGCACATGCTTATGAAGCAGAGATACAGTACGAATCTATGTATATTACACCTTAATGTTTTGCGTTGAAAAAAGCGTTTGTTATCTTAAAAGTACGAAATAATATTTAAATTTATTGGGTTCCATATCTCTGAGAATATTGAAAACCTTTGTTGATTAGAATCGTAATGAATGTTAGCAATGTAATGAAACTAGAAAAATAATATATATATACACATATATATATATACATATATATATGAATAGAGATACTGACGAGAGAAGGTGAGCGAAGCAGTCACGCATGACTAAATGTGTATTGTACGTGTCAATTTATCAATAAGGATATTATCCTCGGCAAGAGATGAAGGAAAGGAAATGAAGGTAGAGTAGGGAACGCTCTTTGGATCCGTGGCAACGCCCCGGCTCTTTCCCGTCAGCGAATCAACCGTTGAAATTCAAGAGAGGGGGGATTCAGAAGAACACCCAATGATAGGGGCCATAGGGCCCCAGTCAAGTCCCAGCGTGAATCCGTCTCAAACGAGTTTACGGGGCCACGGGGATATGGTCGTACTACGCATATGGTGTAGGTTGAGATCACTTATACAGACTGCCCTGTCCGATTGAGCATCAGCAGCAGCAGCACATAGGAAAATGATTCTACATATACATTGGTCGACGCAGAACGTAAATAAACAGGCCGACTCTACCCGCTTAATTCTCTTGACAGCATCTTTTTTCTCCTCTCATTCTCGTCGTTCGACCTGCCAACGCCAAGATCTGCGGTAATAAACTGGGTCATGATACAAATAAAAAAACAAGAAGAAACGTTGCTTGTATATGTATATAGTATGAGTACACGTATGCATTTATATGTAGATGTATATGTATATACAAATAAATGGACGTCAGTTCGTGCATGTATGTATCTACACAAACGCGCGAACAGAACGGGGAATCGTGTTTAAAGAGTCCGTAACTAGCCCCCTGGGAAGAGTGCTGTTTCTCAACCACTTCTTCTCCACTGCCAAGATCGGAGGTATACAGCTTTGCGATATTAGCTCTCTGCAGGAGAAACCAGACTCCCCCCTGCAGACGCACAACATATTCTTTCCGATTTGTTCTTTTGTTTGTAACTTCTGCAATAACGTTCTCGCGGACGGTTCAGGAATCCACGAGAACTGCATGGCTTAAAGAGAACAAAGAAACAGCGAAAAGCTTGCTAAATAATTCTTCGGGGCAAACGTGGAATATCGTTAAACGTCAAATAATATTGTAAAACTGAATGAAAATGAACAGACGCTCATCCATATATAGATTTAACGATTTGCAAAGGAATTTACTTTTTGCTAGCCTTCTCTTGGTTTGCCGTACCATTTGATACAATAATTTTTCATCTCATGCATTTCGATTGGTGCGACGATAATGCTTTGGTGGTGAAATGCTTAAATCCGAGGCTGGACGGCGGAATAGCTTGGTACTAAAGAGACATTTTTTTTATTCTAAAAACTTTTGGTCCAGATAGGGGATGATGGATAGAAAGATTTTACTGTATCGCGGAAAGTCTAATGAAAGCATTCGCGCAGGTTCCAAGGTGACAAAAAACACCCTGGAATTCCCGAAAGGACATCGAGGACAAGGGAACAAAGAGTGATCAAGTCACATCACGTGGAGAGGCCCTTGTATCAAACGCGTGCCCAGAAACACAGAGATATAAGAGAAGAAAAGAAACGGGAATGGTCGAAATGCTTCTCTTTGCCCAGGCACGAGAGTAAAGCGCGCGCGGGCACGAATAGATTGCATTTTTACTTTCTCTTTTAACTCTGCGTAGAACATCAAGTTGGAAGGAAGCCTGCAACGGTCGGAAACAAAATGAAAACGAATTGAGCACAGCTCGATTGTTCTCCGTCTCACTTTCTCAGCCCTATGTTGCGAGCTTTGGGTAAACGAAGATTCTATTTATGGCACTGGAAACTCTATAATCAGCGGCCGTAGGACGACGACTTATTTAGAATAATTAATACAAAGCCGCACCCCATGAAACCGCTCGCCGACGAATAGGAATTCAACTTACCCCACCATTCACCGCGTTGGAGGGGAAAATGGGCGGGCTACTCAGTTCCACGAGCTACGCCCAGATTCCCACCACATGCGGGCACATGTAGGGATGCGCCTTATTGATACGGCACATATGTGAGCGTTACCGCATATGGATGTTCGTCCATAGCACACTTCTCACAGACCACATCGCAAACACCACCTTTTTATCATACTTTTTACTGGAACATACTCGTTAATTCCGGTACTCGAGCGATAAAATAGGAAAAGCATATACCCATATTCATATCTTATCTGCGCGCCTAAGCCTCCTCGCGCACACCCATGCCCAACGATACCCGACACCGATCTATCTCTACTAGCTACTACTTCGTCACGATTCGTTAACTGTCTCGCTATCGTTCGTTTCTCTCAGTTTTACTGATCCCCAGCATCGGCGTTCTAGTATGAAGAACCGGGTGGAAGAAGAAAGAGACATAGCGCGTCTCGAATCTTAATAATATTCGATTAGCACAGTAATATCAACATTGATTTTGGTGAATTCAATCCCGATACAATACGAGTAGTTGGATAGGATATCGCGCGCGGGATAGCGTACATAGATATGGGCGTGGCTCGGATTAATCGCCACCCCTGCACAATACGCCAGAGGGCCAATGCGTCGGAGGCAATCGATTGGATCACATGGTCCCTGTTCCTCTCGCGTCTCGAGAAGTGTATAGGTGCATGGAGGATATTTCCAACAGTTAACCTAGTGAGAATGATCAAAGGCTATTGGCAAACGCATCGAGGTTCACATGTCTGCTCAATGATACACGTAGGACGATGTTTCGCTTGTACATCCAATTAGTTTGATTGGCATCGAACAAGATCGGGGAAAAAGCTCCCGTCATGCTTGGTCCAAGCATGTACCGGAAAGGGGATTGTGCAGCGCATCAACGTGGCAGCCGGCCCTCAAGCGGTCAGCATTCTTTGAAGGCCGGTCAGGGTGTTCTCTCCGGCATCCCCTTCGAATAGGAGCGCTACCCCATCGTGCAGATACACTCGGAGTGTTTATTCCTCTAATCCGGTTTACAAACACTCGGCGCAACCACACCCACTCGTCTGGAGGTCCGTTGGAACCAAGATGGGCCAAAGAGGGGTTGAAACGCAGACACGTCTACGTATACATCGCTTTATACGTAATAATGAGCCGCGCACATATGTAGTTACACGAGTATTTATAACCGTCAGAGGCTTCTGGGCTCCTGAGATAATGTACACCCGGCACACACGGTTTACTTGTTTCTGTATACAAATAGAAATACGGGCAAAGATAACCGCACCCTCGGGACTACCCCATCTCTTTCACTCTACAACGTTTCTACACCCCTCCTTTAATTTAGTACACGTACATGTATAGTGTATTAGGTTTATACACGATTTATACCCAAGCCCCTCTTCCAGTGAGCTCTAATGCGATGGGGAACCGCAAAGCATTCCCGAAGCGCGCGGGCGCTCACGACTACTGATTTATCGGTGGCCAAGTGATAAACGAGCTAAGCTCATCTCTCTATATATCGCTTCTTCTGTACATGTATGTCTAACGGTATATCTATATATACACGTGTACGCACCAGGCCCTGTCTCTTCTGATCTCGCTTCAGTCCCGCCTGTTCGCTTGCCTTCATTCGCACTCTCAACGCAACGCAAACGCGAAATCATCCTCGACATTTCTAAAAGACAGTCCGCTATTTACACGGACGATGGTTGCTCCTTTCATCGTCGTAAACACAGATATAGAGGGAGAAAAGTGCACAGGCGGATGGAAATCGATTTACCACGATGGCCTTGAGCTGACGCATACACATGGCATAATAGTTGAAGTAACACATTCAGAAGCGATGATTCTCCGGCTTTTCATGACACATGGGTGTATCTGTAAACGCAGTGAGCGAATTGGATTTACAATCCTGCCGTAACTACCCCCATCCCCCTTAAACAACATCCAGGACGGACTTCTATTAATCAATATATGATTCGCTGAATATATGCAACGCACCTCCGTTCAAGAGTATTGTCAGCCAAAGATAGAGGATATACCTTTGTCATTGAACGCGCAAAGAGAAACCCAACTCTGCATGGACGCGTCTCTTTCCTATATGCGACGGAAGCTCGTTAGCAAAGGTTATCGTAAGCTTATAGTATACCAGCCCACAACACTTCCGCGTCCATTGGAATAATAAGTACTCCTTCTGTCGGGCGAGTTGACCACGTACAGCGGATAGATTTTTACTCTGGCTATCGAGAAACCTCTTCTCGAGACTTGTTACAAGCGCAGTGTTTCGTCATGACTGCCGTACCCGGCAAGTTCGTACACTACAACTTTTTTCTCTCAACTTCCGTTTCTGGCATACACAAGCAGGGAACATATGACAAGAGTGTGCGTTCAACAAAAAATAGCTGTTGATTTCAGTCCTAACTTAAGATCACCGCGATGGTAAGTTGTTTATGATAAGTCGGTTTACGATGAGAGATACAAGGAGAGATGGAGATGGAATCCGAATAAGGTTCGAATATCGGATCATCCGTTTCGTTTGGAATCCATTCGGTTCGTTTTTCGACTGTACGATTTTCCATGACCGTTCTTAGTTGAGGTCGCGAGTGAGGAAAATGATGCTCCGGCAGGTGGCCACGGGTCTATACCGAGTATACATATATAGTTCTTTCTTTGCTACGAAAAGTTACTACACCGCGTCACGGACCATCCAGTCCACAATCGGTCCGAGGCGTTCGTGTTTCGAAAACACGATTCGTTCCGTCTTGTGCCGAAGGTACGGATTATTATCATCGAGTGAACTGAAAATCGAACGATCTCACTGACGCACTGTGTGTACACTATGCACTGTGTACACCGTATAACTATCCTGTCCAGGTTCAGACAACGATCGCTTTACCTAAGGCCGGCGGAAAATTCGTCACGGTGAAATGCGTGAAATCAGAGTGCGCCCTTTATACGAATACTTTCTGTATTTTTACTCTAAGGTCTTTTTTTCATTTTTCTTTTTTAGGGAAAAAAGAGGGAAGGAATCGTGTTTCCGTCCAACGCAAATTAATAAACGCCCACAACAGACCGAAACTTTGGAATAAAAGTATTAGAGATTTCCCATCATTATAAGGCCATATGTAGTCATAATTATGGTATTCTTATGTTGCTAGAGTCTCTCTCCATTATTCATCACAAATTACTTTTTCAGTAATAACCAGACAAGATACAAAAGGAGGTAGAACACATCGTATTAACTTGGACAGTCGTTAGCAATTAATTAAAGGGATACATATTCCGGGATTTTTGTTTGTTTGTGATTGTATATTCAAGAAAACTTTCTGCAGGTGGAGAGCACATTTTCAACAAGTTATTTTGAAATTTTCATGGAAACATTAATATTCGTAGTTCGGGTAAATGTTGAACAGAAGATTTTTGAAAAAAGACGTCGCGCGATGACGACGTGTTATAGAAAACGAAAAGGTAATAGGATCATCATTGCATGAGTTTTTGTCTTTTGCAAAAAAAATGTCAAATCTTTCTCGACATATCTTAGCCGCCATCTTCGAAAACCTCGCTTTGAGTCCTTTGTCAATGGAACGTAAGACGGCAGTCGATTCTGACAACATCCAGTTTAACGTATCAATCTATCTCTCTATTACATGTAATAACCCAGTCAATATTTGTACGGACATTAACCACGGAGTAACGGCTCGTGAACTTTTTGTCTAGTGAGTATAATAAAACGGATTAACTTTTTTTCGTGCGTAGCGATGACGACGACGAAGCTAACACAATGGCCGTATCCATGTCGTCATTGTTCGTTGCGTCAAAGTCTCACCCTTGGAATTCGTTCGGCGTCTACTTGGGCCATCAGTAATCTGACGAGCAATCGCAAAAGAACGGCTTATTTATATTAACGACGATATGGTGGTCAATAGCCGAGGCTATTTTTAATTATAGTTTCCTCTTGGAACAATCAGCCGTGAATTTCCTGCGACATTGACCTCCCCGCCAAAAACTTTCTCCACAATAGGTATTTTAACGTTCAAGTACGTTTTCCGTTACGTTTATTTATTTTTACGTTTGATATTTCTTCCAAGGTTCTCATACGTTCTTTGGCTATTTTTTTGTTCGACTCGTTCGGTACGGGGAATTCTTCACATCCGTCTGAAGGCCCTACTGTCTACGGGAATTGTGAATGTCTGCAAACATGCAGATTGTCAGGTAGCAAAATCAGTTGACTTTGGTGGGGCAGGTAGTAAAAAAAGTAGCGGCAAACGAAAAGGTGAGTCTGCCATGCTTCACTATGGGGAGTAACTAGCCTTAAAAGGGCGATAGGCGCTATAGTTCAAAGACACCGTATTTAGAAAAGACACGAGCGGGAAACTTACCAGGGGGTGCCTCTCGGTTATCCCGTGGAGATAATCAGGTTTTCCGTGACTGAGATGTCAGAAAAAAAGTCCTTTCGAATAGCCGTGCCCTTGACATATTTCCTTCGGACAATTTTGCCGATGCAGCTTGTCGGAAACTCGAGGTCTTAGTAAGTCACTTGATACATTGAAACGATGAGAATCAAAGTTTCGAATGATGCTTCCAAGCTGCGATTTCTAACATGACATAGCGAGATTTAAAAATTCGATATCAATGATGAATCCAAACTGATTTTTCACACACAAACTCATGGATTTTCGGAATTTTTGCGAGGAAACATTGAGACAAAAAGCGATCGTGATATTTTATTTGTATCGAATAAATAATTCAATCGCGCCTCAATTCTTCGAGAAGTAACGAACTTTCGGTATGTCTGTGTAAGTTTTTCTTTCCAGTTCGTCTAACGTCTTTCGGAAAAATGTTCTCAAAGCTTCACTACAGCGGTGCGACTAATCTCCGCTTAGGACTCACGGCTCGACGCCTTAAAAATTCACCTTACCCTGTTTATTCTACTATAGATAATCCGGCTGAAAAAATCAGGGTTCTCTTAGTCTCTCGGTTTAATGCGCGTCCCTTCAACAATGGCTCGAGTTCCTTCCTAGCCCACTGTACCAACAGCGTATCTTGTGATTCGCGATTCTTCGCCACCGGTCTTTTATCTCCAACCGCAACACCTCTGTTTACCCTACACTGGATCATCCGGATTGAAAAGTCAGCCGTTCTCCGGAAAGTCTCGGACCGCATCTGACTTTTAAAGCAATTCTGTCACGAGGATTTTCGTGTTTAAAAACATCTCTTTATTCCCGTGGTTAAAATCGGTCGACTACCGTGTTTCCTCGTCCCAGCAATCGCAGCTTTTACTACATTTTACATTGTACTATAATGAAAATAAATAATGTTATCCGGGGGATCGACAGACGGGTAGAAAAACGGATATTTTCAAAACCACCATTAAACAATTATCCTTCTTCAGACTCGCGTAGACTAACGTGCACCTGTTGCGCATCGAAAGTCTCCTCAAAGGAAAAACTGGCGTTTTTGTGTTCGATTCCGACCTTCCTCGATCCGAGATTTTCCAGGTTAATCTGTTTTGACGTTCGATGCATCGAACGTCAAAACATCGGATCTGCATCGAGGCGTAACGCAAAAAATACAAACACCGCCGAGATCGCTAGAGGAAAAATACTTTTGACATTCGAGCGTATCCAAACCGGAACACCGAGCGTACTGGGAGACGGTCAAAACACGGAAAGGTAACAAAATCGGAAGATTCGGATGCAACAAAAAGGGCGTTTTGGTACGAGAAGGTCCCGAAGCAAACAAGATTTGCATTCGCACCGAGAAACACCGAGGAAAATCATGTGCTCGCAATCCCAACTTGCGCAGCGTAGAAGTTACCTTTAACTCCTTCGGGATCCACCTCTCTGAACGAAGAGTCCCTTTCTCATTCTGTGAATTCTGCTACATCGACCATCAGAGTGGGTCAGGGTCGAGACCTCGGTTTCACGCTACGGAAGCAAAACGAGCGCCCGCTGTGGCTTCTATACGCAAACACGAATACGTAGATAGATTACCCTGAAATCTTCCTGCCGCGCATCGGGCAAACTCAAACCGTGGAACGAATTTTCACGAAAACATATACTTTTTCCTTAGCCACGCTCTTTTAGGCGACCGAGGAATTCGCGTTTTTACCCGAGGATCCCGGAACGAATCCGAGGCCGGAAACACATTTGCCAGGTAAATACACTTTGAGACGTCTTTGGAGAGCAAAAGGATGCTGTCCTTTAACAGATTTCTATCTGCCCACGATTTTTATATACTTGCACCAACACATCCTGGCTCTTCCGTTTTGCAACGTGTGCCGTGTTTCGATGTAAAATAGGTGATGCAGAAAAACTTACTGTTAAAGCCGACGTTCAAGACGCGAGATCATTAAACGTACACACGTGCACACGATGCAGCGTCGACCGATCAAACCAAGTTGCCAGCCCCTTTTTTCTCTATGTTTCTTTTTCGAAGTAACAACACCTGGTACGGAATAACGTTTCAGTGATGCCTCTTGCAATACATATCTTCCGAAGGCTCGAAATCTCTCAGGTACAGGACCTGTCGCGGGCAAAATAATTACCATCCTTACAGACCCTCAGAATTTTATTTAGGAGTGCAGAAATTAAAAATGCAATATTGTACATCCCATTACGAGTCGTACACTGAGAAAAAACATTTGTTAATGCAACAAAACGTGCGGTTTAATATGGTCAAGGCGTTTGGCCACCCTGGCGGACCGAAAAATGTACTTTTCAAACAAAAATTAATAAATTCGAAACTATTGGTCTGAATATTTTTATTTTTTAAGAGCGGCCCTTGTCCCACCTGGTGCTCGGTTATGGTACATCTGGAAAAAAAAATCAGGTTATTCTTAAATAATGTGACTAAAATGTAGCGTAGCCGTTTTTTGGGCCGAAACAGACAGCCGAAACAGACTAAAGTAAATCATTGCACATAACAATTCGACTATTAGTGCTCATGCTAATAATAAGAAGAGAATAAAGATAAAATAGAGTAAGATACTAAGAATAAAAATAGAAATAAAAATATACGCTTTACAGTGATAGTGATGCAGGCTAAATTAAACAATCGCAAGTCATTACCTGACATTTTTTTATTATTATTATCTTTATTATTTAGAAAGAGAAAGAGAGAGAATCGAAAGTAAAAATTCCCACGGTTTATCAGAACATATGCAATCACCAGAGAAGTATATGTCTGGTGAACGAGAGTCTGCTAAAATTTTGGTTATTTCGCGATGCGGGCGCGCGTAGGACAGGAGCTTTTTGGCCAAGTTCTCCCGGCGCACGAGACAAACGGGTAATTAACTTTAGTTACACCACAGAGGATCAACTAAACGGATATCTTAAAAACTGTAAATATGTATGTATATCGGTGGTGAGTCCTGAACGAGGGAGATGGACCGAATTTTGAGAGAAGGTTCGAGAGTTCGTGCGAAGATCAGATCCCTCGATATCTCAACGCGCTCGCAGCATCCACCAAACGCCGGAATTGGCAAAAACACAGTTTTTCCCAATTTAAGAGAAATAAATGCTTTCTCATCTCGTAGAAAATTCACAGCGTATCATATCAAAGTGAAAGACATTTTTTCAAAGCCCATAATTTGCAAAACTCCCGATGGAATGATCGTCGAAAATTGCATAAATAAATGAAGTCCCGTTTAACCGTGGAATTGGGTATAAATTACATCAAGAATTTTTGTACACGAGTATTATTATACACGGCCTATCTCGCTGTAATTCAACGCTTCCGCAACGATAATTCATTTGAACGTGAAAAACAGCAGCTGAATAACAAATACTTGAAATTAATCGAATATCATTTTCATAAATCCCAAACCCGGCATGTGGTAAAGTTCCGAATGGAAATGATTATCCTACAAAAAAAAACGTACAATCGTCGCGATCAATATACGAATTTACATATCGTACATCGGTTTTTTCTGTCAATTTTTTTCACCATTTGTTATTTACACGAATTGCGTATTCAGTATCGTCAATTTTATACCTCGGAGATATTTTTTTACTCTTTTCCTCATGGTATCTTCACTTTGAGGGAAAAAATTAATTTTCATTTAAAAAATTTACATTGCCCTCGGATTTACAGGTAAGACCGTCGACAGAATTGAGAACCTCTAAACGACGTGTGTGGTCCGTTCTGGCGGCGAGGTGCCGACACTCGACGTTCCCCTTTCCTCCACTTATTCTTCTTGTTCTTATTCTCCCTCCTTCCTCTTTCTCCTTCTTCTCGCGGGTCTCGTGCTACTCTTGTTTCTTCCTCATCGCGCGTTCTCCTCTTGTTTTCGCTTCTTGCCGACTATCGTTTCGCGCACACACACACACACACACACACACACACACACACACACACGCCACATTTTCCTTCTCTTTCCATTTAACTCTTTCACTTACCGTTGCTTTCTCGCTCGTACACGTGACCTATCTCTAAATCGTCTCTTCGTTCTTCTCGCACGTCATTATATACGCGAATGCACTCGGCACGAATCTATACTTTAGACCCTCGTCCCTCTCCGTCTCGTTCTCTCGCTCTTCTTTTCCGTTCCTCGATCTCTCTTTGTACATTTATCTTCTCCGTCTCACTCGAGACAGTGGCTACAACGTTTTCCTTCCTGCATGCAATTTCCCTTCGTCTCTCGCTCTTTTTCTCGCGCACTCGTACTCCCTCGCGCTCTCTCTCTCTCTCTCCCTCTCTCTCTTTCTCCTTTCGATTTTTCGTTCTCGCTCTAGTCAACAAGACTCGAGAGAAGAAGGCTTATTACCATCAAGCAACTAATCCTATCCCTCTTTCTCTCGTTAGCCAAGCTTCGTTTGTACACTTTGCGAGGGTGCTTACGCTACATCGAGAGGGGTCCAGGCTTGCACGAAATTTGCTCCGAACTTAAATATCCGCACATAGGCATTTATCTCCTTGCATATTCGGCCGACGCCCAACGTCAGGAAGCTGCCAATTTTACGCTTATGTATTCGAGTTACGCTCTTTTGTCTCTACACCAATGTTTCGCGTTTATAAACTCGAAGATGGAGGAAATTGAACTTGAACCATGGAGAAAACGAGAAGAGAAACCCAGAGAGATAGAAAAATCTTTTACGCGACAAAAACCGACAAAAAGATGACTAGAGAGAGAGAGAGAGGGAGAGAGAAACGGAAACTTTGCATCCACCCGGTACATTTATTTATTTATTCAGCCGTTTCGAATCAGAGAGGCTGGCTCGTTCGCTTGCAAAAGTCGCGCTCGTTTGCCAGCCAATTTCGTGGGTGGATCGATTTTTCGCTTTGACATTGCTTCCAATTAGCGAGAAGAAAACATGTGTGTGTGTGTGTATGTGAGTGTGTGTGGGTGCATGGAACATACACGTGAAATTAGTAGCTATAGACATAAGCGAGTGTGTGTACACACGAATGTTAACGGAATATAAAATGGAGAACGGAGACTGTGTTTTATCAAAGTAAGAGCAGGAGCTATTGGCTTTTACCTTAAAGGCACGAGGTTATGTTATTTCTCCCGTTGAGTACACATATACGGCCACGAGCGGCGCGCGGAGCGGACGCTGAGAATTGTCGTCGTCTTACGGTGTGCGCATCGAAGCGAACGAGTCAATGCTGCCTTTCGCATTCTTTCATCGCGCTCGTTTTCCTCTTATCTTAATTACACGCTCGTACGAAGCAAATGCATATAACTTTACGTCGATATATAAAGATTTTATCAACACTATGATTCTTTCTCTCGTTGTGTTCGAATAAACATTACTTTAAGAATGGCAAACTGATTGGTTGAATATCAAAGGTGGCATGGTGTTAGGGTGAAAAATTGTTTAAAAATGGCGTTTCGTTCGAATAAGGCCGAGGAGAAGAATAATCGTTTGATCGCTCGAAGAAACGATGGAAAATGGCGATTTTTTTCGCGCAGTCGATATTCACCCGAGATAACGTGAAAATTTTCGAACCTTTTTAAATCCCCTTGAAACGTTCATTTTTTAACGTTCAACCACCTATCTGTTCGAATTTTTTGTCTTGCTTTCTCTCCTTTTATTCGCTTTCTCGTCCGTTCGTCCGTCGAGTCTCGAGCCCGCGGCTTCCTTCGACCACCCCATCGTTACATCATGCTGTTCAGCTATACCTTATAGGCAGAAAAGAGAGGAAACGAGAAGGAGAATCCGTGGCCTAACAAGGTGCAGTTTTTACGGGTTCGCAACATAATTGGCTCTCTCATTTGCATAGATTCGGGGCCTCTGGACCTCTGTAACGACTTTGGCAGACTCCAGCGGAACGTCGGCCAAGAATTGGCCAATTCGAAAATTAATATATATGTATGTGCACTAGGGTCGTTCGAAAAAAGTCGAATTTTTTATTTTCAAAGATCACACCCGAAACGGTGATAGTTTTTCACTTGGAAACAGTCTTCGCGAAAGGATTTGGCTCCAACTTCGCCCAGGAGCAGGAGCATTGAAGCTCAATTTACGTATTTAAATAATCTGCGAATAATCCTTCTAATAAAAACTTGATGAGGAGATATAAATCGAAATGATCGAAATATCGAAATATCGCATGCTTTGTTGTCGTTTTATTCGTTTCGTGATTGGTCGGTGATGAGCGTACCCGCGAAATTCATGCGAGGCTGTATTCGCGCGGTTTTTTATGCTGTTTTTGTCAGTTGTCGACTTGTGACATTAATTGCGGTTAGCAAAGGTTATAGTTTTACGATAATTCATTCCGTGAAAAAGAAATCATGCATATCAAGTAAGTAAGAGTGCTATATTTCACAGTTCAATTTATATTGTACTGAGAGATAATGAGAGATAGTCCGGGAGAATGAAAGTGAATTAACTAAACTAGCATTTCTTGCACATTTTTTCAAGCGAAAATTTTTCTCTCTTGCACATTAATGTTTTATAAAATTTACAAGAAATGACTCTTCGATCGGACGATCTCGCGAGAAGCGCTTTCCTTCGAAGTAGTGGCAGATGAAAAGAACGATCGACAACTCCATCAAAATTTAACCACGCGCAGAGGAAGCGACTCTAAGCAAGTTGCTTCATTTCCGGTTTTCGGAAATTTTGTTTCAGATTTTTGCACAGATTCTGGTCCAGCGTTCGATCGGCGGATGAGAGGAACGATCGACAACTCCATGAAAATTAAACCACGCGCAGAGGAAGCGACTCTGAGCAATTTGCTTCTATTCCGGTTTTCGGAAATTTAGTTTCAGAATTTTGTTAGCGCAGCTTCCGGTCCAGCGTGAGATCGACGAACGAGAGGAACGATCGACAACTCCATGAAAATTAAACCACGCGCAGAGGAAGCGACTCTGAGCAATTTGCTTCATTTCCGGTTTTCGGAAATTTAGTTTCAGTTTTTTCAGCACAACTTCCGGTCCAGCGTTCGATCGGCGGATGAGAAGAACGATCGACAACTCGATGAAAAGTTAACCATGCGCAGAGGAAACGACTCTGAGCAAGTTGCATCTATTCCGGTTTTCGGAAAATTAGTTTCAGAATTTTCGTGGGGCAGCTTCCGGTCCAGCGTGAGATAGGCGAACGAGAGGAACGATCGACAACTCGATGAAAATTTAACCACGCGCAGAGGAAGCGACTCTGAGCAATTTGCATCTATTCCGGTGTTCGGAAAATTAGTTTCAGAATTTTCGTGGCGCAGCTTCCGGTCCAGCGTGAGATAGGCGAACGAGAGGAACGATCGACAACTCGATGAAAATTTAACCATGCGCAGAGGAAGCGACTCTGAGCAATTTGCATCTATTCCGGTGTTCGGAAAATTAGTTTCAGAATTTTCGTGGCGCAGCTTCCGGTCCAGCGTGAGATAGGCGAACGAGAGGAACGATCGACAACTCGATGAAAATTTAACCACGCGCAGAGGAAGCGACTCTGAGCAATTTGCATCTATTCCGGTCTTCGGAAAATTAGTTTCAGAATTTTCGTGGCGCAGCTTCCGGTCCAGCGTGAGATAGGCGAACGAGAGGAACGATCGACAACTCCATGAAAATTAAACGACGGGCAGAGGAAGCGGCTCTGAGCAATTTGCTTCTATTCCGGTTTTCGGAAATTTAGTTTCAGAATTTTGTTAGCGCAGCTTCCGGTCCAGCGTGAGATCGGCGAACGAGAGGAACGATCGACAATTCCATGAAAATTAAACCACGTGCAGAGGAAGCGACTCTGAGCAATTTGCTTCTATTCCGGTTTTCGGAAATTTAGTTTCAGAATTTTGTTAGCGCAGCTTCCGGTCCAGCGTGAGATCGGCGAACGAGAGGAACGATCGACAACTCCATGAAAATTAAACCACGCGCAGAGGAAGCGACTCTGAGCAATTTGCTTCATTTCCGGTTTTCGGAAATTTAGTTTCAGTTTTTTCAGCACAACTTCCGGTCCAGCGTTCGATCGGCGGATGAGAAGAACGATCGACAACTCGATGAAAAATTAACCATGCGCAGAGGAAACGACTCTGAGCAAGTTGCATCTATTCCGGTTTTCGGAAAATTAGTTTCAGAATTTTCGTGACGCAACTTCCGGTCCAGCGTGAAATAGGCGAACGAGAGGAACGATCGACAACTCGATCAAAATTTAACCACGCGCAGAGGAAGCGACTCTGAGCAATTTGCTTCTATTCCGGTTTTCGGAAATTTAGTTTCAGAATTTTGTTAGCGCAGCTTCCGGTCCAGCGTGAGATCGGCGAACGAGAGGAACGATCGACAACTCCATGAAAATTAAACCACGCGCGGAGGAGGCGACTCTGAGCAATTTGCTTCATTTTCGGCTTTCGGAAATTTAGTTTCAGATTTTTCAGCACAACTTCCGGTCCAGCGTTCGATCGGCGGATGAGAGAAACGATCGACAACTCCATGAAAATCTATAAAGATTATTTATGATTTATTAATCATTATTATTTGTACTTCATTTGTGAATCTAAAAATTTCCTGCTTTTCACCATTTGCTCCTTTTGCCGAATTATAATGTGTTCTGTAGGGGTCTATACTTAATTCAAGATGCAGCGCTGCAGTGCGAAAACGCAGCCGGTCGCGCTCGTGAGCGCGCGTCTCTAATCCCTAGTACCTTATAAAATGTATTCGCATATAAAATTGTTGGTTTTAATTTACCTTATAGAACATTACTCTCTGTACAAAACTCTTCTTGGAATCAAATCTGCAGGATCAACCGTTTAAAAGGTGTAAGAAGCGAAATTTAGCACAAATTTTCGCTCGACAGGCTTTTTCAAGCTTTTTGGATGACATAAATCATTTCAATGGCAATTTCTCTGTCATCGTAAGCCATGCACAGGTAGGCTTCGGGGTTAAATTTATCAATAATTATGTTTCTTCGTTCAAAACATTCAAAAACATTTCGCTTTCATAAAAGAATTGAAATGATTATTTGAAATCAAATTTTCAGTCGTGTTTCTGACTTTACAAATTGACAGCAGCTGAACCTACAGACGTGGCTGCAAGGTAAAGGTTTTGTCTTGCAAGCTGAGCTTCTTTAGGGGAATTAATACCATACACGACAGATTCTTTGAAAAAAAGTTGAAAAATTGAGACACAGGAAAACGCCAAAGTATCATGAAAGCCAATTACGTCGTTTTAGGTTGTAGATTTTTGTTGCAAGCGGCGTAATATTTACGCGATGACAGTTTCAAGGAAAACCGATGTGTTTGAAAACTAATAAAACATCGAAAATACAGGTTGGGGAAGAAATAAACATATTCGAGGATTCTTGGTGGAAATGGGAAATGGAAAGCCAAAAGAAACGAAGATGGAAAAGGAAAAACGAATCACGGCGCGTGTCTGGCATACCAGACACTTCGCACCCCTACGAAACCGTTTAATCTCTCTCTCTCTCTCTCCCTCTCTCGCTTTCGGCTGTCAAGCAGCACCCCCATGTGTTTGGTCTCTCTACAGTATAGCTTGCACAGTTCGGGCATGGTAAGAGAAAGAGCGAAGTTGTTGACACCGGAGAAAATATTTGTCGTTTAACGCCCCTTGTGTCAGACTCACTCCGAGTGTACGCCCGAGATGTGCAAACCTCCGGGGGTCGGTCCATGGTGACATATACGCACTACATGAGAGACGAGAGCTCCGGTGACACTAAAAATTCGCATAGTTTCATTGTGCTCTCGTCGCTATTGCCGGAAAACTTCTCCATTTGTGGACATTTATTTTATCTTCTCTGTCTTCCGTTTCTAAAACACACTCTTGTCCAAAGGAAGTTCAAGGAAAAGAAAAAAATTATTGAAAATATCATTCGTACGCGAATAATTGGAGCAACGGATGACGGATCGGTAATTAAATCTCAAAATAAGTGAGAAAATAAAGAATTAGGTCGAATTCAGAGATACACTCGCAATGACCTGGTTTTGGAGAATAATAATCATAATTGGCACCCTGGAATTGTTTTCTTGATTTATCCGTTTAAAATTTCCTCTTTATAGGATGTACGTGGTTAAACGAACACTTGGTGTTTACAAAGACTTTACAAATGGCTCAACGGTCGTTGCTAATTGTCAATTTTCATTTTAATTGTGGGAAAAATGCGCCCATCAGACTGTGACGAAACAATGAGAAAAGGAAGGTATGTCGATTTTACTTTTTTATGGAGTCCGTGGATTGATTCATCTAATTAGTGTACTGAATAACCCATATGTTTCCTAATGATCATCAACACATTTTATTCACGTTGATTGTTGTTACACGAGCAACGTTCAACCGAGCAGTCCGTTTTTTACGATCGAACAAAAGTTGTATCAGCGTAAAAAAAACTGAATGCATCGCTGGGTCTATTGAAACCAGCTCCGACCGACATTTCTTCTCCAAGTAAATTGTTTTGTCGTATACGCACTTTTTAAAAATCTTTTCAATTTACAATTTTTACTCCAGATTAATTTCCCGTCTCATAGAGTTCGCTGTCTTTAATTTGCGGAAGTCTACGATACAGAGGCTTTCCGTTGATGAGCAAAAACGTCATCAGGGTCTCGTTTCAATTCTCTCGCTTTATTACGGGTCGCACGTTTAGTAATTAAAATTACCGCGTTATCTGTACGAATGC
This sequence comes from Heteropelma amictum, assembly GCA_959613375.1. NCBI lineage: Eukaryota > Metazoa > Arthropoda > Insecta > Hymenoptera > Ichneumonidae > Heteropelma > Heteropelma amictum. The sequence goes on from OY390724.1 coordinate 6,129,188, forward strand.
AAGTATTTATGTACGTGTGCACATATATATATAGGTGTCTGTACGTACCGCAGAGGCCTCGGGGCACAATTATACGGATTGCGTTAATGTCAGTGATTAAAAGAACCTAATGAGCCTGCTATTAGAATAGACAGTCGTTTTCTTGCCCCTGGCGTAGTGGCATCACGCGCAGCCGGCTGTCTTTATACTGCACACCACCGTGCCTTTTACGTACTTTTGCATGTATACAAACATTCACTAATAACAATCTCAGAAAAATCAATGAAACAACTTCAAACAATCTGCAAGTACTTTTTCCATGGAAAATGAGTTTACGATTCTTTAAACGTCCAGCCAATAATATATTACAAGGTTTTTTGATTGTTATTCGCCATTAATACATCGTTCGATTTTTTTGTTGTTGTTGTTTAAATTTAGGACCCAGTGAGTTGACAACGCATATTCACTTAAGTCAACTTCGATTAAAATGTTTTTTTCATAGCAACGCTATTGAAACTGCGAGTTTCGATGTCTGTTTAGCCTGTTTAGCCAGTCGAAACGAGCGAATTTCAAACCATTGCGTTTTTTCCTACCAGAAAACGAACAACGTCGAGCCTCTGCTTTCTGGAAAAATTTAGTACGTGACACGGGACGAAACACGATTTCAAAAATCATTTTGTTTCGTCCCTAGGCGAGCAATATGGAATAAAAAAAAGAATTTCGTATACCGTCACAAGTTACACGCGAGATATTGAAAGTGCACGATCTATTTTATGGAAAAAAAGGATGTTAAGATTGATAATAAAGTGACTCTTGTTCTCGTGATTTTGACGTTTGTTCAACGCGGCAGAAGAAATAATAAATACAGAAACAAATGTATTCCGTGATGTTCTCGTTCGGAGGGATGATGCAGCCCTTGCTTTCGGTAAATTAATGAAAAAGGGTACTTCCAGTCCCCGGTATATCTATTCGGGGGTTTTTATTCGTGTTACCGGGGATGATATGGGATCACAGACATCAACGGATACATGCTGAAGATCGATGTTAGATACCAGGATAGCATGACCCTATAACTTTTGGGTGACACGAGACACATTCTGTCTCTTGGGAGGGTCGTGAAACGAGACGACAAAGATAAACGTTCTTTCCAGCCTCTCTCTCTTCCGCGATGATCTTGATGCAGTGGAGAGTACTGGAAAATTGATCGCAGGGAGAGAGGCGATAAGGAGAAGAATCTACGAGTCGCGAAAGACGAGAGACGAGAGAGAGAAAACAAAATAGGGTTCGCTGTGAATTCTCACCCTCTTGACACACTGACGTCCTGACAAATCAAGCTGAAAATTGAATTCTGAGAATCACCGTGCTACAAATGATTGCACTATAATCTCACATACGCAATGTGATTCGTTCGTTTTTCTCTCTGAGCTTTGGTGGAGTCTTGTCTTTGACGCTCAAGTTTTTTCAAAAAAATCGTTAAAAAATACCGACGTGGGAACGATGACGTTTGACATTCGAATTGGAGGTCTAATTAACTACTATTAATAATTAACGACTATTAATAAATGAATATTACTGTAGTTAAATTATGTGTGTATAGATAAACATGAACCGATTTTATTAAATTTAATTAGTGCATTTGGAGCAAGAATAGAACATTTAAGAGTAAGGCTACAGCGCTGAATGATATATAGGCTGCACTCATTGAAAAACTTTACGTACACATAATGCAGAACAATTTTGAAAATGTCATTTTTTTACCAATACAATAGTGTCCGTATTTTAAATAGCGATCGGCAAAAAATCGTCGATTACCAAGAAAAATCATCGCCTTTCGAATAAATTGCTTATAATTTCTCATAATACGAAAACAAAAGATGAAAGATCGTGCGAAATCGGCACATGAAGAAACAACATTTATTTGATAATAATCATGCATAAGACGATTATTCAAAGCAACATCGCGAAAACCGTTTTCGATAGTGGATCAAAATAAGATGAGTGAAAAATCGTTGAATACATATATCTTTTTATCTCATAATCTTCCCATTTCTCTGACTTCCTTTGCCGCTAATTAACTCTTTGCCGACGATGAAAAAGGATCTCGAATACCAGAAAGAAGCGGGTGCATGAATGTAATAAAAAGCGTCAGTTATGCACTGTGGCAGGAGGATTTCACTGATATGGAAGGCGTGTATTCTCACACCCGAAAGCAGAAAAAATAGCGATGCCATCTAGCATACGCTACATTCAGATAATCGCTATCTGTGACGTATCAAGAATCGTGGTACCGTTTACAGACAAACACATTTTATTTCACTGTACACAATGTCAATATTGCTCAACAACAAAACGAAAAAATGGTCCGAAAATACACCTATCTTGTGGGGAAAAACCAGTACTTACCATCCATCCCCAATGCACCACAATTTACCAAAAAAAGCTAAAACAATGCAGTGATGTATGCACATGCATTTGACACTAACGTTCTCATTGCATTACCGCTGCCTTCGTGAAGTGCAACCGATATAGTCGATATGCACAGTCGCATTTTAACATATTTCCCTTACAAACAAATATGCGGAAATTAAACCACGTTTTTTGCTGCAGTTATTAATTATTTCGAAAGTTTGACCGATTTATCGATCGATAACCGATCGATGTACAATAAACCCTCTGCGCAGTATTCATACACGTAAACACACGATTATACACATATAAGTTTAAACGATCAAAGCTCCCATCAACGAGGTTTTTGCGGAATTTTTCATGTTCAGAAGAGTTAAGTTGAAGCATGTGCAGAGCATACACGATATACATATATGCATAGTGAATTAGAGCAATGAGCGTTTAATTAACTTATTTATTCCAAGTTCGCGCGCGCACTCACCGTTGCTGGCCCTAATTAAATGTGAACTGTAACACCTTGGAACGTAGTCACCGAGTACACATTACACACATATGTGCAATGTATTTGCCCATTTATTATTGTGTGTATACTTTCACGATTCGCTTTAACGATTCACGTGCAACAGCGAACTATATACAGTGTCCGCATAGCCGTAATGCATTCTCGACGTTCGATGCACACGAGCGTCGTACACCGGTAGATCCGATAAGCAAGGAAAGGAAAAGGGAAAAAAAAGAGGGCAGTTTAAAAAACGCGATCGTTAGTGAATGAAACAAAAGTCTCCAATGTCGCCAATATCTCTCAATGAGAGGAGGACGAATAATTAAAGGAAGGACTTTCGAGCAACAGCAATTTGGAGTAAATGATCGATGAAAATCGCAAAAACGTTGTGCAAAAACTCGGCGTTACCCGATCAAAAAGTTTATCTACGTTCGGATTTTTATTCCAAGCTTTTATAATTCCATAATTAAAATACCGAGAAAACCGGTTGTTCATCGGGAGTTGATCAACGTCTTTATATAAATAAAGCTGTCACTCAACGAAAGATGGCACGTCGGAACTGTACAATAATTCGGAAGCTCATTTTTGCATCCACGAATCGAATAATTCGTGTATCTCACATGTCCACGAGCACGTCGATGTATGGCTATTTAATTCACCAGTGTGGAATACATTATATAAGGCAACGGGGGGAGAGAAGAGCGATGGAATCAAAGAATCGAATGAAAGAACATTCGCTATCTTTTTCTTTCTCTCTCTCTCTCTCTCTCTCCCTTTCCCTCTGATGTCCTGAGACTAATATATCAATCATTCTGTTTGCGTAACAGCTCCGATTCGCGTATCACGTATATAACCCCTGTGTGTACGGGTGAACGAACCCCGAATACATATAATTTGTGATTTGCGAACAAGAACCAGGCAAGGCAAAAAAAAGAGTTTTGCGTGTGTGGTAGATGTCACAATCGGATAGGATCACGTTCACTCGCATACACATTCTATATAATCAATAATTATATCAATGTCTGATTGTTATTAACGTGAAGATTCTTTATTTTTCAAAGCGCTCCAAAGACTTTGCAATGAAATGATTGGACATGTCAACCGTCCCACAGAAACCTACTCACCTGTTATTAACGCTGTTAATCATGCAGGCGTTACCAAAACAGAGTTTTTTTATGCAGCAGCGAATCTCATTCATCCTTTTATCGTTAAATATAAACAAATACACAAAGTTTACACAATAATGCAACTTTTTCATGAAAAAGTCCTAAAAAATTAACAGCAGTTTTCTGTTCTCTGGATTGTACCTATAAAAGATAACAAAATGGAGGTGGAATAAAAATGTATATTCGTTTTAATCATCCACCTTTTTCTTGTCTTCACGATGGCGATAAAGAGCGATTCCGGAGTTGCGGGGTAGAGGAGGACTTTGGAGGGGGTTGGACCTCCAAATACCCCTAGAGAGGATCGATATCGGTTTCCATGGTGATAAGAGGCAACCACTCCCGCACGCGCATTCAAGCGGCAGTCTTGTTACCTATATTCGCCCTAAATCACTTCCCGTTTTACCACATCGTCTCTACATAATGCATGTTAGGTTTATAGCGAGAACCCGAATCGAAATTCAAACCTATAAGGCACCTTCTCTTCCATCGCGAACCCACTCCGCTGACACTCGGTATACACACGTCTAACATGTCGTACTAAATACATTGATGCACGAGTTTTAACACGTCTAAATCATGAACCAATTACGAAAGGAATAAATTCATCAGCGCGAAAGTTTAGTCCGCAATAAAAACGTTCGGTTGTAACGAAAAAAAAAATCTCATTCCTAAATTCTACTGATTAGAGAATAGACGGATGGCTTTGCATTCAATTGACTTTGAAAAAAGTGAAATGCTATTTGTCCTTACTCAAATTCGAGGCTCCACACGGAAATCGGTCTGAGATTTTCTTACGCTCGCATGGGGGGTTCGTGATGCTACATTCAGCGTGATTATGATGGCTTTCGTGCGTGTGTGTGTGTGTACGAATTTTTTGAAAAAAAAGTTATCCTCCGACGAGGCAGTATTATTGCCCGTGAAACACATGCATACAAACTTGGGGCATAAACTTTTTATGAGACGTTAAAAAAAAGTAAAAATGTGCGAAAAAAACATGGCAGTTTGAAGATATGACGACGTTAGCGAGTCGCGAATGCATCTTTGTCCGCGTTTACCGTCTTTTAGACAGTTGACCCAAATACGTTCTTAAAGAAAAACAATCATCGCATTTCCATTCGAGATCAAAATCAACGAATACATCATCCGATCCCATTTGACAGAATCCTTTTCAACTCTCACGTAAACCACCGGATATATACAAACCATTTAGAAATTCAAATTCGTCCGCGAGGCGCGTTTGAAGTGATCGAAGCAAAATGATTCGATTTCGTATCGGGCGATCTTCACCACGAATTTCGATTATACTCGTCGACGACGTGTTACCCGAGTTGAAGAAAAAACAGAATCAGCCCGTGGTCTGTTTTGTCCATACTGCATACATGTTTCAATCTTTTTTCATGCTTTCAAGGCACAAGCTGGTATTGAACGTAACAAATACGGTCGACGTAGTAAAGATCGATCGGCGATGTTGTGGCTTGGCTATCGATTTTTCCGAACCAACAGAAAATTCATCTCAAAAAGTTCAACAAAATTGCATTTTATCATACTAACTTTTGTCGGTTTTTTTTGTCAAGAAAATGATAGATTTCTCGTTATAAACTACATACATGCCATTTGAATTGTTATTGTTACAATTTAGCCGATTTTCAAACATCAAAAACGAAAAGCAAATGTTTTTACCTACCCCTTGAAAAAAAGATTATCACGAACGGCTGAGCCGCGGTTCGATTGCCATACGATTTAGTGAGCCGATGAAAATTGGCGTTCTTAAAAGAAAACACGAATTCATCAATTCTCAATCGATCCCGACAGTTCACCTTTCAATGACGCAGTCGTAGAATGTGCTAGAAATGTTTCATTGAACCCTCAAATTGTCGCCTACAATATATACCCACATTTCCCACGTTATTGCAGTATATGAGCCCAGCGATTCTATTTCTGCTGCGAAACTTATCCAACATTTGTAATCCACTTTTTCATCCAAGATTCGAGAGAAGCAAACTCATTGTGTACCAGAAGAACGAGCCGGTACACCGAGACACATTTCCTTCATATCTCTCTCTTTTAAACGAGAGTAAACTCTCGTGCAACTCGTGTACAACACGGTCGGGAACAAGGTCGGGGAATGCGTCAAGTACAAACGCGCATCACAAGAGGGCGCTGAAAGACGAGCGGAGAAACTCGTGCTCTTTGTCCAAAGCATCCTCGCTTCTTTTCGCTCACTTAATCTCTCTTCTTCGGATTCCCCTTCAGTTTTGTCGCAACGAAGAAAACTCCTCAGATTAAACCAACTATTCACCATCAAAGTAACGCGACACGTATTTTTCTACATGTGTGTTTGCCTCCATGCCAGCAGGTTATCTCTTTTTTCAGTTTGAACCTCGCGTTTCCCAACTCGCGGTACGCGCGCATCGCTCGAAACATTTTTCTGCAGGAATGAAGCACATGCTCGCTTTTTTTATTCGCGTGTCGTTGGACTATTGTACATATGTATACATACACATGTATACACGTATATAAATGTAGCTACCGTAGTCGAGACAGTTCATCCGTGACAGTGATGGACGCCCCCGGCAGTTTTGCTTCTCTATCATCGTGGATATTCGGCCTCTCGTGTACGAAAGAGGCTGCTGCTTCGACGAGATGGCTACTCTCCTTAGCAGCCTCGATTTCCTTCGCTCGTTCGCCAGTCTGTTCTTTAGTTCTTCGTGTCCCGAAGAAAAGAGAAATCGCTCGAGACGAACGTTCTTTCCCGCAGTGGACCCTTTGGAATATATAAAAGCCATCGAAAAGGAGGCTGCAAGCGGCGAGAGTTGCACGTCAGACTTGCCAACGACTCGTGCGCCCTCTCGTGGTTACCTCTCGGACTTGAGTCGCGCCCTTACCCGGCGAAGGGAGATGAGGTGATGTTTTATTTAGCACGGCAAGAACGATTGAAAAATTGATCGTGAAATTTTTGTTTCATCTCTTGTTGAAAAAGCGAAGACACTCGAACGGAAAACAGAAAGGATAAACATTTGCTATAACACATGCTTGCCCCATTTTCGTTCTCCGCTTTTCTCTCTTTGCAGACAAAAAGATCGTGCGACGTGTTCGTTCGCCAATTAAATTGATTTCGTGGAAGCCCGATGGCGCCAATCGTTTAAAAAAGTTTATGCGCGAATGTAAAAAATTGTAAGAGCATATAGACACACCGAATGATAATTATTTCAGAGTAGAGGACGTGCCGGTGGATGAAGAATAATAATTTATTCGGCTTTGATTAATTAATCCATTAATCTTCCGTCGGTACTCTCGTTATGTAGAGACGAGGGCCAAGGCCTGCGTAGAAAATAAAACTGTTGCCAGAAAACATACGAAAGCGAGAATATAAGCTTGAAGCTGCCGGTGAAAACAGGATTTTTTGCTTGCCGTCCAGGATCGAGCTAATTGATTTTCAGCGGAATGAAAATAGGCGGTTTGTAACGTTAAACTGTCTTGTAATAATCTTGAATGAATGTTTTCGTGAACAAAAAAAAATGATTGATGTGTCCATGTGGATGAGTATGTACAGATTGTTCCATACTTTGCACTTGTTGATTTTGCGAAGAGATTAGTATGAAAATTTAATAATACAAGTATGTAGAGAGTATTACAAAAAATTAATTGCGGAGTTATTAATTAAAATTATTCGTGATGAAGTTGTAATTAAGTGATTCAACCGTACAATGCATTGAGCAATATCAAAAGCTCCTGTATTTACGCCAGAATTACTAGCTAACGAGAGGGATACTGAAAAAAATAAGAATCGCTATTTATTCCACTCTCATAATAATTAATAAATTAATCTCGCTCGCAATTAATTATGAAAAAATATATAAGACATTTTTAAAGGGTTCGCAGGTGCATATAAATAGCGTTAACGATATATACCAGGATAGACTTTTGTTATGAACGGTCTAGAGAGCCGTAGAATCTAGACAAACACGGATGTAAATTTTGTGAACTTTTGTACATTTTTACATTAATTATTCTCAAACTTTTAATTATCTGAATTAATTAAATATAATAAGAAAAAAGCATCATTCTCGCTTTTAGTCGTAGAGGGAAAAAATAACCGATTTTTTAAAATAGACAATTATAATTATGCTCTGGAATTCATTGTTTGAAGAAAAGGAATTTTTTTATAGTCGAGCCAAAGGTGCTTTCTTAGGAACAGTATAAAATTTGGAAAGCAGATTCCAGAACATTCACAAACCTTAAATCGGATTGACTGTTTAAATATTGAACGTACTGAAATTGTACATCCGCTCTCATGGAAGTGAAGTGAAGCGAGTGACAGTCGCGAGAACATTACGTTAATTGAATAGCTTTGGTCAGGCTATTTTTGACGGACTATTATCGCTGCCATACGAGTGTGGTCTGCTTTTATTTATAAATGATTACTATTTTGTATTTATGAAAATAACGAACGAAATATTACCGCAAACTGATTTTGTCATGGAAGGGTGAGAAGTTTCCTTGTAAAAGGTCATATCATCATAGGGGATGAAATCCCTGAGAAAGGACGACAAAGTTCTTGTTGCTTTCATGTCATCGTTCTCGAGACTTTAGGTTGGTAGAACGTGACTGAGCATTCATTTCACCGTCTCTCCCATCTCTCCCTCTCTTTCTCTCTTCTTCCATCCCCAAGCTCGGATAAAATCTATACGATATCCCTTTTCCGGGCTAGCGAAGGGGGTGGATAATTTTCCATAAACCACTAACAGCCACTGCGAGGGCAGAAAAGCCTGAAGCAGAAAGGCGAACAAACCCTCTATCTATCTTTCTCTCTCGTTTCCCATTAAATCGAGAGTACACAATCAACAGCGTGAAATTTTACGCGCGTCAAAATTGCACCACCCTCATTCGTACCGCGAGAATGGAGACGAGACATGCGAGAAGTCTTACCACTCCCACAAATTGTAAAATAATTTATTAGGCTCTTCGTTGTGGGCGATTATCGCGCAATTTGTACGAGATTTATTGCCAGCTCGATATGAATAAATGATTTGTACATGACGAGACGAATGCTGTGCAAACGATGATATGACTTCTATTATATTTTTATCTCACTTGAAAAGCCTGCCAGAGGAATCTATATCGATGCTTATTTCAAAGTAAAATGCAACGATCGTCACTAAAATCTTAATGAAGAAATGTAAATAGAAGGCCAACCTGAGATCAAGGAAATATTTCGGGCAAGTTTTTGATAACCATCAACAAAAATTTACAGCTAAACCGCAAAATGGCTACCGATCAAATTTGGCAGAAAGATAGTTTTCATCTCAAGGGAGAACTACCTTATGGAAATTCTTTCGTTCATCGATGTATTTCCGGTTTAATTTCTTCACATTTATATGCATTCGTATAACTGAAGATTATTTTAAATTGGATTTTTTCAACCGCGACCCATTCTCTTCTTTTGAAATATTAAGTCAAATATTCATTCTTGAGCACATTTTCTTGGGAAAATTCTCTACTATATTTATATTTTTCGTCTTCTTTTTATATGCAGCGGGAACGGAAGTCTGATCAGATAAAAAAAATACTAAATAAGCAGAAATCGCAGGCATAAACGCGAGTCATTTGAGCGATCCGGAAAAGTATCAAAGATTGGCCGTCATTCTTACTAAGCAGGATAATAAATTGGTGGGAATATGAGATACATGATCGTAAATAAGCATCTGTTGAGCGGAGCATTCCCAAAGCCGATCCACATTACCGAAAGATACAGTCGAATTGTTTTCCCCCATAAAAATCATCCCTTATATGTATTGCTATTTATTATTAATAATTGAAACGATTGATCGACGATGTTCGGATGCTTTCATAAGCAATTCCGACAAACTCATTTCTCGATCTTCCAGCGATTACCGACAGCTAATTAATTTCGTACTGTGTAGTGTATGAGCGTACTATTATACAGGGCACTCCATCGCAAAAATCACGCATAAAACATTTCAACCAATTATTATATTCAATACGAGAAGCTTCCTCGAACTTTCTTAATAAGAAATAGAAAAAAATTATTCAACGTTGTCTTCTATTTTTCGTTATTTTTCAAAACAACCGAGGAATTCTCGATATTCACCAACTTTTTTCCTTTTTTTTTTCATAAAAAAACGTCCGCGATCGCTGTACATCCGCAAAAAGTTTCAAAAAAAGTTTCACAAAGAAAACAATATCCAAAGAAACTTTTTGAGGAAGTACGGAAAATAAGGGATTTTTTTAAGAAAAAAAAAGAGAGAAGATGAAAGAAAAAAGTTGCCATTCGGTTAATTTTTTGCCAAACGACAGGCTTTGAAAAAACACGAATTAGAAAGAAATCGTCACTTATCGCCGGTTTGGAAGAGTAATTTGAAGCTCGTCTGTGGAATTACACTCTGGAAAAAATTTCAAGACAAATTGAGGAAATAGAATGTTCAAAAAATGGTCGATTTAGTTCAGAATGTCCTATATAATATTTGTATGCATGCAGATACATGCGATCGACTTCCGTGCCGTTAAAAGAGAGAATGGCATTAACGTCCGGAGAACAACAACGAGGAGACGTTATATGCCTCTCGATAATCGAGATCGATAGTCGATATCATTGCCACTGTACGTTATATGCATGCACTGTGCAAAATAATCACACGCTGTGCATGCGTATAATGCATACAAACACGTGAAATGCGTAGGCAGAGTTAATACCCTCCTCGCGTAGGGCATTCTTGCGTATACACCATAGAGTTGCCCCCCAACAGGCTACGCTACCGGTTACGCTTTGGCTAATTAATACGGTCGTACATTAACGTCCGAATGAGTAATTATAGCTCGGCCGAACGCTATACGAGCGAGAAAAGCCAAATGAGAGCGAAAGAGAAGAAAGTGAGACGGAGAAAACTCCTCTCCGGACAAAACGAAGGCCGCGCATATCGGCCTCGATCCTGTTGTAGATTAGGCGATCGCGAGGATTACACATCGCGTATATACATTATTAAAAAAATAATACATATATATACATGATATTTATGCGTGTATTTGTGTGTATAATAGTGTTGTTGTATACGCAACGCGTAGCTACTAAGACCGGTCTTGAGTTTGCTACAGTATGGCTTTGCGTCTTTATTAATAACCCACGATGACGTTGACCGATTCCGTTTGCCTCGCGTAATTACCATATGCGCCCTATAGCGCGTACTATAATACTCGCGGCTCTCATAGCTCTCGGATGGATGCAGTTTTTTTTCGAAATTCTTTCTTCTGTATTATCCTATATTTTATCGTGCAAATCCCGTATATTCCGTCTCTCGTTTTGCATGAATATACCTCTGTACATTCACACAAATATATGTACACAGACAATAATTGCGCGCCAGGGCCGAGACCGTGGACAATTTGCGTTTACGTGTAACATCACAGGTGAGTAGTCCGCGCGCGACCGTTTCATTGGCTGTAAACTTTGATGACCGTTTAGATTATAACTACGGAGTTGCCATGATACAGGTGCGTTTATACTCACGAGGGGTGAAAAGAAAAATGAGAGAAATGTATTATTCGGAACAATGGAAATCGTTCGATTTCATTGATTGTCGCCGTGGTTTATTACGATTTCCAGATACGAACGACAGAACCGAGGGATTGTTTTCTCTTTTCTTTTTCTTGTTTTCGTAGACGTACATTTATGATTCCTCGCGGCTGGTAAACAGTTCTTGTCACGATATCGTCTCGTGAATCTTGAATACTTGCACAGTGTATTATCGCTCTGCGTTCGAGTACAATAAATGGACGAGAGTGACGCAAACGTGACTCAACAAAATCGCTTCAAGGAAATTACGGTGGAAAGTTGTATCGATATACTTTATTCAGATCGCTCGTTCAACGGGCAATTTTCTTCTTTCTCCGATAATCCCAAATAATAAGAAAAAAAAAACATGAAAAGTTCGAGACGCTCCGAGAAATTCGTATCGAACATTCCATGGCAAATAGCATTGTTGTTTGTTTAACATACGACAGATGGAATTTTTCATTTCGAAAATGCTAAATATGAAGATCAGAACGTTGTACATCCGCGGAAAGAGCCTGGACGTAACGAGACGATGACGAGAGGATACGAGGGACGTGACACACGGAGGATAAACGACGTGTCCGCGTAAAAAATGAATCTTAGTCATCATCTCTTCCACGTGAGTGTTAAAAGTTCGCGTGTTCCGCGAGTCTGCCTCTCCGAAGCCAACACGCGCGCGCATATCGCGGCGCTGCATTTTCGATAATGCTGCACCGGGCCAAAGTGTCGGATCGGAATAACGTTGCTCGACGAACGTTTTATTTCATTCGAGAACTGGCAATCTGGCCAACTTTACATAGCACACTTGTACGACATGTTATATACAGCCAAAGTAAAAGTAAATTTATGTATTGTATCTATGTACATTATACGTATACACATATAATATATACGTACGTGTCTATGTGCGTATATTAATATAAAATGCATGTGTACGTGTGGAAAACGTGGCGATTGCAATCGCGTGATTCGGGGCTCCACGGAGCCTCACGACACGTATATATGCGTTTATATACCGACGTATATATATTTATGCAAGCATACACCAATGCCGGATATAATCGTATTGTGTGCACCAGAATCATGGCCGTGGAAGAGCCCTGCAACGGCAGCGCTCTTCGCTATATAACGCGAGATTTCTTCTCATCCGTGCGCTAAGTAGGGACCCGTCGGCCGCATTTATCTCCACGCAAAGGAGCGAGAAACTTTGTATACGGTTTATTCACGCGTATACGTGCTGGTATGGATTTATAGCGATCCATGGTGTTGCAAACTTCATACGGGATGTAGCGTGGTGTGTTTATATATATATACTTTTTTTTTGAGGAGCTCATCGTTTATCGCGACTCGCGCGAGAAACGCCGCCAACCGCAAGATGAAAACAATTTTTTTTGTGTCTCTTCTTCACCACGAGGAGCTACGATGTAGCGTCGGAGAATCGGAATCGAGAAACCTAACTTTTCATCACCGGAGAGGCCGTACATTTTTTTTTTTTAATTTTCTTAAGGGGCACCACTGCCCCTTGTTTCTCTTTAATCAAGCTCCGCATAATGGCTTGCTTTTTGTGTTCTTGTCAAGGATACTTCAGCAGGGATGATGGACATTTACCGAGGTTTTTACGACATTCGCGATGCTCCGAGTTTCATTTTCTTTGAGATTTTCTTGTTTCGCGAAGGTTTCACATCGTTACGATTTTTTTGAATTTTCTTTTATGGTCGAAACTGATTTTTGTTTATTTGGTACCGTCCTTTTCACTGCTTTTTCGTCTTAGACGTTTCGTATTATTTTTTCGACGACGAAGATGGAGGCATACCAACGCCGGAAATTTCTGTCGCTAGGGTGTAAAACAAATCAAATGTGATTGGCAATTATTTTTCTCTATTGTCGACGGAATTTTGTAGATTCTTTTTGTGCATTTATTCAAAAGACAAAAGAGATAATGAGTCGAAACTCCGTAACGGTGGATGATGACTGTAATTGTCACAAGCCCACGTTCGATCGTAAAGGGCAGATTAGTCGTAATATCGCGTCATTATAATGTACGATGCCTGTCGTCGTGCTTGCGAGAAATACGTGTTTTGTTATTGTATTATATGGTAAAGTGCGATTATTCGAGATGATGGGAACTGAACAAATATCGCGTGGGAGAGATAACGCATGTGTGCTCGTATATAAACGGCAAAACTCGCTTGAATTAACGCTCACGTGATGATACAAGTGCGAAAAGTGGCGTGAGAGAGGAGGGAAGAATGGGAAATTGAGAATTACCCGACGCTATCGGTTAACCGTTTATCACCATATAATCACATCCGTGGTGACGATTCCGCTGGAAAATTACATTTCTCTTTGAAGAGCGAAAATGGAAAATAACTTTTCCCTTCACCGACATATGCGTTACACATCTCTATAAAATACAAGCTGTTGTATCGGTGAAACCGTTTGTGTGGAGTTTGTACTTTTTTTACTGCCCAGACTTGCGTCAAGATAGAGAGGAATAATGAGAAAAAGAATTGTCGCATGAAAACGTACTTGAAAAGAGCATTATCCGCCATAATCATTTGCAACTCAAGAATGAGTGGTTATTAAAAATATTGAACCTATGATTGCATAAAAGCAATGGTTCATTACCAAAGTGCATATAATAATGTAAAAAAGTTGATCCCAAATAATACCGACGTACCTTGCTGTCCTTGTTATTTTATCTGCCTGACAGATATCTTCAAAATTCGTTCCGGGATTCGGTCGGGAAGGGATAGTCACAGACAGGATGCCTTTCGCATTTATAATATTAGTATCGATGAATGAAATATTCTAGTGAAACAATCAACAACTTTCGTAGAAATAGGTCTTACGGTAACCCATTTTTCTACTCGCAGTAATCGTGATATCCCAATTTACCTCAAATTGTCATTTAAAGCCTCGCACAGAAAATTGGACATGACGAAACCTTCGGTGTAAAGAAAAAACACGCAACACGGGAACGTTTAAATGAAATTCCGTTCGTTCGAGGTAGAGAGGAAAAAACGGGAGATAGAAAGGGCTTTCATAGCATCGGTTGAAATCAGGAGTGGCTTCGCGCGATCGTGGCCGTACGGCCGAGAGCCGAATGGTGGGTTCCGGACGGGTGTCTCTCGTCTGTACGCGCAGGTGGTGGGGGAAGCAAGAGGGCCCGGTCAGGCCCAGTCATCCAAGCGCGGCGGGAGGGGGCAGCGAGTCGATGGGCCCAGCGAGTCTCATCGAGTGGGGAAGCACAAGAGCCGCGTGCTCACCGCGGGACCGTCGATCTCTCGCCAACGCGAGGTGGCGCGCGCGGCGCGGGGTCTCGACAGGGAAGATCAGAGGCCCGTGCTGCTCACCGGCTCCCGCGGACCACCCAAGACGAAATCCGCTATAGTCGATTCATGCTTATACAGTTTCATGAGGCCCATCCGCGACCGAACAAGTATTGACCCCGCGACAATTCGATGTTTCATTCATTGCGAATTTTGCTTTTGTCTTGGAGCAGCTGCGTGACGTTCATGCATTGGAAACACATCCCGTCAGCGCTTTATTCCCGAAAATCATCGTGATACGTGAAATCCTACAGTAATAAATGGCTAATAATTCGTTAGCGTTATTGTATTACCGAGTTTCGATTATTCGCCTTGCGGCTGTACCAAATTTGATTATCGTTTAAATGTATCGACGGTACGAATAGGCAGTGAGATTAACAGTGAAGCTGTGATAAGTCTCCGGCAATCTGAAGATAGTGGAAAAATGAATTATCGCGCGGTCAATATTTCTCCAATCCTCGGCGGGCCCTGAAGGATCACGTTAGGGCTTTTGCCGACGTGCTCTCCAAGCTGCTGATCCTCTCGTTCCACAGCTCTCTTCCCTTTGCTCTTTCTCTCTCATTTACTACTCTTCGTGTCTACTCCGCGAGGGAATTCTCTTTTTCGTTGTTTTTCATCCCATTTCTTCGTGTTTCTTTCTCCCTCTTCTTCGTTTTTGCCATCTTTCTTTTGTATTACTACGACTATACCGTGCACCTTTGAGCGGCTTTCGTCTTTTTTATCCTTCAGCTCTTCCGCTTCTTCTTATTCGTCGTTCAGTCTTCTCGCTCCCGTCTCCACCGTCCCACCATCTCTCTTTCGCTTTCTGTCTTGTCCCGATCTCGTTCGAGCAGTCAAAGAGGCCCGCAAGGGTACCCACGTATATATACGTAACGACGACGTGGAGAACGAGCCCTCGCGCGCCACAGACGATGGGGAATTAGCGAATGCAAGAGGAAAAGATTGAGCGCCCCTTCGTGACGAAGGGAATGCGAATCACGAGATGGTGGATCTCCAACACCGGTCTGGATAATTCACTGATGGGATAAGAGAAAGATGGACTGCATAGCACAGGCTCTCTTTCTCTCCCTCTCTCTCTCTGACTCAAACACACTTTTTGCCTCACGATAGCAACTTTTCTATTACACTAGTCGATTAATCAGGAAAACCTTAATAAAACTCTCAATGATCTAACGGCTTTGGGGTTGTTTTCGCAGGTAGCATCAATACCCAAAAATTTCCGCGTTTCGATTGAGAAACTTCGTCTCGATCGCATTTCAATTGACATTACCAATTACCAGCGCGTCTGCTTAAGGAAACGACTACATCTTACAGTTGAAGGAACAACTTTTTTCAATCCGAGTAATCGCAGCCTTTCACATCCCACAAAGCTACGATTTTTTTTCTCCCGATCGTCGTTTGCGTTTCGGTTATTATTTTCTTCAAATCCCGATATCATCATTACGACCGAACAATTCATCTTGCTGGCACTGCGTATTACTTTTGCTGTATGCATATTCGTTTTTTATCGTACAAATACGACTCGGCATATTCCGAAATCTACTCTCGCATACCTCGGGAGATGGAGGAGATTTGCAAAATCACAAGGAGAAATACGATTATGGAAGAATCGCGTGATTAATACGTCGAGTGATCAGAAGCAGCGATATACCATTTGACTCTCGCCAAGGTATATTATATATCCGTTTGCTTCTGCTGTTCCCCACGTCCGCGAGTTGCTCCCAAGAGCCTGGAGAATATACATACTTCGAGGAGATCGAACACACATACGAGGCAAGCTTCTCGACGAGATGTACGACCCAGCATCCTTGAAAGAGATATTTCATTCCACTTATGCGTCTCCACCTCTTTTTCTCCTCTTGTCGTCCGCGTTTTTTTCCTTTGCGTTCTTATCTTTTCTCTCATCGTCATGGCGCGATCTATAATACAGGGCTTGACGACGGTACCATATACTCTTTGACCTCATCACTGTCCGCCTATCTAGTTTGGGGTGTCTTACAAATTTTTTCATACCCGTGCGAAATATTCATACGAGCTCCACTCCATGGAATCGATTATTCGCCATCAGGATGATTAAATTCCCCAGATAATCTACATATTTCAATTTATAGATTTCTTCAGAAACCCAATTTTTTTTATTTATGTTAGTCAAATCCAATTTTGTAGAGTCACAATGACTGAATTATTAAAATCTGAAGAATGTTTTTTTTTCTAATGTTAACAAGGGTTTGTGCGAACCCCAGTGAGGCCTTGAGAGTATCAGAGGAAGACGTTTTTAAGGGTTTCATAATATACTGTAAAGTTTATTTGCTAGAATCGATGTAAATTCTTGCTCCAATTAGTTTGGACCCGTCTGGGCTTAGTTGATTCTGCAGATTGCAGTATTTGATCGATTTTTTTCACAGTAACTGTAGAAATTGTGTTGATGCTTTCTTCTTTGAAAAGATTTTTCTTTAAAAACTCTCCAGATTGGTTTTCAAAAAATATTCAAGCTCATTATCATTTTTGATTCTTCATTCGATCGTGGCTAACTAGATAGCTGTGTGCACGTGTCTCGTGCTTGGGATCTTATTCGTCATCCCCCTCTGAGTCGTTGATGTTTCCCAAGGCTTTGGTAAAATCCTAACAAGGACATACGTGTGTGAGCAACGTGAACGACAACGGCCATAACTCGCGATCGAGAGTGCGTTCGACAGGGAGAGCTCTGTCGAAGAAGACAGGAATCAAAAAAAAAGTCGAGAAACGATCTCTTGATATTCTCGTCGCCTTAAAGAAAGAGAAACTGTTGTCTCTTTGCAAACGGTCAATTCCACCTCTTCCCTTCGGTTTGATGAGCAAATATCTTTTCAATAAATATATATGTATTCCGTGTAAAAATTTCGATCCTAAAACCGAAATTCTTAAACCATCGTAACTGATTTTTTCCTGCATACGTATCAAGAAATAAGCGAGTGAATATTAGAGATTTCACTATCAACATTTTCTCCTGCCAGTAATGTATGACATGGATGGAAAATATTTATTGGCACTGAGATATTCCGTATATTTTGCTGGTATATCGTAGATATTTCTACCAGAAAAACCTACGACGATTTTTTTGAGGTAGTCAGCACAGAGTTATACGAAAAATGATTATTTTACATTGTTATAATAATTAACCGTGCTAAAAAAGACACGAGCCGCGTTTTTTTAACCGATTTACAAATATTTTTGTGTAACCTTGGAGCTTTGAGAAATAGCAATAATTTTTAATTATTGTCAATCATCCGACGGTTTTTTCGATGCCTTTGTACATTTGTTTTGCCTTTAAACAGTTTCCTTATCACGTTGCACCGTTTGGTACGACAGAAAAACCAACTCATCTCAAATATTACCGCGGATAAAGATGCTGGATCGACTTTTTTTTATTCCACGAGAGGTTCGTTATTCTCCCAGCAATATTCTCATCTCATTGTTGATTTTTCAATCTCTCGCTCGAGAGCGTCCGGCAGTCTGCGATTTTATGTAGGAATATGTATATATAAACGTGCACAGACGTATGCACGGAGTGTGGAGCGAGAAAAAATCTTCTGTATACAGATATACGTAAATGTGATAAGTTGTACCACGCAGTCTCATCCGCCAGAGGATCGTCCTCGTATAATTCCGGCAAGGGTGGCTACAGGGCCGATGAGGCTGAGGCCCAATCTCGTTCGCGTCGTTTCGACAAAGGGGGTCCCTGGAATACAACCACGGCTACACACTCGGGGCGCCGCCCATTTTTTTTATTCCTCTCTGAAAAAAAGACGAGAGGAAGAGAGGAGAAGTCCCAAAACCTCCCGAGAGGACCCCTTTTATTCGCGGAGGAGGAAAGGGGAGAAGAAGCCTTCCACTTGGATTTGGCCTTGCCAGAGTCTTGCCTCGCTTCTCTCGTCTCTCGATACACCCCAATTAAGTCTCGTGGTTCTTTCGATGCCCCTTAAAATCCGCATCTCGTTCATTCTTTCACCTTCTTCTTCTCCCATCCATATTCTCAAGCATTCTCTCACTATCTTCATCTCTCGGCTTAATCTTTCTCATCGGTTTTCCGAACGTTTCACCCTTCCCTTCTTCCTCCCTTACAGGCGATCGTTATTTTTTTTTAAATCCCTACCTTTTCTCACATCGTTCGTCACGACTAAGTGGGTCAGTTGTGAGTTCGCGAGTAATTTCGGCGAGTCGCTTCTCAAATTTTCCGCGAGAATTTTTGTCCGTTTCGTGCGCGGTCGCGACGGTCTGAATGGATACGAGCTTAAGGGGGACACGAAAACAAGGAGAAAATTTAAAAAAATGTACAAACGAATCGAAAAAATATTGAACCATGATAAAAACGATAATGTCAACAACAAAAGTGGTAAAAAAAGAGAAGGTCTGTTTCAACATGCTGGACCTTTCTCTCAAGTCATTCGGTGGGCAGATCACGCAGTATTCAAACATTAACGGTTTGAAAACAATAAAATATCGCGGGAATATCTCGTGATTGCGCCATTGGGGATTTTTAACGGAAATTACGGGATGGAATCACCAACGAAATATGGTTACGGCTCCAATATTCTTCGAATTGCCCTCCGTGGTCAAGTCCGTACGACGCCTTGAAAAAAAAAGGATGAAATAACGAAAAAATTTACGCGAAGAGAACGAGCAGCGAAAACGTGTCAAGTGGTAAAAATATAACTAAACAGCGACGTGTAGTATGAGAATATTTCGATTCAACGAGATGTGTAACGGTACGATTTTACGATATGCCGAAAAAAAAGTTTTCCATCCGGTAATGAATGTGATCGTAAACCCGGAATTGGGAATAACTTTTGTCGACTGAACCGCGACAGGAATCCACAGGAAAATCTTTATATTGTAGGATTGTCGTGGAGTCGTATAATCACTTTTTTTTCAAATATATTTATCCAAAAACCTTTCACAGTTCCAAATATGATTGACATACTAATTATTCGATGTTTTAATCACAGTGTTTATTTCGTTAATATGAAAATTTGAAAATGTTCATTTTAAACTACTTCGAAACATTGAATTTCATATTAATTTCAAACATCGCTCGAGTGCAATCCGATTATCATTCCTAAAAAAGGGTGTTATTTTTTCTTTATTTCGTTGCTTCAACTACGAAAATAACAATTATTTTTTCGGGGAAACAAAAAATGGAAGAAACTCAAGTTTTCGAGCGGCTTAAACGCCTCATTATAATTACTCAACAATGCAAATTATTTCTCCTATCCTATTTTTACTTCAATCTTGTATTTATATTATTTTCATTATTTAATTACGCATAACAATTTTTCGTCTTCAAGCCTAGGATCAACTGTTTTTCGAGCTCTCATTTTTATCGGGACCATCGGAACGATCCTGGGGTTCCTCCCATTCGATCGTAAGCTGCACGCACCGCCCTCTTGTCCGTATCTTCTGTGGTTTCAAACTTGGACGATCGCGAGAGTCATTGAATTCTAATTTTCGAGCAAAACCCCAGAATCATGGCACCGTATATACTCACACTTTTACGTATACCAAAAATGTATATATGTAAATACGTGTACATAAAAATAGCACATATATACATATTTGTATATCCTTAATGGTCATGTATAAATCGATGGAAAAGAGGGATATACCTGCGAGTTCACGATGTGAGATCTCTAAAAGTCTCTCGATTCTCAACGCTCCCTGTACAGATGAAACATTCTACACAGACCACTCATTTATATACCTACAAACAAACGAATAAGAGCTCCGAGCTATATTTATCCGTCGAAGAGGCAGGCAAAAGGTAATTATTTTTTCCTTTGTATATCCTATAGGATATTCTTACAGGACACCATGTGGAGAGGGCACTGTCCATAAGGCTTTGTATATTATCTTTCTTTTTCTTTTTATCCCAGTGCCATTTCACGTGAAGAAAAAAAAGGCTGCGGTCAGCTAAACATTCGTGATAAATAATGGAACGAATTTTGTTTTCCATGTTCATACGTTAATTGAAGTTAAATATGGAGTTTGATTAGAAATTGGGTTTATTTTTCAATATGGTGACGTTAATTTATCAACTTTCTTGCCGAAGCCACTTTATTCATCTCGTCGTTTTTGGATAAATTCATTGTAGGTGAAATTAGAAATAATCCTGACGTTTTTTGATTCCGGGAGTACCTACAAAGTTTACGGAGTAAAAATTGACGAAATTACCATTTTTTCTACGTTCATCATCCGTTTACCTACTCAAAAGAGCAAAAGGAATATTTGTTATTGTTTCAATTGTTTCGATTCAGTTATCTTTAAAAAAATTCGAGTGTCAAATCTCTCTACATTTATTAAACATATTATATTGCTTTCTCAACATTGACATATGTCTACATTTTTTAATGAAAAGAACGCATTCTAAAATACGCAACTTCAAACACGATATATCACAATTTTATGTACCAAATAATGGTATCCTTTCGTTCTGAACAGTCCTCGGAAAAAAAACGTTCATTTATAAAAATCGTTTATTTTTCCTCATGAAAATTGCCAAGTTGGAAGAAGAAACTTGTTCCGAAAGAAGTCGGGAATCGTATGATTACCAAAAGCGGTGACACAAGGACTCAAATCGGGAGAAAAAAGAACCACGCGAATATTGGATTCGTAAGAATTCGAGACAGAACTATGCGAGCGAATGGCACAAGCTGTTTTCTACTAATACGATTGAGGAATATACCGAACATCTGCCGTTTATCTGCTCCAGTGCGGTTCTTCGGTTCGCCATAAGGCGATGCCGAAAAACCTCGTTCTCCCTTCCACATAAAACACACGTACACATACTAGAGCTTCCTTTCCCTCGTTCCATTTTTTTTTCCATTGGCGGCCCATCCGATCGAACCCTCGACCCTCGTTCGTATCCGAAATCCACCTATGAGCACCGACCGCGGTTCCACCACGCTCTTGATTTCCTCGTTCGAGGCCACCATCTTACTTTTTCAATCATATCTCACTGGCGAGCTTAAAAATTCAATATTTCACGGATATAAAAAGTTAAAATTGGCAAAAGTCGAATGGCTTCAATTTTCAGCCAAACGAGAAACATAATACGCATTCAGCTACAAAAAAAAGTATATACACACGATTTTGACTAACTTTAATAGATTATAATTAAACTTCAATCGTTTAAAACGTTTTTCTTAATGAATTAGAATATTATTTGATTCGATTTGAAAAGTTTCGCAAAATTTTTAATTATGCAAACAAATATTTATCAGCACTCATCTTGTCTGTATGAAGATTGTAAAGAAATAAAATTGACAGAGTTAAAAAAAGGAGCATTCTCCATCTGCAACAAATTTATGTACAATTTCTTCAAGTTTTACGTCGATGCGTGTAAATACACAGTATGGGAAACGATCTTGGGGGCGAGTTGAATTTTCTCCGCTTCCCTAGCTTCGAAGATAATTACGTTTTTCCCACGTGAAGGATGTTTACGTGAGCAGAAGATTAAATATCGCGAGTCTCGATAAGTTATGTTGCTCGACATCCGTGATGATAGACCATTCGCCATTCTTCACACACACACACACACACACACAAACATATATATATAAATACCCAGGAGCAATAGACAAAGAGTGAATCTTTTCGATCGTTTCCAATAAACGTTGAGAAGATCGATCGTGCAACGTAAAAGGGATCGATCGTGAGATTCTTCGCTAATCGCTGACGCCTACTTGACGGAATGTCTTTATATATTTTTCTCAACTCATGAATAACGAAACGGCTCTCTTTCCACGAAAAAAAATTATTTCTCTGATTATTCTACGAATAAAATACCATGTACTGAATTAATCAACAGCTCTGTTTTGTTACTTGTTTTCGAGAAGAAAATTAGACCGTGCGCTTCGTATTGACTTCGCTTCTTCGGTTCTCCTAAGAAAATGTCCGGCATTGAAGTCTCTTTTTCTCCAACTCTGAAGAGCGTCTGAGACGAGTCAATAAATATCTCGCTGGAATTTCTGAGCGCTCGATATTGAAAATTGCGACGAGAAAAAAAAATCGAAGCATATCTCCGTAAATAAACGATACCCCATCGATAAAACTTCGGGTAATATTCGTCTCCTATGCATGGAAATGTTTGCCTTCTCGTGCTCCAAGTTCACGATCTTTCCTCATCTCCTGCAACAGTCTATCGACAGCAACACTTTCGTGATTGCATGGATGCAACCAACGTAACAGACGGTTTGAGCATGCATAGACTATAAATATACAGTCGATAAAAGCGGTAGCATCACAGGCTACACATGTATAGATATAACTGTGTAACAGGGTAATTATATATAGACGAGTACAGGTGAGTTAACTCTCAATTTCGCGAGAATTAATGAGGCTTGAAAAAGTAACGAATCTTAGCTGAGAGGCGAGATCAGAGTTTAAACTTCTTCGGTGTTATTTGCTCAGATGCCAGATGGTAGATCGCGATTAATCTATGGATTAAAATTCCGGGATGAAATATATATCGCATGTATACCGTCAGATATTGTTAGATTAATTAATACCGGTTCTACAATGGTAATAAGAACAAAAATGTACATTTATAATCCGACGGTTTCATATTTTCAAGTATAGACGTTACCGGCGTGGAGTCAGCCTTTTTTAATCGACTCGAACTTGCCCTTGCGCGGCGTAGTAAAAGAAAACAGAAAATGTAATAAAAATCGCGGGAAAGCACACTCAAAAATGAATATCTGAAGATAATCTACGATAACGTTGGAGTAGGTTGTAAAAAAATATCTAACCTAATGCCGGAAAACAAAATAACAGTTTGTTACAAAAGTGCGAATTAATTTGAAAAATCAGACCCAAAAATATCGATATAAAGGAAACAATTTTTATGGAGCCGCCTGCGTCAGGGTTAGTTTCACATTTATAATATTGCTACGGAGGTATGGATAAAACCGCGCCTATGTAAAATGAAATATAAAAAGAAAACACTTTGGAGATTTTAACGAGCATGTATCTATAAAATTGACGAGTGTGGAGGGCCTTTAAATTTTACGAATGTATATGATACGAATTCCAGCTACTGAAACGTGTAAAGATCTCACAACTACTTTATTGTCTTCCCCAAAGAGGTACAGAAGATAAACGAGAAGAGTTTAGACATTGAATAAATTCATAATCGAAGGCAGAAAAATCTTGAGATGTGTGTGGATTTTTGACTCGTAAAAAAACGAGTCAAAAATCCACACACATCTCAAAAAAATACCATCGACGTCATTTGTCATTGCTACATATCGATATTGTAATTAAACGCATATGAAATAAAAAAAGGTATACCCACAATGCATAAGAGTGCAGTAAGAATATTCAACCAAAATGATAAGACAGCAGACAGGATCGAGAGAAAGACATAATAATAACATAAACACATAATTAATCGAGAAATTAATTCGTAAATGCCGGAGGGAGGTCTGGTCTCGATGCACAACATTTTTCCCACGGAATTCCCTCGCCTTTCAGCTTCGGGTTCCCTGATATGATCTATCTTTTTCTTGTCCACACACAAGTACGTACACACAATTGCAATCCGGTCCCACACGCGAGAAAAAAAGATCCGCACAATCTTATTCTAGCAAACGCACACATGGAAAACCCGAGGAGTAAAAAAGAGAAACACACAAAAGCACATTACCGAATGACCACGGAAGGTTGTGTGTAAATGAAATTTCTATATACACATTTCAAACCACTCGTACCATTTTGATCGCGGTAGTCATTATCTATACGTATACGGTAATTAATTTACGAAATGATTATCCCCATTGTATGAGTGAGTGAGTGTCCGCAGAAGCAAGAGTTCGCGTGCCAATGTTCTCCATGTTTTTCATGCGCATTGTTCTTCTCTCATATCTTTGCACCACGGACGAGACTTTTTCGCTTTTATTTTTCTCTACCTTCGCTACATTTTGTACATCTGTACGGAGATCCGTATACGTAGAGTGCAGGAAAAAAGAGAAAAAAGAAAAAGAAGAACGAGAATGAGTAGCAACAGTACGGAAAATGCATTTCCAGTGCTCAGATTGCGGAGAACTTGCCAAAAGAGTATAGAGTGATAAAAAGTAATGGTTTTCACGCTGCACCACTAAGCCGACTCTTCTCTCAGGCTAATTAGTTGGAGGACCAAAAATGGCGATCTCGTTGCGCTACGTCTGAGACCTCCGGGAATTGCTTTTATTCTTCTGTTTGGATACGACGGAGAGGGATCTTGAAAATAGACGTACGAAAAAAAAAGTCGTAGAGTGCAATTTGGCACGCTTCAATTCATAATTTTATTGCAATTTTATACTTTCGATTCTGCACTGTAAAGAGATTTTCATTTGTGTTATCGAACGAAATTTAAATGTTCATTACCTTCAACTTCAATTAAGGACGTATGGCACGTATAGTCTGAGCAAAATCAAAGTAGGATGAGAATTTCGTGTACTCGGCGATACTATAAAAATGTGAAAAAAAATCAATCCTATGTAATATATCGAGCATAGTAATTTTCAATAATAACAGTATTGAAAAATTATTCCACAAATTCTGTGAAAAGAAAAAATTCTGAAGACCGTGAACTTCTTTCCTTTTCATACTGAATCAATTCGCTCTTTTTTTCAAATGCACTTGAATGTTTTTCAAAATTTGGTAGTCAGTACGAGTGTCAAAAGGAAATTACCCGAAAAAAGTCCTTGCGTAAGGCTGTTTGTGGGAAAAAATTAGCACGAGTAGGATCGCCAAAAGGATAGAAGGGGACACGCGCGCGTGTTAAATCTCTTCCAGAAGTGAAAGAGGAAATCGGATCGTTAGGCGATTCGCCTGTCAGACTGTCAATCGTACCGGTTAACTCCATGCGCGTCGGCGTCTTCTTCTTCGCCCGGACGAGATAAATACCACACACTGAGAAATATACTATGAGAGAGGATGGGCCCGTTTACTTTGAGCCTGTACTGCGATATAGCGATCGTGAGTGAGAGAGTAATTTCGAGAGAGAGAGAGAGAGAGAGAGAGAGAGAGAGAGAGAGAGAGAGAGAGGAATAAACGACACACCAAAGAGGCGAACGTATCAAGACAACCTGAGAATAGAATGATTGAAATTTGATTGCGCTCGACTCGCTGGCGGAAAGGGAGAATTGTTATTATTATTATATACAGGTATAAATGATTTTTCAGGTATTTTATTTCAGAGGTTATTGCTGCGAACGACTCGGAGGTGAATCGATCCTCGCGAATAAAAAAGTTTCAATTATATATTCAGGGAAACGTTCATGAGAATCAATTGCTCTCTCGGATACCGATTACGATCGTTCTCCAACAAATGACACGATGAAGAGGAGATTTTTTTCGTCAGTCATTCATCACATCCAGCGCGGTAATTTTATAACTTGTCCCGCAAACAAGCCCGTTCAAGTTGGAAGATGTCTATCAATCGACGGACTTTCGATCAGAGTCACTTGTCAATGATTGAATAAAATACGTCATCGATTCACGTCGAAATCGAAATTAAAGTATACCCAACGCGAAATTTGCAATAAAATATTACAGGCAAAACGAATTATGACAATTGCGCGTGATTGCGAAAGTGATTGTCGATTTGACAATGAAAATAAATGTTTGCGATTAAACAACGGTGGATGATGCTTTAAATAACTCAATAATTCTTTCTCTCAACCATTTTCAATTCCGCGAGAGAAGGAGACAGAGAGGGCGAGTATGAAAAATAATGTTTAAATAGAAATGGCCCCTCGAGTAAAGTCCCTCGAGCCTTCGATCAACGTCCTGTATAGACCACAGACTCGGACGCTGACAGGGACATTTTGACCCCGTCGTAAACCAAGCGAATGTCAAAATTACAAACCCCAAAATTGCAATAACGATCCTTTGCGGTTCATGGTCAATGGCTCGAGACACCCACACTCTGGCATAAATATTCTCCCATATACGAGCTATTGCAGCAGGAAATGCGCTTCTCGTGACGTCGCAACGCCGGATTAATATTTGCAAGCACGTGGTACGGATAAATACGTATGTATATAAATACGTGTGTATATATTTACGAATTTGCGAACAAACAAAAAAATGTATGAGCGTATATATTCACGTGAGCGAACAGGCCAGAAGAACCGAGTGCTCCCACAGGAGAGCAAGAGCGTTCAATGGGAATGATATGATGAAACGGTGCATCAGCAAACTCTGGGCAATTTGACTTACGACATTTTGAAAGCGAGCCGACCTGCGCGTGGGCGTGTGTTGAAACGTTGGCCTGTCGGACGGGTTTTGCGTGGGCCACGGCATATTACATCTGGTCTCTCATGCTGGCCCTCTCTCGCAATGTACCACAGCAACGTACATTTGTATTTAGCGGTGTGTTTCTATATACATATACCGTAAGAGAGATCCCTGAAGAGAGAAAGAGAGAAATGGCGAGAGTAGACTGTACGCACCACCGTGTACGTTATAGAGGTACGTAGCAACCTGGGGCCTTATGATGAACGAGACAGGTGATTATGCGTGTGGAAACTACCAGGAACACGCACGCGATTTGACTCTCTCGTGTCATCTCTCTTTTCTCTCATTCCTTGTTTCTTTCTTTTTTTTCACTCCTCTTCCTCTTGTCCCATCACCCCATCAAACGCGAGATGCCTTGATCCTGTTGATTGTCCTGGCAGTCTGCATATGGATATATATATGAGCGTATGTATTAGGGTGGTTCAGAAGAGGTCGAATTTTCTATTTTTTATGCTTGCACCCCGAAAAAGTGGCAATTTTCGACTTGCAGAATGGATACACGCAAACGGGTGTTTCCTTACCGTCGTCTTCCAGCTGGTGCATTATAAGTCGATTTTCCGATTCGAATAATGTGGGGAAAATACTTTGCTGGATAGATTTACGTTTTTTGGGTCTTAATTTCTTTGTACGGTCTAATGTTTCTTAAACGTCGTTGTCACTGGCTATAATTTTTGCAGATAATTCTCAAGCACCCTGACGCACACGCACATTCCATAACAACACTTATTTGTATATCCGATCGAGATAAAACTAGAGTGATTTAACTCAAGTTTTGACGTGATCAATATTTCGAATTTTTGTAATAAATTCTATCATCGATCTAATTTTTTAATAAAATCATAGTACGCCAGGATTATCATAAAAAGTAAACTCTCTGAAGAATTCAATTCAAATCCACACGGTAATTTAATTTCATTTGGGAATGAAACATATTTTCCACCGTTCTCAGAAATGCTGTCATCGTATTCAAAAGAGGAATGCCAATTTTTCGTCATAATTATACAAATTATTACTGTATAGAAAATATACGTCAACGAGTTCCATAACTGGGCAATCCATAATAATCTGCGTATACTCCTCCGCTAATTATGTGGACGACAAAAAAAATGCCTACCTTTTCGTCATATTTTTACGACGAAAAAATGGTGCCATATGTAATAAATGATGATTATTACATCGAGTCTCGTTATGTGTGATTGTCGGACAATTGTAACAATTTTACGCCTAGTATGCGATATATAAAAGGGAGACAAACGAGATAGAGTGATTATAGTGCTATCACCGACCTGGCGAGACAAAACTGTTTTTCCTAACGTGTGTATACGTGTACTTGAAGAAATATTCCGCGTGTATTAGTTCATATTGTTCCAAGCACACAAAGCACATCGGTTAACCCACAGGGGGATGAGGTAACGCCCATTTCCGGTTTTGACGTTTCCGGCGATCGTCCAAAGAGACACAAACGAGAAATGTACAAGCGCCGCGTCAAGAGCAAACGATTAAGGTACACGTGTACCTCGTTCAGAGCGTATACATACGACTTATATATACACGTATGTAGTATTTTTTTTTACCTATGGATATATAAAATGAGTGGTATACCGTGCTGGGTATACACGAGGAAGACGGTGACAGCCTGCAAGACACGCCCGTGCCAATTACGCCGAAGAGTTACATTCTCTTCACGTGTGTCCACCACATACGTCTTCCAATACACAGGGTGATTCACATCAAGTATCGAACTCAGGAACCGTGAATTCTGAGTAATATTCTCAGAGCTGATTAGCCAGTTGTTTTCTTTTTAAACTTTTCAACAAGACCCAACAAAATTTCAATATTCCCGACCAATCAGACGTCCCGACAGGGTAATATCGCAGGAGGCTTCCGGTCCGGAGAGTTGAGGCTCGAATTCGATGTTGTCTAATTTTTTTTTCGCGACACTGGAGCTGGATCCTGGAGCCGATAACCGAGATGGAAATTCGATTAAATCAGCATGCATAAACTCAAAAAGATTGTACTTAATTTATACGTAAGTTCAGAGAGGAAACCGTCGGCTGACTTCCAAGAGTCTAAATCAGGCCTTCTGATTGACGTAGAATGTTGGAATTCTACTGCTTCTTCCGTTAGAAGCTATTTAAAAAAAAAAGTCTTTTAAGTATGTAGTTTTGCTCAGAGTATCACCTAGAATCCGCAATTCCTAGGTTTGACACTTAGTGTGAATCGTCCTGTATACTCATTTATGGATTACAGTTGTGTGTTTGTGTGTGTGTGCACTTACACGTTTATGCTTACATGTCTATCTTTCTTCTCTCGTAAGTACTGTGGATAACATATATAACGAGCATGGGAGTTACGGTATCGTGATTTATGCTGCAACGATACTTGGACTCACCCATCCCGTTGCCCCTGTTCCCAACCTCGACGAATTCTTCGTGTAGTCATTCAATTCACCGGCCAGACTTCCTTTACTTTTGCTACTGCAGTTGCAATTGATTTCAGTAAAAAGACAATTCACTTGAAATGCGACCCTTGTATTTATCGATTTATCGCCACTCAACAGCTTCTTCAGGAGCTTTAAAATTTTATAAATATCGTGGATTATCGTTATTTGTTCTGGTGCATCCTTTACTGAAGAAAAAATTAGCTCACAGCTGCTTTTCCAAACATTAGTCATCACAGAAAAAAGGTACAACCTTTTAGCTACATTTTTGTTTCGATATCGCGTACTGATGAATTGCACACAGACTCAAATTTCTTCAATACTTTAGGCAAATTTTCGATGTCGACTGCCTTGGTGAAGAATAGAAAAATTGGCCAAATAATAAATTTCATTACACCTTCAACAGCCAGTGTCTCATCTTTTTTCTGATCCAGAAGGAAGTTTGCAGAGTCAGCAAATTTTCGTGAAGATTTGAAAAAGATAAAGACGAGTGTTGAGCAGACATACGGTGTTTGGAATTGGGGAAAAAAAATCGAAATCGCTCTCTCTCTCTCTTTACGATAACCCCATCCAACTTCTGAAATGCATCGGAAGATTTTTATCACGCTTTATTCACCTCAAAGTCTCATACCCATGTGCCAAAGTTGGCTCAGGTGAGAGCAAAAAAAGGCGATGAAAATATGATTCCCTCCCGATGTTGAAGATTTTTTAAATTTCATTTACGATATCATATCTGCAAGTCACGAAAGAATGATGAGGTCACCATGGTACGTCTGTTGAGACAAGTTCGCGCTTGTGGCGTATTTTTTAATCGCGACATAATCTCAGTACCGAGAACATTCACTGATCGAGCGTCGAGTATTTGAGCAACTTTGGTAAGAAAAAAAGTTCTCGATAGATGAAAAAAAATCAGGATTGCGGATGGATTTCATGGTAGGTTACTTGTGTCGAGGATGAATGTGCTTGAAAGCGATAAAAAGCTCGTTTTATGTTGCAGAATCATACGGATGATACAGTGTACATATTGCTATCTGAGATCGAAGATTAAAACGCATTGATGCTTGAATACCATTTAGCAGTATGAACTTTCCAAAGGCGTTTGCTATCCACTTGTCGAATGATTTTTAATTTCCGAAGTGGTCTCGGCATATCCACGAATATCGGTGTAATAAGTCTAATTTAAAAAAAAATCTTATACAATGGAAAAATTGATATATATTTAGTCTATAAAAACATGTTTCTGCATTAAAGAGAGCCTGCCATCGAATAGAGTTTGAAATTTTTTTTTTCAATAATAAAGCTATTAAATAATTATTCAACTCGTCGTTAAGAAAGAGGATATTTCAACCCTTAATCTCACGATAAAATGAGTCTCCCCAAAGTACATAAAAGTAATCATCGTGGTCATGAGATATATATCCTAAAGGATCACCAATGATATCCAGGAGCGTTGTGATTATACAAATAATTTATCGAATAAAATCGTAAAATTTATAAAACTTGAATTGTACCAAAATGCATTTAGTTTTTCGACGATCGATTGTTGTTTCATATTGTTATTCGTGAATTTAGGTGCAGTGTGTTTACAGTCATCGATTCCTTTTTTTCCGCAGACAGATGTGACGACAAGAACTCATCGAGACATTTTTCGTGAGGACAATTCGAGACCTCAGGAGTTCTCCCACGTGAATTTATCGTCCCTTGCGTCTTTTCGTCGTTTTTTTTTCTTCGTTTTCCTCACTTTTCTCTCGTCATTCTCTCTCTTTCGCTTTACAACCAATCCCACGCTAATGTCTTCAAATAGCTTGTAACCATATACATATATATGGCATATATACACATGTATAAAGCAAGGAATACCCGCTGAGCAATAAAGGTGTCCAACGATAAAATCTCTTTTTTAAAAGTATCACGCCCCTGTACCACCAGTCATCATATACTCAGCCGCGTGTGTATTATTCGAGCGTGTTTTTTTCTCACAGCATTCGAGAAGAAATTTTCTTCTTCGTTTTCTCCTAAACGTTATGCACCGAAGATAAGGATTATCGAAGAATGATCGTAAATTATCCATTCCCTTATACTTGGGGTATGATATTACGTTGCCGGGTCTTCGGAAACTTTCAGTAAAGGAATTTTTTACTGTTCTTTCGTTTTTTTTTCTTGAGCAAGGTACACTCGAGGTGGATATCAGGAATTAACGATCTTGACGGTACTCAACAGCATCCTAAATGACGTATTAGTGGATCTTTAAATGTTTGATACGCTGAAGGGTTAACGATAGCCACGTCATTAAATAACCGTTGCTCCAATCCAATCATTCGGCAAGAAAAGTGAGAAGAAGCAGCGGAGTGTGCGACAAAAGCGATACGAACCTTTTTTTATTCTGTTGCCATAAGAATCGACCGCGGTGCAGCGACATATCGAATACGATTCGTGTTGCGACGCTTTTCTTGGATTATCGGTACACTCGCAGATTTGAAATTTATCGAAGGGCGGTAAAGCGTCTGCGGATCTAACAGCCTTTCCTCCCTTTGCTTTAATCTCTTCGCTTTCTATTTTTTGTGAATCCGACAATTCGTTGGACAAAGAGGCGGAAGACAGTGAGAATTTTTCTATCGTCGAGGACGTCTTTAAGGTGCAATCATCGATACCGCTGCCGCAATCAGCCATCTCGCAACTTTTTTTGCGAGAAAAAAGCCTACTGCCGTTCGCCCTTTCGCGAAAATTTCTCAAATCGCTCAACACCGTCGTGGATGCTTTTTTCACCGCGGGAAACCCATGTGTCTTTGTTGAACATGGATTTTCATGAAAAACAAAAAATTGTCTTTTCTTTACATAAACAAACGCGTTAATAAAATGATGATATCGACGAAATGATAAAGGAAAATTAAGTAATCATTCCGAATACTGAACCGTAAAAATAACGCGAAGCAACAACGATCTTAAAAATGGACCTTCAATTTTTTGCAGCTCTGCCCTACTTTATCTGCAAATCTTTCAACAAATTGGAGATACCCGCGAGTTTCTCCATCGAGAGTTTCTCCGGATGATTCAACGTTTCTTCTCGTCTCGGAAATCCTGCAAAGCTCGATCTTCACCCTACTGTCGAAACGTACATAAAAAAAATTAAAAATTGAAGGAGCAAGCAAAGCCACGACGTAAACGCCTCGAGGGAATACCGCGGAATTGTGATGAAAATTTTGAAAGATTATAAAAGGCGAAAGAAAATACTAGCTTTGATGGACGTTGACACTTATTGCTCAAACGCTCGTTACACTCCGACTCGGAGGCAGGTAACTGCAAATTCATCTTTGAATTGCCGAGAGTCCCGAGTTGCGAGCACTTCCCGGGGCATTCGTCTCTCGTAGGTCGAGGATCAACGAGCTTTCGTTTTTTTGAAAAGTTTCCATTGGCCTTGACCTCCGAACGAACCGCATCATCCGATTTCTTCGACGCACTTTTTTGTTTCAAAGGCTTTGAGCCGATCTTTGCCACCATTTTGCCCTCGACCTTGCTCTCATCAAAACGACCTTGGTCTACAAACCCCTTGGGTCGCTTGGATGTTTCAGGTCTCACGGACTTTACGCTATTTTTCGAAGATACAGACGTCCCGTTGGATATTCCGATGACCCTAAAATCCGAGTGACCTTTGGACACACGTTTTCGAGACTTTTTCGGAGATTTAAATTTCAAAGACTTTGTGCTCTTTCGCGAAACCTCGGCAGGGTCTTTGGTATCACTCGAGGATGCTTCGGTTAAAAAGACAACATCCTTTGGTCCGAGAAATATCGGT
This sequence comes from Heteropelma amictum, assembly GCA_959613375.1. NCBI lineage: Eukaryota > Metazoa > Arthropoda > Insecta > Hymenoptera > Ichneumonidae > Heteropelma > Heteropelma amictum. The sequence continues at coordinate 6,162,691 of OY390724.1, forward strand.
TCGTCGCCATTTTCATCGAACCCTCTCGAATTCCTCGATCTTTCTTCGAAGCTTTTTATTTCATTCTTCGATCTACTTTCAGATCTCAAGAAGGAATAATGTTCAGCTTGTGGACAAGAATTCTCTATCCCCTTGCTCGTTTTCGGCGTTTCGTTTCTCATTGACATTCTTAATGATCCAGCCTCAAGATTCTCTGCTCTTCGATTAAAATCCTTCGACCTGAAGGACTTGAATGACTTTTTCTCCAATCTTTCCTCAAAATCTTTAGGAGCCATGTTCTTTTTCTTCCCCACATTGCTTGCCTTCTTTCTCTTTGCCATTGAATTCGAACGCTTTCTGCATGACGATTTACACCGCCATTTTTCTCTCGATTTCTCGTCATCGCCAGTATCGGTCGAAGATTCGTGAGACGAGCAACAGCCCACTTGCGGGAGATTGAAAGGAAATTAAGGTTTCTCGATGGGGGACATCGAAGTGAAAAGACGTGTGCATTTATTATAATCTTACTCATCGTTTCACATGCAGCGAAGAATTTGCTTGTTGCACATCGACCGTACATCCAGCTGTAATTTCCATCGATCAATTTCTCAACAGCCAATTCATGAAATCGTTTTTGCCATGGTATTCTTCGATGTTGTATCTTTTTCAGGTTCTATCGATCATCGCTTCACAATGAAAAAAAAAATGTTTCCTAAATTGATACTGGCTTGCACCGGTATGCACTGTATATCGTATTAAAAATTACCTTTATCTGCGAATAAAAAGTAAGATATTTTGCTCGCTTTCCCTGTCACAAGATTAATTGTCGATAGACTGTGTTTCAGTCGAAGGAATCGTAGACTTCAAAATTGCTGGTTCACGAAGAATAAGATATGTCTTTGTGCCCATTCTCAATGGTTCTGTGCGTCTTGGCGCTGGACATCTTGCGATTATTATAATCCTTTCGGGTTCACGAGAATCCTATATCCTTAAAATATTGCTTTAATTTGCGGTTATTGCTACAAGTGCCACTCGTACTGTCATTATGTCATTAATTTTATATGAACTGACGGCATCAAAGTCGGATGGTGTTCGACTCAAGACCCTCTTAATCATCTTTCTTCGCCAATACCGAAACCATTCACGAATTTTTGACGGCACGGTTAAGACTTTCCTCTGCGACCACGAGGAGCAACACTTTTCTTCGTGGTAGGCGATTTGTTATCGAGGCTCAGAAACTGAAATTCCGAATTGATACAAAAAACAATCGATAATAAAGATTGATAGATTGATTCGTGATCTTAGTTCGATTTTCGGACAACTTCGGAGCTTAGATTGGCGAAAAAAAAGTTTTTTGATTCTCCAGCAGTTCCATTTTTTTTCCATTTCGTTTTTAGTGCATCTAGAGATCTTTTTGGAACGGATTGGAAAGAAAATACTTCATGTAGTTTACTGTTTCGTTACACTTTCAGCGCAATAAGACAAGCAGAAATAAACGAAATTCTAAATAAAAGGATGCTGCCGATATTTGGTCGAAATTATTTAAAGAACTTTGTGAGTAAAAAAACCACGAACTGGCTTCGAATTTAGTCGTTTTTTCGTTTTCTTATGAGTCGGGTGTACTCTCGGCGCATTTTCGCTCACAAATGTCTCCAAAGGCTCATTCTTAGCTGCAGCAGAGGACTTTTCGTACCAGGCATCTCGTGAATGTGGTTCTGCAAGTGATCGTTTGATGTTACACTGACCATTTGATTACATTCAAGAAAGAAAATAATCTTAGAGATATAAGACTGAGGTAAATGAAGAAACGTTTCGTTAATGATGCAACGTTACTTTGATCGGGCGCAGGATCATCGCGGGATCGAGCCTTCGAGTTGTGCTTTTTCGAAACTGTTTCCGGCTTGCCACTCTGTATTTTCCTCGGTTTTGTTTTATTACTCAGTGATTTTGAATTTTTCGATTGTACAGGTATTTCTGTTGCAAGCTGCTTCAGAGAAGTGTCAAAGCCACTGGGTCTCGCTTCGTCAGAGATGCAAACGTCGGAACACGCCAGTGCGCTCTTTCCTTTGGCTTCGTCAAGTTCATTGGCTTCTTTCGCGACAACTTTCTGGCCTTCCTTATCGCGACGTTTTTCCGAGTGATCCCCTATGACTTTGACAGGAATCTCATCAGCTGCAACGTGAATTGTTTCTTGTTGCAATTTCTCGTCGGGAAATTTCAGGATTACTTCAAGACCGTCCAAGAGACTATGAAGATGAGCATTTCTCTCGTAACAGCAAGAAGTTAGCCGACTTTGATTGATCTCCTGTTTCAGATAATTGTGCGATTGTAAAAACCTTCGAAGTTTCGTTAAGCCGTTGCTGCAAGTGCCAAGGGTTTCGCAAATTCCAAGAAGATCAGTAACGAATCTGTCGTCCGTCTGCGAACTCGCATTCTCTGCTGGTAATTTTTTTCGCGGCTATACAAACACCATTATACTTCATTAATACAACATTAAGAAATATTCTTGGAAACGACGTTGAAAAATGTTTGGCACCGTGTTTCGTTTTCTTCGCCAACGGATCAAAGTTACTTTTATCAATTTTCGACGATCACGCTATTAATTGCCGAATTTATCGGCGACTATTCCCCCGATAGCTTTATTTGGCAGTTGGTTGTCCCATAAATTTTCCGGATCGAATTTCACGACCTTTTATATTGCCCATTAACATTTTTTTTTAAAAGTCACATTTAAACATTCCTTCCCTTCTATCCAGTACCGTATCGTCCAAAACGAACAATTTTTCGTATTCGATAAAAATACTACTTCGCGCAGATAAAACGAGAGGAGGAGCTAAAAACCGAATGATTCTATTTCCTTTTCGTCGATGTGAGGCATGACGGAATAATTATGGAACGGTTGCTTCAATGATTTTGGCATAAATAATCGGTCAGGCAAGAATATTCGATGGGAGCTATCAATTTTATCAGCTGGATAAATAATTCACCTGAGAAGCATTTCTTCTGGTTGCTTCGAGATTTTCTACATTTTTTTTAAGTTCCTGAATTTTCGTTATTAATTCTTCAAGGTCAACGCTTACATCGGTCTCGGCCTCTTTGCACTCGACTTTGCTCTTAAGAAATTTGCACCCTATAGTGCTGCAAAACGTTCGCTTTTTCCTGCTTTCGCGAGAATCAAGCCTTTCTTCGGCTTTCCTGCTGACATTCGGATAACGAGATGTCACAATTGAGTCGCGAACACCATGGAGCAAGTTTCTATTTCCATCTTGGCAGCGCAATACTCGTGCGTTATCGTTGGAGAAAAAGTCATCGGTCTTCGCAGAGAGTACTTTGTTTTTGTCTTTTTTCGATTTTATAATTTTCTCATCTCGTTTCGATTTTTGCAACGATCTGGGACGTGAATTCGATTCTGCTGACTTTTTATTATCTTCGATAGGTTTTTCAATGTCGGAGCACTTTTTACGATGATTACCGCGCAAAGTGTCATAAATCTTGCCAATTAGACCAGAGGGCTTCTCGCGTGGATCAGTCACATTTTTCCGCGGTATCGATTTTGAAATGATGCACGCTTGATCCTTCGTTTTAGGACACCTTGCTGGATTAAATCGATAAAATGGCGGACAGCAATTTTTTTTGGTGAGATAACTCCGGGACAAGGTGAGATTACAAATAAAAGGATAAATGCTTAATTCAGCGCGAAATAGTCGTATGTACTTTGGAATCAGATTATAAAATTCGAAATTGGAGATTAGAGTGTATTTTTTTCAGCCAAGACTCGACTTGGTTATTCTTCCACAACGATATTTTCCACAGAATCATAATTTTGTAGCCACGAGTAATAAAGCAAAATAACAACGTACCATACTCTCTATGAATTTTTTCCGTTATCTCAGACTGTGAATGTAGTTTTTTCAATTTCGTCATTATCCAATCATTATTATTGTGTTTTTTTTTTCGATTTCGCCAAATTATAACCTATGCGTTTTTTTGTATCTTCCGAGAACCTGTCACTAAGGATTTTTTTGTTGGTTAAACCGTGGCGATATAATACAGAATTAAACAAAAAAAAATTTGAATAATTCGTGGACGAACAGATGCTCGATGTTCAATTGAGTTCAGATGTCATTCTGTGGGCTTTGGTGTACTTTCTTCCTAACTCCTTAATTTCACATCTGAAAAGCGAGTGTGTATAAAGATTCATTGTCCTTAATGGATTCTTTTTCGAGTCGTTTCAGTTGAAAGGTGGAAGAGACACTCAGAAATCATCTAGGTTCCCTCATTCGTGTGTAAAATAAGTCGGGTATGTATTTATTGATGCCGGCGTATGCATAAACATATACATTTACAGCGAAGCGCAATCATGAAACAAAAAGAGAATCTGTGACTATTGCTTTTATCGAAAACAATAACAAACTTCCGTACACTCGTCTTTCGTTTCGTGAGTAAACTTTCAACTATAAATGTAATAATATTTTCTTTAGCTCGTTCTATGATAATTGAAAATGATTCCATCTTTTTTATTTTAGCCACGCATGCTTCTTTTCCCTCGGGATTGCAGCGAGTGATACTTTTTTCTTGACACGTAAGAAAGCAGGTTTTCTGAAGTCGTCGCGATGTCGACTCTCGTTGGGATGAAAAATCGTAAAAACTTTACGAGATTGCACCGAAAAAAAGAACATCGTCCATCTGCATGCATCTTTCGCCCTCTACCTCTCTTCCCCATTTTTATATATCTCTCTACGACGATCAATATTTCTTCTCACGTACATAAGAATAATCTTCACGCAACATTTTTATTCAACTAAAAAACAGAATGGTTCATTCAAAATGGAACATGCGTGTGCATCGTGATGTGCTGGAGCTTTCATAAAAGATGAATGTGACACAAAGAGTAGAAACTTGAAGGGTACGAAAAAAAATGCAAATTTCGGTCAGACTTTTACTTCGTCGTATTTTTTCCTACGAGTCTACATGCGTCTTGGGAAAATTGTATCATTGAGGTGCAAAGCAGCGACGATATCTCTGTCTTTCACCTCTCGACTCCATTGTTATTTACAAGGCATCGTCTGTGCCCAAAGACAGTCCCTGAAGAGACCGCACACGGTGAGAAAACTTGGTCTCGATAGATAGCTCAAAAAATATGAAAAAAGTCAAAGGAAAAAAAAAAGAGAGAGCAAAATCGAACACCAATCTGCATCATTCTAACAGCGTAACACCATAGAGATCGAACGCGAGAGAGAGATCGAAGATGAGTGAAGAAAGAAGAAAAAGAGACGGGAATCCTCGTAAATCTTCATCGAATTGATTGTTTGCTAACACGGTGGCATTTTCAGGGGTTGATGGCGGTTTTGATCCTCCTATTCTTACGTGGGCGTTCAGTGTGTTACGACTTGCAACTTTAACCGTTCGCTTATTCCTTCATCGCCTCCACACACACACTTTATTACACACGGATATCGTGTTCTAATGAATAAAAGGACGTAACCAACGTAACATTACGTGTTAAATCGGGTGATTCGGGATCCTCGCTTCGGTCTACAAGTATACGAAATTTTGTACACGAATTCGGTGGAGGAAGGGCACCAAGGAGAACGAACGCTCGAGAGATGCTGTGGGGTTGGAAACGCGCCACCATTGAATTCGGCATTGGGCAAAGAACTACCCGGGGGACCATTTGTCGCCCCGAAGATTTCTTTGGTGGAAGATCCGTGGCCTCGAGTCTAGCTGTGGTGGATGACAGGTACGAGAAGATAAAAAGAAGCGAGAGTTAATGCATGGAGGGTTACACAGCAGAAGGACCTTTGCTGAGGTACTTTCTCATTCAAACGGTTCAGGATACGCCCTTTTGCTGTTCAAAGACCGGTATATAGGTTGATGTGTATCGTGTGCATGGTAATATATATAGCAATGCGAGTCAAACCCACCTTTCCAAAACATGTTTTTCACATTGCTAGACTGGACAATAACACCCGAAGTAAACAAGTCAGGGTGAGGATAAAGCGTGCTCCGCACCGAGAGATCAAATGGCGTTGACTCGACAAAGAACCTTGTCGGCGAAGGACACAGACAACAACAGCAACGACAAAAAAGTGAGAAGAAACTCTCGTATATGGTCTGTAGACTCTGTCGTATATAGAGGAGTGGATATTTTTTTGGGGTCTTGTGGCCGAATGCCACAGAGTCAAAATAAAGTAATTGTTTCCTTTTGTCGCGACCCACCCATCCGAATCCTCGGCATTCTAGTGACAAAACCGTAATACCGATTCGACAACCTTCAAATCTTTATCCTCGCGGGAGATGGGAAATTTTTCTCGAGGATCGGACTTGTTAGCACCGCGGAAAATTTGTTGATCTTTATATCGAGCCCGGATTTATTTTCACACGTTACTTTGTCCATTTTATTTAGGGTCGCCGGTGAATCTGAGGTTTTTATTTAGGGTATCTCGCGCATGTTGCGCCGTCCTGTGTCATGGGAGTTCAGGTCCGTGAGAATTAAACATGTTTTTGACTTGTTGATTGAGAAAAAGTGTTTAAAATTGCTCAATCGATAAAATGAATACCGAAGCGTTCGAGGATAATCTTTTGCTCGAATAATCATTTCCGAAAAGCGAAATTTAATTTTGTTTTGGCATTGCGAAAACATGCAAAGTTTTCTCTTGTTCTGCACACTCTCACCTTTTTCACGTTTTAACACAATAATGATTATTTCTTATATCGTCTCGTTACATTCGTGCATTATTGAAGAAACCAATGATAATTTCATCGAATTTTCGGCAATTTCTTTGAATATAATTTGCAATGTATTTGGAATTGTAAATCTAAACTAATGATCCCGAATTTTCGCTCAAACGTGTATCAGGTTTTTGTAAAGTAATCCCAATTTTCACTTTTAAATGCTTTTCCGTTTATATCCGATTTAAAAAAATGGCGGGTTCACCATGATTCTGGGAGGATCAGAAAAAAAGATTTCCACAGATGATGCAGAGTCCCCGATGCTTTGTCTCATTGTTACAATCTTTTTATGGGTCTTTGAAGGAAGAAAACAACGTGAAAGACACAGCGAGGCAGATAGAGAAAAACAATCACAGGTGGGGACCGCGAGAGTATCGATCACCGTGAGAGATCGACAACGCAAGACGACACACGGCTCTGGCGGGCTTCGCTAATCGTTTTTCAGTTCTTCATATACACATATACATACACGTATAGTATTTTCATTTCTCTAGATCTAGACAGCACAAAGTCGTTCTTTTTTCTTTCTTTCCCAAACCATTTACAAGGACGCATAGCACGGTAGGATCGCGTGCTATTTATATAGCACGTGTTAGACTGGAAGACCTGCCGATCGTGATGCTCTTCCAGGGCCTCCGCGGGCGAAACGTAGCAAACGCTTGACGAGAAAAGGAGAAGATGAAGAGAAAAAAAATGGAAAGAGCACCGCGCGGCTGTTAGAGAAATGAGAACACGGTAGAGACGAAATGTGGTGCGCGCTTTCGGCTACTTGGGTGGGCTAACCATAAAACGCTTTGCGCGTTCTCCTAATATTATGCGGGTTGCACCTTATTCGAGAAGCGAGCGCGTGAGACCGTATGTGAGAGTCACAAAAAACCGGAAAGGGATGAGGAAATAAATCGAAAGCGAGCAGTGCACCTCTTCCGTGTTCCCGTGCGCTGTCTATTATTTTTCATCCTTTTTCGTGTTCCAATCGGTATTTCTACGCACGAAATACCAATTTAAAGGGTCACATGTACGTATGCGTATTGCTTATGAGATTGAAAGGAAGAAAAAGATTTTCCTGCCACGTATATATGAGAGTCTCTGGGTGTTCCTATAACGAGTGTGAGATTTATTTTAATTGCGCCATCTTCCGAGGACATTCAATCGGAAATACAATAACCCTTTATTATCGCGTAAATATTACTCGACTGTGACTAGTACTTTCTGTGTCAAGAAATAATGCACATAAATAATGGAAAAAAAGGTCTGGCCGTGACGGGAATCTAAAGTCCTAGGCTTTAAAGTTGGAACAACTAAATAACGGATGGTCGGAAGAATTGTTTGCATTTGCTTTGCAAAGAAAAGGATTGTTCATGACGCTGGAAATACCTTCGCAAGCGTACTCTTATTATTAAGTTATGATCAACACAGGCTGGTTTTTGGTGATCTCAAAACGTACCATTTTAGGGAAATATTAAGTTTTAATCGTCCAGAGGTCTAAGACGTCTAAAGTCCGCAAAAATCAATATAAAGTTAAACAGACGCTGTTGAATCACTGAAAGACGCTTGATCCAAAAGTGTTGACTCATACACCTTCCTTCTCAACAAATCGTTATCTGAATCATTTATCCCGGCAGATCACGAGACAAAGCGGTTCCCAAAGATTCAAAGAATCTCAAAAGCGCGACAGCAGGCTGGCCCGTGATGCTGGAAACGTCGAAAATCTGTTAGGGCCACCCTGTTTATCCATAATGCACAGGGCGGCTCGTTTCATCCCTTGTAACCGAGAGAACGGAGGGGGATGCGATCTCTTTTTCGCTGCTGTACTCTGGCATAGAAGTGGCCGGGAGCAGACATAGATCACCCGGTGTCGCACTGTTTACCGCAAACGTCCAAACAAGCCTCGTCTCTTCGAGGTCTATTAAGAGTATCCCGTGGTGTTGCGGAGTCAAAGATACGACTTTGGATACTCGCCCGATGGATGGAGAGAAAGCACACGATACCTACAGGTATACCTGGATCATAGGATCAGATGGGAAACCTGTAGGTGTCCTTTTCCTCTCCTCAACTGCTGACCTGGCACATTGCTGAGTCTTATTCTCTCGCTTGCTCTTTCTCCCTGCACTACCCGTTGAGGTAATCCTATGCCATGTCTATTGGGCCAACGTGTCTTTCACGCGTATATATACAGAGACTCATAGCCTCGGGCATGAGCCATTGATGTCACCGCTCTTCTTTTCGATCCCGCAGGATCCAGCTTCACCGCAGTGCCTCACGTCCGAAAGGATCGTCAAATTCTCTCAGCTTACTCGTCGATGCGCCCTTTTTACTCTCAGCATTGTATGCGTAAAAAACCTTGACTCTTAGCATCGGAATGAATCGGGGCGTGCCTCCTTTTCCTGAACTTGAAGCAACATCGGGAATCCGTGAGGTTTTCATCCTTACAGTCCGGGAACGAGAAGCAAAAGTGATGGTCCGCCGGTCTTCGAGGACATCTAAACCCCCGCGGGGGCGATCTCTATCTCCCGCGACATCGCGCGAGACATCCTTTCCTTGATCCGCCGACTTTGACCGGTTCGCAGGGTACCCATACCCGTATATAGATATATTTATAACGGACACATACAGCAAAGAGATGTCTGGTAAAGCTGTAGAGGCGTTGTTCGAGTTTGCAAAAAACTTGACGCAACGTGCAATGTACCTTTTCTCTCGTTTTCTTTCCCAATGTTTTTCCCTTGTCTCCTTTACCCTTTTCACTCGACTATCTCACCGACGCGGAGACTCTTCTATGTCGCTTGAGAACTAAAAGAGATCCCGCGCGATTCCAAACACCTTTTGCTCCTTGTCTCTACCCTTCCCCATACCTTTCTACGTTGACCACGGGGCTCCATTAGCAACAGCGAGTCGAGAGTCGCGACGTCTCATTTCTCGAATACGCTTTCCGTTCACCGTTACTCTCACTTTACTTGCTGAAAATCGTCAAGCAAGAGACACCGAGAAAGCGAGAAAGGGGGAGAGAGACTGCGCTAAAGTACGGCAGACGCTGACGATCAAAAAAGTCTGCAGCTATATAACAGCACGTGAAACTACTCCGTTGCTTTGTCTCTTCTCCTGACTAACTCGCTCTGTCCTGCTTAGATAAGCTCCCAAGAGGACACCAAACCGGGTATCCAATTCACGATACGGACAACCACATTTTCTTACCGATTCTTTGCCAGACCATTTCGCGAAAGGTTTTCTCCTCCTGCCGACGGTTTATGCGCGACAAAAAGATGTTGCGATGCGCTCCCGCTGTTGAACCAGTCTCCGGTGCAAAAGGAGGAAAAAAACTTCCTTTGTACACGATCCAACAGAGGACTACCTTTTTGGTTGCCTCTTGATATCATCCGAAGGAGAAAGACACTTTTCTTATTCCGCTCGGTCTCTTGATAAAGTTTGTTTGGAGTCCTGGGGCGTAAGATGCAGAATGAACGGATTAAATGGTCTACCGCTGGGCACCCTTTTATATTCATTAACTTCTCAGTTTTTACGATTCCATCGAAATTTTGGTTTATTTCTTTGACCACGAGAGCAGGTCCATCAGGATAAGTGTCAGGATGGGCAAAACGATGAAGCTCCGCGAGTTTATGTTTATTCGTTAATCTAGTTCTTCCTTTGCTCTTAGCCTGTGCTTCTTCTTTGTTCGCATCCTCGGAATGAGCAAGGAAAGCTTCGATCCGTTCATGCAGTCGGCCGCTGGCATTTTGCCACATCTTTGTGTACATTTTACAATCCACCGGGAGTATCAAGCTCGAAGAAAGTGAGAAACTAAGAAGAACGAGAGAGAATAGATGCAGGATACCTACGTATTCATTACGCGCATCGCGTGTGGGGGCGTGCTTCCAACGATTAGCTGTTTGGTTACGCCCTGGCAACGCGAAGAAATGGAGGGAATAAAGCCAGGTCTTTGTACTTTCTCACTGTATAACATTCTTCAATCATGAATCTCACGATGTAGAAGGTATTCGTTAATAGAAAGGTTCAAAAATCGATCCCTCCGGGGTTCAGATCAAAGATGGACATTCTAGGCGTGCACAACGAGAAGAAAGGATTTAGGGACTTTCTATACATGATCGGTTAATCAAGATTATATTTCTGACTGGTTACATTAAATATCGTTTCAGGTTATAAGAAACTCTATTTTTGGCAGATTCTTCGGTAAATCCTCTTGTGAACACATGCCAGGATTTCTGTGAGCCCATTGCAGAATATTCCTCATTGTAGCAAAGAAGCGCTTCCATGATTCGTCAAAATTACGGGATGACACGGAAAAGTTTCAAATTAAAGCGCTTTGTAAAATTATTTTTCCGGATCCGACATATTTTTCACACGGAATACATCAAAGTATGTTTGGATATCCATGAATTGAAAGAAATGTGGAACCTTCCGGTCACGGTACAAAGCTCGATGTATATCAAGATTGTAGCCGAGGAAAGTTGCTGTGGATTTCACAGGAGGGCAGCACTGACAGGAAAGCAAACGGGACAAGTGACGGAAAGTCAGGCAATGGAACTGATACATACGTTGAGAACCAGAGATGGGTGTCTAAATAAAACAGTGTCAAGGAATATGGTTTAATCACCCCTCTCCTGCTTACCACATATATTTTTGCAACCAATTAAGGCTTGCAAGCTTCGATGAATCTTGGAACATCGGCGGTAGTTTCACGCCAATAATCAACTGCGCTTTATTGGTCATCAAGAAGAATCTTAGCTCGAATCAAAAAGTTCGCCGACAAAGAGTGATTTAAGCTGGATGTCACTTTGGTTTCGAACTGGAATACTGTAAATTGTCCAGCGAGGGTTTGACGGTACGATGAGCTAACGGACTCTAATGAACGAAATCGTAAACGAGCTTCGAGGGAAATAATACAGCCAGAGAGAAGATCAAGCAGTTTTCTACCCGACGCTTGTTTGTCAGCTCGATTACAGAAAATCCGTACGAGTAAATGTCATCAGGATGGCAGGAAGATCTTTGGGAAACAAAACTACAGGGTTCTTTCTTTGCCCTCTGCCGGACCTTTTGATCGATTTTTTTTCCTTGATCCTTCATTTGTTTCCGTTCCTCACGGTAATGGCAACGAAAGTTTCACAGCTTCTGTTGTGAGCAAATATGAAAGAGAGCGAGCGATCCCGAGAGAAAGGAGCCCACCTAGGTCGTCACTCGTACCCGTCGGAGAGAAACGCAACTCATGGTTTTGCGTCTGAAAAAGACGTGTTGCACACTCCGCCGGTCCGAAAAGCTTAACGCATAACGATATAATAGCGCCCGTTTGTCAAAACACGTCAAAACATAATATAAAACTCGTGCATGGAGCGATGAGAAGAAAGAGATGAGGGGGACGAAGAGAGAAAAGCTCCCAGCCGCGGCTGCCGGGACGAGTCACGCCCCGCGATGCATCACCGAAAGTTTTGGAACGCGTTCCTCCGGGGTATACTATATCTGTGTATAATCTGCCTAATAATGCTATTTCTCTCAGGGCAAGTCATAATAAAGAATATTACAAACTCGACGTGGCTTATTCTTCATCTCACTCATTCGCGCACCCTGAAATATTTCGGACGCTCCCTTGGCGTGCTCCGAAAAGCCAGGCTCGCGAGCTTTGAGCGAGCGTGAAACAAAAATGAGACTCCATCTGTTTTCTCGAGCGCGAGAATGTTTAATTGTTTCTTGTATTCGTTATTAGTGGATCTTACATTCTTCGAAGCAACAAAACGGATCTTGACAATTAATTATACATCGGAACCCTGGTATTCATCTTGTATATGATAACATCGAATAGTCTTTTCTACCAGCCGCGTCGTTATGGTGTTTGGAACGCATGCGATAACTTGCGATGCCTTTGCATACATGTTCCGTGCAGACGCAATCTATTTCTTGCGATCACGGTTGATCATGAATGAAAAAAGAAACATTCCTACCTTGCTCTGGAAGTTCAAAAATGTGGGCTATTTGGTGGGCGCTATTCCATGCACGATAAAATTGCACATTAAAAGGCGTTTGCAACTTAATCAACCCCTTAACAAATGAGTGTCTTAGATGGTACTTGGATGGGAACATTCTTAGATGTAGTCTTAATTTGGATCAAAGCAAAATATTCCTCTTCGAATAGCTGAGAACTTCTTAATAACCTTGAAAGGACGAAAAAATCATAGGTATTTCATAACTAACGTAGAACCTCGTTTATCCGAAGTAGTGTTGGGAGAGACCTCTCCTCCGTATTATGGAAACCTGAATCTGAGATAACGTCGAGAAATGCATTAGTCGGGTGACTCGAACAATGCGGAGCTTTGAATAATCGAAGGTCGGATAAACGAGGTCCTTCTGTATTTCCGATCTACTTCCCACGGTACAATATCTGCTGTTATTGATTGTCGATCGGCCGATTCAGTTGCCGACGGCACATTCAAGATCCCCGGGCATACAAGTTTCATGCTAGGATTGTGTGCAGGGTGCAACTTAAACACGTGAGAGTATGCCAGCGTACACACCCTCGAGTATACTCGATCGTCCTCTTGGCTCTTTTGGCTTTATACTCGGTAGAAAAAGAGGAAGAGGATGAAAGTGGTAGCCAGCATGGTCTCGCATGTCTCGACGAATATTTTCCTCTTATCGTTCTACCCGATTAGGCGAAACGTTATTAGGTGACAGAGATCGCGTGGAGCTAGGTTGTGGGCACCGCACATAGCCACAAAAGACGATAATGGCGCTTAGTCACGTGAAGAACGTTATTCTCGTTGAGACTCCAAGACCTCGTGACAAGAGATTCTTGTCCAACGAGAAATCCATACGAGAAGAGAATGAGTGCTCTTCGATTCAGGGTAATTCACTCTCGAGTGAATGTAGAAAATCACTTATTTTGCACGAAGCTGCAAAGCATTTTCGAATAAATACGGGACAAAAGCTCCAAAGATGTAAAGATGTATTTGGAACAAAATTTATTGAATTAATTACCAGCGTATTCTGCCGTTTGTGATATATATAAGAATATAGAGCGAGGTACAACTACCCCCTTAAGCAAGTAATTCATTTTTGTAACTTTGAAGCACCAGGCTCTGGTAGTATAAATTTAAAAAATATATATAGTATGTAGTATATGGTATATACTGTAGAAAAAATATTCCGTGGCACGACGGCATGGCCTGTTTCTGGAAAATCGTAAAACACTTCTTTGTTCCGTTTCACAACTGTAATGCTTAAGATTTAAATAAAAAAATTAGTCGCTTCATTTGAAAAATCCGCCGAGGATATTAATTGAAAAATTGTATGACGTATGTTGTCTGTTGTGCAGAAAAGAACAGAGGCTATCTTATAGAAATTCTTCCCTTCATCGACATGTTTCGAATATTTTTTCTGGTATCAAAATTTTTCGTCTTTATTTTTTCTGCAGCGCAGATGCAAATCCGATCGAATTAAAAAAAGAATACCAATTGTGCGCGCACAAAGTGGCCGGTAACATCTAGATATTCAATAATGTTAGTATTGAACAAAAATTATGAGAACAGTTATTTTTCTTACGACTATAACAATTAATGTCAATGACTCCCGAATCCATCAAACGATTCTTCAAAGATCAGACGTGATTATTTGTAATTATCCAAAAAAAAATGGGACATTTTTTTTATATATATCACTCCCATTATTTTGTCGCTCTGATAACCGCAAAAAATGTTTTTCAAAATTGTACGCTTCGTAATAAATCAATATCACTAACAAGCTTTATCGCTCTGCGTATATAGTCTTATCAGACAAGCCCTTCGCTTCCGGACTCACGTGTTACAAGTCAGAGGCGTCACAAAGTAATCTTGGCAAGTTCTTGCTCGATTATCGTACATGCATGTATGCATATACATCCGTACTGTATCAGAAGCAGTAATCTTCACTGAACGAGCGATATATTCACGTGACATAATAAGTATGGGCGCGCGTGATGATAACACTCCAGGAAAAGTCTTATCGATTCAGGTTCACGTGGCGCTTGTATCTACCCATTAAAAGGGTTTAATCAGATCTAAACGACGAAAATAATACATTTTGTGCGAGAATTCAGCGACAATTAAGAACAAAAGCTACAAAGTGTTTTCAGTTTATTACATATTTTAGTAGACAAACTCGATATGACATTTGAAAAATTTCAAACTTTTCCACTCGCCAGCATCATAAATCTGTCGTAAGAGAAACAAAACTTTTTTGTCCTAAAATTCATCCCTTACAAGCTGACAAATAAATGTTATCACTGCATACAGCATATTTTTTATCAGCAAAATTATTTTACCATTATTCATCCGAAATGAAAAACGTCAAGATTTTCATTATAATTATAATCTAATTAATTTGTCCGTAAAATTCACTAGACTTTGTATAATTTCGCAAACTAACAATTTTTATTAAGCTTCGGACCTCCATTTTATACTCGATATTTCACGAGACGATATTCCGAGCGCGATGAAGGGGCAAAAAGAATGGTGGAACAGAATTTTGTGGTAGAAGAGTCACATCTGTCCGTTGGACCGCCTTCTTATTCTCTCAGACTCCGTGTACGTATAACTTTGGATACAAATCGTTTGAATTTTTCTCCCCGGTGTTGTGCAACAATGCCATAACGAATGTTCCCAAATACAGAAGAGGGCAGAAGAAAACGCGTGTTTGTCGCTCAAGAAAAATGCAGGGACAGACGTATAACTGACACTAACTCGGGTTTATAGGCCAAAAGAGCGAAAGAGAGACGAAGAGTGAATAAACGCGTGTACATATTACATAATGGAGGGGAACACGAGGCTACCGCGTGTATTTCTATATAATACATCGTAATATACACCCGAAATTTGATTTTGTTGTCGCCCTTACAATACTCAATTATCCGTCCTCTCCTGATGTGGTTTAGGGGCGATGGTGGCCATGTAAACGGCCATCTGCAAAAAGCCCCTTGTGAAAACCGTGCTACGACTATATATATACATATATGTACGCGTGTGTGTGTATATACGTACATACCCTCGCATTTTTCCCTCACACAATCTTCCCCCTTTTGCCATACGTATATAGTACATACCTAGAGGGTATCGCAACTTGTTTCCCCATTAACGCACCCCGACACAAACCCACGAATTCATGATCAGTTTTGGTAGTTTTCCAGCCCGAGATGACACTCGGATATAATCGACGCAAAAAGACACAAACAAACGAATAATATTATCATATTTTCATCGATACGGTTATCATATGATTGCTTATTGATCAGCATCCCTTTCTCCGTACTTTCGTCTCTTTAAATATATCTCTTTTGCCACGTAACTCTTTTGAGGATAACAGCGTTGCACTCTGTGTGAAATGAACTTTTTGAGCGAGTCACCGGAAGTCAGCCACATGGGTACAGCGGCGTCGCTTGAGCAGCAATTTATACCCCTCGATGAGCCGTCGATTTCCTCCTCGGTTAGGAGGAAGAAGAATAACCAATCAATCCTCGATGCAACGATAAAACAGAAGCAAAGGATTAAACAATTTTTTCCTTTCTTTTTCAAATAAAAAACAGCAACGTGTTGAGAAGATCGGCAAGGGGTATACATACATCGCGAGAAGGAGAGAGAGGGAGAGCGGGAGAGTGTTGATCCCCATAACAAACTCATTCGGAAATAGCGGGACACGCGTGTAAAAGCTTCATTAAGCTAGTGTGTGGTTGTTAGAATTTATAGAGGGATGTGTCTAGAGTGTGTCGGTAATTGCCGAGAAGTCCAGCCGAGGCTCTTTGCAGTTGTGGCAGTTTACGCTACGCGAATAAAGAACTATGTGTCATGGACCATGTATGGCTACGTCCAGGTGATCGGGTCTGATGGAACGACGCGGTTATGGCTTATAATTATAGAAGGTAAGAAGAAAGAATGAGATGAAACACTCGAGAACCAGTCGACGCGTTCGCCTATACGTGGAGTACGCGTCTTCGGTAAGAACAGACCCGAGTCTACGTCGTACCGATTGCCGAAGGCTATATTCCGCGTTGAGCCAAGAGTAAAAGAATGAAAAATAAACATGAGAAACAGAGAGGTAAAGATGAAAGAGGATTTGAGGAACAAGAGAGAAAGAGAGAGAGAGAGAGGGAGAGAGAAGATAAACCCTTTTTACCCTTTCCTTCTTTCTTCTACGCCACTCCCGAGGGTCCACTTCTCTCTTATCGTCCCTTCTGCCACTTCGTCTTCTCTTGCACGGAGCAACATTTCTTCTCCTCTGTCTTTCTTCTCGTTCTTTCACTTTACCGTGCTCTGCTTGGGCTTGGTGGTTCTGCGGTCTTCTTGAGCCACTCGGGAACGCGGTAACATGGCCGCGTACACCTCTCGCCTCACATGGTCCCAAACAATGGCGGTTATACATATATAACAAAAGAACCCGCGGGACCCTTGTCGTCAAGGGGAGGAACAAGAAAAAAACCACATACTGCCATTTCGTACGATTTACCACTCTTTGTCTTCGCTCGGTGCAAGTGTGTTCATTTTTATAATTAAACTGAGAACCTCCCTTCTTGTATCGTGATTAAATAGAAGTAGGTATCTTCATTCTTCGAAATAAGGTTTTCGAGTAGCAGATTGCAAGTAGCAATTGACGACTTCCGCTCCTGCGAAATGATTTTTTTTTTCGATTAAACGTGTACGAAATTATTGATGCATCCAACGAGAACCGTTCCGGCAATAAGTCATTTTACAAAGTCAATGCATAATTATTATTGCACTGTTATTACATCGTGACGCGAGTTTAAAGCCTTTCAGACGCGTGACGAGCGTAGATAGTGATTATACGGAAAAATAGTAGGAGAAATGCCTTCGATGCAGGCACACGAGAATCGACAGATTTTGCTGTTAAAAAACATTTGCAACTATCCTTGTAATAAAAAGTTGATGGGGTCCCGAAGTTGATCCTTTATCGAAAAAATATCACGCGATTGTTGTCGTTTTATTCGTCCCCTGATTGGTCGGTGAAAAAAGAACGAATTTCGTGGCAAAATTCCGTTTGCTGTTTGCGCGTGTGTTTTGTTTTTGCTTGAATTTGACTGTTTTTTTGCATTTTCTTACTGATATTTCGAGTTTTCATAAAAAACTCGGTGAGTTTTGTGATCGGCGGAAAATTTGCGATGGAACAGGCGGTCGAACTATCGAAAATTCGAAAAAAAATGTTTCGTTAATTTTGGCTACTTTTCCAGAATCGTCGAAAAGTCGAAATTTCAAATGATCATAACATCCTCCCTAATGAAGCTACATAGATTCTTTGGGGGTGTTTTGAAAAGCCCTCGAGTAGACTTAAGCAATGGTGAAAGTTGAATGTCGATAGCTAAATTGCTTCACCCTCAAAATCGATGTTGAAAATCGGCGAAAAAAACGCAAAGGGGTATGTATGGGAAAATTGGCGAAAATCGATGGTCCATCTTTAAAAATCTGCAAAAAATCGAAAAATCAAGATATCTGGACAAACCAAACGGCATTTTGAAGCCTCATCAATTGCCAAGAGAATAAGCACAAGTCGGGGTGTCCATCTCGAACGAAAAAAAAATAGCAAACATTTTAGTGAACCAACTATATGACTATAGTTGTGAATATATTGTGAACCAACTATAGTGAATATATCGACGTTGAAAGAAAACTCGATTTCGGTTTGTACTCGTAATAGTTAAGCGATGAACCTCTGGCTTTTTTTTTAAACAATTTTCAAAACACTCGCAGTTTTTCTTACATATTGAATGACCTTGAAAGGTATCAATAATTACTTTCAGCAACTTGTCACGTGACACCCTGCATACGTATGTATCGTACAACGAGTGCACCGTTTTAACGATAAGATCGCAGTCGCGTCGTCGGATTCGTCGATTCCGAGCTCTCCCGCGAGCACATGCGACACGCGAATCAGACAATCTTGTTCGGAATATTTATATACATATATACGCACACTCCCACATATAAATGTCTGTATGTACGTAGTTTTATAGCATAAAATAAGTTACGTATATCTATAATCGTCGTGAAACGCCGCTCGCGTGACTCTCGTTTAATTTACACGTGCGATAATCGACGGAGATAAAGAGATGTTAGGAGCGAGAGTCAATGAATTCCGAAAAGACTTATACCGAGCATACAGATCGAATGTGCTTCACGTACAGAGATGAAAAAAATTGCTAAATAAAATTCTAGTCACATAATTAATTAAATTATACAAAAAAAATGAAAACCAGTACAGACTGATAAACTGCTGTACAGAGCTTTTTATTTCGAGGAAAAGTTTATCGAAACTTGCGATTTTATCTCAATGATTTTCGATCGATTTCGAACATGGAAAAGAGAGTAATAAAAAGTGAAATATGAATATCGATTTTATGCAAATTTTCAAATGCTGACGATTTTTTGAAATTTATCTTGGAATACCGTTCCGAAAAAACGTCGACGAAACATCGAGAACAGTAAAATGGATTATAAATCCGCAGAACCTGAAGATATAAATTTAGCGAGTATGATCACGAGCATTTATTATTAAAATTACAATCTCTCGTGTAATAAAATTATCTGCAATGCGAGAAATCTTAATTTTATTAATGCCCCATGTCGTACGTCGA
Organism: Heteropelma amictum; assembly: GCA_959613375.1. Lineage (NCBI taxonomy): Eukaryota > Metazoa > Arthropoda > Insecta > Hymenoptera > Ichneumonidae > Heteropelma > Heteropelma amictum. The sequence continues at coordinate 6,182,015 of OY390724.1, forward strand.
TGATTATATCGTTCATAAATTTAAATTGCTTTTCAGAACGAGAAAAAACGCTGTTTAATTGCAGAAATATTCCGGTGGGGCGAGGAAACGAGTCGAATAATTGTTTCTCGTGAATGAAGAACGAAAGATGGCGGCGAGAGGGGCGATGTGAAGGCAGGGAGTTGAACATTTGCGGTGCACTATTAATTCCGCGGTGTAGATTTGCCAGAGAAGGTCGAGGAAGATTTTTTGCATTCGGGATTCCGCACACAAATATAGCAACGTTGGTAGCAACATTCAGGGTGCATTTGCACCATTATATATATAGCATATGTTGTGCAGTATATGCGGTCGCGAGTTGGCGGCCTGCGGTTTGTGATTTATCTGGCACCGCTTCTCTCTCACGCAACCGCGATAACTCAACGGTCCTTAATTTCTATTTTTCACCTCTACTCCCAGCGAGCTCCGTCGTTTTACCGTATGCACGAAATAATAGGAAAAAAGCACGTTGCATTTCCCCCTTCATCTTTCTTCACATCTCACTTTTTGTCACGCTCTTATTCTGCACGTTAATTGAATTTGAACAAAATAAATCGACAAAAATTCTGCCGAAAGAAGTTGCATTATTTCATTACCTGAATTTATTATTGACATTTATCGCTATGGAATACAGTTTTAAATTAACGGAAATACAGTTTTTTCATGCATTATTATTCTTATTGATATTTTTTTTCAGTGTACGTTGTACGAATTATTTCAATCAATCGTCGATTGACTTTATCCAAATGTCGTAACGCCACCGTCTTCCGTAATATTCCAAAACACAGCATCCATCGCCTCTTTCCATTTCCCATACGATATGGGCGATAATAACAATAAGGAATCATTTTTGAATGGGTATGTCAATTTTTAATTGTCCTTGCGCTGTTATTATGATTTTGCAAACGGCCGGATGTTTCTAACAATCGGAAAAGATGTTTCGCGTGAATAAATCTAATGGAAATGCGAAATGACGAAGAAAAGGGAAGAAAGTGCTGGGAAATGACGAAACAATGACGAGGCAAAAATTGTCGTTTGAGGGAAAGGTGGATAACAAGATTGATATCTTTGAAATGATGCAACATGGAGAGAGCAAAAAATAAATTCATAACAATACACAAGATGTGTATGTAAGATGTTAACCTTCTCTATTCCTTCCCTTCAAACAGTATTTCTTTAAAGTTGTAAATTGTAAGCCAAGTTATTGAGTATCCTTCAGTTTCGATTCTTCGCATGCCTTAAAAAAAAAATAATTTGAACAGAACGCAATCAAAATTCCAATAAACTCTATCCTACCACACATTCGAACAAACAATTCATTTATTCATTCATTCATTTATTCTGGTAATTTTTGAAAAAACAAATTGTTTTTTTTTCCTTTTTAACAAAGTTAATTCATCAATGATCTTTCTCATGACTAATTATTGCAACTGGGTAGTTAATTCATTATAAAACCCGGTGAATTAACTTTTAATTTCTTTCTTTTATTTTTTTATTCAAAAGCACGAGGAGGAACGATCTTTGCATTTCGTTTGCCTTCAAGGGAATGATGACAAAACTCGTCGCATTAGCCCTAACGAAATATCGTCATCTAATCACACAGAACTTTTCGCTCTTTCTTCGTCATCGTCTCTGTTTATATTACTTCTCCGATCTCGCGTCGATTTATTTTTGCACTCATAGATTCAACAGTGATAATTCTTAATATTAGTGGTTCTATGATTCAAAACTAATAATTTTGTCAGAGCGATATGTGATCATCGCGATGATAATTTACAATAATCAGAGAAGTTTTTCCATTTTTCGTACAAAAGCCTCTTTTACCTAGAAGCGACAGACGAGTGTGTGTTGGCCATTAGCGATTACTCCGAGCGCTCGTCACGATCGAGCGAAGGGTGTAGGCGAACTGAGAGCTCATTACCGGTTTTGTAATATCGATCTGATGAAAATTTATATTCTATATATAGTTTTACCTCGATTCTTCCGTTGTGCCAAGTTCGTGATAATATGCTCTCACCTGCTGACGATGATTGGCTTTTAGAGTTCAGACCGTGGTTTTCACCGAGCTGTGCTCTTCTCTAACTCTCGGACACTCTCGTGGTCACGATTTTGAAAAGGTTCCGAGAGAGCATACGCCTCTGGCTCTCATTAGCCACAGCAAAAATTGTACAGGATTATAATATACCGGTACAGAGTACCTGATACATGGTCCATCGGCCTCTCGGAGTCGTACGTGCTCGAGTGGCTCGCGTTTAATCTCTCGATCGAGGGGTCAAAGACTCGTATTAACGGGTGTAATAATCCTCTATTAAAGAAAGCGACAACACTGAATATGAAAGGATCGGAAAGGCTGGACCTAAAGGATAATACATCTGTTTTATCCTGCAAACGAGTTGCATGAGAAAAAATCTTTGAAACATCGGTCGTTAACTTTGCGAAAAATATTGTACGGTTAAATAATTGAATATTAGCTTCACGAAGAAGGGATTATTACTTTTTCTCAACACGAAATTTTCGTGTTGGATTCATACTTCGATCCATGCAATTCCCTACAAAATCGTAAAGATCTTTTTTCTTCAAAGCCAGAGTGTTTTTTGTGGTAAAATATCAAAGTATGAAGAACATTTTGGTTCTTTTTTCCTGAAATTCTACAGGGTGTTAAACCAAACGAGGGTGGAGCTTCGAAGGGGTGTGGCAGTGATCCCCCAAGGAACTCTGACCGTGTTTGTACCCCAGCAGCTATGGGGGTCGTTTGTTGCAGTGGGAAATATTATACCAACGCAATCAGCAAACAAAAAAATCGACCATGATGACTGAAGATGCAATACAATGATGGGGATGCGGTTGGATATAATTTTGGTCGAACGAACATAGAGGGTAAGTTATGTTCATAGTGAGTATTCACAATGGGACGATGCTGCGTCGATTTTCGATCGTGACGAGAGGGATGAAAAAGAAGTGCTGCGGAGGGTCGATAGATGGAGATGAAGAAGATTTCATCGATACACGCGCGTGTTTCGATCAGCAGCCAACGAAAGGGCGCAGTTTAAGGGGTTTCATAGGCTGGAACGTGTAAATTACGTCTTTTTGGTTGCTAACAATCGCGTCATTTGCACATCAACAGCAGCATGCGTATTATTACCTCGAGAGAAGGGAGGTAAAGATATTTCGGCGATTCCGAGGGTTGGATTTTCAATATAAGCCAGCTGACACATCACACACGGAGATGATCTCTTCACGCGTCCGTATATAAGATAATTTTAATTCGGCTCGGTGCTTTTTCACTGCTCGAGTGACTCGTTGTTGTTGAAAGAAGAAAAAAGCAACGAGCTGTTGAATTAAGATGAAATGTATTTCTCGTTTTCATTTAAACGTACGAGAGAAAAGTAACGATTATAGAAATCAGTCGCGAAAAATTGGATTCACAGTTATGCGCACCAACTGCAATTTTGATTGAATTTTATACTACAGATATTAATAGATGTAGTATTTTGCAGACCACAAAAAATGAAACCATAATAAAAAAAACCGTTCGATCAATCAATTTTTAACCCGTAATCGAAAATTATTTTCGATAATCGTGCTCCTAGTGGATACGCATAATTTTGGATAAAATTATTTTCGAAGCCAAAAAAAATTGCGGCGCCTCAAAGATGGAATCTCGCCGTGCGTCCCGAGCTGCATGCCTCCTGCACGTTGAATTGACTTTCTGCACGCGTTTCCGTACACGTAGATTCAAAACCAAAAAAAAACATGTATCGCGCACAGCTTCCGATCGATTCTACTATTATTTCCTTGCTTGTAACGCACGTGTCTTGCCGCAATGGATGGCAAAGTCGCTCCTATACACACAGTGCGTAAAATATACATATCTGTTTGTAAGAATTAGTATGAAAGAAGAAAACTCGTGTCTGCCGCAGGGGGTGCCTCTAGGGAAGAATAAGGAGGACAATTTCCACCCGGATAGAGCCGGCTAAAAACCAAGAAAGCAAACGCACCTTGCGATTTTACCTAAATAGCCAAAAAGGAGAGGAGCGCGGGAGAGAGACGAAAAAAAACAGAGATGGAACTGAAAAGCTCAACGGGTGCTCACAAGTCGCGCGTGAACATGGGCCACCCGCCCACACTGACCTTTGTCGCTCGAGTCGTTTTCTCTCAAGAATCACCGAGCTTACTTCCATCTCCGTCGCATGAATCACTGTTCTCCATTCTCCGTTTCTTTCCTAACAGAAACCATCTCATCCTCTGTCTCCCTCACGAAAAATGCTTCTTCTCTCTTCCCTTCTCACAAAAATCCCATTTTCCGCCTTCATCTGGCTGCAATAACCATGCTCCCTCTTTCTCTCATCTCTCTACTTCCTCCCCGACATTTTTCCGACGCATGCCCACCCTGAATCCAAAACATCCGCTGGTCCATCTTTGTCGCACTGTTTGCCGACGTTGCGTTCCTCTTTTGTATGCGGTTTTGTCACCGGCGTGTTCAGCCTTGTGTCGTTTGGCGATTCATCCCTTGTCGAAGCAACCGCACGAGCAGGGCACGGTGCCACGCTTACACAATGTCGATGGCTGAACAACGAGAGGGCTTGGTTTCACCAAATTTTACGTACGTAAACGCTCAAACTACGCCTTTTTCCTTCATAGCGATTCAATGTCTTCAAGAGCACGGAATATATCGCTGGTTTTTCTTCATACTGCATTTGTGTGTCTTGCATGTGGATGGTAGCAGTTTGTACACAAAACGAGAGATTTGTTGAAATGAGACACCCAGAGGTTCCTCGTCAATGAAGGAAATTCTATGAATATCGTAGGCAGCATCCGAGGCAGGACCAATTTTGGGGAGATTTTTGTCCGACTGGACCACAGGAGTGGCTTTTTCTGCACGCGCGTACCATTTTAACAATGTTATTCTTCCATGTGTTCGATTTTTGGTGTATGCACGCGCAAAAGTCAATATTGAGTGCATGTCACAGCACGCCATCCTCATCTTCTTCTCGTTCATCTTGTGAGCATTTTTATTCCTCTATCGTTCATTTTCTGAAGCGCGGCTGGTTCTCCAGGGCACACGCCTCGATTTACAATCGAATGTGTCGAAGAAATAGCGGGGACAGTAGGTTAAATGTGTTTAACTGAATAAGGTGATGGTAAGTTTGCGCAGCTTCCTAAATACCCGGGCATCTTGTTGAAGGAAAAACATGGATTCATGTGGGGGATCTTTAACCCCCGAGGAGAATTGTTATTTCCTGGTGGAGAACGATCGCCCTTAAGCTGAGCAAACAGGAACCATTTTTCTTTATTGCCAGTTTGCACGAAGTTTGACAGGATTGTTTTTCCACGATATTTGTAAATGTTACTTTTACCAAGAAATAATACTTCACATTGCAAATGAAAAGTCGAAATATCAAAGTTAGGGCGCCACTGTATACTGTATACTCGAAATTCAGCACGAAGAGGAACTTCACTACGCGATAAAACTAATTCTAATGGACAGAGTGGAAAAAGTAAGTTGGCAGTGATACACAGCATCCGCGGTGTCTGCGAATGATGGAGAGATACAGAGTAGCATCAAAAATAGCATTAAAAATTCCGAAAAATACAGAGGCACTGAAAACTGAGACGAAACTATCTTCGGGTTTGTACTATCGTTCATTTAATCACCATCTGATGACACATGCTAAACTTTAATGACAAATGAATGATTCTGAACGAAAATTGACTCCCCACATTTAATGACACATGGACGTCCATAATTCACTTATCAGCTACGTTATTTTTAGCGAAGACGGTAAAAGGTATAGCTTTCGACATTCGAGCAAATACATCAGTCATTAACGCGTTGAATGATACTTTGCGGAAAAACACGAATTTCACCAATATGGAAAACTGCCCCAGTGTACAAAAACTTCGTGAATTCGAGTCGCGACTCCCGAAGAATTTAAAATGAAACCTTTAAACGGAAGTTTGTCGGAAACTTTCACAGTTTACGATGTCCTTAAACGAAACGTTTGTATTATGTGACTGAGAAGAAAAATGTCATACAACGCTAAATAAATAATAATGGCAATGAGTAAAATGTGATTCCGTCTATGTTCTTGTCAAAAATCTATTCAGAATCTGAATTGACACCACCGCTGAATCTGATATGGGAATCCCCATCAGAATCGGATTTGAAAGTGTTACATTTCGTGTCGGTCTCCAGTCCGACATCCGATCAGACCCCGACTGTCCAATCGGGATGCCGGTCGGTATCGGGTTGGTTCCCGAGAAAAATTTCTGCACGGAATATTCTTCAAACCAAAAAAAAACAGAGCTTTCTCACTGCGGGAAGAAAAAGTCAATTAAGACAACCCTAAACTCGATTGAAATCAAACAGTACCTTACATGCAGTACGTATACGTGAATACAGTATCATCCAAACCCCCATAATAGGCAGAGCACTGTGTTAAGTATTGGTAAAGCGGTGGATTGCATAATGTGCGGTACGAAAGATGAGAAAGAAGCGAACGAGACATACGTGCGGGATTGACAAGCGGACAATGAGATTGTTTACCCAAAAGAGGAGACAGACAGTACGCATTGTTGGTTGGAATGGAAGCAGGGAGAAAAACATGGACGGAGAAAAAGAACAACGCGTTTGAAGATGAGAGAAGGAGGAAAGACACGAAAAAAAAAAAAAATAAGACAGATAACTCTCGGTGCGACACCTGGCCAGGTAAATCTACTCTCTTCATCTTTTCATCCTTGACTTCGTCTTTCATCTTCCGACTTTTGCTCTTATAATTCCCATCCGCGTACAAAGGGAGTGGGAGAAGGGAGAGGAAGATAAAAACAGGGGATGAAGGTTGGCTGAGCTTTTACAACTTTTGCTGTTACAAATTATCGCAGGGTCTAACGCGTCCCGAGTCCTCCCTTTTACAGATGTAAAAGGGAGGATTTAGGGAGGAAACATAACTACATACTTGTAAAAAAATAATCCAGATGGCAGATAAACTTTTGAAATTTCCGTTCTCACTGCGAGGAAAAACTGCGCATCATCGCTTCGTTTTATCCTCCCCCTCCAATCCGATTCCACCGCATTCCTTATTGACTCGCATTCTCGACTCTTATTATATACTTACGTTCTTTTACGGTTGGTATTCTCGACGTTGATTTTTGCCACGTGCATCACTCTTAGTTGGATGCTGCTTTTGTTGACGAGAGATGCGCGCTCATTCGCATGATCTTCGAACGCGTTTGCCCGCGGGAGGCACAGCAAGAAATTCTAAATGGCGCGCGCGCTCACGCACTCACGGTACGAACTAACGAGCCGCCCTTCTTTTGCTGGGGGAAACCAGAGCCAACAAATGATCTCAACGGAAAAAAGAAGATCGTTCTATCGTTCTCGAAACGTTTTACGAGTACCGAGAGACAGTAAATATTTATCCATAAGGCATTCGCCAACATAACGGGAAGAAACATCGATAAAATGTTCAGTAATTTTGGCACAATATACCATATGGTCAAAGTTTTTTCTTCTCCTCTTGTTTAAAAGCAAATTAATACAAACATTTTTTTTTGAGTTCCTTACAAACCACAAATTGCTTCAAATCCTTGCTCGCATCGTACTTTTTTTCACACGCGTGGTAAACTCCCCGGTGTACATAGATACCGAAATTGATTTAATGCTCCATTAAAATGTATAGATTTTTCTTACAACGGAATAATATCGACGAGTCTTTCAAATGCATCCAAGCTCAGGATACCACTGTTAATTGCACCCAAGTGCAAATAACCAGTGAATATGCACTGATGGAAAGTCGGGATAGTAATTTTGAGTCTTACGGAAGAGAAAAAGATGTGTCGACGTGTGCCTCGGAATGCGATCAGTCACGAAACTCTCTAAATAGTTGCCATTCGCAGCTGTTTGTTCTTCCGCAGGCGGAAGAGAGCACTGCAAAATAATTCAGCCAAGAATGGGTGCGAACTCCCTCCGCTCGCAGCCTCCCGAGTCTCAAATGCAAAGGATAAGAAGAAATAGAGAGAACGAGTGAGAGCCAAGAGAAGAAAAACGAAGATAAAGCCAACGAGTCTCGGCGGAGGACATAATTTAGACGAGTGAATTTAAGAGCGTTGAGTTTGCTGCTCGTGGAAAAAAGTGCGGGTAGCGACAGCATTAGTAGCTAAGTGGGATTCTACGTTATCCTATACCTCTCTGAAAATCGTGCGAGACTCGGCCTTTATTTGCTCCCGCTCTCCCCACGCTACTCTCATTCTCTCTTTATCGCTCTTTTACCAAAAAGAATGAGCCAGTCTATAAGATACAGGAGAGAGGGACAATTTTAAGTGAAGTGTGCTGCGATATCGCGTAAGCAAAGTGTTTGACTCTCGTGTGTGTGTGTGTGTGTGTGTGTGGGTGCCTTGTGTAGCGAGTGAAGAAAATAAGTGAGAGAAGAGAGAAATCGCGCGGACACCGTGTTGTGTTTCCTAAAGCGATTATTATCTCCGAGTTTCTACCGTATACAAAAAACCGCCCGCACGCTGTGAAACACCGCGAATATAAGCGGACACTCGACGGGATTACGATCTCCACAGGGTATGCATATATATATATATATATATATATATACACACACGGTGTAAACGAGCCCGCGAAGCTCGAACATATAAATGCACAATAGTACCAGAGAAAACCGAGATGGCGCTCCTGGTATGTCCCATTTGTAACGCCATCTATAAGTTCTCGACGAGTCTTCATTGTACTACGGATCTTCGTGCCCGTGGCCCATCCAACTTTTTTCATCCGCCGAAACATGAAGCTGCGATCTTCTTCGTGGCTTCTTCTTCTGACAGCAACGGCTCTAAAAATCGAGACAATACGCACGGTAGCTCTGTTCCCCAGAGCCGATATCGTCATAAACGATTCCAAATTTTTCCCGCGGGTCAATTTTGTATATTGTACCAAACTTAGGTACGTTGTCCATCTTCCAGCAAACGATGTTCCGTCAAATCGATCTATTTGAACATCCGTACTACATCCATTAGGGCAGGGAGATTGAATTCATCTCAAGAAAAGACGTATAGGCTTTCTCAGGAATATTATTTTCCCTAACGATATTTTTTCGACCCGTCTTTTTAAAATCAATTTCAGTCTTATCAAGGATCGGAATTATTTGGCGACATATTCGGCGACAAGTGCCTAGCCTAAGTTGATTATTTTTTTTAGACATACATTTTCTTGCGACAATTGTTTTCCGAATTAATATTCTTTACCTTCTTTTGATGTGGAGCTGCTCAAACACAAGTCTGATCATAAAAACAAAAAGCACTAATTCCACGTGGAATTTATTTGATTATTTTTAGCGCAAAGTAAACGCGCTCTAGAAATATCGTCTGACATTTTTCGCAATTGTTTCTTTGATCGCATCCGTCCGATAAACACATCGCAAATGGTATGACGAGAATATTGCAGAAAGCGGACTTTAGAGGCGAAAAAATTCCACAAGGACGAAAAAAGCTGACGCTGAGGACTTTGACCATCGTCCTTAGATCGAAAATATGACATTTAATGAATCGTGATTATTCATGAACCTGTGCATGCAGGTGCACTCTGACCATTTTTTTCCCTGTAAGGTCTTTACGAAATTTTTCAGTGCTGCCAGAACAGACGTGAAACGGCGGAAAAAAACGTAAAGCGGCGGGTGAGACACGGAAGAGAGAAGAGAGTTTCGGGCATTATCATAATCGGAAGAAATGCGTGGACAGGGAAGACGTTCTCAAGGGTATCGTATGTCGACGACTGGAGCTTGAGAAAAGGACAAAGAGAGGGAAAGAAAAACGAGAGAATGATTTCAAGAGGTAGAGGAAAGAATGACGGAGAAGAAGAAGAGACGAAGAAAAAGAAATAACGAAGAGAAGGCGGCGTTTTCTGAATATTGGCCTGGCAGTGACATTTTCGTTAATGCCTCGGTCCGTTCAATTAATTAAGGCCAAAATGGTGGAAAACATTTTTAAGTCATATCTCACCCGCACACATGTTTCTTTTTATCGGGTATGTGTTGAATTGAGTATCCACGAATGTATATATATATATATCCATATATTTACATATATAGATATGTATATAAGACAACCGGTTCACCATTTTATCTCTGCGGTGAATTCCGGTCCTGTTGTGTTATAGAAAAGAGAGATAGAACGAGTTTAAGATGCGGGTGCGAGAGTAATCCGCTGTCTCTCGCTCTCTCTCCCTCTCTCGCTCTCGATCTTTCCCTTTCCTTCTCTCTCTCTCTACATTACACACTTGAAAGAAGGAAACGAGGGGCAACTCGCGAGTCCGCTCGTAAAGCAGATAAAGTCGCCGCCTACCAAAGGATCGACCGAAACCGGCAGCAAGGAACAGCAGCCCAGCAGCAGCAAAAGCAGCAGCTGTCCATGAGTCCCATACGGAACAGCAAAGCACCAACAGCCGCGACGATATTAGGTATGGCGCCGAAAAGTAGTGGGGCAGGAAAGTATAAATTTTAACGTTGAGATTAGATCGCGGCTTGGTCTTTATTCCGAAACTTCTTATTCCTCCTTCTCCCTCTCCTTCTCACTACAGCTCCCAACCAATTCACCGCCATCCCTAATTCTAGAATTTCCAGCCCAAAAGATATCGGGAAAGTCGTTAAACGACGCCATCTTTCTCGTTCTCTACGACCATTTTTTACCAATAGCTTCAACCCAGTTTCCACTTCGAATTATGACCATCGTTTGAAACATTACCAACACTAATTATCGAACTCTCGAGCTGGATAATTTGAAAATATGATTACAACACATGTCTCCACATTTTGGTCCTCTATTTCTAAGCTTCGATCGACTATTGTAACCGGAAAAAGCTAGAATAATCGAATGAAACTGATTGTTATTTAGATTGCAATTATAAGCCGGAAGTGAATTTCAAAATTATATTTATATTTCTATTTATTTACGTGAAATTATTATTACCTAATTTCCAATTATATTACGTTAGAGTACATCCGCCTACGTTGTACACTCTTTGGCGAGGCAATGAGAAAATAATTTATGAACGATTTAATAAATAGGCACTGAAATAATCGGACGGTTGTACGTAACCAGCCTGAAGCACGTCCTCTTAACTCATCGATTTCAAATGATAAAAGATTGTAAATCTTCAACCACTTTCTGCACGCGAATAAAACGAATCTTTTTACCAACAATTGACGAAAGAGTCGGACTTTTACGATTCTTCGACGCTTTCAGTACACATGGGATTATATCATGCAGTTTATAGGTTTTCAGGTGCAGCCATACGTCGTTAACTTTGCTGGCAGTATGAACAGCGTAATTGAGTGCGCGATAGTTGGAAAAGAACGAAGAAAGAGGCGAACGATTTTTTTACACAAGCCACTTAAATCAAACGGAGCGGTACTCGCACTGTGTTCGGCTTGATTTAAATTTCCGAAATATCGAGAACAACGACTCCCCGCTGTGTGTTCATGTTCGCCATATTTGGTACACCTTGTGCGAGCTTAGTTTCCCCATTCTCTCAGTCGCTCTCTCCACCTTAATTCTCCACTCTCACTCGACGCAACGTGACATATTATTTCGTTGAATCATGATTCGCGACTGTCGTTAAATTCCATAGTAAGGCTTGAGATAAGAAAAATCGCCGAGAGGAAGGACCCCTCATGGCGTTTTAAACCATTTATGGGAAGGAGAAACAACCGAATAAGAAGTTCCGACAGTCTTGGCGACTTTCGGACCTTCCATTATTTTTTTGGCAGCCATCGAACTTCAGTGCACCAATTATCGAACCAAAGTAAGAAGATCCGGGTTGGAAAGTACTTCAATTTGAGGTACCTTCCAACTTTCACGTTTTTTCTTTCGAAAAATCTCACAATATTCGGTTTCATGCGACCGTAATCAAGAACTCATATTTTAGACTCTATCAAGTCCCTTCTTTAAGATTATTTTTTCTTCCTCTTAAAATTACAAAGATCGATGCATATTCTATGGAGTTTACGCGACAAATCGCGCTTCAATTGAACCATCGACTAAAGTACATACCAATTCTGAAACGAATGTGAAAAATTCTTTTTTCTCGACAGCCCGTCCAGCTCATTGTGCGAAGATGCGCGTGAGCCAGAAATCGCAATATATGTGTGTTGTAGCTGACACTGCGCATTTTATTCTGCGCAGTTGGCATCGAGTTTGACAGCGGCGCGATAGGCGCGGGAGTTCCCCTTCTACGTTCCGGGGCGCGTCCGATTACGCCGCAAAGTGGGGACTGTCAACAAGCCGAAAATAAAAATTCTAGCTTATAAAAATTCTTTGTTATCGCGGAATTAAAAAAGCTATCACGTGTCTGTAATCTGGCGGATAAATGAATGATTAAAAGGTATATTTTCTCAAATGAAAGCCATTAATATCGAAAGCGCATTTTTATAATAACAAAGATTAATTGGAGGGAAAATATTTATTACACACATAAACGATAATAATAAGTGAACGAGACTTCACGACGGTTTTTCTTACGAGATCGCTATGGATCAATGTCGATCGGATTTTACGTACTATAAGGATAACAGACACGGTGTCTGGTATAACATAAATTCGCTCCATGTTCTTATAGAGTCGAGAACACCTCGATAGACGTGCAATCGACCGCGTAATAACTCGGCTCGCGACGCCATCGTCGTTCTCGACCTGGTCAAATGATTAAGCTTCTTCTCTCCTCTCTTGCTTCAGCACACATACACGAAGGATGATTTCAACCTTGTGCACGTAATATCCCTGCCGCAAAATCGACAGTTTATTATCGTAAATGCGCAACCGATCGATTGCATACAAAAAAAAGAAGACAAAGGCCTCCGAGTACGTGAAGAGGTATAGGATGTGCTCCGGAAATTGTAAAATTCAAACGCGACTTTAATATATAGTTTCCAATTATTAAAATTTATTACAAAGCGAGGACTGAAAATATATCTATATCTGTACGGATTGAAAAGTATCTATCATAAATTGTTTTTATAACATACTTTCCTTTAATGATTCGAAAAAAAAACAAGGTTTTTTTCACCGCTCACAGAATTTTTCGTGAATCATTTGGGAGCATGGCGTGCGAAATGAATATTAAACGCTCAAAGAGAAAACGAACTGCGGGATATTTTGTAAATTTAAGAGGCGCGTCTTTGCGGCTCATCATCGGGTAGGGATAATAATGCAATTATGCATCGCTCCCGCAGTAATGCATATCTTTTTGGAGTTTCAGAGTGTGCGCGATCTCATTAGCAGGCAATATTTTAATGGTAAATTGGGCCGTCGATGTTTATACATATACGTATATCTATAGAGACATACGAGTGAGTGAAATTTCGACCGAGGCGGTATATTTAAAGCACTTATCCGTTTCTGGGATCGGAGACGCGCATTCACCTGCGCATGTGGTTGTGCAACTACTTTGTACTTTATACGAAAAAAATTGCCGCTATAACTGTGTTAGTATCCAATTATCGGGTGTTGGGGTATAAAGTACGATAAAACGATTTCGATCAATGGAGATGGAATAGTGTATCATTAAAAAGATTTTGGAACTTTGATGTAATTTCAAATCAGATATAATCTTCGGAAAAGTTGAATAAAAAAATCAATGAAATAACACATTTTCCAATAAACTATGAAACGGTAATTTTATCTTAGGACGATGTCGATAAAAGTGATAAATAATAAGCATAATAAACATAGCAAAAACATCAATTAAAAATCTGAAATAAAAGATTATCCGGAGGTACAAACAAAACCCACAATAATTATATTTAAAAAAATCATATCGAAAAGTTATTGAACATTTTTGAGAAATAAAATCGGACAGAATTTATAGAACTTTTCTTTTGGATATGTGGATTAATTTTTTTCAAATCTGAGAAGTTGTAACAGACTTTTTTCAAATTTCACACCATCGCAGCGTATACTCAAAATTCGCGTTTTATTTCGGTTTTGTTTGAGAATGTACTTGAAGCGCGCGAACGTTCCATCAAATAAAACGGTCGACATCCTGTTACAGATCTTTTATTTTTCTATCGAGAAGCCAATTTCCCTCGTCCTTCCGCACCCTCTTTGTAGTTTCAAAGTTGAAATGTTATTTATATTGTTCTTTTTTGTTCGTCCTCTGCACGTGTCCATTGACTCGAAAGGCATACGGACACGAGGATGCATACGGTAGAAAAAAATGTAAAAGGTACAAAAGAGAAGTGATAAAAAAAACACCAAAGATGCGAGTGATCGTACCAACCCAAGAGGGCAGCACTCAATTCACATAATGGAATGACTTGATCGTTCTCCACTCACACTACGGCGAACCGATTCATCTACATAACCGTGGAGCGTTTGCATTGACTCGAACGTGGCACCAACAGACCTCGGAGCCGATATGGCCATATCTATAAGGCGTTCAAGATCGAATCAGCACAATATAGAATATGGCAAATATTAAACCACTTAAAGAAGAACCAATATCTATGCGTTAAGATTCAAAAACTGCTCGAAAAAAGAACACGATGAATATCATGATGGCATTTTTTCATCCCGAATCACGAGGAACTCTCCGAGTCAATCTGACCCTGCACATTCTTCGATCGTCTGTCGTTTTTAATTGCTGTGTAGAATTGATTCGAAATTTAGATGTGCTTGAAACATCAATAAATACCCTTTCCAAATGAATGTGATAGAATTTGGAGTAACAATTAACGTTTGTTCCCGGACTTTACAAGCCAAAAACCCCTGATCTTATGTTCAATTTTTAAGTCGACCAATCAGATGCGAGCGCTATGCCCATGACCACCGCACGGCACAACTATACAACTATTAATTGATAACTTGAAAAGTATAGGCAGAAAACATTTCACAAAAGTTCCAAAATTGTCACATGAAATGTTCAATTTTCTATCTCTCTGCATAAGAAAGCCACATACAATTGAACCTGCTTATCCGCTCTCTCAATTTTATACAATTCCCACGAAAACAATTTTGACGACACAACGACCTTTATAAACATTTCATTCAACAATTTATATCTCTAATTCGAACCTCTTGGAGACGATTGAAAAACGTTACTATTCCCTGTTTCCGGTATCAGTAATGTTGGCTCAGGTTCCTGGAGACATGAGCGTTATCTTGTATTGGCTATTGCTAATATTAGAAAACGCTGCTATACGACATTGAGGTATCAACCCCGAAACGATTATAAAAAAATATTAAAGCCAGCCAAATTATAAAAATATTCGATTTGACACGAACAGCCCTTTACATGTATATAACACGGCAGAGCTGTGCCAGGGTAGCTGATGGTCAGTGTATATAATATAAACTTGGTGTATATGGGCGTTTACGGAGGATTCATGATGCGAGAGAACGAAGGATGATCGAAGTATAATCACCCTTCCCCCTTTTTAACATACATCTTTCTCTTTTTTTTTAGCCCCGAAGGTGATTGCGCAAGTATCTCGTGAAAGGAAGGATCGATCGATCACGAGAACGATAGATCGTACTCTGTGGACACAGAGAGTCGGAAAGGCATCTTGTACGATAAAGCAATAATATTCATACACATGTATATTTATGGCTCGTACACGCGAGACCATGCACGGTGATCCTGTGAAAAAAAAGTTTCTTCGCGAATAATCACCCTTGAAACGATAAATTTAGGATCGCAGATACGACTGGAATTTCTTTTTTTATCTTCGCAAATTATACAACTTCGAAACGATAAATTTGCGATCGGAAGATGCCATATTTTTATTTCTCTCCCCGGGCGAATTACACCTTGAAAGGAATGAATTCACGATACCGATTTCTTCCAATCGTGAGAAATGTGTCTCCCTGCAATTTTCCGCCCGATAAATTGCCGGATAAATCTCAATCATTTCCATACCCGTGGGGTGAATGGAGAACGTTAATTATATCCATATTCACCGATACACCGTGTCCGAGTACAATGGGAGGACGTTTATTCAAAATGCAACCGCGAATTGAGTGAGACCACGGAGCTTTTCTTGTCGTCATCGTGACAATGGGGAGCAAGAAAGACGATGACTGGAATGATGGGAGAAAAAACAAAAATGATGGAAATAAATAAAAATTACGAGCCTCGTAAGACTGAGAAAACTAAAGACGTCGAAGGAGGAGGAGGGTGAGGAGGAGTGAAGTAATAATAGAGTCTGCTTGGGGAAGAAGAACAAGACGAAGAGAAATCACAATGAGAGGGAGGTTTTCCAACGCCACATCTTCCTCTGTCTCTCTCTCTCTCTCTCTCTCTCTCTCTCTCTCTCTCTCTCTTTCTCTTGCTCTCCACCTTGGAGCTGCCATGTGCGTTGCCTGCGTAGCTTTAGGGTCTCAAAAACGGGGAAAAAAGGTAGAGGAGTGGCGATGGCGGACGACCAAACGATCTAACCCGTCTTAACTACATAACTACATCTTTCTTCTACGTGTTCTGCCCTCCTCCATCGCGCAACTATCCCTCTCTATCCCCCTCCCCATTCTCACGGTGGTTCTTTGCTTTTTTTCATCATGCCCTCCCTTTTTCACTGCTTAAACTCAGTGCTCTTCATCTTCTCTTCTGTTTGTCTCTTTCCTAACCTCAAATCGGTTTATATTTACCCCTCCCTCTCCTTTCCACCCTCTCTATCTATCTCTTACTCCCTGTATCTTCAACGACCTTTGTCTTCCTTTTTTCGCCTCTCCTTATCCTCGGCACCCTTCATCTTTTCGTATTTTTCAACCTCATCTCCTCCTCCAGCCTCCTCCTCGTGTGTTCTCGTAATCTCTATATATCTCATTCCGTTCTACTCTCGTTCACCTTTTCTTTCTCATCTCGGGACAGTCTTTTACAACCTAGTGCAAAGCAGAAGCACCGAAGCATCTCTCCTCATCGCATTCGCATTTTTTTACACGCCTGACCGTTGTATAAATGTGCGCGTTTGTGTTTTCGTGAGCTTACCAAGCAGGCGCTCTCGTCGCGCGATGTTCCGAGGTGGAGGAGACTGTGAGAGATGAACGCGAGCGCGCGCGGCTTTTTTCGTGTAAAAAAGGCGGCCCTAAAAAGAACTTCATATTTTTTTATGCTCTGACAGCAACTTGGGTGGTCCAAAATGGCCGCCAATGATATAATATAGTGCTCTCACGGCCACGAGACGACCGGGACCCGCTGTGGCCTCTCTCTACGCCGAAGAGGGTTTCCATCCGACAACTTACTGGCACATATACATATAAACATATACCACACTTATCCATGTGTTTTTAAATGCAAATATACATATTTATGTAAATATAAATGTATATAGACGTTCACATACTCACATACATGACACATGTTCATAAACTGGCTCCATTTTATGTATATTAAGAATGTATAAATGTAAAAATTACGCATGCATATGTTGCATATTTATATATGGATATGCATCATGTAAATTTGTTGGTACAAGTAAGGAAAAACGCAAAGTGCATTCACCATCCTTCCATTGACATAAAGTAACATACGCATTTTTTTTCATGATTTTTGCTATTACTTTCACGTACAACTTCCCAAGAATCTCGTAGCTTTTCTGGACCATATCGTGATGTATTACGCACTGCTTGTACACTATTGTACTACTTGCATGTGGCCCCTGGACATTCGTACATATAGGAATACCGCTTGCAATAATTTACCGATGTATTTCATAACTACAATTTATCGTATTCCACGTGCACGGACTCCCGGTGTAACTGCCATTTAGTTTCCCATTAATCTTAAACATACAAGGCAAAATTTCTGCACTCATTTCCTCGACGAATCGCTGAGTGATATTTTCAACTTGGGACAGCATCAATTCCGTATCCTCTTCGATAAAAATGTAGACTCTGAACATGAGATCGCTGGATGCAAAGAAAATTACGTTTTTTCGATATTTAACACAAGAAAGACCGAAACTCAGTATATGCCTATGTCCCCCAAAAGCAGTCTAAATGACTGCATCGTGAAAGAATAATTAATGTGTAAAGAAATTTGTTGAAAATTAATTTTTAATATTTTTTATATTAGCTACAATGAAATTTTAAAAAATTACTAAGAAATTCTGTCGTTGTATACATAATTATTTTTCTAATTCAAATTAAAAAGCAGTCAAAATGTCTTCCTTGGGCTGTCTAGTGTTGACAATACTCCATCGATTAATTATAATGAATAATTCATTTGTAAATCAAGATATTCATCCAAAACTCGAGACATAGAAAACACAAAAACATTACTTGAGTGCTTTAGCCTCTTTCAATTGTATCGACGAGTTTTTACACGTGACATACTGTGCATCTCACGTATGATGCTAATAAATGTTCACAGACATGCGCTTCAGCTTTGAAAATGAACATATGTGTGAAGTACACTGAAGCCACACTCGAAACATCATCGTGGCACACGTGTCGATTTTATCTAAATGGAGTATAAATACCGATGGCTCAACGTACTCTATCGCACCGTAAGAAATGGGCAAGGAGAGCAAATTTCTCCATCATAATGGAAAGTCATAAACCCCCATTGTATTCTCTATATCCCACGTGTCATAAACGACTATCCAACAATTACAGAGGGGTTCGACACTATTATATATGGTACCAGCACACCCTGGAGAATTGAATCTTGCTGACCATCTCTTTCCCCTTTTGTTTGCACTTTTTTTGACAAACCACCGTAACGCAAACACAATCGCAAATTTGCTTTTGAATCTCGTCATTCGTACACAAGGGAAATACCGCGTCCTGCGATACGCTAATTGCTCCGAGCGATGACACTAGCGTATAAATTGATATACATATTAGGGTGTGCAGAAAAAAAACATTTTTGATATTCTTCCCAACAGATTACGCCTATCAAAGTCGAATTTCTTTAAGAAAAGTCGAATTCTTTGTTTTCCGAGCTCCCGCTTCAAAGAGAAGTAGTTTTTTACTGGCTGAAGCTGGCGCATTCAAAGTTAAATGATTTACAATTTTAATACAGAATTTTAGTTACAAAAAACCACGAAAATGCCACAAAATACATTTTCCCGGATTAATTAAATGACAAAATGGACCCTAATAAAGCGAGGGAAAAATGCATCAGCTTCAGGGAAAAGGTGCAAGAAAATCCTTTCCGAAGAATCTTTTTCCAACGGAAAATCTGATATTTTCCGCGGTGGAGAAAATCACAATTTTATTAAACCATCCTAATGTATTCATATATCGTTTACGATGCTAAGATTGCACAGTGCGAGTTTAGAAAATGCAGTTCAGAAACGGGAGTGCACGTGCGGTAACTCAGCGAGAATCATTACGCAGCGATATGCATACATATATTAATACTCCAAAGCGCATTTCATACATTTATGTGATATATAATATGCTGTGTATGTACATCCCTTAATTAGTGTCTGTGTATATGTCGTAACGCAAAGTATAGACACGACGTGTTAATTTGGAATCATTTTCAGAAGGTACTCGTATATAATAATCTCTCGATAAAGTTGATTGCACGAGAGTGCGTCAAGTAATGAAAAACCGACTAATTAGTTCATGGAAAATATCGAAAAGTGCATAAGCAGTATTTATAAACAATTCTAAAAACAACGTCAATATGGGCTATAATCATTGCGATCGTCGATGTACGATCAAATAATAATCGAACCAAAGTTTCTCACTGCATATATTTAGGAAAGTAAGAGAAAATTGTTCTCCAAAATGATATACTAAAAAGCTATTCTGTGTCTTTATAAACATTTTTCCATTTAAAACTGACGACCGTAGATTTCATTGCGTTGAGAGGCTTTTTGGGATGAAGATTTCATGAAAATTTCCTTGTTATTCTTCGTTGTATGAGCCTTTTGGTTTTGTTGGACAAAGGGATTTGGAAATCTCATTGTTCGTACGTCTTTTTAATGGGTAAAATAAAGAATGGAATCCAACAGGGTCGTGACGAATCGACTTGGGGTATTTAAATATATTCACTATGAATATATTTTTCGCAATTTCGTGGTTTGTTCTGGTCAACACTGTTTCGTATACAGTTCGAAAGAATATATTACCCTTCAGTTCCACGTACAAAGGCTTGAATATGTATAGAAAAAATATTGCGTTTATTTGGCCCACCTTTGGTCAATTTATTTGTTACGAAGATGCATATCCATATATATGCGTAAGCTATACTTCGAGAAAGCGAAGGTGTACAATATACAAGCAGGTAAAAAGGTACAGGAAGGGATAATAGATGCGTCTAATTATACCGGAGAGCAATTTTCGGTGAAAGCTGCTCGGATGCCCTTTTGGTCCTTATTTTTCGTCTGTGAAAAGTCAAAACGTCCCGAGAAACCCACAACAATGCCGCAAGATCTCAAATATTGTGACGTTTGTTTGGTACATTAGTCGCGGTGAATTTAGCACCAAAACAAAATTTCACCGTGAAGGGAAAAGCAGAACGAAACGGGAATCCTACGGGTTTCGCTCGGGTAGTTTCGGCGTTTCGAATGAGAACGCACACCCAGAAAAAAAAATAATTAACCCCAGTCTCGTATTCGAAAGTTGGAGAAAATGTTTTCTCGACCTTTTTCCGAAAGACATATATGTATTTCGAAAAATTCACGGTTGTTGCTGATTAATTCGATCGTCTTCTGAGTTGAAATAAAAAGAAAACAGAACAACCATGATTGGCAAATTAGAAGTTTAGACTTCTAGTGTACATGTTGGCATGTACACTTCTACATTTATAATTATTTTCTTTTTGGAAAATGTTATTTTTATTTTTCACACTATTTGAAAAAAAATACTTTTCGACGAAAACTGTACTATCTTAATTAGTTGGTGTACATTTTTTACTTTATATGTTTTAAATTCAACATGTACACTTCTGTATTGATAATTTGTGCAGAAATTTGGGAAGATTATTGTTTTTTTTTCGAGTCATTCGAGCCTTGCGAAATGAGAAACGAAATTTGCGGGAATATGCAATACGATAAATCTCTTTTTACCTCTTTTGCTTAATATCCTTGAAGAATAATATACGAAAGAAAAAATTAAGCACGTGTAATATATAATATATATAAGCACCGAAGATTTTGCACTTTGCCGGTTCGCCGAACTATACACCATTCGAAGCCGCAGTTTTGCTAATTTCCTCTCGCTTGCACCTTTCGTTGCCGCATTTTACGATCCATCGCTACAACCCTTTCTGTATACACGTATACATATACACGGTATAAATAATTATTTATTTCGTGTAGAGCGTAAAATCTGCGAACACGGAATTTTTTCTCAAAATAAAACAGAATTCTCCGTTGTTTGAGCAATTTTGGTCACCGAAGAAGATTCGTTGTTCGGACCGGAAGAAAAACCGCAGGACACGAATTATCGACGAATCTTACGTTAAAAAAAAAAGATGAAAGAAAAAAAGACGATTTCCAGTCCAACCGTACAGCGAAAGAAAGGTGGAGCGTTCTTCGGGCGTTTTCAAAGATGGCTGGAACGGCCAACGCCTACTACAGCATTATAAGGATTCTCCGAGCCTACGAATACATAGAGATACAGAAAGATACAGAGCTACAGACAACATTTTTTCTCATCAACGTCCCCGAGACGTATTAATTTATGAAGCCTTAAATTTACGCAACGTTATTTCTGTAAAAGCCGCAAAAGAATCGTAATCTTGGCGTGTACACAATTTTTCGATTTCACTGATTATAACTAACGATTAACGTACCATGTGTTCTGTAAAAAAATGCGTACAAGTCTGAATTTCATTCCGCTAGTGAAATTCAAAATTCATAAATACCAAACAAGCTATCAATCTGAAAGTTATTCTGTATTTCATGGGGAAATATTTTTTTTAATCGATCGTCTTTGTTATTTATCAGGAATATTCTCCAAAGGATAATCATAAACGATTTGTTTACAATTATCTTATATTGTTACTATATGGAATAAATCAGCTTGGTACATTATATTTGACTGATTTTTCTCTGCTTTTTATACAATTTACTATCGTTGGAATTTTGCCTCCAGAACATTCGTAGACGGAGATGCACCATTGCTGCAATCCTCTGAATTCTCCCGGAAAGCCCATCTTTTTTTCATCAGACGAAAAGAAAAATCAAGCGACTCGAGCCCGCAATAAGCACGCTGCTGTACGAGGAAGTAAAAAAGAGACGTATAGTTGATTATTCACGAAGGTGCGCAATATTTCGAGAGGATATTATATTTCAGGGTGTAAACCGAAGCCTCCGAAGCTTCTTTTCACGATCGTCGGCTAGCGTGCACACACGCCATCGTCATCAACGATGATACTTTGCCGCGCGTGTAAAAAAGGAGAGAAAGAAAAAGAGAGATGCGAAAGAATGTTTTCGCCACCAGGATTCACACGAAGACTCGTCAGCTGGAGCACAAGTGAGAGGAGAAGAGAGAGGAAAAAGACATACATCGATGGAAAATTATCGAGATCAAAGCCCAACGGGAGAAAGACGAGATTTCTTATATCTTCTTTCGTGGGGAGCTAAGCGGGTACACACCTCCATACCTTTTTTGGTATAATTTTATCATTATACCTTTACCGCTTATTTATATGCACGTATGTGAGCGTGTGTGTTGCTTCTCATCGTTGTACAAATCTGTGAGAGGAAAAACGCTGAAACAGGGATGAATCGGGTCTCTGCTCCAACGGGATCTTTATATAAGCATGCGTGTAGTCACCGGTAATGATTAACGGGAGGATGGATATTGATGGGAAAGAATATTCGGAGCAATCCATAATGATTTCGATGATGATCGTTCTCGTCGTTATTATATACTCACACCAACACCATAGCCGCGAGAAAAGTACCCTCTTTTTCTTATCTCTCTCTCTCTCTCACGTTCTCTTTTCTCCGTTGATCGCATTTAGGGAACAACCGGTACAGAGTGTTCGGTTCTCGTGTGTTCATTTAAATGCACCGACGAGAGAAATAAGAGAGAACCCTCGACGTCTCATTACTCACATCATTTTGCGCTGCCACATGCCACTACCCATTAATTCCCCCATTCAAACTTTCTCACTTGTATCTGGCTCACCACCATCACTTTCGTTTTTTTTTTTTTACGTTCAGTCCCTCAATAATATTTTTTGGTAATTTTAAATAATGTTCGTAGAAACATCGAGGTTGATATTGCACGTGGGACTTTTTTGGAGTTTTCAGCATAACACGACGACGTACCTGATGATTTTTTTTTGGAAATACTTTACCGCTGTAACTCTGTTGCTCACGAATGTTTCTCTGTGTGAAGTTTTAATCGAGATTAACAGGCGGAACAAAGCACACAAACTAGCGACAAGTGAGTAACGTCTGTGGCAAATTAATCGCAATGGAATAGAGACTTTGTAGTTACGGAGCGAGTCACGATGCTTGACGGAGCGTGCGAGGCCCATTTTTGCGGATCTTCGTGTATGTACAAAGAAGCTTCACGAGATTTTTGCTATTCGGTATATACTCTTCTCTTTTTTTAAGCCCTCCAGTTGTAAAAATATTGTGCGAGAGTATAGATATTTATTCTATAAACGAAATCGTTCTTATTAGCATAAAGTTTAAAAGTATTTTAACAAAACCAACAATCTTTTTGGAGTTTTTGTAAACGAGGAAACCAAGATACCATCTCTCGGATCCTGAATTCCTCAGCGAATGTCTCGGAAACAAATTTAATCAACGATAAAGGGTTTTCGACAAAAATTTTTGAGATTTTTCTCAATTTTCATCGAGCCCCATCGTCCTTGTCTCGCTATACTCCTAAACGCTCAAGATGATGGACGACGAGTCCAAACGCGATTAATAAAGTACATATCAAGCTCACAATTTCCGTTACTATCGATGGACGAAAACGAGCTTATCGTTTTTTCTTCATCGTTTTATCTGGAAAAGAACACGTGCTGTAAATACGTGCTGATGTACGATGTTTGTAGAGTGGGAGCAAAAAATAAATAAATTTGATGAGCTTGTCGATTTTTGTCATACGACGCTCTCGTTCTCGAGTGTCCATCTCGCAGGCGCTTATGCTTTTACCGTAGAATAGCAGGAGTGTTGAGAGACAGCCGTGGAATAAAAGACGAAAAAAATGACAGTAGGAAAAGAAGATTCATCATTTTTCGAATGTTGACACGAAGCGAAAACACCTGTGCGTTCGATATATACATGCACATGTGAATCCTACTGTCTCTTCAGAATGACTCCCTAGCCCTTTCTTTTTTTCACTCTCTCTCTCTCTCTCTTTAGCCGGCACAATTCTTCATTCAACTTTTCTGTCCAACTTCTTTTTTTCATTCTCCTGATCCACGTTTCAACAACGTTTTGTTGACGCTCGCCATCTTCTCTATACCCGCAGACTATTTTTCCCTTTCTCTTTCTCTCTCGTTTGACCAAACACCGCTCACGCTCATACATTCATCGTCGATCGATCATTCGCTATCTCCTCGCGCTTCATTCGTTTGTCAACGTATCTATTATTTATCCCACCTGCCCTCAGTGATTATATCGAACAAGGAAGAGAGATCCGTTCAGCAGAGCAGTGTTAAACTGATTGTGAGAAAACGCGGGGGAGAGATGAGAGAGGGGAACCCTCGAATATGAAGAAAAATGAAAATTATAACATTCACATAAATTACACGTAACGACAGACGGTTGGTTATCGATCAAATTTCCTCAATCGATTTTAATTTATGATTTGTGCGTGAAAGGAAAAATGTTTCTTCACACGTCGTCGAGTTGAGAAATCGTACGCGATTACGCCTCATGTAATAGGTGTTCTCTTTTGCCACAAATGTTTTATTTGTATAATCCGGAATATATTTATGCATTAGGCGGTGTATTTGGTGTGAAAAACTTTGGAAAAAGGAAACCACGAAACAGCAAACGTTTGTGTTGACACGCTTCGTGTGTTTACGGGTCGGAAACGAAATTTCGAAATCCACTGCATTTGAATAGTAGTTGTTATTGTATTTTTTTCATAATTTATAGGAAATTTGACTGTATATCAAATGTGTTTCGATAAATTGTATCATTTTTGAATTGGAACTGATGAGTGATGTACAATGACGCAATCGCTTATGTCAAGGAACAGTTGAAATTTGGAATCCTTCTAATCCCTCTGTAAAAAGTTGATGAGGTCCCGAAGTTGATCCTTTATCGAAATTATATCGCGCGATTGTTGCCATTTTATTCGTTCCGTGATTGGTCGCAACGTTTGTGAGAACGCAGCCGCGACATGATTCATGCGAGAGCGTATTTGCGCGGTTTTCTATGCTGTTTTTGACAGTTGTCAACTGGTGGCATTAACGCGGTTAGCGAAGGATAATATAATTCTACGATAATTCATTCTGTGAAGAAAAGAAACCATCCATATCGAGTAAGAAAGAGTGCTATATGTCACAGCTGAATTTATATTGTACTGAGCGAAAATGAGAGATAGTCCGGGAGAATGAGAGTGAATAAAGTATACTAGCATTTCCTGCACATTTTTTCAAGCAAACATTTTTCTCCCTTTCACCCTTGCACATTAATGTTTTATAAAATTTACAAGAATCGGACGATCGGACGATTTCTCGAGAAGCGTTTTCCTTCAAAGTAGTGACAGATGAAAAGAACGATCGACAACTCCATCAAAATTGAACCACGCATAGAGAAAACGACTCTAAAAAAGTTCCTTCATTTCCGGTTTTCGGAAATTTTGTTTCAGATTTTTTAGCACAGCTTCCGGGCCAGCGTTCGATCGGCTGATGAGAGGAACGATCGACAACTCAATGAAAATTTAACCACGCTCAGAGGAAGCGACTCTGAGCAAGTTGCTTCCTGTCCGGTTTTCGGAAATTTAGTTTCAGATCTTTGCACGGATTCTGTGGTCCAGCGTTCGATCGGCGGATGAGAGGAACGATCGACAACTCAATGAAAATTTAACCACGCTCAGAGGAAGCGACTCTGAGCAAGTTGCTTCCTGTCCGGTTTTCGGAAATTTAGTTTCAGATCTTTGCACGGATTCTGTGGTCCAGCGTTCGATCGGCGGATGAGAGGAACGATCGACAACTCAACGAAAATTTAACCACGCTCAGAGGAAGCGACTCTGAGCAAGTTGCTTCCTGTCCGGTTTTCGGAAATTTAGTTTCAGATCTTTGCACGGATTCTGTGGTCCAGCGTGCGATCGGCGGATGAGAGGAACGATCGACAACTCAATGAAAATTTAACCACGCTCAGAGGAAGCGACTCTGAGCAAGTTGCTTCCTGTCCGGTTTTCGGAAATTTAGTTTCAGATCTTTGCACGGATTCTGTGGTCCAGCGTTCGATCGGCGGATGAGAGGAACGATCGACAACTCAACGAAAATTTAACCACGCTCAGAGGAAGCGACTCTGAGCAAGTTGCTTCCTGTCCGGTTTTCGGAAATTTAGTTTCAGATCTTTGCACGGATTCTGTGGTCCAGCGTTCGATCGGCGGATGAGAGGAACGATCGACAACTCAACGAAAATTTAACCACGCTCAGAGGAAGCGACTCTGAGCAAGTTGCTTCCTGTCCGGTTTTCGGAAATTTAGTTTCAGATCTTTGCACGGATTCTGTGGTCCAGCGTTCGATCGGCGGATGAGAGGAACGATCGACAACTCAATGAAAATTTAACCACGCGCAGAGGAAGCGACTCTGAGCAAGTTGCTTCCTGTCCGGTTATCGGAAATTTAGTTTCAGATCTTTGCACGGATTCTGTGGTCCAGCGTTCGATCGGCGGATGAGAGGAACGATCGACAACTCAACGAAAATTTAACCACGCTCAGAGGAAGCGACTCTGAGCAAGTTGATTCGTTTCCGGTTTTCGGTTTTTAAGTTTCACGCGTTTAAGAGGCTACTTCCGGTCCAGCGTTCGTACGGCGTACGAGGCAAACGACGATCGACAACTCGATGAAAATTTAACCACGGTCAGCGGAAGCGACTCTGAGCAAGTTGATTCGTTTCCGGTTTTCGGAAATTTAGTTCCAGACGTTTCAGAGGCTACTTCCGGTCCAGCGTTCGTACGGCGTACGAGGCAAACGACGATCGACAACTCGATGAAAATTTAACCACGCTCAGAGGAAGCGACTCTGAGCAAGTTGATTCGTTTCCGGTTTTCGGTTTTTAAGTTTCACGCGTTTCAGAGGCAACTTCCGGTCCAGCGTTTGTACGGCGTACGAGGCAAACGACGATCGACAACTCGATAAAAATTTAACCACACTCAGAGGAAGCGACTCTGAGCAAGTTGATTCGTTTCCGGTTTTCGGTTTTTAAGTTTCACGCGTTTAAGAGGCTACTTCCGGTACAGCGTTCGTACGCCGTACGAGGTAAACGACGATCGACAACTCGATGAAAATTTAACCACGCTCAGAGGAAGCGACTCTGAGCAAGTTGATTCGTTTCCGGTTTTCGGTTTTCAAGTTTCACGCGTTTAAGAGGCTACTTACGGTACAGCGTTCGTACGCCGTACGAGGTAAACGACGATCGACAACTCGACGAAAATTTAACCACGCTCAGAGGAAGCGACTCTGAGCAAGTTGATTCGTTTCCGGTTTTCGGTTTTCAAGTTTCACGCGTTTAAGAGGCTACTTCCGGTACAGCGTTCGTACGCCGTACGAGGGAAACGACGATCGACAACTCGATGAAAATTTAACCACGCTCAGAGGAAGCGACTCTGAGCAAGTTGATTCGTTTCCGGTTTTCGGTTTTTAAGTTTCACGCGTTTAAGAGGCTACTTCCGGTACAGCGTTCGTACGCCGTACGAGGGAAACGACGATCGACAACTCGATGAAAATTTAACCACGCTCAGAGGAAGCGACTCTGAGCAAGTTGATTCGTTTCCGGTTTTCGGTTTTTAAGTTTCACGCGTTTAAGAGGCTACTTCCGGTACAGCGTTCGTACGCCGTACGAGGGAAACGACGATCGACAACTCGATGAAAATTTAACCACGCTCAGAGGAAGCGAATCTGAGCAAGTTGATTCGTTTCCGGTTTTCGGTTTTTAAGTTTCACGCGTTTAAGAGGCTACTTCCGGTACAGCGTTTGTACGCCGTACGAGGGAAACAACGATCGACAACTCGATGAAAATTTAACCACGCTCAGAGGAAGCGAATCTGAGCAAGATGATTCGTTTCCGGTTTTCGGTTTTTAAGTTTCACGCGTTTAAGAGGCTACTTCCGGTACAGCGTTCGTACGCCGTACGAGGAAAACGACGATCGACAACTCGATGAAAATTTAACCACGCTCAGAGGAAGCGACTCTGAGCAAGTTGATTCGTTTCCGGTTTTCGGTTTTTAAGTTTTACGCGTTTAAGAGGCTACTTCCGGTCCAGTGTTCGTACGGCGTACGAGGCAAACGACGATCGACAACTCGATGAAAATTTAACCACTCTCAGAGGAAGCGACTCTGAGCAAGTTGATTCGTTTCCGGTTTTCGGTTTTTAAGTTTCACACGTTTAAGAGGCTACTTGCGGTACAGCGTTCGTACGCCGTACGAGGGAAACGACGATCGACAACTCGATGAAAATTTAACCACGCTCAGAGGAAGCGAATCTGAGCAAGTTGATTCGTTTCCGGTTTTCGGTTTTTAAGTTTCACGCGTTTAAGAGGCTACTTCCGGTACAGCGTTCGTACGCCGTACGAGGGAAACGACGATCGACAACTCGATGAAAATTTAACCACGCTCAGAGGAAGCGAATCTGAGCAAGTTGATTCGTTTCCGGTTTTCGGTTTTTAAGTTTCACGCGTTTAAGAGGCTACTTCCGGTACAGCGTTTGTACGCCGTACGAGGGAAACAACGATCGACAACTCGATGAAAATTTAACCACGCTCAGAGGAAGCGAATCTGAGCAAGATGATTCGTTTCCGGTTTTCGGTTTTTAAGTTTCACGCGTTTAAGAGGCTACTTCCGGTACAGCGTTCGTACGCCGTACGAGGGAAACGACGATCGACAACTCGATGAAAATTTAACCACGCTCAGAGGAAGCGACTCTGAGCAAGTTGATTCGTTTCCGGTTTTCGGTTTTTAAGTTTTACGCGTTTAAGAGGCTACTTCCGGTTCAGTGTTCGTACGGCGTACGAGGCAAACGACGATCGACAACTCGATGAAAATTTAACCACTCTCAGAGGAAGCGACTCTGAGCAAGTTGATTCGTTTCCGGTTTTCGGTTTTTAAGTTTCACACGTTTAAGAGGCTACTTGCGGTACAGCGTTCGTACGCCGTACGAGGGAAACGACGATCGACAACTCGATGAAAATTTAACCACGCTCAGAGGAAGCGAATCTGAGCAAGTTGATTCGTTTCCGGTTTTCGGTTTTTAAGTTTCACGCGTTTAAGAGGCTACTTCCGGTACAGCGTTCGTACGCAGTACGAGGGAAACGACGATCGACAACTCGATGAAAATTTAACCACGCTCAGAGGAAGCGAATCTGAGCAAGTTGATTCGTTTCCGGTTTTCGGTTTTTAAGTTTCACGCGTTTAAGAGGCTACTTCCGGTACAGCGTTCGTACGCCGTACGAGGGAAACGACGATCAACAACTCGATGAAAATTTAACCACGCTCAGAGGAAGCGAATCTGAGCAAGTTGATTCGTTTCCGGTTTTCGGTTTTTAAGTTTCACGCGTTTAAGAGGCTACTTCCGGTACAGCGTTCGTACGCCGTACGAGGGAAACGACGATCAACAACTCGATGAAAATTTAACCACGCTCAGAGGAAGCGACTCTGAGCAAGTTGATTCGTTTCCGGTTTTCGGTTTTTAAGTTTCACGCGTTTAAGAGGCTACTTCCGGTACAGCGTTCGTACGCCGTACGAGGTAAACGACGATCGACAACTCGATGAAAATTTAACCACGCTCAGAGGAAGCGACTCTGAGCAAGTTGATTCGTTTCCGGTTTTCGGTTTTCAAGTTTCACGCGTTTAAGAGGCTACTTCCGGTACAGCGTTCGTACGCCGTACGAGGTAAACGACGATCGACAACTCGATGAAAATTTAACCACGCTCAGAGGAAGCGACTCTGAGCAAGTTGATTCGTTTCCGGTTTTCGGTTTTCAAGTTTCACGCGTTTAAGAGGCTACTTCCGGTACAGCGTTCGTACGCCGTACGAGGTAAACGACGATCGACAACTCGATGAAAATTTAACCACGCTCAGAGGAAGCGACTCTGAGCAAGTTGATTCGTTTCCGGTTTTCGGTTTTCAAGTTTCACGCGTTTAAGAGGCTACTTCCGGTACAGCGTTCGTACGCCGTACGAGGTAAACGACGATCGACAACTCGATGAAAATTTAACCACGCTCAGAGGAAGCGACTCTGAGCAAGTTGATTCGTTTCCGGTTTTCGGTTTTCAAGTTTCACGCGTTTAAGAGGCTACTTCCGGTACAGCGTTCGTACGCCGTACGAGGTAAACGACGATCGACAACTCGACGAAAATTTAACCACGCTCAGAGGAAGCGACTCTGAGCAAGTTGATTCGTTTCCGGTTTTCGGTTTTTAAGTTTCACGCGTTTAAGAGGCTACTTCCGGTACAGCGTTCGTATGCCGTACGAGGTAAACGACGATCGACAACTCGATGAAAATTTAATCACGCTCAGAGGAAGCGACCCTGAGCAAGTTGATTCGTTTCCGGTTTTCGGTTTTTAAGTTTCACGCGTTTAAGAGGCTACTTCCGGTACAGCGTTCGTACGCCGTACGAGGGAAACGACGATCGACAACTCGATGAAAATTTAACCACTCTCAGAGGAAGCGACTCTGAGCAAGTTGATTCGTTTCCGGTTTTCGGTTTTTAAGTTTCACGCGTTTAAGAGGCTACTTCCGGTACAGCGTTCGTACGCCGTACGAGGGAAACGACGATCGACAACTCGATGAAAATTTAACCACGCTCAGAGGAAGCGAATCTGAGCAAGTTGATTCGTTTCCGGCTTTCGGTTTTTAAGTTTCACGCGTTTAAGAGGCTACTTCCGGTACAGCGTTCGTATGCCGTACGAGGTAAACGACGATCGACAACTCGATGAAAATTTAACCACGCTCAGAGGAAGCGAATCTGAGCAAGTTGATTCGTTTCCGGTTTTCGGTTTTTAAGTTTCACGCGTTTAAGAGGCTACTTCCGGTACAGCGTTCGTACGCCGTACGAGGGAAACGACGATCGACAACTCGATGAAAATTTAACCACGCTCAGAGGAAGCGAATCTGAGCAAGTTGATTCGTTTCCGGTTTTCGGTTTTTAAGTTTCACGCGTTTAAGAGGCTACTTCCGGTACAGCGTTCGTACGCCGTACGAGGGAAACGACGATTGACAACTCGATGAAAATTTAACCACGCTCAGAGGAAGCGACTCTGAGCAAGTTGATTCGTTTCCGGTTTTCGGTTTTCAAGTTTCACGCGTTTAAGAGGCTACTTCCGGTACAGCGTTCGTACGCCGTACGAGGTAAACGACGATCGACAACTCGACGAAAATTTAACCACGCTCAGAGGAAGCGACTCTGAGCAAGTTGATTCGTTTCCGGTTTTTCGTTTTCAAGTTTCACGCGTTTAAGAGGCTACTTCCGGTACAGCGTTCGTACGCCGTACGAGGGAAACGACGATCGACAACTCGACGAAAATTTAACCACGCTCAGAGGAAGCGACTCTGAGCAAGTTGATTCGTTTCCGGTTTTTGGTTTTCAAGTTTCACGCGTTTAAGAGGCTACTTCCGGTACAGCGTTCGTACGCCGTACGTGGTAAACGACGATCGACAACTCGATGAAAATTTAACCACGCATAGAGAAAACGACTCCGAACAAGATGCTTCATTTCCGGTTATCGGAAATTTAGTTTCAGTTTTATCCTCTTAAGGGTAGCGGCAGATGGAAAGAACGATCGACAACTCGATGAAAATTTAACCACGCATAGAGGAAACGACTCCGAACAAGATGCTTCATTTCCGGTTATCGGAAATTTAGTTTCAGTTTTCTCCCCTTAAGGGTAGCGGCAGATTGAAAGAACGATCGACAACTCCATCAAAAATTAACCACGCATAGAGGAAACGACTCTGAACAGGTTGCTTCATGTCCGGTTTTCGGAAACTTTTGTTCAGTTTTTTAATAAAATTTACAAGAAATGACTCTTCGATTGAACGATCTCGCGAGAAGTGTTCGAAAATGACTCTTCGATTTTTCTTATTTTAAAGTTCGGCTTGTGATATTTCATTGATTCGAAAAAAAGCAAATTGAAAGAATACACAATGCATTCAAAATGTATAAAAAATGTATTGATAAAATGATTAACCTTGATACGAAAAGAGAATAAGCTCTAGAAATGTTTCACATTATTTTTTCAATGATGTTAAAATCTTTTTAAAATTGCCATTAACAGGGCTAAATTGCTGAATCGTTTACCATGATTATTGCCGTAGAACAAATCGACTTTTGATTTTAAATAAATGGAAAAAGTTCGCAATTTTTCCGAAAATACCAACAATTTGATTCGTGCTACGTGGAAGCAATAAGAATATAACTGATGCGGCCATTACGCGCATCCTGTGACTTTGGCTCGCGATAAAACGAAAAAAGAAATGTGGAATATGCAGTTTATAACCTCGAGTGGAGAACGAAAATATACAAGCGAGTCAGTTCAGCAACCACAAAAAAAATGCGGATTATCCCAAATCAACAGCTTTTCCGTCGCAATCTCCGACGGAAGAGATGTTTTCGCCCCTCGGAAAGATTCACCATGTCGTTCTTTCTTTTTTCCCCCTCGAGAGAAACCACGTTTTTATTACGTGATGATTCCTGTGCCAAAAGCTTTTTTGCCAGGCAATAAACGAAAGAAACTCGGCGCGTTCCCGGCAAATTGTTCAACCACATGTCGCGATTTCTCGTGCGCGCGTGAGAGTATAACGTGAAAACTCAAATATCGGAAGAATGGTTCAGGATGAAAAAAAGGACGAAAAATGTATATCTCCTTTTCTTTCTAGACCCATATAGCTGCGAGTCCGCACGGACGAGTAATATCAGCGGCACGGATTTTTCTAACCGAATAACACCCGAGGCTCCATTGCTCGAGCGAGATAAAAGTGCAAAAACATCCGCGAGCAACACGTGCGCCTAACGAGTTAAACTTTCTTGAAACGATGTAACAAAAGAGACATATTTCCTGTGCATTTTCGCACTTTTCTGACAACCTGCCTGGCGTCAAAAAGCGGCAAATCTATTTTTCATTTCTTGCTCAAAAACGTTGGTAAAATGCTAAGGTAATTCGCGCCCTAAAGCGTGAAGCACTTTGCAAAAGCCGATGAAATCATAGGAAGATGCGAAATATGACGATTCCGATTTTTGCAGAGTTTCGACTTTGGCTTTAACAGCATATTCTGTTGGCTTTTCATTTTTTATCTCAATTTATCATTTACCAGCCCATGTCAAAGGTCTGGTAATTGCGCGGTAAAGGAAGACGATTTGAGACGAGTGTGCGAGGATGAGTTGACTGCCCAAGCAGTAGGCGAGAGCTGGCGTGACACGTTGTTGAAATTTATATTTTTTCAACGTCTGGAGCCATTCAAATCGAGGCCAATGTAAGCCGATAACGCAGCATGAATATTTTGAGGCTTACGACGAACAAATGTGATTCTAGCACGATGGAAATAAAGTCGGAAATCAAATCTTTTCTTCTTTTCTAGGGCAAAAAGCGTTCAGTTGCAGCTTTGGCTTATTGCAGAAACTGACTGTTTTCCATCGTAAGGCGGAAAGCTTTGAATCTGTCTGAAATTTGCATTTGACAGCTGACTAAACATTAATTAATTAATTAATCAACGCTGTCGTTATACAACAGGATTATACATCTTTATACATCTGTAATATATGATAGAATCAGTGACCCCGAGTATCGAGGCGATATACAGAGATATTGACATATCTGTCAGCATGGCGTTTAACTCAATGATCAAATAATCATGTTTATTTATTGACGCTCGGCTTAATTGAAGCAACATTGCGATTATCATGCATGAAGAATGTTTTTAACGACAAATACCGATGAGCCGTATTAAAACTTGTTTCGTCGCTACAATAAAAGCAATATACTCGCATAATGATGCTCTCCACTTACCATTTATTCGTGGAAGAACTTTTGTTTCGGAATTTTTTCGTTGCTCTCGATCAACACTTTGTTGAATTTTTCTTTCATCTTGAAACCGCGCTTCTCCAGCTGGTTTGAGTGGTAAGTGGCGCCACCTGCCTATACACTAGTATACTAGCATACACACTCCAAAGTAGAGCATGATATAACCGACTGCTGAGTTGTCGACTCCTTCCTATCTCTCTCTTTCTAAAGGTTCATTTCCGCACTTATCCTCTACATACGAATGACATTGCCCCATACATTTATTTCTTTTTTCGTAAAACAGACTGAATGAAATCATTGATAGTCGAGTAGTAAATGATAAAAAAACACCTGCTATTTTGTGTCATCACGAATTTAAAACCAAAATATCATTCGACGATAATATTAAGTACAAAAAATTGAATTACCTCCTCCGCGTGGTGCGTGGGTGTTGTGTTTGTTCTCGCATGAAAATCTGCCGGGACAACAGAACTAGAAGGAAAAAACAATATAATGACGAAAGTAATCGAACTCCGGCCCAACAAACATTTGATCGATCAAAAGTTTGAGAAATATCAATACTCGTCGGATCTCGTGACGGTCGATTTGGAGAAAACTCTGTCAAAGGGTAAAAATTTAACATTCATCTTTCGTGCATAACCTAAAAAATCGAAAGAAGCGCAAATTACATATTGCCATAATTTCGTTTTCAACCTTACACGACCTTCGATTATCGACGTTCCGCATTATCCGACTTACCGAATTAATGTATTCCTTGGTATTATCCGAGGTTTAGGCTTGGATAATAAGAACAAGTCTCTCGTCGTGTTACCTCGGATAAACAAGTTCCCCCGTCTGTCGATCGAAATATTAATGAATAATTCTGCAAACCGATAAGGTATTGACATTCCTTTGGATTTGGTTACGTTTATTATTATTTTCTTCAAAAATGCGGATACAATTGATCATCTATGGAATAGATAATTGTGCAGAACTAAGCAAAGTAAAGTTTTCCTCTTATACTCCGAATACCAGACTCGATTAGACGGACCTTTGAAAACATTTTTTCAGCGGTAATGTGAAAAGTATTCCATCATTTGTTCTTTATCACCAGATGCAAAATGTATAAAAAACTTTTCCTTTTTTGCAGATGTATATCGTCAGGAACCTGACAGTACTCAAGAATCTTGGCTAGAAGCTCGCATTTTCGCGTTTCACAACCATTTGTTCAAAAATCCTTTCGACTCGTCATGCTGGTACGTCGACGACAGCAGTGACGTGTGGTGTTTTTCAAAAGATGGCAGTCTCACTAAACGGCATAGTCTTGTCGCGCAAAACTCAAAGGCTCGTGCTTACAACCCATCGATAGCGTTTGCATCAAAAGATGCGATCGTACTAACCAACGGAGGCGATAATCTGACTGTTTTAATTGAAAATTCGTCAAAAAACTGGGAGACATTAGAAACGACGGACGTTACTCCCGGTGTCTTGCTGGATTCACGATACATCCGGGAAAAATCTCTCGTGATTGTCGCCATGTGCTGCGTGATGGAAGATAATGGGAAAAAATGCTCTCGCATAACAATATCGTCGTACGAGCACTCGGAGATGGAATCGCATGAGAAATCGCTGAAACTTTTGAAAAAACAAATTTTGAAGGTCAAAGGACCCGTGGAGTACATTTATATCGAAGAGAGCGGAGATTGCATACACGCTATCAGTCAAGATACAGCGATATTTGAGTACGATTCAAGGAAACCTATCGAAAGCACTAAGAAGGAACGATCCGACGACGACAGCAAACTGAAAATTCCGAAATACTGCTGGTCTCAAGACGAAGATTCCTTGACCGTTTGGATCAAAATCGCGGATAAACATCAGGACGATTCCTTGAAAATCGATGCCACACCGACTAGCGTATCAGTTTCCATACAAAATGTTGTGCTCATACAGGGCGAATTTCAGCACAGGTTGGATGCAAGTTTGACGACGTGGACGCGCGAAAAGGATACGATTAAATTGGAACTCGTGAAACACGAGAACGGCCTCATGTGGAATGAATTGATTCGCGGCGACACCGGCGGTGAATGTCTACCCAATGAAGCTCTGGCAGCTGAAATTCATAATAGGTGAGACGGTAATCGATGAACCTTTGCAAAATCGAGTAATGGATTTCAACTTAACAAAAGCGGTCCATCCGATTGTAGAGTTGGGCTGTACATGGCTTTTCCACTTTTCCACTTTTCAATGGAAACTCCACGTCTGTTTTAAAATTTTTACAGGCTTTCGCATTTGTGCACCAGCGATCCACAGACGAACGAGGGACAGACTTTAGTGGGTTTTAACGCTGACCAATTAGAGGAGTGCGACGTACAGGATCGTGATAATTTTCTTCAGAGAATCAATCTCAGCGATCATTGTACCACTCATCTTGTCATACTGGGATCGAGCAATCACGTTTTATTCACACACAAATTAACGTACGGCCAACGGCTGTGTCTCAGACACGATCATCACGGTTGCACTTGGATTCCTCGTGAAAGTCATTCGGAAAATTGGGATGTCGAACACGTCGATACGTTTCCTGGCTTCGGTTACGTCGAAGCGAGCAAAACTAACAAAAAGTTTTGCGTATCACCCTCCGGTGAGTCTCCATTTATGTTACTTTCGTTTCAAAGTTTTTCCCGTACCTTCTTTCGTCATTAAAAGTTACACGTTTGAGGAAAAAACACTGCCGACTTGCCTCTCCGATGACTCATTCCCCCTGAATACTCTGTAAAAACATTCGACAAATTCGGGCGGCTACAAAAACTGAGTGAATAATTTTGTCGTTATCACTATTATCGCTTAATAAATCAGTAACAGATAATAGCGATGGCAAATAATTGTCTGCCAGCGCTACAGATTGAAATTTATAGAATTGTTAATATTTGATTGACGCGATTCATTAACGTGATTCGTTCACACAGTAAAATACTTTACGCGGAGAAAACAATAATTATGTATATGAATAATAACAGATGGATCGTACGTGGCTATAGTGGAACACACAAGGCACGCATTCTTGTACGAGAAACCTGAAGGCTCAGCGACAATCGCAAAACAGCGAATTGTCGACATCGGATCAGACGCGGCGCCAATTATGGGAGCAGCAGCGACCAACAAATATCTTATACTGCTGACGACTAAAAAACTCTATCGACTTGCTGTTTATCCGTGATAATGCATCATTTATTTTTCATTTTGATAAAAGACATTTGCATGAACTTTGTCACAAGCCAGCGCAGACTTTTTTTCAATTCTTCCTCATCACGGCCTATTCGGTCTTTTTTCTATATACGCGAATACGTAATCGTATACTCGCAGACTTATATATCACACATGCGATATCATATCAGCTCCATTTCTAAATATTACACTATCAGTCGAAAAAATTGCGAAAAGAAACGATTGAAATTTCGTTGAAACTTGCTGCAATCGTAAACACGTTCCAGTAACGCTTTTTCGAAAAATGTTGTCGTTCTATTCAAAGTCGGGACATTCGTTCATTCGCTAAGAAATTCAATGCCCAAGCGCGATAAAATTTCCGCACGTATACATTGCCAAATTCTAAAAACAACAGGGGGAAAAAGATGGATGTTGGCGACGGAACTTGGAACGTTGAAGCGTTATGCATGAAACACCCTCTCCGCTGATTCCGACGCTGTCTAACTATAAATACTATTTTTTTAAATACTATGTACATAGTGACCTTTTATATTCCACTACGATCGTTTGGCCATCGTAGAGTATTGAAAGTTTATGAGGAGATTTCACCGATTCCCATTCATTTTTTACAATTCATCGATGCTGACGACATGGTAGACTCGTTAAGATCGTTAGATTAGAAATTATATGAAAAATTGTAACTTCGAGTCAATGTATGGGGTGGAAGTCTGGGGATTGGGGGAGGAGATAAGTAGTGTCGAAAGAATGCAGAGCAAATACTGTAAAATGGCATTAGGAGTGAGTAGAACAACGCCGAATTATATTTCGAGGAGAGAACTTGGAGTGGCGACGATGAAGTACGTGGTAAGCGAGAGAGTAATGAGATATATAAGTGATGTAATTAGGATGAAGAGAGAAAGATGGCAAAAAATCTGTTTAATGGAAGAAACGAGAGGAATACTGAATAGGGTGCCCTCAAAATGGGGGAAAGGGTTGGAGAAAGCGGTAAGAGAAGTGAGAATTGAGGAAATCATTGAAATGATAGGAGGAAGAGAGGAGGTTGAAAAGATAGATGAGATGATTATAAAGGGACTAAATCATCGTAAAGACGAAATATTAAGGAAGGAAGAAAAAAAGGATAAACAACTCAACCTATAATGCTAATTGTAAGCATGTTATAAGGAACGTCAAGAAGCCATAGATGTATTGGACTGAAGAGGGAGTGAAAGGACAAAGTAAAGAAATGTGGGAATACAGGAAGAGCTGGAAAAAAAGGAGAGAAGGAATGGGGTCGTAGGACATGTGGAAATGAGAAATCATCAATATGTTAGGAGGGAAAATTCAAAAAGGAATGTGTGAGTACTTAAGAGAAATAGAAAGGTTATGCAGAAAGGGATGTGGAGGAAATGTGGAGGGGCAAGGTGAGGAGGATGAAGGGGAATAGAGTACAAGAAAATTAAAAGGAATAAAAGAGTAGTAAACGACAAAGATTGATTGAGAAAAAAAGGAAACAAATAGTATAAGGTGATGAGATGAAAGATGAATATGAAAAAATTTGATGTAAAAAACTGAAAAGTCGTGCAAATAAAACTCCATTATTATTATTATTATAACTTCGAGTCAAGTCAATCAACATTTCGAGCGAACTCTACCCGTGGCACATGTACCCCTAAATCCGCGCGTGGAATTTTGGGGAGTGGCAAAATCTTGCTTCTAATCATGGACAACAAATGTTCCATCGTGAACGACGGATCCGGTGGCCAATTCCAAATAACACGATTCTTGAACGATTCCAAAAAAGATGCGTTTGCCGCTTCTGGTTTGTCTTTATCATAGACGGTTCTGTGGTCAACGTAATTATAGTAATACGTATAACCGGACGATGTACTAAGATGTCGACTCCAGTTTTCAGCTGTACCCTTGAAAAACATAACGCTGTCGGGAACGATGTAGTAAGGTTTGTCGCCAACGTGATGCAATGAACTGCTGGATGGCGAATGCGCGAGTACCTGCAGGCCACTTTTTATTATTTTAAAGTGGAGGTTCATCTTTTCCTCCAGTTTGTTCGTAAGTTGATACAATTCTTTGGCCCTCACACAAGTGCGTTTTCCATCCATGGGTTTCCAAAGAGCCTCGGCGAATAACTTTATCAAACCGTGTCTGAAAATCATGTGGAATTTTTTGGTATTACGATCAATTCAATTCCTTTATCATACTCGTCATATGGAATGTACTCTATCGTACAGAATGAAATTCATTGCAGTATTTACAACATGGTGAGTCTAGAAAGCATAACGCATGATCTAGAGACGCCGCAGCGTCTCGATGCCAAGCAGTATGGAGATTTACTGGTCATATTTGAACATTTCTCTTTACAGTTTATTAGTACACATTTTTTGCAATATCTTGATTGTTTTTACTTCAACTCGCTTATGATAGTCGTCCCGAAATTTGGACAGTTACGACTTGTATAACTCGCAAAGTATTTGAAAAATATTCGGTGTAAGACAGAGTAATTTCATACAATCCTTGATAAAACAATTTTGACGTGACAACCACGCTGGTGCACTTGTAGACTCAGCGATACTTCGCGAAATTGAAAAAAAACCGATTCAACGATCCTCACCTCTCTTCAATGTACATTTCACTGACGTCCTCGCCCCCGAGGAAGTAAGCGTCAACTATATGCAGCGCATAAGTTTTCATCATTTGTTTATATTCGCCTCGTAATTCCGATATGGGCTCGGCGTAAATCAGAGTATCCGGCGGTAATTCAATATCGTTTATTCTGATCCAAGTGCCATTTTCGTAACAAAATGTCTTCGTGCGTCCCATACCCAGGTAAAAAGTGAGGGATTTTGAGGAATCGCCATTCTGACCGGCACCACAGGGTATGCAGAACCAATCGTACGGTGTATTCAATACCGTTTTCCCGACGTTCAATTCAGTTAATATCGTAGGCGGCGTTTTCATAAAGCTCGTTGTTGATTTGTTCATCACAACTTTGAGATGCTCGTTGTACCCTTTCATAAAGTTCGTTGCTGAATTGTTAATCATATTTTTGAGACGCTCTTCCGCTGTGACATCCTGGGGGTATATCCTACGGGGATTATCGGGCAATTGCCAATGTTCCAAGCACTGCTCCCTTATTTCCGCTTGTCGATCCTCGGTGAGGGTTGGATCTTCGCAGAATGCGGCAATCTTTAACAAGCCAACGATCTGTTGTCTACCGAGATTCTCGTTGGAGTCTCTCAAGTATTGAAAAAACTGCTGGTCGTCCTCAATTACGTCATGCGGAACGAGTTGCATGACATCGCGATTCTTGTCACCCTTCAATATTACCCGATTAGCCCGCGAAAGATACTCGACAACATCTTGAACGTTATCGTGTTTTCCCTCGCATATGAGATAACGTTCGGAATTCGCTGGCCTCGATGTGTTCGGTTTGAATATAGTAATTTTTTTAAAGCAACGATACATAATGTAAACGAGACCAGCGCTAAACGGCGTGAAAAGGTCAAAGACTTTGGTTACGAAATGTCCACCGTGGCGAACGATCATCAGTGCCACGAGACACTGACATAGATACAATTGCTTCGAAAGTATTTCCTGAATGTTTTCCTGTCCCTCAACCGAAAAACCACCATCGGACATCATAAAATGTACACCTTTACCATGCGTTTGCTGCATTATTAATTCTTTGAATAACTCTTGGTTCTCAGGCCTGTACACGTCTCCGTCATCATTGGGTCCGTAAAATGGATAAAAGGTCTCCGGTGAACCGGCATAAAAATCATCGAGTTTGAAGTCGTTGGACTCTTTGAGAGTGAAGCCAAAACCCTTTGAGCGCCATTTTTTTCTCCACAGTACGTATTCGCTGAAGCCACCTGGGCCCGCGCAAACATCCGCGAAATACAAGAGTTCGTCGTTTTTCAGGTTCATTGGTTTTGTAAACATAAAGTTGCATGCTTTGTCCATATTTGCCATTTTCACGGCTGCTCGATTGAGAAAAAAAGCTCCTCTTATCGTCTCGAACGGATTCGATCTTGTTCGCGCTCTCCTCATCTCGTTTTTATCGAGATTATCGAATACCGACTTTGATTCTACCACGCGATGTACTATCTCCGCGTCGCAATACAATGTCTCTCCTTCCAAGGTTTCCCTTCTCGGGCCAATTCCCATCCACCTGTCGAGATCTTTGGATCCCGGAGGCCCTTGTGTGTTCTCCAACCATGCGATCTCTTCGACAACCGATATTACCTCTTCCTTCGGATCCCAACATAGATTGGCCTTTTTCAATTTCTCGTTGTAATGTCCGAGGCCTCTACGTCCTTTTTGTTTGGATGCTTCGACGGGCTCTAGACGACCCTGATCGTGTTTACCCAGACCTTTACCCTTCTTGTAACCCATTTTTTCCATCATACGATGGACTTTTTCTGCCGCATCAAAATCTGCCGCAGAAGTAACTTTTTTCGACAGCTTCGCTGTAGATTCATCGTCCAAACCGGTATCTTCATAGCGACGCTTCCGTCTGCCATTGTCAAGAGCATCGTCGTTGGCGGTACTGAAGCTGGCGATTGTGGGATATGCGCTGTCCTCGTCGGACGAGCTCAATTGTTCTGAAAGTTCACAGAACGCAAAAGAGTGATTAGGTGTTTTTGATGGTTAACAAATTCATCGCGCACAGGTGCAATGCTTGATTTTTAAGTCACCAAATCTTTCCGACGGTTTAAAAACTTTGTTCGACAATTTGGCACAATCA
Source organism: Heteropelma amictum (assembly GCA_959613375.1). Taxonomy (NCBI): domain Eukaryota; kingdom Metazoa; phylum Arthropoda; class Insecta; order Hymenoptera; family Ichneumonidae; genus Heteropelma; species Heteropelma amictum. The sequence continues at coordinate 6,224,092 of OY390724.1, forward strand.
AAGAGTAGTGTATCATAGACTGAAAATTATGATGTTCGACACCAAATTTCCAGTAAAATATAGCTAATGTTGACAGTTTAGAGAGTTAAGGGGGCCAAACAAATCTAAGCATTAATGTGCTAGCAACATTATCGCGCAATCGACAGCATACTTTATTTCAAATCGAACCGTTTAATCTTCTTCTCGTATTCCTCTTATTCTTTGAACATTATAAAAACTTGCTTATAAAACAGTATCGGACACCCCTAATTCGAAAGCAACGAGTTTTAACCGATTTTGTCAAACGAAGAACAGATTATGCGAATGAACAAAGGGCAAAAAGCTCGGAATTTTTTTCGAGTTTTTGATAGCCAAAAGAATTATAGGTTATCCGTAATCGAATGTATAACTATTGATACTGCAAAATAGGTTATGGCTAAGCCTGAACTTGTACTTACCGCTTGATTTTCCTTCCATGCTGACGAATTGTCAGTGAATTACCATGTGTTCAACATGCGAGCGATCATCGACACAAGATGTCAACGATGAATTATCACCAGGCGATGCAATCTTTTCACATGAAAAGTTAATTTTTCGTGTCACTTTTGTTCAGCACAAACTACGTCTCGTCGGATAAGTAACAAAAATGAATGTGTTGGCGCGTGTATACACGACCGATGTGCTTTTGTTTTTTTTTTCAGTGTTATCAAACTATTCTCTCGAATTCAATTTTCGCCTGAAAGCTGATCTGCACATTAGAGTCGCCTTTTGGACATGACGGCAAATCAGGATTTTCATTTTTTTTTCATTAAACAAAAGCGCAAATTTTTATGAGATTCTTCACTCACTCACAAACGTTATCAAAAACGTACGTAACCACAAGGTTAACCTCACCACACGGACAATAATGGCAGAAGACGGTGGAGTGGGAATGTGTAAACTCGCGCCATGTTCGATTTGCCCAGCTTGCATCTACGACCGCGACAAGTTTGGAGGCGCTGTTAAACTGTTGTTACACGAAATACATGAATTTTTTAAACATTCATTGTTTGCCGAAAATAATGTCATAAATAAAGAAGCTCGTGCTCATAATCCGACAAGCTTATGTGGACTTAATCGCCATACGATTGATACAACAAGTAGGTATATGCTGACTAAATCCTCGATGTTCCAAGTAGTTGAAAATCAGAAAACATTCTCAGGTAGCAATGTCACTTAACATCCAAAAGTTACCCGTGAGATATCTGTTAATTGTAGATATCTTACGGGTGACTTTTGGATATCCAATACACATTAAAGCTACCTGGATTCCTAAGGCTAAGCGGAAAACACTTTAATTTTTCGTTTTTGAATCGCGTACGCTCTCCCGCGCTAAAAAAGTGCTTGCACGCATCGGCGAAAGAAAGGTCATGTTCGGTTGGTAGAGGTCACGTGGCGATTTCCCGGAGAACGAAAAAAACAAACTTAACCTTAGACGGCGACCTATCATCGTCACAAACAGTCCACCACGTCTAAACACCACGTCGAGAGCATCATCTAGTGTACTCTAGTGTTTTCGTCGTCTATAGACGATTGTATTTTTTCTCGATTGACAAAAATGTCTCTAACGGTTATTCCACTGGTATCAAAATTATCGAAAAACGTTATACGCATATTAGGATGCAATCCAAGTCCAATGACACTTCAGGGAACCAATACGTATCTCGTTGGTACTGGTAAAAGGTACGCTGCGGCATCAATATTATCACAGATCAATAGTACACAATTTTTTTTTTTCATAACAATTTTTCAATAACAAGAAAAAAAAATGGAATTCGCAATAATTTGCGAAAAAGTTTGGTACCGTGACAGTGCAAAGCTTTCGCAGGAGAGTCCTAATTGACGCGGGTGATGAACATACCGCGCCTGCTTATGTGAAACTTCTCGCCGATGTTTTAAAAGATGAGAATGCCACTGTTGAACATTTGATTGTAACTCACTGGCATCACGATCACATCGGCGGTACAGATTCCATCAAAGATTTCCTCGATTCGAAATTATCTATCTGGAAATATCCAAGACCGAGCAACGACGAAGGTTACAGCGAGAAAGATGAATGGCGCGAGTTAAAAGATGAACTAATGCTCCAGACGGAGGGAGCGAAACTTCGTGTGAAATACACACCCGGACATACCGTGGATCACGTTTGTCTGCTGCTCCAGGATGAGGATATTTTGTTCAGCGGCGATTGCATATTGGGCGAAGGAACGGCGGTCTTCGAGGATCTCAAAGATTACATGGAATCACTGATGAAAATTCTGGAAATGAGACCAAAGATGATCTATCCTGGACACGGTCCGATTATCAAAGATCCAGCCACACGAATACAGTTTTATATAGAGCACCGCATGAAGAGGGAGACTGAAATTTTACAAGTTCTTGAAAAACATGCAGGGGACAAAGGTTTATCAGATATGGACCTAGTGAGTTACGTGTACAAGGTGAATGGAACATGGTCTACTTTGACACGCTTATAATATTTTGATAGAGATGGTCGAACAATTTTTGAATTAAAAAATAATCTTCTCACTGCTTGGCAAAAATTCTTCTCCGATAATTGACACTAATTAGCTGTTTTTCAGGATACTCCGAAAAATTTGTGGCAGGCTGCAGCGGTGAATGTTGCTCATCATCTCGAGAAACTGTCGAAGGAGGGAAAAGTCCAGAGCGTACATGGACACTGGCTGTTAACTTCCAATTAATGATTGACAGAGTTCTCGGATTACCTGCAATCTTTGTACAATTTTGTGAAATTTTGGTTATGTAAAAATGTATTGAAATGATTGAAAGAAATATAATTATTAAAATTTATTTTCTCAAATGTAATCTTGTTCTTTTGCGAACGTGAGTAACTTTTTTTTGTGCATTATACCTGTATACCTGCACGCTGAAACCTTTACGGACCTGTTTATCTCGCACTCGCAGATGCGGGGGAAATTTCTGATACTAATATGCGAAAATGAAAATGAAACTTCTTCACGTTCGGCCATTTGACAAGTAACAGAATCTCGGCCGGATACAATGAGAATAAAAATGCTGTGAAACATTTATTCAACTTATGGGAGAAACGATTATACATGCTTTTGGATTTTCAATATCAAGGATACACTATAAATTCAGTACGATAGGTATATCTTTACCGATATCATTTACGTAGAATACATAATCATACTTATAATATTACAAATAATTATACGATTCTACGATGGAGAAGATTCAGAATGATGCATAGAAGTAATAAGGGGGAAAACTCGGCAATATGGCGTTTTCTCCGTTTCTTTTACTGCTACATTGGTGGTGTAAAAATGTACGTTTTACGTGAGATCACATATGCAGTTTAATGGTACATTTCGCTTTCTCAAATTTCGTATATAATCATTTGCCGTATCCAACAAATACCAAATATATATAATATCATCTTTTTCTAAACGTAGATCAGGAGTATATCAAGATGTTTTGTTCCCCTCCAAGTATTTATGTAGAAAAATCTGCCTTGATTCGAAAAATCATTAGTTTTGGGATCCACATGGGAACCCCGTATTTTTGTATGTTTCAATGCGGCCGCGATATCGATGCTTTCATTTTCATTATTCGATGTTGTACACAATAGGCTCGAAAATGTATACATGTATATAGGTAGCAATTTATCTCGTAGTAAGCTCACTTGTTACATACAGAGTATATATATATATATATATATATTTATTTATTTATATGTATATATATCCGAACGTGTTTCTCTCTTTGGGTAAACGTAATGTATATATAAATGTGTGTAGTTGTATGTATAACTTGTTATTTCGTAAATATATATATGTACGTTAGACTTTAGTCATCTATTTTTGTATACATAGACATATAATCTCTTCGACGCATTTCGTCGTCTACTAGACGCTGAGGACATCAACGTAATCACATAATTTCCATCCTTCTAGTCAAATGTACCATTACAAATTAACAACGTATTTCAATATTAAACAACATAAGAAACATCACTTGTAATCTTACGATACTTCATTACAATGACAGCGTCAAACAATAAACGATTCATTTTCTTTTTTCTCACGGTAAAGAAATCAAATCTTTTCAAAGTTATTCGTAAGACTATCCTTGCATGATAAAAGTGGCCTAAACTGGCCACGGTTAACTGCACACGTCTTTCCACGACTAAGAGACCTGGAAAAGTTCTTTCGAATGGAGTCAGCGAGCTGTGATATTCGTCAAACGTATCATATATTTTTTCATTCGCCAGAAAGGTCGGGAAGAAGGCACCTTTGATACACTACCAATATTCGAGAGGAAAATATATGTGTAATAATGATTTTTTTCATACAAAATAGACAATTTGCTTGGATATAAACGAATAAAAGAATGAAGAACAAAAAACACGTCCATCGTTACAATTAGAAAAAAAATAACAATCGTTGTCGCGCTTTCACGTGCGCCCGTCTCAGATACCTTTTTCATTTTTAAAATATCCTTCATATCTGTATGTAACATTAAATAGTCCTTAATCATCTGTATATAAGTATCGCAAACGAGTCGAGCCTCGGTCTTCGACTCTTCGACTTTTCCAATGATAATTCAAAAAAAAAAAAAGCATACGCAGAATCACAAACGTTCCATGGTTTTCGAAACCCGACGCCGAAAATCATGCAAATGGTCCTTGAAATATGGAGACAAACGGGGCAATGGCAGCCATCCATCGCTCCTTCGTTCCAACGATCGATATGCCGAAAATAAAAAACTTATGGCACGTTTTATTTTACATTCACGGCCATAATTAACCAACAATGTACAAACAGCCGAATAAAGTTTTATTCGTGATAAAGTATACTCTTAAACTCGTCATAGCTTCAGCACTGCACCTTGTGTGTATATTCGACGTGCTGTTTCAACACCGCCCTAACAAAATCGAATTCAATTCTCATTTTCCATACATACATTTAATTATTCAGCAATAATATACGGGAGTAGCCTTTGTGCGATCACCCCCCCTTTCCTCACGAACCCTTGTCACGAACCTACATGAGGAAACCACCCTGTGGGTCGAAACAACTCGGATTTATGTAGCTCAAAAGATCGTGTTCGGACATCGATGTGAGTTCCTGCGGTAACATGTTACCGTCGTCCTCTGGCTTTCTAACCGACATTTGCTGCTGTCCATTATTAGCGGCAACGCTGTTCGTTATAGCGTTGTTGGCGCTCTGTCGATTGTTCGTAACGGGTATCGTCGGTGACTTTCTTGCCACTTGATCGACGATGTTAGCTTGGTTGGACGGTGATTTCGGCAATATTCCCTCCATAGTGGTGTTCATCAGCTGTGCACTTTGGGTCGCAACGCTGTTTAATATATTCTTCGTGGCTATGATCGCATGCGCCGTTGTAGTCGTGAACGGGCGATTGTTTATGATATCCTGTGTCGCGTTGGTTATCACGCTGCTGATAGCCTGTTCCGCGGCGTTGGTGAGCCTCTGCTGACAGGGTTCTTGAGCAGCGCCGCTGGCGAGCACGGAACTGGCTTCAGCGACAAAGCCAGCTGGTTGGTTGAGCATCGAGCCGATGTCCTGCTGCACAGCTTGCTGCATTGCTTGCGCGGCTTGCGCCTGCTGGACAGCTTGCTGGACAGCTTGGACCTGCTGTACGACCTCTTGAGTGGCCTGTTGAACAGCCTGCTGAACCTCGTGGGTCGCTTGTTGAACGGCTTGTTGGACAGCCGGCACTGCCTGCACTTGTTGCGCAGCTTGAACGTGCTGCACAGCCTGCTGTACAACCTGGGCATGCTGAACAACCTGCTGAACAACTTGCTGTTGCGCCTGCTGAACAGCCTGCACAGCCTGTTGTTGGGCTTGCGCAACAACTTGCTCAACTTGTTGCTGCGCCTGAGCAACAACTTGTTCCACCTGCTGGACTTGCTGCTGCATAGCAGCGTCCTGCTGGGCAAGCGTGTGTATCTGATGAATCTGCTCGGCAGCGCGATTTATCGGCTCGCTGCTCAGGGTATTGACATTTACCGTGGAATTGCTCATACCGGGCGAAGCGTTCACGACAACCGTTGGTTCTTGCATCGATGGTAAAAGACCGGCGTTTATCGTCGTGAGCAAATTGTCCTCGGGACATTCCTCGTTAACGCCGGAAGATCCGTTGACGACGTTGGAAGATGCGCTTCCGGTGTGATTTTGAACCGGCGAATTGGGCATCAGTGCCTCGAGCAACATTGTTTTCACCGGTATCGGTGGGCTGGTTCTCGTTTGTTGCTGCGGGCTCGTGATACTCTCGTGATCCGACAACTGCCCTCCCATCATACCGTTTGGACTCGTGTTTACCGCTCTCATTGGTATCTGGTGACTATCCGCCGCTGAATTTACCAGTGCGTCGAGTTTGACAGTCTCGGCATTCGGCGCTAATATGTTTGGCGTCTGTTGGGACGATTGCGGGCGACTCGACGATATTATGGAAGCACGTTGTTGCTGAATCGTACCTACGAAATTGCCATCTTCATTCTCATTGTCTTTAGGCAGTGGAGTTGCCGTTGATTCAATGTGATTCAAGTATTTCTCGATACTGTGACCACTCTGGGCCGGAAGCGGCTGGCCGGCCGGCGTTGTGGTAAAGTTGCTCAGCGTATTGTACTCGGACTGATGATGCTTCGTGCGTAAATCAACGACACCGGCGCCTTGAAGCGGCACAACGACGCTGTTGGTACCAGGCTCGGTTGGCAGTATACCATTCGGGTCTTTGTTTATGCGATGGGGACTGAGAACCTTGACGTGCGCTTGTTGCTGCTCGTGGATCGTTGCAAATGGACTCTGATGGGCCGACGACAGCGAAAGCGGATGTGGATTGTGCATGAGGTCGACCACGTCGAGAATACCAACCGATTCCTGAGAGGGCGAACCTAGCGTTGGCACTGCGACCGATCTAATGAGATTCGTTTGCGACGCGTCCGTCGAATTTTCACCCACCAATTGATGAAGCGGACTCGCACATGCTCCACTGTTCGACGTTGGCGTTGGCATACTCTGCAAACTGCTCTCGCTCAACATGCTATTTTCACTGCTGTCGTCCAGAACTTCGGTTTTCAGATTATCCGGAATGATCAGCTGATGATTGGACGAAGATCGTCGATTGAGAAGAGGATTGGCCACGAGATTTGGCGGTGGCATCATCACATCCGATACCGCATTTTGGCAATTCGTCGATTGCGTCGACCACATCATGACGGGGGTAACTTGAGTAGATGGCGCTGCGGGTGGCGGACTCGGGTCATTCTTCAAAATGTCCGATTGCGACTGCTGTTGCTGAGCCGATTGGGATTGTTGAATGTTCGTTAGGAAGCTCGAACCCGGCACGGACGTTTGCGAAATGAGTGCTATAAACAATAACGGCATATCGTTGATTTCGTTTTTTTTCTGTTATTTAGCGTCTTTGCCAGACTTTGGCCTCATAGCTAAAATTTATCAATGTATATTCGTGCCACAAATAAAAATACTTTTGCGTCGAGAATTATTAGTCGGATGAGAAAGAATCTTGTGTCTTTTCCTACCATTGTTTGTTACTGCAGCAAGTGGAACCGCAGCCGTCGATGTCGCGAGACTCGACGGATCGTTAGTCGTGGATACGAGTGGCGCATTTGCAGTTTCAATTTTGCCGATAGATGGCTCGGGTGCCGTCGATATAGCTGTATAGAGAAAAGTGTGAGGTTCGCTCGTCTTGCCGGACGATACGGCGTACAATTTCACGCTGACCGTTTCCGTCGGCGCAAGATCCTGTCGTCTGTACGGCGGTACGACGCAAACGAGATGTGTCTGCTGGAGAAATTCTTTGTCCGGTATCACAGCGCACTCCCAATGAGGCTCGAGACTGCTCGATAAATCCTCGTTGTCCAATTGAAACACAACGCGAGTATCTTTGAGGAAATTTTTCCCGAGCACGAAAAGCTCGAGGCCACCGGTGCAAGGACAGGATGTCAGCGATTTTTTGCATATTTCCGGAATCCCAGGAGGTTGAGCTGGAAAACAGAACGAAAAGAGTCGCGGTTAACCTCTCCGGTTAATCTCTCTCCCACGGGGTATTCCACAGAATTCCAGTGGATAGCAACGATAAATTAAAGAATGCGGTCTGTAGGATTAATTCAAAATTCAAATGACCATAAAACTTTTATTTGATACAAAAATAAAAGAGCGTTTTTTCTTTTATTCTTCGTTTTGAGGTAAATAATAAGACACTCACTGCAAACTATAGGCTGAGAACAAACTTGAAGAGTCTCGTTGGTACCATCGTCGTGTGTGATCGTCGTACGAAAAACCATACGACATCTCGTAGATTTTTTTTTACTACGTCCTTGTAATACTCCCGCCTCCTGCGGAAATCGATGCTCGACATCGACGTTGCGTTCTTTTAATATACCAACGCAATCGCAGGTAACGAGCATGTCCTTGGTTGGATCCATTTCAACCTCGATCACGATCGTACCGTCCAGCTTGCGCTCGACGCACGGGGTTGAATTTTTTCCACTCACTCGGCAAGCTTGATAAAACATGTGAGGAGCAACGCGACCGAGATCCGTACCTATGAAGACCTGAAGCATCGCGGGCTTGTCGTAACCCACGAGACGCACGATGGGAAATCCATTTCCGGTACGATCTTTCACCGCCCCTCTGGAACCTTCGGTCTGATAACGAGCGCGGTGTTGCTGCTCGGGTTGGCAAATTATCTGTAGCTGCGTTTTGCCATCTCGCGACATGCTGCCTAATAACGTCACGCCACGAGATAAAACAAGAAAACGAAGTCAAAAATCATTATAACTCTGCGGTCCAAACGTCTGGATACTTATACACAAAAGGTTGCGAGAAAAAGAAGTATATTTAGAATTCACGTTTACGGATGTTCTCGAGGTACGATCGCTACAAAAATCGCGGGCAAATTTCAAGTTTTTGTCGGTAGTTTGAAAAACCTTTCAACGATAGCGAAATTAACGAATTGTCGCTTCGTATCGAATAACTTCTCGTTTTTTACGTTTGCACATGAATTTTTTCCAAAATTTGCATAGGAAATCTCGTATCGATGGAAAAAAACGTTTGTCGTATTTTTATCGGATATTTATACCGTCCCTGAGTACTCGAAAATCGCATTCTATTTTGGCTTTTTTGCGATAGTAACCCCACAACATCCTTAAATTTTCTATTATGAATTTTATTAAAAGGCATTTCAATCAGCCGTCAGCTTTCGTTGTTTAAAATGTTCAATCCTCTGGCACATCCTGGAGAACCGGATATTCAGCAAATCAGACATGTTCTGTGAGTGATATTTGGATTATATTCGAAATATACTTTATTTCCATTCGGGAAAGTAGTTTGTACGGACGGGTTCAGTCATCAACATTCGTGTGAAGAAAAAAAGAAAATAAGAAAAAGGAAAAGTCGGAGATCGTTCCTTTTATTAAAATACTCGCAAAGTGGTGCGAAAATGAGTCGATAAATTTGGCTCGAAAGTTAAGATTCCAAGCAGGGGAATTTAAAAATGATGTTTTCGTTTCAGAACGCCGAGAACCGTTTGTTTCGCCAACGGACGCTAGTGTCGCTGTCGGAAAGGCACATTATGAAGAAAAACCAAAATTTGCAGAAATTCTCCAAACGAGCGTGTCGAGTGTCAAAACACCAAGAGCTTCTCTGTTTAACGTCATAGAACGAAAAAAACGTTCGAACATTTCACACTTTCAGCCATTCGTAATATGAGAAAAGAAACAAAACGTAGAACGGAAATTTGTCACAAAATCCCCCGAAGGAACGAGTCTCAAAACCGGGGGAAAAGAGACAGAATAGCCGGGCAATTTGATAGACAAAAAAAAAGAAAGAAAAAAGACCATTCGTATCGGGAAAACGTACAAAGTTGCGACGAAAGAGTGACGGGACCTTGGTGAGCCGACGGTGGTCTCTTACTGTAGACGCCCATTGCGGCACGTGGTCTCGCGACACCTACGATCCTTCCGACAGAAGTATTTCCGTTTCCCGTACGACTCGAGATTCCACTCGAACTCGTGTCGTTCGAGGCTGTCGTCGTCAAGCCGCTGCTGTTACGCGGTGCAACCGTTGAAACATTAATCTCCGAGCTACTGTTGCTGCTGTTCGAGCTACTGCTTGAACTGCTGCTACTGCTGCTCGAGGATGCCACGCGTACAACCTCGGGAAATGCAAAATTGGCGTCCTCCGATTCGAGCTTTATGTCCATCTTTCGTCTCTTTGTGTCTTCTTCGCCGGCACCGTTCCACGACTGTATCGTAAACAAATAATCAAGAATTAAGTTGATAAATATCATTATACACATTTGAGGGTGATTGAAATGGAGTCGAATTTTTTATTTCTGAAGCTCCCGTGCCACACAAGTTTAGTTTTGGTCGAATTTTTTCAACGAATCTACAGCGTAAGACGTTCAGCCCTCTACAAAAGTATTCTTAATTAAAGTCAAGCCCGAAATCCCTTTTAATTATACTTGAAATGGTTAAGCGGGTTGGATTATTATAAAAGATGTGAGTGGCATTGTCGTTCGGCGTTCGACCATCCTTAGAAGCTTTCCGCCAACAATTTATTAATCTTTTTTCATATTTGAACGATAAACAAAATTGAATTTCATCAACAGTATTGAAATACCTACGTAAAAAGATCGAATATTTACCGTCTTATTGAGAACTTTATAATTTCAGAGCAGTTCAGAATTTGTTCAGAAAATGTCACGCCTAAAACGAGAGATTCGTAAAAAAAGTAGATATAGAAAAAAAAACGAAAATATCGCTATTTCGATGAAATGAGAACATTGACCCCTGGGAGGAACTCTTTCGCGAGGATCTTCTTGAGAGGAAGGTCGAACATTTTCGGGGCTCGAAGAAATTTCGGTTCAATTAACCAAATAATTTTCATTCCGACCGATTATGTCGTTTCGGAGTAAATGTTTATCGCATAAAAATATTCAATGCTGGTACATGAGTGAAACTATCATCTCTTTTATTATACGTAGGCGAACGGTAATTCAATTCCCATGCGAAAAAAGTTGATTGTGACATTTCGAGAGGGTCGAAGCGTGTATATAGTTTTTTTGAATCATGTTGTACGGCTGAAAGCCGTGTATGCCATTCGAGTTTGAAAAGATATCGGTATGATTCTCATATCGACATGTGTGAGGGTATTTGTTTGGGTCTTCAACAAAAGAGTACAGGGCAATTTGATAAATCAACGAGACTGGAAAGAGAAAGAGACGCAGATGCAGTCGGTTGGATGGGGAAAAAGGGAGAGATGATTGAGAAGAGAATGACGGGTTCAACTACCGTTCAGACTCATCATTTTATCTCGAGGTCCCTCGTACATGTATCGCTTTGTTGTAACGCTGCTAAAGTTCGTAAATTGATGAATTACTATGAAGCTCCAAGTATTAACGTCGGTACAAAGTCTAAATTGCTAGAGAGAAGATTCGAGAAATCGAGTTATGAAAAAAGGCGATCAGTAGGATCTCGGTATGGCGTGCAGTTACTACGATGAGAGATTCTATTTGACTCAACTCTGCATATACCCAAGTTTTTGAAAATTATTTTTCTCATAATTCAACATACTTTTTCCATTAATTACGTAATAATAAGCGAATGAAAGCTTCTGGTCTTACTAGCGGATCCATGACTGATAAACCAATGTACAGGAGTGTAAAATTTGAGAAAGCTGCAAAACGAGCAAATCTGTAAATTTTATTTGTTTATGAATTTAACGATTTCTCCGTGTTATCGAAAAATATTTACTTTGTCACTTCAGGCGTCCTGTACAATTGATAATTAATCTTGTATCAACAGGTCGATTCGAAAACTGTATAGCTTTTCTTTCGTCAAATTGCCATCATGTGCTCCGAATGATTTTTCAGTTTGACTCGCCTCGCACAGGTGACTGTGTCGACCAGCTGACGGTATTCGACAATCAGAGAGAAAGAGAGCGATTGCGACATTAAAAAACGTCCTCGTAACTTCTGATACGTGCCGATTCATCCATAACATTATCTCGAAAAATGCATCCCAGCTGAACACACTCGAGTACAGTTTGCTTGTACGTATGTTGAGTATTAAATTTAAAAAAAAACATTACCAACCGCGCAAACCCGACTGCTGAGGAAGATGCAAAATTAAAGCGATATTTACAGCGATCTTGTCCGGTAGTTTGACATTTTTGTTTTTCGTTAAATTGCTCACTTGGAATAATAGGAAAAGAGGCCAGAGAACGTCGTGTCTCGGCGATGCGATAATGCATTGATAAAAGTTGCTGCGTGCGTGTGTGTCTTTAGAGTCTACTCCAGAGAGATATATGTGTCTGTGAGGTTTTTGAATTTTTACACACGAGCAATCAGTCCGAAAGAAAAAAACGAAACGTGTATGCATTTGATGGCATTCCGGAAACTTGTCTCTCCACAACTTTGTGACGATTTTAGAAGATAACAATATTTTCAATAAACTTCATAGAACGATATAAATCATTTAATTATTCTTTCCTCAATTTTTAATATCTTCGTTATAATCATAGCTGGAGATGCCATAAAGCTTTCGGATACGAGGTGAAACGCACGGTAAACAGACGAGATTGATGTCCATGCAAAATTTTACGAGATTCGAAACGAAAAAAAAAGGCATTTACGCTCGAATGGTTATTTCAATGATTCGTCGAGTCCTATTTGAAGATAAAAATACAAATTGCCACTCTGTGATCGTCTTATGACTCTAAGGCCACCGTGAGGGGTTTGATCAACACGATATTGGATATTAAAATAGAAATTGAGATGCATGATGTGTATACAGAGAAAGGCATGATTTATGAAAATTCAACGCGAGTGGGGAGAACCGGAAGTAAATGGCAAGTGCAACGTAGCTACTGAAATAGAAATTTCGCGATGCGGGTATGTGTATCAAGATAGTAGAGGGAGAACGAAAAGGTGTGTGATGTGTTATTTCTGTGCGTTTGTGTGTGTGTGCGTGTAGAAACAGAAAATATGGAAATAGAATCGGGTATCACGAGTGGGCGACCGTTTGCGTCTGTATTTTGACCGACCGGACAATATCCGTGATGAATTTCGCGTTTATCTCGAGGAACGACAAATGGAAAAATCGCGCAAAGTGGAGCGGAGGGTTGGAGATAATTTAAGCTGCTTTTCTTCACATTGCATCAAGCGAATTTTGCACTTTGCCTTGACAAAAACATTCCCTTCGTGCGGTGATCTACTTGCGTGAAAAACAGCGCGCCAAAAAGACACAATTATTCAGCCGACTCTACTCAATTTTTGTTGAACTGAAAAAAAAACAAATTCGACTCGAAAAAGTCATTTTTGATCGATGGAAAATAAATCGTGTCAGTTATTAAGGGTGTTTCGATGAAAATTTGTATATATCGTTCTTTCAAAGATTCCCTCAAGTTTGAAAAATGTTTCGTACGAACCGCTGAACTGTTGATCTGCTGATGAGCTTGCTGCTGCTGCAGTCTCTCCTCGAAGCCGAGTCCGGAGTCGTTGGAATTGTCGCAAATGTCCTGGGCGGAACTACCGTTCGGCCTTGACGAGGCAATCTCATCTGTGCTACGTGTAGCCACTGAATTCAGCGACATGCGTGACAAACTTCTCGTTTGTTGTTGCTGCTGCTGGGCCTGTTGAATTTGTTGATTCCGTTGTTGCTGATGACGCTGGTGCGGCCCTATACGTCTCGCTGAATGAAGACGGCTGTTCGACGTTATCGTGCTTCTCGCATTAGATCCGGTCACCGTTCCATTAGTCCCCCCCGATGCGGTATTACCTAAAAAATCAATAATTCCTCCATCAAAAAAAAAAAAAACAAAACAATCGAAATGCAACAATGAAATTTAAAAAATTCCGTTCGTATACTGTGGGCCAAAAAAACATAAACAACCGGAGATAAAACTCGACATTCCACAATATCTGAAATTAATTAAATGTTCCAAATTTGTCATCCAAAAGAAAACCGTCGGTTTTTTTTGTATGACATTTTTTTAAGGTTTAATTTCGCACGTCAGATTTAGCAATACTATGACAGAGGCGTCATTTGACTACGGAAGATGTAGCAGGTTCAAGGTTTCAAGAGAGACGCCGAGGTTGGGACGTTGAGACGCGCGGGACCAAAACTCGCGTGTACTCTTTTTATTTATACCACTCGAATTTTCGAAGAGTTCGTTTCTTTGGTTTATTTCTAAGAATATCTTTGCCCCCCCCCAAGCGTCTCCTTTCAAGAGTCGCCGCAAAGATTCTGTCTGAAAGAGCACACAAGTATCTGCCGTAATTCATGTATTAATTGTAGTGATCGGATATACGAGACGTTCCGATTAAAATCAACAATGAATGTATTTTTAATCAATAATTCATCAATGAAGCTTATCATCGTTGAAGAAATTACGCTCGTGAGGATCTTTGGATGGTTGTGATTTTTCAAAAAAAAAAAGATGTTATAAAAGGTCACTCCATTCATAATTCGTATGAAAATTTCGATCTGCACGGTACGCTTTATTTTCCACGCAAATTTCTTCCGCGAATTGGAATTCAATTTTTTTCTCGCCAAAGTAACTGCATGGAATAGAATAAAAGAGTAGCAAACGCCGTGTCAGTTGCATCCGGAAAAATTTCCGGAAAACCTCATCCAATGAACGTTGTCTGGCGTACTTTTATATATTAAATGTCTAAAAACGCAGTGGTCATCGATTTACAGAGTGTGTAGTCCATTATAGTTGAAATTATTATGATAATGTAAAAAAAAACGATAGAGGTACCAATAATGAGAGCTTATGAGATTGGTAATAAAGATAGCGATGATAAAAGTACGGCGGTGAAAGAAAATGTTCGCAGGAAACTGTCAGCTGTATGTGCAGATTCACAATATGTATGAAGAGGCGAAATCTTAGCGAACCAGGAGATAATAGTGTAAGCTCGCATAAGGGATTCCTGTGGCTGGATTTTTTATTTTAATGCGACGAGTATACGAGCTCTGCCATTTTTGTATAGTCTTTGTCCGTATATATATAGTCCATAAGACTGATTAAGATGCCACTTGCGATAACCACTAGGATTTGTTACTACAACGCACCACGGACATATGACAACCGTTTCACATAATTTCTTTTCATTCCTTTTTCAAATTCATACGTTTTCACTTAAACGTCAGAATCTTAAAGCCTCTCTGCTGTTATCGGTATTTATGGGCAGAGTTACGAGAGCTCTTGAACTTTCGAAACTGTCCAACCTCTCGAGTATATACGGTATGCACATGAATTTCACGAGGTAGGTCTTTACTTATGCACGGTGCGCTTTAAATTCTGCAATTTGGCTTTCATTGACGCGCGATACTTCGTCGCGAACGTCATGCATTTATCTTCGAGTGTGTAATTTTACGGGCGAGTTTATGTCGCTTTATCATTATTTTTATATGGAGAAATGATAAAGTCGAGTATTAAACAAAAATTAAGAAAAACTTTGTACTGTTTTTGGCGCGTACTGTCCGGGGAGTGACCGATTTTTCACAGGAAGGAAAGCAGCGCGAGAAAAATAAGTTTTGTATTTTCTTAATAGGGAAACAGTAAATGGCAAAGTTTTTATGACACAAGAGTGTTTTTATCGTGAATATTCATGAAATCGAAAATATTCGAATGAATGAACCGTTACATATGGAGGCATCCTTCCTTCTATTTTTTTTTTTTTTTTTTTTTATAATAAAAAGTTGATGTGGTCCCGAAGTTGGTCCTTTATCGAAAAAATATCGCGCGATTGTTGTCGATTTATTCGTGCCCTGATTGGTCGGTGAAGAAAGAACGAATTTCGTGGCGAAATTCCGTTTGCTTTCTGATGCGCGCGTGTGTTTTGGTTTTGCTTGAATTTGACTGTTTTTTTGCATTTTCTTACTGATATTTCGAGTTTTCGCGGAAAACTCGATGAGTTTCGTGATCGGCGGAAAAATTGCGGTGGAACAGGATGTTGAACTATCGAAAATTCGATAAAAAAATGTTTCGTTAATTTTGGCTACTTTTCCAGAATCGTCGAAAAGTCGAAATTTCAAATGATCATAACTTCCTCCCTAATGAAGCTACATAGATTTTTTGGGGGTGTTTTGAAAAGCCCTCGGGTAGACTTAAAAAATGGTGAAAGTTAATTGTCGATCGCTCAATTCCTTCACCCTCAAAATCGATGTTGAAAATTGGCGAAAAAAACGCAAAGGGGTATGTATGGGAAAATTGGCAAAAATCGGTGGTCCTACTTCAAAAATCTGCCAAAAATCGAAAAATTAAGATATTTGGACAAACCAAACGGCATTTTGAAGCCTCATCAATTGTCAAGAGAATAAGCACAAGTCGGGGTGTCTATCTCAAACGAAAAGAAACTGGCACACATTTTAGTGAACCAACTCAGTCCGGCAGAAAATGACGAAAAATTTTGGATTTCAAAAATGATTTTTAATGGTTCATATCGATGTATTTTCCCCCGCTGATTACGAAATACATCGATATTTCATCGAAAACCCAATATTTCCGTCCGAAAATACGATAATACGAGTTCTCTCGATTAATACGTATTTCCTCATTGAAATATCGAGTTTTCGGGAAAAAGCCAGTGAGTTTCGTGATCAGCGGAAAATTTCCGATCGAATAAGCTCCTGAAATATTGAAAATTTGAAGAAAAAAATGTCGACTCATTTTTCGCCACTTCTCGATAAACCTCAAAAAGTTTGTTGTATGTTTTGTTTAAATTATTAAATGCGTATGACAAAATTACGTAAAAAATCAAGCGCGAGCGCCCATCCCTAGTCAATTATAAACAATCAATCAACAATATCAACTATATTATAAACGACGCCGCTTTTTCATGTCTACCTTTATTCTTTTCTTCATTTAAATAATTGTTTTCATCGAAATATAATACCGATCGAATCGGCGAGAGCTGCAACGATAGATAAAAGAGCGAAGAAAAATTGGACGTTTTTACAACTCCGGAGGTAATCAAGTAACAAAACTGCTCGGTTTAATAACTGCGTGAAACGTTCTGAAAACGTTCGTAAATGTTCAAGGTTTAATGATCTTTGATGCAAATATAAATATATATGTTTGTGCATATATACGTAATGACGTTACATAGAAACAGCCGAGCAGGTGCATACGCGTCAAAGAGCGTGAGGAAAATTACGGAACGATGCCAACGACCCGCAAAGCTCTATAAACGCTCGCTATCTCTGTCTCGTGTGTCTTGAGATCTTCGAAGCTCGGCTATCTCGAATAGCAGATAGTTCGCGATTCGTTGTATGGTAACGACTCGCAAAATAAAGCTCTCTTTAACTCGAATACGCCATTCGATACAATTTATTGTCACGATAAGACAGTCAATTCGGGTCAAATCGGTGTACATGTTAGCGAGTAATCAAAAATCGGCGTATAATTAATTGCGAATAGTCCAAATTATTTTTCTACTCCATTTTTCATTGAGAATAAAATTCAAAACACATAATCGATGAAACAACAGCTATGCTCGATAAAAAAATCATCTATTAACCTTATACCTCGTTTGTTTTAACCTTTTACTTTTAACCTTTTAATTTTAATTAACCTTATACTTTGTTTGGATTGTTTATATAGACTACCTCTGTTAATAGACGAATGAATAGCGAATTGTTTTATAAAAAAATTTACCGCACCGTACTTTCTGTCGGCGAAATGAAAATTCTACTCACAAGCTGACTTTTTTTCGCTGCAGCATTTTTTTAGACACTAACTTGACAAAGTAACGAATACGATGATATACTGAAATATATGGGATTACAAAAAAGAATTTAAATATAGAATTGTTTAACTTTAATCGCTTGGGGTCGATATTCGAGCGCTGCATGAGTCTCACGATATGCTTTTTATCATCAAAGTATAAATTACTCGCAAAATAAATTCCCGATCTATTTCCATATATCAGTGAGGAGTCTTTGAGCCATGAATTATCTTTCGTCAAATACTACGACATAAGAATACTAGCTGATTCAGAATAAATCAGCCATCTCGCGGTGAGCTAAACTTTCCAGGCATTTTGTTTTTTAAATCGGCGTAAACAATATTCTCAGTCACGAGGAGGATACTGTAAAAACTTCAGTGATTAATTTATTACGGAAAATTCGATATATCAATATTTCTTTCGGAATATTTTATTCCATGGACGGCAACGTCTCCGGCACTTTTCCATATTTTTCGATTTCAAGACGACGTTGGAGCGTCTCGAAAACTCTTCGGTAGACCAGCGATAACAGGATTGATAAACATCGTTAACTATAACACAGTAAACGAAAGAAACGACGATGATGGCGCAAAGTGGTTCGCTAGCTGTGTGTATACATATGGATATGACCATCACACTGAGATGGGATTTCTCAAGGATAAGAAAAGCCCGGTAACTATGCTGACATGCACACGTACATAACCAAGGTATGTATAGGTAGTTGAATGAGACGGTACATGATTATCTCGAGACTGAAAGAAGAAAGGAGCCTTCGAACCCTTATAAACGCTCCTCCGAGGCTCCCGACTGAGCCCTAAATTTCTTTTATCGATTATTGCTCGTACACCCATTTTGGACAAACACTATAGGGATGGGTACTCGCGCGATAGCGCTGCAGCGTCTTAATTCGTCATGCGATGTAGTCTGTCAAAACCCGGCAACCGTCAAATTCAAGCAGAAACAAAAAACAGACGCGCGAATCAGAAAGCAAATGGAATTTTGCCACGAAATTCCATCTTTTTTCACCGACCAATCAGGGGACGAATAAAACGACGACAATCGCGCGATATGTCATATATCGCGATGTATAAAAAACCATACAAATGATAGATACCCTTTGAAGAATTGATAGATAAAAAAATATTCGTAAAAAACAGTTTTATAAGAAACGAATGTAAATCTGGTGTCGATGGTTTATTTCGTTTGACATCTCTAATTGCTGTTACTTTTTTTCGATAATTTTACGATCGCTACGGAATAACCGAGCCTCGTTTATTGATGTTTAAAAAATTTCCGTAACTTTGTAACTTATTGCTTACGATGGACATAAAATTCATAACGAGAGAAGATGGACAAAGAAAAATCGTACAGCAATGTGCTTTTTCTTCGGTATACCGCGGTCATCTTATCTTTTTCGTACTTTCACATCGAATGTATAAATCGTGTTGACATAAAGGGAGATTATTTATATTTTTCTAGGTCAAACACAACTCATCGGTTGCTATGAAATCTTCGTCGTTCGGCTGATACATTATAAAATGATGAAATATTCTTAACGACTACATCCATGATATATCGTAACAATTAAAAGCCTCTGATTACTATTTTCTATATGTCGTTATTTCATCGTTACTAGGTACTTAATGTTGGTCGACGTTTTGTAAACAAACTACAGTCGATAATTACGTTGATTTTATGCGACACGAATATTTCAACATTAATTCAAGTACATTTTTCGTACATTGCAAATTTTCACGTCGAATATTCTGTTATGAAACAATAAAAATTCTGATTATAACGTTGAAACGATTTTTCTGTATATATCGTTTTTTTTTCTCGCACATTTTATGAAACTCGCTCTGCATCGAGTTTGAGAGCAGATTCCGAAGCCCAGACGTTATTACTTTTCTATATGTATACGTTTAATGATATCGCCGATACCCCGGATAACGCCTCGATAGATAAAATCATCAGGATAGCTCGTGACGAAAAAAAATGTTTACTCGCACAAACGCTCAAAATAAACTCGTGTTTTTTTTTAAAGCTCTTTATTTGGAGTTGTATTTCGACAAATCAAAGTCTGTCGGATGAGAGTGCGATAAATAGCTAACAAAGATCATTACGTGTTTTATTTTATTTCAATGGCAATTATTCTGTTATCAGAAATTAAATCAAACCTCCCAAAAATTTACTGACAAGCCCATCACTGAATCAAGGATCTAAAAATTCGTTAAATGTACAGAACCGTGATTTTTCCGAAGACGACAAATTTTTGAAAATATTTTATCAGCACATAGACCAGATCAACTTATGGGTCAGTGCTGCATGAATCGCGTGGAGAAAATGTTTATTTGGCGTTTTTTTTTGTTAACAATGTCATACCTTGATTTAAAAAAAACATACATGAGCTTGGAACTTAATTTTGATTGATAAATTATTTAAATCGTAAATCGACAATTTACGAAAATTCTCAACAAAGAGCAAAGCAATGAAGGGCGATATTTTTTTTATTTATCGGAGGACAGCTAATCAAAAGTATGTCCGTATGTCGCACGACTCATTTTTTATATATAGATTATTTCAATCGCTTTTGTTCGAACTCTGAAGAAAAAGTGTGCAAAAATACGTCATGCGTAGTACTCGTTCGTGAATTTTTTAAATTATCGTCAGCCCATCATGAATCTTTTCTTTATACTGACATTGTCCATCCATTGTCTATAAAGACAATTTCGACATCCTTCTCACCCAACCGGAGAAGTGAGAATTTCCATTTGATTAGCGACATCTTATATGAAGAAAAAATTCTTCGCGAGACGAAAATACAAAGTTAACAGATACCGCCTGTATTAAAACGTCGAGTTTCAATGCTGCCAGAAGCGAGTTCAGCCAGTCAAAATGTACGAATTTCAGATCGATTCAGTTGTTTATTGCAATCCTCAAAATTTTCATGCTACTCTTACCATCAACCAATCTGACTTTTGCTTCGCTAGCGCGGCAGATGATGTGAAAAATATCAATTTCAGCTATCGTACGATTACGGTTAAACATCAGGGTGTTCGTAAAAATTCGGAAATACTAGATCCAATTTAATATAAATCTGTTCGCGAGAAGAGAGTAATCCAGGTTTAAACGCACGAACTCGATCAAACAACCAATAAAAATCTTAATCACCCAAATAATCCTCATTTAATGCAGGAGATATGGGCGTCGTCATTATTTTCGACGGATCTCTTTCATTTTCCGGTGTTATTTTTTGATTCCATGATAAGATATACGCATTCGCGTGTCAAGTCGCCTCTGAGGCGACAAACATTGTGGATTTAGTGTTGAATTTTTTTAAATTTTTGTCAACGGGTGATCCGTCAAAGTGTTTTGGGATATCATACGATGTGGATTGATTAATTATTCTATATCATTTTCGGTTTTTAACGACAATAACGCCCAACTATTTTCGCAACGAGTGTTTGCAATTTCTATAAATAGTTATCGCTGTACCTTCTTGACTTTGTGCGCAGTGAGTCGCCTTTTTTTTAGAAATATTCTTTGACGTTATTGAACACATTTAACGTTACCTAACCACCTAATATTTTTGCACATTTAGGGGGTAACGATGTTGGCTCAGAGTGACTTACGCCTAGCTCATAAATAACCTCAGCTTCAAAGGTGATTCAAAGGCCTCTTAGTGAGATTCTTTTAGATTCTCGTCATTCAACTAATTTTATCGAAATTAATGCAGAAACAACAAAAAAAAACATGTACAATACTTTTAAAATCGACCGCTCGATTTGCGATATTGACCCTGACATCCGGCCCGGTTGACTCTAGAAAATTTCGGAAAGATCGAGTCTCGATCGTAAAATAAATGAACAAAAATGATCATGTCACCATGGTCGTCAGTTTGCACAAACACGTTTCCATTCAGAGCAGCCCAGGACTGAAGCCTCGCTTATTTTAGCACATCCGAACAAATTTATATACAAACACACAAATACACGTGTATAGAAGCTCCTAAATAACCGCAGCTTCAAAGGTGATTCAAAGGCCTCAGCGAGATTCTCTTAGATTCTCGTCATTCAACTAATTTTACCGAAATTAATGCAGAAACAACAAAAAAAACATGCACTTTTTAAAACTTTTAAAATCGACCGCCCGATTTGCGATATTGACCCTGCCATCCAGTCCGGTTGACTCTAGAAAATTTCGGAAAGATCGAGTCTCGATCGTAAAATAAATGAACAAAAATGATCATGTCACCATGGTCGTCAATTTGCACAAACACGTTTCCATTCAGAGCAGCCCAGGACTGAAGCCTCGCTTATTTTAGCACATCCGAACAAATTTATATACAAACACACAAATACACGTGTATAGAAGCTCCTAAATAACCGCAGCTTCAAAGGTGATTCAAAGGCCTCAGCGAGATTCTCTTAGATTCTCGTCATTCAACTAATTTTACCGAAATTAATGCAGAAACAACAAAAAAAACATGCACTTTTTAAAACTTTTAAAATCGACCGCCCGATTTGCGATATTGACCCTGCCATCCAGTCCGGTTGACTCTAGAAAATTTCGGAAAGATCGAGTCTCGATCGTAAAATAAATGAACAAAAATGATCATGTCACCATGGTCGTCAATTTGCACAAACACGTTTCCATTCAGAGCAGCCCAGGACTGAAGCCTCGCTTATTTTAGCACATCCGAACAAATTTATATACAAACACACAAATACACGTGTATAGAAGCTCCTAAATAACCGCAGCTTCAAAGGTGATTCAAAGGCCTCAGCGAGATTCTCTTAGATTCTCGTCATTCAACTAATTTTATCGAAATTAATGCAGAAACAACAAAAAAAAACATGTACAATACTTTTAAAATCGACCGCTCGATTTGCGATATTGACCCTGACATCCGGCCCGGTTGACTCTAGAAAATTTCGGAAAGATCGAGTCTCGATCGTAAAATAAATGAACAAAAATGATCATGTCACCATGGTCGTCAATTTGCACAAACACGTTTCCATTCAGAGCAGCCCAGGACTGAAGCCTCGCTTATTTTAGCACATCCGAACAAATTTATATACAAACACACAAATACACGTGTATAGAAGCTCCTAAATAACCGCAGCTTCAAAGGTGATTCAAAGGCCTCTCAGTGAGATTCTCTTAAATTCTCGTCATTCAACTAATTTTACCAAAATTAATGGAGAAACAACAAAAAAAAACATGTACAATACTTTTAAAATCGACCGCCCGATTTGCGATATTGACTTTTTTCACTGAACGAATAATTTCGATCTTCTCGATGCTCAAATTAACATTGAGGCGGAATGTCATTCATCAAAACCAAACACTCGACGTCTCTGACATCCGGTCCGGTTGACTTTAGAAAATTTCTTTAGGAAAGATCGAGTCTCGAACGTAAAATAAATGAACAAAAATGATCGTGTCATCATGGTCATCAGTTTGCACAAACACGTTTCCATTCAGAGCAGCCGAGGACTGAATAAGCCTCGCTTATTTTAGCACGCCCGAACAAATTTATATACAAACACACAAATACACGTGTATAAAAGCGAACATAAGGTCAGAAATTCAGAAGAAGGGAGAAAGTTGCTTCGCGGCATTCGCACTGATAAAAAAAATTAACAGATACCCGTGTAATATTCCACCGATCGCGAGGCGAAAACCAGCTGAATTTTCAATCCTTCCCACCCTTTCACGCTCCATCCAGAACGAATTTTTCAAGTCCATTAATATCTTATGCAGGCATACGTATATGTATGTGCATATTGTGTATGGACATTTCTTATTAATTATGCAGTACATACGTATGTAGAGATAAAAGCATTAATAAATGAATCGAAAACGCGTGAGATTCGTTTTCAGACGATTTTTCGATGAATCGATCCGCATAAGAATTTACATACTTTCCCGAATACATGACATTCATAGTTAAGTCGAAGTTAGAAAAAAGCATCAATAAATGAATCGAAAACGCATGAGATTCGTTTTTAGACGATTTTTCGATAAATCGAGCCGCGTAAGTTGAGGTTAGAAAAAAGCATCAATAAATGAATCGAAAAAGCATGAGATTCGTTTTCAGACGATTTTTCAATGAATCGATCCGCATAAGAATTTACATACTTTCCCGAATACATGACATTCATAGTTAAGTCGAAGTTAGAAAAAAGCATCAATAAATGAATCGAAAACTCATGAGATTCGTTTTTAGACGATTTTTCAATGAATCAAGCCGCACAGAAATTTGCATACTTTCCCGGATACATGAAATAAACTGTTTATGTAAACTGTAAATGTTTAATTCAGCAGCAGGAATTGAAAATTATTTTTATACACGATTTTAACATATTGCAAAAGGGAGAAAATTTCGCTGCTTCCATTTTCATTAATATTTACGAACTTTTCCATCCACCAATTTCACACAGCGAATAATAAGGTTTGTCGCGTCTCACTTTGCCCTAAGATTAATTCAATTTTCCGCCACCAGAGGTCATGTTACGCAGTTTCGAGGATTCCAGTACGATTATTCTTTTATCGAAATCGGGATGACGATTGTTGGACAACTTTTGCCAATGTCATGGCAACGAATGGAATAATGGATAAGCGTGATTCGTATCTCATAAATAACCCCACATTTATACATGTGATGCAAAGTGCCATCGCTCGTGGTTATAGTTCCGTACGAAAGGCGAATCTGATAGCCCACGCTCGGAGATAAGCGTTTACAAATTTTTGCGAGAGAATAAAGCAAGTAACGATTCAACTTTTGGTTAACAAAACCACCGCGAATGAAAATGAGAAATTAGAATTCGTTTCAATAATTAGTTTATTTTGTAGACCGTTCGAGACGCTTCGAGAGGGCGTAAGTCATGACCCAATCGTTTCCACCAAAAGCCGGGAAATCCTAACGCTAATTGCCGTCCATCGGAACGTGCCACTTTTCCAAAAATATTTTTTTCGACTTTTACTCGGAGTCAAAGGACTTTCATTGTCTCTGGATTTGGCCAATGCGGGAACGAGCTCGATTGACGGCTTCTGTGCACACAGCAGGGCTTTTTTCCTTTGTCTCTTCGCTCTGTTTAGACTTCATTCCTAATTACCATCTGCATGTTCGTTTAATTATGGCCGTTTTGTGTTCGGAATTTTGCAGAAAACGGGACCAATGCGAGATGGCCTTTTAACGATTCATCAGGGGGTCGATTGAAACGAAACTACCTATACCTCGGAAAATTGGAATCGTTGAATGGCATCGACAAGTGTTTTTCGACGATTTTGAAGTTTGCATCGTTGGAATCCAACGAAATGGACGATACACTTTTTTTGTATCGTCAATATTTGACGATTTGCTAAATTTTTCTCAGCAATTTTTTGAAATTATGACACTCCTGAAAAATGATAGAAAATATAATGAAAAGTCAGAAAAGTTGAGTGTAAAAACTTGAGGAAATCCGATATTTCGTTGAGGTCCAACGATGCAAACTTCAAGTTCATGTTTTTCGATTCATCAGCGGGTCAATTGAAACGAAACTACCTATGCCTCGGAAAATTGGAATCGTTGAATGGCATCGACAAGTGTTTTTCGAACATCATTTCGATTCATCAGCGGGTCAATTGAAACGAAACTACCTATACCTCGGAAAATTGGAATCGTTGAATGGCATCGACAAGTGTTTTTCGAACATCGTTGTTCTCAAACGTTTCATCAATCGTCCGCTTTCCTTCAAATTTGATCTACCCCATCATTTGTTAAACACTTTTACTTTGTACGACGGAAAACTCGTCTTCAGCGCGATTATAAACCTAATCTCGAAAAGGGAATGCAAGTATTTCGAGTTTGATGAAATACAAACGAATGAGTGATAACTGGCGAGTGTACGATCTTTTTTCCTGACATTTGGCATAATGGTAAAATTTGCCGATCCATTTGCGAATATTTAAAACACTTAAATTGAGTCGATTTTTTATTTAAACAATGGTATTTTTGTTGTTACCGTGTTGATAGTAATGTTCCGTGAAAATAGAATTGCCCCGGCATCGCATGAGCAGCATCCCGTCCAAATCACCCTTAACGAAAGGATAATGCCCGATTATACGATGATTTCGAGCAGCCGTAGCCGTTGTTGCCCTCCGCGGCTCCCTCTTCTTCTCTAAATCCGGTGCCATTCAAATATTTCCGCGCCAAAATTCTTACGTACCGCGGAGGATCCGCGCAAGCGTGATGGATCAGCTCGCGCCGGATCGAAACAATCGAATAAACTTGAGATTCGCGACGGACGAAGAAGCGATATTCGCGTCCAGACGAGCCTATATTTCTTTGTGCTTTTCACGCGATTGTACAACGACACTGCACGGTTCTGCCACTCGTGCTCGTATCTGTCAAGACGAATCGACGAACGTCAATTACATTCCGGTAAAACAACAACGATAACAACAATCGCAGCAATCACTTTTGCTGCCGCAGCTGCTCACGAGTCTGAGGATTACACGACAATTGCCATTTATTTTATCGTGTACCATATCACAGCAACAATATTGGTATACCAGTACACGCGAACTTCATACTCTCGTAGGACAATAAAACACGAGATTTGAGGACGAACAAAAAGAGTCACAATTTAATCACAGTATTAATCGATGGATCACGAGACTGATTATTTTATACATATATTCCGCGAGACGAGCGATACTTTAGCGCGAGCAACGTCCTTTGCCGGTCGAAGATTTCGCCGATTATCTCACGACCTATAAAATGCACCGAAAAAAAAGAGAAGCGACGAAAATTTATACGGAATAAAATGATCATTTCTTTCATCTCGCACACTCTCGTATCATTATTTTTCTTGCATACATACGTGTGTTTAAACCATTCTCAATTTTTGTGTATTATTTTCTTTTCTTTTCTTCACTTTTATCAGTGCGTAACTTTGATATTAATAATTCAGGATAACGCAAGGGAGCGCTCGATGCTCGTACGCCAACGAAGCCGCGGCACAAACTGGTGGTCGAAGTCGAAACGCGATTCTTGCCTGGCACCCAGCGGAATAATCGAGTAAATAATAAGAACTCTCTCTCTCTCTCTCTCTCTCTGTCCCCCACTACTCATTCACACCGCACACGAGTCGCGCGCTATCTCTGCTTTTAGCTTCTGTAATAGTGTCTTCGCTGTTGTCATCGTATCAAGGCTTCTACGCTTTTCGCGACTTCCCCACATCCCCACTTGTTTCTTTCCCACTCTCGCCCGCTCCCCCCTTCCTCCGGCGCTCCCTTCCATTCTCTCTAACGCGACAAAACAAATGCGCCCACCATTATCGCAGAGCCGATCCAATAGTGCGTATCTCGATCGCGCAACGCCTTTTCCTTACCGAAATTCATAGGGTTCGCGACGTGAAAACGATCCACAACATATGCTCTCCGAGAGCTGCTTTCGTCTCATCGTTTGAGAGTGATACAGAGTCGCCTGAACCTTGCAACGATTTTTTGCCTAAATTCCAATAAATGGCTTGCGATTGAGTCTGCTTTTTTCAAAAAATTCGTGCACTCATGCTTTATCCTGCAGATTTTGTCGACGTATTCATATATTCGCCATACGTGATATTAATTTTGCGTCGACAGTTTATCAAAATATTTCGACGTAAACTATAAATTCAAAATGAAAAAGTAAACAAAGGGAGAAAAATTCACGAAGCAAGCAGGCAGTCGTGTAATTCTCTGTCGGAAAAACTGTAGAAAATTAAAAGTCATCCGAGTGGTTGCTCCGATAATTTCGTTGCCTTCAATTGCTTCGGTATTCACTATTGAACAAAAATGTTGTGCCAAAGTTATCGTAAAAAAAAATCGTGTATCCATCAGTAAATTCGACAAGTTTCCGAAAAATGCCCAGCTTTATTAATGATTTCCCAATACCGTATATTACGTGAATTTTCACGCGCATTTTCACTGTGACTCGAACGAGCGAATGAAAAAAAAAAAAAAATGCTACGAGGACTATTTCAGACAGGAAACTTTTTTATACAATTATTAAACGCGGATCCAACAATCTATCAACACTATGATTTTAATTCAAAAAATGTTTCCCTCAATTTTTAAATTCAATCCAATTCCATTTTAACAGATTTTAATTACAGGCACATGCTATTAACATCGCCCCAGCGGTATCCATGTTATCCACATTCAATTCAATGGCTTCGTCAATCGTTGAAGAGACGACAAAGAGATTCTTCCTCAAGGATTCTTCTTCGACTCGAATTATTTTCACTCGGACGTTGTCTTGCGAGGATATTTTTTATCAAGGATCTTTTTCACGAGGATATTGAGAGGATGGATCTGCAGTCGGTTCAACGTACGGATGAAATATTCGGTGCTTTTAATTTCCGTAAAAACGTCAAGTCGAACAATCCTACACCGCTTGAGCTTGTCACTTTTTCTCGTGTACGTTACAATCACCCGAGTGTGTCAGTGAGCAAAGTACACGTAACGCCGTCGCCGTTCTCGCCAAGAATTGTACACACGTGACCTCGCTACGGTTTGACTTTGTTGCGTAACCGCTGCGAGAACATCAGTTGAATAGTCAGCTATCTGGTCTCTGACTCTTGCAGGCGTCGCGATTCCAATCCGCTGTCTGCAAGTGTTGACTATGCGCTCTACTACATACATCCGCGATCAACACAGTATTTATGCTACACGAATTCTCGTTTTCGAACATGTTCGCTAAACTCGTACAGAAATATTGAATTTGCAATTAGAAAGAGAAAAAAATTGCTGAAAGAACTGCTCCTTGTTGATTAAGAGCATCTGTCAATTTCAGGATTTTTCTCGCGAGAGAACTATGCTCGACAGATTGCTCTCGTACTTAGCGGTTCAATTATTTGAATTCTTACTTTTATCACGTACGAAATTTCTTGATTATTCCGGAGACTGCGACGAGTCCAACCGGTTGGTGCCTGAAACACGTTTTCTGCGCGCGGGTTGTAACTTTTTGACAAAAGCGATAAGACTCGCACGGTTCGGCAGAAAATTTCTTCACTTTTGAAAAATCGATCTGTACACACTGGGAAATTGGAAAATCAGCTGGTCCGAATATTGGGAATACTTGCGAAAAAAGTACTTGCGAGGATAAACGATGGTAGAATGTATTCAAATTTCACGTAAAAATTGTTCATACGATTTGCACTCAGTTTTCGATACAAAACATGGGATTATTTTATGTTTACAGTAGCATCTGGTTTACATCACGACTGGCTCACTGTCCGTTGGAGGATTCGTGACTTTTACGCGGTCAAAGTCGCGGTCACAGCAAGCAATTCGATATTTTAACGAGCGGATATGGATTCGGTCCGTTTTTTTTCAAATTTTAACTTCCAATTTTTTTATTTTATTCGTTTTGGCAAAACTTACAACTCGCCCATGTATCGTACCTCGATTAATCGAGATTCTACCGTATATCTGCAATAACGTCTCTCGCTGTCTCAGCGCTATTTGTAATTTCAGAAATCGTCGCGTCTAGCAAGATCGTTGTATCGAAATTGTCCTCGGGATCTTATCGGCTGTTTAATCAACAGCAATCGTTGGTGTAATTAACGATTTTACGAAACGACGATACGATAAAACGTCGGGCTGGAGAGTTTTCATTATTCGCAAAACAAGAATTCGCTGGCACAGTGATTTTTCTAGATATAAGACCATCGCACATGAGACCCCCGAGACTCTTTCTCGCGAGAGTACTCGGCGGTGATAAAGATGCGGGTCGCGAACTTTGCCACTCGCGATGGACGACAAAAAGAGAGAATTATTATGAGAGTTCTATATTTCCGTGAACGCCCGATGATCTCTCTTTCACGTATCGGTAAATCAAATTTCACGCGTTTTTATCGCACGCCATTTATATTTGAGCGAAAATAGCATCGTTTCATTGTTCGTCACTTTGATTAATGAATTGTTTCGACGATAAAACGCATCGTTACGGATGACCGTAATTCCGACGGATTCTTTTTTTTTCTGAGCTTGTACGAATATACGTATCGGAGGCTCTCGCGACAACAAAAGTCATTTTCGCAACGTCATTCGTACGAAGCAATTACTCGGATCTATCGTTCAACATGTGATTTTTGTTATTTATTTTTTCGTTAAAACATAAAAAATGTCATTGAAAAACCGAGTTACGACATAACGAGTATTTCGTGCATTTTTGCAAAAAAAATCTCGATCGTTAAATTAAATTAAATTAAATTAGAAACGTGAATTGCAATAAGCGGGATCGAGCGGAGTGTCGTGAACGTTGAAAATTTCGATAATTCAAAATGCGCGAAATCATAATAATAAGCCCGTTTTTACCCAATGTCATAAACGAGGAGGTCGCAGGATGGAAGAGGATGCGAGATGAGTGCATAAAAACGTGCATCAGTCTGCGGACCTAACAATGTTCGTTTGTTATACAGAAAGATTAAATTTAATTAATTCGAATAAATTATTAATAAAGAGATATACAGGCTCGTTGCATCATTCGAGGACAATACGGATATGTATAATCGGATTGAAAAAAAAGTCTGGGATCACTGTTGGGTCAGAAAAGTTATCGTATCAGTATTGTATGTATAAATTGCGGATGTAAAAAAGAAAAGAACAACAACACACAGTTGTTTGTTGCTTTCAACAGTGCGGAGAGGACCGCTGAATCAAAAAAAGTGCATGCATCATTTGGACATAATCCCAAGTTGTATATTTATAAGCATGCAGTTATCGTTGCGTAAAAGCCACGACGATTATTAATTTTGTTGAAGGCACATTTTTGACCCATCGTTGTTATTATACGCGTACGAGAAATTAATATATATACGATATTTTTTCACAAATATTTTAAATATCGTGCTCTAAGAAAACGATCGATGAGGAAGCAATACTGGAATCATTATTTTTAAATATCGAAAACGTACGTTTGTAATTTTTTCTTAATTGAAAGATGCTCGTTATTGTTTACCATCTGCGATTTTAATCTTGCAGTTTGGGATTCTAGTGAGGTTGCAGACTGCAATAGGGTGCTGCTGAAAATGTAAAATCGTAGTGCAAAGAAATTCTTTCGTCGTACGGTGCATTGCTTTTTTTCAATCGCTTTCTGATATTCTCCATTATTCAAGGCTCTCACAAATTATTTATTGGTAGATAAACTTGTGCCGGTCACCGCGAGATTGAACTGGTTTTCGCGCAATCGTCAATCGAATGTGTTGTATTAAATACACGAATCTCTGTGGATAAATATCGAGCTGATAAATCGCACCTCGTGATCATCGCGAAATAAAGCAACGAAGGAAAAGGAAAAAAGACCGGACAGTCTGGATAGATACAAAAAAAAAATCATAAAAATGCTTAAATTCAGTTTTATTTAGACAAAGATATTTTCGATCAAATTATTTCGATCGAAAAATTTGATGAACTTTGCTGCTCCTTATGATCGATATAATTCAAACGCCCTTTATTCCTTGTACATTTTAACTCGACATGGCAAAAAACCTCTTTTCCTTTTTTGGACGATAAAGTGTGTGTGTTTCAACTCTCCTAGATCCAACTTTTATAGTTTATATATAATTCACCATTGTCATGGACAAGTATTAGGAAAAGAGCTTGATTTTAATTGCACCAGGGAATCAATTTTTGTTTTTCCTTGTACGAGTCTCTAAAATGATTCCTTAGCTCGCATTAGATAACCGGATATTTTCATGTATAAAACATTTATGCGTGTTGGCGCCTCTTTTCGTATTGTATTCATACACTCTTGTTCGTACTTGGTTCTACACTGCGAGGACTGCGCTATTGTATACGATATGCATGTATACGCATTCATGAGATCGATCTGCGGTTCAGGTACAACTTGGAATAATTTCTACGGTCAACCTTTGACGTCAGAGAAGGAATACGCGTGTGAGATTCACTGCGTACCTCCAACGAGACGGCGAAACTTTTGAATGGCAAAAAATCGATGTACACATATCCAATCTATGCATATGTATATTTATAGAGTGGCCATTTAATTTGAGACACCAGTTTATCGCCAAAATTTCCGAATGTAGCAAAAAATATTATCGCACGAAAGGGGAAACGATCGGGAAAACTTCGTTTCCGGGATATGATCCAGAGTGCTGCAGCGCTTAAGGGGTGAAACTTTTGAATGGCGGAAAATCAATGTACACCTATCCAATCAATGCATATATTTATAGAGTGGCCATTCAATTTGAGACATCTGTTTATCTCCAAAATTTCTGAACATAGCCAAAGATATTTTGAAAAAAAATATTATCGCACGAAAGAGAACATAATCGGGAAAACTTCGTTTCCGGGATATGATCCAGAGAGCTGCAGCGCTTAAGGGGTGAAACTTTTGAATGGCGAAAAATCAATGTACACCTATCCAATCAATGCATATATTTACAGAGTGGCCATTCAATT
This sequence comes from Heteropelma amictum, assembly GCA_959613375.1. Classification (NCBI taxonomy): domain Eukaryota; kingdom Metazoa; phylum Arthropoda; class Insecta; order Hymenoptera; family Ichneumonidae; genus Heteropelma; species Heteropelma amictum. The sequence goes on from OY390724.1 coordinate 6,256,330, forward strand.
TGAGACACCTGTTTATCTCCAAAATTTCTGAACATAGCCAAAAATATTTTGAAAAAAAATATTATCGCACGAAAGAGAACATAATCGGGAAAACTTCGTTTCCGGGATATGATCCAGAGAGCTGCAGCGCTTAAGGGGTGAAACTTTCGAATGACAAAAATCAATGTACACCTATCCAATCAATGCATATATTTATAGAGTGGCCATTCAATTTGAGACACCTGTTTATCTCCAAAATTTCTGAACATAGCCAAAAATATTTTGAAAAAAAACATTATCGCACGAAAGAGAACATAATCGGGAAAACTTCGTTTCCGGGATATGATCCAGAGAGCTGCAGCCCTTAAGGGGTGAAACTTTCGAATGACAAAAATCGATGTACACGTATCCAATCAATGCATGTATTTACAGAGTGGCCATTTAATTGGAAACACCTGTTTATCGCCAAAATTTCCGAACGTAGCCAAAAATATTTTGAAAAAAAATATTATCGCACGAAAGAGAACATAATCGGGAAAACTTCGTTTCCGGGATATGATCCAGAGTACTACAGCCCTTACGGGGTCATGTTACTGATTCGGTTTCCCTAAAAATGTTCCGCTCGGGAAATTCCGATATCAAAACCATGTACCACTCTCTGAAGTTGCACCGATGTATACAAAGTACGTGGGATACATGCTGTTACGTATGTATTAATTACTATAAAGAGTGTAACTCGCGTCGCGACTCTCTCATTACGATACAAATGCTATGACGTTGTTTCTCGACTCCCCGATCGCACTGGAACATCCATATTGATTTAATCATAGCAATCATTACATCTTTATTCATCACGAATAAGTCTCATTATAAGTAATATCTACTTAGAAAACTGCACAGTCATGCTCTCTCTCTGTCTCTCCCTTACTCTTTCTCTCTCTATTGTTGTTCGTTAATATTCGATACCTTCGACAGAAGAATTATTTCATCTTCGTCTTGTTCTTTCAAGTACAGACCATCAGCATTAAATTGTGTTCTCACGTAATCATCGTGGATGAAACGTTACTAGTCGGAATTCAGCGTGAGCCACATTGTGGCGACTTATTTCATGTTTTCCTCCGCGTGCTACAAATCGAATGGGTTTTCCCATTGCGCCAAAGTTCCGAGAGAAACGTGAAGCACGAAGATTCGAGGCGCACAAGATTCAGCATAGATCGCGTTATAATCTCATTCAATCATCGACCGGTTGGCTAACAACGTCAGAATATTCGAGACAAAAACAATGTTTACCTCGCGATAATTTGAAAAATAAATTGAAACTTGGTATTCAAGAGTGCGCTTTAATCACTCTCGTTATTGCAAATTTTCAATTAATGAACATTTACGTGCGGTTGATACATTTTTTATACCGTCATATTCGTTTATACGCTAAAAGTAAGTGAAATATTGAATATTTCAGCGAAAAAAAACAGCAGGTACGGAAAAATACGAGCTTTTAGCATAAAAAAAATTGCTCATAAAAATGAAATCCTGCGAGTGCGTGTTCGAAGGATTGTGACGAGATTTAAGACGATGCTGTTGTAATTTATCGAGACAAAACTTGCTGTGTCGACTTACGAGGAAGTGAAAACAAGCTTGTTGGTCGAGTAACATTTGGATTAACGATCGATATTGAAAAAGGATGTCATACAGTAAAAAATGATTTTTAAAAATAATTTACATCGCTGAAAATAGACGAGACACGTGTTTGAAAAATGAACAGCCTTGCCATGATATTTCAAGTGTTTGTTCGTACGCACGAAAATCACAAAAGCCCATCGATTCACGTGAAACCGTGAAATTGGATAATTCAAGTAATCTTGCAATGAAATATCGTTTTTCAACCTACCTTTGCGAATTTTCATTTCCAAATTTTATCGATCCAATAGTATACACTCAACGCCACTTTTCACGTATCGAAATTATTTTCTCGGGAAATGGGAAAATGACTGTCGTCAGTCGCAAAAAGACACCGCGAGGACAAAAACGCCAATGAACCGTTCAATGTTCGACGCCTCGCTTGCTCGACCTCCTCTTTTGTGGTAAAATGTCATTAAAAACACATTTTCGTTACACTGACTTTCCTCCTCGGAATGAAACATTTTTCGGGTCGAAGAAAAAGTTGTTGAGCAACGCCTATCGACACCTTCCTACTGTAATACTCGACGGTCTATATTTCTAAACGCGACGAAAATGCCGCTGAAAAAAACCACATACATATCCCTCATAGACAGCGAAAGATAGGGGAAAAAAATTCATTCAGTCATTGCATTCTCGCAATGTTAATTGAATTTCATGTCGAATTCACAGAAGAAAAAAAATCTGAATTTAACTGAGATCTGAAACGCCTCGATTTTGGAGTCTTATTTTGTTACTTGAGCCTGTTAAAATGGAGCCATACTTGTATACTTCTTCCTGTGTGTTAAAACCGGTGGATAAAAATAATTTTCAATTTCTGCTGCTGAATTAAACATTTTCTTTTAACGTACGCATGAAAAAATGAATAAATCGAGGATCAAGTATTAAAAACATTATGTAGCGTCTCAAATGTTCCTCCATGTGACTCACAACGATGAATCATTCGGGATGAAAATTATGCGTTTGTTCGCAGTACGTGTAAATAATAAAAACGTATATACGATAGCGAGAGTGTCGACGAGAATTGGTACGGATCGTTTAACGCAAATCTCGTCTCCCCGACTGGGCAATGACCCGATGTACTTTATTTATCAACTCTATTATGCACTGTTTCAGCTTCGGTGACCGTGTACGATCATCTCCTCGTTCACTAACGGTACGGAGCTTTCGATATACCGTACACGTCGTGACGGAGTATAACGAGGAGGTACACGGTATAGTATAAATTACGGTATCCGTCATTTCGCAATTTTACTTTTTTTCACTCGGATATGCTCCGAATCTGTAGCGTACCATCAAAAAAACAACGTTGGAAAAATATTTTTCAAACCCCATTCGCCTCTGCCCAAATAACTTGATACTTTTCCCACCTGAAGGAATTTCATGAATACAATAAGCGAGCGAGAAATAATTGAAAGTCTAAAAATTCAAAATAAAACCACGTTCTTCTTTCTCAGTGACTTTTCAGGTGGAATTGCGTTTTTTTTCGAAAAAATTCACGGGTTTAAATTGATCGATTTCGGTCTCTCGAATACGCGACATTTTTTTGGCATTTCGGATCGAAAAATGACGTCTTTCGGTACTTTGCGAACGTCTCTTTGATCAAGTCAAATTTCCGCGTGTTGCAAAACGCACATCGACTATAAAAATCTGATCGAAAAAGCGAGATTTCGGTCTTCGAATACGCGACATTTTTTCAGCATTTCGGATCGAAAAATGACGTCTTTCGGTACTTTTCGAACGTCTCGTTGATCATGTCAAATTTCGGTGTACTCCAAAATGCACATTGACCATAAAAATGTGATCGAAAAAGCGAGAGTGCTCGGAGATGTTTAATGCTGTAACAATAGTACAGAGACACGCGTTGTTAATTGTTTATTCACATAAATCGAAGAAGAGACTCGCTATTTCGATGTTTGGCGATAAATTATGAACCGAGCATGGATGGTCGAGGATGAATCGCAGATGAGATATAATAAATATGTATAATACGTTGACTTATCGGTAGGTGGACGTCCTGTTATCGCAGTGAACATCAAACGACCGAGGCCACAAAGATAATGAAAAAGTTTGAGAGAAGGAGCAATAAAACACGGAGTTCAAACGATTTTTTTTTTTCATACGTATACGCGCGTATGCATAATCACATAAAAAGTGGGGATGGAGTGCATCTCCACTTTTCCGTTTTAATGCTCGTCTATACCCACGATATATATGGTTTTCAGAATTTCTCTGCCGATGCTATAATACTCAATACTCTCTTCATTGAGAGAAATGGAAGACCCTGACAGTTTGAGCACCTCTGTTGACGGGTAAACAGGCTTTCGATGGCCAGAGGAAAAAAAACAGACAAGCTCAAACACTCCGCGTTTACATATTGCGCCAGGCTATGTGTATGTAAACGCACGGAGCCGGGTGAAGAAAAATTGCTGTATACACATTCATTACGCTCCTGTACAATTGCCTTGCGATCGTCCATTTACATGTACATATATGTATCTTTATAAATGCATGTATTTTCATCCATGTAGCATGTTATATATATACGTAGAAGCGAACAGGACTTTTTCGCACGCCTCTCTAGCCGAACGCGAGAGGGCGCGTTAGTTTATTCATAATTTTAACGGACATTCGGAGTCTAGCTGTAGAAATTCATATGCATCACCACAGAGTCGAAAATTTTCGGGCTGGCACTGGCCCCGATGATCATTTCCACAATGCATCGTTGCATTACAGTTTTGAACCGTGAGATACTAGTTTTTTTGCAGTTTATAGCCGCAAATCTCCCGAATGCGAAAAATAATCGTCTCCCTTATCGGGGCGGCCATTATGGAAGCGGATAATTATATTCATTCCGAAACACAGTCCGACCTGAATTGAGTGGAAACAGCGGGACGTGAATAAATAAAAAATTCAGCGAGAAACGTGACGACATTGCCGAAATAACGCGAAAGAATTTTGACGAGTCATTTTCAAAATCGGAACAAAAATGCGAAACTGACAGCTGTAGGATAGCGAACAGGACTTTTTCGCACGCCTCTCTAGCCGAACGCGAGAGGGCGCGTTAGTTTATTCATAATTTTAACGGACATCCGGAGGCTAGCTGTAGAAATTCATATGCATCACCACAGAGGCGACAATTTTCGGGCTGGCACTGGCCCCGATGATCATTTCCACAATGCATCGTTGCATTACAGTTTTGAACCGTGAGATTCTAGTTTTTTTGCAGTTTATAGCCGCAAATCTCCCGAATGCGAAAAATAATCGTCTCCCTTATCGGGGCGGCCATTATGGAAGCGGATAATTATATTCATTCCGAAACACAGTCCGACCTGAATTGAGTGGAAACAGCGGGACGTGAATAAATAAAAAATTCAGCGAGAAACGTGACGACATTGCCGAAATAACGCGAAAGAATTTTGACGAGTCATTTTCAAAACCGTAACAAAAATGCGAGACTGATAGCTGTAGGATAGCGAACAGGACCTTTTCGCACGCCTCTCTGGCCGAACGCGAGAGGGCGCGTTAGTTTATTAATAATTTTAACGGACATCCGGAGCCTAGCTGTGGAAATTCATACGCACCGACGCAGAGTCGAAAATTTTCGGGCCGGCACTGGCCCCGATGATCATTTCCACAATGCTTCACGGAGTTGCATTACGATTTTGAACCGTGAGATACTAGTTTTTTTGCACTTTATAGCCGCAAATCTCCCGAATGCGAAAAATAATCGTCTCCCTTATCGGGGCGGCCATTATGGAAGCGGATAATTATATTCATTCCGAAACACAGTTCGACCTGAATTGAGTGGAAACAGCGGGACGTGAATAAATAAAAAATTCAGCGAGAAACGTGACGACATTGCCGAAATAACGCGAAAGAATTTTGACGAGTCATTTTCAAAATCGGAACAAAAATGCGAGACTGACAGCTGTAGGAATAGTTACTCATCTTGACTCGTCTCTTTTTCTAAAATTAAACCATTGGGTATTAATTAACGGTATGAGGTATTGGTAATAGTAATAATGATAAAAAGGTAATTATTAAGGTACCGGCTATAATTAATATTCAATATCAGTTTTAAAACTTGTCACGTGGTCAGCATCAACTAATCTTATGGAATGATACTGCTATATGATTTCGAAAGGTTCGAATTCCAATAGTCCGATTACGCATCTGTTGTGCAGATTGTGCACGATCTAAATATTTTAAAAGATGTTTAAAAAGATGTTAAAAAAGAACCAATTTCTAGAATGTTTTTCCCTCAAATTATTTCGAATTAAAATGTTCCCTCACTCAGTTCATTCTTTCCAAGCGATATTTGGTCACAAATCAGCAAGAACGTTATGTCATTCGTCTAGACTCGTACTATCGAGAAGACACCGATTGCTCGTAAAATTGCAACATTCGTATCAGCAATGTAGATATGTATGCCTTTCGTGTAAACAACAGAGGCTCGAAAAGTTATTTTTAGTCTCTGATCGGAATACCATAAAATGTATTTTTAAATATCCCATAGACAGTATGTGCTGTCATTGGGTGCGCCTGCTTACTTTAAATGGACGTGATATTGCGGGAGCGAAGGTTTGTCAGTACGCGTGGATGTTACATCGTGGAATTACATGTGCCTTTCAACAGCATTTTGCATAAAAATAGTGTTCAATGGCCACTGGAACTTTTGACAATGAAAATGTGACTGACAAGCGTCAACTTTGCACGCTAGTCAGTCACGGAGCCTAGCGAATGATTGTGGTCATTTAAAAAACTATTTACGAAACACAAAATGATTTTTACACGTGTCAGGGAAACGTTCGCGAAAGAAAAAGACGAATCTATTTCAAGACTGAAGTTCCTGTCGCTATAGTACCTGGCGTTACAGGTACAAGGCATTCCTACGACAGGATTACGATTTACAATTACGATAGTTGATGATTTTTCGTACATTTTTCAAAATTAGCAATCGGAATGTCGAAACGATGGCAAAATTCCGAAAAATCCATGTGTTTTCGGAAAAATCAATAGGGTGAATGTACTTGTCTCGAAACTCTTGATGAATTTGTTTGATACTGGTTGTTACTCGCGATTTTGTCCACGTGGTAGAAACTTTTGTAGAAACTTGCATTTTTTTTATGACGTACGTTTTAATAAATATGTAAATCAATGACAGCGAAATATAGTTATGAGAGTGGGAATTGATTTAGAAAATTCGGGCCCAAAACATATCGACGAAAAAAAGGATTTTCATAGAGGAACGCATGTCCCTACTTGAGACGTGAGCTATCTTTTTGCCAAACTTTATCAATGCAAAGTTTAGCGGTTTGGCCCTAAAAAAGTAAGAAACCGTTACTTTTGTATTTATAACATTGGTATGGACCAACGAAAAATGAGATTCCAAGATTTTATACGAATTTTTTTCAACGGTACATTGATAACTTTTTAATATTGTTATTATCTGAAATAAATAATGCGCTGGTCCCTTCCGAGTGACTGATTTTTTTCAGATTTTTGTGCCACCGTTTGGTGTTGACATTTTCAATGCCAATCTTCATTGAAGTTGGCATTGTACCTCCAGATCATGGTGAAATTTTGATTGAAAAACCTGCGAAAAAGTCTCTGCGCCAATTCACCCGGCGCATGGTGGGAGAAGCGCTTCGCCAATCGCGCAGAACGAAATGCGCAACTTCGATATAAATAATAATTCGAGGTCGCGATGGACATATTGATATTGAATCATTGATAATTAATGTAACCTGAAACGCCTCGTATATACACACTCTTTGCCTTATCTTCTCTCACTTGGAAATCAATAGATCGACGCTCAATTTTACTCGTATCTTCCAACAGAAGTATCACGATTAGGCTCCGTGAAACGATTATAAAACAGCGTACTTTATCGCACACGAATTTCGTACACACATGTATATCGATGCCCCAAAAATATTCGATATTATTTATTCACTCGGTGTCAAAAAGTTTGTATGTACTGAATTAAAAATCCTGCAAAAAATAATTTATCGGTCAATCGTGACAGATGGGATTTATTTTTTTTTCATGAAAAGCTTTGTAACACGGCAAAAAAAAATTTATAAACACGCATTTTTGTAGAAAATGTTGTGCTGTATAGCCAATCGGTCAGGAGTTTCGTATGAGTCCAACGATTGCAAGAGTTTTACACGTTTAAAGTTGATTTCTGCAATCAACTTTGAACCCGTATAACTTTTAAACCGTTAGTTCAAAAGCCTTGAAGCTCCCGAGTAATTTTGCAGAGCATAAAATTCGCTACAAACGTGCTTATTTATAAAACAAAATTTCCCTTATGTCGAGTAAGATTACAAGGGTGTAAAAAAAACTTTCCATGCTATTGGCATAAAAACTGTCCTCTCCCCAGGATTTTTTATTCAATATATTCCACAACGGTCAAGTTTAAAAAATCGACTACTTTCGGCGCGATGTAATATAACATATCGTTGAACGCTGCTGTTTGCTTTTGCTGCAAACGCTAATGCTAATGTCCGACAATATTTTTATCGAAGATCTATACAAAGATTGTGTCAAAATATGCTTCCTGAAGGTATTTTTTTGTAATCTTAACGCGGAATTAAAAGGCATTACGCGGAATTTATAAACGGCAACATTTTTTCGAATAAAATCTTCGCATCCGTAGCCTGTTAGTTTTCACCCCAATGACTATTTGGAAATATTTGATTAACGTTGAGAATAAATAAAAGCCGATAAACTTGCGCGCAAATTAATCATAGCGATATTTACATTTCGCAAACAATTCTCTAATACATTCTCGATGATTAAAAATCATTGCTGGAACTTGAGCACGAGCACGATCGAAATTAATCGCTCTTTTTCCAGCAGACTTAAACAACAAAAATGAGAAAAATAAGTAAAAATAAATATCAACGTATCTGGTCTTTGATATTGCTACAATAATGATATGTTATCTGGTAAATATTTTTCTCAATGTCAGTTACATTTTTTATCGGTCTATGTTCATCGTATAAAAAACGTTTTACTTTCTCAAACACGGCAAGCGTATGGGTCGGATTTGTAAATCGTATAGCTGATTTGTTTGCGATGACGCGTGACGTGACGCGAAAAATGTAGCAGTATTGTGTTCGCGATTATACGTTATTAGCCTTTTTTCTTACCGATTAAGGCGTCACGCTAAAGTAAATATGCTACGAAACGGGTATCGGTGGGGAACAGCATTTTTACCTCGTGTATGCTAACGACGTGCCACGTGCGTCGATTAATCAAGGAAATATATCGACAGGAATTGACGATATATTTTTTTGAGCGTTTAAAAAAGATAGAAGGTCGTTTAAGGCCAAGTGTCTTTATTGCAAAAATATGGGCGATAGAACTCGCTTGGTAACAAGACTCCATATACTCCGAATTTGGATAGATAATCAAACAGATAACGGGAGATACGAAAGATATCGTTATAGACTCGAGTGTGTACACGTTTAACGAGTCATCATCTTTTAAAGTTACATTGCACGCATACTTATGGAACACCCGAGTATCTCGCACGAGCGGGAAATCAATTTGCCGGCCTTTTTTTTTTGCTGTATCATTCGGAAGATCGCTCACACGAATTATTTTCTTTACAGCCGCAAAGTTGTGAGATTGATTTTTTTTTGCAAATGTACTATAATGCATTTTTCTGTTTTATAAAAAAAAATCGCTTTGGTGAAGTTCTGCTGCATTTTCGATAGGGTTCAATTACAATCTCCATGTCTGCTGTCATTTCTAGATCCGCGATGAAGTAATATCGATTTAATTTTCGAATCTTTTTCATTTATTTTTCAAAGACTTTTGATGAAACGAATGTCGCCGGATTTTATGAAAACGATTGTCTTCTATCTAGTGACGTTTACGAGTCTGTATTGGTCGGGTGGAGAAAAAAGGTTGGATAAATCGCATTGGAAAACGGACGAAATATCGGAAATTTATCCACACAAACGTTTCCAGCATTCACCGACGTATACACGGTTTATACACGTATTGAATAATCTTAATTGCTGGCACAAGAGGATCGAAATTGAGGAGTGGGGAGGGAATAGCGATAAAATACACGTGCTCTTGTTCTTTCACAAATTCACTAGGGGCCCAATGCCGGTAAGCCTCTCTTGTCTCAATATTGACTCTCTCATCGAGTGCGCACGTTACTACCTACGTAAATACACAGAGAGTGCGATATTCCAGCACAGAAAACGAGTGAACACGAGATTAAATGCTTCGAATTTAGAACAGAAGAATTGATGTGTATTTTGGCTACGAGATTGTAATTTAGATCTCACAACCACTCTCGCTCACATCTACGTTCGCGCGTTTTCAGTTTCGCCCGTCTCGAAATTATATTATTCTTTTTTAACCATTTAAAAAATCATTCCATGCAAACAATTCGGAACCACCTGAATCTTGAACCTCGAATAATAAAAATCCATTGAATAAAAATCCATTGAATTTTTATTATCTCAAAAAAAATTGGCAAGATACACAAATTCCTGTATTGACAGAATATACGTAAGTAATATCTCTTACACACATGTACGATTTTTATATCCATTCATCGAAAATTGCAGCAATACCTTCGCGAAGTTTGGTCCATTATTTATGGGAAATACCGTCGACCATATTTCATTCGTTTTAGCCAAATACGGTCGTGCTCCCTTTCCTTATTTTTGAGAATATTAGAATTTAAAAAAAATCAACCCTTGCCTCGAGACGTGCCCTCGTGCTCTCATCGTGCGCGTTTCGATCGTCGCGAGTGCAAGTGGAAAGTTCCCTCGGGGGGCAATGCATCGCTTATTGACGCGATAGTTTATGCATTGATCAAATCGGCAGAGATGACTACATGTATGCCATGGGAAAAGAGAGGGCGAGAGAGACGAAAATAAGAATAGAATCCGAGAATAAGGCGTGTCAAGTCATACCGGACTTTGAACCACATACTATTTTATCAACGTTCAATCTTTGCAGCAACATTATAAGGGTTCTATATCTGTCTTTTGCTGTATAATTTTCACATTTAACAAAGCGATGCTGGTTTTTTCTATTTCATTAATCTACAAAATATGGCACTTTTCTTTTCAAACAAATATATTATGTATACACATAATATCAAGTTTTGAGGGTAATATCTCGGAATAATCAACATGGAACGTGAATTTTGAACATTTTAGCGAAAGTACAAAAATCTGAAGAAAAAAACAACCTGCAAAAGGTCGTCACGTTCATTTGGAATTCCAATAACATTACAAAATTATCGGCATATGGTTGAAAAAAAATCAGAAAAGCCAAGGGAATCCGGAGGCGTAATTTTCTTTTCGCATCGAATAAATTCATTTATTTTCCAAAATGTGGGCAAAATGTTGGATTTTCCAGAACGGAGATGTTTAAGATCAGAATCTTGATTAAGACTGAGATGATTTGGGAGAAGAGTGTTTGGGAATTTGAAAAAACGAAGAAAAATGATAATCATTGTCCGGCTGTTTGAAAAAATGTTGTTAATATTCGGGAGAGAAAAGAGAGACAAAAATGCGAAAACCAAGGCTTGGAGAAAACCCGAGGGTGAATGAATAGGCGCCGAGAGTCTGTTAATCGATTTATTTCTCGCCTCGCTCGTGTCAATTGCTTGTCGCGATTATTAACAAGTGATAGAGGCGATGCGAAGAGTTGTGCGATGTTTTGATAACAAATTTGACACCCATTTACGCCGAAAACAGCAAATGTTGGAATGTATTTTTCAAAAAATCTCGTTCGAGCCTGACTTCACTCTGATCACACGCAAGTTAAAATATCGCTGAGCCAAAAACGATTCAATATATATTCTAAAGAATGAAAAGTTTGTGACGAATTCTGTAAACGCCATTTCATTTCAGACTCGGCAAACGTTGAGAATCGAAGGGAGGAGGATGGAATGAAAAAATGATTTTTCCTTCACAGAAAAAGATCGCCGGAGATTGACGATCGTTAGTTTTACATTGAAAAGACCTTGAGACGCTTCAACGTCCTGGCACAGACTTGGACCATCTATAAAGTAACATTGCAGGGCTGGTCCATTGCCAGTCCTTGTTTCAGAGATCGAGGTAATCTTTACTGAAACTTTGACAAGAATATTACGAGACAACGTGTCTTGTTCGAAAAAAGTGACGTGGTATATAGGAATAAAAAAAGACGTGGAAATCTGAAAGGAACATTTGATTTTATCTATGATTTTCCGTCGTCCAACGGGGAATTTTTACTCTGATGATTCCAATTTCTAATTGATTATCCCAGCAGAGGTAAGATTATCATTTTTTTTACGCGTAGAAGCAAAGAAGAATAGCTCAGCATAAATTGAGTACATCGTATTACACGTATTTCAGTAAAATACAGTAAAAAAAGACGTCCAAACCCGAATTTTTACTCCGATGATTCCAATTTCTAATTGATTATCCCAGCAGAGGTAGGATTATCATTTTTTTTACGCGTAGAAGCAAAGAAGAATAGCTCAGCATAAATTGAGTACATCGTATTACACGTATTTCAGTAAAATACAGTAAAAAAAGACGTCCGAACCCGAAAGGAACATTTCATTTTATCTATAATTTTCCGTCGTCCAACGGGGAATTTTTACTCTGATGATTCCAATTTCTAATTGATTATCCCAGCAGAGGTAAGGTTATCATTTTTTTTACGCGTAGAAGCAAAGAAGAATAGCTCAGCATAAATTGAGTACATCATATTACACGTATTTCAGGTAAAATACACCAAAAAAAGACGTCCAAACCTGAGAGGAACATTTCATTTTATCTATGACTTTCCGTCGTACAACGGGGAATATTTTTACTCTGATAATTCCAATTTCTAATTGATCGTTTCGATGTTTATCGTTATTGGAGATGGCTAGTAGGTAACGGAATCATTGAAAAAATGAATCGATCTTTTTCGAAATAGCCGCGATTCTAAATATTTACCGAAAATTCAAAGGGAAACACCGCCGAAGAAGAAGTTACGGTCAGATAATCAAAGTTGTGTCAATCGAATGCACGCTTTGGTCGTTCGGTTTGGACTCCGAAGATGTGCATCATTGATTCCCGTCTTTATTGTCATAGCAACGAATGCAGCTATACTTGTGCGACTGTAGCATCACACATGTGCAGCAAATTATATTTTCACGCCTTATACATCGCAAACATACGGGGGATTCTACGTAAAATGCCTATATAATTTCCCTTTCGACCTCGTACAAGCAAATTATATTTTCACGCTTTATAGACCGCGAACATATGGGGGATTCTACGTAAAATGCCTAATTTCAATCTCGTACAAAAATCGTCTGTTCAATTCATGCTCAAGTTACAATTTTTCGGATGTTTTTAAATTAACAAAAAAAAATTCAAACGACCCACTAATAACTATTTCTTTCTGCTATTTTTTAAAATTTAAAAAACGCTTCTTATTTTCTCTTTTTCAACGGTTTATCAAAAACTGTTTAATTTCGTTATTATTCGGAATTCCTGTGCAAAGGTATCTTCCGGATGATTTTTTTTTTTTTCCTGACTTTTCCAGCGTTATGAGGTATTAAACATTTTGATTCCGTTTTACAATTTCTGGAACGATATCTCTCGCATACTTCCTTTTGTGAATACTTTCGTGAAAGTGCAATAATTTTTCGAGTAGCCTCACGAGGTTCTCCTCCGTATTCTCGTGTGTATCTGTATTTACAGCAAGTATCCGGGTTAGCCAAATCATACAGGGTATGATTTAAAAAACCGCAGAATGCACAAATTTTATGATTCTAGAAAAACCAAAAATTCAAATTAGCGCTTTCGTCAACTTTGAATTTGTTGTCTCGAGTTTGGAAAAACGCAACGCCGATTTGAAAATAACGTCACGTAGACTTACGTGACGGAACCTGGTGCATAAAAAAGTTATTGAGGCATCGTTTGTTGGTGAGATTCGCAGTCGGTGATGCGAGAATATATGAAATTAAAATATGTAAGAATAATCGGGAAAGAGTGTGAAAGAGTTGTCGGGGCAGGAGAAGGAGGAAAGGGAGAATTATCCGCGGGCGATAGTGCAATTATTTATGACAAATAGCGTCAACAATGTGTTAAGTCTCTTGAGGGACGAAGTTCAGCTTGCAATTAGACTGACGTTAACTGAACGTGTTGTGGTGTGAAATTATCTGCTCGACTTTGATTCTCAAATATAAAGAACATTTTATTTATTATAAGAACAATAATGAATTATCGTTTTCATTGTTATTTCAATTATATAAGATACGTATGACCGATGAAGCGCGAATCGCGTGATCAACGTTATTGATATTTTGAATATACGTTTTTCAAATCAGACTCGTGGTTCCAAATTTTGTTGCAATTTATCGTGCCATTTTGGAGAAATCGAAAATTGCGTTATTGAAGCGCTGATGCATAATGCAACGTTCGATACATCGGAGGCGACGTCTCCGATGCTGGGACAACTTGTTTTTGTTGAATCCACGATGACGAAAAGAAAAATCGAAATAATTTTCATTGTTGATCGAATGCAATGCTGATTCTTGTTATTCTACAATTACGTTGTCGAACGCCGGCTAGTGTTAATGCGTAATTCTTGGAAGGTAAATTACGAATTCCTGAAAAATGGCGGTGCAATTTTTCGATTTGGAAATAATCGTTTTAAATATAACGCGAATGACGTTTCGAAATCGATCCAAAAATCGTTGGAGAAGACGATTGATGCTCGTTTCATCTTACTTTAACTTCGCAAAACGGCGGGACACGGTTGACCTTTGTGGATCCTCACCATTCGTATTAATTCAAAAAAAAATCACTGCCATACGAGTAATGCATCAAGTGCAATGATAAAAAATAGATTTTTCAATTCAAAAAACTCGAAATAGTTTTTACCATTCTCACCATTTGTATTAATTCAAAAAAAAAATCACTGCCATACGAGTAATGCATCAAGTGCAATTATAAAAAATGGATTTTTCAATTTAAAAAACTCGAAATAGGTTTCATCGTTGATCGAATGAAACGCCGATTCTTCCTACTCTGTAATTATATTATCGAACGCCGGCTAATGTTAATGCATAATTCTTGAAAGGTAAATGACAAATTCCTGAAAAATGGCGGAGCAATTTACCGTTTTGGAAATAATCATTTTAAATATAACGCGGATGACGTTTCGAACTCGTTTGAAAAATCGTCGGAAAAGACGATTGATGCTCGTTTCATCGTACTTTAACTTCGCAAAACGGCGGGACACGGTTGACCTTTGTGGATCCTCACCATTTGTATATTAATTCAAAAAAAAAATCACTGCCATACGAGTAATGCATCAAGTGCAATGATAAAAAATAGATTTTTCAATTCAAAAAACTCGAAATAGTTTTTACCATTCTCACCATTTGTATTAATTCAAAAAAAAAATCACTGCCATACGAGTAATGCATCAAGTGCAATTATAAAAAATGGATTTTTCAATTTAAAAAACTCGAAATAGGTTTCATCGTTGATCGAATGAAACGCCGATTCTTCCTACTCTGTAATTATATTATCGAACGCCGGCTAATGTTAATGCATAATTCTTGAAAGGTAAATGACAAATTCCTGAAAAATGGCGGAGCAATTTACCGTTTTGGAAATAATCATTTTAAATATAACGCGGATGACGTTTCGAACTCGTTTGAAAAATCGTCGGAAAAGACGATTGATGCTCGTTTCATCGTACTTTAACTTCGCAAAACGGCGGGACACGGTTGACCTTTGTGGATCCTCACCATTTGTATATTAATTCAAAAAAAAAATCACTGCCATACGAGTAGCGAATCAAGTGCAATGATAAAAAATAGATTTTTCAATTCAAAAAACGCGAAATAGTTTTCATCGTTGATCGAATGAAATTCTGATTCTTCCTACTCTGTAATTATATTATCGAACGCCGGCTAATGTTAATGCATAATTCTTGGAAGGTAAATTACAAATTCCTGAAAATTGCCCGAGTCATTAAAGTTTCAAGCCGTCATTAGGAAAAATGACAGCATCGTATGTCACCGATGTTTTCGAAAATTCATGCTACAGCGATTGCTCCTTTTCATGTAACTTTCTTTTTCACAAAGAGGGCTGTTTACAGGCATCGAAATCTATCGACCGAACATTCCGAGTTGCGAATATTAATCGTACAGAATCGTCATCGTGTACGCAGCCTAATTTTTCGAAAATTCTACTTTTTTTCCAATCCAAAATTGCAAATACTCCAAATTGTGGCGACACAAATTTGTACTACAATATTCTTGCAGTTATTCCCTAGATCGTTATGGATATTACTACATAAAATCGCTCGCACAGTCTTCAACTTGGTTTTTAAAAATTTTGAGCTTCCAAAGCAGCGAGAAATACCGAGCACGGTGTACAGTTTTTCTCACCTTGTTAAATTGATTCACGACTCGGTCATCTAACGCTCTCTGTCAATAACAAACCGCGACACACGCTCAAGAAGTTTCAACCGAATAAGCGAGTGCAAAAGTGACTTTACGCGTACGCTTTTACGACAATATTTTTTTTTCTCAAAAAACCAAACTATCGTCGCTATCCTGCGATTCATATATTTTTTTACAAAGCGTTCCAGCTGTTTAACGTTGAATCGATTTGATTCGAACGCCAATTTGATCAATTATTCAACAATAGTCCTCGATTAATCGCAAATGCCCGACGAAGACGTCTTTGAATGTCCACTTTTACGTAACAAGCTATTTTTCAGAATACATTTACACCGCGGTAAAATGTATTTCGTTTCCTTTTAAAAATGTGTGTGTACGGGGCATTCCATGCCAACTCAACCTAAGATGAAAATCGGCATTTTTAAATCCGTTTTTCAATTCAAAATATCTCGGATTCGTAGTAAATTTCAGATTTTCTGACACCCGCGAACGGCCTACGTTTCATTTGTTTTTTTCTTTCGCATTTATCGTCAAATGGAAATACCAATTGGACTAAACTTCCTACGGAGAGAATACTTTGAAAAACAACCGCGGTATCGAGTTAAATACCGCATCCCCGATTGCAAAAAAATGTTCGCTAAAAAGTCACTCAAAAAAATGTAAACAACGACAAGATTTATACGCCCTTTTGCCTCTCGAGAACCAAGAGGGCGCATATTTTTCTGTACGCTCTTTCAGCATTAGAAACGTGATATGATACAATTAAGGGGAGTAAACGGAGCGTATAACGCATTGCGCCAGAGCGAAGGGCAAAAATGGGTTACTTGCAGATATCGCGACGTTGAATGAAGTGGTAAAAATGCTTAAAACTTCTTAAAATTAGTCGGATTTTTTTTCAAACTGTGAATGCCCTATACGTGTCGTTTTATATATTTAATATCGCGTCGTCGATCTCGAAATCCACGAATCTCGAAATCCACTTTATCCTTTTAAAAAAACATTGTGATTTGGACCACTCCCAGCTCATCAAGTAATAAATAAACTAGCTGAGTAACGTCCCATATAAATGTGCTAATAAAAATTTAGTTGTTTTTAATTGCTCCTCATTCACTTTTACTACTTTGAGACTTTACCTTCTTGGCTAAAAAAAAAACATTGCGCGTATTACAAAGTTCCCGCTCCGGACCCTAATCACACATTTGTATTTCGAGTGTATAATCTTGACACGTTTTTCTTGTTTCACATGGTTGCTTTCGAGAAAAAAAAAACAATATACAGGAAGGAATGCATAATCCTAATACGGTTCCAAAAATTACAAGTACTTTATCATCTTCTTTTTTGTATATGAAAAAAACGGTAAATTTAAATTCAAAGTAACAATTTGCTCGTTTTATCAAGCAGAGTTTCAGAGTTCCGCGTTGCTAACTTTTCGAATCTAGCGCAGAAAACACCGATTTCCCGCCCTAAGGCAGGCGTTCAACGCGAGCGACCGAATATTCGTGGCATTCTAACCTTCAACTAACTGAATTTTTGCTGGGCTAGCGGTCTAAAGTTGTTTCATTTTAAAAATGATATTCTACTGTAATTCCATAGATTTAGTCAAATTTTTTAATTTACAATGTACAATGGAAGTTCGAGGTATTTATTCGATCTCGAAGTAATATTCTTGTAAATAATGGTTAATGCAAATGTAACTCGGGCTCATTTTCCACTCCCGCTTTCGGCGAACGATCCATGCATAATTTTTAATATATGCGGACACGTTCGATACAAAAACACCGCTCATCTTTCCGCGAGTTAGTTTTTTCTGTAAACTGGTTTTGTAGATTACTTCTTCGTGTGTGAAACACGTGAAATTCTTTTATCGTAATTTCAAAGATTTATTCACATTGAAATAAATACGAGAAGAACGAACGAAAACAAATGAGCGATTATCGATTTAGCAGCTGCTGGCGATGCGCGCGCAGGTAATTCTTCCCCCCACCGCCCCGACCGTTCGACGGCAGTCTATGAAAATCGCGCACACTCGCATCGTTATGTGATTTTCCTTAATCTTTCCTTGATACTCGATCATTTGCAAACATTTATATTTACATTATCACGCAGGGTACAGGTCATCATGTTCCTCGTTGTCATTGTCCGCGGTACGTTTTCGTTTGTTCCGTGGAGGGTTTTTTTTGAGGTTGTAAACGATGATGTATAGCTTGTCAGCCATATTGGTTTAAAATACCGTAGGCAACTGATCAGGCGCAGAAACTCTCGTTACTTCGCACTCAAAGATAGGTTCATGCGGCAGGGCTATCTGCACGTCGATTGCTGCTTATATGTATGACCGAACCATCGTGAAACTTCTCCACGGCTGTATGTATTTGCCGCTCTTAAACCACGAAGAGATAAAATAAGAGATAGCTCGTTCACTTACCGGCCGTGGCCTTAAAGTGTTTCCCATGATGCCTCCGGTGTTTCTTCACCAAAAGCCGGTCTTTTAGTAACATAACGTCGACGTATGTAATAATTCGAGGCAATTATCAGTTTGCCGGCGCGATTTGTTTTTATACGCATTATCTTATTGCGAACCGTACGGCAGCCATTTGCCCTCTACCTTTTTGCTACGACGGCCGAGACAAGTTTCCACACACAACATATACGTATCTATATACGAATTGTACTCTCTCTTTCTCGCATATTTCTCGTTCAGTAGCTTGCTTGCTTGCTTGCAGCCACTCTACGAGCTTTGACGTCATTGCAGGGACGTACATAGTAAAACTACACGCGTGAGCATCTGTATTGCCACGATTTTTGTTTTCATTTTTTCTGCAACGAAGAATATCGATGCCAAAATTTTCCGCATCCACTGCTGTTTCAGAATATATTTACGTTTTTATTTATACCACGGTATGCGCGTAATGTATAAACCAGGAAGCTTCAAGAAAAAACTGCTTTACCGACAGAGATGAGAGGCGTGCATGTAAACAGTCACCGCGACTTGGAGTGTAAGACGTTGATTTTTCTCGTGATTTGCAGCGATTAACGAAATGCAATGACGATTTCAGCAACTTTCACTCGCTCTCGATGGGAAATTTATTTCATTTGATAAGAAACCCGAGTTTTGAGCAAATACTTGTTTTTTATCTGAAAAATCGGTCAAACTTTCGTCAAAATCACAAAAAATACACACTGTCTTGCACTTCGAGTGTCGTTCGACGTATGCATGTATGTATGAATATTGATACGCATGTATCTATCTATGATCGAAAACAATGGGGAAAATACATCGCAAAAAAAGTGTAGCGCGCATCGAGAGCAATGCGATTTACGATGATTCACTACGAATAGGTGCGAAAAAAATTTCGCGGAGGGAAAATCCGCATGCAAGATACACAAGAGATTTCCACGAAGTCGATCTTCGCAAGATGAAAAATGATTTCTATTTAAATCATCGTGAAAAATTTTTTTTTTATGATGCGTCAGTGACCGATCGTACAATCTTGATACGTCATAAATATTGGAAGCTAAAAAGTTTTCAGAGTAATGTGACTTGTAACTGTTCGCTGTGAATTGAAAGACGGTCATTAAGTTTAATTAGTACACTTACGTAAACATTTTTTGTAATATGTCGTGATGAAAAATTTTGTGGAGCTTACCATAATAACGCGTATTCATCAAAGTGTAATGATTGGGGCATAGGCTGCTAATTATAAGCTATTATTGAAGCACGTATTGTATAAACGTGTATGTAATATTTACTTGTGTTTATATCACGTTGAAAGGTTCCCATCGATTCACAATTTATCTCCCCGTCACATTTTCGTTTGCTCATACAGACTACAGGTCCAAAGTTGCCGGACGAGGGTATATTGTATTATCAAAAATGAAAAAATCCGTCGTGTTTGCCCCGGAGTTTACAAATAACAAAGAAAATTTAGAAACTTTGTGGGGCTATTTTGAACAGCTTTTTCAATCAACAGACAGGCGACTCAATGACAAACATCTTTGTCCGAAGAAAATTGAACGTGTTTAATTATTCCATGCAATACGCGATAGTACAGTAGGTCTTTAGCTGAGGCGTCTATGTAATCACATAGACTTTTTAGGCTCGTGTCTTTTGACTTTCGTCAATAATTCAATCCCAGAGGAATTTTCGCAAGTCTTCGAAATAATAATTGGACGACGGTTTTGCAATCTTTCACGATTTTAACCAAAGTTTGTATTTTCTTGAATACTCTTTTCAAGGACATGTGAAAAATCGCACTCATGGTACGCAAAATGCGATTTCGACGAATAAAAAAGGCGATGGTCACAAAAACCGTTAGTTGTCAGCAATATTTACCTTTGCGTCCTATCGATATTACGCGGGCATTAAAATTTCGTTCCATCACCGAAGGGTCAGGTTAGCCCCTCGTTACGAACTGTACCGTTTGCGCACATTTCCGTACTTTGAATCTCACTCACGACACAAAATTGTTCATTTTTCAATATTTATTTATTCATTTTTCATTTCATTTATTAGACGTTTCGACAAATAGTGAAGTCATCACAGAAGCATCAATATTATCATTATAATCATTTAAACTACAATATTTGTAAATGTATCATTTTTTTCTTCGGTTAGCGCAGTTAATATTGCAATGATCGAGTACAAAATGATTTTTTCAAACTTTTAAAGCTTAGTATAAACTGTATAAAGCACTGTTACATGTTTATGTATATCGCTCGCGAATTTGCATATCCACGAATACACGTGACACGACGATCGTATGCGCACACGATATTTGTGAACGTGCAAAGACCGCGTTACTCCTTCGTTTTTTTTTTCTTTCGTTAATTAGGTAATTTTTTTCTCCTTTTTTCTTAGTACGTAAGTCGCAGCGACGGTAACCGTTTGCAGCTATTTTCCGAATAAACTAGGCGAGAATTTGGCACGAAGGAAAAAGGCGAGAAAGAATCCCGATGTTATTGGCATCGTTAGAAGATACAAATTGTTTTCCTTCGTAACATTCTCTCGCCGGTAGTACGTTCCGCTGGTAGATTCCTTCACTCGTTTGTTCAATTCTTTTCTCTTTTCGTTAGCGTAAATTTTTATTTTTTCAACGAAGCCAACATATCAACATCTGATTATCATTAGGTTTATTTTTCCTTTCGCGACAGAGAATGTCGATTTTTTTTGTTTAAATTTAATTTCCTTTACTAACGAAATGCGTCATAAGCATAAAATAAGATTTCTTTCCTTCGTTTAATTCTATAACACGGTTCGAGGCCCTTGGTGACACTTTCGCCCGTTGATAATACATCGAGGATAAAAAATGGCGAAAATAATCATCGTGCACACAATCTTTTTGTAACGTACGTCAAGATGATGACGGAAAAGATGATGAAAGGTTAACGAAAAAGAACCGTCGATACGACAGTAATATGGAGGCAAATAAAAAGTATCTTAATCGTAGAAAATTAAACGGTCCGTTAAGCTGTATAGAGATCGATAATTTTCGTGCACACAAACGAAAAATAAACAAAGCCACATATTTATATCAATCACACTCGTTACGACTACGTCGATTTTTTTCCCTTTCTTTTTGCAAAACCGCGTCATCATCAATGCCATTGTCATTTCTTTTGCTTTGTGCTCCCCGATACGAAAATTAGATGGCGTCCCCCGTTTGCTTCCGAAAGAAAGTTGGAAAAAAATAATGCTCGAAGCTAAATTAGGCTGAGGACTTTTCACGCTCCATTTTATCGTGCTCTCATTGAGCACCTTCGCTCGTCGTATTCGCGTGTTTCTTTGCCATCGATGATACATCAGCGATTTAAATCCTCTTCGTATTACGTGATTTTTTTTTTCTTTCATAATATCTTTCGAAGATTTTTGGCCAAACATTTCTAAAGCTTTATTTCATAATCGAGCGAAGACGGAAGTTCTGGGGAGGAGGGTGGGAACTCTCTTTTAGCATGACGACGAGAAGTTATCCGAAATAGTGTGATTTTTCTTTTTTGCTTTTCTTGCAGGCCCGCGTGCTTAACCGGAGCTCGATGTTTCCTTCTCCACCGGTAAGGCACTTTTCTCGTCGACCTTGTTGTTCTCCTGGCCAGCCAAGAGTGCTCTGTTCTGCCTCACGAGCTCGGCACGCCTCTCCTTCAAGCACGAACATGGGAAAAACGCTGTTGTATTCATCATACTCGAAAATTTCTTTAAATTACTCGGCGTGGAAACCGCGTTTCCGGAGTCTTTGGGTTCGTTGATATTATGCGATAAGAGTAGCCGGTAAAACTCTGATAAATTACGAGGAAATGGGGGAAGAAAAAGGGAACATTTCAGAAAAATATAGAAAAAAACCAGTCATCCCCAAAATTTTTGGATTCCCTCTTCGAAAAGATCGCGAAAGTATTCCGCTATATTCGAGAGCTGGCGCATTAGTCGTCAGTTTTCCCGTTTAATTAACGCGAGAATTAGGACCTTTTTTGTGTCTCATTTTTCAAAAATAAATCCACCGCGTTAGAGCATTACATTCTCTAAAAAAATGTCGTGCACATGTTCGACTATTCTGAAATTACGTAAAGGCCGAGAAATGGCCGTAAATTTTCGATTTTAATACGTATTTCAATGCTTTTATCGAAACAAACCTGCCTACACGATAAAATAATCCAAAAAATATATATAAAATCGGGAAAATACGAGACTAACTTTCAAGTCGTTTTCCCCACGATAATCGAATGGAAAAACTCACCGCTGCGCGCCAGCTCCGGGATAAAGGTACGAAAAAAATCTCTTTGCAAGAATTGAGTAAAAAAATTAGCACAGTTTGGGGGGTGGTTTCAAAAATTGGAAAATTGCAGATTTTAAACCACCCCGTATCTGCAAATGTGTAAATTTATACATACACATGTATGAATTTTTTGGATTCAGTAAAGATTACAAAAGTATAACGATGGGCAATTTTTTAAAGTTTTTGGTTCAACTGGAAGGGACTGTAACAAAATTATCCAACAAAAAAATATCGGAGAAAGTACGACCGTTTCCTACGCGAGCTTTTCTCTCTCGGTGAAAAAAACAGTTTGACACCGCACGAGGCTCGCATGAGGATAATTCCTCAAAATTGACTCAATGGCCTGTGAATCGAAAATAAATCCTCTGCCAAGGCTACCTTCGTATTGATCGTTGCAGTCGTACTTTCTCGATATAATATAATATAATATAAAATAAAAATAAACATAACACTAACTCTATCCGTCTAACATCGATCACTAAAGCTTGCACGAAAACGAACGAAAAACGAAAATGGCGATTTCAAATGATACTAAAATTGTGCGTCGGTCAAATTGCATTTGCCTATCTAATGAAATTTCTCCCAACGTAAAAACAAAGCTAATTGTCGAATGCAAATCGATGGAGTTGAAAAAAAAAAGAAATAAAAGACAAAAATTCTAATACAAAATTGTGCCGATGCGTAACAAGGACGTTGGGAGATTATTGATTCGAATTACTTGTTGGCGTATAGCCTGGATACGACGCTGAATTTCCTTTTCTCGATTCACCTCAGCGATCGATGCCTTCATGTCGATTTCAATCTTTTTCGTCTCGAGCTCCCTCATCGCGCGAGTCTCGCGTACTTTTGCTATCTTCACCGTATTCTGAGTGACCATATCAAGAATTTCCGTTTTTCTTTTCCAAAAAAATGTCACCACAATGAGAGAATTTTCGATCGAATTATTTCAAAGACTCACGTGATTGCGGAGCTTCTCCTTCTGCTCGCGCTCCATTATTTCCCGTCGTTCGCGCGCCTGGTCGAGTTTACCCTGGATTTGGGACTCCAACTGTTGAACTCGTTCCGTCATACCTTGACGTACTCGAACCACTTGTTCCTCCTGACAAAAAAAAAGTTCCATCAAATTTTGAACAAGGAAAAGTCCGGTTAGACGGCGTTGATCGAGTCTCGCGCAAAGTCATGTGTTTGTCAATGGGAATGTTGTTGAATGACGACGACAAAAATCACTAACGTGTTCCTTGAGGCGATCGAGCATTTTCTTGATGTTTTCATCGCGCTGAGCAGCGGCAGTCTTCAGTTTCTCCTCTACGGCAGTGCGGACCTCGTTAGTCTGCTGTTCAAGATTCTGGCGAGTCTTCTCAACGCTCTCCAACTTTGAATTTCAAGAAAATTATCATGAAACTTCGATCAGTTACCTCGCGTGTGCATACGCTTGCGATAGAGCGTTTATGGTTGCGCTACGGCGCTGGAATTTTTAATTATTTACCTTGACAAACATTTTTAGCAAATTATTGCAGATTATCCGATCAAAAGTCATTAACTTCCAAGCTCGACGAAAAGAAAACTCACACGCATTGCACGCATTCCGTCATTGGTCAGAACACGACCAATCACGGAAAAAAGAAAAAAGAAAAGACCCCGTCAACCTTTTGCGGATGGACCAGGGACGGGTACTCGCGCTCGCGCGCGCGATCGCACGTTTGCGCTGCAGCGCTTTAATCTCTTACGTAATTTTACGCTTTAATCTTCTTCGCCGCGAAATTCATTATTTGTTCACCGACCAATCGGATGACGAATGAAACGACAACAATCGCGCGATATTCGATCGAGGGTCAACTTCCGGTCTCCGTAAACTTTTTGTTACGAGTTTATTTTGATGTTTTCCAACGGAAAATTTGAAAAAAATGGCGTTTGTGCTATAAGTATCGGTTATGACGAGAATACTGTTTAACGTAGCGATGTACGAATATTATAACTCGCGACGATACTCGTCTCAAATCGACGAAGCCTTTGGAAAACAGCCAATCGCGAAACGAATAAATCGACGACAACAAACGTATCGAAAGTTTGATATTGCTCGCACGGATTATTTGAGAGTAGATTGCGATGAGGATTCGGATTTACAAGAATTTTCGGATTTAAAAGATTTTGTATATGAAAAAAATATCGCAAAAGCCTTATTCGAGATTGCATCCGTATTAAAAATACTCACGTGTTCCTTCAGCTTGCTCTTGAGCTCAGCGATATGAGCCTCCCGCTTTTCCTCGGTATTGTTCATCTTAGCGTCGAGCGATTCCCGTGTGGCAGTTATAAAAGCCGAACTAAGCTCGTCCTTCTTACGAGCGACTTCCTCGATCTTGCTGAGTTTTGCAGCCAATGCAGCGAGCTTGTGAGCTTCCAACGAGAGCCTCCTTTCCTCGGCAGCTTTTAGCTTATCCTCGATAGCCGTCTCTTGAGACGGACTAGCCTGAGGAGGTGACGGGGCGCGCTTAGGAACCGTTGGCTCTGCTAATATCACCTCGTAGCACAAGCCACCCTTTGATTTCTCCTGGCATCGTATTTCCGTAGCTGTTGACAAAAATGAAATGTTGCAAATAATAAATCAGACTCTGATCGTCACAACACATGTTCCAAGTTTTGTCAGCTTAATTACGATTGCATCGAAGCGCAGGAATTACCGTTTTATTCGTTAACAATTAAATTACAATTATTTTCAATTATAACGGACGAAAATTGAGACTTCATTTCAATTGTTGATAAGCTTATCGTGTATTTTCAAAACTCGAGTGAAAGAGTGGTGAAACTCGACGCTAAACTGGATGAAGAAAGTGATTGTGGAACATATTGCACGTGTAGAAATTTGATTGTCTAATTCTTGCGATTATTCTGGTTACTTCCGCCGATTTTTCGCAGGTTGATTACGAGATCACATAACCAGTGTAGCAGCGAATGGTGCGAAATAACGAGCTAAAAGTTCCGAAAAGTACGTGTTTGAAATAATCCTAGCAAAGACAAATCCTCGACAAGACTTTTGAAATTAAACTACAACTTTAGCGTATGAACCTTGCGATCATAAAAAATTTAAACAAAACCAATTCTACAAACTCCAATCAAGCGAAAAAAAAAGACTTCGAGGGAAATTCATCGATTCATTCCTAGTCAATCAAAGAATGTAATTCAAGAATCGAATCTTTACAAACATCGTTGCTCTTGAAATTCTTGTATTTCAAGACAAATATCTGATCAAAATAGACTTTGAAAAAAGTTTCCTTCATTTCAGATTCCGTCTTTTATTCCAGTCTTAAACAAATGAGGCGTTGGTACTTGGAGGGCATCCATTCGTCCATTATCAGTCAATCCAAAGACCATACTCCAAGAATCAAATTTCCATAACCATTATTATCACTATCGAAATTAACGTATCTTGAGATAAACGTGTGATGCAAATAATCGTTGGAAAAAGTTCCCGAAGAATTTCGGAGTGTTCCTTTTGTCTCTTCTTTCCGAAAGTTGGAAAAGAGGCAAGAGTACTTCGAGGGTTGTGAACGTTAAACTTTTGTATGTATATATCGAGTCTAGGAAGGGGAATATGAGTCAGCCGCGGAAAGGAAAGATCGATCTGGCGACGGAGCGATATTGTCTCTAGGCGCCGCGACGTCTACCAGTCTGCACACACGCACCCTCGCGCGAGGTTTCGCGTACCGCCTACCCCACTCGATTCCTCGACTCTCCGAACTCGGGATCTATACATGTTCTCCCTCACCATCCACTACAGTTATTACTTTCCACTATATTCCAAATCTCTCTCTCTCTCTGTCTCGTCTATGTACATGTCAATATATAATCCCACCTTGGACGCGAACATATTGCGAATAGTGTCGAGGTTAATGCACCTTACGTGGTCGTACGTGAAATTACAGACAAACGACGCCAACGCTACACCGACATCATCGATCAAAAAAGAATAGCCACGGAGCATCCCTCGATTGACTATTGAAAATTTAAAAAAATGGGAAATTGAGAATTATAATATCGATTTGAGAAAGTTATGCCCATTGAGAGGATGATCAAATTTCATCGTGTTACGAAAAACCAATGATAAATACTTTGTGCGAATTAGTGTCGTCATCCAAATATCTTTCTAAAAATACACCCCTTATTGCTTTTTCTGACGGACAATTACAGACGAAACCACGAGCCAATGATGTGCAGAGAAAAATGAAAGAGAGTTTATCGATGTTAATTTAATCAAGATTCGAAACGGATGTTGCAATCTTTCGATAATTGCACGTGGAGCTTTTATTTTCAACGTGCAACTGTTGGAGATTTTTTAGAAATCGCCGGGAGATTTATTATTCAATTTTCGTCGTTTCTAAATCTATACCGCGGCATATTCTCCCACCGCTGCGCTGCGGAAAAGCTTAGAGTTCCAACTTGCGGCGTTTTTTTCGCTATCCAAGTTCTAATGAAAAAAAAATCCTGTGACAATGAGAAAGTCAATTGAATTACATAAATCATTAAAAAAACCAGATTTGCGGGTCAGCCTCGAGTTTATCCTCCAGTCTGATTCAGCGCAGCAAATAATCCTTTATCTCCGAGGAAAAATAATCGTAGTGCAATTGCTACGAATGTTACACTCGCATGAGATTAATCGGACAGATATCGTCGTGACGATGATAGATCGAACGAGTTGCATTTTGAAAGGTATGATCAAAGCTGAAACGCAGAAGCCTTAAATTCTAAAAAAAAACGGTTTAGAAAAATAAAATCGAGCTACACTTTTTTACATACATTCGATTTTGACTCATTCGGCTTTTAATCACCAAGAGATTACTCACTGATGAATTTGACTTTCTTTGGCTGTTTGGTTCTTGGCTTTCCCTTGCCACTTGGTTTCTTCATAGGTGCAGTGCCCCTCCTCTGTGCAGCACCTTTGTTTTTCGTTCAATATACCAATGAGTCATCGTTGGTAAGAGCAGATTGATAAAAAAAAAAATGGAGGAAGAATCGGGAAAAGAGGGCCGTCTCGTTGAAGTGACATTTTGAAAAATCGATGCAACGGATCATGGCGAAACGAGGCGGAAAGGACCGGCGTGTGACTGTGTGGCCATCTTGGGCCGCACCCCTCGGGAAACTCGATGCCGGTTTTTCGCGAGCAAAAACACGTGCGCGCTTGGCAACCCGTAATAGCATTTTTACTTCCGGTGTTCGACGGAGAACGTGAAAAAAGTCTATACACATAATTATATGGAAAAAAAAAACTCGCGCCGATATTTTTAACTCTGACGATGGAAATACCAAAGCAATTTTCTTCCATCCTTCGAAGTTGGTTAATGTTTGATAAAAAATGCTAATTGCCGGAAGGATTTCAGGGCTCTCGCACGCGATCCCCAGGAGGGATCGATGATTCTACGTCCGGGGAGAACTCGTTTTACTCAATTAATGTTCGATCTAAAATTGTATTCAACGGGCCGAAAATGTTTCCTCGATTTCTTCAAAATTGGTCTGAAATAATTTGGTTTACAAACTGTTTCACATCGTCAGTTGCCCACTCGGCTGACGAAAAATTAACGATCTTATCGAGTAGTTTAAACCGTCAACGAAAAAGATGATTGAACCTTCAAACATGGACAAACGGAAAATGTATCCGCGGCAATCTTTCGAGCGTTTGGAAATTTATTTTATTTCAGATGTTATTTGAACGAAAAATCGGAGAAATCTTGATTCTACATCGAGCTTGTGAGCCTTTGAATTTCGTTTTATAATATCCGCAATGTTTCACGATTTTACCAAATAATTCGACCGACCGTTCAAGACGGAACGTGACTGGAGGACGGTAAGTCGGTGAAGAGAAGGGAGAAAAAGGGACGTCGAGACGGCGTTACAAGAAATTGATCGAACTGCAGGTGGGCTCCCGGTATAGTCACAGGATAATACGATGCCGGTTCTTGCTCTAGTATAGGTACGTACGGGTTTTTGTATCGACCAGCTTCACGCGAAATAACGATTCAAAGCGGGGGTGAAAATATACGTGCATGAACATCGCTATACGCCCGGAGACTCGAATCTTTATCGAAAAGAGTTTTTCCTTTTTTCACTCCGTGAAAATGTCATTTTCCGTCAATTGTCGATTCCCATACTAAAACTGCGTTTATTCGAAGGAATTCTTTCGTAAACGAATTTTATTTCTTCTTATACTGTAACGTTGGTTGGTAAAAGTTTGTTTATTACACTAGTTTATCAGCCAACAGCTAGTTTATCTAGCATTTCACAAAATAAAATCGTTTGAATCTTTCATTTTTTATGTACCAAAAATTATCGAGACCGAGCGAAGCGCAGCCGATACTCAAACTCATTAATCGACACGAGAGAATCCCGGAAGATAACGCGACAGGATCAGGTGGAGAAAAAAAAGGTCGCGCAAGGCAGAAGGTCACCGGACGTGGTGTCAAGTTTTCCCCTTTGATCAGGCTTTTCATTTTTTTTGCATTCTCGAACTTACCTACGAGGCCGTAGGGAGCTTTGCAGCTGTGACAGAAACACTGCAACACGGAATCGCGTACAAGGTCGATCAACATTTTCGAAGGAGTTTATTTTTTATTTCCAAGTTTTTCAAAGATATGTCAACCCCCCACCCCTATTCTTGTACAACTTTCGATCCGGATCACCCTTGCTCCTTTCGTCGATATGCACTTTTGTCTCGTTTCTTCTCTTCTCTCTCTCTCTCTCGTAATTATCTCTGATATCTGTTGGGGAGAAAAGTAATCCGTGAATACCGGCGCGGTTGAAATAAGAAAAAGAACCTCTTCGTGCGCGAGCTTGAGGGCGACTGTGGCTCCGAGGGGTGGAAAACTCGAACGAAGAGACGAGACGGATTAAAACCGGGGAACCCACGAGATTTTTTTTTCTCCTTTCCGGTCGAGATACACTACGATAGAATCGCTTCTCGTCTGTGCATGTAGGTATGATTTAAAAAATTGCATAAATTCGACGTGTTTTTTGACTGCTTTTTTGCTTATAATTAGCGTGAGTGAGAAAGAGAGACAGCGAGGGAGATATAGACGAATTACGGTCTAACTAGGATCTGGGGCGGTGGCTGGAGGCCGACTGATTCGAAAACGGTATTGTGCGCCACGACGCCTAGCGTCGCTCAATATCAACCCTCCTGCGTCCACCAACCCCTCTTTTCCGCGTATAACGTTTCGCGCTGTGCACTCCTCTCTGTTCCTCTTCCTCCTTGTGGCGGAATACGACCTGGCGCCTACCCCCGTCATCGCTGTCGTCGACGAGTCGGTGTGTCTCTTACATTTGCACCATCCCTTCCTACCATTTTTTTTCAACCCTCTATGCTGCCACACACGTACAGAAAAACATGTTTCAGCCCGAAAGAACGCTTACGTATACATCGTACGTGTACGCAGTTGTGACGAAAAAAAATGCAAACTGGAATATCTTCGTTGCTTCCTCATTATTTTAACACACCCTTTTCAAATCTCTCCGACCCTATACGTGCACTCGTGTGTACGAAGACGGTAAATTAAATGGACACGATGCTCGAGGCGTGAAGAAAAAAAAAAAAGCTGTCGGATTGAAATTTTGCAAGAATAGTTTTATTCAGTCGGAAATTTTTCCTCGATGAGCGAAAAATCGTCTGAAATCTTGATCGTATGCTGCTCGGTTTTCGTGTATTATTGTATTTTCTCAAATCGTACGAGTTTGTAGTAGTAATCGCTTTTAACGGAGTTGCCTTTGAAAACGGAATTGTTAAACGAGTAAAAAATATATGAACGACTCGAAAGTCGGGAGCGGAAGATGAAAAGGAACAAACTGGGAACTTCCGTCCTCGAAGATTATTGCTTTGCATTTCACGAAGGCAACATCGAATGCTCCTGAATGACATTTTTTTGAGCTGCACGATTCGTTGGAATATTTAATAATCGATACGTTGAAAGAATATGAAGCTATTTAAGGTGGTTTTTGTCTCGCCGGTGCAGTGTTTTCTCGAGAATTATATAGAATACTTGGGAAATAAATTTGGGAAGAAAGAATTTCGTAACAAATTTATGTAAACATTTCCATATCACTTACCGATTTCTGAAAGACTGTACACGCTATAATTTGCAAAAAATGTTCAATTTAATAAAATTTGCAGCGCTGCAGCGTAATCGTGCAGCGGCTCGCGCGAGAAAACGACCGTCTAATGAGATGATGAAAAATTCAACGGCATTTGACGCAGCATCCTCTTGCCGCTGCTGCAAATGCTTCTTTAATTCTCCATTTTTTTTATCTTTCTCCGTTTTCATCAACATTACAAGACGTTAATCATTATTCCCGTTATAATATAAAGATAAGACTATATCCTTATTTTATCATTATTAGGATAAGATGGATGAAAAACATCATTTAATATTCAGTTCCATTTTAGAAACGTGGGTGAGATCAGCCATATGTTTCCACCCCTTGTATAACTCGGAGAAAGGCGCCGAACAACCAGCAGCATCGTAGCCAGCAGCTATACGAAAAACCAGTCAGCAATTTACGAACAATGCGGATAATCCGATTATTCAGTCGGAAGCTTTCGCCGATTGGCTTTTTCGTTCGCACACTGGACCAAATTATGGTAGAAATCAGATGGGTGTCTGTGTGAGTGTGTGTGGATGCAA
Organism: Heteropelma amictum; assembly: GCA_959613375.1. Classification (NCBI taxonomy): domain Eukaryota; kingdom Metazoa; phylum Arthropoda; class Insecta; order Hymenoptera; family Ichneumonidae; genus Heteropelma; species Heteropelma amictum. The sequence goes on from OY390724.1 coordinate 6,287,859, forward strand.
TAGTCAAAAGTTCCGGCATTAATCACAAATCTGGTAGGCAATTATCCCTACGACGGAGCTCGCAGCTTTTCCTCACTAAAGCCCGATTTATGCTCGACTATTTCGGCACTTTATCTCTCTGGGCGATTTGATATATTTTCCTTGCTAAGGGAGCGAGAGATTTCTGTTGCAGCGCTGTGCCAAGGTTTTCGGAAACGCGTTGGTACATCGAGGAACAACGAGAGCAATAACTTATTCGCACGCGTGTAAGAATGGGTAAGTGCATGTGTAGCTTTAAGGTCGTACCTTCAATGTGAAAGAATCATCGAGGGTAAAAGATAGAAACGTATACACACAAGGGTGTATGGAAAAAAGCAAAATGTTCTCCACTCTCGAAGAAGAACTTGATTTTCGACTGAAAAAAACCATCCTGGAAGGATTTTTCTGTGCCGTCAGCCGGAAGCTGGAGCATCGAGATCAGTTTTCGCATTTCATCAACATGAGAAAATGCCTTGTACAATACTTTATGTTTCTTTGTGTTTTAACTTGTTTGTATTTGCATTTATATTTAAATTCGTCTTTTTAAAAAAACTACCCTCAGAGCCCGCAGACTCCACTGTTCTGAAGTTTGAATATTCGAAATATTACCGAATATTCGATTTCACATACGTATTCCAATACTTTTATTGTGATTAAACGTTGCTGCGTGTTATAAAATGCAAAAAAAGTTTTCAAAGAATTTTGCATGAAAGACGTGTCGTAGATGGTTCAATTTTGAACGAAATTGTGATTTTCCTTGATTATGTAACGCAAAAAGTTTAGCCACGTCGAGCAATTATTCTTGCAACGAAAGGATGGAATGAGAATTTCAAGTACCCAGCAATACTGGAAAAATTTTGAAAATCTTTCACGTGCAAAACGCTAAGCAAAATAAAAATTTCAATACATGGAATATTTATTGAGAAAATCCAAGTATATTTCAACAACGAACGATTTGATTCAACATGAAAAGGGAACAATTCTTTTGAATGTTTTTCGTTTTTTTTTTGTTCAAGCATCTTATTAATAACTTTTTAGCATTACCATTATTCAAAATTGCTCTGTTAACGTTTTTTCCATAAAATTCGTTTTTTTTTCAATTCTTCACATTATTGTCAAGCAGTTAGGATTCTTATTATATGACATTGATGCCTTTCATACATTTCGAAAGAATATTTCCCAAAAAATATTTCATTTCGGCTCTTGCATCTTCTAAACGGTCAATCCTACAGACTGGACTGTAACAAAGGGCGTCGCAAGCGAATTAATCCTCCAAGCGACAAACTTATCAGCCAAACGAAATTATTCAGACACAGAAAAGAACGAAAACATCCCAGAGTGCATTTTTTTCGTAACAAAGTGGAAAAATTGATCACTACATGAAAAAATCGTCTTTTTTCGTCCACCCTAATGTAGATGCTATATCATTTCGGGTCTTTATTAAAGAGACGTGATCAGTCAATGTACACATCAAACCAGTGTTATCCGAGAAGGGTGCAAATGTCATGGGATTTCCCCCTCAAGTCCCATTGCAACGTCGAAGTAGGGAGGAAAGGTGTATTTTTCGAGGGTCTTCCTTTTGTTCCATCGCCCACCGGAATAGCAATATCCGATTGCCTCTTGTGTCGCCGAGCAAGAGAGTCAAGTATGGAATTCGTATTTAGACCCTTTAGGACGGTACGTCTATGCCGGAGGGAACAAAAATCTTGCGGAATTTACCGTTTCCGTTTTTGTCCTCCATTAAGAATATTTTCCACACGAGGGGAGATATTGGCTTTCCACTCGAACAGGCTTCGAGTGGTTGTCGAGCCAAACCGCAGAGCAACCAAAAGTCTTCCGGGCTATCGCGGAGAGTACATGTTTTTCTTTTTTTTTGCAAATCTACACCCTCAGCGATCCTCGCCCAACTTCACAGCTATCTCAGCTTTTATCGATTATTTGGCGGAAAGATGTAAAGATGTTTTGTGGACCGCGACACCTATGGATCGTCCATGTTCTCGTCGTTGCCTGTGACTGTGATTAACTCGAATCGTTTGGACAGGAGACCGAATATAAATACGTGTTCGGTCAGGCGAAAAGTTGAATCGATTATTTCACGTTGGAGGAAAACCATGACACGACGGAAATTCAGTCAGAATGTGGAACAAGTTTGAGGATGTTTGAAATTGTCACGTAAAGGAGACGGAATATCGGATAAAGCGCTTAAACTAATGCCCTCGTATTATGCATTGTAGCGAAGGAATATGCATGTTAGGGTGGGTCAAAATAATCGATTTGTTTCCCTTACACACTGAAAAGTTCATTGGCTGGAACTTGAAGAAGCATCGCTTCAAACAGGAGCTTTTCGTATTGATATTAAGGTTATTGAGAGCTCCCTGATTGTTATTTTTTGTTTCCTGAGTTAATTATGCGCTGGTGAAGTTTTTTCTGACATTACCATTTCTTTAGTTGCTAACCGTTGGCGATAGGAAAAATTCTATAAAGATTCATTCATATCGATTTCGGGATTTTTTACGTGATCTCGTTTAAAAACTTGTATTTTACATCACTCTTGGATTATTTCTATGAAATTGATGTATCTGCGATAAAAATGTACTCCGAATCCACCTCTGACCTAAAACACTCAGTACTCTTTTAAAATAATATATCTAATGAATAATAACAGTTTTCAAGTACGGAAATTCAAGTAAACGAACAGCCAGTCCGTGCAGAGTTATTTTTTAGCACTGATACACTGATTTGATAGAAATAATTCAAGAGTTTTTGGATATAATTGAACCTTTTAACGCGATAGTTAAAAAAATATTGATATTGATTGATAAATATTTAAATATATATTATTGATTGATATAAATGATATTGATTGATATAATATTTAAATATTGATAAATATTTAATATAAAATTTTTTTTTTTAAATCGATATATAAATAAGCTTTTGCACGGATTATCTTTTGAACGGTACTTTTATGGACTGGACACGAGACATTTTTCTCGTCGAGCATCGAAATTCTGATAATGTATTCTATAAAAATGTTTGCCAAAGTCAACGGTGAGCGACTTACACAAACCAGAAAAACAAAAAATATAAGCCGATGTTATTTCACGTGGAAGATAAAAAATTCAAACCCAGAATATCTCAATATTTATCTTAAGGGTGCATATTTAAAGAGGTGTTTCTCGAGAGGCCAAGCAATCAACTTTTTAGTGTTTAAAAAAAAAATTGCCAGCCACTTTGAGCCAACTTAATAATATTATAATACGATACGTATCGTGTCAGACGTTTCAAGTGACATTAACGCGGCTGCCTCCGAATAAGAATCTCGATGATAGAAAAATTCGGTAGAAAATATAAACCGATGAAATTCAATTAAAATTGAAAACTGATTTTGGAATTTTGTACTCTCTTTCGGTCATACGATTGATGAACGTTAAATTGGCAAAAATTGCATGTTTTTACTTTTTTTTTTTTTTAATTCGTATTGATCTTTCTCCATATTTTTGAATGTTGGCATTTCCACAATCGCAAACTGCAAAAATAACCGAGTGGACAGTCCACTTTAGTCGAAATCGAATTGTCGAATTCTAGTATTGATAACGTATTTTCAAATCAGAAATTTCGTATGAGCTCGAAGAATAACTTCATTATCTTTGCAAATTTATTTCTCCAACCTCGAGGTCAAAGGTTTTGCTTCTCCCTTAACCCACTTTGGAGGAAATTATGCGACAAGCTTCACTTTTGCTGCAGTAACTCGTTTATTGAACGATCCGCGGAGCAAAATTGTGGAGAATACATCGATATTTCATGAATTACCTGATTTCTGTAACGAGACTGGAAAAGTAACTCTCGAGTGTTTTTAAATGAAAGACAATCGAAGTGAATTATTCCGAGGGTTATATTCAACCCCGATCTTCACATACGTGCATATGTATTAATTACTGCACTTTATTCCTCTTTATTCCTTTTTTTCGGACTTTTTACTCTTACTCTATCGATTTACGAAAAAGTAAAAAACCTCTAATCACCTTTATAAAGCACTCTCTCATAGCTTCGACTTTTCGTAAAACAAAATGCCTCCAACACTGAAAATTCAAGGAATATGACGAAAAAAAGATTGTTTTTTGATATTTCAAAAGAGTACAGCAGTTACTGCATACATTTCAATACTGATCTACTCCAAGAAGACAACAAGACAGTGGAACATTTATTGATATGTAAGATAGGATGGAAAAAGGTAACTAAAAAAACAGGGGGAGTTATAAAAAAATAGATGAGTAATATGGACTGCGCGGAAGCAAAAGGAGAAGTGATTAACACGCTAGGGGGGAAATACAAAAAGTGATGTGCGAGTTTTTCAGGGAAACGGAAAATCTATGTAGAAAGGGAAGTGGAGAAAAGAAAAAAACGTGAAATTCCCTTTTTTTTTACAAAGAAAATCGTTAATTAGAATTAATACTGAACCTACCAGGACCGGTCACTTCAAACGGTGTCAAAGCCTTATTCGAAGGTGCTGAAAAAGTGTCGGGAGGGTCAGTGTTAATTACCAATGGTTTATTTGCCATAGGACACTCCACACTGATGCCCATTCGAGTCTAAAACTCCCGTGCTAATTTTCCATGGCAGAGAGCGAGAGGCAGGTTTCGCTCGATAAACTTCACAAAGTTGTCACGTGTTTTGTCGCAAAGAACAACAAAGCCAGAGAAAATAATTAAATCTGGTTCGCCGTTGCGAAGTAGGGCAATCGACGATTTCACTCACTTTATGTTCTACACACACACACACACACACACACACACACACACACACGAATGAGATTGTAGAAAACCTCGAAACTAGTGGAGAAAACTGAAAAAGGCATCGCAATAGCCGGTTCTATCGAGAAATCCGGTTTGAGGCTTTTCAATCATTCTATCCCGAGCATGAACGGAACTGCAGAAGAAGAATTAAAAACCACTCGAGAAAAAAATCGAAAGAGGACGGGAAAAAAAATCTAGAAAAAGCACACTGACATCGGATAACAATTTTAAAGAGTTATTAACAAATCGTTGACAAAAAAAAACAAGCGCATTCATTTTTCGACCAGATACTCATCGATTTGAATTTTGGTTTAGTAAATCTTGAAAAATTTATGAAAAATTACGAATTTTTGACAATTCTCGTGTATGAACGTTGTTGCCTATTACTCTGAAGAATTTTTAATTCAAAAATGCTGAGAAAACTCGGAGGAGATTCATGTGTATCCAGAAAAACAAATCAGTTTGCTCGATGTGAAACAAAATACGTGTTTTTTCTACGATTTGTTGTTAACTTTTCGATTTTCTTTTTATCCTAAATAAACGTGCTTCCTACCATCTCTACGACTGTTTTTCCCTCCAGATTTTTGCACCATCGCCGAGAACCAGAAATTCACATTCTATATTGGTTTTTGTTACGATCGTACCTTCGGATCGCTCTTGAAGAAGGAAAAAACCGAGTTTAAATCGAATAATAACTTTTAATTCGTTTTCCCCGGAGAGGAAAGTGAAGGAAAAAGAAAACGCGTTACTCTCCGTGTTTGTATCGCTAAAGGCCATGTGGCCAAACGCGAATCCCCCTTCGTGCGAGTCTCTCGTCTTAAAAGTCAATGGGAACGGATTATACCGCAGAATTTCTCATCCGTTTTGCCGAGTGCATCAAGCATCAAGAAGCGAGAGATACTTACGGTCCCAACGAATATGGTCGGATGAAAAATCGAGTTACCCCACGCGCATCTGTGCGAGGCTGCGTAAAACGTATTCCTCTATTCCGCGCGCGGTGCGATTTACGAGACAAAAGCGAACTCGAACGCTCCGGTATTTTTATTACCAATGTGCTCGCGGCATATACGATTCTTCCGTGAGATTTGCCTGCGTTTTTTTCGCTAGCACGGATTAGAAAGAGAACAAAATAGAGTAAAAAAGGGGGATGCAGCTAAGGCCGATAAAAAGCCGTTAAGGTTCAATTTAACGAGGCAGCCTACTCGATTCTTTTGCACCTTGAATTTTTTTTTTCTGCCGAATGGAATGCAAAATATGTTTTGCTTGTAAGCATGACAGATACTTTTTCTTGGGGACGTTTCCTCGTGGAAAAACAGAACGCGTTTTTTATACTCGATAATTTAAGGTGTTGGACGGATAAGGCCAAGGTGGATTTACGTTCAAGGTAATGCGTTTTTTTTGTCTCGAAAATTATGGACTCTGCAGAGGTTTCTTGCGGCAAATACTAATAAATTAATCCTTTATTTATAACGCAGGAAAAAACTGTATATCCGCATCTAATTTTATTTTATCTCGATCAGTATAAAACGACGGATTTTGCAAACTAACTAACGATTCTGCAGAAAAGACACCGACGCCCGTTTGCGTAAAAACTGAGTGAAATGTTACCAGCATTTTGGACTTTGGTCGATAATACGATTGAAACGGACGATCTTTGAATGAATACAAAATTGAATTTTTTCCCTTCCTTCTTTCGTTCACCTGCTATATCGTCACGATCAGATTTTTCAGTGCTAAAAGGAGAGTACGAGCGTACTGTCGACATACGCGTTGCAGTGCAGCCAAAAGGCTTTCGATCGATTCAAATTTGATCGTGCCCCGATTGATCGAAAAGGGGAAAAAGAACATTAACGACGTGATCTGAAACATTTTTCTGAAAAAAAAGAAAAATGTTTTTCGTTGATTTTCCGAACTATTCTTCTCCTTTCGGGGAATTTAATAATTGGCAATAAATTGAGAATCACTGCTGAAGTATACTGCAGTCATTCGAGCCATGCTGCAGTTGCCACCTCGCCAAAGTTGCCGAGATCGCCCCGCGCGCGCGACAGACGCCTCTGACTCTTCGAGGACACGGTTAGAGGGCTCTGACCCCGGTCTCTCGTGCCAGGTCCTTTTTGTTGCAGAGGAATTGAGATGCGCGAGAGAGAGAGTGGGGGAATACGCAGGAACGAAAAATAACCAAGCGGGAGAGAAAGAGGAAGAGAGAAAATTGTGATCTGCTTTATCCTTTCTCTCCCTCGCTTTTTTTACGATCAGCAAAATTGGTCTCGGCCGATAAACCACCAGCAACTTCCGGTATCGGATTTTATCCATTATATATTATTTATGAAACTTTGGTCGAATAATACGAGTCCCTAATTGCTCGTCGCAAGAAAAAGGTGTGTCTGTTTTTTTGTTCATTCTTTTTTGTTATCATCGCCCGAGTGTATCGAGACCGCAACTATCGTGTCGCAAACTCCCCTCGCAAGGTCTTTGCCCTCGCGAAAATTATGGTGCAACGGGAAATCGATCGAGAAATTTTTATGCTCGGCCGTCCGTTATCCGCGAGAAACGTCGTAAAATTGGACGTTACTTTTGCTACACTCTTTTTTTTTTTTTGACAAATCGGGATTATTTTTTCGCCTATAAAACATCGGTCGGCGAGAGTACATTGATTTTTTACTATTTTCGAATGCAAGACAAATATTTTACACCCAGGGCAGCTAGCTCGAGAGTGCGAAAGTGTTATCAGAAAATATTGCAATAGAGGTGATTCTTGTCGTTTTTTAACGGTAATTTTCGATATAATATTTGCAAGAAAAATATTAAAAAACGACCGAAATTATTCGATTCATTTTCTACGTGCTTGCAACTCGTTCGATCTTTTTACGCTCGTCTCGTCTTCGAAACGCATGAAACTACAATTTTTCCTATCAAATAATTGCCGTAGAGTGCTCACCCTCATTGATGACCGGAGTTTCAGCTGCAGTCGTCATTTCGATTATGGATCTGCGAACAATTCAGAAAAACGTCCATACACCGATGTTTATACGTTTTTCGGCGCTGGATGGTGGCTCGGAAAACCGTAAACACTTGTAAATAAATTATTGTATTTGGACCGTTATGATTAGAATCACTGTTATTAATTGTATTTATTCATCAAAATGCAATAATTGTGTTATTACTGTTTTTAAACAGTACCCTCTTTTTGTCGTACAGGAAGCTTGTACATTTTTTGCAAAAAATACTTGAATAAACTACGAAATAAGGAGGCTTTGGCGTTCATTGATCATGCGGGATCCGAGATATGGAGGGCAATTTTGTGTACATTGCGTGAATGAATATTCCGATGAATGAAAAATGCGAATATCGCGTGCTGAGTGATTATGACATGAAATTATTGAAAAAATCAGTCGTGTGTAAGAATGTCGAAAAGTTGTGTAATGAGTTCTTTGAAAAATGTCAATTTGAGAGAAAATTTGGCGAAATTATCTTCTTTTCGTGTTTTCGTGATTTTCCGAATTTCATGGTCGTTTTGAAGTAACACTTTCGACGTTTCTCTGAGCAATGAGGGACCTTTACGAGGTTAATTAAGTACGCAGCTTCCGGCCCTGGACCGATTTTCGGCCTTTTTCGATTTTGCGATGCGTGCAAAGTGTTGACACTAGTGTGTTCGCACTCTTCGCACGCATCGCAAATTCTGCAGAGGCCGACTGGTGGTTCAGGGTCGAAGACTGGGTCTTTAACCTGTACGAGCATCGTTAATCATTTGTAAACTGTACAGAGTTATGATAAATTTTGCACACAGTAATGGAAACAAGTTCCAAAACGAGATCGTCGAAAAAAAATGCATGTACATTCGGAAAATCAATGTATTTATTTCATGCATGAGAACAAAGTAAGCTTTCTCCTTTCTTCATGACCGAATTTTGGGTTTGCATTTCCAGATTATTTTTGGAGGCGCGAGAGGCAAGATTTCAGCAATAAAAGTCAGAAAAATTAACCTTGAGGATGATAAAAGCCTAGTGATAACAATGTCAAGAAGCCTTGGAGAAATTGTTGAAAATAACATTGGGAAAGTATCGAGAAAGCTTCTTTTTTCTACATTGAATTAATTCCTATGTTTTTACACTCGAACACTTGAATTTTTGACAAATTTTGTTCGGTGCTTTCAAAATTTTTGCAAAATTACAAATAATGACGAATCTTCAGATCATTCCTCATATAGGAGAGAAAAATTTCCGTCGTATTCCACGAGAAGTTTCGTTTAAACTATTTTTACAAGGTTTGAATGAAAAAAATGTCAGAAAACCAGAAAAATGATATGGAGAGAAAAGAAGTTGTCTGAATAGGTATTTTTTCATCTTTCACTTTTTTTTAGCAATTTTCCACAGTTATTCTTGTTATTATTCATAATTACTCTGCTCAGAATTTGTCATGTAATGGATTTTAATAGCATAATCAAGTGAATATTAATTGCCTAATTCAGCAGGGCATCAGCTGCAAAAAAAACCACGACGTTTTGAAACATTACTGTCTCAACGGTTGTTCGACATTCGAGATTTTGTCTCTCCTTCCTCCGATAATTGATCGTCAAACAGAGAGTTCCGTTGCTTAGCAACAAAGGATCCGCAGTAGCGTTGGGCGAAAGGTGATAACCACGAAGGAAAAAGAAGCATTTTACGATATTTCTCGGAAAGTTTCGATGTTGCTCGCTTTTTTGTTATTCTTTCTTCGCAGTTAATGGCGAAGGAATTCTGTAGGAACGATACCTTTATGAGCGATTCGTGAAAAAGAATGTATCGATACGCAAAAGGAGAAGGGGGGGAGAGAGACCGATATCGCTCATAACAAACGAGGCTTTGTCCGTGAGAGACGCTGGAACAAAGAGGAAAAAAAGGCGTACGATACTCTCGAAGCGTTGTTTACACTTTTGTCACTACACTTCGAGAGATTGGTAAGAACGTCAATGGACTCTCTTTATTTCATTATGTATACTTCGCGACTATTTCGCATCGTGATACGCAAGTATAAAACAGAAAAAAAACATCGCTCGCAGCGACGCAACATTTTTTTGAGAATCGATCAAAGATTTTTTCATCTTAAACTTAATGCACGCAAAAGCGAGGAAAATCGTATGCAGTCTTCGTTAGGGGGGGGGGGGGGGAGGTTTTTCAGTTGTCGAACTTTTATGCGCAGACGCGCATGCCTTTGAGCAGATGCAACCGTGACGATCTTACAAGCATGTTTTTTGTTGCCATCTTTTTTTACGTGTCTCTCATCTCGTTCGAAAGCATTATTCTCATTTTTGTTTCAAAAGAAAGACGAAATTCACTTGGAATCTTGGTTACTACTCGAAACAATGCGAATTCAATTGTGTCATTCGTAAATACGAAGTGAATTTTTGAAAAATGATGTATAATAACAAACAAACAAAGCTGTGCATTCTTTGGATAAGAAAAGAAAATTGAGCTTGAAAATGCGCGATTAACTATGGTCGTTGTCGTGGAAAGACTCTTTGGTATCTGCCGAAAATTCACAAGACTAATTTTTGAAAGCACACTTGAAAACATTTTTTTCAATGAGTACAAAGTGATTGCGTTTAAAGATTAGGGAATTGATCGCGAGTAATAAAAAATTCTTTTCCGTAGATTCAATCGTCTTGACAAAGAAACGTTGGGAATGCCGATGCCCTTTGTCTATTCCTTTGTCACCAAAAATTGCCGGTACGTACGTGTTTATGTTTTGTTGCTTTGTCCAATCGTCACCAAAAATATCACACGTAGTCACTGAAACTTCGCGAAAACTCGGTAAAATTGGTTCGCCAAAAATCGATGAATGTTCTCTTTATGAAAAAACGTGAATGTTTCGCCGAGAGGATGTACAACAAACGTGGAATAAAAGCTATAAACGACGAGTTATGATCTGTACCGATCTGGACGCCCGTTCTCGTTGCTGCTCGCTTTTATTCTGGCGTCGAAGCGACACTGTGTTACACGCCGCTGTGGGAACAAGCGTATATACATATATAGCGCCTAGGAGAGTTCTCCAGTGGTTCTTTTTGATCAGGCGAAGCGGCTATTGGTCGCCGGGTTTCGTCAACGTTGCGCTATTGGTTGGATTCGAATCGTTGGCCGTTGACAACGTTGAGTACTCGCGAGACGAGAGTTCTCATCCTTTTTACCGCGAGGTTAAACTCATGAAAACCTTGATGTACAGCGGCGATCTACGTCGAATAGAGCTTCGCTGATTCATTTTATTTACACTGTTAACATTGTTGCGGCGTTACAGGGAATAAAAATCGGCTACTTTTGGGATTCGGAAAAATCAATAGTTCGATGATAAATACTCTCTCGATAGCCTGTAACAAAGTTGTTCACGAAAACGTAAGCAGCGTTCTACGGTAAAAGCTCGAATTGATTTTGAAACGTTGCCAAAAGCCTGTTCGGGGTGAAAGTACCGATATATATAAACGGATTTCTCATATCAATTAAATTTACGTCTGCTGTAGAGTAACTCATTGGTTTTTGTACCGAAGTAATCTTTTTTCGCCATCATAACGCGTAGTAAATATCCACCTGTGACAGGGAGGTTATGTTCATTTCGGTGATGACTTATTAATTTGTGAATTGCCGAATTTCAATGTCACAACCGCCGAGTCGATTTATATTCAACAATGAAGATATATACATGTGTTTATTAATGATTAACGGTATTACTGTGAGATTAATTAGACGTAAAAAGCCCCATAGACGTTTACGAGAATACAACACTCCTTGTCTGTCGTTTTTCTTTCTCTGTTCTCCTTCTTTTCCCATATTCCTTTGTCCATTTCAGTACAAAGCAGCTGCGTTTTCTATAACCTATTGTAGTTTTTGGTTGCTTTTTGTGCTCCTCATCGCACTACGCGCGTCGGCACTCGGGCGTCCAAATTTATGTTGATTTGCGGGATTCCTTTTTGTTTGCTGCCACCGCGCGGCGCTGAAAGTCAAGTGTATATCGGACATACCTATCATATTTCATTAAAATCAGGATACGTTCTTTGTACCAAAAAAATGGTGCATGATGCTGTCATACAATAAGCCGTATCGAATGTTTCTGTTCTTATGCCTTCTTGATTTTCAACAAATTTCGGAAGGCCAAACACTTTTTCCTACTTTTCATCAAATTTATTCTCAACACTTTGCAAACACACAGACCCCCCCCCCCCTGAAAAAAATGTTGGAAGGTAAAAAAATGATGGAAGAAGCCGCATGAATAATCCACGTTTTCAATGTTCAAAAAGTTCGTTACAATACGTCAATCACTGTGACAATAATTACAGTGATACGCTTCTTTCGCCCCCGACTGTTCTGGAGCAATATAGCCAGTACATTGATTTATTCTTATATACCCGAGGTCTCCGAATCTCAACTTCGGTTTGTGACCGTTGCAGAAAAAGATTCTTCATGGGTGATTCATGTTAGCTGAAACTGTGTGTGTTGTAACTGTCCGAAACGAACGTGGGACGAAACCACTTGAGAATGAAAGGTATAAAAAAAATTGTTCCAAATATGGATATTGCGGTTGTAACTGGTCTCGTTGTTGGGTCGATTTATTTGTAAAATAAATATTCTATTGGCAATGAAATGTAACCCTACCAAAGACGTAAGATCATTTCCTCAATATTTCAATTAGTAATGTCGTCGATAACGTATTTGTCGCGAATTAATGAAAGACAGTATAATCATCATACAGAGGTGTAAAATTAGATTCATGAAGAACACGATATTTGACGAACGTTTAGCGAAAGAGATTATTCATTTATTATAACTGGATAAAAAATTGATAACAGATTTGAAACACTACTTCCATAGGTCGTAACGGATGAAAAACTACGCGATAAGTAATTGGTTGAGGGAATTCAAAAAATAAGTGCATCTGTTAGATATATCCTGCGATGATAAATTTTCGTATTTCATTTTAGTACATAAAACTCCGCCAGATGTCACGATTATCAGTCTCAAATACGTTGTACTCTCATTGGTTCTTTGCTTTTCGATGAATAACCAATGAGACAACGGCTCCGTCAGGCCGCGTGCGATCTTCGTCTCTTTCTTTTCCATATTTCATCAGCATCATACATCACGCAGATTCTCACGCAGCTTCGAAGCAGCAGCAGCATCGACGTTGATGAGAAGATCGTCAAATTTCCCGAGAGAACGCACGTTTTTTCGTGATCTCGCGAATATTCGACATCGACTGCCTGTGAATGACAAGTTTTTGTGGTTTTTTATCTTTCCGGATAATTTGTAAAACGACGAAAAATCCGAAATACTCGCTAGAATGGCGAGTACGGAAGAAAATAAGGAATCTTGCATACTGCGAAAACGACAATCGGGCAATAAAAAAAGAGACGATGGTGAAACATTGGACTCACCGTCGTTATCGGACATGAACGAAGGGCAACGATTGCGCGCGGGAACCGATAGTTTTCCAAACATCAATGAAAAACCTGTCGACGATATATCCATCGAGGTCTTTTACACGCCTCACACAATCACCCTCCTCCTCATCTCCATCGGAGCTGTAATTTATTTCGCATTCGTCAGGTAAAAATCATTTATTCGTCAACTAAATACAACACTGGAACAAGTAGTTTATAAAACATTTTTTGGTGCATTTTCTTCGAAGTTTGAATAAAAATAAAAAGTCACTGACGCTCCGGCTATCAGTCGAGAGAAATCGATATTACAATTTCGTCATTAACAAAAATTCTATTCATCTTCGACTTTCTTTTGTTTTCTCCCGTTGTTCCGATGGACCAAAGTTAAAAATGACTTTTGCAATCGTAAATATTCTCCAATTTGATGGTCGCAAAGTGTTTGAAAAAAATCAAGCAACGCTCAAAAGAAATGTCAATCTCTTTTTGCGCAGAGACGTCGCCAACGAGGAAGACAATCTTTGGGCGGGAATAATATGCGTCATATTCTTTTTTCTCATCATATCGATGCTGACTTTTCCAAACGGACCATTCACGAGACCTCATCCCGTCGTGTGGAGGATAGTTTTCGGCTGCAGCGTTCTCTATCTCATGTTTCTGTTGTTCATGCTCTTTCAGAGCTACGAAACCGTCAAAAAGATATTGATTTGGATAGATCCCGGTCTGGCGTCCTTTCATATCGACATGGACAAAGAATACGGAGTCAATTGTTCGGACATTAGCTTGGAAAAGATATGGAATCACTTGGACGTCTTTGCTCTCGGACACTTTTTTGGCTGGGCGTTCAAGGCGATATTGATTCGTCATTTGGGCTTTCTATGGGCGACCAGCGTCATGTGGGAAGTGACGGAAATGGCTTTTGCTCATTTGTTGCCAAATTTTGTGGAATGCTGGTGGGACGCCATCGTACTCGACGTATTAGTCTGCAACGCTCTCGGCATATGGGTCGGCTTGAAGATCTGCTCGATTCTCGAGATGCGAGAATACAAATGGGTCAGCATTCGCGATATAGAAAGCACAACGGGCAAACTCAAGAGAGCCGTATTGCAGTTCACACCTGCTAGTTGGACCTCTGTTAGATGGCTCGATCCGACGTGTACCCACATGCGTTTCGTCGCACTCTGTCAGTTGGTCATTTTCTGGCAGGTATCCGAACTCAATACGTTCTTCCTGAAACACGTTTACGAGTTTCCACCGTCGCACGTGTTCGTTGTTGCGCGGCTCGGTCTCGTAGGCGTGATTGTTGCCCCATCCGTGAGGTGAGAATTCATCCTTTTCTTCTCCCCCTCATTAAGAAACATTGAGAAAAACAATGATGCAAATCGTTGATTAAAAAATCGGATTCTTCAAGCTTGTAGATTCATCGTAACACGCATATCTCGAAGATTTTAGATGATTATAGAAAATCAAGAAAGAAATAGACGGGAATCGCTTGGAATTTTTTTTCATCGAAATTCTGCCTTTGGAGGAGATATAATTGCTTATTTTTTACACGATTTAACGCGGACAGAGTTTATTCGATGCATCAAGCTTCTTTTTTCTTTCATTTTCGACGCGAACGTGCATGAAGATGGCTTGAATTTCAATTTGCAAATTGTAGTTGGGAGGAAACCTTGAAAATGGCAGTTTTATTGACCACCCCGAGCTACTTTAGTTGCGAATAATTTGGTAACGTTTTTCGTACGATTTTTATAATGATATTTTATTGTTAACGCATAGGCAATATTACATGTACGTGACGGATCCAACGTGTAGTCGGGTTGGTACACAATGCTGGGTCTACGGAGCAATAATGGTTACCGAGGCTCTGCTCTGTATACGCCATGGCGCTGAACTCTTTGAACGGACACAGGCGGTCAATATAATTGTTTGGTTGCTTTCTCAATCTTTGGTTTCTGTTTTATGCGTCTACGGTTGTGTACTCTGGCATCAGTACTTTGAGGTATAGTTCTTTTCCCCACCGGCAGGTTTTCTTTCCATCTATACACTTTTTGCAGTTTCCCTTCGTGATTAACTCATAAAATAATCTACGATTTTTGAGCAGCTAAACAAACACTTCCCGCACCGAATTTCAATTACCTCGATTGATCGGAGGTTTGTTATTTTCTCGATGAGAAAAATTGTTCTCTTCAAATTTTGTCTCCGATATCATGATTCGAGTGTTGCAACATTGAAAATATTTTTGTCATTTTTCGTAAAGTCGCAAAAGACGGTTTACTAAGATAAATCCGTATTACCATGTTGGATTCGCGTTTGAAATAGAATACGCAGATCACAATTTGAAAACGAAAATTTGCTTTTTCAATTATCTGAGCGAACGTTTTAGTGCAAATATACGTATACGTTATATTTGCAAAAAAGCATCTTTCAACATGCTCGAGGACTGATGTGATTGTCGATGAAAAAAAACTTGAAAAACGATTGACGGATATGCGGAAATTTTTAGAAAAAATTGCGAAACTAAAAAGATTTTTTGAAACTCTGCTAACCCGCGTACGTGTAACGTTAATTTGTTCACTTTATTTTCCGTTTTTTTTTCTTGTGTCTTGTCTCTCGCGCGCATGGCAATCATGTCGTTCCAGACGGACAAGCCAAGCCCGTCAACGGCCCAACAGGATAAGAATTTCGCCGTATCGACGAATCCATATGGTACGTGTTGATCTCGTACTAATTTTTATTAAGGAATATTAATTGCGTTAATGCTTCGTCATACCTTGAGGACGAATTTTAATACATGAATTATCGACCAATTTCGGGACAATTGTTGTAGACCACGATTATTCATTTAAGGGCAAAGGATGTTTTGATTTTCAGATACTGGAAAGAAATGAAGCAAGAAAAATGCACATTTATTTTTGTAATTCAAACTCAAAGTCTCTCAAATTTATTCAAGAAATATTGTTGAAGTTGAACTTTTTTCACCGATAATTGATGAAACAATTGCAAGTTATCAATTTATTTTTCACTTTATCCATCAATTTCATCGTGGAAATGCTTTGCATGCTTTTGTCCAAATTTCCGATCTTTTTCAAAGAAATTCAAAGACGCGACGAGTAGACTGGGAAAATAACGAAACGAACTTGTGGAAATTATTTTTTAATGCCAGATTTATTGCCGATGGTAAAATGTCTTTGCACTAAATATTCATTTCGCACAACCCAAAACCCAAATCTCTTCAAAACCTAGCATTTTTATTTAAAATAATCCTACGACAATATACATGGACAAAAAAAATGGTTCAAAATCATTTTATTCTTCGGACAAGTGCAGTAATTTCAACTGTACTTGTTTTTTAATGCTAAATAAAGAGTAACAAAACGCCGAAGTTTCATATAAATGAATTTCATAGATGATCAATATTAAAAAAAAAGGAAACCGTCATTTCACTTTGAAATGTCAATTAACCGAATGGAAAGCGAGTTTTTCTGGATATTCGTCGTTAAAAATGAATTTTCTCATCCTTGTGCGTCCCGTGTTACGTTGCTGCATTTCTTTCTCAGCACTCTAGAGATTCTAAAAAACAATATCACTCCAGTCCTCCTCCGAATTATGTCCAACCTTCGCCACCATAGTCACCTGCGATGTTAATTGTTTGAATACATTTAGGAAACTTGGACGAGCGCGAGGTTTTTGTGGAGGACTTGGACAAGAAGTAGATGCGAGATCGCTCGTTAACCGCAATGATCAACAATAGTACAGCATGAAACCGAAAAGGCATAACTTTCTAGTCGTAAATGACGTGTGATACCGTAAAATAACGAAACTCGTTGACAAACTCACGAGCCATCCGAGGATAAGAAGAGAAGGAGCAGATCGACGTACAGTTTTGACAGTGTCTTGGATTAAGGCAATTATTGTTATTAATTATTTTTCGTTTCCAACAAATCATAAACGCTTGTTCTCACCACTCCGAAAACCTCCGAGTCGCGTACGCGCCATTCTTTTTATAATCAAAAACGTCGATGATTAAGCCGCATCGGGCATATCACCGCGATACTCCAAGTGCGGAAATACATCGCACGTAAATTCAGGTAGCAGCGGTGAGCCATCGTAACATTTCCATGATTTTCCGAGATTCTTATTGTTCGAGGCAGCTGCAAAGACTCTTATCCTGCCAGGCAGCAATGGACTCTCATTCAACGAGACGTACGACGCGATGAGGCTCGTCTTTGTGCAATAAGTCTGCAAAAAATTTGCGAAGCTCGGTTGGCTTTTTTTTTCTTTCTTTTTTTTCGATCAGAAATGACAAGAAAATAAACGAAAAAAAGAAAACGATACGAGTAAAGTTCGCGTTACCTGTGCGTAAATGAGATAAAAAAGTTGATTAGCGCTCAAGTCTAGCCACGGTAGTAATTCCTCCGATGATTCTTTACTCAAACGAACCAAAGTATCGTGAGCGAGCCTCATGCCCACTGCGTCCGACAACCGATCGTTCAACGTCAGTGACGGAACCTTGAAAAAATCACTTGTACCACTTCTTTTCTTTCCCAATTTGTTTCTTTCGAAATCTTTTTTTCTCATATATATCAGAGTTTTATCAACAACGCGTACATTCCAATGAACACATTGAACAACTCTGAAATTTCGGAAGATCAATCGGTTGAAAGTTTTAATTATCTCGAATGAAAACGATGATTATAGCAGTGCGGATTCAATTCTTTTTTTTAAGCTTGCTTCGTCGAACGTTTCTATATACGATAGTGCTACAGAAAAAACCTGGTTTAATAGCGTGCTTCGATGGAAATTTCGTTGACAATTCCACGCCGCACGAGCGAGTATTAGCGTTTGTAAAGTAAGAAATTTAAGGACGTGCGATGAAATTTAAGGACTTTTCGATTGAAATATTGATTATACAAATTTGTCGTTCAAAGTTAAACGCGTCTGAAAAAATCCTGACAAGTATATCGCGCCCCGAAAATGTATTTTTACATTTAGATACAAATCGTTTTTTTTTTTATCGTAAACAACCGCAAAATTATATTAAAATTTTGTTTTTAAAATTCTTGAACCGCATTTCTCTAAGATCGAAACAAATTCGATTTCTTTTGATTCGTTTCGATATTACGTAGGAAAATCGTTAAACGAGCGAGTTTATCGACGTACCCCAAAGTCGCGCATGGCGTTCTCACTTGTGACAAAATTACCTTCCATTTTTATTCTGTTTTATGATATTATCCAGCATGACAAAATGTTTGAATTATCCTAAGAAATCTGAATTTTGCAATCGGAGAAAATGGAATTCACCAAAGCAAACTTTGTTATCCAGAATATTATCCTATCGCGAAGAGATAGGATGAGATAGCACGAGTTCTTTTGTTCGAGAGTCTTTGGGTATACGCGATTTGTCCTTTGGCTTTCAATTAAAAATGGACGATTCTTATCCCCAATAAAATCAAATTTTAGTCAAATACTTTTATGGACGGCCGAAACGGTTTTGTTATTACCATAAATTTCAACTGTTGTCCCGTAGATGGAAGTATGATTTCCACAGGTTCATGATACATCGAGTCTCTTTGACAATTTAAGTAATCTTCGTAATTCATCTTCGTCAAATCTTTGTCAGTCATGAGAGCAAATTCAGAGTCGCGCGAACCGTTCCAATAACGAATACCTGAAAAACAAAAGTTGTCCGCAATTTGCGAAGACAAAAACGTTCTTTTTTTTCTCAATCATCGTACACACGACGAATTTGAACGATCCCTTGTAATCAATAAGGTCATCGAGTCGTTTGTTCGAATTCATTACCGTTTGCGTCAAAATTATGAGCAATTTCCCGAGCGATGATATTGCCCATCGTGGCGAAACGGATGTATTCAAAATTTCCGAAATTTCCCGACAACAATGACCAATCTATCGCGCCGAATGGTATAAGTATGAGGTTCGGTCCGTAAATTGTACGAGGATCG
This sequence comes from Heteropelma amictum, assembly GCA_959613375.1. Classification (NCBI taxonomy): domain Eukaryota; kingdom Metazoa; phylum Arthropoda; class Insecta; order Hymenoptera; family Ichneumonidae; genus Heteropelma; species Heteropelma amictum. The sequence continues at coordinate 6,307,040 of OY390724.1, forward strand.
GACTGATAAGGTGACGCGAAAAAGGTCCAGCTGATGTCAATAGAAAATAGAAAAAAGTCCATTGTGTTAACATGCGAAAAATAATGGATTCGCGCATCTCCATATAAAAAACGAAATATACCGTAAATCGAAATAGTTTACGTACAATACGGTTTGATAATCTTAAAACTATGCCATTTCGAGACTCCGAAATTTCCGTCAGCCGCGACTCAAAATTTCTGCCAAGAACTTGAATTGACCGAACGATGATTCGTATTCACTTCATATTTTCGAATTTATGAAACAAAATTGTTTTGCCATTTAATATTCGAGCATAATTTTTCTCATTCATTCGATCAGCTTCATTGCGAAGAAATGAAAAAATAATGAATTCCACGGGAAAAATAATATCGGTAAACTACAAAAATAAATAACAAACTCTTCACAACGATTATTATTGTTATTTTCTCGCACTAGTGTTTCTCTGAAAGTTCTTAATTTTTAAAATTGTTGAATCATATTGTACGGAACCTTTTTTTCAATTCAGTGTACACGATAAACTTACATTTGTTCAGGATCGTTAGGATTTTTCTGTAATACGCTGTACATCATGGATCTGTATTTTTTCATCAAAGTCATGGAATTATTAAAATAGTCGTCAGTGATAATTAGCTGTAAATAAACCAGAGAGAAAGAGAGACATGTTATATGCGCAAGTGAAAAAGCTTGTACGCGCGAATAAAGTTAGAATGAATTTAATGACAATTGTTGTTGTACCTTGTACGTGTAATCACTGTTGATGTAAGAAACGTCCGGTATTGACATTTTCACGTCGTCGAGTTTTTTGAGCAACACTTGGCGACCCCACTCGACGGCCCATTCTGATTCTTCAATTTCGAATTTCAAAGTTTGCTTCAACTCGTGAAATGTATTCTGCATCTGCAATAAAAAGAATTAAAAAATGTGCCGACGCCTTTGAAATCGGGAATTTACCTATGGAAAACACGAATTGAGGTATTTTCTCACGGTGAGATGAAGAAAAACATTTACCAAAGTTTTCATCTTGTGAATCTCATCGTCGGTAAAGGACGACAGGTACAAAACGGAAGCTTCGGCCTGCATAAAATGAACGGCAACGTCGAAACACCGTGTCTCCAAATTTCTTGTGGATCTCGTAGAAACCAACTGTGAAAAAGATATTAGCAAACAGATTTGTTCCGAGAAACAAAAAGATAAAATTATCGGCGCGTTTGTACTCACGTCTTGATAAAGATTTCGCGCATAAAGACTAAGCAGAGCGTTGTTGAGTCCAAGTTCGTTTGTGCGTCTGAAATCCTCCAAGTGTCGTAACGCCCACGTTAACTCGTTTTTGTAATAAATTTGTAATTCGGTATTCGGCTCAGGAGTCACTCCGGTGAGGCTTTGTACCAATTGTGTCCAATTCAGCTTGAAAACAAATGAATACTTATCTTGAATGCAAGAGTAACGAAAAAACATGTTTTGCGAAATTGAATTTTTATGCGATATTCAACGTACGAATGTACACGTATCTTCCAGCTCGCGAACAGTCGTTACGGTATATTGTTTCGATCTGTAAGACTCCTGAATTTCGCTATCGGACGGAAAATACTGAAAGTTGAAGAAAAATAAAATCGATCGATCGATCTATGATTCAGTGAGAATGAAAGTGATTTCTTCTCATTACCTTCATTACCCCTTCGATTATTTCGTGAGAAACAATCGTCAGAGTATCCTCGAGATAGAGATGTACATCCGATGTATTGTCGACTTTTTCAAAGATTTCAATGTCCTTAAGTGCTTGAGACACGGAACTTACTATGACAGTTGTATCGTTCTGTGCAAACATATACGCCACTGATTAAAAATGTACGATCTTAGCAGTAACATCGTTGAAACCAGCAAAATATTTTTTTAAGCATCAAGGAGCAATGAAATGCCAGCTTTACACCAGTATTAATGACAGTATCATTTTTAATTATCCGAAAAAAACATCCCTGCAGGATTGCCCTGTATATCAATGATCGTTCACCTTGGAGGATTGCGAAGAAAACTTGAAAAAAAAGTCACGAGGGAATACGTATAAAATTTTAGACAGAAGCATGAAAAAATGTTATTTTTTTTTGTAAAGTACGCTTTAAAAAACAATTTTTTGCAACTTTATTAATAATCCAACCGGCTTTTTTTGTTCATGCGAGCTGACGACACTCACAGATGTAAATTGATTCAGGATCGAAAAATGCATAGGGTCAGATTGACTCGGAATTTTTTTCGTTATTAAAAAAATACGCCTGTTCTCGGAGACTCGAACTTTATCTCACCTTGCAGTTTATGTAAGTTTCGTACAGTTGACCCAGGTCTACGTACTCCGACAAATTTTCTAAAGCCAAATCCTTGCATAGATCTTGTGTGTGCATTGATCGAAAAGGATTCTGATCGATAGCTGGTCCAATTTTCAGTATAAACGTTTCTGAATTTTTTTCATTAACGTCGGGTACGATGTCGAACAGCAGAGGTCTTTGCGAAACAGTATTTGTCAAAGTGATTAGATGATACGATATCCTTAGAAAATTATATGAAAAAAGGATGAATTATGTCTGACCTATTGTTCAAAATCATATTTGCGAACAACGTTGTAAATCCTTGAAAATCACCGGGCCAATTGCTCCTCGTATAAAACTTTCCTACGTTCTCCACAGCCTCCTTGGCTAAGTAATATCCTTCTCGTTAATAATTAATTTATCATGACAGGAAAGTAAATCTTTTTTTTTTACGCTCACCCAAATTCACTCTGTGAAAATGATCAAAGTTATTATCGTACTTTAGACAACTCTCGTAATAATCGATGAATTGCGCCCGACCGGAGTGTTGCTTCTCACGAGCTTGTTCTGAAAAAGTGACAAATTATCCGAGCTATTTTAGAAATCGACCCTTTTGTTTCCGAAAATTGTCACGTTTACGATGGACACTTGCTTTCGATTTTCTCGTAAATCCTCCGCAACAAATTTTTCTCATTTATCTGCTCGTCAGTTTCCAAACCTCCGCAGGCGTATTCGTAAAAATCCTCACAAGGATCCACGGAGTGATTCATGTAGGACAACATTTTGCTGGCTAAATGCTTGCAGTTTCCGGTTTGACACCGGTCGATTTCGTTGTCTCGTATCTTGCGAGAGTTTTGACTCGTTGCCGGCTCGACAGGGTTTCTCACAGTGGTACTAACTTTGTTCTCCGTTGTTTCATTCCGCGGGGTGCTTTCGGTCGCCGAATTCGTTGAAATTTCGACGCTCGATGATGGCAAAATCGTTTTTGTCAATGAGGCCGCCGAAATTTCAATTTGTTCCTTATCCGTGCTACTTTGTGTCCCCGCAAACCATTCCTCATCTTTCAGTGTCGTAGTTTCGTTGCCGAAATACTTAGCGACAAGTAATTTCCGCAGCGACGTAAAATCCCCAACGGAATCCGTTGTCATGCCGGAAACCCCCGCGGGATCCTCAGTGTTTTTCGGCGATGTCCTCGAATCTTCGAAAGCCGAAGAGTTCTCGTAAATTTCACCAATTGCTTCAGCACTCGTGGCGAGAGTCGTCGTAAATTTGTTCTCGCTGGTTTGAGCGCCCTCGACCCAATCCCCCGTAGATTCTTCGTTATCCATCGCCGTTGTTTCATTGCCAAAGTATTTAGCGACGAGTAATTTCCGCAGCCACGTGGAATCATTAACGGGATCCGTCGTCGTCTCGGAGATCGTCGTAGAATCCTGATGGCTCTTCACCGATGCCTTCGAGACTTCGGGAGTCGAAGGCTCTTCGGGAGTCGAAGACTCTTCATAAATTTCAACAATTTCGGGTTCAACCACCGTGGCAAAAGTTGTCGTAAATAAATCTTCATTTCCGTCACTCGATTCGCCGTTATTTTCATCTACCGATGAAGGTAAATCTCCCTGAGTTACCGAGTGAGTTACTTTCATCGTTGTTTGAAAATTATCCTCGCGAACCGTTAAAGTCTCTTGCGAGGTTTCTCGCGTCGTTTCGATCGCGTAAATCTTCGCACTTTTATCGTTGGAATTAGTCGTCAACCTTACGCCCTTTCGCCCTGCAAATTCGATCAAATCTTCGTCGTGCACGGAACGATCGTGCTGCGTCTGAAACTTTTTCCACGGCAAACTAGCCAGTATGAGAACGACGCACAGAAGAATAAATATAAGCATCGAGAGAATGCAACTTTTGTACGATTGATCACGCACCGCGACTTTGCCCTCTTCTTGACTCGTTACCTCGTATTTACCCCGCGATGGCATTTTGGTTTTTAGATACAACGAAATATGGCTCTATCAAGACAGCTTTACGCTTCGTAACACTGTCCACTGTCGACTGAATGTTCGTGCATTCTTAATTCTCGAGAAGACGGTTAACAAGGCACCCCGAAGAAAATAAGGCGGTGGATGTGGTTTGCGATAGTCGGTTTCCTTTTGAACCGTTATCTCGGTAGTCCCGGAACTTTGTATTGTGCAACTCTCGGGGCATTATTGTTACGAGGCGTGAAAAATAATAAACCGGATGGGATTTTTCAGGAAAAATGAATCCAAAGAAGCTTTGCGATACGAGTATAAGTTACTTATATTATATTCCTCTCTCTCGTATAATACAATTATCACAGATACGTAAACTACAAAATATCGATTTGCTATTATAAAATGCATTTTTTTCCTTCATCTCGCGAAAGATTATTTCCGGTTTCCTACTGATTGCACGTACTAGAACAGCTTAATTCTAATTTCTACGCGGTACGGTATCGTTCGAAAGAATAGAAAATACACGAAAGTGTAAAAAATTCTCACGCCACGTGACCGATTTACGCGGAGGAGAAGATCGCGGGCTTGACATCGTCCGAGTCAAAAGAATCGGAATTCATCATAGATTCGATCGATGTATCGATTTCTCGAGTTAAATAATTTCCAAGCCTTTTATCACACGTTTCCTCATCTTCGTCGCTCATTTTTTCGTCTTCCGCAATTATCTGCAACGCGTCGGAGGAAAGCATTTTATAGAGAATAATGTCCGGACGAATTGGACGGCGATTAGGTTTTTTTCTACTCTGCATAATGTGGATTAGGTTGAATCTTTTTTAGAAGACTAGAATCAGCGCTGGGAAATTTAGACTTACTTTTTTCTTGGCATCATCGGATTTTGATTTTTCCTTTTCCATCACTCCCGCGGCCAATTTTATTTGTCTCTTTGGAGTTGGTTTACGAGACTTGAACGTTCCTGAAGCCTTTTTCGGGAGCTGACAATTCACGTGCTTCTTCGCCTCTGCCGTCTGAGCACAATTGTGCGTTATGAGCTGGTCCTTTGTTTTGAACGCCTGGAAAGTACAATCATGATTTATTCGTATTATTCTTTGGTACTCATTTTAGCAGGTAAACGCAGTTGTGAATATTTACCTGAGAGCATATATCACACTCGAGATTATGTTTGTTCAGTTCATGGTGTTTGAGAGCCTGGGCTCGGTGAAAATTACGATTACAGTGGCTACAGCTGAAGCGCTTGATGTTACTGTGGGTCAAAAGATGCCTCTTTAACTTATCCGGACGCGAGAACTCGCTCATGCAGCCCAAGTAACCTCGAAACGGACATTTCAGTCTTTTCGTGAGATCGTGAATGAGCATGTGACGTCCTAAACGGTCTTTTCTCTTAAATCTTGCGGGGCATTGCTGAAAGCATGGAATTTCTGTATTAGGGATGAGGCACGATGATTTTTGCACGAGTCTCCATGAAATCGAGTAAGTACGAATTTTCTAAGGTCTCGTGAGAGATCGAATGTCGGAAAAAATGGATTTTTCTTACCAGTCCCGAATGAGACTAAAGTATAAAGTAAAAAGTATCCTACGCGTACCGGACATGTAAAGGGCGTTTCTTCGCTGTGTATCAATTTGTGATTGGCGAGATATTGTTCGGTCTTGAATGCTTTGCCACAATCTTCGCAGGCAAAGCGCGCGGAAGACACATGAGTCTTGAGGTGCCTTCGCAAAAATCTTTCGATCAAAAAACTTTTGCCGCAATGTGGACAGGCGTAATCGTGCGTCGTCGTTTCGGTGTGGTGCTGCAATGCTTCGAGATTTGAAAAGGATGATTTGCACACGGAGCAACAATAATATTTCTCCGTCGTTTTTTGCTTCTGGACGGAATGAGTGTACTGATGAAGTCCAAGATCGGAAAGAGTATTGAAAACCTCGCCGCAAACGTGACATCTGTATTCGGAACGTTTGTGACTTTTCGTATGTTCGAGAAAATCATCTAATTCGGCGAACATCATGCTGCAACTACTTTGAACGCATTTGTAAACTTTGAGCGTCAGATGTGAAACTATAAGATGACCCTTAAGGGCTTTGTACGAATCAAAGATCTCTTTGCAGAATTGACAGTGGTAGGTACGATCGATACTTCCGTCCGGCGGTGCCTGATCAGAAAGGTCAACAGAAAGGAATATCATTTTATTTTCCGTGAAATCCGCATGAGAATTTCATTCATATTCTATTCCTTGACTCTCAGTTCCGAGACAAACTTTTTTTCAAATGTACGTTGACATTTTTCGGGTGGAGAAAATGATCGAGCAGCCTTGGAGTCGATATTAAAAAGCTTTTTTCGTTCAACCGTAGAATCAAAGTTTTGAAAATAGTCATCTTTGGACGAGATGCTGTATTCCTCGTGTCCAACAGCGTTGGACCGATATCAATGAAGTAGTACTTTGAGAATAATTGTAGAATACTTTGGATTTTGTACATAGTGTCCAGCACGTTTTTTACAATGATCGTTAGATTTTTTCGGCAAATACATTTCTTCGAATGCTCGTTCAATTGACAAATCATATCGACTTTATGTATGAAATACATAACTCGATGCGAACGTTTAAAAGGTTGCTTAATATTACTAATTACATCAATAATTGCTTTTTTCATACTTCCGGTGGCAGTGAATGTATCGCCGTTCCTGGCCAAACTTTGTGGGAGGACATGTGCTTTTTCACATTGGATTTCTGTGCGAAAGCTCTGCCGCAGACTACGCACTGGTACGGTTTTTCGCCCGTGTGCGAACGTTCGTGTTGCTGCCAATAAAACTTTTTAGCAAACTGTTTGTTGCAATAGCCACACTTGTACTGAAATGACAAACAATTAAAAAACCGTATTGAAACCAAAATATCGATGTTTTTAGTCTAAGAAGTTTTTAATTTAAACCAAAAAGTGGACATTAAACATTTGCTTGTAGTGTTTTCTAACTCAATTCAATCTGACCATTCTCTACCTTTAAATTTTGCGTTTGAGCCACGCCGCTTTCCTCGTCCTCCATCTGTTCGTCATGATTCTCTGCGATATTCTCGTTACATCGATTCACCGCGTCAATGTCCCGATTGGGCGAAACATCGAAAACATTCTTGTTCCGATCAACATTGCCGTGTAAGCTTCGATGCGCCTCTGCGCTTTCGCTCATCAAAGGGCCATCTTCGGCATTGTCCGCAGGATCGGAAAAAGCATCTTCGAGATTTTCAGTGCTGAGAATAATCGGCACTTCGAAACCGGAATCTTGGGTCAAATAATTTGCACCTTCTTGATCCATACTGTAATAGAAGCGGTAATGAAAGTAGGTGTCGAAATGAAGTTTTGAAAAAAAACAAAAAATTCTCCATTAATTTGGTAACAACGAAAAGGCTCGTTAACCTGAACAACATGTCCGTTTCCTCGAGTATGATGGAATCGGCAAGCTGATTGCTCTGAACGAATCCTTCCTGAGGATTGTACTGAATCTCATCTTGACAAGCATTGTTTGTATTAACGTTAACTTGATTATCTTCGCTCACCAAATACTGGCTCAGATCTACGGTTTGTTCTTGTACTTTTAGGTGTTCTCGTTTATGCAGCAGGAACATGTGCAAAGATGTAAACTGACTTTTGCACTTGCCGCATTGGAAAATATCTTCCTCATCTTGGTCTATGGCTATCGAATGAAATTGTACAATTACAGAACGCAAACGTTTACCTCGTCTTTTACGTTTGTTTTTTTCAAATTGGAGGTAGAAATACCTGACTGTTCGACGTCGTTTATGAGCGCTGGCGTTTCGAGCAACGATTGCACAGTAGAACTGTCCAGTGATACGCCTGTAAATCACGCATAAATAACGTTCGAAATATCGACGAAAAAATGACTTGTGCTTTTACGCGAGAATCATTTCGTCGGTTATTCATCGGATGCGACCGCGTCGTCGGATATTACAAATGTGAGGTTAAGAACTCGCGCAATTTCATTGAAAATTGTTATATTTACCTGTTAAGGCATCGAATATAGATTGCGCCATTTTAACATAATTCCTTCAACGTTCAGTCATATTTGTCAAAAAACAATGTATAGTGATTAGGAAATTCAAAAATAGTATAATTTTGGTCAAAAAACAACTCTACAGCTTGAAAACATATCGACTAGACGATTAGAGATAAATGTTTTTTCCTCAGATGGACTGGGGCTGGCTGTCATAGGCTGAGAACGAAACGATGAAACGATACAGATTGAGGATTGAGGGGCAGGGAAGGGCGCGCTCACGATACGATACTCCTGAGGTTACTTGGCGTCTACAAACTACAATTTAAACATACGCGTTTATTCTAAACTACATTCATTGTGTTTTCATTATTATTTGGATTTTTAGCGTGTTTTTACGATTTTTTGCATATTTGTGTTTTCAGGTGTGAAGATTGTGCCGATTGTATATAAGCGCGTATATTCCGAACGCATCCAAAATGTACTTGTTGAAAACATCAATGGGATATGCACTGTAGTGTAGCGAATAACCGCGAGATGGATTTTGCTGCCCGGAATTCTCGTCATCGAAAGGTGTCTGAAGAGTATATATATGTTCGTACGAACGAAGGAATCGTTACTCTGGTTTCCCTTCAATACACGCATAAATCTTTCGCCTTTTACTAAAGATTTCCGTGGAGGGGAACAACTGATGAGTCTATATACCAATTTTTTGTGTACCCGGCGAAAGCTGGGTCGTAATCCGAATTGAAACATAACTTTCATCTACATCACGATTTAACAGGCATCAAGCTCAGCTGTTCGACTCAGAATCAAGGATATCGCCTCTCGCGGCAGCAGAGCGCAATTCTGTACCACTGGTAACGAGCGACTTCAGCGGCAATATTTCTAATCAAAGTAGGTACATACATTCAGTGCCGTGCTGCCAAAAAGGAACCTAAGTATCAATAACCATCAAAAAGTGATGTTTTCAATTTTATATGTGCAATGAAAGTATATGTTCCTCTAATTGTCGTGTTCTCTTGGTGAATATCAAACCAGTGCATGAACTTTGTTTATATCATAACTGGTGCCAGAAAATGTAGAAAAAAGTAATGAGATCAATAAAAACTCGTAGTGAAAAGCTTTGTTTAGCGTTGTAAATATCTTTGACATTTGTTTTTCCATATCATTGTTATTGTACGCTCTTGCGAGATCGTTAATTTGTCTTTTTCTGTCGAGAATAGTCGTATTTCTCAAGAAGCTTCGTTAATATAAAAAATCTACTCTGGCTAGAGATGAGAAAATTATGATCGAAAAGAAAAACACGGTTGAAGCCACGATTCGGAAGAACCTTCGCGTTGACGCCTACGAGGCTGTCTTGTCTAGAGCTTTCTGCTCTATCACGCAACTCTAAACAAGATGCTTCCTGTCCGGTTTCCGGATATTTTTGTTCTACAGCAATGTCGGGCGGGTAAACAGTCTCGCAGGCGCAGTACTACCGTTCGACGCTGGCCCGGAGAGGCTATCTTTCCGTTCTACAGCAGTGTCGGGCGGGTAAGCAGTCTCGCAGGCGCAGTACTACCGCTCGACGCTGTAGTACTCGAAAGTAGTGGCAGATGAAAAGAACGATCGACAACTCGGTGAAAATTTAACCACGCATAGAGGAAACAACTCTGAACAAGATGCTTCATGTCCGGTTTCCGGAAATTATGTTCAGTTTTTCCTCCGTCAGAGTAGTGACAGATGAAAAGAACGATCGACAACTCCATCAAAATTTAACCACGAATAGAGGAAACAACTCTAAATAAGATGCTTCATGTCCGGTTTCCGGAAATTTTTGTTCTACAGCAATGTCGGGAGGGTAACCGGTCTCGCAGGCGCATTATTCCCGCTCGACGTAGGCCCACGAAATACCCTGAAATACTCTATGAAGAGGCTGAAACGGTCTCGTTTCAGCCTCTTCAGAAGGGACTCGAAAAAACTTAATTGATCAGCTTTGCGACAAATGCAAATAGTGAATTTTTTGGCATACACACAATACAGCTTTCGCTTGTTCCAAATATGATCAATAGTGCGAGTTGAAAAACAAAATACGCCACGCCAGTGATATTTTGTATGAAGTGACTGCAATTTCATGAAGAGTTGCGATTATATTTGAAGATTCGATTTTTCGTATTTTGTAAAAGCTTCGGGAATTGCCTGTCGTAGCAGCACTGTGACGACGCAGCGAACTGTGCGCAAGCGCGGGGCATACTATATTCTTATGGTACATACGTATATTTTATTTATACTCTGCAATCAGTAATGCTACAGCTGGTAATGACAAGGCTCGTGCGAGCACTGGTTGTTCTGTAGTTCGATGCGTTCAGTGCATCCCCCGAGGGAACAAAGACAGTTCGCTATCAGTTTTGATACATTTTCCTGAGTGTTTATTGCACTGAAATAAAAGTTTTTTCAGTGACATATTAATATTACCGCTGTTATGGAACACGACATGCAAGTAACCTGAGTCAAGACTAGAAAATAGAATCACCGTTCGTAATTAAATGTTTATAAAGTTAGAAGAAAATGTCACGCTCCGATTTAAAGAATTGGCCAATTCTTAGTCTTTTAGAGGCGGACTTTATAGCCGATTTAAAAATGGTTATGGTTTATGGTAATTCTTATAATTTTGATCAATTATTCTGCATATACGACTTTCATCGATTTTACAGTTCTTTTGGTCCATTTTTAAGGTAATTTAGGCAACGAAGCGCTCTTGGTGCTGAAAGATGGTACTGTACATGCTGTTGGTAATAATGCCACCGGATGCTTAGGTACAGGAGATGCACACAGTACGCTGTATCCCAAAAAAATTGATGTTCTCTCTTCGAAGGGCATTAAAGCATTCGCTTATGGAATCGGACCGCATGTCCTAGCCCTAACGGAAAAGGGGGAGGTAATGTTTGCAAATTTTTCGAAAAATTCCACTTCACTTCCTTACACGATTCAGAAATCACAAGCAAAAAATTAATGTTATCTTTTGAATCTTTTGGACTTGTCGCAACAATTTTTTCCCCCTACTTTCGATATCGTTATAAAATACAAATAGACAAACGTTTGATAATGAGCATGAAAAGAATGAAAGAAAACATTGCCTTCGAGTTCACTTAAAATTTTTATTTTTTGCAAAATTATTCGACGTTACTGGATTATCATTTTGCAACGTCAACATCGATATTGAGCGCGGGCATAATTTTCAATAAGAAAGTTTCTGCGATATCCGAAAAAGAGGCAAAAGATATGATTCATTGATGAAACAGGTGTATTCATGGGGACACAACGGTTTCTGTGAATTGGGAAACGGCTCGTCCAATCAAGTCTCAACGCCAACCAAAATAGAGACTAACTTGGCGGACAAAGTGGTCATTGGCATAGCTTGCGGCAGTCATCATTCTCTGGCTTTGACCGAAGAGGGTGAGGTATGTTGAATTTTTTCTGAACAACTCTGACTTGCTCTTAATATTGAAAAATAATCGTTAAATTTATGTCTCTCATTCGTTTTTTCATTCTTAATCCTTGCCTCTCGGTGCAAGATGCTATATATTTTCATACGAAACATTCCGATTTTTTCGTTGAAAATTCTCAGCTGCAGTCCTGAAATCGTACGATTAAAAAGTGCTCAAATGGTAGTGTAAGAATGACGGCGTAAATCAGCGAAATTGCATGCAATTACAAAAGACATTTTCAAAATTCACGAATAGTGATTAATTTACCAAGGATATTCAATCAAGGTATACGCTTGGGGACAAAACACCAGTGGACAAGTCGGAAGTGGTATGTGTACCAATCAAAATACGCCGCGAAAAGTCAATTCGAGCTTGGCAGGAAGAAAAGTAGTGAATATCGCATGTGGCCAATCATCGAGTATGGCGGTAACGAGCTATGGGGAAGTCTATGGTTGGGGAAACGACAGTGTCGGACAGCTCGGTACAGGAAAATACGTTAATCAGCCGAGTCCACACAAAGTCGGCGGACTGTCTGGAATAGTTATCGGTAAAAGAAAACAAGATATTACCAAAATATTTAACCATGTATGAATTTTAAAATTTCATTTTTCCAATTTTGTTTAAGACTTTTCAAGAGAATTTTCAATCTTTTACAAGTTTTTCAAATTAAGAAAAAAGTGTTAAAATGCTGACGAAATTTTGAAAAAATTCAAGTGTTTTACAAAAAATGAACGAATTACTTTAGTATAAAAAGAAAAGAAGTTCGAATATTGTTTATATTGAAAATTATTGTGCCAGTATCTTAAATGCGGTCGATTTTTTCCGATTTTTATCGTATTGCCAAGTACACGAAATTCTCATTCTACTTCGGTTTTGTTGAGACTATGGGTGACAAAAGTCCTTAAACGCACGTAGTTTTGGCATATAGATTTTTGTTTCGATCAAATGCCGATATAATATTCCCCCAAATCTCGAATTTCATATCTCACTTTGATTTCACGCGGAGTAAACACCAATTTATTCCACAGAAAAAGTAGTATGCGGTTACTCGCATACTTTAGCTTTGAGCGACGAAGGCGATCTCTATGTGTGGGGTGGAAATGCTTACGGTCAGTTGGGTCTCGGTACAAAGGTGAATTCTTGCGTGCCGGTGAAGGTGAGAAAGAAATTAGAAATCTTTTTTATATCACCGTTTTCATAAAGAAAAATTCCGAACGAATCAAGAGTCTTTGTGATAAAATAGATTCATTTTTTCGGAATAGTGTCAATTATTCTTTACGAACGCAAACATTCATACAAGTAAATTACATTTTCGTGATGATTAATTTCGGAAAAAAAAGTTGACCGTACCAGAGATGGGTAGAGTTTCGGACGTCGCTGCTGTTCATTACAATCACATAAGCGTGGCGGTCGGACACGATGGACAAGTATTCATGTGGGGCCAATGTCGGGGTCAGAGTGTGCCAACACCAACTGCAACGCCTTTCACTAACCTCCACGAGGCATTGGCCTCGTATGCAACACCGAGTGTCATGCATGCACCTTTAAAACTCTACTCCGAGGAAGAAACGAGCATACTCGACTGTTTGAAACAAGCATTCGACGATCCGGTACGTGTTGACCGGAAATACAATGACAAAAGAAAAAAAAACCATTTTTGTTGTCGCCTCACTCGCGAATACTTTTTATCCTTTTTTTTATATAATCCGCTCATTCCTTGAAATTGAAGGAGTGAAAAAATTCGAAATGCATTTTTAGTCCAGCAGCGATTTGACGATACAAGTACAAGGGAAGCCGATACACGTTCACAAGGCCGTATTGAAAATACGATGCCAATACTTTAGGTCAATGTTTCAGGAACACTGGACGGAGAATAATCAGTCGTGAGTCGACTTTTATCATACTTTTCGCGAATTTCAGGAATATCTGTGATCAACCGCTAATATCATGTTTCAGACTCATCCAACATGATGACTTTTCGTATCAGGTCTACAAATCGTTCTTAAAATATCTGTACACGGATGAGGTTGATCTTCCACCGGAAAATGCTCTGGGTATGACGCTAGAATCGCTTTTTCCACTACCAAGTTTCATAAAATTTTTATTTTTATCCGATTATCGCGTTATTACACTTGAAATAAATCTGAAAGAATTGCTCCATCTTTTAACTCTCTTATATAGCTCGAGGATACGTATATATTGAGAAAATATAATTCACGATACGTTTCTCTCGAGACTTTGTTGCGCATTTTTTTACATTCTCTGACGCAACGTGGGTGACACGGCATTCGATTTTTACGAACGTTAAAATAATTCTTTTTCTTTCTTGTGGATGGATTAATTACTATCGATTTCTCGAAACTCATGAAAATCATTCGTTTGATCACAGAACTTTTGTATCTGGCGAATGCGTACTTCGAGCCGCAATTAAAGAGACGTTGCGTGCAGATAATCAAGCAGGGCATCACCGTGCTCAACGTGGCGTTTCTTTACAGTACAGCCATCGAATACAACGCTCAGGTAACTTTCATTTCGAAAACATCAATCAAACAAATAAATTCGCGAGATCGAGTTTTTGTTCGTTTGTTCGGGGTTTGAGGTGATTCAACGAGCTAGAGTGTTTTTTTAGGAGCTCGAGGAGTTTTGCTTCAAGTTCGCCATGAATCACATGACCGCGGTTATACAGACACCGAATTTCGCCAAGTTGGACGAGGCGACTGTGAAAACCTTCATCATCAAGGCGGCTCAAGCTGGCGCTTTTAAAACATAACGATGAGGCGCAAAGGATGAAAAAAAAACAAAAGATAACAACCGATCTCCAATTAACACAACATTCGAGTGATATCGTTGATAATATTATCCTGAAATCATGCCAAGAACAAAAATTCCGCGACTCATTCCACTTGCATTTATCCGACATCCTTCTACTTCATTTCCGTTGCGTGCCAATTGACTCAAGATGGAGATGACATAATAATCTTCCATTCATCGCAATAATATTATTCTTGTGCGATTCGCGACTCGAAAGAAAAAACACATTTGTCATAGTGTGATGTGAAATTTTAGCTGTCATTTTTATTGAGATATATATTTTTTTTTCATCACACATCCGATGAGAAAGTGATTTCTTCTCGTCACTTGTGTCTGCTGTACAATCTTTGTGCCCTTCTGCGAATAATTCTCTGCTCTGTCCCGATAAATTCCTGTGGACCTTTTTGTTTTTCATTTTCCTTTAGTTTCGCTGGAGCAACACCATGTAAATAAAGTCTTTTCGCGCGTGCATTTCTTCACCCGTGTAAAATCGCTTGTACTCATGCTTGGAAAAGATTTATACAGGCGCAATCGTATTATTGATCTCTCGAAATGTAATATATTTTCGATTAAAAAATAAAACGCTCAATATTGGTAGAATATTCGCATAATGTTGCGTACACAGATCGCCTTTTTCAGTAGGTGGACTCGGCTCCTTCGGATCTTTACAGCATCATTAATTGCCTTTGAATATTTATTTTAACCTATTGCTGCTAGAATAATGCCTGTCATACATCCTCAAGAATAAAAAAGAAATCCGAGTAACTTTCTGCGAAGAAAAAATAGGAAAAATAGTTCAACAGAGAAATATCTTGAATTTCGTCAGAACTCCGATTCGGATGGATCACAGCGAAGGCGCTCTGCGACTTTTTGACGCGCGACACAATGATTTTTCATGACGATGCGTGCATTCTCGACAAAAGAATCAGCGACAAAGAAACGTCGTCCTCAACTAGTCAGTGTTTTTATTTGGAAAAAAGGACCAAAGCCATGCGATTGTCAACACCCACGTCGAGCCACGTTACCAGTGTCGATTGCTCACCTTTGAGGTTATGTCTGCATGTGTTGTAAATAATTATGTCACCAGAAACTCTGACTTTATACACGAAAAAGTACAAAAAAAACGACGCAAATGATCATTGTAGGTACATCTTGTTTATTGCGACATTACCGCATTGTTATATATTATAATATATATATATAACACATTTTTTTCGTACAATATAGTACAGTACTCCACCATGAAACAGTAAGAATGTGCCTCATTAAACGCCATATAATATATATATGTGTATATTTATATGTGTGTAAATATGTATATACTATACATATAAATATCAGATAGAATGATTTTGCCGTCCAGAAACTCATGCGTTCGCGCGTGTGTTTTAACGGGGATCAAGCTCAGCTGTTCGACTCAGAATCGAGGATCGAGGTCATCGCCTTTCGCGGTAGCAGAGCGCAATTCTGTGCCACAGTAACGCAGTACTATATACCGCTCTACGCTGGCCCGGAGAGGCTATCTTTCCGCTCTACAGCAATGTTTGGCGGGAAAACAGTCTCGCAGGCGCAGTACTATATACCGCTTTACGCTGGCCCGGAGAGGCTATCATTCCGCTCTACAGCAATGTCGGGCGGGTAAGCAGTCTTGCAGGCGCAGTTCTACCGCTCGACGGTGGCCCGGGGAGGCTATCTTTCCGCTCTACAGCAATGTCGGACGGGACAACAGTCTCGCAGGCGCAGTACTACCGCTCGACGTTGGCCCGAAGAGACTATCTTTCCGCTCTACAGCAATGTCGGGCGGGTAAGCAGTCCCGCAGGCGCAGTACTATATACCGCTTTACGCTGGCCCGGAGAGGCTGTAAGCATACGTTGAATTTCGCGGTTCTCGAATTTTGACGATCGACAGTCGAACGATGTAGATCGACCTGCGAGATCTCGTGTAATCTACGGCGCATGTCGCAAATATACATAATAATTATAATCTCACACCGACGAGTGCCCGCGTATCGCGAAATCTCGCTCTCTTTCGCTCCGGGATTCATCGAAGACGGACCTCTCCTGTGACAGTCGCAGTATCGTCACCCCGTGTATCATTTCTTTCGGCTCGCCTGGCCAGCAGCCCTCATCTCACGGAAATTATCATAACGAAGGAGAAACGACCTCATCTGATCCCGGAGCAAAGGAAAGAGCCAACGTGGGAAGAACGCCGTAAATTTAAGATAAGTGAACGAATGTACTTGTCGGCTCCGATAGGAGAATCCGTCGTTTGCGTGACGCGCATCGAGCAAGGGATACGTAAAGGAGACTCCAATGTATTATCCATCTCACTCTATACGCGAATAAAATCTATATATAAAATCTCTATCAATAAATGTATATTTTTACACGCTTAAACGTACGTGCATAATTCGTTCATATATCTATATATAAAGAAAGAAAGCAAATATCACAAGGCTATCTTTCCGCTCTACAGCAATGTCGGACGGGACAACAGTCTCGCAGGCGCAGTACTACCGCTCGACGTTGGCCCGAAGAGGCTATCTTTCCGCTCTACAGCAATGTCGGGCGGGAAAACAGCCTCGCAGGCGCAGTACTACATACCGCTCGATGCTGGCCCGGAGAGGCTATCTTTCCGCTCTACAGCAATGTCGGGCGGGAAAACAGTCTCGCAGGCGCGGTACTGCCGCTCGACGCTGGCCCGGAGAGTCTATCTTTCCGCTCTACAGCAATGTCAGGCGGGAAAACAGTCTCGCAGGCGCAGTACTACCACTCGAAGCAGGCCCGGAGAGGCTATCTTTCCGCTCTACTACAGCGAGTAGAAAAATGGCCGCGGCTGTACGTTCGAGGCCTCGGAGTTTTCTTGACGGATTTTTCTTTTATTTCGCAATAAAATAAATCGGGAAGTGCTTTAAAACATAGAGAGATGTGGTATGCACGGTGCTCTGCTCTGCAAAGACGTCGAAAATGTGCGTACAATTCGTAATAAAAAGAATATTTTTGGGATCGACAATACTGTCAGGGAGGACGAAAGTTGCCTCGGTTTTTCCATGATTGATTACTAGTTAACGAAAAAATTGCCACAAAAAAAAGAACCAGAGCACCATTCTTCTCGGGGAAGAAAATTGACTTTTTATTGTTATTCATTCAATAACAGCATATTGTGCGAGAAATCCGTCAAGAAAGTTTTTTAGTTCGTGGATTTGCCACTTGGCGCTTCGTATGCTATCGCTTGATGCCCGTTAACGGACATCAAGCTCAGAGCGCAATTCTGTGCCACTAGTAACGAGCGTCTAGGTAACGAGGCTATCTTTCCGCTCCACAGCAATGTCGGGCGGGTGAACAGTCTCGCAGGAGCAGTACTACCGCTCGACGTTGGCCCGGAGAGGCTATCTTTCCGCTCTACAGCAATGTCGGGCGGGAAAACAGTCTCGCAGGCGCGGTACTGCCGCTCGACGCTGGCCCGGAGAGGCTATCTTTCCGCTCTACAGCAATGTCAGGCGGGAAAACAGTCTCGCAGGCGCAGTACTACCGCTCGACGCTGGCCCGAAGAGGCTATCTTTCCGCTCTACAGCAATGTCGGGCGGGTGAACAGTCTCGCAGGAGCAGTACTACCGCTCGACGTTGGCCCGGAGAGGCTATCTTTCCTCTATGCGTGGTTAAATTTTGATGGAGTTGTCGATCGTTCATTTCATTTGCCACTACATTAAAGGAATACATTCTATAAAAAAAACTGAACACAATTTTCCGGAAACCGGAAATGAAGCATCTTGTTCAGAGTCGTGTCCTCTATGCGTGGTTAAATTTTCATGGAGTTGTCGATCGTTCTTTCCATCTGCCGTTAACCTTAAGGGGAAAAACTGAAACTAAATTTCCAACAACCCGAAATGAAGCATCTTGCTCGAGATCGTTTCCTCTATGCGTGGTTAAATTTTGATCGAGTTGTCGATCGTTCTTTCCATCTGCCGTTAACCTTAGGGTGGAAAACTGAAACTAAATTTCCGACGACCGGAAATGAGGCATCTTGCTCGGGATCGTTTCCTCTATGCGTGGTTAAATTTTGATCGAGTTGTCGATCGTTCTTTCCATCTGCCGTAAACCTTAGGGTGGAAAACTGAAACTAAATTTCCGAATACCGGAAATGAAGCATCTTGCTCGGGATCGTTTCCTCTATGCGTGGTTAAATTTTCATCGAGTTGTCGATCGTTCTTTCCATCTGACGTAAACCTTAGGGTGGAAAACTGAAACTAAATTTCCGACGACCGGAAATGAAGCATCTTGCTCGGGATCGTTTCCTCTATGCGTGGTTAAATTTTCATCGAGTTGTCGATCGTTCTTTCCATCTGCCGTAAACCTTAGGGTGGAAAACTGAAACTAAATTTCCGACGACCGGAAATGAAGCATCTTGCTCGGGATCGTTTCCTCTATGCGTGGTTAAATTTTCATCGAGTTGTCGATCGTTCTTTTCATCTGCCGTAAACCTTAGGGTGGAAAACTGAAACTAAATTTCCGACGACCGGAAATGAAGCATCTTGCTCGGGATCGTTTCCTCTATGCGTGGTTAAATTTTCATCGAGTTGTCGATCGTTCTTTTCATCTGCCGTAAACCTTAGGGTGGAAAACTGAAACTAAATTTCCGACGACCGGAAATGAAGCATCTTGCTCGGGATCGTTTCCTCTATGCGTGGTTAAATTTTCATCGAGTTGTCGATCGTTCTTTTCATCTGCCGTAAACCTTAGGGTGGAAAACTGAAACTAAATTTCCGACGACCGGAAATGAAGCATCTTGCTCGGGATCGTTTCCTCTATGCGTGGTTAAATTTTCATCGAGTTGTCGATCGTTCTTTTCATCTGCCGTAAACCTTAGGGTGGAAAACTGAAACTAAATTTCCGACGACCGGAAATGAAGCATCTTGCTCGGGATCGTTTCCTCTATGCGTGGTTAAATTTTCATCGAGTTGTCGATCGTTCTTTCCATCTGCCGTAAACCTTAGGGTGGAAAACTGAAACTAAATTTCCGACGACCGGAAATGAAGCATCTTGCTCGGGATCGTTTCCTCTATGCGTGGTTAAATTTTCATCGAGTTGTCGATCGTTCTTTCCATCTGCCGTAAACCTTAGGGTGGAAAACTGAAACTAAATTTCCGACGACCGGAAATGAAGCATCTTGCTCGGGATCGTTTCCTCTATGCGTGGTTAAATTTTCATCGAGTTGTCGATCGTTCTTTCCATCTGACGTAAACCTTAGGGTGGAAAACTGAAACTAAATTTCCGACGACCGGAAATGAAGCATCTTGCTCGGGATCGTTTCCTCTATGCGTGGTTAAATTTTCATCGAGTTGTCGATCGTTCTTTCCATCTGACGTAAACCTTAGGGTGGAAAACTGAAACTAAATTTCCGACGACCGGAAATGAAGCATCTTGCTCGGGATCGTTTCCTCTATGCGTGGTTAAATTTTCATCTAGTTGTCGATCGTTCTTTTCATCTGACGTAAACCTTAGGGTGGAAAACTGAAACTAAATTTCCGACGACCGGAAATGAAGCATCTTGCTCGGGATCGTTTCCTCTATGCGTGGTTAAATTTTCATCGAGTTGTCGATCGTTCTTTTCATCTGCCGTAAACCTTAGGGTGGAAAACTGAAACTAAATTTCCGACGACCGGAAATGAAGCATCTTGCTCGGGATCGTTTCCTCTATGCGTGGTTAAATTTTCATCGAGTTGTCGATCGTTCTTTTCATCTGACGTAAACCTTAGGGTGGAAAACTGAAACTAAATTTCCGACGACCGGAAATGAAGCATCTTGCTCGGGATCGTTTCCTCTATGCGTGGTTAAATTTTCATCGAGTTGTCGATCGTTCTTTCCATCTGCCATGTAAATTCTATAAAAAACTCAACACAATTTTCCGAAAACCGGAAATGAAGCATCTTGTTCAGAGTTGTTTCCTCTATGCGTGGTAAAATTTTGATGGAGTTGTCGATCGTTCTTTTCATTTGCCACTAATTTGAAGGAATACATTCTATAAAAAAATGGAACACAATTTTCCGGAAACCGGAAATGAAGCAACTTGTTCAGAGTTGTTTCCTCTATGCGTGGTTCAATTTTGATGGAGTTGTCGATCGTTCTTTTCATCTGCCACTACTTTGAAGGAAAATTATGATCGAAAAGAAAAACTCGGTTGAAGCCACGATTCGGAAGAACCTTTGCGTTGACGCCTGCGAGGCTTTCTTTCCGCTCTACTGCAGCGTCGAGCGGAAAAACAGTCTCGCAGGCGCAATATTACCGCTCGACGCTGGTCCGGAGAGGCTATCTTTCCGCTCTATAGCAATGTCGGGCGGGTAAACAGTGTCGCAGGCGCAGTGTTACCGCTCGACGCTGGCCCGGAGAGGCTGTCTTTCCGCTCTACAGCAATGTCGGGCGGGTAAGCAGTCTCGCTGGCGCAGTATTCCGCATTGTTACCACTCGACGTTGGCCCGGAGAGGCTGTATTTCCGCTCTGCACTTCCCTTCCCGATGTGGTATGCACAGTGCTCTGCTCTGCAAAGTAGTGGGAAATGTGTGTAGAATTCGAAATAAAAAGAATATTTTTGGGATCGACAATACTGTCATGGAGGACGAAAATTGCCTCGGTTTTTCCATGATTGATTGCTAATAAACGAAAAAATTGCCACAAAAAAAAACAACCAGAGCACCATTCTTCTCGGGGAAGAAAATTTACTTTTTATTGTTATTCATTCAATAAAAGCATATTGTGCGAGAAATCCGTCAAGAAAGTTTTTTAGTTCGTGGATTTGCCACTTGGCGCTTCGTATGCTATCGCTTGATGCCCGTTAACCTTTTTATTTATAGTAATTGTCCGATGCATACTCCGACGAAATTTCAACTGCTATTTATTTTCCTTTAATTTTCATCCTCCCTCTCGATATAATGTAAATACAATACCGTTCATATGTATATATATATATACATATATATATATTCTTTTCATGTATATATCGCAGTGTCTATATAAATCGCTTGGCGATTCTATATAAAGGTGGGAAAAAGAGTATGGATTTATATAATTGTGTTTAACATCAGAGAAATAAAAGAGACCCCGGGAAAACGATGATTATTACACGTCTGCCGTGAATTTTTTATGTACGACACTCGAGCACGTGTTATTCGGCGCATTTTCATTCTACACTCTTGCATACACCATATACTTAATAATTATAGTAATTTCTTTCCACTTTAATTCGTACATGTTAGTTTTACATATATATTCATTTTTAGTCCTGCAACGCGCGAGACTATAAGTATACAAGCGGAAAAATTCATCTTCTACGCGTGGAGCGTCTGTTTGTGCATATTCGCACGTTTATTTCTCATCGGAAGTCCGTAATTCTTTTCTTCTTTCTTTTTCCTCTTTATCTCATTATCGGAATAACAATTAGAGCATATTTAGGCCTTTGGGCTACTTTTCCAGTGAAACACGCTAACTCCTACTTTGAGGATCGGGAATTGGTGTAGCTTTTTTGATTGAAAAATATATGCGCGTCGAACGATTCGTTATTATCGACACCAACTGAAAAAGCGGTAATTGCGATGAGGAAATGTCATGCGTTTGCGTTATTTTATTATTCAGTATGCGCGTTTTGAAGATAACATTATCGGATATAATATATACCAACCGAAATTTCTTATCTGTCTTAGAATTTTTTTTTTCTTGCAGTTCTAACGCAAACCGTAACGTCGACGTGGCGCGTCATTTATTTTTTTCAATTAGTTCATCGCAAGGCATGGAGTTTGTCTCAGATTTTGGGAATACCCAGCGCAGATCGAGAAGCCAGAGGTAAAGCAGACGTGAAAAGATCTCGAGGAGACCGTCGTACGATAACCTTTCGCTTTTTTTGGTCGCTTTCATATTTTACCGATGAATTTAGCCTTTGAAGATGGGGCTCTTGTTTCTCACAGATTTCTCGTCTGTGACGAACCAGCTGTTTTTTTCTGCCCCAACTTTCGATTCCTTTTCTATTTATTTACTATATTTACTATGAAAACGTCTCGTTAGAGAAATTGCCGATTGCTGATTATCGAACGTGCATATGTCGGGTCGCGGATATAAAACTGGTCGTACGCGATCGGTTCTGAAGGAAAGCGTAATCGTCGCATAGTCAAAAAAACATTTTACGTGCACCGCTCGGATATCGAACTTGACAATTTCGAGCACATATACCGATTGAGCAGACCATTATTAGCCCTCCGTCATACGCGCAGAGCTTTCAAACGTCGTTTTCAATGCATATCTTCACGGGTGTATTTGTAGAATTCTATTGACAATCAAAACTGCGAAATATTGCTTTCTTCGATGATCGCAAAGATCAGAAGATAATTAATTAACATCGGGAATTCGGAGGTACAGTTCTGATGCAATAAATGACATTCTCGCACTAAACCGATGAAGCGTCAGTTTCACTGACGCGTAGCTTCGCACGTTCAAAATGGCGGGAAAAGATGTTACGAATTTTCGCCACTAGGTGGCATATTCAACGATCTTTGCAATATGAATCAGAACGTGTCTAGTGTAGGAATCATTTTGTCGTTGATGATGATGCATTGTTTCCGTAATGCAATAAATCATTGAAAATTATTTCGACGTACGAACGTACATTCTCGTTCCGTAATTACCTTATCATATACGAATTTATTCATACTTTTACTTGATTTTCGATGTTTTTTTTTTGCAACTCTCGCGACGCGCATGTGCAAAGTTCCTTTATGGCGATATGACCTTATTATTATCACTTTGAATTTCATCAGCGAAATACATTCTATGTAAAATTTGCGTTCTTAAAAGAATTAATCATGCCTGCATAAATTTGTTTGTTTAGTCATTGAAGTTTCGGTTTAAAGTTTTGTTTTTATCGTCGTAAAGTGCCATATTACTATAAGGAAAGGGCGCGGGAAGTATTTAAATACTTCAAAATTACTTGGGGCCTCTGGATACAACGTACGAGCTCAATATAATTGATCGTACGTCGAAAAAGCAATAAACAATCATCTTTTTACGTCCTGCGTTTGCTACAAGTGCTCACGACAAGACGAAATAATGCAAAGAAAAAGAAGAGAATGCTAGATCGCCTGGCAGATTGATGGCGTGACTGTTTTCGTCAGTGCGTTATTATTATCATTATTACTTTTTATTTTGAAAAAGTACGTCTTCTTCCTTTTTTTTCTTTACCCCTTTTTTCATGTACTTAGACTACGCAAAGGAACCGAAAAGGCTTTTACGTATGTGCATCCTTAAATATGCACATATACATTATATGCGTATTCTTCGTGCGAATTTTGCGTTCATAGCATATGCACCCATTGTGCTAATTTTTTTGACATTCAAGTGATCGACGATTTTACGAATATCGAAATGAATGAAGGGAGATTGTGATCTCTGGTTATCATATATATGAGTATACATATAATTTTTCATGTTTTCGTGCCAGTGTCTACACGTCGCTTTTCTCCAATCGCTTATTATATTTCACTCTTGTTTTTACACGAATAGATACATACATACAACCACATAATCCTTTAAATCAAACACTTTTTGGTATTCTTATTATTAATTAAAATTAAATTAATAAGATTAGAGCTTAAGACTATTTACCGCGTATCATATAATTATCATCATCTTTTATATCATTGTTACTTTTATTTGTTATTATTATTATTATCATTGATATCGTTACAGGCAAAGCACATTGATAGTTTGTTCTCGTTTCGTTTATTTATAAGTTGGCAATGAACGCTTAGCGCCCTGCGCATTATCGTAGCACAAAATTTTGTTCAGTTTCAAAAAAAAAAATCTGTTCTGTTCAAACGTTTGAACCATTATTCGCAACATTTTTAGAATTGTCTTGAATATATATTTGCGGTATTATCGCCGTCCTCTTTTATGTCCTCTGGCCTCCAGGCCATCTTGCCTTAAACTCAAGAAAATCTATTTAGAGTCCGTTTTACATCGTTTTTACCTTCTTTAGTAGACTTTTGCGAAATGGTCGATGCTATTTTACATATTTTACAGGAGGTAATGCATTTACAAGTGTCGACCGTGCTCGTTATTGAATATATATTTATTTCGTCATCCGCTGCTTTGTGCTCAGAATTTGGAATTTATCAGCACCTATACATGTTTCATGAGAGATTAAGGAGTTTCTTTTCTCTTTGTGTCCGATAGTTTGAACATATCCCAGATGGAATCATGTGTGTGTGTGCGTGAAAAATCAAAATGTTTTCTCAGAGACAATTTTCGCTCGAAAATCTTCCCGAGACAATTTTCTGCTCCTTGACCTCTGGGCTGGTACATCAGGGGTCCCTTTTCTCATTGCGATGAGGTACGAAAAAGTACTTGTACGATCTAACGCTTTTTTTCGGTTGGGAAATTTTTCATCGAATTTCGAATTAATGCAGTGCATTATAGTCCTGTGAAAAATCTTGGTGAAAATAAACAAAATTGAATAGAAATTTTGCAAACGGTTTCGTTCTCGCAAGAGAAACAGATCCTAGATTGGAAATTTTGAAAATGTGAGCTATTGAAATGACTATTTCTCTCGAATACTATGTACATTCGAAATTTTCTATCGGAACATAATTATTCATTTGTAATTGGGAATTTCAAGTGTTTACCCAGAAAAACATCGAGTCAAAAAATATTTCATCGAACATTTTTTGAATTTCTTTTACTTCCACAGTTTTTGATTCACGAACTTTACCCAAAGATTTCCTTGTAGGCCATATGTGTATAATTCTTTACGGAATTTCGACTTAGGTCGTTTATGCAATTCAGAGAAGACAATTATTTTTGAAAATCAACATTAATTTAAAGAAAAGCAATACTTGCATATTCGATAAATACTTGAAGAGAAAATATCGATTCACTTTCGGCAGAACATGCAAGCAATATTTTCCCAGTATTTATTTAATTATCTCTGAACTTGTAGCACCGCCTTTCCAAACAAACTTCCGGTTTCTTCTTTGCATCTCACATGTTAATCAATAATACAATATTAATCTATTTTCCCTACAAGTCCTGTGTATTCATTCATCATAATCATCATCCTGAACTTGATCAAAATCTGTGTTCCAATGGTCGCAGTGTACAGGCGCCACTTTTTTTCGTTAACCGCTCGGGTCTCCCATCGTTCTGATCGACCAACTTTCGCAAATGCCCGAGCGAGCGCATGCGTATGCACAGAAGGAGTAAAAACTCAAAAAGAAGTAAACAGAGGAGTGCAAGAATTGAGTAAAGGAGTACAGATCTTGATGAAATTTGTGGTATATTTTTTTCGCGATCGAATAACGCAACCCCGATTCTCGTTTTGCGCACACGCGCATGTACGTAGGTTTCGAATGTATGTAATACATATATATTTATTCCTAAATGACAAAGTCGTCGTCAACAATTTTCCTTTACAAAAACTTTTCTTCCAACTATACCACCACACCCTCGCTCCCCAAATCTTTATACACAAATTCCATCCCTCTGTTCTCCCCCTTTATTTCTGTCATCAATTTTTTATTAATCATCTTCCTCGCTTTTCCGTACACATACGCTCGAATCCCTTTTTCCCAAGTCTACGGACGTGTTTCGAATTTAGAGACAGATTTTACGACGATCTCTCAGCATCCGCGTTTTATTCGTCGACGGGCTTTTCATCCCTCTTACGAATTTGAGAACCAATAGGATTGTCCGACCGTATCCTGTGGCTAAGCGATTTTACTACCATGGACATCACGCTGTCGCTCTCGAGCCACCCTTGTATCAAAGTTCAGATGATTTCACCGTAACGGGGGTTACTGACATTTTGAAAGATTGTTCGCCCTTCTCGAATCATCGAGGATCGGGATCAATACCGCATGGGTAGCGTTTCAGCATTTATGTATGCATAACACCGATGTGATTCGGACGTGCGATAAATCCACATAGAAACATTGACCAAAGCCAAAAAAATGGTTTTTTTGCTTCGTATAATCCCATCCCGATATAAATCGAACTGCTTGTGGCAATAGGATTAGGAATTATGAGAAAATTTAGTGTGTCTGAAAACGCGATGAAGTTGAGCGAAAAATGTACTGTTTTTTTTTTCAAAAGCATCAGGGATGCGAGTCTCCGTTAGAGCACTGGTAATCCCCAGAGACTGTCACACGTGTGCGTCCCCGGAGGCGAGAAATCTGGGATTCGATGCTAACAAAGTGAGCCACAGCAGTCGTTCCAATATAGCTTCGAGGATTCGGAATAAAAAAAAATCAATATGTTATACGAATGTACGAGAATGGAAAGAAAGAGGGAGATGGAACAAAAGAGTGGGAAGACGAGTTTTATCCTGGAAATGTTCCAGCCTCGGGGACAGGCTGGTTCGTTCGTCATTTATCTTTTTTTTCTCTCCCTCTGGCTCTGTCAGTGTCCCTTGATGCAATATCAAGTCCCGGGAGTAGATTCGGGGCTTTGCGCTCCTTGACCGTTCGAATCCCGTGAAGGGATTTCCACTGCATACGAATCAATATTCAAGCATTATTCCCCTTAAAAATGCCTCGATTTACCGAAATACCCACTTTTTTTTTCTCGACTATTTAAAACTTGCTCATTTTTGAATAAAACTCACGATGTTTCGGAGTGAGTTTGCAGGCCGAGAACAATTTAAAATTGGTCCGATAAATGATATCCATAAGCGACACATGATTATAATGGCAATGCTAAGGGAGGCACATGCCGCAACGTTTTTTGCGGATTTGATCAAAACTCCAGCTCCTTGCCCGCCAATTAGTCTTCTCAACGATCATTTGCACCATGTCACTCGGACGATCGTTCCTTTAAGCGGCTAGTTTTGGCTACGAAACTTGAATGACATGGACGTAAAGAATTTTCAATTTAAATTTAACGTAAAACCATCTATTTATTATGATACCAGATTTTTTTACTCGAGATTCATTACATTGTCATAGTTTTCCCTTGGTAACGCAATATTTCACGTAATGAAATAAATATATGTTAAAAGTATTCAACGCTTAGCCGCATTCTATTTTTCATGTTTTATCCATCTTGATTAGCTCAATATTTGGACAACCGCGATCCACGCTAATTTGCCTATAATGTGTGTAAATATCGGCGGTGGTCGGTCGAAATCAATTTCCGATCGATTTTTCACGAGTCTGCTGCTCCGAGAGTTTTAATTGGATTCAATTGGTCTCGTGAAATAAAATTGAGATAAAAGTAGCTCTGCTGAAAAAGGAAGACGAATAAAAAAGACTCGACTTTGAAAAGATTCGCGATTGAGAAGAAGACGATGGAAAATATTGGGGACAATGTGCCAAACGGTGAGAGCCAGGAAATGTCAAGTTTTGGCATCGTATTTTTTTACATATGCGTTCTGTCTGTTTCCTATACATTTGCTTCGTCTGTTCTTCGATCGTTGCTTTTATCCGTGCGGCAATATGTGGATAAACAAATGGATTTGCATACAGCATCGTTGCAAACAGCGTACGTTGATGTCATGCATACATTAAGGATGTACACCAGGTGTAGAATATCGTCGATTAATCGAGCTAAAGATTGAGGCACTAGCTGAAGGTATACGTGCAAGCTTGGGGTGAAAAAAGATCCTCATAAAAATTGTCTCAGCCCTTAAGGGAATGTTTAGACGTCAAAATTACACTTGAAAATGGTATAAAAATGAAAAAAAAATCATTGATACAAGGTTACCAATCAAATTGAATTCCGATAGTAATATTGTCAAAAAGTTATTAGCAAACGAAAAGATTTGAAAAGAATGCGAATTCGAAAAGACATTCTCAATATTTTTTGGACATTTCAAAATCATTCGTTAATAATGTATATCATTTTGTTGCTAGCATCGATAGGATCGTTTCGTAGGACTGATTTTTTTCAGACTTTTGTACCATCGCAGAGTACGTGAAATTTGCATTCTATTTTGGTTTTGTTGGGATTGTAACGCGCCAGAACAGCCTTAAACTTCCGAAAGTGTTATTTTCGAGTTGCCATAAACATAATTTGCTCATATCGCGCGTTACAAAAGTCTTCGAGGACGTGTGTGGTGCTTTCTCGTAATTTGCTCAAAGCTTTTGTCTCAGTAAAGACGAAAAGGACGTATGTGCATGAAAAAAGGTGAAAAAGAGCAGTAGAGAGAACCAATAAAAAATAAATCGATAAGCTGTCGCAGAGGGGGGAGAAAAACTATCATATTGAAACGTTTGTAAGCTTTTTTACATCGTTTACAAGGCTCGGAAAAGAATGAACATCGAACTATTCGTTTTAGCACATAATTCAATGCCGAAATGTGGTTTCAAAATATAATTACTCTCGTGAGAGCAAGAATAAAACTGATTGCCGATTGCTCATTTTGGCGAAATCAGGAATCATACGTGTCAAGGTCAACATAACTAATATTGTTTCTTTTATTTCAATCGATCGGGTAATAAAGCGGAATACTCTACGAGTGGGAGCAAATAAAATGATAAACGTCACTTACCCTACACAAGCGTAAAGAATAAAAAATTAAGAAGAAAAATTTAAACGACGCGACGATAGTCGCATTGGTAACGTTTCTTTTCACGAACACTATTTTTTTGAGTAGGCCGGTTAATCGGAGTTATAAAAATTGATCCGCGATGAGTCAAGGTTTGGAAAAAAGCGCGATTGTAACGGAAGTGATGGATGAATTCGTCGTTTCCCGACCGACGACCAACGATATTCGTATATTTTCGTACAATCGCATATAGCTTACAGCCACCGAACTTTGTTTCTTCTTTCTATGCGTGGGATGACTGAACACTTTTTTTTCGTCGCTTTTTTATTTTTGACTTTCAATTGTTTACGATATTTTGAACCACCCGTCGACGCGAGTTGTAACGATAATAATTATTATTGTTATAGAAAGAAGATATCTATGAAATATAGTTGCATTACCAATATTCGGTTTCGTGCTAATCTCGACTCGTACGATCAGCGTCGATACCGCGATGATGATAACGATAAAAATAATCGGTATTACGAACATCGTTTTTGGACAATTGTTGGAGTAATTTCTCTCCATCTTTTTATTTATAATTTGTAGGAAAAGCCGCATCGCAAAACGACAAAATAGGCGAGGTGCTTTAAGGGTTCGTTCCGCCGCGACGTAAGCACAAAGTTGGCTCGCGACTCCGTTCATCGTCCCTTTTTTCTTCGCTTCACTCCCACCCTTTCTCTCTCTCTTTCTCTCGCCCTCTCACGAAGATGGGCGAGGGAATCGTTTCTCGCCCATCTCCGAGGGGCATCAGCATCCCTTCGCACCTCTATCGAGAGGAAATCACTCCCCTCGTGCCGAGCACAGCCGAAAACAAGGATAAAGTAATAAGCTGGGGTGAGTTTGAGATGGAAGGGTGCGGAAGCAACGATTTCAACCGACGATGAGAGCAGCAGAGAGAAACAGAGATGAAAATCGAGATAAAGGGAGAAAGCGAGAGAGAATTCTTTCCCAGGAGGCGATCGATCGTCGAGAGATTCGTGGCCGCCACGGTTCTTTCGTAATTAGGCATGTTATCAGCCGCGCCAACACTTTGCGGCTCTCCAACTTTTGTTATCGATTTTTTTCATAGTCTATTATATTTTTGATACATCGTTGCTGGAGTTTCCCCAAGTTGACGAAATTCCCATGTGCTACAATCGGATAGAAATAAAAACTCTTGCACAATTCCGAAGTTTTATTACAAGTCTGAGCCTGTAATACAGGGACTGGTTAAAAACAAAACCAAGCAGTCGATAAAACGCAGGGAAAATTAAATTGCGGTCATTCAGCAGGCTTACAACCGAATCGAGAAATGAAGAATGCTTTGCGGTAAATTAATTTGTGAAAATCATTTTACCGACCATCATAGGATAGAAAAGCTCATGTGCGGATCAAACTCGGGTACTTTCATTGTTTAGCCACGAAAAAAAGAGTCCTTCGAGTCCTGCTGAGGAATCTTCGATTGCGCTTGCTTTGGAATACAAAATGATGTTCGGTACACAGATTTTGCCTAGGTTTCTTCAGTGGAAAACGCACTCGTACGAGTGTGGGACTTGCGGGACGATGTTCCGACGCGATTCGTTTTGAAGCGAGCGCGATCAACGCGAGTCTGCGTGGTTGCTCACGGTTTCGTCGAGGATACACCTTGAGCGATCCCAGGAGCAACCCCGTTGGAGAAAGACTGTCAAAATTTTATCAAAACGCTTTTTGCAATAAAGAACTCTATCTAAAAGCGACTTTCCTGGCTAAACTGTACCCGCATGAAAGACTCTCGCTGCTCGGGTCGTTAGAGAGTACAGCTGATCTCTAGAGTCGCCAACGGTAAAAGTTGTTCCGAGGAGAAGCGTTTTCACAGCACACAGTTACATCCCGGCAGAAGAGTCGTAAATGTACCGTCCGCTTTTTGGTTTTGCCCCATTTTGACGACGATGGGCGAGTACACAAGGCGAATACACAAGGCGGCTAGTTCACGCATATATATAATATAAACCGTGAGTGTATCAATTTCGTACAGTAACATCTACAGATAATTTCATGAAAAAGGAAAGAAAAAAAAGGATGTTTTCACGCGTAGTTTTTCCATAATATTCTCCATCGAATTATCATCTTTATCGACATCTTCACCGTTATTATCGTTGTTGTTATTGATATCTCTATGTATATTATCTTATTTATGCATATTGTATTTATCATTTATTAATAATATTATATATATGTATATATACTTATTTTATTTCATATATATTATATTATATCACTCTAGTTCATACCTATATATATATACATACGTATATGTATGTATATACATATATACATATGCACATATACACACACACATATATGTATATATTAATAATCGATTTTTTTTTATATATAAATAGTATAAAGCTTACTAGTAGGCTCTTGTTTTTTATTTAGTTAATGTTATTCTCTTTTTTTCTTCTCCTTCTTCTTCTTCTTCTTCTTCTTTTAGGTAATCATTTCGTTCTCGTCTTCTTTTCTTTTTTCGCCCGATCATTATACAACTTTATCAGCAGGGCTCTTTCTTCGTGCCTTAAGCGGATCAATTTTAAAAATTTGTTGCTCGCTTAGATTTCGGATCTCGTTATTTCGTTTTTTTTTTTTTTTTTTCGTACGATCCTCCTTATGATTATAGTCCCTAGCGACGATGGTATTTTTTTTTCTTCTCCATAGAGAATCGAGCAGCCGGTTGGGTGTGCGAAAGTTCGTGCAGACGGTGTTCTAACGCGCCTCACGCCCGGGTTCATTTTTTCTACGTTTCATTTGCATTCCGCTCGATTTTTATTCATCACTATTTCTTTCGTCGCTCACACACCAGCGTGATTCGGAGGAAGTTTCGCTTCGCTCCAGTCACCATTCTCCGCAACGATAATTTTCCCGGCCAGCCGAGAGATTTTCTCTTTGTGATTATTATTCCGATTTTTTAAATCATACGATCATCCAACAAGTCGCAATCATACAACCGCAAGCACACTGACTCCCGAGAACAAGATCGGTTTCTCATTGCGACTATCAAGAGGGCGTATAGTGAGGAAATATAATGTACGCGACGAAACGGAGAATTTCAGGCGATATTGACGATTATACCAGCTCGGAACATACATTTTATTGGGTTATTTTTCAAACAGAGCCCGACAAGTTTATTTTTTTTTTCTAATAAATTACTGACAAGCTGCAGCTCGCGGGGAGTCTACAAGGAGCAGAAAATTCTGGGGTTCTACACCGCGGCGGAGGTCCTGATAAGTCGATTTTGCCTGAAATACACCACACACACACACGTGTGTGGCACGTTAACGCGCCGAAAAAACTGCGGAGATCAAAATGGTGCGCGATTTTCAGTGAAAAATGTCGACTCTTTGTGTGAAATTTTATGAGGATCGGTTTTTTTCCTTTTGTCTAATAACAGTGAGTGTCGGCGAGTGACATCGCGGCGTGCTGGTTTTTACGCTTGTCTTTTCAATAACGCGGGCTGCGGTGATCTTCGCGGTCTCTGTTTCGTACGATTACAGTCGATGATTTCTTTCCTTCGGATGCCTACACGTCGCCGATCAAGAAAATCGTGACGAAACGTGGCGGTTGCGCTTCTACACGTGTTGTGTTATCTTTTTTTAAATTACCATTATTATTATTATTATTATTATTGAATTTTTTAATAGCTTGATATGTTTGCTGTGTATATCTTTTTTTGTGTATTTGTGTTTGGTTTTTTTTTGTTTTTCTCTCTTCTTAAATGCATCTCCGAGTATTTATTTGCGCGG
This sequence comes from Heteropelma amictum, assembly GCA_959613375.1. Taxonomy (NCBI): domain Eukaryota; kingdom Metazoa; phylum Arthropoda; class Insecta; order Hymenoptera; family Ichneumonidae; genus Heteropelma; species Heteropelma amictum. The sequence continues at coordinate 6,339,939 of OY390724.1, forward strand.
GTTCGAGTGTCTTTCCGTCATTTTTCGGTATAATTAAAAATCAGACTCGTTTCGCTGATATATATATTTATAAATATCTACAAATATTTATATCAACGAAGCTCGAAATCCGAGGGGAAGCGAGAGTCGAAAGAAAAAATGTACGGATGGGAGAGGTCGAGTTTCCTCTCTCGTTTGCGCGAGTCGAGCGTTTTCCGGAAGTGAAAACACCAACCGGAGTCTGCCGAGGAACTAGAGGGAGAACGCGTGTGCTTACGACGACTCGAGTGAGAAAGGTGTAGGAGAGGAGAAAAAGAAAAATGAATCGCGACGACACCGTTCGTTGACTAGACGTAGACTCTCGCAATCGGAGCTGTTGTTGTTGCGCCATGTTGAAATTCAACTCCACTCGCTGATGAGATTAGTGACGCCACTGTTGAGGGTCGCTGCTGCTGCTGCTGCTGCTGCTGGCGCAGAAGAAACGCCATTACCAGATACACGACCAATGATAATTGCAGACTGGAGGCAATGTGAGAATTCAACGAGCTACCACCGCTGCATGTCGTTTTCGAATCCATGTCCACATTCGCTGCAACACAGATATCAAGGGTGTACATCATCGAGCTTAAAGATAAGACGAACGCCATCGCGCGTCCACAAGTTTTTCATCTACTTTGAGGTGGACAATCTGGTCCACGACCGGATAGTACGAACTTTGTCCTGCAACGGCGGATGCAAAGGAACGCGTCAACGTCCACCCGAAATTCTCCGCTTTGAATGAGTAATAATCAGAATTGAATGAGCCTCGTTGCAACTCGCGTTAAAGACCGCGAAATCGCGCGCTGGGAAGCCGCACTTTTGGTCAAAGGTCACTAAAGACTACGAGTGCCATTGGGGCGGATCAAGGACAGGATGAAATGATGTTTTTACGCGGAGAACCAATCATCAATCGAGACCATTTTCTTACCCATTCTGTTATAGCCATTTTCCAACGTATGTACTGTACGTCCGAACAATCGTACGTGGTGTGTTTGGATATCCAACAGTTTTTGACCTTTTTGGGCGAGTACAGCAATCTTGCCGTCTCCTTCCAACTTATTGCAGTCTTTTTTTCACAGATTGTTGTTGAACCGGTGAACCGAGGGTGGTAGGATGACGGCTATGGTCGCGGTTTCATTGTTTTGCACACTGTACGCGCATATATTTCAACGTCTGTTTGTACGTGTATGCAAATATGTACGTACTCAAATACAACCTAGGACCCACATGCGTTCGTGTATTTATAACTATGGTTCCATCTCTGAGCGAGTGTTGGCACACATCCATAAACGTGTGTATGTACTACGACATGTGCACATAGGCGGTATTCTATAAACATGTATATAATCGTATGCACAGTGGCATAAGGGTACGAGCGACGCGGCATCGATCCACGCGAGGCTGCCTGGCGGCCAGTTTCATCCCCCGGTTCGTCTCCACCACCACTGCCGCTGGTAGCAGCCTCTGCGAGAGGAAATCCCGTGAGGGGGGAATGATGCTCTTGCCCTGGCTGGCGTGTTGCCTTCTAGCGCGAGCTTTCCACCCGGACCGAACACCTTCCACCCTCGTTTTGCCTCTCTTTCTCTCTCTCTCGCAGGCTCGCGAGAGCACGCGACTCTCATCCCCTGTACGTCCGCCTTCCACCGACCCCGAACCCCTCGAGCCAATGTTTTGTTTTCTACTACGGTTCGTGCAACTTGTGTCAGCTGCCCCTGGCTGGCCGGATATATATAACTCGAGTGCCGCTGCACTCGTGTACACTAAAAATTTTACCGCTGACAAACAAAGATTCTCACGGTTCGATCGCAATGTCCGAGAACACGGACATTGGACGTACGAACCGTACGAATCGTCGCGTGATGTACAAGGAACGCCCGGGCGAATTTTTTCGAGGACTTTTCCGAAAGAGAAGGACATTTTCGACGTACTTTATCGGAACCGATCGAAAGTATCGGCGATTAAACGCTCGTTCGACACCTGTTGCGAGGGAACCAGAGTCCAGAGCGTCTTTTACCGTGAATTAATTAGAGCAGAGAGCACGAATCGGGTATTGGTAAGAGCGCACATCTCAAACGGTCCATCAGCGCAGCGTTCGATGCCCGGCGGGTTTAATCGAGTTTTCGCTACGTGAAAACGCAATTATCAGGTTACTGGCAAGGAATCTCGGTGTTGGGCTCTGTTCGCCATTGTACACACATGCACGGTATGCACCGGGAATACCGACGATATATCGTGATATCTTTTGTATACGAAAGCATGTCGCCTCATCGTGTGTAGAATGATTGATTATCGAGGGAAGCAGGCTGAAATATCCCACAGCTATTGGTAACAAAAGCATCGAAACGAGACGGCCAGGAGCGCATTGGGTTTCCGGTTGGGATGAAAGCGTACATCGAATGACGTAACACGCGCGCTAATTATTTCCGTTACATGAAAATCCCAAGCTTCTCTGTGTAGAAAACGACGAATACCACGTTTGTCATCGAACGGCTGAAAATTTTGCCACGTTACTCAACGCCTGCAATCGCGAGCCTTCGTCCTTTTTTCGTCGCAGAGCTCCCGAGTGTCCCTTGTCCGTTTCATCAATGATTTTACAGTGCAAATTACAGCTCAGTCGTGAGTTATTACAGCAGTAGGAAGCCCAAAAAATAGCGAAAATGACGCGCGGATTACTCTATTTTTCACACGACTTCATACACAAATCGACTGAATTCCATTTCAATAAAGTCCCTGTGAATTAAACCAGGTCATCGGACACGTAGAAAGTTGTTTAATTTTTCAGTGGTCTATATTTACGAATCTATTTTATTTTGCCTTTGGTACGCGCGACGATTGTTCATGGAGACATAAAGTACCACGTGACATACGGGTTCAAACATTATCTTCGCCCTCAGCATCGCTTTCAATGAAATTTCGACTTTTATTTCATTCTACAATACCCCCAAGAGAAAAACTATATATATCTGCGATGTCATTTCAGCATGAAATAGAGTCCGTATGAACTCTTGCTCCGCACGTAGCGCAGAGGTTCAGGAGTAAAAGTCAGACTCGTGCGGACGGCCAGGACGCTTCGTGATCCGTGCAGCCGTCTGTGTGTGTGTTTGCGTCTGAAGGTGCATATCCAGATTACAGCCTCAGCTATGGACCATGTGTTCAAATGGAAAGGTCTGTTTTTATTCATAGTTAATAACACGCCCTTTTGATCTTAAAGTTATATGTGTGTACTCTTGCACGTGAACTTGGAGGTGTATAAGACCTCATCTGGTGCGGTTGGATAAAGGTGCAACGCGCCACTTCATGGCCACGTTTGCGTACCCTTTGTGCTCTCCGCTTTCCATTTTTTCATGCCTTCATTCTGTCGCTTCTTTTTTTTCTGATACGACACCTTCTTTAACGATCTCTCATGGGATTCAACGTCTCTTTGGTAGTTTTATTTTAGAAAAGGGATAATTTTTTGTTTCACGTATTGTGAAAAATCATAGTTGCAGATGCCTTACATCCGATGTAAAGATTGGAGATAATATTGGACGTAAAAAAAGGGTACATTTTCTCGGGTTAGGGGATCAATTGCTCAGCCTCTTCTTCGTGGCTTGCCGAGTTCGCGAAACGTATACTTGTGCGTCTGATATTATGTATATACTCGTATATAAAGCGTATATACAATATTAAACTTGTTGGTATTTGACGGAAGCAAGGGAACGAACTAAAGCAAGTTTCGTGGTGGCATCCGACCGTGAATTCTCTTTGAGAGAGTTCGCTGCATTGAACGTGTATACGTATAACGGAGTTTTGTGGCTCGAGGGTGAAAAGTTTTATACACGCAAGAGCAAATGCGACTTTTTTTTCCATATACTCGTCCTCTTTCATTCAATTCTAGCGATGGTTCATCGTTTTTTTTTTCCCCCACAGCAGTACACCAATATTTTTTAATAACTTTCCAGCACAATAGCAACGTTGGACGAGTTGATTAATACTGAAACTATTTTCATTAACCGTGATGGTGGGCCAGAATTGAAGTTGCAAAAGTAATTGGTTTCCAAGGTCTTGATAACTTTGTTACTTGGCTTGATTAATTTAGATTTTTATCGTACCATTGCAAACGACCCATACGAGACGGATCATTGTGTCAGCAGAATTTTGCACGAGAACGAAAGAATTATAGTCCTGAAGAAAAAAGAAATTCATTAAGCAAGTTCGTGGCTTTTTTGGGAATATTTATTGAGCTGGTTGAAGAATTGAACACGATTAATCCGCGTACGCCATTCTCGATGATTCCTCCCTTCGTTACGTACGAATATTATATAATATCTGCACACACTCTAACGAGGGATGAACAGAAAAACAAGAAAACTCGATCCTCTTGGTCGCCGCGCACTCTTCTCCCTTTCTCGTTTTCGTTTCATCACCAACGCCCGAGAGCCAGAAAGAGAATAAATAGTGAAAGAGAGAATGCAAAATGCTAGCTAACGGTTTAATTAAATGGGCAACATTCAGGGAGCTAACGAGCGAAATCGGATTGCGATTGCACGAGACGAAAAGAGCTTGTAAGAATTCTTTTTATCAGGCTGTTCTCATACTGTAATGAATGGAAATGAACAAACGCACAGTTTGATCCGCTGCTATAGAGACGAGAGTAACTTTAAAATCTTTTAAAAAATCCAAGATGCGTATGAATACAGAATAGGGAAGCTTTTGCGGATTTAATCAATGTATTTATGAGTAAACATTTTAAAATAGAAGATATTTGTTTTAATTAGCAATTATCACGCGATGGACTTTTTTGCATTTTGAAAATATGAGCCTGATACCATTCCGCGTGTGTAATAATTAAAATTGTTACATGTATAATTGACATTGACAGCGTTGGAAGAATGAGGGATTGAAAAATGTCATTATTGGCTACAGAGGGGTTTATTAAATATTTAAATGAAAATTTGAATACGTGTAGTGTACAGAAATTCCTCAAAATTTGTACTCCGCTCTCGACCAAAGCTTCAGGACTGATTTGCGTCACTACTGTGCGTAATTACTGTTGCTATTCAGCTATCAATATTACTGCATTACTGCATCGATCGATATATCGAATTTGAAAGGAAACAATGTTTTTTTTTATCCAAAAAAATGAGAATTATCGTGTGACAAACTTTTCCGAATTTCATAAATGTCAACTGAGTACTGTTACTATTTTGCATGCCAATTAGAATGAACATCGATGGCGCCGGAACGAAAAAGAAGGAAGTTCGAAATTCAAAAACAGAGAAAAGTACAGAGCATGTCGTGACCACGAAAATTTGTCCAAAAAGGATTGAAAAAATCTCATGAGTGGCAATCTCCCCGAGTCTCATCGAGATATTTGTTGATTCCCTGATGGAATACGTCATACATGCACACACGTACAGAAATTTGTCTAAATTTGTACTTTGCGTTTGAACAAAGCGTCAGGATCGATCGGTATCGCGTGTAGTGTACCGCCTATTAGCTTACTTCGCTGGTGTACTACAAATCCCCGTAGTGTTCGAGCAACGTAGAGTATATACGTATACACAGGAGAAATTTGTAGCGTCTGGTCGTAGCGATATCTTAACTACCGCAGGCCAGAGGCAATCGTAGTAATATACAGGGCTGGCTATTACGGAGCGCATAAAGTCAGTTGAGACTGCGGCGTAGCGGAAAGGGGTAGTAGGGGCAGGGGTAGTAGCGCAGAACTCTGACGTAAGCGAGAAAGAGAAGGAGGGAGTGAAAAAGAAAGATTGAGGATTGTGATAATATACACAGATTCCATTACATGCATTCGTGTGTATGTAAGACCACGTACATACACGCGTGTCGAGACGCGACGACGAAGAACCGAATAGAAGGGTTGACTGAAGCTATTGTTGCAAATACGTATGCATATACAAGTATACACTCCTAAAGAGAGAACGAGAGGAACAGAAATCGAGCTAGGCATCAACGTCTAGTCGGTTTGGTTACCAACGACGTCATAACCCAGTTATCTCTCCGCTGGCGTGCCAGCACCCAGCAGGTCGCGATGTCGGTATTACCGTAACGAGAGAAGAAAACGAGGGTGCTATAACTTTTCGTAAAATCCTATGCACTATACCTATACGATACCCAGATGCTCTAGATGTACCCAAGCACAGAAAATTTCCTTATTCTTCCAACAAAGTCCTTTATTTATTGGGGTGAATCGCTCCAAGTGCTCGCGCGAAAGAAACATATTTCTAGGCTGGCAGTTTCATCATTTGAGGTTCAAAATATTATCTTGCATGTCGTTTCCCGCGTGTTCTTGAACCATCTACGATTCGGTATTGTTTCTGTAGACTCTTGATTGAGAATTCAATTATCGAGGTCAAAATCCGCGGGTGCTACTCGATGTTTTTGGAAGTACCGCGAGAAATTGCAGCAAAACGTTGCAGTTTCGTGGACCAATAATTGGACCTATCCGTTCGCGTTACGTTACAGTAAACTGGTCCATTAATTTCTCTTGTTTCACACGCGACATTAGGTAGGCGAGTCAATAGTAATTAGCAGCTCGCCACCCCTTGCTGTTGCCCTTATTCCTGTTTAACGCATCCCCCCCTCTTTCTCTCTCGCTATTTCTCGCGAGCTATCGGTTTCTAGATTTTGCGTTCACCCTGCCAGTTCTGTCTCCCCTGATCCTCCGTGCAATGCGAGCTCGTAACACGCTCCCCTGGTAGAATCGCGATATTTCGCTGCTCGACACTGAGGGTTGAAGAGACTACGAGAGGAAAAGGGCGTTGTTCGTTATACATCAGAGGAGGTTACTCTTTGATTGCAACGGAGCATAAAGTACGGATATCTCCGCACGCTTCGCATAAACGATTTTGAAGTTTGCATCGTTGGAACCCAACGGAATAACCGACTTCTCTATCATCGACGGTATCCTACGATTTTTCGATTATTTTCAAAAAATGTTTGCAAATTTTGACACTTGAGAAACAAAGTTGGAAAATTCGGGAAAATTGAACACGAAAAGATCGACAAATCGTTGCCCGAATTGGTGAACTTCTTCCCGAATAAGAATAATACCTGCAATTTGAGAATTGAATATATGTGGCCTTTTTTTGCGATAAACGATTTTGAAGGTTGCATCGTTGGAACCCAAGGAAATAACCGACTTCTCTATCATCGATGGTATCCTACGATTTTTCGATTATTTTCAAACAATTTTTGCAAATTCTGAACTTCTTCCCGAATAAAAATAACACCCGCAATACGAGAATTGAATATATGTGGCCTTTTTTTGCGAGGAGAAAAGAATACAAATTTTTTTTAGGACGAAAGAGAAATGTTCGTACAAAAGTCTCGGTATATATTCACGTAAATTCTTGCCTCTCTGTCGCTGGCGTGTGCTGGTCCAGAGTAAACGCGACAGAGGGAGGAGAGGAAAAAAGTTGGCATGACTGCTCCGGAAAATTTTACATGGAAGCAATGGACCGAGAAAAAATACTCGAAAACTTAATTGTGCATTATGTATACACCCAGATTTCTTTTAGGCACTTTGTATTTCGGACTTTGATGCTGTGCTCTACGATTTCGTCCTGCATCTCTCTTACTCTCCCCTGCTATCTTTCTCTCTCTCCTCTCTCTCTCTCTCTCTCTCTCCGCTGCTCTAGCAGCGCATTGACTTTAAGACGGCCATTAGTTTTCCGGTAATTGGCTTTGCCCGGTTCTGTAAGCCTTACGCTTCCCATCTGTGTAATGTGCCAGTGGCCCAGAGCCAAAATATAATCTGTTCTGGCAACGAGCGTGAATTCGTTATCCATTCAATTGGACAATGGACCACAACTCAAGTTTGTATATATATACGTTCACGTGCATATGCATGTAGTCGTATTACATCGCACTCGATTTTCTTTCTCATTTTAACTGTACGGAATTTTCTTACAGCGGGATCTGCAGTGCAGTATCGCATGAATCACGAGATCAAAGAGATTATCCACTAATCGGCAATATCGTTGTCAAACGGAGCTTCAGCTGACTCGATATTTGCTTCACGACAGAACGAACGGAACCCTCTTTTTTTCCGCGCAGGTTATTTTATTATTTTTTTAAGGGGATGTGTTATACCCGTCCATCGAAATTCAGAAAAATTCTCAGGCGAAATCTGTAAATCGGATCGGTTTGAAATTTTTTGCGAGTTTTTAGCGACATAGCATGGAGGGACCGACGATTTTAGAATTTCTCAATTGAGACATTTTTTTTACTCTACAAAAAATTATTTTTGCAATATTTCTCATTTTAACTGTACGGAGTTTTTTTACAGCAGGATCTGCAGTGCAGTATTCGGCAATATGGTTGTCAAACGGAGCTTCAGCTGACTCGATATTTGCTTCACGACAAAACGAATGGAACTCTCCGAATTCGTCCATTTTTGTCTCTCGGTGCAGATTATTTTATTATTTTATCAAGGCCATGCGTTATACCCGTCCATCGAAATTCAGAAAAATCCTGCGGCGAAATCTGTTAATCGGATCGGTTTAAAATTTGTTGCGAGTGTCACACAGCATGGAGGGACTTACGATTTGAGAATTTCAAAATTTGGACATTTTTTGTACTCTACAAAAAATGTTATCGACAATATTTCGAAATTTCAAAATCGTCAGTCCCTCCGTACTGTGAAACTAACGATAAATTTCAACCCGATCGGGTCGATAGTTTTTGTGAGAGAGTGTTTTTCGTTTTTTTTAAACTTCCCACGGCATCTAGTTTCACAGGCGATGGAACATAGTTTGCGTTCGATTTGCATCGATTCAACAGGTGCCTCATCTCAAAGTTTGATTCAATTGAAAAACAAAATTAGATATCGTGTTAAAAATAAAAATATCAATTATCAGCACGTTTCATCCTCGTGAGTTCTAAAAATCCGCATTGGATTCGAAATTAAAAACCTCATCAAGTTTTGGCCAAAAATTGACGACCATGTGGACTTGTTTATTTTTTTTTTCAACTGATTAAATTCGGACGTTGACTTTAGGATATATATGCATAATGTGCGGAACACGGTATCTCCAGCAACGCTATAAAAGAATCGGGCAAGTTGGATGATCCTTTCGACAATCGCTATCGAAAATTTCGATCTAATTAATCACAAAAAAAAATCGTCGTGACATAAAAATGCGACAGTGAACAGCAAACACGATGGTCATGATTTGATTCTCCATTCGTGCGATAAAGATGAATTTTTATTTGACTCGATCGATCAATGCGGTGCTTTTTAATCAATCAACGAGTGATGAAATTTATTCGCACGAGAAAACGATAGTCAGCGATAAAATCCTCCGCACTCGTGTACCTCTTCAACAAATTTTAACTAATTTCTTCATTATTTCAATCGACTGTCCCAATTTCGGCGTTTTAAATTTCCATCAACTTGAATGACTAATAAAATTTGAGGATAAGGGTACTTACAAGTTGCAGCAATGAGCTGTGGAAGATACTTTTTCCAGAATGCGCACTGACGTACCCTCGGGCCGTAGCCGATTTCCGTAGTATTCGTGTCGAGTGTCAGATATTGTTTTTCCGTCGCGGTGTACGGTGGCCAGGAGGCTTCGGTCCACGATCCGTCATTTCCCATATTCGGGTCCCTGCAGGAAAATTAATAAGACTATTCTTTGAGCAATCTCGATCGTTCTGAAAACTGCTTTGAAATATAAATCTCCGGGAGTGAAACGATCGCATTGCGGTGTCACTGTGGACTTTTAACACTGATGGACTTACCCAGTTTTGGCGAAGTTTGCCCAATAACGCATCATCCTCTTGGATAGGGCAGCCTCCTCTCGATTGTAGCCTTTGGAAGTGTCAAGAGGCTCGCCGAATATATAACTTATCTCATCGGCGTGCATAACCCCTGTCCATCTTGGCCATGGATTGTTCGTAGATCTGAACAGAGAGTATTTCATTGCCTTTGATTCGGACGGTTCTCGTTGAAGCTTTTTTTTTTTAAATTAAAATTAATCACGAAGACGGTTATTTTAATTTTATTTTTGCAATTATTCTAAATTTTACACAAGTCACAGCGATCGAAGGAAAAGACCATATTTCTCGTTCTTAATGTGAAATATGAAAAATATTGGACGACGAATTCTTCTCTGAATAAATATTCAAAGTCGTTGGTACGTTCTTCGGAACGTACGAAGATACGAAAGATTCTTTTTCGCGGATATAATTCCAGTGTTTATTTTGATTTTTAACGAAAGATCGAAGAATGATCGATCTGCGAAAATCTTACCTGTGCTTGTAGTAGTACATGTAGACGGTGTTTCCCGTTTCGGCGTAACGCGCCGCAAATTCATTGACGTTGCACGTGAACTGATAGTCGCCGACGATTTTATCAAGGGCGTCACGATTTTTATTTGGATCGTCGGGATCGAGCCAATTTGTGTATTCGTATATTATCGCGTGTCTCGCGATCTGATTAACGTAAGGATTTAATTCAGTTACGGAACGCACGAATTCTTCCCTCGATACTTTAACATCTTCGGTACCGTCGATACGAAATAATTCAGTGAGATAATAAATGATAAAATAAAAACCTTCCTCGGTGTTGGAACCCATAAGTATGTTTGCTTTTTTAAAGGAAGCGGTTATCATCGAGCGAGAGGGTGTCTCGTCGAGAAAACTACCGTCTATGACGGGCACGAATGGAAATTCGCAAATACCGAGCGTGCCCCATTCGTTGTTAACGAGCTTGACGGGATCGGTCGAGCTTAGACAGTCTATGACAGCCGGGATGTCGCTGGCCTCGTGGGGACAACCGACAGCCTCGGCCAGTCTCAGACCTCGCATTATCGACTCTTCGCGACTTATTATCGCCCAGGGTGCTGTCGGCGAACCAGACTGCATAATCGCCTGATTGAACAAGTGCCTGCATGTTCGAGAGAAAGTTTAAGACAACAATGGCTCGGCAACGACATTCTCCAATAATTAATAACGAATCTATTCTCTCGTCTATGAACATTTCTGTATCTGAAATAAATGGTGAACCATTTTGACGGACGATTTTTTCAAAGTCTCGCATAAAAAAAGCTTCGTTTTTTGTATTTGACGAGCCGTCCAAAAAGGTTTGAGGGATTAAGCATTTTTTAGGGGTCCCTCGAGAAAAAAATGTATAAATTCTAGCTGAAAATTTGTTCAAAGGTTGCTCGAGCATTTTTCATTCCTCAAACGCTTTTGGAGGGCTCGGCAAATATAAAAATTAAACGTATATTCGTACGAGACTCGAAAAGGAAACAGTCGGTGAAAATGGCACGCCCTGATGTACATGGCGGGTAAAAAAATGACACTGTACCTCGATAGCGGAGATAAAAGATGCATTGAAACGGAAACAGCCCCTGCGCTCTCCCCGAAGAGCGTAACGTTATCAGGATTTCCACCGAAAGCTGCGATATTATCTCGAACCCATTGCAACGCCATCATTTGATCGAATAAGCCGGCATTGCCCGGAACGTTTTCGGTGCCGAAGTAAAGAAAGCCCAGACTGGCGACGCGATATTGCATCGAAACGAAAATAATGTTTTCCTCGGAAACGAGGGTCTTTGGATCGTACACATCGAGAGTCGCGGAACCCGAATAAAAACCACCTTGACGGAAAAATGAGAAATCAAACAACACCAGCATGTATTATTTCGTGCGTTAGAAATGACAAATGAAAAAAGCGACTTTGTGAAATTAAAAAAGAACGTGAATGAAACAATTTTTTTAAATTACTTCGATTCACATCAACTTTTAGTTTTATCGTTAATATTTTTTATCGTTTATCGAAATATCGTCGTAGGCATAGGAATTTGCACTCTGACATTAGCTAGTGAATAAAAAATAATCCATCTTTTTCATTTGCGTGGAGAGAAATTCATCAATTCAAAATTCAAAAGATGAAAAATAATCGTCCAACTCACCGCCAAAAATCCATACCATAACGGCAGCATTGGTAGGCCTAGGGTGTGGGGTTACAACGTTGACGTAAAGACAATCCTCGCTCAATTTCGTGTTCGGGTTCCACATCATTGCGCCGGAAAAATCGCCAAAAACTGTGTCCAGAATCTGTACGCAACTGTTTGGCAATGTTGTTGCATTCAGAACACCTTCCCATGCTTCGACCGGACGAGGATGACGGAATCTCAGATGGCCTGACAGCAACGATGGAAAAAAAGTGATACGATTTATCGTTAATTCGGTATTGCACAGTGTATCGATTATGGTAGTCGACTTTGAAAAAATATAAGCGATGGAGGTGTGAAATAATGGAGAAAATAATGACGTGTGTGGTTTTAATTAACCTTCCGGGAAAACGGTGGCAAATATCTCGAAAACGTTTTATAAATTGGCGGGCTGATGGATTATTTACGTAGGTATGCAATGAAAAATACATTTTTCTCAAAAATCACCCTCGTGACTCAGCGAAAATTGATATCTTTTTTTAGAGGAACTTTAATTACGAATTTCTTCCTCGATTTTATTACGTTGCAGGAATATAAGGATATAAAGTTTTAGCAGAAATATTGAAGAATAAGGAAACTACGATCTTTTTCCAAATTACGGTTTAGAAAATAGACATTCTAGAAGTTTTTTATCGAATGTTAATGACTCTAGCGCACTATTTAGTTGTGTTCATTGATCTATCGATGTTTCAAGCACATCCGAATGGGTTAAATAAGATGCTTTTTTCGAAATAAGATACCCTGGAATTTTTGGATATTCGATTGAACATTGAGAAAAATGCATGCGAAGAATAAAAAGCCGTTTTTTATTTATTTGATTAAAATCTATTGGACAGTGATTTTCCGTTTCGATGTACGAATTTGAGGGATGCTTTTGGTGAAAATTGACTCACCAATCGGTTTTTGAGCGTATGGTATACTGTACCACGCGTCAACCTTCTTGCCAGTGTTAACCGTGAGGGTTGCACCCTTAACTCGACCTTTTCTCGTTTGTATGACGAGTGAATCGTCGTCGGTTAGACTCGAGGAACGAAACGGTTCGGCTCGTGGTAGGTCTTCATCAACGACGTCACTCGGCCTCATCACTCTCTCGTGATCACGCTGATGCTGTTGTTGCTGCTGTTGTTGCTGATGCTGCTGTTCCTCGTGCGATAAATCCGCGTGATGTCTACCCCTGTGAGAGGGTGAGCATCGAACGCCAAGATCGAGGCTGGAGGCCACGACGACCGTCAATACAACCAGAGCTTCCACATTCAGGAAGCTATTTCGACCTCTCGTCATCGTCGTCGCCTCGCCTGCAACAATCGCATTTTAATGAGATACTTGAAACTTGCATAGAAACAATAAAGTTATTGAATAATTTGATTTAAATGAGTCGCTGAAAATTGAGTTAAAAAAAACACGAATTTTCGACACATCCACAATGGTTTCGTTTTTTAAGCCACAAATTCGTTGGAGGACGATATTTTTTGAAGGCTTTTCCTTTATTTCTTAGGTACTACAACTTTATGGAAGGTTCCAAAAATATTCTATATTACCAAGAGAATATATTATCAAATGCTGATTAAAAACACTGGGTTCAGATCTCTCAGGGGGAATGTTTCAAAATGAACGAACGTCGTTGACTTTAAATTCACTTTGTATTTTCACTCAACATTGTACAGAGGCCACAGTTCGTATCGTTCGACGTTTCATCCGATTTATGGCAGTTTGCCCATTTTCCTACCACCGTTGCCTTCATCTGTCAAATAGAATATCGAAACCTCGAGCCTCCGAAAAAGGAACACAAAAATAATCGAGCAGCGTTTATTTGTGTACGTCGTGTGATTTTTACCCAACAGGAGATATAATGTATGAGCCAATAGTATCGTTTGAAAGTTCTGATCGTACGAACGACGATGTTGTTTGAGCGATTTGAACGTTGGAACGAGGTTTATTGACCTCAGGCCATAGTTTCTCAATTTGAAAATTGTTATCGAGGAAACAATTGGGAGAAAGGACAACCCTTCTATTGTTTGAATAATTCTATTAAGGGCCTTAGATACGAACAGCACTTACACGAAAATTTGACTGAGCTTGGAAGGAGAAAATATAAGAGTGCAACGTTCCCTATATAAAAATGACGTAAGTAACACCAAACAAAAAGATGACAATTAGTTCGAGACTTTTTGGTGATGCTTTTGCAGGATTACGAAGGAGATGATACAATTTGACACAATAAGGGTCATGGTCGTATCGATTCAGACCGGTGTGTCACCTCCAGATTATGCTACACATTATTTATTGTTTGAATATACTCAAATATGCATATTTGTTGTAAACGATCGCATGAAAATGTAGATCGAAATTGAATTCGACCGAATACCTGAGAGATATGCATACGATGTATTTCATATAGTAGCATTGGATAATCAAGTCACTTGACGCGACGTTATCGCTAAATATTTCAATGGTATATCGCGAAACGATTTCTCAATCGTCTCTATTTGCAGTTATCGCAAGTTTTCCCTTTGCCTTACGATTCGTATACTATCACTGTCCCTCTCTCTATCTTGCTTTCGTATATCATTTACTTTGTTGTTCATTGACGGCAGTCTATTTTCGGAACTCACCAATCACTCTCGTGTTTGATTTACGGATAAATAAATATATTTAAATTTATTTGACAAAAAATGAGTAAATAAGTGATGATACAAATAGCACTTTGCACATTTGTTCAGTGTTCCATTTACTTGGTATCAGTGAAAAGTATGTTAAAAGTGTTTTGGTAAGGTACGTGTGATTATCGTACGATCCCAAATAAGTAAATTACAACGCGAATTAAGTTTTTGCGAAAAACTCGATGAGTTTTGTGATAGGCGGAAAATTTGCGATGAAACAGGCTGTTGAACTATCGAAAATTTGAAAAAAAAAATGTCGACTCATTTTTCGTTACTTTTCCAGAATCGTGGAAAAGTCGAAATTTCAAATGGTCATAACTTCCTCCCTAATGAAGCTACATAGATTTTTTGGGGGTGTTTTGGAAAGCCCTCGGGTAGACTTGGACAATGGTGAGAGTTAAATGCCGATAGCTTGATTGCTTCACCCTGAAAATCGGTGTTGAAAATCGGCGAAAAAAACGCAAAGGGGTATGTATGGGAAAATTGGCGAAAATCGGTGGTCCTACTTTAAAAATCTGCCAAAAATCGAAAAATTAAGATATCCGGACAAACCAAACGGCATTTTGAAGCCTCATTAATTGCCAAGAGAATAAGCACAAGTCGGGGTGTCCATCTTAAACGAAAAAAAAATGGCAATAATTTTAGTGAACCAACTCAATCCGGCAGAAAATGACGAAAAATGTTGGATTTCAAAAATGATTTGTAATGGTCCATATCGATGCATTTTGTCCCGCTGACTACGAAGCACACCGGTATTTCATCGAAAACCCAATATTTCCGTTCAAAAATGCGATAATACGAATTTTATCGATTAATTACCGAAATTGAAAAATTTCGACTCATTTTCCGCCATTATTGAATGCGTATGATAAAAATACGCGGGCGAGATTCAGAAGAATTTCTGTGTATTCGTTTTGGTGCATATTCACGAAACTTGACTCGAGGCCCTCTCAAAATCCCCCAAAAACCACTGATTTTTTAAATCTTCAAAAATTATAGTAGAAAATTCTGTACGGGCAAGATGCTGGATAAATATAATTTAATTATTCTCAGTTGATACAGGTCCAAAAGTCGCACAAAGTTGTCCCCTTGGATTTCGGTAATACGCCATCTTTCATACGATGGAGCAAATTCTCTATTCTCTTTCGTGCAAATACGAGGGCAGAAGGCAATAGCCAGTAACTCTATCCGTTTGACCAGTGGACTGTGTACACGAGCTCGTAGCTTTGTACCTGCGGTGAACGTACCTACGATGTCTCCCATCTGTACAGAGAGGAAACTACGTATTCAATAGCATATACATGCACCGACTGCTTGCCTAGAGGTGGAGAGATAGAGAGATAGAGACATAGAGACAGACAGATAGTGAAGAGAAGCTTCATCGAATGCACCGCAAGCAAATAGCTGCAGAGCTTGGGTGCCTGACTCCTCATGATGTACCTTATAATACAACATATAGAGTAGGTAAATTAGCCAAAATGATAGAGACGGAGAAAGAGAGAGGGAGAGCGAGATCTGTTTGATCCCTCCAACTCCAAGACATGTACATGTTGGTAAAAAACAAAACAGGTAACCTGTACACAGGTGGTGATCGCGTTTGTCATTAGTCATGGGGTCTACACGATCTCGCGTGATTGGTAGTTTTTATTTCGTGAGCGTATTTGGCCTTTGAGTAATAATACATGCAAGTCTCTACTCTGTACCACTGCAGAGTCAATAAATATGATTGACACGACCCCTGAAGACACTGCTTGGTTGCAACCGTTTAAACATCTTGTTATTTTTTCAACCCTGAGTCCAATTTGTATGGAAAAAAAATGCATTATTTGAAGAAAAAATTCCAAGTGATGCATCGGCGATCAATTAAAGAGATATAACATTCGATGTCCAAGTTAAGAGAATAAACACTATCGACAGAAATGACAAGTATATGCACCTGCGTACGATTTGTTCATCATTTTCGAAGAGTAGTAACAAAGGGTCGTAAAAAGTATTTGAAAAAAGCATTCGAAAGTGAAAAGATCATTTTTTTTCTCGTTTGTAATACATCGATAGAGGAAAATTTCTTTGGTTGCTTACAATCACATAATGTCTGAACGGTGAATGGCAAAAAAATGAACTTTTCATTTAAAAAATAGAGTATTTTCCATTTCGAAATATTTTTTACGACCTTTTGTTACCGCTCTTCGAAAATTGACGAAATAATCGTCACTATCGCTATACTTGTAATTTCTGTCGGTAGTGTAGATGCGTGGTCATACAAGATTTCAACAGAAAATTGAATTTAGATTAAATAAAACATCTTTTGCAAACAATTGTTTAATAATGAAAAAAATATGTTCTACGATATAAAACAAAGATACTCACGTTGGTCAAATTGAGAGGTAGGATGATGAGTCGTAGACGCGCTCTCAGAGCGCGCGGCAGTTTATTTATTTTTTGCGTCGAGCTTCGACGAGCCCTCGTGATAACGCGATGCTTATAATAATGCAATGACGATGACAAGAACGATACTACGCTGATGTTCTCGTTGACATCAATGATAAATGGCTCGAGGATGGTGGTGATATTCGCCCTCCGATAGGAAAAGAGCGAAGCGCTTTGCCTCTTGCTTCTCCTTGCTTCCGGGGATCAGCTACATCACCAGTTTATGAATCATCTCGATCATCGGTCTGAAAACATCAAAATTTCATCCAATTACATTTTTCTTAAACGAATCTGTATATAAGTGTTGTTAATCATAGATTATTATTGGTTCGATAGAGAAACTCAATATCCGGAGCGCAGGAATAGGAGGGTCTTCTCGAAATATTTGTGCAGATTCATCTCTGGAATATGGAAGAATATTTCATCAAACTTGGGACGCCTTGTTTTGGTAAATTCTTGTACTTCATAAAATATGAACTCTCAAACGGTTTTAACAAACTTTTAAACCCTCTCCAACGATTCTCTATCACTTGTGCCACATTTCAGGCACTTTTGGCTTCATTTTTAAATCATTTTAATCAAAATGACTAAGAGGGTAAAGAGTCACCTAATTTTTTAAGAATTTTTTTTTTTTGTAGTTTATATATATAAACTACCAAAAAATGCATACTCGTAGTGATGAAGAAAATACATGAAACGATGTCGATAAATCATTGACGATTGAGAAAAGCAATTTTTTTTCGGACAATCTTGAAATCTATCATATTCTATGTAAATATTTGTGTACATAAAAAAGAGCCTCTTCTTTCGCACCTTTTGAGATAAATACTATGATCGTCTAGGAGCGATATGAAGATTGACATGCGCGACAGTATCATGCTGCTTAAACATTTTAGCGATTTGTAGCAGCGCGATTAAAAGTAAGTTGCTTACGTTTACATTTTCTATGTATTCGTTAATTATATGAATAATTTTATCACTAATCGTCTGTCGTAATTTCTTCCCTCGATTCGATCTGCTGGGTTGTTCAACGCGCGATTTTTCTCCGATCGACGAGATGACAACGACGAAGATCGCGCGTTTTGCAATTTCAATTGCGAATTTCGAAAACTGCGCAAAATTTTGTCGGCAGCGGTACGAGGAAAAATGACCGAACTTTTCTAGTTCATCATCTTCCAAACGGACGCCAGCTGGGTACCAGATACCTTTGCGTGTTATCGCACAGCGTCGAGTTAAGCATGTATTGAAATTAAAAATACTTCATCATCAAACTGTTCCGAAGATCAACATGTCATTCATCACGAAATAATTACGACACATATAATTGTGTCACATATCAACTTCATGACGCATTGCGTTTTATTCTCGTCGCCGAATATCGATACATCGTTGTTATTTTTCCTCTAATATTTCACAAACGTCACGTACTGGCACGTTACGAATCACGTGAACATCGTTATTCTTTATTACATAATATTACTCATTTATGTCAATTTTTTCGGTGTGCTAACGTCAATATTGGTACTGTTGAAGATAATGGGCACTAGTTTTGGAGATGAAATGAATTTTCTCGTACACGATATCGCGCGGTTCATCGACCTATACACACGTACACACTACATACACACACTATCAGCAATGTCGCGTAACTTTTATCGTGGAATGAAAGGAAAAAAAGTTTTTATCCATTGAAATTTTATTTTTTATTTTTGATTCGATTCACGTAGCTGTGAGACAAGTACGAAAGGCTTCATTCGGAAAACGAATTCAATGAAATTAACGCGAAGGAAATGTCGAACAAACAAAGCACGACATCCATGCGAGAATTTTCATCCGATCTGACGTAAAAATAATTGATTTTCCAATATCTTTATCTTTTAATGACGCGAGGTTTGCGCGCAAACGTCAAAATCGAAAAATTCGGTTTGTCACTTTCAAAGCAACTCGCCTGTTCGTGTACAGCGATAAAACGATCCTATATACGTGAATATAAATAGTTTTTCTAATGTACTTCAATCTTGTTGAGGCAAGTGTTGCGTTCGAACTTCGAAGACGATAAACTTGGCTCAGAAATGTGTCGAAACAATCGTGTCTAGACCTTATTTTTTCGATTCTTTTTGTCCTTTCTTATATAAACAGATCAACGAACTACATATTGAAATGAATTACATATTGATTCAAATAATGTGACGCATATGAATTATTCTCTTCCAACATCCTTATCTTATTGCGACACGTGTGCTTAAATATTGAGGTGGAAGCATCGAGCTAAAGCAGAGTATGAATAGTCGCACTTGGACGACTGATGCAGAGTCAAATTTTTGTTCTACGTAATATGCTGGCCGCGTTTTTTTCTTCTTCACTTCGTCCCAAACTCCGTTGAGTCGTGTATAAAATTTGACGCTTTGAAATCGTATTCCGTCATCGATGGCCCTTCGCGAGTCTATTACCACTTTTATTATCATCCTCGGGGTCGTAAAGGTGTCTTCGGTTCCGCAGAAAACACCAGAAAACACCTCGCAGGAAACGTCGCACGCTGACGGACGATACCTCGGACACGGCGTAACAGATCATCAGGTAAATATCAATTCAAAAAAATCTACATCTTATTGTTCGTAAGGAAGAAAGGAAACGTAAATTGTCAATGTGAATTTCGTTTTGTATATCGTTTCGGTTCTATATCGACAGAATTGTCGAAAAACTTTCAAAAAGCTTCAGGAATCTCCTGGAAGCGAGATACTTTCATCAAGGTCGCAAGTTAACGAGCCAGAGATAATCTATACGGAAATAATATGGCATGACGAGGCACCCAGAAGCCAACGTTTCGATGAAGCGTGGAGCCTGGCGGAAGAGATGCTGGAGTCATTGGAAAAACAGTACGACCTGGAACAAGAACGCCGAAACGCAACCAAACTAGGGGATCTGGAAGCGAGGGAGGCACGTGAAATAAAGATAAGAGAGAACAGTGAACAGTACAGAGAGCAACAGACGGCAAAGAGGCTGCGGAACCCGCAAGCGATGGAAGAATCGCGGCTTGCGCAAAGCGAGAGCCGAAGGATGCAGAACCAACAGCAAACGGCGCGGGCGTTGCGGAATCCGGAAAAGGTGGAAGAACGGCGGCGTGCGAATAGAGAAAAGTGTAGGATATGGCGGCAGTGCCGAAAGGCGGAGACCCTGCGGAATCCGGAAAAGGCGGAGGAATTGCAGCGTGCGCGAAATGAGAAGCGAAAGATACTGTACCAGCGCCAAAAGGCGGAGACCCTGCGGAATCCGGAAAAAGCGGAAGAATGGCGGCGTGCGCAAAGAGAGATAGGAAGAATACGGTACCAGCGGCAAAAGGCGGAGGCGCTGCGGAATCCGGAAAAGGCGGAGGAATTGCAGCGTGCGCGAAATGAGAAGCGAAAGATACTGTACCAGCGCCAAAAGGCGGAGGCGCCGCGGAATCCGGAAAAGGCGGAGGAATTGCGGCGTGCGCGAAATGAGAAACGAAGGATACTGTACCAGCGCCAAAAGGTGGAGGCACTGCGGAATCCGGAAAAAGCGGAGGAATTGCGGCGTGCGCAAAGTGAGAAGCGAATGATACGGTACCAGCGCCAAAGGGCGGAGGCACTGCGGAATCCGGAAAAAGCGGAGGAATTGCGGCGTGCGCAAAGTGAGAAGCGAAGGATACGGTACCAGCGCCAAAGGGCGGAGGCGCTGTGGAATTCGGAAACAGCGGAGGAATTGCGGCGTGCGCAAAGTGTGAAGCGAAGGATACTGTACCTGCGCCAAAAGGCGGAGGCGCTGCGGAATCCGGAAAAAGCGGAGGAATTGCGGCGTGCGCAAAGTGAAAGGCAAAGGATACTGTACTTGCGCCGAAAGGCGGATGTGCTACGGAATTATCCGGAAAAAGCGGAAGAATTGCGGCGTGCGCGATGAGAGAATAGTAGGATTCGGCGGCAGCACCGAAAGGCGGCGGTACTGCGGAATCCGGAAGAGGCGGAAGAATGACGGCGTGCGCGAAGAGAGAGTGATAGGATACAGCACGAGCGGCAAAAGGCGGAGGGCTGCGGAATTCGGAAAAGGCGAGTGCGTGGCGAAATAAAGAAAGCGAGAGAGGAAAGAAATTTCAGGAACGCCAGAGTCAAATCAGAGTCCGGAAGGGTGATTTTACACCCTTATATATATAGCATATTATTTTGAAATTTCGTGAAATATTATATATATTATATAATATTATATATATTAAGGTGATTAAAAAAAACGATGTTTCTTTATTAAAACCCCCTGTTTAAAAGTTGTTGGAAGGTGAAAAAATAAGCCAGTTAAAATTTCGAGATTTCTTGATTCCTCCCTGTTGATGCTCATATGCGTTAGATCGAAGGGAAAGGTTGCCTCATTGTGGTGGAATTATAACGAAGACGATCTTCATGGCGAATTAGCCTGATGTGTCGATCGTCTCGGTAACTCGGTTATCGTTTGTATCGCATGCATTTCTCGGTGAAGCCTCAAAGGCCCTGAGAGAGGAACTCTCTCGCAGTCTCTGTCTCTCACTCCGTACATAATGTATGTTTCCTATATGCACTCCAGTAATAAACGATTGAAGGAGGAAGAGAGTGTGAAATCCGGCAACTTGTTTTATTTGCATCCCCTTCATTCTGCAACTCTTTCACCCTGCAACTTTATGTCTGTCTCTCAAGTCGAGAGAGCTCATCTTAGCCTTGAGGGTACATCTGTGCTTCCTGATGATGACGCCCTTAAACCAGTGGGCCTATATAACGCGACACTCTATCATTGAGTAGCTGTTTCCGGAAGTGGCAATAACTGATGGAACAAGTTGAGTCAAGTATCCTTTATGGTAATAAATATATGTATTAACATCCCTAAGTATTTTTATCGGTATAGAATAATTGATGTGGTAAATAGAATACGCGAAGTCTAAGGATACATCGAAGTCATTATCGCAAAGGCTTCTTTACGATACGATTTTTCAATGCACCGATTAGACATCAATGACATAACGTACACTGAGAAAAAAGATATTTGTTGGTGCGACAAAACGTGCGGTCAAACACAGCGAACAGCATGTAGCGTTCGATCGACAGTTTATTTTGTTAAATCGAGCGCATAGTTTGTTATCACGTCAACTAAAATATCGTTCGACGTACGCAATTATGCCATTTTCTCGCTGCTAAAGTTTTCGTTCGATACTTGACATTACGCCATGATTTATGAAATGTATATGCATAGAAACATACGCACTGCAAGATCGAAATAACGATCTAAACGCAAATGTGGTGAGCTGTAACTTCTGATGCAAATCGTTAGCTCTGTTTCATAGACTTTTTTTTTGCGATGAATGAATATACGTATATTCTGGCTATTGGCAGCGAGCCAATATGTGTAATCAATAATTCTTCCACCTTATTAGATATGTATGTATGGATACATGGCACAAGTACTTGCGGAATACTTTATCGTCCATCGTACAATTAATTATTGGTAACGCCGGAAAATTCCAGTCGTATTGATTCTCAGCAAGATAAACTTACTATTCGATCGAGAGAGGGGTAGTTTCGGCCCTAATGAGAATTCGTTATTTGCGTGCAACTGATAAGTGCACCGGTGGAAGCTGAAGAATGTTTTCAATTTTTTTTTACACCAGGTTCGATGGGTGATACGCGAAGAGCCTTTATTTCGTGTGTGCAATAACAATTGTGTTATCCTCCCGCATTGGCGATTATATTCGGAAGAACGTGGACAAGTCTAAGGTGCCTATTGTTTTTTTTTATACGATACCGTGTATCTCTGGAATTTTTCATCATTTATGAAAAGTTTCCCCAATCACTCTTCGCTCGTTTCGAATCGTCACTGGAAAATCAATCTTTTTAAATACCTACCAAACAGCTGCTGATTCACCGATACTTTTGCGTGTGCCTGGTAGACACCAAGCCAACATCGTTGCCACTAAAGCCTCGTGTGTGCTGCTGGTTATGCGCTGCTACCGGGTGGCCGAGTCACGGGGGTTGAGTCTGAGGCCGGAGGAAGTAGCGGAAAAGGGGGCGGCTGACCTAGAGATGTCACTGGGTTAGCGTGCCCACGGGCCATCCATAACCCTGATACCCGGTGATACATACTCCCGAGCTACCTCCTCCGCCTCTCTTTCCCTCTGTTTCAACCTCCCCTGGCAAACCTGGCGAACTGCAAGCTCCCTTGCTGTCATATTCGACTTGCATGCATGCCAAGTGCCAGCACGAGCACATACCATAGCTTTGCAATTCGACTCGACCCAGTGCCCAATCACTTCCTACGTGTGTACTGTATATATACACCAAAAGCAGTTGCAGTTTCGTTCTGGTTTAGCACATGTAGAAGCTTGGATATTACGGAGAGACTTATTACCCTTGATATATACACGTATTATACCAAATTAACAGGCTTATGAGGGTTCTAATCAAATCTCTTTTCTACAAGTCGGGCATGAGTCACCAGGACGAGAGGATTGTGGTATGAAACGTCTGCGAATGCGACTTTCGTTACTTTCGATCCAAGAGAGGTGGGCAAATGAATTTATTCCTCCAACCCCTTAAGGGTTGGAGGAATATTCGAGGAAGCTTCGACGAAGCTTGAACGCAACTCTAAAGGATCTTTTACTTTTTCCAAAAGTTTTTTAGGGACTGTTACTGCTCTCACTCAAGTACCCACTCACTCAGTTACAGTTTCGTTCTGGTTTAGCACACGTAGAAGCTCGGATATTACGGAGAGACTTATTACCCTTGATATATACACGTATTATACCAAATTAACAGGCTTATGAGGGTTCTAATCAAATCTCTTTTCTACAAGTCGGGCATGAGTTACCAGGACGAGAGGATTGTGGTATGAAACGTCTGCGAATGCGACTTTCGTTACGTTCGATCCAAGAGAGGTGGGCAAATGAATTTATTCCTCCAACCCCTTAAGGGTTGGAGGAATATTCGAGGAAGCTTCGACGAAGCTTGAACGCAACTCTTAAGGATCTTTTACTTTTTCCAAAAGTTTTTTAGGGACTGTTACTGCTCTCACTCAAGTACCCACTCACTCAGTTACAGTTTCGTTCTGGTTTAGCACACGTAGAAGCTCGGATATTACGGAGAGACTTATTACCCTTGATATATACACGTATTATACCAAATTAACAGGCTTATGAGGGTTCTAATCAAATCTCTTTTCTACAAGTCGGGCATGAGTCACCAGGACGAGAGGATTGTGGTATGAAACGTCTGCGAATGCGACTTTCGTTACTTTCGATCCAAGAGAGGTGGGCAAACGAATTTATTCGTCCAACCCCTTAAGGGTTGGAAGAATATTTGAGGAAGCTTCGACGAAGCTTGAACGCAACTCTTAAGGATCTTTCACTTTTTCCAAAAGTTTTCTAGGGACTGTTACTGCTCTCACTCAAGTACAAATCGCTGAAAAACATGTTGATGAAATGAAAGTAATTAGATTAAGTAACGATCTTTGATTTTTTTTTGTGTTAAGCTGAATTTTGGAATAACCTTTTGATGGATTTGAAAAATTAACGCAGAGAGTGGTGCAATTTTCAATTCGAAATTCCGACAACCTTTTTTCTTGAATTTCTCGCCGTCAAGACCGTGTGTCGTGTCTGTAAATAGTAATCAGCGATATCACGATTATTATCTTAATTATCTTTTGAAACATCTGGCTTTATAATAATTCACTATTGATCTACATTTCAAACGTGATACCTCTGCGGCAAGTACGTGATTTGAGAACATTTCTGCAAAACTATAAACCTCGTGTATTTGCCTACGGAAAAACACGCAAAACGTCGCTTATGAGGGTTGTTTAGTACGCAATGCTTGTGTACCATTCGATGCTTCGTATGTACGAAAATTAAGACTCGCGGCTAAATCAACGGCGAGTCTTTTACTCGGCAAAACGGCTCGTATCAGTCACAGGGTTTCAGCGAACCACAGGCCTGATTTTTCGTTGTGCCTTTGTGTATAAACTCCATTATTATTAGATTAATCATATGACGATAGCGGGATTGCGAGTCAACCGAAGTTTTCGCGATAACAGGGGAGATTGAAACAAAAAACGAGATCTCCTCGTATCACGGCGTTACTGATAATTTCGTGAATAACGCGCTGCGCCATGCCGACCTTTTTTTTACTATTTCACCATCGAAAGTGGGAGCGATTATCGGAAATTAATTGATCAGCGTCGTAAATCTATTTTTGATTACAAACAATTTGATTAACCCATAATTCCAATATTTGCAGCATATAACTCGGTATAAATTCCCTATTAAACAAAAGACTTAAGATTATCGTGAAGATTATCTTCACGTTGATAAATCATTTAATCGAGTGCACATTCTCCATCCATTTTTCGTAATACATATTATCATATCTCCTCACCGTCAGTTTTCCTCATTCAGCACTCTCACTTTGCCAAATATTTGTACGGCTCATTTTTCAAATTCATTACAGCATCTATTTTCCTTTTTCTCAACGGTTTATTTTCACAAATTCTACATCTTCGTGTCGTTTGACATGAAGATCGACACGTACGTGGAGTGAGCATTTTCTGAATTATCTCCTTTTTGTAACAGCAATTTACCATTCAAATTTCGTATGCTTCATATAATTTCATGTAAATACCCTTCAATTATCATAGTATTTATTTAAATAATGTGTTTTACACGTTATTTGGATTTTTAAATGAAATCTGTGCTCGATGGCACTGAAATCTTATCCAGATTGCCATGACTGCTTTGTTCCTTTCTAGCGTTATTATAAAAATCATCTGAATAATTTTCAACAATTTTAATCGCCATTTCGCTCCGAGAATCACCCACGATCGATCGGCATCTCACGCTTCCACCTATTCTGAATCATTCTGCAGGTAATGAAATATTTTTTTAGAATATTCCAACCTGATGTAAAATATGGTGGTATAATACGAAGAACCAAAAAAAAAATTTGTTTATACGCTTCATTCGATAAATGAAAAAGAAAGCTGAAGCTGAACGAGGTCGGCCGTGATTTACCCTGGCTGTTCGCCGATCCATCACCACCCCCCATATATTCTCTGTCTCTTTTTCACCCTCCCATTCACTCTTGCGTTTTCTCTCACCCGCTCTCTTCCCCTTGCCCTCTTTCTCTGTCTCGCTCTCTGTCTTTCATTCTGCTCCGGTCAAGGTCGTCGGCTCGAGAGTTTCACATCCCTGCCGCGATTCCCCGTACCTGCAGATATTCCTGTATGAACTTAAATATATATGTATATACAACGTACGTTAAAGTACATCATCAAACTTTGCCGTACTCCAATCTTAGAATTTCTCCCTCGGATGCTGTACTTTTTTACCCCTCCTCGTTGCCCCTCCCCCGCTCCCCCCCCCCCCCCCCCCATGAACAGAGAACATTTGAAAACTTGCTTTTGTTTTCGGTTAATCAATCGGGGATGGTGAAGTCCCGCAGGCCGAACTTGCCGGTGAAATTTTTCTCGATCGATCGCTGCCAATGCGAAGGGCGAAAAAGCACCAGCCCTCGAAGAGTGACGAAGGAAACAAAATACAGGAAACACGAGGTGCAGGATCCTTGAGAAATTAAATGCCAAGTACGTTTAACGCAAACTCGTAGCTTTCGGCGTTACCGTTTGATTCTGGTAACTTTTTTTTTGTTCATACTGTCATTTATTTTATTCATGCTGGCTGTCATTGAAGATAACACAAGATTTTCTTTTCGTTACATACAAATTCGTGGCATGAAAGATTAAAAGTAAAAGTCAGGCAATGAAGTGTCGACACGATTCGACGTTTCGAGCTTGTTCTCCATGATTCAAAATCTTTTTTACTCTTCAATTTCACCCGAGATTTTGAAAGATTCGTTTTCTTTGTCGCACTGTAAGTCGCGGCATAATAAATCGAGAATTCATCTCTGTATTACGAAAATGACGTGCATCATTGAATGATTGTCAAGAACTTGAAACAATCGGACCTCAAACAACTCGATACCGCAATAGCTCAAAAACTTTGTGGTCCTATTTTTGAGTTATTTTGTCAGTAAGGAGGCTTTATAAACGAAGAATAATTTACAAAAAAATACATCGTACTCTATCAACGTAGCAGCATATTCTTTTTTTTTATAAACATTTTTGGTTACCCAGGTTCGGAAAAATCGATGTTGAAAGATTGCTAATCGTCGCCACGAAAGTGTTTCTGTCATGAAGCCGCGCGAATACAATAAGTATCAGAAATGAAATTTTTATGAATGGATGTTTCGAAAACTATAGAGTGGATCAATAAATAAATAATCGCGAGGGCAAATATTTTTCGATAACAGTGTAAGCTTCCAAGTCGTAAAATAACAGTGTATTATTTCTGAAGGGATCAATTTTTGGAAAAAACAAGAGCCTTTTTTAGAGCAAGCCGACGATTCCCGTAATATTTGTCCCGATTTGCAAATTTGTGGCCCAAAATATTTTGAAAATTCAGATGAATTTCAAGCAAACGGGATATGTCTATTTTTTCCCATTATCAACGTTTATCCTCTGCAATTTTCTTTTTTCTTCCTACTCGTCCCTGTTAGATACTACAAAATTGTTGTTTCCGATGATAAAATGCAATAAATGAGTATAGTTTGTTTTTTCGTTGCATCGTTGAAGTATCTGCAGGTTCTTTTCGTGTTCGTGTGATGTATAAAAGTGCCGAGAAGCCTCGCGATGCGTTGAAAGTAGTTACGAGCTTTCAACCCTTCTCATTTCTGCACCCTTGCTCTTCGGTAAAAGTCTCTCGCAACGATGAACGGCGACACGCTACTCGACGCCACGATGGGCTCTCTCCGTACCCTCTCATTATGATTATGCCAAGAGGGACCGAGGGAAAGAGAATACAAAAGGGAAAGAATATTCGTCTCTCGCACGAGAGATGCTTCCTTGCTCTTTTGGTTCACATTTGAAATTCATTGGTCTTCTCAAGAACGTCGTGATGACAATGTACTCGGCAACGACATCGCCATTATAACTTTGAAGAAAAAGACATTCCGTAAAACAGCCTTGTTCCCAATACGTATTTCCTATTCATTAAGCCCCACTACCTAACCGTTAAAAAAATGTGCGGCGAAGCCAATTAGCCTGCGAGTTGACGACTATATGAGGCTTTGATAGGAGAATAGTTGTTCTACAACCGAGAGCCGGGGACGTCGTTTTCTTCCGTCAAATTCTTCAGCCAGTATTAACAAGTCAACCGAAGATCAAAAATTTTACGTGAGTATTTATTTTACCTTCATAACGTCTTTTTTATATCGTATCGAGCCTCTGTTCGTAGCCAGTACTGATTGCGCAAGAACGTCTTATTCGCTTGTCGGTTTACTCCAAAAATCTCGTGCACTACTTGGTGAATGCACGTGTGTGTGTGTGGTCCAGGGTATATACTGGTGTACATGTACGGTTTAGTGAAGATCGTTTTAAATAAAAAAAAAATCGTACGGTTTTTCGGCTCCCAACCATCTCTTTAATATTTTCATTTACACACTGTTGTTTATGAGATATTTAAAATCGTTAGGTATTTACGTCAACGTGTTTGAAAAAGTTCCATCCACTGAATATTGAAAGCGAGCTTTCTCCTACATCTCATTATAAATCGATTATGATTTGGAATCAATCAACGTTAAGTGATCCTATTTGTTGAGTGATCCTAAATTCTCTTGTTTCTTCATGAAAAAATAAAACTTTCCTCATAAAGCATTTAATCAAGTTTCGTAAGCTAAACTATTTTCATATAACATTGTCCATTGTTCGTAATTTTGTCCACTGCCGTAATATTGTCCACTGATAACCTCCAACAATTCGAAGAGTGTGTATCGATGATCATCACTACGAAAGCCATTTTTGGTTCATCAAAAAAAAAAAAAAGATCGCTATTTACATTCCATACATTTTAATCTCGTAAAAGCTGAACTCGATGTGTGCCGCGCATCGCGGTTACTGTGGCTCCGAAGAGATTTTATCTCTTATCTGTTATCAGTGCGGCACAGTGAGGAATTTATGCTGAAAATTCCGACGCTCCATTTATTTTTCGTGGTTATCGTTATCGAACGTTAAACCTGTATTAACGACGTCGATGATGAAATTCACGAAGAACCTTTGCTAACTAAAAATAAACGTTCGTGATTTTTATCAATAGAAAATTACGGTTAATTATTTTCATATAGCAACGTTGTACGTGCCTGTAACTATGAACGAATATATTTGTACAGGTTCAAATAAATTACATTTAAATATACTATATAGAAACGTATCGTATACGTCAGCGGTAAAAATTGCAAGCATCTGTTGGGTGCATATTTACCGAACAGTATATACGTACGTACGCTCGTATTATATAAAATAGAGTTGCATGTATCCAGCCATGCTTCCTGCATCAGCAATTTCACGATTATTCGCTATCCCGGATTTACCGTACGGATGATTCCCCAGGGTAGAATAGAAAGGCCAAAGTATCTACGTACTGTACATATATGTATGTTTTATGTGTATACTATATGTGTATATATATATATTATAATAATACGGTGGCATTGCAACTGCTGCGCTGATTCCAGCGGTATACGAAAGACCGTTGAGCTCTAAAGCACTACGAAACACATCACTGGGCAAAATTTGTGCCAAAATCATATTCTTCCGCTGCTGAAGTACCGTGGTACATACGGTCCGGATTTCCACGATGAACAATGCCGACAGCATAATTGGCTACGATCTATAGAAATGCAGATGAGGCTTTGAGCGTTATGGATCTTGCTCGCTGTGACGAGCATGATGCGGGCGAAATTTTTCAATTACGCAAGAATTTTTCATCCTCAGGATTATATCGAGGGACTCCAAATTGTTGTTAAAATACCATATGAGCATATGGGAAAGCGGAGAAACGTTAATTACGGGCGTATGGTACGCGAATTCTCGAGAAAACCGAAATAAGATGAAAATTCGCTTGCTCAAAATGTTATTGTCAGAATTGTTTCAAAGAACGACGATTCTGACGATATTTAGGAAACTCGTTTTATTTTCATAGTAAATTGTCGTTTGTTTTTTTTGCATAGATCTGAATGTTTTTTTGGTTTCATTGGTATTGTGATAAATTTTGAAAAATTCGAGTATATTCAACAACAAAATGAACGACTTTGTTTAAATTGTTGAAAAAATAACATTTTCCTGAGTGTTTGTGATTCTTTTTTCAACATCTTGTTAATAAGTCGTTGACATTGTTTTTGCGGAAAATTATCGTGCTCAGTATCGTAGATACGATGGATGTGAATTCGCGAAATTCTCATTCTATTTCGGTTTTGTTTAATACAGAAAAGCCATGCATCCTTGACAATTGTTCAACTTGATACGAACTAGCTCATATATCCGCATTTTACTCGAATAAAGTTTGGCAACGTGACAATAACGCGACTGGAGCTTTGAGGGAAAAAATCTGCTGTGCATATTTTTTTTTTGCTTATTCGCTCAGAACGTCGGTTCTCGTTATTTCGAGGCTCTCGTTTTTATTGCTGTACTATTTGTCTGTTCCCTTTTGTTCGCTGTCGAATATGAAGGCATGCGTTTTTTTTTTGCGTTTTAATTATTTTTTACCATACGGTCATTTATGAAGGAACTTTTTCTGATAACTTATAAAAGACTGCTGGGTATATGTAGTTCATAATATCTGCGTGCAGTCTTTGTGATGTGAATGTGATTTATTCATTTATTTTTGCATCTATCGACTGACTTAAACAAGGTTTTCTACGAAACTCCAGGTTTTCCTTCAATTTTTCTTTCGAAAGCGACAGGAAAACTGACATTTTTATAAACTAACAAAATAAACAGCGGTTTTGAGTCTAAACAGAGAAAATACATAGATGCAGTGCCTCAAAGCCACTTTTCTAAGATGAAAATCGGTATTTCGGTTCGTCCTTCGTTCGGTTACATCTTTTTTTCCACAACAATCCACACATTCTCTCGTTTCGAAAGATCAAGTTGGATATGCATTTTTAAGTACGTTTTTTTACCATATTTCTTTTTCGTTTCAACATTTTTCATCAATTTTTCTGTACGTCGCTCAAACGCAATATTCGGATCGAATGTCGAGGCGAACATGGCGAAATCGCGGGGGTTGCAGGTATAGTTATATACAAATATACTCGCAGAAATGAGTTTTGTTCTCGCGTCATGGTTCGCCGCGCTTCTTATCGATAGAAGAGTCGCGCGAGAAATAATTTGTGTCTTACACGAGTTATCTGTAAATGTATATATAAACGTGGGGTAACAATGAGGGGTGTTGGTGCAGTGGTTGCTCGACCAGTGGTAAAGTGCCAGGCCGAGCTAGACACCGAGACCCATTTCCCCACTGAACGAGTTCGCCAAGCTAATTCACCCTCTTTCACCTCCTTTCCCCTTGCCACTTTGTCTTTCTCTCTTTCTCTATTCCTGTCTCTCAACGTTTCGGTAGTGGATGTGCGTTCCACTCTTCGTGCTGGCAGCACTCCTCACTTCCTAATCCGCTACTTGTGAATATCCGGTAATACCTATATGTTACATACATATACGTAAATACGTATATATAATATATAAATACGTATATGTAATATACATATACGTATTCGCTCATCCTACAGTCTATATCGGTGTCTGCAAGTGTGCTGTCCTGTGAAACCAGACATACAGACGTACATAGATACTTGGTCTCACACTTCCTGGCACTTGGTATTTCCCCTGCGGCGCATATACTCTGCGAAAGACTTTTCAAGCTCTCCTCGCCTCTATCTTATATTCCACCATTCCCTTTGAAGTTTTTCCAACGTCAAGACTCACACATTTGACCAATATTAAAAGAAAAAGAAATAATAAAAAGAACTTCGATGGTAGACGCTCTTCTTTTATCGAGCTCCGGTATTATTTTAGAATTCGCCAGAGGAACGACGGGATGAAAGACGATAAAGTGTTTGATCAGAATTCTACGGAGCTGAAGTTACTTGCCAAAATGCAAAGGAGCATGTCAAATGTACAAGAAATTGTATGAAGACTCGCCATATCTTGATATGTCAATTTAAGGTACAAGAGTACATTTACGTCGAGTAGCTTCATTTGGTGTTCTTTTTTTCGAAAGCTCGGTCAATTTTGTACAGCTATTAGAAACGTGTATAAGCATCACTGGATTCTAATTCACCCACCTTCGTACTAAAAATATAATTATAGTACATTTCTAGGCGTAATTTCGAATGCGTTACGGAATTTCCATGAATAGCGAATCCAGCTGGGATAATTATAGCCGACAATGGTGGAAGCTCGTGCGTTGGCAGACGTACGTTTACAGTGGAGAGAAAAAAAAGGATTGAGAGAGAAGCATTGACGGAAAAACTGACGCAACGACGGGAATTCTTTCTCATTTGTTGAAAATACGAGATGGAAAAAAGGCCACAGAACACGCGGATGAAACCATCGCAGAGCGCGGTTCACATTAGGTTTGGGGGCTTGTTTTATTGTCACAGGGACAAAGAATGGGGAAGGAGAAAATGAGAGAATGATGGAGGAAAAAATAAGTGAAACGAAAAGAATAGAAAAATAAAAAGTCGAGTTGACGTCGACGAGGACGAGGAGAACGTTGACGTACGTACACGTCATTCGAATATTTCTCCTTTTCTCCTTCTCGCCCCTGGTCTCTTTGCGACATTCCAGTTGGCTCCGCTCGCTTGTACCTCGCTTTTACAGTCACAATTGTTCCAATAGAAAAAGGAGAATGGAAAAGGGGCAGGAGGGATGCAGCTTGGATTGCAGAATTGTTCTATACCATAAAAAATTAGCTTTTACCGCGAGTAAAAGGGCAGGAGCGGCGAGATTCAACGCGGAACGCTACGGAATATACGCCTTTTTTTGTCTCGTAGTCAATCTACGTGCGGGATACCATCGCTGCGGAAAATTTGGGTAACCGTGCCAAGGTATATTTTGGCAGAGAGTTTATTCGCGTCGGAGCACTTTTTTAAATTAGAAATATACACAATATCCCCGTGTCCATACTTGCGGATACAGCTGAGGGTGCATGATATTTATGTGCTTTACATACACATTGCAAAACGACCGTGGATGAATTCGCGTTGCTGAAACTCCTTTGCCCAACTGTCGAATCGACCAGGCGTAAGCGTTGCTGCGTATGAATCGAAAATCATTGATGATCAGCGTCACTTTGAAATTGTTGCATTACGCAACAAGGCGATTCGTTCGGTGTGGTCTTCCTCGTTACGAGAACGTACGACACCGGTGCAAACACATGCGATCTTCGTCAAATGCGGTATAAATCCACGCGGAAACGATTGGTCCATCTTGAAGGCAAAACGGTGCCTTTTTTGGAATGAGGTCCCGACAAACGAGTGCGAGCAGCAAGTGTTATTGGACCATGTATAGGTGAGATACACAGGGTATATACATGTATATACATAATGTATTCGATATATGTATACATATCGTAGGTCCGCTGGACTCCTTCTCGTTTATTCTCCGTCTCTGCCTCTCTCGCCACTCATCGACGTCATACCCAATCGATATCGTCGGAGTTTTAGCCGGGTCAGCCGGTCTCGACACTTGCGGCCATTCCTGAGTGTACATAGGGGTGGAAGATAGGCTGTGGAGTATCCACGCGGTTCTACTTGCAGAGGCAATATGTATATACAGATGCATCGATATATAATGAATGAAAGTAGGAAAAAAGGCAATGAAAATTCGTCCAAAGTTGCTTGCTTTCGCGTGCATCCTCTACGCCGTTGTCTTGATGTATGCTGCTGCTCGTTTCTCTGCTGGCCTGCCCGGAACTCTACCGGCGCACGGTCCAACAGCCAAAGGTACAGGTTACATCGGTGAATTCCAATAGAAAATAATACAAAGCCGAGAGGGCTGAACGTACCGGGAGAGAAAAAAAGCACGAGAAAGAGGGATGGGAGGAGAGAGAAATAGTACAGCAGGGTGGATATAGAGACGGAACTCGCGGCGCGTAACCGCCGCAATGCAGCTTCGCCAGTGGTGGCAGAGGCCTTTTGGCTGTATCCTCTCGTTTCCAGTTTTCCGTACGTACATAGGTATATACGTTTGACTTTATTCCTCGCATGTACCTGCATTGCCTAAGGAAAGTTACGTGCCAAAGAAGAGCCGCAAAAGGGTAAAAAGAAGAGAAAAAAAGCTACATGTATATTCCACCGGCTATGTACCATAAATGAATAAATACATGCATGTAAAAGTTTAAAGCCTCCAGGACAGTGTTTATGTGCCCCGCTATGCGGCACAAGCACGCCTGTATCTGCATTTGAATAAAAGATAATAAAGATTGGAAAAATAAGATTAAAAAAGCGGCTTTGATTGCGCACGGAAAGACAGAGAGGGACAGAGAAAAGTCAGCGATGCAAATGCCAGGGGAGAAGTTCCTTTGAACGCGTTTTAGTAGTTCTGCAGTCTCAGTTCGTGCAACCTCTTTAACATAAGCGATAAAAACGGTTGATGGTGTAGGTTGTATAGAAACACTTTTGACGAAATAAGAATCGCGAACAAGTGTTGATGGAGAGGGATATGGTAAAAGAGTGGAAAAAGCTTGTGCGAAGGTGTAAAAAGAAGCGAGAGAAAAAAGAGAAGGGTTGAACCTACCAAGAGGAACGGGGTGGAACTTCCGGCGCGATCTCCCGCGCGACCTCTCTCGCTGTCTTAGACCCCCTAGTCGCGGTCACGCGATAAGACCGAACAGCAATGCCGTTATATCGCATCCTGCATGTATATACAGGATTTTACGTTCCTGTATAAAGGTATATCGTCATGCAGACGGCCGGCAAACAAAAGGACGTAACTTTGCCAATCACACGTATCGCACAGTGTGGAACAACGTTCTTTCGTTGCGGAGCCTTCGATATACGCTGTAAAATGGCAGCACGAGGGTACGAATAACAAACGTATACCATCGTGCCAGAATGCCATAAATCTAAATTAGAAACGACTCGCTCGTATCTCTCTGCCTACCGGGTCTCTCGTGTTATGTACTTTGAATCTGTGTTCATCGATCTACTATATAGTTCTGCACGTATTCTCGACGAATACACACGGAGCTGATACTCAAAACGACATACGTGCAAAACTATTTTTCTAAAGAACATGCCTGCATATTCGAGTACGTGTTTATAATGTCTTGGCCAAAAATTAAAGTTGCATCGAGGGCAAAAATGCAGAGGGATGTTGAAGACCCGATAGACCGTAGAAAGTTGGTAAAATGCAAAATTATACTATGCACGTGTCGTTTTATATTGTGTAATACAAAAAAGATATTTAGAGCAAGGGATACAAGTGCGTGACTGCCAAGAGGACGGATTACAGTCGCGGTTGAAGCTGTACTAATTATAAATTATTATAAATGTCAGAGGGAATTCTCTCGTATTTCAGACGCGTCTGATTTTTCAATCCGTCCATTCGATACACCCTGATTTCTACTTTATCTAAAATGTTGGGTTAAAAATATAACGTGCGTGACGACACGAAAATTTGATAAGTACGGAGGATCGTCGTTAGACGCAAAATAAGGTCAGCCTCGTTGCGATTCCAGAATATTTCCGTACTCTCTTCGCAGGTCTTGTTCCAACGATTGAGAGATATTTTTAACCCTCGTATTACTAGACTTATTATTTTGAAGATCATTCGATATTTTTGGATACACCCTATTAGACGAGGTTTTCTTTTAGCCACGAAAGACGACGATGCTCGAAGGATCGTTCCGAGGATCGTCGTTGCTGACTGATTGAAAAAAAATGATGAAAACTCCGAACGAACGACAGGTAGATTTTTTGAATCATTTGGCAATTTCGTTTATCGAAGTATCTACGTATATCGGACTTGGAAATTCATGAATCTACAGGGATATGGATATTCTTAATTTTTTTTCGAGATTTGTGTTAACGCAGGTGCAAAATAATTAGAGTAATCGATATGATGGTCGGTAGAGTCTGGATATTATGTGGCAGCATAGATTATTCCGCACGTAGCGTTGCGGATTACAGCGATATGGGTGAATAGGTAGGATACCTCTGGAGGAGGCGTGGGGAGACAGATTTACCTGTGGTGAGATACAAATCTACTGCATAGACTATACACATTGATTGCAAGGGAACAATGCCTCGGAATCCATGACGTCGGACACTTAAAGGGATGTAGATTTAACCCCTCTGTTTCGTGGCAGCTGATATATACATTGGGGTACATGGGCTGTTAGGCCTTCAAGAGCAATGCTCGTTGATAGGATTTTGGAGCAAGTTTCGCAAGGTACAATGTGATAAATGCGATACTTCTTTCGCTTCTCGTCCATTCTCGATGAGATTGAAACGTGTTTGCTAATTGTGGCATTAATAGATCCGATAGTTACGCTCGTGCAATCGTACACTTGTAATTGAACGTTGTGCATAGACATTTGCATATATATTTCGGAAGGTACATACAATTGTTTAAGACGCACATTTATGCATATCCTTATTGTGACGTTAAATTATTTTTTAGATCGAAAGGTTGCAGTAATCAATTAATTCATATTCCTAGATAATTACGTTTGATTCCCTCGTAATTAAGTGTTCTCGGGAATCGTCATCTAGCCTTTACGGAGTCTGCACCAGATCTCGAAGACTTTTATCAAGCGTTTTTCTAAAATTTGTTTTGAATAAATTTGGATGACCTATGTTATTTTGAAAAATGTTGTTAAACCGGGTAATCCATGGGACAGCCAGGTATGCTTGCGAGGAACAAGATATAAAAACTTTAGGTGCGATAGTTCTTTTTAGAAAGTCAGCCTGGTGAAAAAACCGTGGTTTCGAGAAAAACGCAGTTTTCTTTTCCATGAGCGAAATAATAGTGTCTTCAGCGTTTCCACGTATATTAGCCACGAGGATCTGCAGTTTTTTCGAAGATTGTTTTTTCGAAAAATTTTCTTCCTCGGCGCTAGCTTTCCTTCAGCCTCGGCCAAAGCTTTTCGATCGCCTCTGATTCTCTTTTTCGTCTCTTTATCATGTTCATAATGATGAAATATTTTTGAATCTTCAAGTTTTCCGTTAAAAAACGATTCTCCCAATTCTGAGGAAGGATCTTTTTCATCCCCAAACTCGGAAGACCAAACGGCGGAGCTTCGCGTCGTCAAGCCCACTCGAGGGAAAGCTCTCATGTTGTCCCCCTCTTTGACAGACCCTCCACGACAGCTATGCCCAAAGCGCTGGGTCGTGAATTATTAATTGTCGACACATTGTACAAAAGACCCTTGCGCCTTTCTCCATCTTGTCTCTCGCGTCTTCATCTCTGTCATCGCAATCCCCATCGTCGTCTTTCGTGCCGGAAATTTATACCACCTGAATTTATGGCCTCGTCGCTGTACCGGGACGGTAAACTGAGATGAAAACTCAAGTTCGCAGAGTTCACACGTAGACGTATGTCGTACATCCACCACGTGTATACAACAACCCTCCTCGAGATACATCGACGTGGAGATACATGTATAGACGTTCGCAGCATCTTCCCAGATAGAACGAAGGAACGGAATAACAAGCGAGAGAATCGAACGTAGTGGGTATATACAAAAGTTTCATGTATCATGTATGATCCAAAGGAAGAAGAGGGGAGGGGACATGGTCGCTGAGGAAGACGCTGCGGTACTTCACCGCTCGACGTTGTATGTGTACCGTCATTTTTTTTTCTTCTCTCGCTCTCAAACTTTTTTTGTTGACTCTTTGAAATTCTCTTCCTCTCGCATTTCGTACTATTCTTCACATTTTCTTTGTTTTCATTTTTCCTCTCGTTTTTTTTTTCTCCTCGCAATAAGAACACGAGAGGCTCATCTCGAGACGTCACACTGCTGTCTTTCCCCTCTTACTTCCGGCCATTCTTTTTCCTCGTGTCGACGACAACGACCAAGAGGTGGTTTTACTATCGCACACTCCAGGGTGTGGAGGTCCCGGCTAGCAGAGTTTTCTTCTGACGAGAGAGAGAGAGAGAGAGTGAGAGAGCGAGACAGAAAGGGGCATCCTCTCTTTGCCCGTCGAGGTCAATCGATACGATGCCTGCGAACGACGAACGGGCCTCTCATGTGCTATAGCTGTTTTCCCTGATCACTACACATATACACAAATAGCTCAGGGAAACCAGCGATAGTTTACGAGTAAAACCCGTGATATATGTACATTTTTTGAATATATATACATGTATATGTGAGTTCGAGTTGTTGCCGACGACGTACAATCCATATATGTGTACATTTGCTTACTGATTATATCGAAAGAAATGGCTAAAGGAATAAGAGTAGCCAGCTTGTGCTGAAATTTTTGGGTACCAAATTTAATTCGAATTTTCGAAGTGGTTCAAACATGTATCACCTTAATGAGGCAACTTGCGATTGTACAAAGCTGAAGCAGCCTGTACATGAAGTATTCGTTAGAAGTATTAATTTAACGAATTAATTAAATTTGGCTGACTCGTTGCTGGACGCTTTTTCCGTAAAAAAAACCATCAAAAATGAAATGAAAAATAGTCTTATGTACATAGTAATGCAAGTAAAGGCGGTTTTTCAATTTTTATAACCTCCAGGTTTCTGTCTGTAGCTGTAGATTTTTTGCTAGAACTTTGGACAGATGAAATGAAAAATGCTGTGAAAATGTCGTGGAAATAGCATTTTAATTGATCGACTGTATCGACGATCGAGATTTTTAAATGGCATCAATTAATGTACCTATTTCGTCAATTCATTATCGGTTTTTTTTTTCTATT
The DNA here is from genome assembly GCA_959613375.1 of Heteropelma amictum. NCBI lineage: Eukaryota > Metazoa > Arthropoda > Insecta > Hymenoptera > Ichneumonidae > Heteropelma > Heteropelma amictum. Next base: position 6,378,790 of record OY390724.1, read on the forward strand.
CCGAGAGTACCGAAAGTAGTCAAGGTTATCGAGCATTAGCTGTTAATTAATCGATAAGAGTTACCAAGAGAGATTCAAATAAATTAGCACTGATTTGACTGGCAGTGGAGCGTAATTCCGCGAACTTGCTCCGATGTTTCCGATAAATTATAGAAATCGATGTATATTTAGGATTCGTATATCTTCCGTTTCCTCAACGTGTTCTTCCTCGACGATAATTCCTTACTTATTTTTCACAAAATGTCCCCACTGTCTTGTAAATTGTCAGATTTTTGCCAGGTTATTTTACATGGACTATTTATTTTCGTTCGTTACAACGTTGATTCGAGGTTTACGATCTAAGACGACGTTGCACCCCGCCGTTATCACCGACGAGACGATGATATTTCGGAGTCATTCTACGTCTGATTGCCTTAAAATTGAAAGGTCAGCATGTATATTTTTGGCGAAAAATGTCGTCGGGATTCAACGAGGACGTGAAATCACGGTCGCTGCGATCGTCATAGTTTTCGTTGTCATTTTCTCTAAACCTTCCGGAGTATTTACACGCGAGCGGTACTCGTCCGAAAAACTCATCAACATTTTTTGAGATAGTCATTATATCATCAGTGACGAATGCAACATTGGATAGAAGCGATACAGTTTATTTAAATCGTTGTTAACAGTAACCCTCTTGTCAGGTTTGATGGCTCGATTATTTCGATAACAAAATCGTTATCAATAATTGCAGAAATCGTTAGGACGTTTAAGGATCACTGTTTTTTTTTTTGGAAAATAATTTGCGACTTACCGTCGAAAGTTTCATCATATATCGGCAATTTATTTAACGTCACGTGACATCTCAAAATAGTGCTTAGAACGATTGATTTTATTATCGGTTTCACCTTGAATAGTTTTATTTATTTTTTATATAATCGATATTATATTCTCTTCCCAGTTGCGATAAAGCAAACGAGAATTCCGTTACTATTTATATCTCGGAGGTGACATAGAAATAACGAAGTTTTCTCACAACTTCGTTCTCTAATTAGTTGATATTTTTTTTTTATTTTACTTTCTCGTACGACTGACTCTGCTGTGGAGCGACATGCACAGGCCAACTTTTTTTACCCGCTGCATGATCGTATATGGATTTTGACATAATTCTATGTAAAGAAAAAATCATTTACTCACTCCAACGCCAGTCCAACGTTTATCGGACTGACATGCAAGTGGCGTGTCTCAAAGATGTCTCACCTTATAGGTTTTCGTCTATTAAACAACCCTTTTTATTTCTCGTAGCTTTTCTTATGATTTCTCTTTTTTTTTCAACACGACATTTTTATTATCAGCTCGCATGTATCGCGTGAATGTCCGAGCCCTTCGACGCTAACGGAACTTTTCCACCCTTCCTACACCGGTAGTTTGTACACGGTCGACATTTCCGGTGTTCGCGAGAAGGAACTCCAAATAAAGTATAAGCCTGGGACAGAGAGAGAGAGAGAGAACGAGATGGAAGGAGGGTTGAGTGCAAATGCTAATATACTTTGTCAAACTAATACATCGCCTGATCCAATATTTACTTTCCATCGAAAAAATTACATCACGTATCTTCGGGATAAGGGAAAACGTGATCAGTAATTCATTTTTTCCCCTGTCTCTCCTAATGCCAAAGGGCCTTCTATCTCAAGATAGAAAGGTACATTAGCGAAAAGAAACGAGAAATACTCCCAGCGTGCTACGTTGAATCGAAAAAATGATAAATAAAAATTATCACGAAGCAACGTATCGCAATTTTTATGATATATATTTTTCGCCTATACACTAGGCTGATTCATTTTGACGGATTACTTTTTTTTCCGAGTCTCGTATGAAAATACGTCAGTTTTTTTGTATTTCCTGTGCCCATTTTTGGAATTTCCAAAATTTCATACGAGACTTGAAAAAAAATAGACAGCCAAAATAGGTCACCCTAGTATACATGTATTGAATTTTTTTGATGTACAGAGTTTAATTTATTTCGCATATAAATGTGCGACTTGTCAAACTTATATTAAAATGTTTTCAACGCACAGTTTATTCGACTTGTCCGCCAACTAATTGTGCTTTGTAGAACAGGGCGGACGTAATAAAATGTGGATTGTTTAGAAACATCGTTACAAGGACTGTTTCAAATTTTGTTATTTTTTTTGGTCAAAAAAAGTGGAAATTGGTCGAAAATGTTGCTATCGAATTATGTATTTAAAATAATCGATACGAGAATGTATGTCTTCTTTTTTTCCTGCCACGATAATCACGAGGAAGAGTGTTTCTTGCGTTCAAAATATATATTCAAAGAAATAAAGCAACTGCTGAAAGACTCTTATTATACTATGCAAATGTCTTTCTCGCGTTATTGAATTCTTCGCTCGTATACGTGAAGTTTTCGTACGACATATCCCTAGTAATTTTCGCCCCGTGCACGGCTATAAGAGCCGGTTATGCGCCTCGTTTTCGCAGTAACGAGATTCCATAGGAGGACGTAAATCCGTCGGGATACAGACTGCGCAGTCAATGAAAAGTACCACCTCGAAATATGCCGCGTTTGCGGTAAAGATTTCGTGAAAATTTGGTCCATGAAGCCAAACGGACCATTTTGAAGGATTTTTAACGTTATTCAAGCTCGAGCCTTGAGGAAAGAACAAATTATTGCAAGAAAATATATAAAAGAAATGATAAGCAAATAAGTTCAAAAACTTTTCAACTCAAACGCATATATGAACGCCGAGATGAACGATTTTTGACAATTGCACAGTTTTTGAAAAATCGAGAATCGCTCTTGAAATTGAATGAAATTCCGAAGCTCGTGCAGGATATTATTTATCAATCGTCGTTATTTCGTTCCACGGCCATCGTCTATTTTGAATTTTCATACACATGGATTTGTCTCGACGATATCATCATCACTGTAGCCAAAGCTCAACCATTTTCTATTTACGTAAATGAGAAAGATAGAAAAAGAGAGATGGAGAATCGAATGGACGATGCTCTCGGTCAAACCGCCTGCACTGTAGGCCATTCGCCTCGTTTCTCCTGCTGCCACACTGCTGTGAATATGCTGCAGCGTGCATGCAGCATCCGCTACTGCAGCAAACACGCTATCGCGCGCGCAACTCTCTCTCTTTTTTTCTGTACATTATTATAAAATAATGTTTACCTCATATTGAGTATACAAAAATCGTAAATGATATTTTAAGAAGAGTTCAGACCATTCAATAACATTCCAGATGTAATTAGAACAGCGAGTGTAATTTTCTAACGCGATAATAATGGCGATAATAATTTCCCAAAAGGCAAATTTGCAAAAGGATGTTCAACCCAGCATACAAATCGTTTTTCGAGCAATGAGTGCATGAAATTTCTTTCAGTGTACTTTCGACTTTATTTTTTTATGGGGTGAAAAAATAAAGATGTTAAAAGCACTCGGAAAAATTTGTCGACAGATTTTCCACACGAGCTTAATGCGTGTGGCTCATTTTTTTCGAGCTGCGATCGCGATGAATCAATGATAACGCGGACGGTAGGATTTCCTGCGTTTGGAAACAGGTTGTTCGCGGCTCTTTTTGCAATTATAGAGAGGTGCAAAAGTCGACGTTAGACTGTAATCGTCGAGGTCGTAGAGCACGTGCAATGATAGCGGCTACACGTTCAAACGCGGACGAATATGGAGAATGCAAGAGGGAAAAAGAGGAGCAGAGAGGGAGGGAGGAAAATCTGTGGTTGAAACACTTGTCTGGTTACTGAAACCTGGGGAATACGGTTTTTTTTTATAAACGCGGAAGAGCGAGATAGAAAGAAGAATTTTCGAACGCTCGAGCATTCGCTTCAGCCTCATTGTCTGTCTATCGGTTGAAACTAGCTTTTTCTACTAGCTGTGACTACTCTCTCAGTGTCTGGCCTCGACAACTCATTACTCGAATGCACCAATTACACCAGACACTGCATATCGTGATTATGCGTTCGCAATAATACAACTCGACATCCGCTGACACATCTCTCGATAGGACTAGCAGCAGAGAAAAATACAAACGCACACATGGTCGTCAAAAATAAATGAAAAATTGCGGAAAATGATTTACGCACGAGCTAAATAATTCATAGCAGTGAAACATTAAATTTTCAATGAAACCTTATTTTGTAGACTTTATGGTATTACCATTCTCATTTTTTTATATTACAAAGGACTATATGTATCTCGTATTAATTTTCTATTTCTCTCTATGATAGTGAATCGGATTTGATATGGTAAAAAAATAATCAGAAGCAAAGAAATGTATTTGTCCTGCGTCTCGGTGATTTTCAAAATGATTTACGCACGAGCTAAATAATTCATAGCAGTGAAACATTAAATTTTCAATGAAACCTTATTTTATAGACTTTGTGGTATTACCATTCTCATTTTTTTATATTACAAAGGACTATATGTATCTCGTATTAATTTTCAATTTCTCTCTATGATAGTGAATCGGATTTGATATGGTAAAAAAATAATCAGAAGCAAAGAAATGTATTTGTCCTACGTCTCGGTGATTTTCAAAATGATTTACCCACGAGCTAAATAATTCATAGCAGTGAAACATTAAATTTTCAATGAAACCTTATTTTGTAGACTTTATGGTATTACCATTTTCATTTTTTTATATTACAAAGGACTATATGTATCTCGTATTAATTTTCAATTTCTCTCTATGATAATGAATCGGATTTGATATAGTAAAAAAATAATCAGAAGCAAAGAAATGTATTTGTCCTGCGTCTCGGTGATTTTCAAAATGATTTACGCACGAGCTAAATAATTCATAGCAGTGAAATATTAAATTTTCAATGAAACCTTATTTTGCAGACTTTATGGTATTACCATTCTCATTTTTTATATTACAAAGGACTATATGTATCTCGTATTAATTTTCTATTTCTTTCTATGATAGTGAATCGGATTTGATATAGTAAAAAAAAAACAGAAGCAAAGAACTGTATTTTTCCTGCGTCTTGGTGATTTTTAAAATAAATGCCTTTGAAACATGGCGGATTCGTATGAACGACCGTAATAATTATAATTATCGAGGGATGCAAATTTCATCGTGTCACTGCTCGTTAATTGTTTCGTAAAAATGAGGCTTCTCAATAGGGCTGATTATTATTTTGAAAAATAATTATTATCTTTCCATATCGTAAAGTTTATTCGTTCGATTCTTTCGATGCAAGTGAGATTCGGTAAAAGTATAGTTCGAAAAGAGGAATATATCTTTGGTCGCAAGTTTTATCGACGTATAATGTTCGTTCGCTGAGTTTGAAAAAAAATATGAAAAAAAAACATCCGATAGCAATAGTAATAATCGCTCCAGCACTAGCTCAAATAGTTCAAAATTAGCTGACTGTCATTCAGCCGGAAATAAAAGTAGATTTTTGCCGAAATTTATTGTTTTTTTTTCTCTATAATGCATATCATTGTTTACCTCGTTTCCTGACACCGCATCCGGGACTGACAAACGCTGCAGCTCCGATCTTGAAATCCCCACGTCTCGCTTTTTCGTCTTGCCGGTTGAATCCGTGTTTACGACGATGCTCGATCCTTTCGACTGTTGGTTTCGATTTCGTCACGTTTCGTACTTTCAGCAGAACGTATTTTTAACGTTCGCAGCGTGTCCCAGAGCTATTTTAATCGTTTTCCCACGGTACGGCAGCATTCAAGATATGCGTAATTTCACGCTCGTGACACGTTCACGAGCAAGTTCATATCGGAAATTGGCCTTGCTGGATGGGCAACGTAAATTGCGCACAGGAAGTTTATGATTTTTCCTGAAAGGGATGGAGGATCGCGTCCGCACGTTTTCCTCTTCTCTGCCTCTTCATTAATCGATAACAACGATAATACTCGGCTGTTGAACCGAATTCATAACAGTGACGATATTGTTATCTTCGTAGTCAATGTTCTCGAAAAATACTCATCATTCGAGTATTTTTTCTTTGGACTTTCGTCGTAGTTTCCGAGGGTGTATATAGTCACAGAGTTCGTTGAGTACACCGCAAGCTCCCACGACCCAGAACCCTCCTCTTTATTACCCCTCTCTCCCTTTCTCTCTCGCCGGTACTCTCTTTATCTCGTTAGATTCGCTCTCTGCACTCTTTCTCCGATAGATTACGCGGTAGATAGAGAGGGACCGTCCCGGAAGCTGATATTACACCGACCACGATGATGATCTACGCGTATACGGTATACAGCATATCTATGTGCGCAAGTACGCAAGTACACGCGTAACTTCAACGGTATGTGAACGTAGCGTCGTTACAAAACATCGAATGAGCCTCGTACCCGTACGCGGAGCATCGAAATTACGATAAATTACACCGCCACCCTGACGATATTGCAACTATTTCACACGTATCAGAAAACTATGTCAAGACGAAATCAACGTTATTTACTGCGACTTTCTTTCAACGAAACAGCCGTCCCTCACCCTCGGTAAATTAACGAGGATTTTTTTCTTCTGGCAAAAGCTTTTGTCCGTCTTTCCCGTTCGTTCGACGAACGGTAAACTTTTTGGCAAAAATACAGCTGCAGAAAAGTGATAAAGCATACCGTTAATGTTTGTCGTTAATTTTCAAGACAAAAGTAATGTTAAACGAGTCGACGAAAATAGCGTGATTCGAGAAAAGAACGACGATGAGAAAGACGTTTGAGATTTTTTATTTCTTTTCTCCTCTCGCTCTCTCTCTCTCTCTCTCGATTTTTTTTGTTTGCTTATTTACGAAAACGAACGAACGAATAATCTCGTGCGATGTAGGCCGGCTAACCGTTCAGGCCGCACTGAGGTCGGCCGAGCCGCGACGAGTAAGGGTGAACCAGCAGCCCGCAGGCAGCGGCACCAGCAGCCAGCACCACCAGCACAGCTTACTTCGCTGTACCGCGCTGTGTGCGGCTCCAATCCCCTCCTCTTCTTTTTTCTCCGTCTCTCTTGCAATCTTTCGTCTCTCTCGCCACCCTCTGACTCTCTCGCTCCTTCTCCCCCACCCTACGTCTCGCGTTCTTTCGTCCTTTTCTCTCTCTCGCAGATTCCTTCGTTATCCGATCTTCCATGATTTCATCTCGCTCATTCTCTTCGCAAATACCTCCATCGTTATTTTCCGCCCGTCCTCTCTCTCTCTCTCTCTTTCTCTTTTCATTTTTTCATCTCTTTCGCCACCCTCCGGCTTCCCACCCTCGTGTATACTCGCGTCTCTCTTGGGCATTCCGTAATCTTCCGCGGTTCTTTCTCGCGCTTTCGCGACTCTGTCAGCATCCATCGTTTATCCCGCTCCTACCGTCTCGTACCGTCTCTCATCTCCCTTCCGTACATCCCTTTTCTCGTTTGCTCGCTCCTTCTCCTTTTTTTTTCATCTTCCGCGCAGTCCTCGACCTCTAACGTGCGTTCTTCCTTCTCTATTCGTCATTATATGATATTTCAGGCTTCCGTCTCACTCGTCTCTCGCCTTATAGAATCTCGCATCGCTTTTTCTTAATAGTCATTCTTTCTTACTCTCCTCCAGCATCTTTGCTACTCTGTGCACCCTTCCTTCTCTTATTACGATGTGATTCTCTTTCCTCCCTCTTTCATTCTTTTTTTTTCTCCTTTCTACCGCTGGTAAATCCACCATCGTTCTGCCTCTCGCTTCTTCGTTATCCCATCTTCCGACGTATACTTTCCGTCTCTCCATCCGTCTCTTTCCACTCTTGTATGCACCATCTCAAATCTTCCCCCTTGACATTAGCACTCGTTCACCCTCGCACGTATAATATATATTCAATCTCCATCCTGCTTCATTCATCGTGTGCTCGCACTTTCTCGCCTTATTTTTCCCTACAATCGCGCGTCTTCGTCTCTCTCTCTCTCTTGTTATCTCCGTATCTGGTCCCTTTGTTCGCTTGCATTTCCTCTCGTTATCTCAATATCCATCTCTCTCGGTTTGCCTCTCGACGAGACATTTTTTCCGCACTTTCGCTCTCTCCATCCGTCATCTTGCTGCAAAAACGTCCTCCTTCTATTCGGTTTGCGGAAGCTCCCGTTGATTTTCCCTCAGTCTCTTCTCCAGCTTCCTTCGACGTCTCCTTCTGTCACGCTCTTTATCTCGCCTCGCACCTCGGTCCTTCGGTCTTATATCCTGTTTCTCTTTGAACCTCCCTCCATAAAACTTTTTGACTGCTCTCTGTGTTCTTCCCATCTCCGACCCCCCCCCCCCCCCTCTGCCCGGATTTTATATATACATATATATATCGTATGTATAAGCGTATGACCACCTTCGCCAGGGATTAGTCCGCGCATCTTGCTTATTTCCTTCTTTCCCGCGACCCTTTCCGTTCCCCCTTGCTTTTATTATATTTCATTTCATGGTACTTTCCTCATTTTTTTATTACCCAACCCTCTCTCCCTTTGACCCCTGCTTTTCTTCAGACGAGAGGAGGAAAACTCTGCCACTTTTCTCAGCCTTGTGTATAACGGTGAAGTTCTACAGTATATAGTATACCATAACCGCGTATATTACTCCCTTGTCGCTTCTCTTTTTCTTCTCTTTATCTTATATTCCCTTGGCACGCGAAAATGAGTTTTTCTTTTCGATGCTTATTATTTTTCCGATTACATAATCGCGCTTTTTTCTCGCTGCACATTCGCGCTCGGCAATGAGATTTCATTGTTGTTTTTCATTTTTTCTCTGACTTCATGGCTGACCGAGCCCTTATAGAATTTCAAGAATCTCAATGCTCTTCCCCGCGCTAACTGCATATCGCTTTTTTTTTCCTGGCGCGTGAAAAGTTTTTCTCTTTTAAACCTATGTATCGAGTTTCCGCATCACTGATATCGACTCTCGCGTTGTATCCTGCAGTTTTGCTTGACTTAATGAAGCATTAATATCCGGGACACAATATTCTCGCGTGTGATAAAATCCAGGATTCGAGGTTCGCGACTGAAAGGAGAAAATACCGACGAAAATATTGTGTCGTAATTGTTAACGAATTGTTTCATTAATTCAATTTAATGGAGAAATTTCGATGAAACTTTATCAACGTCCATGCATGCCTACGTACACGTATTTTTTGTTTCTTCACCTCGAAATCTTATTTTTCCGATATTTTCCATTTTTTTTGTCGTATTTTTCGTATTTTTTTCTATACTGCTTCGAGTTATGGTCGAATCGCAAAAAAAAAAGATGTAACGCGACAAAACAACAGGCCTATCCAACCGAATATGACGCCATCCTCTGATACTTTCTGCATGGGCGAATTCGGTGAAAACATGTAATAGAAACTTTGAATTTCGAAATTTTGGGGATGAAAATTATACGGGTTCGACGGAGTCAGATCGTCGGTCGTTGTTGGAGCAAAATTTTAGCCAACTATAGTTGGAAAACAATTTTAATAGGCCGTACACGATTTTTACAGAATTCATAAAAATATTTTTATCATTTAATTAACGCTTTTTTTTCAACGCAATGATTAGTACAATTTTAATGAGTGGAATTGTGCCAAATAACGCGCTCGTGTTTTTTTCCGAGCAATTCCATCCTGAACACGAAAACTCTGCCGCCTTTCAATCTTCACACACGCCTAATGACATCGTTCTATTTATGGAAAACTCGTTTTTCGTTAATACCAACACTACAAATGTATATATCTTTCGTCGAGTACCACAGGAAAAGGAATATTTCGAGTATGATAAATCTCCAAGGATCGCGAATATATTTTCATATCATCACGCGTTCAGACGTGGAAGAATGGCTGTGTGGGTAAGACGTTTTCTCTCGGGGAGCGTTATTAAAATTACGGAAATTCCTGCGCGAACCTTCCGTTTCCGAGACCGTGTAGAATTGCCGAGACGAGATGACGAAGAACGCTCTTCGATCTGTCGAGAAAAATTTAGTGTATTTGACTCTTTGCCGGCACACAGTTTTGTACTCAACGAATTCCCACATGAAAATGAGTGTTCAGGCGTTTTTGAGGTCGCTGATTACGAATCTGTCATCAGATTACCAAAATTCGAAATGGCAGATCGAACATGGCGCCGCTGTATACCAGTTTTCAGAGAAATTCGACGATTTTTCGAAATCTCGTGCGCCATATTGGATCCGGCATTTTTTATTTTGAAAATCTGATGATAGATGCGTAATCAGCGACCCCGAAACCCTTCGTGCACCAAAAACAGTACTGTTTTTAACAATTATTTAAATTGCATACACAAATTTAAAAAAAAAACAAAAACAATTTAAACATAAACTTTGATCCTCTGACGTATCGTTAACTCCAATTTTCTTTTGAAAATTGAGTGATTTAAAAAAAAGCAATCCTCTTTACCCACGGAATTTTTTAGACGAATCTTTCCGTTGCTTTTTATGTAACGAGATCATATCGTAAGAATAAATTATAGCCTCCATGTTGGATGAATCTTTCGACAAGCGTATACACATACACGCAAACTAAAGTCGTGGAAGTCGTACCGAATCGTTTTCTGCCATTTCAGGGATGCAAGTTTTCAAGTAGAGTTTGCAAAACTTTGATATCGTTATGCGTCTCTCTCGGCTGCTGGCGATCTCCTCGAACCGTCTACAAATTTATATACCCTCGCGTATGTGTATACACATAATCAGAGCGAGGGCTGCCTAATATTCGTCGAAGAAGTTTGGACGTACGAGTTGCGGAAACTTGCGATATACCGCTCGAAAGTACACAAGCACATAGGATCATGCCTCTGTACGTCCGCGTTTAATGAGACTTCCTGCCATTTAGGGGAAAACGGTCAAAGACATCTCCAAACGCCATTGATACAGTACATACAAGTTTTGGTAATGAAACGTCCCGTAATTGTATCTAGGCTCATTTTCTTTTCACACTTTGTTTACGAACAAAATTATCGAAATTCAAGAACGAGCGTGATTGGAAAGGAACGATATCTTCGATTAATTTCATTTTCTCACTATCGCTCGATGTTTTTGCGATTGTAATAGAATTTATATCACCCGAAGACATACGTGTGGAAAATGTGAACAAAATTTCGGAATGACGAAATTGTAAAAAATCGTGGCAATTTCGTCGCAATATTTTCATTACTCTGGACAAATAAATATAGGTATTACTGCTGAGTGTATTTTTCTATGCATACACACTAGAGTGTCGGCTATTGTCGAGGTTGACATTCTCGCTTGCGTGAGAATCATTAGCTTATAGTCGAAAAAACAGTTTCGGAGAAAAAAACTTTCAAATGCTAGTGACCTCTCTCTGAATGATGATGCTTTTTCCATAATGACCAGTGTGTAATTTACGAGATTTTACGGGATTTTGTTGTCGCGTTAATGAGGATCGAATGTACATAATGAGTATTGCGTACAAGAATTTTTATTGTCATGTAAATCGGTTTCTTTTCATTACGAAATCGCGACACTAACTCGGAGCATGGAACTAAACCTCTACACTGTCCCATATTGTAATGCATATACATACTATACACGTGTTAGGTCAAAAATCACGTTCACTAATACGAATTTGATAAAAGCTATAGATCAGATACGATATTTGACTGACTGATAAAATGTCAACGTCACCAATGTAGATCAAGATCGTTGATAATCCGTATATAATAGAGAGGATCGAATAGTACTATCACTATTTTTCCAACAATCCGTCCGCAAGATATTTCTATTTGAACGAAACCGAGCTTGCGGTAAGTACATGGCGCTACGCGTTTGAAATGAAATGATTGTGTCGACCGTGATTTTCATTCATTTTCCCAGATCGTTCAACGGTGTAAAATCAGCTGCGACGAATGGAAAAATTAATTGTTTGTCTCGCTTGAATTTTTCTTCCGAATTCTCATTGAAGGTTGCTCGTAATCAAATAGTGCAACGAGTAGGGTAATAACGGGATAATTAGCGGTTGAAATTCGCAAATCTCCCAAGTGCCTCGACTATTTTTCGTTTTCGCGTTTGCTCCAATGGATGACAATCGTAGCTTTTTGTCTACGTCACATTGAAAAATATGCAACAAATTTACAGAAATTGAAAAATAGAAAAAGAAAGCCGAACGAGCTGCGCGACTGGTGTCGCTGAATACAATTTGGAAAATTTGAATTTAAAATTAAAAAAAACACTCTCTTTGATCCCTCAAAATCTCAAACATTCGCGCCTCGACACATGATCATTTGGATTATATTTTATTTTTAAAAAAATCACGTGTATTCCCAAATGTATCGTAAAGAAAGTGACTTCGATATACCCTGTTGCCATTATCATTACATTTAATTTAAGGTGCATAGCCTGACGATATTTTATTGTACACACGTGTTGGACGGTAATGCAATCGTTAAATCTTCCACATGCACATGTTTGCACACAGGAACGACAATGAAGTATCTGGGACTTATCCTTGTATTGGCCTTGGTAACAAGCCAGGTGCTTACCTCTACGGGTGGTCAGGAAAGTAAGCACCAGCACGGTAAGTCCAACCATCGATATAGATATTATCCGAGAATTTGGATTATCCATAAAACATTAATAATCGTAAGGAGGACGTACAGAAAAAGCCATGTTTCAAGACCACTGATATATCGGATGTTTTACGAGAGAACTTTGTGAAAATAATATTTTCGTATTATAAAAGAGAAAGGAAATATATGTTTAAGAAAATATAAATGAAATGATGGCAGCGATTTCTGGAGCACTGTAAAGCTTCGCCATTGTCAAACAAAATTTTATAACTGTTTTATCCGGTTTTTTCTCTTCTCTCTTTTCTCTTTTGTTTTTTCACAAAATAGTATTGTTTGATTGGTTCTTATTGCATAAAATAAATTAACATGAAATTATTCATCGAGAATTTTTTCGTAACCATTAAAAACATCGGATTTCAGTCGTTTCGTCGAACACGTCGTTTTCCCATGCCTTGAATGTGTTTAATTATTATCGAGTGTAAGCAATATGTGATGGTACGCCATTTGTGTCACGTACAGATTTTATACCGTGATAGAAAGAGAGGAAAAAATAATGAGAAAATGTCATTTTCATGTGCTTTCTTGAAATTTATCAGTGCGAAAGTCCATTGACGAAAAATTTCGAGACTTTCTGGAAAATCTGAAGTTGACTTTGCGAGAGGGTAACGATACACTTGGAATCCCACGTTTGGATCCATTCGACAGCAAGGATCTTAATGTGACACTTAATGAGAAAAAAGCCACGTGAGTATGCAATAATTATCGTACAGGGACAATGTAGCAGGTTTTATCAAAATGCCTATAAACATTTCAACAAATGGATTTTTTTTTAAGAGGGTGAAAAAGTTATAAAACAATCGTGTGTAAAAGCAAAAACACTCAACCAGGAACCCTCGATTTTGGACTTGTAATGAAAATTCTCTTATCGACGTCGATATAACTTTATAAATGTTTTAAGCATGCGAAAAGACCGAAAAACGCAAAAGTACGAACGACGACGATACTTATATATTTTAATGTAACAAACAAGCATCAGAATTTAAAAAAAATTAAGCAACGTCAACATCAAAATGTAGTCAAAACTTCATCCCTTCGCATTTGCGTTTCCTTTCGATACGTTTAATTTTTTATTTCTTATTCCGACAGTGGAACAGCACGATTGCAAAACTTACACGTTACTGGATTGTCCGATTACACGGTCAATGAAACCAAGCTTGCTCTCTTGTTTCGAGAAATGACGATTGGAATGACATGGCCAAAAATTGATTTGGAAAGTCTATACACGTTGGACATAACCGCTCTCGAGGAATTTAAGATTTCCGGTGATGGAAATTTCACGTAAGTCACACTACGAAAAAGAACAATATTTATCGAAGGAACATTTGTTTTGATAAAGAAACCGTTGATAAACTTGTCAGCTTATCTTTGTTTCTCTCTCCTTTTCTTTATCGCGTATAAAATCAGATTTTAAACAACTGATTACATACCATATCACTTTGGATTATTGCTCAAGCTATCTTCATTTATAGATATTGTAATCTTACTTTATCACGAAAATTGCAATATTTTTACGCATAATACACGATCGATCGTGCGAGCAAAAAAATATTGAATCAAGTGTGTTTTTGTTTGCGAAAAAAGAATGGTACGAAACACAGAAAGTTCAGTCTGATATTGCGTGAAGCAACATTTTTCAGACTTGATTATTTTCAATGTTTCTGTGTCCAGAGTGCTTTTATTTTTTTTTAAAGGAAATTAAATATATTTCCATTCGTTCTCTTCGTCGAAAACGATACTTTCGTAAAGCTTGAAACACGTTCAACGAACGAGCAAGGGAGTAAGAAACGAAATTCATTCTGTTTCCAGGACAACATTGACAAATTTCTACTTCCGGACTGTCGCCAAATTTTCAATCTTTGGTGGCGTGCAAGTAACGAACATGAACACGATAATTTCTCTGGGTGGATTGAAGGTACAGAAAAAAAAATACTAAAATTACTCGCTGTAATTCAGTAATTTAGCAATTCAAGTTCTTTTCCCTCGCATATAGTGTTGTCTTTTATATTCGCGTAATTCGATGCGTAAGTTGAAAAAATTGACTTTCAATTTACGCAAGTGCACTTACGAGAGGACAATCATAATTAATCATTACATTTTGGAAATAATATTTTATTTTATTGCTTGAACAGTTCGCAGCAACCGGGCTTTTTCACGATAGCGAAACATCAGAAATGCTGAGCGAGGTTATTACCGACGTCACTCCGCAGCTGATAGAAACTTATCAAGTCGAGTTGACGACAATTGTCAACAAGAAACTGATGGAAATGATCAATGAACAACTCAAAGGAAAATCACTAAGCGATATTCTTCAACTCTTAGGTTAATCCATCGATCAATAGGAGAAATTGAACAGCTCAAAACGAATTTATCCTCTCAAGATCCTAAATAAAAAATGGACGAGTTCGTGTACATGTTTTTTTTTTCAATAACCATTTTATTATCCGTCGAACATAAATTTGAAATTACAATTTCATGTCGAAAAAAAATGTAGGTCCTACATTGGCTATACTTCCTGTTTCTATCTGTTTGATTTTCCCAAATTGTGTACTTTTCAAGATTATTTTGACCAACTACCTCGAACGCAACAACAAAGTATTATTAAAATCCCTTCTGTAAAAAGTTGAGTTTGGAGTCCGGAAATTGATCCTTTATCGAGAAAATATCGCGCGATTGTTGTTGTACTATTCGTCCCCTGAATGGTTCGTAAGAAAGCATGGATTTTGTGGCAGAATTTTTGTTTTTCTTTGAATTTGACAGTTGCCGGATTTTGACAGATTAATATTACATAAAAAATGAAGGCGCTGCAGCGCAATCGCCAGTACCCATCCCTGGTATAAGCATACAATTTGCATGTAAATAGAAAAACAAAATTGTTGCTCATCAAACCGATCAAAGTAGATTAATCTCAAGATTTAACTTACAAGATCATAAAATAATTATCTTGGTATTTGGTGGAAAACTATCAAGATGCTGCCGTTCATAATAAATATAGTCATATTTTCTGGTTATTCCGAGATGACCACTGAGGCAATTTTGTAATACAGGACACAATTACATGACCGTGTGTATCGCCGGAATAAGATGCAAATGATTTTTCTACTGAAAGTGCGATCGTCATGTGTGATCACTTTGAATTCACGTAGCAGTATGAAAAAAGTTTCAGACTGGTGCATAAAAGTAATCACCTCTAAAGAAATATCTCTTTAGCAGAGTGATGCAAAAAAAAAAGAGCTAAAACAAGGAATTCATCATGCGTTTATCCGCAACGCGAACGTTACCAAAACAGCGAAAAATAAGGACAAAATGCATTATCGATAAAAAATAATGCAAATGATAACGTTTCCTGCCAGATAATTAGGTGCCTCTTTATCAATGCCAGGATAGCTGCGAAGATATATTATAGATATAGCCTACAGAGTTATTTCGCAAAAAATGTTTTTTTCGGAATTGTACAAAATCAAAAGAAGAGGCTCGGGACGTTAATGCGTGACGATACGAAAAATGTTAATATCGGATTTACCGTTTATGTTGAGAAGTATCTTTTATCAAACTTATTTCTCCTGTTATATGAATCTCTTTCGTGTATAGAGCGATAAAAAATTAAACATTTTATTCGATAATGTTCAGACTTAATTTTTTCTTTCATGCCAGCTCTGAATTACGCAAAAGCATATTTTACGGAGTTTTTGACAAATTTCTATATTCTTGGATGAATGTAATGCAATGTATATCATAATAATAGTAAATTACAAATTTTCGAACAATAATCCCTCTGTATTCCCTCTGTAAAAAGTTGATGAGGTCCCGAAGTTGATCCTTTATCGAAATTATATCGCGTGATTGTTGCCATTTTATTCGTCCGCTGATTGGTCGCAACGTTGGTGAGAACGCAGCCGCGGCATGATTCATGCGAGACCATATTCGCGCGGTTTTTATGCTGTTTTTGACAGTGTCGAGTTGTGACATTAATCGCGGTTAGCAAAGATTATAGTTCTATGATAATTCATTCTGTGAAAAAGAAATCATCCATATCGAGTAAGCAAGAGTGCTATATTTCACAATTGAATTTATATTGTACTGAGAGAAAATGAGAGATAGTCCGGGAGAAGGAGAGTGAATAAACTAAACTAGCTTCTCCTGCACATTTTTTCAAGCGAAAATTTTTCTCCCTTCTTTCTCCCGTGCACATGAATGTTTTATAAAATTTACAAGAAATGATTCCTCGATCAGACGATCTCCCGAGAAGCGTTTTCCTTCAAAGTAGTGGCAGATGAAAAGAACGATCGACAACTCCATCAAAATTGAACCACGCATAGAGAAAATGACTCGAAACAAATTCCTTCATTTCCGGTTTTCGGAAATTTTGTTTCAGATTTTTCAGCACAGCTTCCGGGCCAGCGTTCGATCGGCGGATGAGAGGAACGATCGACAACTCAATGAAAATTTAACCACGCTCAGAGGAAGCGACTCTGAGCAAGTTGATTCGTTTCCGGTTTTTGGTTTTTAAGTTTCACGCGTTTAAGAGGCTACTTCCGGTACAGCGTTCGTACGCCGTACGAGGCAAACGACGATCGACAACTCGATGAAAATTTAACCACGCGCAGAGGAAGCGACTCTGAGCAAATTGCTTCTTGTCCGGTTTTCGGAAATTTAGTTTCAGATCTTTGCACGGATTCTGTGGTCCAGCGCTCGATCGGCGGATGAGAGGAACGATCGACAACTCAACGAAAATTTAACCACGCTCAGAGGAAGCGACTCTGAGCAAGTTGCTTCCTGTCCGGTTTTCGGAAATTTAGTTTCAGATCTTTGCACGGATTCTGTGGTCCAGCGTTCGATCGGCGGATGAGAGGAACGATCGACAACTCAATGAAAATTTAACCACGCTCAGAGGAAGCGACTCTGAGCAAGTTGCTTCCTGTCCGGTTTTCGGAAATTTAGTTTCAGATCTTTGCACGGATTCTGTGGTCCAGCGTTCGATCGGCGGATGAGAGGAACGATCGACAACTCAATGAAAATTTAACCACGCGCAGAGGAAGCGACTCTGAGCAAGTTGCTTCCTGTCCGGTTTTCGGAAATTTAGTTTCAGATCTTTGCACGGATTCTGTGGTCTAGCGTTCGATCGGCGGATGAGAGGAACGATCGACAACTCAATGAAAATTTAACCACGCGCAGAGGAAGCGACTCTGAGCAAGTTGCTTCCTGTCCGGTTTTCGGAAATTTAGTTTCAGATCTTTGCACGGATTCTGTGGTCCAGCGTTCGATCGGCGGATGAGAGGAACGATCGACAACTCAACGAAAATTTAACCACGCTCAGAGGAAGCGACTCTGAGCAAGTTGCTTCCTGTCCGGTTTTCGGAAATTTAGTTTCAGATCTTTGCACGGATTCTGTGGTCCAGCGTTCGATCGGCGGATGAGAGGAACCATCGACAACTCAATGAAAATTTAACCACGCTCAGAGGAAGCGACTATGAGCAAATTGCTTCCTGTCCGGTTTTCGGAAATTTAGTTTCAGATCTTTGCACGGATTCTGTGGTCCAGCGTTCGATCGGCGGATGAGAGGAACGATCGACAACTCAATGAAAATTTAACCACGCGCAGAGGAAGCGACTCTGAGCAAGTTGCTTCCTGTCCGGTTTTCGGAAATTTAGTTTCAGATCTTTGCACGGATTCTGTGGTCCAGCGTTCGATCGGCGGATGAGAGGAACGATCGACAACTCAATGAAAATTTAACCACGCGCAGAGGAAGCGACTCTGAGCAAGTTGCTTCCTGTCCGGTTTTCGGAAATTTAGTTTCAGATCTTTGCACGGATTCTGTGGTCCAGCGTTCGATCGGCGGATGAGAGGAACGATCGACAACTCAACGAAAATTTAACCACGCTCAGAGGAAGCGACTCTGAGCAAGTTGCTTCCTGTCCGGTTTTCGGAAATTTAGTTTCAGATCTTTGCACGGATTCTGTGGTCCAGCGTTCGATCGGCGGATGAGAGGAACGATCGACAACTCAATGAAAATTTAACCACGCTCAGAGGAAGCGACTCTGAGCAAATTGCTTCCTGTCCGGTTTTCGGAAATTTAGTTTCAGATCTTTGCACGGATTCTGTGGTCCAGCGTTCGATCGGCGGATGAGAGGAACGATCGACAACTCAACGAAAATTTAACCACGCTCAGAGGAAGCGACTCTGAGCAAGTTGCTTCCTGTCCGGTTTTCGGAAATTTAGTTTCAGATCTTTGCACGGATTCTGTGGTCCAGCGTTCGATCGGCGGATGAGAGGAACCATCGATAACTCAATGAAAATTTAACCACGCTCAGAGGAAGCGACTCTGAGCAAATTGCTTCCTGTCCGGTTTTCGGAAATTTAGTTTCAGATCTTTGCACGGATTCTGTGGTCCAGCGTTCGATCGGCGGATGAGAGGAACGATCGACAACTCAATGAAAATTTAACCTCGTTCAGAGGAAGCGACTTTGAGCAAGTTGATTCGTTTCCGGTTTTTGGTTTTTAAGTTTCTCGCGTTTAGGAGGCTACTTTCGGTACAGCGTTCGTACGCCGTACGAGGCAAACGACGATCGACAACTCGATGAAAATTTAACCACGCACAGAGGAAGCGACTCTGAGCAGTTTGCTCCATATCCGGTTTTCGGTTTTTAAGTATCACGCGTTTCAGAGGCAACTTCCGGTACAGCGTTCGTACGCCGTACGAGGCAAACGACGATCGACAACTCGATGAAAATTTAACCACGCACAGAGGAAGCGGCTCTGAGCAGTTTGCTCCATATCCGGTTTTCGGTTTTTAAGTATCACGCGTTCCAGAGGCAACTTCCGGTACAGCGTTCGTACGCCGTACGAGGCAAACGACGATCGACAACTCGATGAAAATTTAACCACGCACAGAGGAAGCGACTCTGAGCAGTTTGCTCCATATCCGGTTTTCGGTTTTTAAGTATCACGCGTTTCAGAGGCAACTTCCGGTACAGCGTTCGTACGCCGTACGAGGCAAACGACGATCGACAACTCGATGAAAATTTAACCACGCACAGAGGAAGCGACTCTGAGCAGTTTGCTCCATATCCGGTTTTCGGTTTTTAAGTATCACGCGTTTCAGAGGCAACTTCCGGTACAGCGTTCGTACGCCGTACGAGGCAAACGACGATCGACAACTTGATCAAAATTTAACCACACATAGAGGAAACGACTCTGAACAAGATGCTTCATGTCCGGTTTCCGGAAATTTAGTTTCAGTTTTTCCCCTTAAGGGTAGCGGCAGACGGAAAGAACGATCGACAACTCGTTCAAAATTTAACCACGCATAGAGGAAACGACTCTGAACAAGATGTTTCATTTCCGGTTGTCGGAAATTTAGTTTCAATTTTTCCCCTTAAGGGTAGCGGCAGGCGGAAAGAACGATCGACAACTCCATCAAAATTGAACCACGCATAGAGGAAACAACTCTGAACAAGTTGCTCCATGTCCGGTTTTCGGAAATTTTTGTTCAGTTTTTTAAAAATTCCTTGCTTTCCACCATTTGCTACTTATGCCGAATTATAATGTGTTCTCTAGGGGTCTATACTTAATTCAAGACGGAGCGCCGTAGCGCGGAAATGCAGCCGGTCGCGCGCGTGAGCGCGCGTCTCTTGTCCTTAGTATTACATATAATATAGTAGATGTAATATTTTGCTACCAATATTTTTCATTTCTCATTTCATTTCTCTACGGAATTTTTTATTTCTCATTATGATTTGTACCAAAAAATGATATGGAAATGGCACTCAAAGGTGACCTTTACTTCGACCTTGACGTCAAATTTCAAGGTCATTCAAAGGTTAAGAGAAAAAGTTTTGCTGTAGCAGAAATAACAGCTGTGGCAACTTTTCAGTACAGGCTAACTCGTTTCTAATGTTTCGGTATTAGCCTCTCTGTGATGCTACAAGCACATATCTGTATAGATTTCTCAATAAACATGGAAAAATAAATTATATAAAATGTTTACTTTGGGTTCGACCGTTCCCTGCCGGAATATGGCGTCATGCACATTCGCCCTTAGTAAGGCAATGTTATCGGGTGATGGATTGGTCATTTCTATTATTATCATCTGAAATCCTATGCCTCTTGTGCCCATGACAGGTTTTTCAAGAATTTTTCATCATCGCTGACGACGAGAACTTGAAATTCGCGTTTCATTTCCGTTTTGTCAGGATGGTACTTTCGGAATATCGTCGAAAACAAATAAATGTCCAATATCTCTGTTCGACTGTTATTCGAAGGATCCGCGATGAAAATGGCAAAATTAAAACACAGAAAGACTCCGATTTTGTACTATTTGAATTTTGCAAAAAATAAACGTTCAGAAACAATCGTCATCTCAAAAACGGCCGGAAAACAAGGACAAAGCCAATAACACCAATCATCATCCCTAGGAAATGCCCTACACGTTTCAAGAAACGAAAACATCCCGTTACCGCCATCTGTCATTTGGAGCCGGAAACATTTATCGCGGACTGGACTCGATCGGTAAAAAAGTTTTTTTCTCTCGTGTGTGCTGCAATACAAAAACATAAACACACACTTTTTCACGTTCATGTCTCGCAAACTACATTTTCCCATACTTTTCATGGATGCAACTGTTCTCAGCATATCGACATACAATAACTCAACATTCTCATGAATCGAATGATGTTCATTCAATTTATTTGATCACGTTTTTCTCCAAGATATATTTGCTCAATCCTACAATTGCTAAACCTTCGGAGCCCTCGCACTAGCTTTCATAATTCATTGTTTTAAGAGAACTGTATTCTATACATTTTATGTTGACAATTTCTATGAAATACATATGAAAAACCTCAATCATCGGGAAGATTCTCCAGACCCTGAAACAAAATATTCGTACGTCAAGTAAAGTCATGGAAAGTCATTTTGCTGCGTTGAATCAATGGAGAAAGTTATTATACCCGAACTTTCCAAGGAGCACCGTCAATACGAGTGTCCCTCAGAAACATCGTCCTGTGAAATGAACGTGCCAAATCGCGTCGAAAAGGCTGTAGTACAGAAGAATACGCAAATTGTACATGACGTGTTGGATGATCGAACTGGCATTATGTAAAAAACGAGGTTATAACTCACATTGTCGAACATTGCTTTGTTCAAATGCCAGGAAGCGACTTGCGGGATATATAGACACGTGGCAATAATGACTAGAGATGGTAGACATTCGTACCACATTTTACTTGCTCGTTTTTATCTTTTAAAATGAAACTTGTATTCACAACATCCAACTATCCCGAGTAATTCGGCAAGTGCCAAAGCTCGTCGAGAAGAGCAACTAACGAATGTGATTGGAGGGGAATCGCACAGTTTCGAATACAGTCGCGGTCAAAAGGGTTGAAATTTTCATTTTGAATATTAAAAAATTCTACAATAAACTAAAAATTAGTGTTATCTCCTCGTTTTTCATGAATAAAAACGCTCGAATATTGTCACAAGGTGTCATATGAGTCTGTGAAAAAAGTGTTCAATTGATACTCCAATGTGTTGGGAGTTATGTATGCATTTTATTGCACATTTATTGCAATACGTTTAATGAAGCACTTTATCCTTCATCTTTTGCACTTGATTATATCAATTAATAACTGCTTATCAATCACAATCTTTCGAACAAATTCACATTTTACACTTTTTGGTTCGACTGTACAAAGTATTGTGTATTGCGTTGAAAGAACACTAGATGGCATCGCAGAGTTTTCTTCTGCACATACCGAGTCCACTCTACACACACGAGAGAAAACGCCGCACTTGACTCAGTCGGTATTGGTCGGCACAAAACGCCATAACCTCTGTTCCGGCCTGCCTGGAACAGCTGATGCTCGATGATGTCAATAAGTAATCCGAGAATTTGAAATGTTTTTTCCGCAAATACGTCGAAATACATATGTTTAATATTTCGCGATTGGATTATCAAACATTCGCTGATGCGGATGAAAAATGAAAAACATGTGTACACGTGAGTAATCATTTCGTAAGCAAATGAATAACTTTCCATTATTAATTAATGGCTTGTTATTATTACGCGGCCTTTTTTTTATTACGCTCCAAAACCGAAAAATCAGTGCAATTTATAATCAAAAAATAATTTGAATTCGAGAATTTACTGTTTTCACAATGAGAATGGGAATGCGATAAAATCATCGCGTAATAACAATAATAATCCAATATTCCGCCACAGTGAGAAAAGTCAATTACCGAATGAATAATTACGATCGATCGTTCAATCAATTCAGCGATGTCTCTTTTTTTTCATTATTTCTGTTAATTAACTCATTATTACTTATACAGGCTCGACAGAGTCGACTCTGCGCTTTGCGACTTTTGTGAGATGTTCAAGAGCATGAGCGGCCAAAAAGACCATGGAAAAACTTAATACTCTGAATAATCGTGGGATTCATTTACGAGAAATACTCGGAGAAAATTATAGTCATGCTCGTGCGAGACGCAAGAACGTCGTCGGTGGATAACAACCCATTGTTCTACGACCGGTAAGTCGATAGATTCTAGGATGAAATTGAAAAAAAAGATCCGTTAAAAAAACATCCCAAAGATTTGTATTATGTTTCATTTTGTCAAAAATTCCAATGGCAGATCAATGAATTGATCTTTGAATCGTTTTCCAAATTTCCTTGCCTCTTTGATAATCTTCTTTCGGCGTACACCGACGGTATGCTTCTGTTACACGTCGATAGAGGAATAACAATGGTGTTGGGAAGACTCAGATCCAGCAAAATTGGATGAATCTGCAGAGTGTGTTTGCATGTACGAAAAAGGCATACTTCGTCCTCATAGGATCGATGATATTTATGATTATCGTGAAATAAAACCGAATATGCAAATATTTTACGATCATGTCGGCAATTAACGGACAATTTGTGCGAATTTCAACAACGGTCGAAATCAATACCGAAAATAGTGTACGTACGATCACCGTCGTGAAACAAAACTTTCTTTTTCGTCAAAATCAACATGAGCGTAAGCATCTCGAGGCAAACGAGGAGAAGAATGGCGTAAAAAATGTTGCGCGTTTTACCGCACGGTCGATTTTGCGCATAAAATGTTTTTCCCTGCAGCCGACGGAGATTTTTGGCGACGACGGGACGAACGTAGTTATAGCTCGAAGATTCGTGTTTCACGCGAGCGACGAATTTTTAGAGGACACTCCGGTTGGTCGGAGAGTCTAGATGGGAGTAGCGAAAAGGGGCAAAGTAAAAAAAAGAGAACGCAGAACGCAAATTTCACTGTGATTCGGGTCAGCCGTCTCTCCTCGCAGTCTGCTGAATAGGACAGGTTTAAATTTTAAAGCAAAAGTTTCTTCTTACGCTAGACATAAGTCATGGTACATAGTTTTCTCAAAATCGCCCGAAGCGTTTTTTTCCAGAGCACCGTTATCATACGCGTGATATTCAGGCACTTCGCGATGTTTGAAAATTGCCCAAATTTCGTTATTCTATTTTATTTCCTCGGCTCTGTTCGAGCGCACGAGTATGGCCGCAGGCGTGACTGCGACAAAACCGGTCTGGCGTTTTCGCTACCTCGTTCGGTCCAGCAATGGACGGAAGTGGAAAGCGCGAGTGTGTGATGTAAATTTACGGACGAATAATTATATTTTATTGATTCGCGCTGAATGTTATCGAGTATTCTCCAACGCTTTCGTGCTTCGCACTGTTCGTTGCTCGCACCATTTTTTATTCTTCCTAAACATTCGAATCGTAAAAAGCAATTTTTGTTCCATAATTCGCCTTTGTATAAAAAATAGCTCTCTCTCATCTCGTGTGAATTGTGGAAACGCCTGGTAGAATGCATTCAGGAACTGGAGAATCAATCTCCCTAGCTTTCACGTTCAACGATAACAAAGTACGAAAAACGTGAAAGGGAAAAGGATGCCATCGCTGCTGGCTGGATAAATTGCGAACGAAAGAAAGAGAGAGAGAGTGAGTCGAAGCACGACAGGAAACTTGACAGGAAGACAAAAAAAAAATAAACTAAACTCGCGGTTAATTTAGGATCGTGTATAAATCCCGGAAGTTCATGGATATCGTGAGATTCCATGGCATTCTTCGATGAGAATTACGGAAATCGTCGACCACAAAATTGTCATGCGACATTGATGAGTTTTTTTCAACGCGGAGTGATAAAATATAACTGGCGGAAACAGCGAATTTTCGCGCACGAGTAAAGTTTATTGAGAGACAAAAAGTCAGGCGGGATGCGCGAGAAATGTATGTTTGCGTGAAAAAATTACACAATTTTGGAACTTTATTCGAAATAAAGTGGCAAAAGTTTTTCGCGCACATTCGTGAAAGGTGCTAAATTTTAATGAAATCTTCATCAAGGAAACATATGATTGCTTATCTCGTCGACAAAATCGGGTCTCATCGTCCGTCGAGTTTTGATTCATTTTAACGATAACACCGCGAACGAGCATCTTGTTTTCACGCATAATTATTAACGCGGATGCATTTTATCTGCTATATCCCGAAAATGTGTGAAAGCATCTGACACAGACTCGATGATAATCCGTTGAAATATTCGCGAATTTTTTCATCGCGACGACAATCGCTGCTGGCGATTGTTTCGTCTTTTACGTATGGTTCAGTACAGATCGTCAAGCGGTCCGCGAAGCGCGTGATTATTTTCATCGCGCGAATCATTGGAATTTACGTGATTTTTTTTTCTTTTTTCGATTTCAGACTGGTGAATTAATTGAAGGGGCACATTTCGCTTTGTCCTCGTTGAATCAAATATGCCGTTGAACGATCGAAACGAGCTGGCGAAGAACGATGTGGTCGCGGACAATTGGTGAGTTTTTGAACAGCAAATACGAGAGGGAAACGAAAGCTTACACACAGAAGTCCTACTCTTGCGTTTTTCGGTACTGCTCGCTCGTCGTTTTTTCTCGTTTTTTTCCGTTTTCGTTTTCTCGTTTTTTCAAAAGGTCACTCGTCGTCAATTTATTATCCCCGGTACGGCAAATAAAACGTAATAATTATTGAATCAACGCGATGAAATGGCCACGATTTCCAACGTGTTTATAAAACCGGATGCGCTCGAATCACTCGATTACTATCTCTGTCATTGCTGTCTTGCATAATTCAAACGACCATCCTTACTCTGGAATGTCCTCTTTTACACGCTACGCGTAGTGTTAAAAGCGTCGGCGCCATTTTCGACCTTGACACGTTTTTTTCCTCATGCATCTGCCCATTGAGTCGTCAGGATTTTTTCAATTTGCTCAATTTTATCATTCTTCTCAATCCTCATCTCGTTGATTCGTGATTTCGAAAAATAAAATGAAAAAAGACGACTGAAAATCGTAGGAAAACCTGTGGGAAAAGTCGTGAAAGAGGAAAAGAATTTCGAGACACTCGTTCGAATAGCTCAATCCTCATCTCGTTGATTCGTGATTTCGAAAAATAAAATGAAAAAAGACGACTGAAAATCGTAGGAAAACCCGTGGGAAAAGTCGTGAAAGAGGAAAAGAATTTCGAGACACTCGTTCGAATAGCTCATGAATATCTTTGATAAATCCCTTACGTCAGGATATAGTGTAAACATTGTTCAAGATTTTCGAGCTCGCTTCGAACGTCTCATCGTATACCATATCTTTATTCAAAATCATCATTGAAATTTCGTCAATGTTGCAGGCATCGTCGATCGACGTATTTACCGTACGACACTGTTTATCTTCAAAGTTCGTGCCCGGCAAGAAACGTACATAGGTTTCTTCGTAAAAGCAACGAGTGCAAGGGGGAAATACTCGTAAGAACGTGAGATATCACACTTTTTCCCCTGTGTTTGTGTGCGAGAGCGCCGCCGACTTTAGCTATCTCGCCGAGCAATACGTTGAACGTTCAGACATGCCGCTACGTAGGACTTACTTTTTGTTTATTTAACCAGTCACCCTGCAGACACACGGTTCACAATCGTTTTACTTCGAGTGAATCCAGTGTTCGAAAAACACCGAAAATCGTCCAAACGACGGATTCGGTCTCTGTCAGTGAAAACAATTACTCCGATAGTTTCTCGAGTTTCCTCGTGCACGGCACCGATTTTCTCACTCCTCTTTGCGAAACTTCTCATCTCGTGCTCGCGATCGTTACTATGGACGAGGAGAAGATCAATCTGTGAGTTTCATTTTTTCCTCTTTCAACTGTCTATTTTTACAAATGACCCAAACATCATTATTTGGTTTATAACGTCATTAAAAGGTACGGAAAAAAGAGTGAGAAATAACAGCAAAAAAACAATAGTACCGTTCAATCAATGACAAAAATGATCTCAATTTTATTTTCCCTGTCACTGTTTTTTTGATTGAATAACCGTAACAGTAAAAATAGTCAATGCAGCATCAATAATAATAATAGTAGTAGTGGTTGACGGTAGCTGTGGGAGTAATAACAATAATGGTGATAACATCAGTAATAAAATCGATAAATATAAGAAAAATTGAAAATTAAAATTGCCATTTTTATAACACGTGCATTTTACATTTTTAAATGAAAAATTTTGTTTTTTTCGTATTGTTCTAATGATTCTCGGGCTGAGAAAAGATCGTGACAGATTAAATTGCTAGCCTTCGCGAGAGGTACCGTGTGCAACCGTGCGGACAGATAACAACGGTAGCCAAACGCGTATCGTACACGTACACAATTTGTACGAAAATTAGAGCGCACAAGCGTCAATTTCCGCTGGGAGGGCAAGATCAATGTTCTTCTGTGGAGACCAGCGATGTTAAATTATCGAAGCGCAAAGCCAGCGTGATTTTAAAACGAATGACCACTGGATGAATAAAAAAGTTTTTACGTCTAGTCGCGATTCAAGGTTATTTCATTATGCCGGTAATTGATGCAAATTTAAAAAAAAACGTTTATCAGCGCAAAATCACGGAGACCTCAATCTACTTTATTAACAGATAAAAACGATACAGGAGTGAACTTGAAACAATCTGCGCTGCTCCACTTTACGCTGCAGAACGATTGTTTCGTCGACTTTTTTATTCCATTTTTCGTACTCACTCTGCCGTTTCCTGTATCATAACTGCAGGAACGATCGCGGAGCAAAAATCCATCGAATCCATTGGTCCATTTTTTCTTTTCTCACGTTAGGAGATTCCGGAGAAACACGCGGCTGTTATACGCATTTGACTTTTTCAAAGATTATTAAAAAAATGACATAACAATATCTCGTACGTTCTACAGGTTTACATTTTCGACGGAAGAATTGAAAAATTATTGCAAAATAATAAAACTCACTTATCGGCGTAAATAATTGTACTCCAAAACGGTAATTTGCACGTTATTTCGGAGCAAATTAATTTTCGTCCGTATTTTTTCCGGAGCAAAGTGAAAACCTTTATCGACCTCCTCGCGGTGCCAATTGGTACGTCAGTTTTGTACGCGGTTTCTCGTCCCTGGAGAATTCGCGATGAATCTCGTTGTGTTAACAAAAGACTTTTCCTTTCACCTGAAATATAAAAATCCACCACTTTAGTCGTATTTGAACTTCAGCATACTCTTGTACGATTCTATTCAACGCTGTAATTAGTGATCAAACAAAGATCCCAGTAAATATATTCAATACTCGATATCGGAATTCAATACTCCTGGACGGAGAGAGAATAGCCTCGTCGTTTAGGCTCGAACTGTCGTGGCTTCGTGCAGCTACGATGGAGAAGAATTTCGTACGATTGAGAATAAAGTTTTTGCATTGTGAAAAGCCCCAGTAAAATCGCGAACCGTGCTGATAAGGAAAAGTGCACCAGACTTTGGCGTCGTTTGCGCACGACGCAACTTTTCTCCTATAAGCATGCACATGGTACGTCACTGATGATACAATAAAGTCCATACAGCGCGTGCTGCGTTCGATCGCGTTTACCTATGATGATTTATAGCCCTCATGGCATAACGCTCGGCATACAACCTGATCTTTATGACGACAGTCTTTTTTTTTTCTCCACACGAGATTAGAGTATTTCCGTGATATTTTTTTGAATAATTCCGCACTGTAAGCTATCGACTGCAAAAACCATTGCAAATCGGCACGTTCTCCTTTTCCGATCGACGCGAGACGTTACAAGTATGTTAGTAAATTTTTGTATTTTACGATATTTCAAATACAGCCGAGGAATTTTGAGGAAAAAAAACAAGGATTTTTTCCATTCTTCTTTTTGCAATAGACAGTTTGCTAATCAGAAAATTGTCCGCAATTGACTAAACCTATTTTCCTTTTGTTCAAAGTTTTCACGTAGGCGGACTTCAAACGGAATGAAACTTTATAACGTGTTTCGTGGACTCTGCATGATTTATTGTGATTTGTGAGAAATGCTCGGTCGTCGCTTGGCCAAGAAAATTGCGTACCGGTACGTACGTCGATACTGACGATTCTTTATGAAACGGTGTACCAATATCGTCATGAATGTGCAATTGTCGTAACTAAGCCGCGAGACAAGATTAATGCATATTATTTATGCCCACGACGTAACTAATCTTATCTCGTTTTTCATGAGGAAATATTTTTGTGCGAGCAAAATGTATTGCAAGTCCTCTATAATACACGTACTGAAAATACTTTCTACATTGGGAATTTCACAATCGTATTTTCCCTCGGTTTGCCTGCGACAAATTCGACCCGTCTTTTCATTGAATTTCGACAAAATTTCGAGCCAATATATCGATGAGAAAAAGATATAGTATGTGCCTAAATTATCGGGGACTGCAGCACGAATCAAGATTGGTACAATCGATGTTGGCGAATTAAAAAAGACTTCTCGCGAGCCTAATCGTGTATCCCCTCTCTTTCTCTTTGCCATTCAGCGCTAAAAACTGGGGCAAGGTCAAAGCCGCTTGAAAATGTGATTACTCGTGTTTTCTTAATCTCATTATGCTCACTGCAAGTACTTGTATTCGATGAATTTTCTCATGAATGTTTTTTCGCGCGATTTGACAAAGAACAAAAAAAACTTTATGATAATTCGCTTATTGAAAAAATGCACGCGCGTCGTACGGAATCATTGTCATTGTTTTATCAGAAACGGAAGTGTTGCTCGGATGATAAAGCGGAATACACGAGAACATCCGTCCAAGTTTCGGAATAAAAAGTTATCGGCATACACGTATGTTGGGGTGGTTACAAAAAAAAAGTCAAATTTTCTTTATTTTTGGAGCTCCCCGTCGGAAGACTGTCGTTTCAGACGTTAAAGAAACTCTCGCTAAAGTATTTGACTGTAGCTGCCTCTTCAGGCTGGCGCATTAAAGTATAATTCTCCCATCTTATCGTTATTTGAAAAAATGCCATAAAAGACATTTCCGTGTTTCCATGTAACAATTTTTTTAAATAAATCTTTATCGTACGCCACTTAATCCTCTACAAAACTCTTCTTGCAGTCAGGCCTGTAGGGTTACGTAAGTAATTTGAAAACCAATCTTTTTCAAGATTCAACCGTCTGTACGAAAGCTTTGTACGAGATCTTTTCGAATGGAGTATTTTCATTTCTTAAGGTTGGAGAACATTTTAATTTTTTAGCTAAACCACCCTAATATATATATAAACAGATGTACGTACAAGAGCAGGCTTAATGAAAAAAGTGGGGCGTCGAAGAGAGAGGATCTCCCTCGTTCTCTCTCTCTCCCTCTCTCTCTCTCTGGACGATCGTTCAAAGACTGGAGATCTCTGTCCGTCTGGACACGCATGGACCAGTTTTTCCCGATTCCTCGATGTGTCGCGATCTCGCGGACGACGCGGGTTAGTTATTCACACTATGACACACGCAACTTCGTAGATATCGACAGCAAGTAAAAAGCGATATAACAAAAGTACTCCAAAAACCACAAACGTAGAGAAAAATCGAGTCTCCACGTGCCATGCCTTCTAATTACGCGAGACTCGTCCTTGATGACACTTCGATTTGTCATGGATCGACAACCTCAACCTCGCGGAATTTGCGGAAGCTCGACGAGCGTGATAGCGAGCAAGATTTCGGGAGAATTAAGGGGAACTTGCCCATGACGTTGGTACCAAATTTGATTCAGCCGAAATTTTTCAAAATTCTATTGTATCGCTATTGGAGAAGCGTAGCTTTAAAACAGATCGAGAATAATCGAAACGCATCTTGCGAGGTACGAGCGCGATTTATTTCAATTTTTATCACGCGCTTGTGCTTTATTGACAAAAACGCACGTAATTTATTGACTCATATACGCTCCTAATTGAACAGATGAAAATTCTCGGTGTGATTGTGAAAGGAAATATTATAGGGAGCTTTAAAAAGAGTACGAGAAGTTTGTTGGACGTTTATGAGTAATTCGAGTCGGGAATAGACATAAAAATCGCGCGATCTGAAAATGAGCGTGCTGGTCGCGCGTTGAGGATCTTTGAGTGCAACGTTCGAAGACCATTCTCAAAGAGACGACACCGAAAATTACGGTATTTTATTGATAAAAAATTATAGACGACGAGGACAGGGGGATAAGAGAGAAACGCGAATGAAGGCCAACGGGTATGCTCGTCGCTTCTCTTATTACCGTTATCTCGTACGTACTCGTAAGGATCTCGCGGAGCTCCGCCTCGGTCTTGCCAGGAAAAAAAAGACCGTAATCCACTCTGTCAAAATAAACGAGTGCTGTCAAAAAATGCATCGCCCCAACTTTATTTTCAATCCGACTATTTTCGCTCTCGATTCTTTCACGCATACCGATAAACAGAATTCAAAAAACATGGCGAGTAATCACTCGTCTATTTTTCCCATTAAATGGAAAAATTGAATCGAAAGAAATTTTTTTTAAATACCGTCATTCGATCGATTTATCAGAAAAACAGATCGAACGAGGAAAAACCGACAAACAAATTGATGGTTTAAATCCAAAAATGAAATTTGTTATAATTACGTAATATATAATCAAATCAAAAGTGTCATCAATTTTTTTCAAGTCTCGATACATTTGAGTCGGACAAACTCTCGTCCAAAGTAATAATTTCGGTGGAAAATTCCATTGAGCTTGAAAACCATTTTCCTCGCTTTACCGTTCGACAAAAAAAAATTCTGTTTACGAGAAAACATGGAAACATTCCGAATCAACGATCGGCGAAGGAGCGAAAGAAAAAATGTAAAAACTTTTCGTTATCGAACTCCGATAAGTCGGATGTCATTTCCGCAATTCAAAATGACGGACAAAAAATATATGGGGCGGACATTAATAACTAACAATACCGAGACGATAAATGCCGATTTCCGCGTGACGTCACTATCGACCCCCCCAAACTTGAATACACACACATATAGATGTGGACATGTGTATGCATATATATACGTAGGTAAGAACAATTTATCCCTTCTTTGATGAATTTACTATTCAGTATCGTGATATCCATCGTCTGACTCGCTTCAGTCGTCGTATAGTATATCGAGTGCTTCGCAAGAGCGTGTTTCTCTGCTACTGTACATGACGATACATGTACGGTTCATACAAACGTTGGTGTGTGTTGACAGAAAACGTGAGTTTAAACAGTCTTCATCGATCTAACGTACGAAGACTAACGTGAATCCTGCGTTTTTAACTGTACAGCAACAGGTGTCATACAATAACATGGAGTGAGTTAATTCACCATCGTACTACTTCGTTGCCTTATAATCGTAATAATGATACAAGAATCGTGGTATCGTCAGACGATATGAATTCGCCTAGAAATTTCAAAGAGACAAAAAGGAACCTGTGTCTCGATTCAACTCTTGAATACGAACAATTTTTATCGATATATTTCATAGCCAACCGTCGCATGTTTTTTTTTCGAAAATATTGTTGCGACGATTGGAATTTAAATGATGTTCTGTCACTGTATAATTGATGCTAGCTGTCGATATTGCGCGTAAAGT
This sequence comes from Heteropelma amictum, assembly GCA_959613375.1. Taxonomy (NCBI): domain Eukaryota; kingdom Metazoa; phylum Arthropoda; class Insecta; order Hymenoptera; family Ichneumonidae; genus Heteropelma; species Heteropelma amictum. Next base: position 6,411,226 of record OY390724.1, read on the forward strand.
AAAACAACGACGATGTGAAGAATTTTTGTCGCTCTGCTTCGGGGATTATCGAACTGAAAAGGAAAACTCGAACGATATTATTTTATTGCTGAGAAATCGTTGAGTAGCGACTTTGCGCACGTTTTGTTCGAGAGATAAATCCGTAAACAGAAAGATAGGAAATAATAGAATGTCGCTTGATAAGGTGGAAGAGGAATCACGATTGTGGAAAATATTTTTTCTAGCTGAACGAGCGAATCGTGATATGGATGTGTTGGAGAATTGTATAATTGAAGTGTTATTTCATTGTTTGGGATAGCGGTAAAAAAGCACCATCAATTCCCATGTACAATTTTGATGGTTGTAAAAGACCCCATAGATATTTGTGTACACACCGATTCATTAAGTAGTAAATGAGAATATAATTGAGTTGATTATCCAAAGTTCTATTTTTTTTTTCGTGGAAAACGTAGAAAAACATCGATACCGTGTTCCTTTTCAACACATAGGCAATCGAACGTAGGCTGGCGTCAAATTTTCATTCACAACTCGTACATTCTATGCAACCCCGTGTAACGTCATGACAAGCCCGAAGAATTGCAATAAAAACATTTCGAGTGACTACGAACGCGCTGATGTTACAATAAAAATGGCATGCATCGTCTTGCGATGATACGTGAGACTCGCGTAATTGAATAATTCATCTACGTTTTGTATATTTGTAATTCTTTCGACATCGTCGAGAAACACAATGTTTTTCTCATTAAAATTCACTTCTGTATGACCGGTATGTTTCACTAATGGATATACGGAGATTTATGTCTTTTGACAAATCGAGAACCATTAAATGGCTAAAATAGCCATTTCCCAAGCATCGGATTACGTTGTCTCGCAGAACGGAAAAACAGATACGTATTTCTTTGAAACTTTTGACCGAAAATTTCGTTACCTGGATCATGCGATTCTTAATTACTCAGATGAAGGGTACAAGCCATCTGGAATTTATATTTACATCGAAGGTGTTTCAAATTTGACACATTTCAGAGTTATGCTTAAACGATAAAGTGAGCACAAGCCTTTTTTGCCCGTCAGGTCGCGATGTATTTTCATCTATCGGGTTTTAATAATGTGTGCGATTATGTGTACGAAAACGAGGAAAAAATTCGTCGTTATATTTACATATTTCGGGCGATATTTTTTCAAACAGTTGTAATTGAACAGCTTTTCTTTTCATTTTTTTATCACGATTGTGCGTCACGATGAGCACGTTGAATCAAATATTGAGCTTGAAATAGAAATTATGGAACCAAAAGTGTCTCTGTGCTCGATTAAATTATCTCACAGCGGTTGGTGTGTTTCCGAAAATGTGTAATTCAGGTTCAAGGATCAAGCTGTATTTGGATATGGCACCAGTATTCCACCGAACAACAACGAGCTTGACAGTGACAACAGCGCAAAGAGAGTCATATTTTGCGTGCATGGAAAACTATCAGGGTGTTGTACCGTCATCAAAGGTCTCGGAAGTGACGAGCGCAACACGGAATATGGAAAGGATCCAACGCAACGTATGAACGAATTTTTTTCTACAACTTGAAAAATTCATTTTTATTGCTATTACGAGTCTTTATTCAATCAAAGACAAGCGAAACAAAAATAAAAATTGAGGATGGGAGCACTTTGAGAATGTTTCAGAATGTAATTATACTAAAATCAAAACGATACGCAAATTTTGAGTACATCACGACATTTCATGAATGAAAAAAAAATCGCAAAATTGTTGTTTGTGTCAGTTTCTCAAAAACGAGCTTCCTAAAGGTCGTAAAGTTCTTACAGCAACGCCTTAATGTTTGGTGAAATAATATAAAAAAATGTTTTCCTTCAACTCAACATCCTCGACGAAAGTGAACGTTGGCGTCTTTCGTTCCGTATGCGAATAATGATATGACAATAATCGATCGATAATAATCGTTACATGCTTACAGCCGAGGATCACTGTCACCGAGAGAGAAACGAAGCGATTGATAAGAAAGCACGCAAGAAGCTCATCATCGCCTGTATCTTGTGTGTCGTTTTTATGATAGCCGAAATTGTTGGTAAATCCATAAAAATATCTCATCCGTATCTTCGATATTACAAGAATTTATTCTCCCTCCAACATCAGAACAAAGCTAATCGATACTTTTTTACGCGCAATATTGAATTTATCGATTTTTCAACGAATTTACGTTGGATGAAAAGTAAAAACCGGATGGAATCGCGAACAAATATTTTTTCGAGCCATCACAGCAATTCGAGCTCTTCTTCCTGTCGATGTTTCTATATACGTCGTCCACGAAAAACGGGAAATCGTTGACGAATTTTGTTGTTGTCGATCAATAGGTGGAATACTGTCGCACAGCTTGGCGATCGCGACGGATGCTGCGCACTTACTCACCGATTTTGCGTCTTTTCTCATCTCACTGTTCTCGATATGGATGTCCGCGAGGCCAGCGACGAAAAAAATGCCCTTTGGCTGGTACAGAGCGGAGGTGAGTCGTGGAGTTGTGAAAAAATGTTAATTCCTCGTTGCACGAACGTAGTTTTTGGGGACATTCTTTTACAGACAATGTCGGAATCGATAAAAAAAAACGAAGAACAAATAATGCATTTTTCAGGTAATCGGAGCTCTCACGTCCGTTTTGTTGATTTGGGTAGTGACGGGAATCCTCCTGTATTTGGCTGTCGAGCGTGTGATTCACGAGGACTTTAATCTCGACGCGTCAATAATGCTGATAACATCAGCCGTCGGAGTGGCGGTGAATCTCGTGTTAGTGCCGAAAACTCTATTCGAACGTTCGTTCGTCGTGACATTCGGGAGATTTCAAAGATTCAAATAAAAAATTTGCCAAATTACAGAATGGGACTGACTTTACACGAGCACGGTCACAGTCACGGAGGTAGTCACGGTCACAGTCACGGAAAAGGCACCGATTCCCATGACAAAGAAAAGAAAACCAATATAAACGTTAGAGCAGCGTACATTCACGTTCTCGGCGATTTTATTCAGAGCACTGGTGTTCTCATTGCCGCTTTAATTATATACTTTGAGGTAAAAAAAATGATTATCGATTGAGAAAAATAAATCCAATGAGCGATAAAAAGAACACTTTTCAGCTAACGAGCTCCCGTATCTTTGTTGCTCATTCGTTTATCGGCATTTGTTCTTTAATTTGCAGCCAAGTTGGAAAATCGTCGATCCAATATGCACGTTCCTCTTTTCGATTCTCGTTCTCTTTACGACGATAACGATCATCAAAGACGTTATGAACGTACTTATGGAGGGAACACCGAAGGGTTTCGAATATTCCGAGGTCGAAACTACGTTTATGCAAATTCCCGGAGTCGTGAAGGTCCATAACTTGCGGATGTGGGCACTGTCGCTCGACAAGACTGCTCTCTCGGCTCATTTAGTTATAAGTGAGTATCGAGTGTAATTATATATCGATCCTTCCTCAGTTTTCCGTGTATTTTTTAAAATTAAATAAAAAAATTATACATCAACATCGTTAATGCAATTGTCCATCTCAAAAATCGTCAAATCGCCATATTTGTCGTGAATTTTTTATTCTTTCTTTCGATAATGCTGACGTCGGAAATTTCAGGATTACACTTCCTCTTCAAGCGTGCAATCACCATTTTTTTAAATCTATTCTCCCGTTTTTTTCAATTTATCATGTCCTTTCTTCTCCACTCAATTATTATCGTGCATTAAGTTTGAGTTTTTTTTTTCAATTCTTACAGCTCCGGGCTCGAGTCCGCAAGAGATTCTGCGGACGGCAACGAGAAACATTCACGATCGTTACAGTTTTTTCGAAATGACGCTGCAGATCGAGGAATTTAACGAGCGCATGGAGAATTGCAAACAGTGCAAATCACCTCAGCAGTAAAGTATTTTTTGCCAAACTGTGTCATCGGTTTTATCGAGATTTTTGTATTTGTCCCAATGAATTTTGATCTCCTCTGCTTGGTGCTATATTCTTTGTCCACCAACATTACTTCAAAGAAAAAGCAACCGTACCGGAGATTCGATCGTTAGAAGCATCCGAACTTCGAACGAATGGTGATACATGTGACATAAAAAAAATTCACTACATGGGTGAATATAGAGTGTTCAATATGCATACGAGGGAGTCAGTAATGATGTTACGTTAACAGAATGAGATTTTTTTTCGATATGAAATCGCAAACTCAAGAATGGATGATATCTATTATAAAACTAAGAGACGTAATCGAGTCCATAACTGATCTGCACCAGAACTCATGGGCAATTCGATAAAAGCTGCGAATGCAACAGGCAATTTTAATTGAATGCGCGCACAACGCCCGGTCAATTAAACGCTCTGTCGTTCATAAATAGATAAGTAGAATCATTATTTTGGTAACGATCAATCTATCTAATGTGTACAATGAATTTGTAAAATAAAGCGTTTTTAAAATTCCCGCCAGTTTGTCGAACGCGCATGCGTTGTGTCTATTTTTCATGTAAAGTGTTGGTAAATATTAGTGTTTTATATTTTTTTCGGAAATTCACAATCTACATTGAATTCCAATCGATAATTTTTAATGCCAAACATAGGCAGTCTCATTATTTTTAATAGAAAAATATTATCCAATAATGCCGGCAGCTGTTTTACCGATAGTACCGAGAGAGAGAGAGAGCGCCAATTGCGCGAGTGTGCCGTAACACCGATAGAGCGCGCTCTCATGATAAACCTAGTTCCAGCAATGGCCACTGGAGCTCCGATGATCTCGAAACATCGCAGAACGTTTTCTCTCTTTGCCCGTTTTTTTCTTCAATGTTTCATAACGGATGATCGAGAAATCCCAGATCTCTCGTGTCATCCGTGTCGGGCGGTGCGTTGATGAGAGAGAGTGAGAGAGAGAGAAAGAGAGAGACAGAGTTTTCGTTTGCAGTGCTGTGGAAGCAAGCGTCGCTCGATCGTACATTTCATGCGTGCGTTTGTGTTCACCGTCATTGAACGTCTCACTGACTCTCATCCGAATTCGGTGTGCATCTTTGCAGAGAGATAATACACAATAACACTTTAGAACACGCAGAAAAACTTGTATCGTTTCCAGCGGTTCAGTAATATTCGGACATTCGCAGAGACTTTCATGAATCTCAGTACGAAACGGTGAAAAAAAAGAAGGAGAAAAAAGGTTAAATTGCGTGTGAGGTGATCGTTTTCTTTTTCGCAATCCTGGTATCAAGAGTGTGCGCGCGTGTCTACTATTGTGCCTGTGTGTGCGTGTGTGTGTGTATGTTTCGGCTGGGCGGAACACAGAGCTAGACGACAATGGACAAAAGCGCCCTGCACTAAAGGAGAACGAAGAGGAGAGACTTTTCTATGCAGAAAATACTCTCGGGCTCTCGGGGCAAAGAAACGTAAACGACGACAGTGAGGAAGGCACAGATTCGGTCTTCGTGAATTTGCATAGAGAAAAAAAAACAAAAAGAAACGTAACAAAACGCCGAATGAACCAACGCCGGACGCACTTCTGCACCCGTCGACGCTCCCGTAATTAATTTTATGTCGTACACTTTCGAGAAGACAATTCTTTCTCACTTGACACGTCTGTCCCTAAATAAAAAAAAGATAAAAAACAAGTGGAAGTAAGATCGCAGAGAAGGTGCAAATCGAGAGTAGGTTTTTCACGCCTCTCTGTGCGCGTGTGGGTGTATAAATTCGCGGCAAGTGTATCACAGTCGTGTGCATCTTCGTGTGCCTCGAAGTCGATCGAAGGGCCGAAGGTGTGCTGGGCGGGGCGGGAGGACGGTGCCCTCCCTTTTCGCAGACTTCCCCAAAGGGTTGAGAAAACTACGAGAACCGGAAGCATCCACTTTTTTTCGTCATTCTATCGCCAAACATTCGCGGTAACCGATGAATGTTTAAATTCACAAACACAGTGTCATTCTGACGATGTTCGATAAGTAAATAACACGAATCAACGTAAATTCGATACATTTGTCGTTTGTATCGAAAAATTATTTGCTCGATCGTGTTTTCGGACAGACGTGGGTGTGTAGACTCATCTATACACATACTCTTTACATGGATATAACGGATGTAACAGCACTCTCGGCCAAATTCACGGTGACGGAAAAAACGCGTGTCGGAAGTGCGTACATTAACGTTCGATGTAGATGATACATGTATGTATATTACGTAGTTATGCCGAGGCGAGTGTGGGTGTGTGAGTAGAATCGTGGCGGGCGTCGTAACGGCAAAGGGGAATCAGGCTCGACGCGAGCGTAAACATTACTCTCGTAGCTGATACACGCAACACACAAGATCGCGGTAGTTTATGCGAAAGAGCTGTTTTCGACCGCAATTCACATTTTTTCAGACTAAATAATTCTTCGTTTTATTATCATCGGGAAAATTCTAAAAATTCGGGCACATTCCGATCAGAGTTGAGTTTAATCGTTGGAATCATCAATTACGATCGATTTTTCAAAGACGTTCCGATAATCATTGTTCTTCTTCAATTAATTCATTATATTTCATAATTCAATGAATCCAATCTTCATCCAATTTCTCGTTACTTAATACGCAATAGGGTGTAAATCATAACGTGGTAAAATCCGGGAAATCGCCAGTATGTACGAATCGGAGAAATTCCAATGATTCGCGGTGAGAAAAAGCAAAGACTCGGCCCTTTTCGTTTCTTTCGTCAATGATAACCGCCTCAATGGCGGAATGCAACAAATTACGTAACCCGGAAGTGGTCCGCATTGCGTGAGAGAGAAAAGATGTGTACACTCATTTTTACATACATGAGATAAAGCGAGTCCACGCATTTTTTCGCGTATATCTTTGGTCTCGTTTTCTTAGCGAGGATGTTGCTAAAATCAAAATTTCAGAGTAACCTTGTCATTAATATTATCATTATTATTTCACAGAACGACACGTTGTTCGCAGTCTCTCGAGCTCTCGTTATAAAAATCATTGAACAGATGTAAAAAAAACATCGTTAAACGAGGAAAAACTTGAACGTTAATCCGGAAGTAAAAAAAAAAACATTACGAAAGAAAAAACTCGGACTAAGCTCAAGAATCGTGGGCACCCGCAAATTGTTGCTATCGAAGCCGCGATCACTGAAAATCGAGTTTGCGGCTGGAAAATCCCGTTGAAAGAGGACGACGACAGCGAAAAAAATTGAATTCCGTGGAACGAAAAAAAACGGGAGGATATTTATCGCTGAAGGAAGAAATGAAAAATGTGAGGGATGCAAAAGGTATCGACCAATGAGGGGCAACGATAATCAAAGAGGGAACGGCCCCGAGAAGATCAAATTAGCGAAAAAGCTGTCTTAGCTTTGAGGTATTATTATTATTATTATTATTATCGTATTTATTAACGAATGAAAGTCGAAACGATTATTTACAAGAACAAATGCATTTTGCATTTGTTCTGTCCTAAATAATGTGGCCCTATGATAATTGGAGCCATTTTTTTCCCCAAGATGCAAAATTATTTGAGACATCAGCACTAATCTTGAAACGAGAAAGCGAATAGTAATCGGAACTTTCGTTACGTCTGACGATGAAATACTGCAGTTTTTTAAATACCGAGGATTTCATTTGCGATTGATTGTAATTTTCGTGATTGTTCTACATCGAAATATCTTTTAAAGATTGTTTTAAGAGTGCTGGGTAAAGAATACCAAATTCACGTAATTTGAGGTGGCAGAAAAATGTTTAAAAAACAGACATATTGAAGAAATCATTCGCACTGATTTCAGGTAATAGCAATATCGAATAGTTATCGACGATTCGTTTAGAAAAAAGATCGAGAAAGCGGAGAATATATTTTTCCTCTTCATAGCAAATAAATTCACTATTTTTTCCGAATAGCACAATTTTTTCGTCGCTTTCATTGTTTCTTTGCAAATATTGAGAAATTTAATTTGAAACCTGTGCTTGCCTTTTGCCCTCTTCGTGTGACGGATCTTTTAAAGATTGTTTTAAGAGTGCTGGGTAAAGAATACCAAATTCACGTAATTAGAGGTGGCAGAAAAATGTTTAAAAAACAGACATATTGAAGAAATCATTCGCACTGATTTCAGGTAATAGCAATATCGAATAGTTATCGACGATTCGTTTAGAAAAAAGATCGAGAAAGCGGAGAATATATTTTTCCTCTTCGTAGCAAATAAATTCACTATTTTTTCCGAATAGCACAATTTTTTCGTTGCTTTCATTGTTTCTTTGCAAATATTGAGAAATTTAATTTGAAACCTGTGCTTGCCTTTTGCCCTCTTCGTGTGACGGATCTTTTAAAGATTGTTTTAAGAGTGCTGGGTAAAGAATACCAAATTCACGTAATTAGAGGTGGCAGAAAAATGTTTAAAAAACAGACATATTGAAGAAATCATTCGCACTGATTTCAGGTAATAGCAATATCGAATAGTTATCGACGATTCGTTTAGAAAAAAGATCGAGAAAGCGGAGAATATATTTTTCCTCTTCATAGCAAATAAATTCACTATTTTTTCCGAATAGCAGAATTTTTTCGTCGCTTTCATTGTTTCTTCACAAATATTGAGAAATTTAATTTAAAGCCTGTGCTTGCCTTCTGCCCTCTTCGTGTGACCGATTTTCCCCAGATTTTCATACCATCGCGGAGTACTCGAAATTCGAATTCTACGTCAGTTTTGTTGGGATTGTATCGAACGTGTTCGGAAAACGATTACACGACGATCGTCAATATATAAACGAATGAAGTATTTTCCCAAGTATTTTCCGAGTATATCCCAGAGAGTATTTTCAGGTAGCTTAAAAACTTAATTTTCAACGTAAAGGTGGATTCGTACCTTTGGAATACCACAGAAGTAGTTCATGCGCCTACAATCCCTTTTTTCTCTGATATGCATATGGTATTACACAATCATTATCCACAAAAGAGCCTTGCACTTCGATAAGATCACGTCTTGGCATAAATTTGCCATGAGGAACTTCCGGAAGTGAGCGGAAGTTGAGCTCGAAGGAGATGAAACGATCTGAAATATATTACGTCTGCATATACACACGGGCGTTCTTCGAGTAATTGAGAAAGGAGAAATACGTATAGAATAGTCCGATGCATCGATATTCTTGGTGCACAAATATACTATATTATTATATGGGGCCTTCCATGTAAATTCGATAAAAAAGTTGAAAGTTTGAATAATCGCGATTTCAGCTCTCTTATAAATCACCTCCCTCTCGATTATCCCAATCTCAAACAAGTTTGATCTTACAATTCCGCGTGGATCCTTGATTCATCAAGATCTATGAGTTTTTTTCAAAACGGAGCAATTTTTCATTTTTTACCTACGAAATGATCGAGGTCGGCGTTTGCGGGTCGAAGAAGGTCAATATTTCTTTTGAAATACCGCGAATTTGTCGTCTCAACGATTCTAAATGTTTTCTCGCAGAAATACTCACCATCCTCCCGATATATTTTTTGGAGCAAAGACATATTGGAGATCAAACTTTGGTTGAGATTAAGACGATCAAGAAGAGAGACGTTTTCATAAAAGTTCGGTGTAAATGTGTGTCATTGTGATTTTTGTTGGCTAAATTGACCTAGAACGGCCCATACATTCGAGATGCACGTACTATAGTTTTCCTCCTCGTGAAGATCGGAAACCAAAGTAGAAAGCATGTCGATTGCTCGCTATATACATAGCTTTGTTCTCCACTTTGCAGTACCTCACATGCACATATATATGCGTGTGTGTGTGTGTGTGTGTATATACACTATGGAATACATAATATCATTGTGCAAATTTCTAATGCCTTGCGAAATTTGAATTTCATGATAGAACCTGGGGAATGATTTATCGGCTAAAAAAAACTTCAAATTGTGAAATAAAACGCAGATGAATAATAATTGAGAATAATAAATAGTATTTTGTCTATATTGTGTATGAATACAATTATATATCGGACATAGTATGTAAACACACATAAATATGCTCACATAAAATCTTGACCGTTATCGTGAACAATCATGAGATAAATCTCTCTCAATCACGTACATTCTTCGTTGATAAACTGTGGAACACGTTCATTGAATCTCTGGTAGTAATAAATTATGCTCACTGTCATTGGCAACTATGTAATTCAATTTGCGAATATCATTCAGAGATTTAAATTAAATGAATAGTCGAGCTTCGAGTGGGAAAAAGAGGCAATGAGAGGGAGAGAGAGAGAGGTAATCGATTAGTCAGCTGTACACAGCAGACTAGCTTATTGTCGGAGCTTTTCATATTCAATTTGTCGATATCAATATGTATAGAATCCCAGACAGTTTGAAAATAAAATAAAAAACCATTTGTCGATGTTGCGCTTGACATCGAGACCACGTGGGAGCGAGAGAGAGATGGAAAAATGCCGTGGTCTATAACAAATACCGTAAAAATAAACTTTTGTGTCCTCTCGTGACTTATATTCCTGCGACTTGATGTTTAAAAACAATTTATGTTCAAACATGTACGAAATATAGATATTCAAAGTACATGTACACACACACACATATATATTATGTACTTTATACGCTGGTGAGAGATTCATATATTCTTTTTTTAAACGAGGGCGTAGCCGACGTTTCATCCGTCCTCGTTTCCATCTGACGGAGATGTACTCCAAAGCACTCTTTAGCAAGTCGCCGCAAATTAGTGGCTCGATGTCGTCGTCTGTCCCTCTTATTTCTGCACTCACACACACACACATACACGCGAATATACAGGCTTGTGAAAAACGCACATACATATCCGAAACTCAATGAAAAACATAATATGCAATTACGACAATCCGTGGGATGCAAATTTGTGCACGAGAGCGAAAATTTTCTCAAGAGATATTAAAATACGCCCTACGTCCTTTTGTTTTTTCTCAAGATTTCTTTATCGTTTTTTTTTTTTTTTTTCAAATCAAAGTCGTCGAAGGGTCGCGCTGATTCGTTTTTCCCTCTCGTTCGGGAAGATCTATTTCCGTTCGACTTGGATGTGTAGCAAATGTCCTTGTCTCGTGTTATATAGCCAACACGGGGAGAGACGGTGGTTTGTCGGAGGCCTTTAATCGCGTTACCAAAGGCCAGCAGCTAAATCCCAGACGATATCGCCGACACGACGGAATTTAATCGCCTTGTTTGGGATAGATGCTCGGCATTATGTGCACTAAATCCATTGCGCTTGTACTCGACAAAATCCGAGTCTTTGTCGGATTTCACTCCATCCAATTTATTAACGTGGACCACGTAGACGTTACATTCTATCCGCATTTGTGTGCAATGTAAACAAAGGATTAATCTTGATACCGGATGCCATGTCCGAAATGTACGAGTGCCGACGACAAGTGTTGTATGTAGCGTACGACATGTGTCGAACGTCGGTTGAACTTTCAACCTCTTTAATCTTGAAAAATAGTTATCCGAGTTATCGCTGATCAAACGAAGGTGGCGAGGAAGTAATTACGGCCAATTGAATTTAACCCCTTTACCTAAACCTTGATGGTTCGAGAGTCAAGTGAACATCTCCGTTTGTCGAAAAAAGTGGAAAAAGAAATAGAAGCTTCTCTTCAAACTCCCACGTTTGACACTAACGAGGAACGAAGAACATGGAAATATGAAAAAAAACCGTGGTTTTTACATCATAATACAATTTGGATGCTGGAAAACTCGTTCTTATGCGATTCTGCTGCAGTATTTTGGGAGACATCAGGGCTTTTGGTTTTTTTTATCGTAATAATTCGATAATTCGGTAATTTGGTTTTGTGATATAGTCGACACTGACAGCGATACTCAGAGGAAAGAAATTCGGTTAAAATCGAATTTATACGATTAGAATTGTGTTTTTCGTACAGCTATTCGGAGGGCCTATCACTGAAGGGCTGAGCAAATTCATTTGATATTGAAAAAAGATTGCATTGCTTTCATCGAATCTCAAATTTGGTATACATCGAAACCTGGGGCAAAAACCCAGTTTCCCAAAAATGACTGCTAAACTATTGTCTCGCACTTACATTTCAATCGCTGTTTTGTCACTACTAAAGTTATCAATTTGACGAAAAGGCTTCTCAGGAATAAGCTTCTTCAAGACTCTTGACATTTTCAATGAATAATTTCCTAGCGACAAAATAGCTTGGTCGTAGACGCGACAAACGCGAATGCGAGCCAAACACTCGGTGAATCAATCGTTGTATTTTTTTTTATTTTCTATCGGGGTAAAAATAAATCGGCGCCTCTTGTCCATCGGTTTCGTAACGTGAACTTTTATTGTTGGGTATTCTCTCGTTAAGTAGGAGGAAAGAGAAAGGAAGATGGGAGATAAAATTGAATCAAGTACTTTGAGAGCAGATTGAAGTTTTTTTGTCACATTGTCGGTAAAGGGTAAAGTTATTAATGTTGTTATCCTTCGTTGCACTTTGACCCATTACAATGGCTCGTAACTGCCCCGTGCAGCGCTTTGCGTTGATACACTCTTTTTTTTTTTTCAACATTCCGCTACGAATAACCTCGTTGATATATTTATTATTTTTTTTTAGATCCAATTAAGATTTAACGAACCATTCGACGAACAAAATCCGTTTTTGCAGGAACGCGATGCATCGGAGACTGGGTCACAGCAATTACGATGGCAAAATTGCCGGACTTTATGATCTTGAGGAGACCCTGGGGCGTGGCCATTTTGCGGTGGTCAAGCTTGCGAGGCATGTGTTTACGGGTGAAAAAGTTGCAGTCAAAGTCATCGACAAGAGCAAACTCGATCAGGTCTCCCGGGCACATCTTTTTCAGGAGGTAAATCTTGTGTTTATGATTACAAAGAAAATCAAATTTGTCTCAATTGCAACGGAAAAATGCTTTTACTTGGATTGTAAGCGTTGTCGCAAGAAAATAACACCAACGGTAATTACTTACCAGCCGATTTAAGGAAGTAAGAAAACATGATACCTAACGAAACCGAAAGGAATAGAGAATTTAGCGGACTAATCGATGCTAGAAAAATCGCGAAAGCATTATAGTCATATAGAAGGTGCTAAGCACATTAGTTTCAGATAATAACAATGTCATAAGCTGATTAACGAATCGGAAAAAAAGTTGCTTCGAAAAAATGTATAGATCTTGTTTTCTCCTTGAAAAGGTTTTTAAAAATTCACGTATATTCGGAAAAATGAATGAATCTATTTCCCATCGAGAGAAAACAAGTTCTCTAAATTTAGTTTACAGTATTTTTTTTCTTTTGTCAATTTTTTAATAACTTTTCGATATCGTTATTTTATCTGGAATCAATCCACTCGGTACCTACCGTATGACTGATTATTATTAGAGTTTTATTATTATCGCAAAGTACGCGCGATTCACATTCTATTTCCTGTCAAGATTTTATCTCTCCGGAACATTCTTTAAACGAACTTTGAACTGGGAAAATTATCTCTACGAAGAGCAAATGCAGTAGAAATGAAAAATTGCTTCTTCGTTATTCGAGCGAAATAAAGCGGGGTGAATAATTCTTTTTTTCAATGTTGCTCAAGGTGAGATGCATGAAATTGGTGCAACATCCAAACGTTGTACGCCTCTACGAGGTCATAGACACACAAACGAAGCTTTATCTGATTCTCGAGCTCGGTGATGGCGGTGATCTCTACGATTACATCATGCGCCACGACAGCGGACTCTCGGAAGAGGTGCGAATTTCCATCAAGCTAAAAAAAGACAAACGCAATTATCGGTCGACGGAAGTTTATACATTTATTTCCGAATTGAGAAGCAAAAAATGTAGAAAAACCAAAGAGTACCGACGATATTTCAACACCATTGCGATTATAATTTACGACATATATTTTTTTTTTGTAACGGTGGTTCTTTCTCTTGTTCCGGAGCGAATTAACGCAACTTGACTCATCCAGTTGAACGCGTCTCGCGAGACGTGTTTCTCCAGGTTGGGAATATTTTTGTACTCCGACAGGATACTCCAATGGTATTTCTCGGTGGATGGCGGAATCAATGTTGCCCGAATGTCGCCGCGGAACGAAAGAGAACGAATTCATCGCGAGTTTAGCGATTTTGTTGATTAATCCTCTTCCTCGGAGCCTACGGCCGATTTGAAAATAAAAAACGTTTCAACGAGATTCCGACGACATCTTTTAATCAGCTGTTTCTTCTTTGTCAGGTCGCGAGAACATACTTCAGACAGATCGTACGTGCCATATCGTACTGCCATCGTTTGCACGTGGTTCATCGGGATCTCAAGCCCGAGAACGTGGTGTTCTTCGAGAAGCTCGGAACTGTCAAACTCACGGATTTCGGTTTCAGCAATCGATTCTGTCCGGGACAGAAACTCGAGACGTCGTGCGGTTCGCTCGCCTATTCGGCACCCGAAATTTTGCTCGGTGACAGTTACGACGCACCAGCCGTTGGTCAGTGTGCGCTTTATCTATTTTATTTATTACTACTATTATATTAACTATTATATTATTACTATTAAAGGCTATTTTACTAGCCTTTTTTTTTACAAAAGCCGACATTTAAAAAAAAACATGTCGATGAAATTAAAAACCCACCATTGATGTGTAAATTCATTCGGATGAAATATCGCAACTTTCGTTCGTGTAAGGAAAAAGCGAACGACTCGCGTAAATAATTTCGAAAACAATTGGATAAATATTTAGAATAGTGGCTTTTCCGAAAATTGTCGATTCATTTTGATGACGATTTTGTCAGCCAGTAGGCATTTTCGGTGATAACGATCGATCGAAAAAGATTGGCATTTTTCTCAAAGACTTTTTTAAAAAGATTTTTTGTGTCAATAACAACCGTTTATAAACTGATGTTTTTATTCGGCAGATGTTTGGTCGCTCGGCGTGATATTGTATATGTTAGTGTGCGGTCAAGCACCTTTCCAAGAGGCTAATGACAGTGAAACGCTGACGATGATAATGGATTGCAAGTATTCGATACCGGCGCACGTATCCGATGATTGCAAACGTTTGATAGCTCGAATGCTCGTAAGGAAACCCGAGGGTCGGGCTGCGCTCGAGGAAATAGCGGCTGATCCATGGTTAACGATCGGTACTGACCTCGATCCGGTCGAGGCCTTGCCACTTGTCTCACGACAGCAAGTTTCCGAAGAGCATCATAATCTCATTATAACAAAAATGGTTAATGGCAATATAGCGACCAAAGAAGATATTCTTGAGTGAGTTTAATTTCGTTAAATCGTTTTTCTGCAGTTTTACACACTTTCATCGAGTTTTCAATTCGATATTTCGTAACCCAAGAAAAAAAAGAGAATTGAGGCATCGGAGAATGCTTCGGACGTACTTGGTATTTCATACATTTTTACTCGTCAGTTTTTTTTTACACGATGGTTAATTTGCTTTACCCTCAGGGCCCTCGACAAGAACGAGTACAATCATATCACGGCGACGTATTTTTTACTGGCCGAGAGAAAATTACGAGCTCACAGACAGGAACAGGTTCAAAAAGCGAGACCCGAGATTCTCGACGTTACCTCGAGGTAATTAATCTTAGATAATACGGACGATGATCGAATAATTTCTTGCAAGATATTTCTACAATGGGGAAAATAACGAAATTTCGGCGATTTTGAGCGAAAAGCTCGCCGATAATTCATTCGTTCGATTAAGTTGGATAATTTACGGTAGAAAAACGTTGAAGAGAATAATTGCATTGTTATCGACTTTATTATTTTTTATATACAAATACCAGCTGGTACCCAGGGGTTCGCTCGCGTGATAGATACAACAAAAATTAACCCTTCGTGGTCCCTGAGGATCAAAATGAGCCCACGATTTTTCTAGTAAAAAATGGTTGTTTTTTCAAACTAATGTCCTGAATTTTTGTGAGTCGTTCGAAATGATACCGGCAACGTGGGAATCGTTTAAAAATGGCTGTGATCACCGCGTGACCAGCGTCGAACTTTTAGAACGAAGGGTTAAATTTAAAATTAAATTTGAAAAAATTAAGCCTCGGGAAAAAAATTCGGACATCATAAAGATCACTTTGGAAAATCGTGTTCGTAGTTATGGAACGTTTTGTCCGTCATAAAATTCGGGAAAATCGATGTTTTTTTGAAATTTTGTATGAAAAAAGGGAATTTTGAAAAACCCTTGTTCGATGCCTACGTCACAAAAGGAAACTACGGTCCAAATGTCGTGCTTTTAAAAATGAAACAACGAGTTTTGCTTTTCAAATAACAAATGCAATCGCTACCGTTGACTCGATCGAAAAAACGTCCAACTTTTAATTAACTCGTGTAATTTGCAGTCGACGAAACGACATAACATCGAACGATCTTCGCTCCGACCCGAGCACACTGACGAGCGTAAATCAATCGCTGCTGACGGTACCTCGTACCCCGGGGGACGTGCCGCAGGTACGTAGCGAAACACGTCTCTATCGACGGCCCAGATAGCGTATTGTGTACATACATGTATATTCACCTTCAACCTGTAAATACGCAACACTTCTTCATCGTCAAAGAAATTCAAGTAAATAAAGGCAGCATGTATATAATGTCAAAAAATAGATGCAAAAAAGCAACGTTCGACGAAATTTTTGTAAGGAATTCGCACTACGTCGCGCGTGGACAAACCAATGTCGAAAATTCTTCCCTCCTCGATCAGCCATCAGTTTGTCGCTAAATTTCTACAGAGTTAAATAAAAAAAGAAACGAAAACAGCCAGCGAAGTAACTGAAAAACCCGCAAATATCTTCCAATTCCTCGATATTTCGAGAGTCCAGACTCTCTGACTTTTTTTTATCTTGTTTTACCACTCCGGCATGTATATTTAAAACGGCCAAGCCGTCTCGATCGCAACTGGGTGAGGAGAGATCGACGAAAAAAAAAAAAAAAATGTATGCATATCCACGAATCTCGAAAAACACGGCATTATCGGTTGCAGAATGCGCGATCGCGCAAGTGCAGTATCGTCCAGGAGGAAGAGGACGAGGACGACGTGTCGTCGTGTTCGGGGCGCGACGAGCACGGGAACGCATCATCGTTGAATTCGTTCAACAGACGAGGCTCTCGCTCCGAGGGTAAACTGTCACACGTGTTGCAAGAGAGACTCTCGCAATTGCCGGAAAAGGCTCAAGTCGTCGTCAAGACATCGGCATTGCGCCAGCCGCACCGTGCCGACGTCGTGAAAGCTCGTGACGAAACGTCATCACCGGGTCGGACGTTTACGGTCGTCAGAGTGGGTAACGCCGCTCCTCTCGTCCGTACAGTGCCAGCATCCGTCAGAGTCGTCGACGTGGCCGACGCAAAGGGAGTCCCCGAGGCTAACGACGGTAGAACTTCCGGTGGTAGAACGACAACGTCGTCTTGCTCGGAACTCGAAGCGAGGCGAATGTCGCTCGAGGAACGTTTGGCGTCCACGGTACCGTCGAACAAATGGCGTATCGGTTCGCAGCATCACCGGGAGTGTCACTCGTTGACCGACGGGGGCGGGACGGCGGTTTCCGCAATTTCGCACGCGAATCACCCTGAATTCGTGGCAACGACGATTCTCACCGACAGTTCGACGGCACCGAGTCCATTGAGAACGAACGAACATCTCGGTAATTCCAAGGCCCTCGTGCCAAAGTACAAAACGCTGCCGGAGACCGGAAGCGTTTCGGTAACCGCGAATTCAACCGCGCAATCGCCGCTCAACGAAATCAGCGAGGACGGCGATGTCATCGAGAATTGCGGCAACGAGGCGGGCTCCGGCAAGTTTCGTCTCGTGCGCAGAAGCGGTTACGAGCAGCGGCGCAGCAAGTTTCACAAGGCGCGCACGACGTCGTGCTCGAGTTCGGACGCGAGCGACGACGACAGCGAGGGACGTAAGAAGAGAGCGAATAAGCTGGGTGCAACGACGGGGAAACCTTTGCCATCGAGGCGGGACAGTCACGACGATTCGAGCGATTCTCAAGATCCTGGTGGGACTGGCGGCGGTGGGGGTGGTGGTGGATTGGGGAACGGCGAGACTGTACGCGAAGCTTCGACGGTTGAGACGCGAGGCAACGAAAATCGCAACGAGACTACGACGACAACGACAACGAGAACGGACGGAAAGGTTCACAGTTGTACGGACAATAACCAGGCTATAACATTCGGTCGGCGACATCGGGCCGGGAGGCGAAGAGCCGGCGAGACGAGATTGAGAGAGAGTCAATCGTTGAACCGCATCACCGAGGTACAAGAGGCCGAAGCGCCCTCTGCTCACGTGCACACGAAAAACATCCAAACGAATCAAGCCGTTTCGTCGTCGTCGTCGTCGTCCTCCTCCTCGTCCTCCTCTTCGTTCTCTTGTTCCTCAGCAGTCTCGAGAAACACGACTCTGAGCGCAACGTGCACTACCGCGACGCAGCAAACGAGCGCCGTGCAACGCGCCAAGGGCTTCGGTGCGAGATTGCTGCAGAGCATGTCTCTCGGAAAATCAAACGAGAACAAGTCACCGAACAGCGCTGTTTACACTGTCAAAGATATCGTGAAACAGAGCAGCAGCGTGCGCCGCAACGACGACAAGTCAGTGGACAACGCGAAGGAGGACAGGGGATCGAAGAGGGAAAACGGTTGCGCGACGCTGACGAACCAGCAAGTTTCCTGCGACAAGGACAATAACGTTCGCGCTACGTCGAATCGGAATGACTGCAAGAGTCGGAAAATGCGTTTGTTGAGTCGTTATTTCGCGGTGCACAAAAAACTGTGCGTACCGTTGCCCGGCTTGTTCGGTAAAGGTCGACTTTACAAGGCGAGATCCTGCGGTAACATCACGCGAGATCGGGTCACACCGCCGTCACCGAAATCCATGCTTCTCTGTGGTAATGCCGTTGAGGAGAAATGGCGGGAGCGCAAACAATGGTGCGAGATCAATAAACATCAGCAGCAACGTACGAGGGACGGGCATCGCGGTAGCGACGGTGATATTAATCAGAATCTCGGGATAGGACATTTGATGCTGGACAATGTCGTTGGCAAAGCCTGCGTCGGTCTGCCCACCATATGTCACATACACCTAGGCGACCCTTCCAAATGCTGCAGCCTCTGTTGATGTTGAACGATTCCTGTCGGTTTGTTTTTATTTTTCAAATTCCTTCCCAAAGACTGCCAATCGAAATGACGATGAGATTCGATCGTTCGACGCGAAGCAGCCACCCCCATGACACTCGAGATTATAACCGCGGAGAGATGTTTCGATTTTTTTCGAGCTACGACGGCTAACGGGACGAAAGTATTTTGAACCAACGACGAATCGTTGAAGAATTCCCCTCCGTGCTGACGTCGCGGCAAGGTTAGTCATTTTCGATGATCGCTACATTTTACGAAACGGAAAAAAGCACAGGAACTCGCGAGACGTGTCGCGTTTCGGTGTGTAACATTTTGTTGGGGAAATTGATTTTTATTGGCTTATTTTTTTGGGCAGATACGCCGAGAGTCGGAGAGAAATAGTTGCGGAGTGAAATTGCTCGTTCGTACGATGATAAATATTTTCGAAAGGGTCAATTACGCAGTCGTTTCTTGCCGCAATTTTGTATTTTCGGAGTAGGAATTATTTCCTTGGGACGAGAAGTGACGCAAACCGCGAGATAACATTGACGAGAGGCAACGATTGTTGACGCACGAAAGGTTGTTTCATAAAAAGTAGTGTTTCGAGGATACTTTGTAAAAGATTATATTTGAAGAATTTAATTTTCCTCGATGCGATGTGGCGCGATGAAAAATGAGAAAGGATCGAAGTTCGTGCGAATGTTTGCTTGAAAAATTTGCGCGAAGGGAGTCACATTTTCGTGATCGATCGATTCAAAAAGCCAAATCTTTCTGACGTTCCGTTTTATTTTCATTAATTTCGTGTGACTAACTGAGCGACCCCCCCTCTCCATCCCGTTATCGAATATACGAACTATCGAATCTCAAATCATTAATCTCTCCAGGGATTTCGACAAGACTCATCGAGACCGATCGTTTTTTGAATTCGAGATAATTTTCAACGGAAGCGACACATTCTTTTTCTATTCGTATTTCTAGCAATAAATTAATGGTTTGTCACGCCGAGTCTGTTCGAAAAACTATAAGAATCCTACCGATGTAGCGACTCACGTCGACTGATTACGAGAAAAAAATGGGGAAATAACTCGATATCGAATTTAATGAAATTTTCATAACGGAGCTCCGGAGCTTTTTGCTCGAGGCAAGCTGCTCTTTTCTTCCGAAAATGCTCGATTCGCATCGCTCCTGTTGACATCGATGACAAAAGTGAAATCATTAATATTTAAAATACACGCAATTCACACATATATCCAAATTCTTCTATAGAACAGAAATACGTAAATAATATGTCCTTTCGGTTGTAGCGCGCGAGAAAAGCAACATACGGATAACATGCGAACAAAAATGTGAGACTTTTTTTTTGGAGCGTACCTGTTGTCACGTCCGCTTCGCGGACTGTGGATCTAGTCCGTGTGAACGAAACTGTATTTTATGTTCAGAGTTTATTATTATTACTAGTATTAACATTATTATCATTAATATTATTGTAAATGTAAAGGGTATATCTTAGTTACGAGATTCGCAAAATCGAAAAAAGTTATATATATATATAAAAACACACCATTACGCGCGACAAGACGGTCAGGGCCAAGCTCCAAGCTCGACGATTCAGAACGTATTTTATTGAAATTTGCCGCCGAACAATCGTATTTAAAAAAATTCCAATAGAAACGAAAATGTAGAAAATGCTTTTTTTCATCGTATGGGAGAATATTCCGATCGTCGTATCGAAATTTGCAATAAAATCATCATTTTTTCGTATCACATGTACACGTCGGCCGTTCAAAAGCAATTCAATCAGTGTTTCATGCTCGTATCCTCCGATTTTACTTCCACAGCCAGTGTTATTCCCGTTTCAAATAACTTTTTTTATTTCTTTGAATATGTTCCGGCATCCCTTCACTCTCGGGAAATTTCGATTTGATGATATTGAGCGAAATGACACTGAATATTTTCAAAAATATGAAGAAAAAAACATTCCAACTGTTCGGTGCTCGGTCAAACATTCTTTCTTGAACAAAACACGTTTTTAGATTCTTTTTTTTATATTCGAGCATGATTCTTCAAAAATGTTGCTCATTTTCTTTTTATTCAGATTTTTTTTGAGTTTCGGTATAGCCTGGAGTAAATTTTCAGCCACTTGAACCAAAATCGGAGAAACCGAGTGCGTCAGACTCTGGTGAATTTCACATCTTCTTTAATTTCATATCGAAATCGTATTTATTATTTTTCCTCAATATTATTTCGTTTGGCATTTTTGATAAGATTTTTTGTGAAGAAATCGCAGGAAAGTGGTAAAAACCGCGCCAAATCTGTCGAACTTGACGTGAATTTTGTCGTTTTTTGAGACGCCGCAAATTTTGGGAGACGATAAACTCTCATCTCGTACGAAAATTAATTTGCAAAAATCCGCATTTATTTCGACAATACGGCCGACATTATTGCACTCTTATGTGAGACACGTAACGTTACTTTGAAAAGAAAAAAAACGAATTTGATGCATTCGAATTTTCGTTGGAATATTTCAATGATCAAAGTTTCATAAGTTTGTACGTGTTTTTTTTTTATTTTTCACCATTCGAGTGTGTGCGAAAACGTGTCTAGAAATGTTGTGTCTCGTGTGATGAAAATCCATTGGGTCGTAACAAGAATGACGTGTGAAACCTCGTGTAAAGCCTCGAAAAAAAATTCTTCACAATTAATACAGTAAAATCCAAACTCGCGATGATTCGAAAGCACGAAAAAAGCAGAATATTGGAAAAATCAATCATTTCTGCTGGTTTATGAAAGTTTCAAACAGTAACGTACTGTTTAATACTGTTTACTGTCTGATTGAAAACATTGTCGAAAAACGAAACTTTCATCTTGAGAAAGTAAGAGATGATTTCAAAGTATCAAAGCAGGAATATTTTATCCAATTTCGACATTGTCAGCCCAGTTTCTACCGCAAATTATTCCTTCGACGGATAGTTACAAAACTTATCGTTGATCTTTGAAGAAAAATGAACTCGAAAAAAACAATAAAAAGTCTCAAAAAGAAATTGCAATACTGATATTTCAAAACACCGAATGGGAAATTTATTTCTGCTTCAATCGTGATTTTCAGTCACAGTCGTAAACGTAAGATTGACATGGAAATATTTTTACATTCTGCGGTTCACAATAATACACGTAAAAAAGTATATTTTGTGGCTAGGAATGGAACAAGGCACTTTTAGACGCGTAAAAAGTTTTTTTCTCGTGCCACGCTCTATATTTTTCATATCACCTTTGTGGAAACTGGGAGTTTCGATGCCTGTGTAACCAGTCGAGATGAAACAATTTTAGATTCACAGTGCAACATAAATCAGTCTACTCGATGCTCAGAATTCCGTCGAATATTCCGAGGTTTGCGATGAAAAAAATGCGTTTCTCGCAGGGATGAAATGTCATCAGAAACCTCAGTAACGTTCTCAAATTAGCTCGTTTCGGCTGGCAATGAAGGCATCGAAACTGGCAGTTTTCATCTAACATTCGTCCTCCATATTATCATGCGAATCTGCGTGTTCACGAATTTTGTGAAAAACGAAAATTAACGAATTATCACATTCAGTCGAATATAATTCATCCAATATACAATTAAAGGGTTTTTTTTTTACTACAAATTGTCGTCTTCAGCGTTGAAGATCGTGACCGGAACAGCTCGAGAAAATGTGATGCAATTGATAACTTTATAGCTGCGCACTTGAACACTTTGTTTTTTCCACTTGGACGCTACGTCCTCGTGGTTTTTAGTTTTTCTTTACCACCGTCACTCTGATGCCCTCTATGAAAAACCGTGTCCGCCTAAAAAAATATACCTACGGTTTTTTTACATATATACACCTTTCGAAGGAAGCGAATGCAATGAAATATATATTATATTCGGCACTCCTTGCACAGCCCAAGGATATGTTTATATGTACCTACGTATATATATATATATATAAATACATATATATATATATATATATATGTACCGAACGTACGAAATACCTAATCCTATGTACCGAGCCAGACGTTCATCTAGAGGAATACAACATTTATTTATTATAACGCTTCGTAATTGATCGGCGAATTCTTTCGACCCCCTTTAATCCACGATACCCAAGTCTTTGACATTAACCATTAGTTTTAAGGATTTCCAGACTTCGGAGTTTGAAAATCGGTCACGAATCGTGACAAAACGTTGAATTTCGATTTTGATAAAACTTTCCGTCTCAAATCGTTTCAAGCAGAAGGCTCTCTTTGGTATTATCTTTCTACTGCACTACTACAGTATGTCTTTCTTTCTACAACTATTCTGCTGCTAAAAGAAGTTGCCTTACCCTGTATAATATCGTGCTTAAAAAAAAAGCTTTGTTTTCATACGGTAAAAAATGCACCTTCAGAGTGCTTTTTCTGAATTGAAGAATAAGGATAAATTGCTCTTATCGTGGAAATATATAGGTGAAAAATCATCGACGTACGTACATGTTTACTGCAACAAAAATAGGTAAGTATACGAAAAAAAATCATTTTACTTCTTGCGCTAAGATTGAAGATATTATTTAATTCGCTCACAATAGTTCTTACAGTTTATGGTGACGTAGAAAAATATCTTGTTCGAAGCGGCGTAAAACGAGCTGGTATCGATAATATAAGCATTATTAGGAATGCAATTAGAGTCTAGGAACTTACTCGAGTAATTGTACAGAGTATCCACACGTGATTATTGGGTGTGCTCGATGTTAATCGTGAAAATAATACAACCATATTTGAATAATCCTTTGATTCGATAGATTTTTTAAAATCGATTTCAATCAATAGATCATTTCAATCACGTGAAAATATAAGTCAAACCTTTGTGGCCCATTTTCTCTTTTTCTTGTGAATCAAAAACTTGTGAAATCTTCAATAAATCTCATCCGTTTCTGTCGAGTTTTTTCCCCGACTCTTTGTATAAATAAATGGGTTACTGACGTAAAAGTGTGCTTTGGGATAGAGGATAAGTTGTCTGGCGAGGTAAAGCCTCTACACGGAACACAGGCGAAGTATATTTGTTCTCGTATCTTTCCCGAAGTTTTTTTCATTTCTAAAAAAAGAAGAATCCGCGTAATTCTGGATTCGAATCACGAACAGTCTGGTGGATTTTTGTTCTCCCTCTCTCTCTTGATAAAAACTATTTCTTCCGTTCAATGTTACGTGACACTCTCTCCTCTCTGTTGGTCCAGATGGCGCAATGCTTTTTTGCTATTTTCCACAAATTCCTGCAAATTCAAGGTCCAAGTTTCATTCCTCGGTTTGTATAAAGCTAGCACTATCAAAATTAATTTTGCGCATTTTTTTTGTTTGCCAATATTGTTTTTGCAGGAAAAGAAGGTTGACTGATTCAATGTTGGACGAACTTATTAGTGGATGCCAATAAAAATGATATAAATTTTGTCAGTATTGAAGGATCGATTTTTTATCGCATAAAATATAATTGCACTCACCATAAGTCCGCGACTCATGTAATACGGCCGACTTATGCCATCGTTTTTCGTGCAATCTTCACAGAAACATAGGAATATCGTATCGATGATCATCTACAAAAAGAAAATAATCATTTAAATAATACAAGGCTTGACTCAGCGTTTCCGCAATGGTCCCGTTCTGAAATTAGTTGCAACTATTTTCAGACTCTGAAACCTAGGAAACGATAACGATGAAACGTCGAATTTCATTTTCTAAAATCTGATACGCTGATCTGACGCCCCTCTTCGCATACACCAACTTTTCTGTAAAATATTTTTCAATTTAACGCTCGGTTTCCATTTTTATTTTAACATATTTTTCAAAGTGGCCAAAGCAGCCTGTATATAAGATGAAAATATCTTATTTTCATTTCATTCCACTCCAGTATACAAGCTGTGATTGTGATGTCTTCTTTTCGTGACGAAATGACTGTCATGATCAGAAAATTTTAAGATCGATAAAGAAGCCAGCACAACATTGTGAAAATCTGCGTTTGGAATTGGAGTTTGAACTCTCTGGTTTTCAGTACCATTTGAAATTTGGTAAAAATTGAATATAAGAGGAAAGTCGTTGAAAAAAGAATGGCGACATAAATCCTCGTTAATCGAAAAAGAATCGATTTCGGAGTCTTTTCTTATAATCATTGCAAATTTCTCATTCATCTTTCCATAGATTTTAGCGCATATCTTTCTTTTTATTTTTTTTGTAACAGAGTGGTCGAAATATATTTTTACATTTGCCAATATGAGCAGAGGACGAAGAGAGACAGAGGAAACTGGTTCGACAGTGGAAAATTGTCAAAAATATATTTTACCTCGTAGATCGATATGAAGCAATGAGCGACGAGAAAAGCGAAGATGCCAGCCAATGTGATCGGTACCCAAGGATGATGCAATCCATCTTTCTTCTAGAAAATATAATGGATAAATAAAATGCTCATCCATTTTGCAATATTTCGCGAATAAAAGATTTTTTTTAATTTCAATTTGTCAATACCTGTATCATGTAAATTCCCGATACGACAGTGAGTGCAACGACGAGGACTTTCCCCAAAAAGAGGACAAAGTCACCGACACTGTTAATAGCTGCTACACGAAGAATATTATTGGACAGAGCTTGAAAAGCCTTTCTGCCACCGGAACAAAAGCTGCAACCGTAAATAGCTGGAAAATAAATAAATAATATTTGTGAGCGCGAGTTTTCCATCGATTCAAATTTTCATGGGAAATCGAGGGAAATATGATAAATTACGAGATAATTCTGGCAGTCGTCGCTTAAGTCGCTAAAATCTTTGATTAAATGTCATTTCATACCCGTTTCGATGTAAGCATTTCTCGTGAGAAATCTGAGGACACACTCGAAACACCAGAGACAACAATGACAGCACCAAAGTATGCCCCTTGCGCAATCATTGTCAACTCCTTTCAACCGCTTATGGATAAATGCAAATATAGCACGTATCAAACGTACTATCCCGATTACCATTGCTCCGAAGGCTACCGTACCCAAATGAAAGCGTACCAGGGTACAAGTGCTTCGGGTTACAGCCAATGACAGTCTTTTTTTGTCCCTGTAAAAAAAATTCATATACGTTGTTTCGACAAGACGAGTTTCGATTGTAACTCCCTGCACACATTCTTTCATGATGGACTGATGGACATGTATGGGAAATATATATCAGAATTTAAAAGTGAGATACATCCTAAATATTCTTCTAAGATTATTAGGTAAATATCATGAAAATAAAATAATTCGTTTTCTATTATTTCATAAGAAAAATCGTTCGTTTTGCTGATGGTGTGTAGTCCAAAGTACAATTAATATCTTCAGCATCTACGAGTTTTCTTTTGAATTATTAGAGTATGAAAATCAAGCAGAAAGAAAGTGATAGCCTTTCTCGTTGAATTAAAAATCATTGAATATATTGATTATCGGATTTTAGTGGAGATAAAAAATCGTTTACCTTGTAAAAAACCAGCGTGCTACCGAACCGGCGACAACCATGTGCTGGCAGCCAAGGTAGAATTCACACATCACAAAGTATATGAAAAGATTGTACCATCTTGCGGTCTGAAATGAATAAACCATCGGTATTTCGGCGTGGAATATTCGACAATTGGTTCGATATTCGAGACGAATATTTTCACGACAAAAGGGTATATTTGTAATAAATGTGATATTCCTTACTATGAGTATCGCATCTTTTTTATAATGAAGATGATTCTTTCGATTCTTGTATAAATCACCGGCGCTCTCGATCCAAAGGATGCAATACAGCCAGGCAATGAATGACAAGCCTATGAGTAAATAGGTCTGCAAAAAGGGAAAAAAACTCTCAGATCCTTCCAAGACGTCGATTGTGCTCGATGTATAAGGAAAGAAAAACATGGATCGATGACTATTTTAATGAAAACAAGCACTTGATTTCGAGCTTACATAAATTGGCTGAAGTAACAGTGCAGGCATCGCATAAACAGCTTTGCCAGCTTCTCTGAATAATTGGACAACCAGAGCAATTCTTTTTCTCATGACGAGTACGACGAGAACGACCACGACCTGCGGGAAAAATATTAAACTCGTGTTACATATGCGTGAAAACTTGAAAAATACTTTTGTTAGTAAAAGCGAAGAAAAATGGTCCAGAAATAATTAAATTTAATTAATTTGAAAAGTTACACTTACAGCTACAATTGTCATGATAATCGCGTAAGTCATGTAAGGCGTGACGCTCGCATCCTCTTCGTGAATTTTCCCGGAAGCAACGGCTTTTTTTTCTTGCCACCAAGCGAGCCTGCAGATTTTAAGCGATATAAGACACGGAGATGATCGACGATCAGACGTAAAAATGCATCTGAATCGATCGATAATTTAAAGATAATAATTGTTTGGTGAATCAGAAAATTATTGGATTTTTAGCGTCGCTAGGAAAATAAATACGACTGCATTGATTAACAAAATACCGTGTCAATAAAATTTGTTTATTGACCAATGAATTACCAGAGGTAAATCGTACCACCGATGGAAACGACGACAGAGCCGGACAGAACTATGTAAATTACCCACTGGACGATGTAGCGAAAAGCGATGAGAATACCGAGGGAAATTGCTGCTCGAAAAACGAACAAGTGATTAGTTTTAGGAAAAATTGATTGCAAAATTTAAAATTCATTGAAATGAGACCGTGCATGTACGTACCGAGAGCAATCAGGAATAGGTAAATCAATTCTCGCCACGCCACGCTCAAATCTCGTGAAGCCTCCTGAAATGTTTTGAAAATTACATTTTTGGGCTACAAATAATAATGAGCGAGTATAATTTCCCATCGTCTTCCACGAGTTACCATGAAAAACAAAAGAATGCGATATCAATTTATGAATGATATTAATTAAAATATCTGCTTTTCACTCACGTAAAAGAAGCTTTGAAGTCCAAGAGATTTAATGACCGAATTGGCGCTATCGGTTATTTTCTTGGGAACACAACGATTTAAGAATACGATGCTGCAATCATATAGCAAAAAAAAAAATGTTGAAAATGCTGTCATGACGAATAGGTGAAAAGGAAAAAATTTATTGACTCACTGGTCTTCGGAAGACGAACAATTCTCAACACACTGCCGCGATTTGACCCCGTCATTTCCGACGTTAATTAAAAGGTACCTGAAAAATAAAATGTGAAAATGATGTGATTTTCATACTCTGTACTGCATGAAATTCAAAGTTTCAGAGTACTCGAAGTACGACGGATAACTCACGGAAGATTCGTTTTATCGGCTCCCTTGCACGAAAATAAAGGGTTCGTTTCCGGAAGTGTTTTACGACCACATACATTCGCGCAGTCGTCGTACCCATTGATTACTCGATGAACGTCACCCCTCTTTATCGCCGTTGACAGAAAAAAGCCCTAGCAAAAATAAAAATGAAAATAACGTAACGATTTTTCAGGAAAAAGAAATCGAATGAATTAAAATACTTGCTTATAAATTTACTCACAAAACCACCGATCAGAATAATCAAGATAATCAATGCTACAATATCGGTGCATGATCTTTCAGTCGTAAATACCGGCTCGTTATCACCCAAAGACGGTTCTTCCTGGTCAGGTGTCTGAAATTTCACCGTGTACAAGTTTTTTCTTCCAGGTTAATCGCAATACAAAGATGAATAAGGTTACAAATTACTCCAAAATGACAGACTGTCGGAACGCTTTATTCTAACCGCATATGGACCAGATATTTTCATTATTTACGTACGATAGACACACTTTTTCTTCATACCAATGTTTAAAACAAAACAGATACGTTTGTGCACGCCGCTAGCAAAAAAAAATAAAGTTTGGTGAAAAATAAGTTATACGAAATAATATTGACGGTAGTTTAAAAATATTTTCAATTGCTCTACGTTGAATTGATCATCAAATCAGTAATGAGGTATGAATGAATTTTCACAAAAATAAAAGTATCATTTATTTAAAAATATCATATTTTGTGGTGTGAGGATTCACGTTGACGAGAGAATCGTGCGAACATCATGAGGAATTAAATTTCTCAATGTGGAAAATTTGATTTTGTCTACGAAAAAGGCAACACACAGTGCTCTCGTAATAACGTAACGTGCATTCTCTTACCACTGGCACTACCTTTGACACCGTGTCATCGGAACAGCCGCAACAACCCATCTTCGATATCAAGAGCCGAGTCGAAAGACAAGATAATCCAAATGGACCAGATCTACCTTTACCAAGAGCGTCTCCAACTTCAGTTTCGTTCGGACATCTGTCTGGCCGTTCCGAACCGCTTTCTGCAATTTCAATGAGAATTCGATCCATCGTTAACTTGAGTAATTTATCATGTCATCTTCGCAAATTGGAGTACAAATTCCCAACGATTAAATGGACATTTTCACACCTTCGACACATTTTCACAGCTCGAGAACGAATGTTTAACGAAACTGGATTTGATATTTTTGAAAAAAAGAGTGTTTTTGCATTGTTTTTATTGGAAAACATTAACCGCACGCCATGACTTTACTCAATTTTTAATGAAATTAAACGATAATGGAGTTAACTTTTTTTGTATTGACAATTTCAATTGTTACCGCTTCTCGCGTGAATTTAGCCGATAACTCGTCCATTCTTTTGTTGCAAAGGCAATCTCTGGTATCTCATTATTTGGTCGAACATCAGTCTTACGAAAGAATCGATCCAACATCGAACAAACTTTGTGGGCACGCGATTGTCCCTCTTGTATAAGAGTCCACTACGTATACGAGCATCGAATTAATGTGTGTAATATAAAATTTGAGTATATACGGGGCGTTCCGAGCTAAATCAGAGTTTCACCGACGCGAATTATTATTTTCAAAGTTTTACACCCGGCGTATACGCACTCCGCATTGAAACGCGTGTTTGCGTCATTCTTTATAACATTATTAATTCTAATCGATGAATAAAGGATTATTGTAATTTAGAGTTATCCCTACAATGTGCAAGAATGTTACAAACGTGCAAGTCAAACGGCAAAAAATTTTGAAAGCCTCGCAAATATGAGACACGTTTTAGCCCGAATCATAAAACTCAATGATACAGGAGAACGTCAAAAAACATTATATTTTCATTTCTGAAGAACGTTTTTATCAATAAAAGCATTTGTGACTAAATACCCCGTATTGAAATGGTGCTTCTCCGTGGCAACGTTTTGTTATTGCCATCTGGGCGGATCATCAATGCGCTCCGTTTATCTTTTACAATACAATGTTTAGCGGATAAAATACAAATAGAAATGCACCCGCGTGTGTAAGGATAATATTATTTATAACTGGCTATAGTAACGAGTATGTAACGGACATGATCATTTTTTTGCTGCTTCAGGAGCGTTGTATAAATGTACACTCACGATTATTATAGCCGATTATGCAAGTATATCGCATTTCATCTTGAGAAACGTGACACGCAACTAACCTGTTATTTTATTACGTATTCATTCGCGGAGACTATAAGAATGATTTTCGACATGTATTATCAATGTCACCGGACTCTGTGTGAGCAGGGAACAAAAAATAACAGGGGCTGTAAATAGTTGATGAGTGAAAATATTAGTGAGACCATGTTTTCGATCATTATGCATTTCGTAGTGTATAGCACCACGTGATTATCAACGTGAAATATGATAATCGTATGCAGTGAGGAAATATTAGTCAGACGCATGTTTTCAAAAAAATGAGAAATTCTATCATCTCTGGCTCGTCGCCAAAATCGATTAAAAAATGTATGCATATTTGTATTGAATAATCGCTGGAGTTCGTACGTATCAAATAGTCGCCCGTAATTCCGTCATTACAGAATGCCCCAATTCTTTATTTGAAAAAATTGGATTACGAAAACATATATTTTCATGTATTTTTTTAATTTTAATTAATAATTTTATTAAAATAAAGCCTTGGAAAGCAATGGAAATATAATTTGGTTTTTTAAACTAACGATCATGAAATTTGTGCGTATATTTTCGAGATCGTGAAATTTACACCCCCGAAATAAAAAAAAAGACGAATATAATTTATTTGGGAATTAAATGTGGTGAAAAATCGTATTTTTGTTGCGTTCCATACCGATTGTGGTACTTCAAAATCATGCCACGCACCTGTAACTGAATGAGTCACATATGCTCTGTACGCCAGTTGTTTGAGACCTGTAAACCGCACACCTTCGAGGTTTATTATCACGATTACGACACACAAGACACATCTTTATGTGTAGGCTCGTGTCATTATTTTCTTTTTGTTGGTCAGGGTCTCCGGATGCTTTTCAATCGAAATTGAAATTACGCAATCATACGTACACAATTATCAAAGACCGATATGATCTTGTTACGTTCGGTATGTCAATTTTGCTATTTAACCCTTCGAGGGGAACTGGAACATACGCTGTCCCACCTGTTTTGTCTCGATTTTTTCCGCTTTTCGGATATATTTTTGCACTTTTTTTTTTAACAAAAACTCTTTTTAGACTCTTAGGGACCTAAGTTATAAGATTTTAATGATAAAGTGCGGGATATTGTTTATTCATTATTAGTTATGAACAACTAAAATACTAAAAACAAGTATTTTTCAGGATAAATTCGTTTGTCAGTAAGCAAAAAATCCTAGAGCTTCAAAAATTTTTCCATATGTATTCTGTACATTATACCATAACATATTTTTTCAGAATTTTTCGAATAGACAAAACAACTCTAAACAAGTTGCTCCATTTGCGGTTTTCGGAAATTTTGTTTCAGATTTTTCATAGAACGTATTCCTTCAAAGTAGTGTCAAATGAAAAGAACGATCGACAACTCCATCAAAATTTAACCACGCATAGAGGAAACAACTCTAAACAAGATGCTCCATGTCCGGTTTCCGGAAATTTTGTTCTACAGCAATGACGGGCGGGTAAGCAGTCTCGCAAGCGCAGTACTACCGCTCGACGCTGGCCCGGAGAGGCTATCTTTCCGCTCTACAGCAATGTCGGGCGGGTAAGCAGTCTCGCAGGCGCAGTACTACCACTCGGCGCTGGCCCGGAGAGGCTATCTTTCCGCTCTACAGCAATGTCGGGCGGGTAAGCAGTCTCGCAGGCGCAGTACTACCGCTCGACGCTGGCCCGGAGAGGCTATCTTTCCGCTCTACAGCAATGTCGGGCGGGTAAACAGTCTCGCAGGCGCAGTACTACCGCTTGACGCTGTAGTACTCGAAAGTAGTGGCAGATGAAAAGAACGATCGACAACTGCATCAAAATTTAACCACGCATAGAGGAAACGACCCTAAACAAGTTGCTCCATTTCCGGTTTTCGGAAATTTTGTTTCAGTTTTCTCCCCTTAAGGGTAGCGGCAGATTGAAAGAACGATCGACAACTCGATGAAAATTTAACCACGGATAGAGGAAACGACTCTGAACAAGATGCTTCATTTCCGGTTATCGGAAATTTAGTTTCAGTTTTCTCCCCTTAAGGGTAGCGGCAGATTGAAAGAACGATCGACAACTCGATGAAAATTTAACCACGCATAGAGGAAACGACTCTGAACAAGATGCGTCATTTCCGGTTATCGGAAATTTAGTTTCAGTTTTCTCCCCTTAAGGGTAGCGGCAGATTGAAAGAACGATCGACAACTCGATGAAAATTTAACCACTCATAGAGGAAACGACTCTGAACAAGGTGCTTCATTTCCGGTTATCGGAAATTTAGTTTCAGTTTTCTCCCCTTAAGGGTAGCGGCAGATTGAAAGAACGATCGACAACTCGATGAAAATTTAACCACGGATAGAGGAAACGACTCTGAACAAGATGCTTCATTTCCGGTTATCGGAAATTTAGTTTCAGTTTTCTTCCCTTAAGGGTAGCGGCAGATTGAAAGAACAATCGACAACTCGATGAAAATTTAACCACGCATAGAGGAAACGACTCTGAACAAGATGCGTCATTTCCGGTTATCGGAAATTTAGTTTCAGTTTTCTCCCCTTAAGGGTAGCGGCAGATTGAAAGAACGATCGACAACTCGATGAAAATTTAACCACTCATAGAGGAAACGACTCTGAACAAGGTGCTTCATTTCCGGTTATCGGAAATTTAGTTTCAGTTTTCTCCCCTTAAGGGTAGCGGCAGATTGAAAGAACGATCGACAACTCGATGAAAATTTAACCACGCATAGAGGAAACGACTCTGAACAAGATGCTTCATTTCAGGTTATCGGAAATTTAGTTTCAGTTTTCTTCCCTTAAGGGTAGCGGCAGATTGAAAGAACGATCGACAACTCGATGAAAATTTAACCATTCATAGAGGAAACGACTCTGAACAAGATGCTTCATTTCCGGTTATCGGAAATTTAGTTTCAGTTTTCTTCCCTTAAGGGTAGCGGGAGATTGAAAGAACGATCGACAACTGGATGAAAATTTAACCACGCATAGAGGAAACGACTCTAAACAAGATGCTTCATTTCCGGTTTCCGGAAATTTTGTTCTGCAGCAATGACGGGCGGGTAAACAGTCTCGGAAGCGCAGTACTACCGCTCGACGCTGGCCCGGAGAGGCTATCTTTCCGCTCTACAGCAATGTCGGGCGGGTAAACAGTCTCGCAGGCGCAGTACTACCGCTCGACGCTGTAGTACTCGAAAGTAGTGGCAGATGAAAAGAACGATCGACAACTGCATCAAAATTTAACCACGCATAGAGGAAACGACCCTAAACAAGTTGCTCCATTTCCGGTTTTCGGAAATTTTGTTTCAGATTTTTTATAGAACGTATTCCTTCAAAGTAGTGGCAAATGAAAAGAACGATTGACAACTCCATCAAAATTTAACCACGCATAGAGGAAACAACTCTAAACAAGATGCTTCATGTCCGGTTTCCGGAAATTTTGTTCTACAACAATGACGGGCGGGTAAGCAGTCTCGCAAGCGCAGTACTACCGCTCGACGCTGGCCCGGAGAGGCTATCTTTCCGCTCTACAGCAATGTCGGGCGGGTAAGCAGTCTCGCAGGCGCAGTACTACCGCTCGACGCTGTAGTACTCGAAAGTAGTGGCAGATGAAATGAACGATCGACAACACCATCAAAATTTACAAACGACTCTAAAACAAGCTGCTTCATGGTTGGTTTTCGGAAAAATTTTTCAACATGTTTTATAAAATTTACAAGAAATGACTCTTCAATCAGACAATCGCGCGAGAAGCGTTTTCCTTCAAAGTAAATTTTTTATGTAAAACATTTTTTTATGTAAAATTGCAATTGTTTATTCAATTATATATTTGTGATACAAAGTTGGTTTATTGAAACAAAATTTTGAGTATTTCGAGCAATGCATTTTATGAAGATTATTTATTATTTATCATTTATTATTGTTTGTACTTCAGAATCGTAATCATCGACCCCAAAAACATAAAGATCACCGATAAATCGTTAATTCATTTGCGTATACATTATCGAATGAATTTGAGAGAATCGCTCGATCGATGCTAATAGTTTTTAGGGCGACATACAATTACGAGTATGGAGAAACAGTCGTTTATCGATTCAACCGACTGGGTGTTAATTTTTTTGCACACGAATGGTACACATTCTTCGACGGCGAGGCAAGTAATAAAGAAAAAAAAACATGAATACTATCGGACCACGAGATCGTTTGACACACATTGCCGGTCACTCAGCGTCGTGCCTATCAACCTGTCGCAGTGGATAAACTGGGTTATCCGAGTCTTCAGAAAAATACTGAAATATATTTGTATATATATATATATACTCGAAAAATGAGAGTACATAGATGACTGCGTGCGTGGAGCGAATATCTGACGAGTATTGGTAAAATGTGTGTCTGTAGTCCACAAGAGACGTGCACCTTCTCAACAGGCGGAATAAGTATCGTGACCAGTATCTTTCAAAACTGGTTAGACAATTGAAAAAGTTAATTTTGATGAAGGGACACGGCAGCGTCTTGTCATCGAGAAATTAAAAAGAGACATTGTATAATCGTTGTTACCCCAAAAGAATCCTATATCTAGTTGTTCAGACATCATACGATGACGTTTTTTTTTTAAACAATTGTACAAATTTCTTCCTCTATCATTTTAGAGATTTTTTTCTCGGTTGAAGCTAGAGGCGCTATGGAAAATGATAAAAAAAAGGATATTTTTCGGTATTTTGAACTGCAGTTCAATCATGAAACAGCCTGTGTAGCAGTAAAAGCTTGTACCCTGAGCGTAAACTGTCGTGACCATTTGTACGTATGGTATGTATTGGGAAAGCTGCAATACTATAATTTTCAAGATCGACACAGGCAGAAGCACGCGAGAAAATGTGACAGTGTGTTGGCTCGTATTTGCCGCCTGGTTTTTTATTATCGTATAATATCCGGGATACGTGTTAACATCCGGTGACAAATCTAACGTCTTCGTACTTGACTACGATTGAAAGAGCTACGAGGTGCTCCGAAAATACACAAAACACCGGTATCTCTTGGAAATTTTGAAGAAATGGAAAATAAATAAATGAAAATCATTTTCAAACTCCGCAAATAAGAGACTCATCGGTTACCATAGATATTTGCATAAAAAAGGAACATTCGACTTGTGAGCGAGTACCCTCGAGTCTTTGTATGCGAGATGACAAATTCGTCGCAGATGCACATGGCGAAATATATATTGTTGCAAAGAGAAGTCAAGACAATCCTTAAGGCTATGTTATTATTTAAATCAAATTTTGTCGAGGGTTCCGACTCACCATTTCCCGCAGGCATGATGTATATTTTGGTTAGCGTGAATAATTCACTTCCTTCCTTGATAAAGTCACTATTAAATTCGAGATGTCTTGGCTTTTATGAACAAACGATGAAACATCTAGTTACACGACACGTATTTTGTGAAACTCATTTTAAGGTGTTTCACTTGAATGGATCTCGTAGAAAATGATCAAGAAATATTATATTTGCCCACGAAGGGCCAACGGAAAGCAAGAACAACTTGCTCGTCGAGGGAAGCCCGTACTAATGTTGCCTCGAATCCGCAACAAAAGTACGTTTGCCTCGAAAGTGAGGGAGAACGAGAGTCGTAGGTGCCAGGTAACGTTTGGTCGTTATGTTCCTTCCGCCTGTATCCAAACACCTGCCCTTTGCTTCTATGTATACATGCATATACATGCACATATATATTTATCACGTGTCATGTAGCAGGGATCTCCCCTAAAACATCCCCTCTTTAATTCCACTGCCCACATAACAGAGAACTACCCTCGACGATCTCTCGCAGCGATAAAATGACAGTTGAATTTTACGATGTTCTAGCTCTTCGTAAATCGATATGGTCCATCATTGATTCAAATGTTCCAAGGGAGAGACGAGCATTCATTTTTAATTCTCTCGGATGTATGGTTTCTTGAATAAAACGTATATCGCTTTCATGACCTTTCCCTCGTGTCACTTGTCGTCGACGATTCTTTTATCCTTTCGATTTTTATCGATATCACGATTTCATTAAATTCTCAATTTCACTGATTGAGGCAATGCGAAAAATAGACTGAAGTAAAAATATTACGTGTCAAATGATGCTGCAATGAAAGTAATTTATGAAAAATTATGAGCATGACAGGGCAAAGTGAAAAGGCGACAATCGTGGGTTACAGCTCGAATAGTTGTTTCTCGTCGCTTGAAAATTATATGACATGTATTAAATTGAATGAGTATTAATTGGGACTGAATATCATCTTGTTTGAACAAAATAAAGTAGTGAATTTGTGATAACTTTGATACATGAATAATTGCAGTCTTATCGTTGTACTAACAATGTGACATTTATTTGTTTTTTTAATTATAAATACTACATTAATCCTGCAACATGCGGGGTCGATTCTACCGATGCTCCTGCAGGTAACGCGCGATTTTTTTAAATACCACCCGACCAGGTTAAATCCACTCCTAACTGTTGCAGTGCTTCCGCAGCTTCAACGATCTCAGTTCGAAAGGAAGGTTAGTTCCAATTAAATATCTTCATAATGATATTAAAGCGTACGTTTGGTCGTTTGATGTTTTTGACGAAGATTATTCTATGCTATCTGGAGTAAACATTACGCGTTAAACGATGGGAGAAAAGTGCTAAAGATTTGCAAGTTCAATAAGGCAAAGTGAAAAGAAAAACATTCTAGGTTACAGCTTGAATAGTAATTTCAACGAGACATCCGGCTTGTACAAAATAAAGTAGTGAATTTGTGATAACTTTGATTCATGAATAATCGCAGTCTTATCTCTACATTAACAATTTAACACGTATGTTTCTTGGAATAATACCATATCAATTGCGAAATATGCCGGATCGATTCCGTCGATGGACCTACCGGAAACCAGCGTATTTTCTGATAACACTCAACGGGATGAAACTCGATAGTAATTGTATGCCGCAGTGGTATTCAAGCTTTAAGCATCTCAGTGCAAAAAAAAACGTTCTGTCTAATTATATATTTTCTTAATGATATTAGACTGTCCGTGTAAACGTCTCGCAGCAAAGGTTTGTTTACTTCGAGCCAGCACGATACGTCTCGATAATGAAATTAATGAAAATAACGATAAAAAGTCTGCGAGCCCTTTGTGCGAATTTCGCCAGCATAATTAATAATTAACGATGAATATACAAGTATCCAGCGGTGTGTCATAATAACGGCGCGTATACCTTAACTTTAATGAAAACGGGATATCACAAAACAGACGGCCACTCCTAAAGTTTCTACGCGACTGGCAAAGCATATTATTTCGTGAGGTTTTGATACGATCTCGAGAGAGATGTACATTGAAGAGAAGCTTGTTTCGCAACTGTCTCTCCGCGCTAATACGTTTTCCACAGTGAGCGCTTAATTAATGAATTTACTTTAAACGCGTTATGAGTGAACACGTATGCTAATAACACTCCTCTGTTATTAAGGAACAAATTAAAGCCGGCGATGGCACATTGTTAACCCAGTCGATGGATGAATTCACTTTCGTGGAATAATAAACACGAACGTTTTATAAATATTATTAAAAATGCCAGTGATGAGATTAGAATGTTTAAATAACGAAATAATCCCACATAAACGCTCCAATAAATGGCGAGCATAATGAAGTACTCAATGTATCAATGTCATTGAAATAATATTCAATTGAAATTCATTAAAACTTCATGTGCAAGTCGGATAACGAAAATGTGATGAATAAGCCTTCATTACAATGGCTTATCATGACACAGATTTCCAAGTTAAAGTTTCTCTCTCTTTCTCTCTCCGTCTCGCTCTCATTCTCTAATCGGCTCGATGAAACGCAGAAACCCCATTGAATTTCAGCAGAAAGCAAGGTCGACGGAAACTCTCGGCTCGTGGCATGTAAATCCATTTGCAA
Organism: Heteropelma amictum; assembly: GCA_959613375.1. NCBI lineage: Eukaryota > Metazoa > Arthropoda > Insecta > Hymenoptera > Ichneumonidae > Heteropelma > Heteropelma amictum. The sequence continues at coordinate 6,449,676 of OY390724.1, forward strand.
AATTCACTGAGTGGTATTATGGTATTTGTCGTAATGAAAGCCGATACCAATGATAATTGTCCCATTCACACATTACCACATATTTATGGTTTGATCAACAAGTATGGCGGTTGGATGCGAATTCGAGGTGTCAAACGCACGTTCGGCTACTCTGCAATACTTTCACGGTACAACTGCACATGTACACGGAATGTCTGCGGTTGAAACCTCCATTCGCGTCTCATGACTGAGGGTCGAAATGTTTTCGTGCGCGTCAATCGTTCAATGGACGCTCCAATGCGGTTTTTGGTCAAGCAGATTACGTATATCATCGTCGATAATCTATACCCCAGTATATACGTAGGTGTACCCTTAATACAAGGTTTAACAATAACATACGAAGATAAAGCACATCGTCTGAGCGTTTCGTATAATCATTCGTGGGTGGAAATATCTCTCAGCTAATCAACGTTGAATCAACCGAATGCGCGAGATCTTCACGTTTTCTCTGCCAGCTATCTCATCGTCGCTTTATTCAGTGGTGAGTAAGACGCTTTTTTTTCAAGCGTACGATGATTTTTCGAGAAAAAGTAAGACGTGTGAAAATTTCTTTACAAAAATGATAAAGCTCATGTACTGTTTACGTTATTGCCTCGCGACAGTCGCTTTCAAAAGTTGGTGTGCCAATTGATGTATGCGAAAACCTGAATATCTTACATATGTATTTTATCTATTATATGATTATTTATACGCGCGTGTGTGTGTGTGTGCGTTTAGTCTCAGTAATCTCCAGTTTTGTAGTTAGAACGCGGTTTTCCTTGTTGAAACTGGAATTTGCAACACCACACCCAGCCTGCACGCAGCTACACCGCATTGGTTGAAACCAGTTTTAACCGAGATTCATTTTTGACTAAGAATAAATTCTAAATTTCACAAAAGTATTCGTTATAAGCTAGTTGTAATAGGGAAAATTTCGAAAAATTGAAATTTCATGAAACCAAAAATCGTATTCGAAATGTATGTGGACGGTGACAACGTCACGGGGCAAAGGGGCTCCGTCGATCTGATTTGAAATATGCTTCGTACGATATTCCCTGTGTAATTGACGTATTTTGTATTCATTGCATTATGACGATTGAGACATATCAACTTCTCAGAAGTTGTCCTGACTCACGTCTCGCACGTCTGTGTGCGAAATCGCGAATGGTACATTCCGTGACAAAAATGCGAAATGTTTCGCGTTTGACGCGCAAGGCCTCCCATTGCGGTTCAAGTTTGTTGCTCCGAGAGCCGAGCGTGAAATGCTTTTGGAGACGGCGCGAACTCCATATTCAAGGCGATAAATGTAACACAAAGAGATCGAACGTACCCGTCAACGAAAAAGGAGCAATATGATATACTCTTTCGACGCTCCAAAATACCTTGAGGCTTCGTACAGAGTGAAAATGATCCGCTCCACATTTTTTTTCAACGATTTTCCCGTTGCACAAAAATACAACAAGATTGCCGACTTTATCGCACGTGCATGCGGAATATTATGGCAACGTATGCGCGGAAAAAGAGAAAAAGAGGCCGAGGGAATTTAACGAGAGAGTAAAGTGGAGTAAAAGAGAAGCAGACAACATCCTCGTTGCAAAATCCCGAGGCCAACGGATCTGCATGCCTCTGGAGGGTCTCTTCTTTTCTTTCTCTTCTCGCGAACTTTGATGAAAATTTACACGAAATTATATTGATGAATATCTTACTATCGAGTGACTAACCATCGATCAAACAGATTCGTTCTGATAAAAATCATTTTTTGAAAAATTGTTAATAAATGAGTGTAAATGAATTTTTTAAAACATTTGTTAACCAACGAATTCTAATTTTATTTTCGTTACTGAATAAAAACAGAGTGATTTTCAAGATCGCTACTTATTATTCTTCAAGACGCTGAAATGCCAAATTTAAAGAGAAAATGCGTAAACTGGACGTTCGGAGTCGAGAACGAAATTTTTGTATTCTAATTTCAGCTCACTCCGTCTTGGCAGCATGGGACGGAGCGAGCTGAAATGCGAGAATATTGTGAAATTTCAGGCAAACTTTCGCTTTTGTTGAATAAATTTCGCAAATAAGTAGAAATTGATGAATTTATAAAATTTCCCGTTCTTCGCGTTATATTCGTTTTTGTTCAGTTTTTTATTCGCAATATACGTGGAAGCAAGAGAATATCCTCGCACAGTGAGAAGTGCCACAATGATTATACACCGTGTGTTACGTGATCCCCGCTTTTATTTCCAGCCAGCAGCGCGGAGAAATATATAATTTCAGTAGAAAAAAAGGCAAGATAAATTCGGAATTAGCGCATACAAAATGCGAATTCTTTGACAGGCTTACTTGACTGGTTCGATTTTTTTTTACTCTTACCTGTTCATTTGCGATCAAATTTCGATTTCACTCAAATTCGGTCACAATTTGAAACTGTGATTATAATCAAAATTGGGCGTCGACTCGCCTGTGCCCCACAATGATTAATTTCCGGTTGGATGATTTTTTTCAACGCGTCAACGAATTATCAAGACGATTGTCCATTCCCAGGATAAAGACATTCGATGAACGATTCGATAATACCGATCGATGATACGAAGTGACTCTTGATTTTATTTTCATCACTCGTTCGCGATTTACACGATCGTTGCAAATGTTAGACCTTATAAAAGAGAAACACTGGTTCTTATCGAATAATCTCGATCTTCAAGGCGGCATGCTGCTGCTTACGTCGAAGAATTAATCGTTCAATTCGTTAATCAGAGATCGATTCACGCGTGAAATAAGACACTGCGCGCCTAACTTCACGAATTGTCGTGAGGGTTATATCGCCTCAAATTTTTTCGTTTTTTCATCCCGTTTCGCAAGAATACACCATTCCGACTCGCACGAACGATGATCGGTATTTCAACCCGCGTAAACGCTTGCGAGAGATCGTCGGGATTCCCGCACCATACTGACAATCACCGCTGTGTACGAACGACTGCTGCGTTGCTTAGCTCGGTACGACCGGCAAGAGCTGGCCACACATCCCGATAAACTCATACATTCACCAACACGCAGATATGCAAACAGTGTATACGCTATTTATACGTACGTACGTGCTAGTTTATGTACGAGGAATTTCACGCGGAGACGACCGCATCACTCGAAACTCCAAAACGCCATCGTCAAATTTCATCAAAACCAGACAGCGCAGAATTTCCTCCGACTCAATCCGTCCCCATTTTCCGATCGACTCTGATCGCTGGATAACTCTAAAAAATTAGTCAATCCCGGAGAAAGTTGATTTATAAAATCAACTCTGCATATCGTGTTTTTTCGAAAAGATATTTCACCGAATTCGATGGGAAACCATTTGAATCTGTCGTTTTATCGGTCAATAGTTTCGGCGAATGTTGGCAAAAAAATGCAATCCGTTATTTTTGTAATAAAAAACTTGCCGAATCGGTGATAATCTGAATATGAAATTTGTAAATAAAATTTGAGAAAATTTTCGTGTCGACGAGTTTGATACTGTACATAATTGCAGTGTATATTGTATACTGTACGCTGAGGTATGTACGTCGAATATCCTCGACGGACTGTTTCGCCCATACGCTGGTGCGGGTTTCGTTCCGCTCCTCGAGTAACGTTGGGAAATCTGACTCTTCGTAGAACGTTTCGTGCTTTGTCTGAACACGACTCGTGTACTATATGTATACATAGTTGTCAGCTGGCAAAACAGCGGTACAGTGCTTGGCCAGATGAGCAAACAAGGTTAAAAAACTAATCAGCATTTGCCATACGCTTTTTTCTTCCTCTCTTTATCTCTCTTTTGTCACTTTGCTTCGAGGGATTTAGGAAGAGTGGCTATTCACCACAGCGTGGCCGATTACTGGATCCGACAAGCTTCGTATGCTCTCCTTTATCGCGATATTCTCGCTTCGAACACGACCAACGAAACTGTACCGAGATTATTTTACTCTCCGTGTGTGGTAGACAAACACAGATATCAAAATGAGAACCGAACAATGTTTTGAAAGAAATACACTCGAAAATTCTTTCAAATCCACACAAAACGTTGTTTCTATTTCATTTTGACATTTGATCGCGATGGTTTGTTATTTTCATGCTGTTTGATGTGCTTCAAGATGACGCAGACGGAAGCTCAGCTCTGATCATCGAATTTTCACAAAAAAATGATGTTATTCTTCCCTCCATCAACTCCAATGTGTTGATAAATGGGGAAAAAATTCTCCTTCGATCAAAATTTACCAAACGTTTGTTCTCTCAATTTATTTAGTACAAGAAGGCCTTTATAGAACTAACGGATACTTTGACAAGGGAAGAATAGGAAAAAATCGGCGGAGTACACTGGAAAATCGAAAGGTAAGCGTTTGCAGTCGTTTTGGAGTAAAATACTCAAATTATGCCCTACTTTGCGTTTGCTTTGTATTTCATGGCTCATGGCAAGCCGGACCTATCCACTGATAACTCCAAGGCATACTCGCGTATTTGAGTAATTCTTTCGCATAATTTTCATATTTACACGTTTTCGCATGTTTTTCTTCAAAATTCTCAGGTATTTCGAATGCCAAGACAGAATAAAACCACCTGCTCCATATTGACGATGATTCTTTAAAATGGCCAAAAGACAGTGAACATTATTGGCGGTCGAACGAAATTTCACATGGTACACAGCTGGAAGCACGGAATGAAATAGTGCGCGTCGAATAATTGAAATAAATGATATAAAAGAATAAATTGAATTACTCGAAATGATGATAAAAATAACGAAATTGAATGATGTAAGCGGTATAACATTGATCATTTTAATTCTAATAATCTCACCCTTTAGTTTCGTGCGAATTTATCTTCAGCGTTATCGGATGCTGCATGCTCCTTTCGCGCTTTTTTTCATTAGTCGACCGTGTCGTTGAAGCATGTATTATCGCGGAGATTAGAGTGAAACGTTGAAAAAGAAACAGCCACGATTATCCAGGTGAATGAATACTCCAAAAGATCGCAATAGCATCAGTCGTTGTATAAAGTGAATAACATTAGCGGATATAATAACAATGATAATAATAATAATGACGATAAAAACAACAATAATAATAAAGGAGTCCAAATTCTTCGTATCGAGCAATGCGGAGCAGCGAGAGAGAAAAGATGCTGCGTCGTTCGATCTTCGGATATCTAGCCTGGCTGGACCGAGACAGGGTCGGGAAATACCGAGGAGAAACTCATCCGAGATGAGTCCTCGATGTAGAGATATATATATATGAATATCGCAGAACGCTAGTGAGATACAGCGATCTGCGCCTGCGTCTTCAACTTTACACACACACTCACACACAGATGCAAGGAGGGTCGCTGCCTCTGTGCGATTCTGTGCGAATCGAATCGTGCGATTCTTGCACTTTTGATACGTATCATTCTAAAAAATTACATTTGACGATTGAAATAGTTGTTACAGCAACGAAAATATCAAAAATGGCGAGAATTTTCAAATAATCTGGCGTATGCAGCATCTCTCTAGCCTCGTCTCCGCAGAGACTCGGTCGGTAAGACGAAAAAAAAGGAAGAAATTGTTTTTATCGACTGATACTGTATACCTTCTTGTTTTTTCTCACCGAGAAGTAGATATTTGCCCAATGATTTTATTGCATCTCGACGGAATTGAACATTGAAGAAAAAGATCTTGGATCATTTATTTTGTCAGAAGAATGCTCCGTGGTATCACGGGCCAATAAATTAATACATAATTTGTTGGCCTGCAAGTCATTTGGGGAAAAATGAAAAATTGACGATCACTGTACTATCGGCAACGTCGATTAATCACTGTAAAATATATATGGGTCTCGAGGGTAGGAAAACGGAAGTTTTCAAAAACAGCCCAGCACGATGAATTATATCGCACCTTGTCGTGATTCGTCTAGCATTGATTATATACTTGTTTGAAAACCAAACAAATTTCGTGTATTCGAAGCGACAAGCTGGTTACCTAAAAATAAGATCTTGTCGCGTGCACGCTCGTTCGACTCAACGGGGTCGGGTTTTCCGTATTTTTGTATTTTATCCCAAATGATCCAAGTCTAAAAATTCCCCGGTGGAAAAAAGCGTGAGGCGTTTCAAAATCCAATTCTCGAATGAACATTTTATCTGGGTTAATCTCTGAATTTTCGGATGACGACAGATCGTATGAAAAATTGTGTTGAAGATCTTTTTCTTAGGTACTATTTTGACTCCCCTAACGCTGCGTTAGTTTTTATAAGTTTTCCGGCAATCGTATGTTTATTACGTAAATGCACTGTCGTCGAATTGTGATTGGTGCTAGATTTACTAAAAAAATCATGGTCCGAGGCTTTTTCATAGGATTCACAATTTTTTTTTAATTTTAATAAATTCAACAACCAAGATTCATACGCTTTCATCCGAGGGATGTTCAGTTTCAGCCCCAATTATTTTTTATTTTTATTTTGCACAGTTTTGCGATATACCAGTAAATAAACCATTTTGTCTTACAATCCTTGACACATGTCTCTATTTTTTTTAGTACGGTACACGCTATTTTATATATTTAAAAGACGCAATTTATCGAATGACTGTAATTTGGAGTAAACTTACGTGTTTTTCATGAAAATATATAAACTTAATTATTACTACATTATTACTTAATACGTTAATTAATATATGAATTTGTTAGAGTGCCAAAAAAAAGTAATGAGCAATGCAGAAGGAAGCTCGGAATAACGTTTTATAGAGTGCTCATCGAGTGGTGCACTAGAAACTTAATCTTTACGAGACGCAGACAATGAAGCAGAGTGCTGGCAATTTTCATTCCCATCCGTGGCGATGACTCGTCGTTTGATTGAAAAAATAAGAGCAGAGGAGCAAGGATGATGCTGATCTTCCGCAAGATCCCTTGCAACACGCACTCGACATTGTGCAAAATATTCTACGAGATGTACGGATTTTCTTCTCTGATATGGCTCGTTGCCATTAGATCCAACGAGTTTATTCATACAGCACTCTCATAATCCTCCAACTCGACGATTCTTCTCGTCCGAAAGACCGAGAAAAGTTACCCGAGTACGTGTATAATTCATGCAGTTTCACTAATGTTCTAGATACGAGGGGTGTATTTAAGAAGGGTGCAGCTTTTTGGGGAACGCAGCTTTGCTGCATTACGCTGAAAGAGATGATTTAAATGAATCATGCAGCGAGACAACCATGATATACATGTATATCGACTCGAATACACTTTAGCTTCTTTCTATTCTGTAGAAAGTTTTAAAATCTTTGCGATATGCAATAATAAAGTGTATTACTTCCATCTGCATTGCTATGCAAATGCAGAACAGTGCTGTTCTTTTTTCGACATCGAAACACACCACGAGCCCTCGTTGAAGAATTAAGAACGTATTTCGAACACGACCATACAAATTTTGGGGAATGAATGAAACAAATAATCTTGTGTGTGCACTATGTATCAGTGGCACGTATCGTTGTAACATGGAGCTTGTGCGTACGGAGGATGATGACGTTAGGAAGATAAGCGACTGAGCGATTTAGAACCTTAGGGGCGACCGTACAGGGTGGGGGTGCACAAAAAGAATGCGTAGTTGAAAGAAGCGTGCCCTTACGAACACCCCCAATGTTGAAGCATCGAAATGCTCTTGGAGAACAAATAAGTCGTTCACCCTTCGAACACTCTTTTGCCCCTCGTTCTCCCACTCTCTTGCAGCAACCCTATTTTATGAGTATGAAATATTACACTTTTTCTTTTCCGTTACTTTCTCTCTCTCTCTCTTTCTCCCTTATATTCCTATCTTCATCTCTCTCGGACAATCGATCCAATCAAGTTGTCGGATGCAGAGTTGCGCGTTCTCAAAGTTCGTCGGCCGGGTAGGGGGTAAAGCCGAAAAGACATTCCCGAGCATCACCCTCGTCATCGAAAACTTTCCCTTTTTCCCTTTTCTCTCCGTAGCTTTCACTCGTCTCGGTGATGTCGTTCTTGCCTTTTTGCTCTCGACTGTATATCGAGTCGCTTGGATGCTGGTGGAATTTTATTTCTAGAGCGAACTGTCCGTTTATCTTGGACCTTGTCTCACCCTTCTCGCCCAAACGACCAAGGGATGATTCACGCTTGGAAAACGTGCATTAAACTACATATACATATATATATATATATAATCTATAAAACACCCATGTTCGTATATATATATATATATATATGTACATATGACTATGGAACAGAGATCGCATAGACCACCAGAGAGGAAGGAAGTAGTAAAGGAATATACAAGGGAGAACGTAGCTGCTGGTTGACCCACCGACAATTCATGTTCGTACTTTTGTGCGAACCACCCAAGGGACAACTTTACCTTCGTCTCGCGTCAACGAGTCTCGCGATGGTTGTTTCTATCAACGACACTTACCTTTTTGACTCTTCGAGGGATTTTAGATGGGACTAATAGAAACCGAAACAAAGGGACATTGATTTAAGAGTGGCCATTAACGGAAGGTCTCGTGTATTTCGAGCTTTCGTTAAATTGCCGCCGGTTTCCTCGACGGCGGTGTACATCTCGCGATACTTGGTCCAGAAGCCCGTTGGAATATTTAAATACATCGAAGAACATTTCTGGCGTTATACCATCGAGTCGATCAGAGCAAATCTTATCACCGTTTCATTATAAACGGCGGATCCATAAATAATGGTTTTATATACATACATTTGTTGCGTGGAAAAAAGATAAATAATGGTATTTCATGTTTGCGGATGACTGCTGGAATTTTGTTGAATTTTTAGGTTTTACTCTGATTTACTGCCTAGCTAGCTTGTGCACCAGAGATTTTCTGCTGTTTCATTTAATTTCACACTGAATGCACTTGGAAAAAATCGAGTTCGATGACAGGTCATTAATAACCGCGAAAATTGTCGCGAAAGTGTGTATAGCAATAATCAATAAAATGATTGATCGATTCTATTGAATTCCAACTTGAAACTTCTTGGGCGTTCGACAGAAAGGTGTCGGGGGGAAAACGCTTCTGTAGAGTATAGTTGAGGGCAGTGTAAATCGATTGAACTGCTAAAAAGATACGACCTCTTTGCGTTCCGATATTTCGAAGTTGTATCGTCAAAGTTGTAAGTCGTAAAAGAAAAGACATTTTTTAAGCTGTCGAGATTCACAACTGTAAACGGCGCCACTAAAGTCTCTGTGACTTTTTTCCTGTTCGGAGCAACCTGCTCAAATTCATCGAACGATCTTATTTTTTTCACTTCTCTCGGATGATTAAAGTTGAACCATAAATATTTTCCGCGCCTTCCCGTTATTTTTTCGGAGATTTTCAAAGTGATCCCATGGGTACAAAAATTTGGGATATCTGGATGAATAAAACATGCTCGTCCATGTTTACTCGTGATGTATACGAGATTTCTCCCGCATGCCAAAGTCTTCCGACCTGAGGAAGATTTATAACCGCGGATGAGGACTCGTTATTTTTAGCTTTTGCTTAGATGAGTCGATGTAGATGCAGGAAAAAAATTAGAAAAATTGTTTTAGAGATTTTACACGGTTTTCCAAGGACATTCATTCGTTTCGTACAGGAAGCGGATCTCTGATGCATTCTCGGACAGCAATTTTTTTTCCGTTCGTGTCATTTGAACAAACGCGAGGGTGCAGCCAACCACAAAAGAGACCTGCTGCAGTCTCTTCGATTTTACCGTACAACAGCCAGCGATCTCGATAGTGTACAATGTCGCCGAGTATTTCTATATACACATAGAAAATATATGTGCATATGGCTTCGCTGGGAGGGCGTAAAGTGGGATTGCGAGGTACTTACATGCAGCAGCAGACTTTGCTTTATCGCTAGGCATTAACTTAAGTGTGTCGCCGGAGCAAAATTGTTGGTTTATCTCGAACGCACCAGAACCCTCACGTTGTCCCATTGTGAAACGAGAAAATGGACAGGGATGATGATTCACTCTGTATAAGCTGTTCGGATCAAGTTTCATTAAAATACACACTTTCGTGGTTTATTTATTCTGGAATTTCTGCGATGCTAAGTGCAAAAGTGCACCGAGGTGTCTGATACCAGCTTACTTTTCATTTTCGAACGACCAAATACAATGTAGAACAACCATTCATTCATAATAATCGAATACCAATTATGCCATGTGTTCACGTGCAGCAAATCGCAGTAGCGATATAAATTATTTGACATTTTTTCATCGAGTGGGAAATTCAACGTTCGAAAGCTCATGTGTATTACATGTAACAAATATACACCCTGAATTATATAATAGTGCCGAAAGGAATGAAATTTTTAATCATCGCATTTTCGTATATCGTCTTTGTTTTAATCTATACTGCACAGGTTCTGAATTATCGAGGATCCGATAACGTGAAAAATTTAGTTTCACATCGATGGTTCGCAATGACCGAAAGTAATCGATTTCGTTATAAATTATTCACTCGAAAGGCGTCGAGTTGAAAGTTTCTGTATACGACAGAATTAAATCCGGTGAATTGTGTGTCATCCGAATTGTATTCATTTTGAAACCTCATCAATTGCCAAGAGAATAAGCAACAGTCAAGGTGTCCATCTCGAACGGAAAAGAAATGGCAAACATTTTAGTGAACCAACTCAATCCGGCAGAAAATGACGAAAAATGTTGGATTTCGAAAATGATTTTCAATAATCCATATCGATGTATTTTGTCCCGCTGATTACGAAACACACTGGTGTTTTTTATCGATTTTTATCGATCGAATTTTATCGATTAATTACTATTTTCTTATTGAAATATCGAGTTTTTGGAAAAAAGTCGGCGGGTTTCGTTATCAGCGGAAAATTTCCGATCGATTAAGTTCCTGAAATATTGAAAATTTGAAAAAAAAAATTTCGACTCATTTTTCGCCACTTTTCCAGAATCGTCGAAATGTCGATATTTCAAATGATCATAACTTCCTTCCTAATAAAGCTACATAGGTTTTTTGGGGGTGTTTTGAAAAGCCCTCGAGTAGACTTAAGCAATGGTGAAAGTTTAATGTCGATAGCTCAATTGCTTCACCCTGAAAATCGGTGTCGAAAATCGGCGAAAAAAACGCAAAGGGGTATGTATGGGAAAATTGGCGAAAATCGAAGGGGCAACTTTAAAAATCTGCCAAAAATCGAAAAATCAAGATATCTCGATGAACCGAACAGCATTTTGAAGCCTCATCAATCCCAAAGAGAATAAGCACAAGTCAGGGTGTCCATCTCGAACGAAAAAAAAATGGCAAAGATTTTAGTGAACCAACTCAATCCGGCAGAAAATGACGAAAAATGTTGGATTTCAAAAATGATTTTCAATAATCCATATCGATGTATTTTGTCCCGCTGATTACGAAACACACCGGTATTTCATCGAAAACCCAATATTTCCGTCCGAAAATGCGATAATACGAATTTTATCGATTAATTACTATTTTCTCATTGAAATATCGAGTTTTCGGAAAAAAAGTCGGTGGGTTTCGTGATTAGCGGAAAATTCCCGATCGAATAAGCTCCTGAAATATTGAAAATAAAAAAAAAAATTCGAAATTTTAAAGGCTCGTAACTATATACCTTTTGCTCTCTGATGCGCGCGTATATTTTCTTCAAATCATTAAACGCGTATGACAAAATTACGTAAAAACTCAAGGCGCTGCAGCGCAATCGTGCGATCGCGCGTGTGAGCCCGAGCATCCATCCCCAGTACAGAAATAAATCGAACACCCAAGTACTTTCGAAACAATTCCATCAGACGCCCATTCAAATATATTTCCATATCTCGTCAAAATTATAGCTACAATTCGAAATCCTGAACATTTTCGGGACCCTTCCCGACAACTCGAACTTCGTCTCATTGAGCAATCCTGGCAGTGCGTAAAAGCATAAAAAAAACGTAGAAGGGAGAGGAAAAAAGTTGAAGTGTATCGAGGGGTGGAGAGAAATAAATGATTCACAGGATTGCCTCGCCGAGCGACGAGGACGTTTCTCAGGATGCGGAGATGAAACGTCAACGACCGAACAATGACTCGACGCATTGGCAGCACGTGAGATTGTGCCCGGCGTGGCCGCCAGCGAGATACGATGCTGTCATTCTTCGCAGCATCCAGTCACCGCTACAGATAGCAGTAATGTATAAAAACAGTTGGGGAACAAAAGGGCCGTAAGGTACGCTATTCCACTAGACATTTAGGTGACTCCCAAGTCATTTTGCTGCTCAGCAGACGATTTTATATATACAATACTACGTGTACAGCACTCTTCGTCCTCCCCATTTAACATGCCGTCATAACACACCCTTCTTCTCGGCAATTCTACTTTTTTCCCCCCCTCTTTATCGTCATCCCCGAGTATTCGAGTTTCAGAGCCTGTGCGGGATGGAGATTTTCCTTATACTTCCGTCTGGGGAGTCTACAGAGTGACAGCAACAAAACAATAGTAATTGTCGTCGAATTTTCTTTTACAACATTTTATATACTCTTTTCCGATTCGTGTTATAACCAGAGAAATCGCTTCTTTCTCGCCCTTCTTCGGTCTCGAGAATTATTTCATGCCAATGTAATTTAGCCTGTACGAATGTGCATTATGGTCGTACAACGACGAGCTAAATATATTCGTCATCGATTAGCCATCATCCAGCTTCCCTGTTCCGGCGATTCTGGCCAATTCTCCTCGACGTACAGAGACAACCATATATATATATGTACACTACATAGATACATAGACATAGATCGCACATATGCGAAGCATGCATCAATCCACGAGCCACAGGAAAAGCGAATAACCTCCGTGCATCTTACGCAATATCTATACATGCAGCAGGGCATACATGCATTTTTCATTGGGCTTTTTTATTACACCCCTCGCTTTCGACACATCTCGAAGCATAATACGAGGAGGAGCTTCCATCATTCCGCCAACTCACTCGCAACCCCGCTCGAATCCCTGCTCTTTTTCATGCAAAATTTCTCGTTAAAATTCGATCGAAAAATCGGCTGAATAGGCAACACTTGTATTCATAACGAGGCACCCATGGACCATTTCGGTTACGATGATGAACGAACCGTCGATCGATGGAATTTTGAAAAACCTTTGTTTCATACTTTGCACAGCGATTTTCGATTCCTTTTTTTTCCTTTCAATCGACATTACCGTTCGATGTGTCATTGACGATCGGTTGAGGATAAAATTCTATGGCTTACCTCGTGCATTTGTCGCGAGATTATCACGTGGACTCACCAAATCACTCAACGTGATGACGAAAAGTCCGGCACTGGGGGGGCGGTCATACGCAGTCTCATTACTAATTCGGGATCTGTGTGAACTCGTAGATTCCGCTCTTCCGAACCCCGAAATGCTTCATCCCCTCACTCTCGCTCCGGGGCCGTACAAATTGAAATATCGATTTTATGTTCTCTGGTGAACATTCGGGAAAACCGTGCTTGAGAGACAAGGGACATTTATATACATGTACATGTTCATCCCGATGACCGTTGGTGCGTTAAGTTCTGTCTCACCCCCATTTTTCGCCCCCTTCACCCCTTCGGTGTGCGATGTTCCCTTGGTTCGTTGTCGCAACGCCGTCACGGCCATGACGAATTTCCCTGGGTTTATTATTTCGTCCGCGGTATGTATTCGAACTTTGACAGGGGATCGTAAGAGACGGCATGGTGGTTGCCGGCTTTTCCAACCCTGTTTTATTCGTTTCGAGAATATTTAACGCGTGTTCTGATTATTTAACGTATATGTATACATATATTTTATATAATATATATATATAAAGTATCTTCGTTAAGGGTGATGTGTGCTTGTCCGTGTGCCGTGTGTATTTGTGACAAAAAAAAGTTCGAAGGTGGGTGGTTGGAAGGTTTAGGATAGCCGCGAGGTCACGGCGAGACGTCGATTGCATGCTCGCAGGGGTGGATGAATTTTTTAAACGAAAATCTCGACTGCTCACACTAGGACGAGGGCTGATATTTTTGTACTAGCCCCTCCTCCTTTTTTCCCTACCCTGGACGGTTGTATGAATATTTCGGCATGTTTTTTTCCCTTTCATTCGTATGCAAAAGGTTGAAACGCGTGCCTGAACCATCTCCGTGTGTAAATGTACCTTTTCATGAGGCGTGAAAGTAATCGAAGGTTATCAGGGGGAATGGCTTCATCGGGATGGACGACGGTGCTTTTTTTTCCGATCGATTTGAAAAATAAATATATTCGCTTTGTCGGCAGTTTCGATCGCGTAGGAAAGTTGACTTTTCCTCGAAAGCTCCTTACTGGTGGAAATTCTCACCTTCGACGGTTTTTTTCCCTTCGGTTTTTAGCGTAATGAAATTACTCTGAGATTCTTGATTGATTCTCCGTTTTTTTTCAAGTATTCTTCCGAAAATAGAGAGCTTCGAATCGGGAAGTTATATTGATATTAAGTAAATTATAAATTTGTCTTCAGTGCAATGAACGGTTTGCAGGTTTTTTTAGAAATTGTTGTAAAAAAAGCTTGGAAGGTCGATTTATTTCGATAACTTTTATTAAATTCGTAAAAATAAACGATAATATTGTCTACGTACATAATCCCGAGTATCTCCACGGTGACTCTTTGAACGATACTCGAAAAATGATGAAAAAAAGTCGAAGGATGCATCGAAGATGAGCGGGAATGTAGAATTATTTTTGAAAAATCGGAATAACGTTCCAATGTTATTCCAGTTTGTTGGATGAGTAAATACAAAATTTCCATATAAACACAAGAAAAGTCCCGGACAACGACCCCTTATATAAATATGTATACGCGTGCATGGGGAAATTTAAGAAATACATCTCGCTATTTCTTACAAGCACGTCGATTTATGTAAAGAGCTCAAAAGCACGCATTTTTATGATACATAACGCTTTTTTTCATCACTCCTTTTTCCGATTTCGCTTCTTTTCGTAGCTTTTTTGTGATCTCAATTCACGAGCAGTCTCAGTAACACGAGAATTTCCAGAATTAAATACGGTGCGTTTCGCCTTACCCCCGAGGAAGATCCAATTTCTGAAAGACCGATTTAACACCATTTATTAATTCCATACGAGACGTTTTGACACGGACATGTTCGATATTGAAAAAAAAAAAAAATCGTTTGGTCAGCAATGTCCATAAATAACACGAAGAGTTTCGTATGCCACACATTTTTAGTTCGTATTTTTAGATATCGACAATTTTATATAATACATGTGATATCACGTGGAATAATCATAATCATAATCACCTTTCACGTCCAAATGTCCATCAGGTTTTCGTTGGCCGGTTTGTAAATTTGGCGGCGGTTGGGGATAATTCATGCCTACGATAGTTGCTGCCGGTTCTAACTGAATGACTCTCGGTCGATCCTCCTCGGCGCTTACCTCCGTGCTTTGCCAATATATGTTGTATATGGACGCGCTGCAGCGTATTTTGAGCTTGCCCGACGTAAAGTGATCGCCGGTTACGAGAAATTGTAAACTTATGTGGGATATTTGCCACTCGGATTCATTCGTATCCAATGGACTGTACGTACGTACGTAAGACTGCACTGGCTAGAATATTTTTGCAGACAAGAACGACGAAACTTTAGTCTCGATACGTCGACGAGTATGTGGCGATGCTTAATGAAAAAATATGACAAAAAGCTGATTTTTTTGTTGAAAATTCCGTTGAAAATTTCTTCACAAATCACTCAAGACCAAGATCGATTCGTTTATTTGTTCGAACGTACGTGAATTTTTACGTCAATTTGTTATTTTCGTTTGATACAAGAGCTAACGAGCTCTTCGGATTTCTTTAATCAGTAAGTACTTGAAATTCGCTATCCATCCTGGATTGTACCGTCAGACTCTGCTTGGATGGATAAACGAAGATATAATAAAAGATGAACGTTGAAAAAGCAAAATGTAGCTTCCATTTTTATTAGCTCTTCATTTATTGAGGCGAATTTGTTTCAAGCTACTCGTTCGTGGATAAATATATAATTGGATTCTGAAATAACCATCGTAATTGTCGCCGGAATAAAGCACAGAAATGTTGTAATAGAAATAGAAGCACATTGGTTATCCGTAGTAGAGTAATTTATTAACCGAGACCTGTCATCGTACGAATAAAATGGAATTGCACCGAATAACGGATAAATGATATCCCTTTAATTTCACAATATTCATAGCGATTTGATGAAAAGTTGTTTTTAGTGGCTAAAAAACGATGCTCAAGACAAAAATCAGATCGCGGTTGTAAGGTCTTGGATAAAAAGACAATGACATGAACATTGTTCAAAAATATTCGCCCGCAACAAATTACGCCGGATGCTGCACCATCAGGCATCTCGTTTATTTCGAAATTGCAAATAGCATGCCATTGTTTGAAAAAAAGCAAAATCTCCGTTCCAGATAGGCAGAGGAAAGGACGTGAAAGAGACGGAATATTGAAGAGAAATATGGTGGCTCCGTCGAAAAAAAAAAAAAAAACAGGCAGGACGCCCCAAAAAAATAAGACATGCCAGTGTAATTTTGCAAAATGGCCAAAGTGTTTTCTTTTGTTTCAATCATTGTGAATGGAAGAAAAAATTCGTCGCCCTCTGCATATCTACCCAATTCATCGTAGGCATATTGGAATAAAGGATTATCATCTTTTGTCGCTGAATAAATGTGTTGCTCGATCGAATTCAACGAAATAACTGATAAAGTTGCCGGTTGGTTCAATATTGACTTTGAGCAAAGAAAACTAAGGCTGCCACAGTTGGGTCCGAATGGGGTTGAACGTAGAAAAAATAAAGTGATCTTACCTGGCGATCGTTAACGAACCAAGTAAGATTGGCCGCTGGCTTGCTTTTACCCGATGTGCAATTCAGTCTCAGACTTTCGCCAATGGCGTATTTTCTTTGCAATCCCCGTATCGTCGGCCTTTGCACTGGTAACTCTAATGAGATATGAAAAGAAAGAAGATACGTTATATCGAGTAACAATCTGATTTATTGATAAATAAAGCTCCGTTTTAATTGAACGATAAATATTACAGCGAACAATAGACGTTCGAAAACGCAATGATTTATCGCTTGACGTCCTCTGCGGTTTATCATAGGCGCAAATTATTTTTGTTCCCATATCTCTGGCATGAAAGTAAGATAATTAAAAATGTCGAATAAAAAACGAATATTGTGCATATTTTATTACGGAATATAATATAATATAAATTACATATATGCATAGTTTTAATTTACTAGTTGATGCAAGTGTAAGGGAATTTTGTTCTACGTCCCACGAATACATTTATCCATGATTTAGTAGCCCCTGGAATTATCCTAAGCAAAATTTAATACTATATACATCAAACAACAACAAAAAGAAAACAATATAAGAAAATGTAAAATACAAAGAGCAAAATGAGATGAAAAGGAACAACAGCAGTTACAGGACAGTGTAACGGAAGTGTCTAGTGTATTAATTTAATATAATTTAAAGTAACCTATTAAAAAGAAGAGAAAAGACGCGTAACTCGAAATTCAGCACGTCAGAGAAAATGCCCAAATCTTTCGCAGCATTCCCTCCTCGAATATTTTTCTTATCAGATTCCTTCAGCTTGTATAACATTGAAAAACTCTCGGAAGCGATATGACTCTCTTGAAACCCTCTCTATCCACAAATTCGCGGTTGCACGTCAGTGCGGTAATTACAAGAATGTAGTATTCATCGAAATGTACTTGCCTGCACAGGCGAATAATTCTTAATCGATAATACTTATTATATATCGATTAGAATTTCAATATCGCACAATAAACAGCAGATTATTTCGAGGTTTCATTAAATTTCATTAATTTCATCAAAATTAAAAAATGCTACGATATACAATCATGAAAAAGCCATAATATTTTGCCGACCGGTCGCTTTTTTTTTGTTTTTTTGTTTAATTATCGTGTTGTATACGTACCAGCGACGTTCATGGTTGCACAAACGATGGCCGTATGAAAAGAAGGCGCATCAGCCGACACCTCACAGCTGTATTCACCGGTAGCGTTCAGATCCAAATTCACGAGTCTTACTTGCGTCGCATTGCTCTGTTCCTTCTACGAGCGTGTAGAGGAAATATCACAGAACAAATATTATCAGTACAGCGTGAAAGACGCGATAGCAAAGGGGGTTTCGTTCAGATTTTCAAATGGAACCAGCGTACGAAAGATTCAAACTATCGCGAGCCTGACACGACAGCGTTATTTGGGGTGAAATGATTAGGGGTTGGGCAGAAATGAGCGTTTAGAAAACAGCGCTACGTTTCGGAAATTTTGAAAAACAGTAAATCTAGATTGCAACAAAAAAAACTGGTATCGACACGAGATTCAACGAACGATGAGCTCCCCGAGCAAATTTCGAAGAGGGTTTATCTAGAAAATTCAGTGTGTCATTGCGGAAGAACGAAGGTACGTTAAACATTACGTGAACGACGAAGGAAAAGCATTTCGAGTAACGTTTTGATTTCTAGATCATGTTTAGCCAACGATCGATAAATCGATCAAAGAAACAGATCTTTGATGGAACTACTTTATTATCAACAACCCCAAGAAAATCGGTAACCTAATCCATGGAAGATTGGAACGTAGAAGGGATTGCTACGTATCGGGTTTTCCATTAAGTTGGGGAATTTTTTCCGTTTGATTCTGGGAGGCGATACAGAAAAAAAAATGTCTCATTCGATTATAAACGCAAAACATAGTGAACAAAGGTTCAAACGATGAAAATTCACGGACAAAACGTACGTTATAGCGAAAGTAGTCCATTGCTTTGTGGTTAATGAGGAAACAAAACGATTTCGAAGGCACGCACTGCCATAGTCGTCTAGTTGCATCCCTAGACTAATACTGTTTTTCTGACTTGTGCTTTTTTCGGGAATTTCTCTCTGTGCCACACACTATAATCCGAAACTGGCGGTTTTTATAATATCTGAATATTCGGAGGCCCACAATGGGTAAATGCGATTATGGCAAGGAAGTAGGAAGCTAAACAAAAACAGAAACTGATAGGCAATGGTCGGAAATTCGCTCGGTTCGGTTGGCCAAACTGGCATTGAAGCTCGTAATTTCAGCTTTTGTTACAGCTAGAACTGCCAATGAGAGCTTTTGAAAAATCATTTCGGGGATTCTCGAAATAATGAGGTTTGCCGAAGTTTCTTCATTTCCATCGACTCGAAGCGATCGGTGGTCAATTGTGTAATTAATGATTGCTCGAGGAATTGATGAAGCGAAACAGCAATTAGTTTATCGCGCGCAGCCAGCATAACTCTAATATGTAGTTGATTAATTGATGAAATACAGCCCGGGGTGTACGTGCTGTCTTTGAGGAAAAAAAAAACTTACGTTAACCTGAAGATTGCCAATGTGAAAAGTTTTCACCGGTGGATTCTCGTTGGGAGTATAACGATAAAATTCTCTTCTCTCCTTGTACCATTTGACTGCGTAAAGCGCTGCTCCTTCCAAGTCATACCAGCAGTTTAATACCGCCGAGCCGCCATTTTCAACGGCTGTAGGTACTTGCATGCGCACCTCGCGCAAACCCGAGCAAATACCTAAAATAAACGATAAAAAAGTCCATGTAATATCATTCAATCCTCAGCGATAAAACAGAAAATAATTAATCGCACCGCTATGCGGATTGAATCAATTTTGTAAAGGACTCGAGGGGTATCTAGCTCCGGTTTACCGTCGAAATATTCATGTTCGGCCTTAAAATTACCATAGACATGAAAAGGCGATTTCGACACGAATTTTTTAAAAACTGATTACAAAGTCGTGCTGATATTTCCCTTCGCCTAATTTTTGAGGCATGTAACTGTCAGCAAACGGTCGAATGTTCTTAAAAATTGAAGATACACTCTGCTGTGGAGCAGCAGTCCATTAAGCTACTTTTTATTGGTACAGAGAAAGGCAAAGATTCCTTCGTTTCTCTCTGCTGTCAAGAATTTTTCGCACCCCCGCATAGCGAGCAGCGAACAGATAAAATATAAAGCCAAATCATCGCTTGAAACTGGAGCATTATTTTACCACCAAGGGTCATTTTGCTAGTGAAATTTCACAATTTTTTCAGTCAATATCACTGACACATAAAAACCTGAATCCCCACATTTTCGAGATCGTGCCTCAAATAATAAATCGATAAAGAAAACAAATCACTCGCTCGTTTTGAAAAATTCACTCGGTATATTTCCGAATTCCGGACGCCTCGAATTTTCATAATATTACCACGAAAAATACCGTATTAAAAAAAAATCAATTTCAAATACACTACAGAGAAATACAAAGTCCTGTTTGCTGTTTGCTGGTAAATATAATTCAAAATGTCGAAGAAGCCAAGTGCCAGTGTCTTTAAAAATTTCCTACTGGCCATAAACATCACTTTGATTGATTTTTAATTTTTCTTTCTTTAAGGGACGAATCGCCTCTCGATATTATAGATTTCATGCGTATTTATCGATCAACCAAATGTCCAAAAACATTTGCGATACGTTTCACACGATGTGAAATTTTCCCGAAAACGTTTTCTCTCTCTCGCCTCAAAAAAAAAATGCGATATGAGCTTGGGTTCGCAAGAGGTCTGTACGAATCGTAAAAGTCGTGAGATATCATATAAGAGTGGCATTGTTGAGACAAACCCTTCGAGACTCTGTTCGCGTATATGGCAACGTTGACATAAAATAGATTTTATATATAGTATTTTCTTATAACTATACACCGTCAACATTGCAGCTCAACAAAGATCTATGATTCTACATATATATACATAAACGTACAAGCGTGTATTTTCCTTATTACTTTTCGCGTGAGCCTTGAAGAATTCAAATTTTCATAATATTACCCCGAAAAATACCGTATTAAAAAAAAAATCAATTTCAAATACACTACAGAGAAATACAAAGTCCTGTTTGCTGTTTGCTGGTAAATATAATTCAAAATGTCGAAGAAGCCAAGTGCCAGTGTCTTTAAAAATGTCCTACTGGCCATAAACATCACTTTGATTGATTTTTAATTTTTCTTTCTTTAAGGGACGAATCGCCTCTCGATATTATAGATTTCATACGTATTTATCGATGAACCAAATGCCCTAAAACATTTGCGATACGTTTCACACGATGTGAAATTTTCCCGAAAACGTTTTCTCTCTCTCGCCTCAAAAAAAAAAGCGATATGAGCTTGGGTTCGCAAGAGGTCTGTACGAATCGTAAAAGTCGTGAGATATCATATAAGAGTGGCATTGTTGAGACAAACCCTTCGAGACTCTGTTCACGTATATGGCAACGTTGACATAAAATAGATTTTATATATATAGTATTTTCTTAAATGACTATACACCGTCAACATTGTAGCTCAACGAATAAGATCTATAAACCTACATATATATACATAAACGTACAAGCATGTATTTTCCTTATTACTTTTCGCGCGAGCCTTGAAGAATTTCAGTCCTGCTTTGTCCATTTCTCTCTCTCCCTCCCTGTCTCTTTTTCTTTCTCTATCTCCTTTCGTTTTTTCACCATCATCTCGCGCTTTTTATGAAAGCTCGCTCGCGATAGTACAGTGTCGGCATAGCTCTATCCAAGGATGTATTCCATTCGAATACGAGTCGTATATATTACATGGCCTCTCACTGTGCACATTATTCAGAGCTTTCTCGATTTTCTCTCCAGAGTTCATCTCCTCTCTGTTGCTCTTCCTTGCCTTCTCTCTCTCGCTTTTTTTTCAATATTTCATATAATTATATTCGCGCTCGCAAAAAAAAAGACAAAAAGGTATACTACACGGACATGCGCGAAAGTGAATTTCTACTCCATGTTTCCTCAATCTCGTTCACCGCTCTCTCGGATATGATTTAATTAGAATGAATGGCACGTAGGTAGACGCGAATTGTACTTTTCGCAATTTTTTTTTTTTTTTCCTCGAGCGCGAAAAAAGGAACTCATCACGCATGGAAGTCTTTCGTACGGAAGCTTCCTCGCTGTCCGCACATTTCACTATACGTACATGTACGTAGCCGCAAGACACACTGATTGCGTGTAATGAGATAATCGATTTGCGCATGAAACAACTTTTTTCAATCTCTCTCGTTCGCGTTTTCCTCCTCTTTTCCATTTCCCCGTACATTTCGTTCTGTTTTCGACCAAACGGCGCCCGTGTACAGACTTCTTCATTCTCTCTCTCTCCCTCTCCTATTCTCTATTTTCCTTTACAGCGCTACTGGATAATTGATAACATTTTTATTCAACCCCCTACTCCCAGAGTCACTTTTATCGCACACGTCCCGACGGGTGGACGAGACTCGCGGGCGGACGAGAACGAAGAATAAAATATCGAGGGTGAAAAAGGGTGAAGGAGCGAGAGTATCGTTAATTCGAACCTCGTTACCGAACGGAATTAAGAGCACTCTCAAAATCGAAGCATTACTTCGCTGTATTGACTTAAAAGTGAATCAACGATATTCATGTCGTAAAATATTCTTGTTTAAATTTATAATTATGGTGGTATTCGCATGCAAAAGTATTGGCATCATAAAAACACTGAGAATCGTCTGTTCTGGTCTTGGAAGATAATTTACATTCAAAAAATTATAATTGCGAAAATATTTCGAAAAGGTACACGAGATTTTATCGACGCTCCTTTTTTTTTTACTATGCCACAGTATTCGACGTTAAAGCGATCAGATTTTATGTTTCACTCAAACATATACATACACTTCGGTAATGAACGTTTCGTTGCTCCGATGCAAATAATAATTACACAAAAAGATTTTAGAATTTAATCTCATAAAATAGATATCTCATGACAATGTGGGGAAAGAAAATTCAAGAAAAAATGATGAAATTCCCTCTCAAAAGATACTACGAACAAACAATTGAACGATTAAACCAAATAAAAAACGAGAGTCCAAAAAAATTATCATCATTCATTTGGAACAGGAACATATGACTCGCGGGTGAAAAACGAAAAGACGACAGTGTGTATTTTTTGTCATCGAATCCTTTGAAAAAAAAAAAGTATATGGCCGTTAAAAAGATTCAAGTAGTATACACGTACGAGTACGAGCAATCTTGAACTCGTGATAAAAAATTTCGAAAAATATGTGAGAAACGAGTGGAAAAAAATCGACGGTCGGGGATTGACACAGAGTTGAGGAAGAATAGAGCTCATGTGTCATGTAGAATATGAGGGGATGAAAAAAGGATCGGGAATTGACGGTCGCAGCCGTAGGCGACCAACCATCCGCGACGCAAATTCGCGAGGAGTGGCAAAAGCAGCAACGGCGGAACAAAACAGCAAAACACAGAGAACGAACGGAATAATCCTCGATGGTTTCGAGCACCCAATCACGGATTTCGTATCATATTCACGTTCCGCGGTGTTTCTCTGTGTATACGTTTTCGTATGCGTGAATATGACGTTGACGGGATGCTGTCGCGGCAAAAGGGGAACCAAGAGACGGATCGATCGAATGAAAGCACAAATTTCATCAACTTTAATAACAATTTTGCGCTGATACGGATTATATGGAACAATTTTAGAAAAAATCGTGAGACCGGAATAGACCCTCCATCGCAAAATATATACAGATTTTTTTTATAAAGAATGAAATCACCTTTTCTCTCCGCATAGTACATCATTATTTGCGCAAAGAAATCTCGAGTTACGCCCGTGGCGCATCATGAATATAAAAGCGATTATTTTCATAATTTCTTCACTGGAAAAGCTCGGGATTTCCTTGTTTATTTTAGATTCTCCTTTCTTGAATATTTTATCCACTATTAGTGCAGCTGCAGCAGTGCTATTTATATGCACAAGCGGTTGAAAAATTCATTTGGCTTTTCCCGAAATCACGACTATGACAATAATGTTGAAAAATTTTCAAAAACTGTCGATGGATCATTACTCTCTCAACGACGAGTGTACCAATGAATCAAGTACTTTTGGGAAATTCCAAAGTTATTCGAGATATGCACGTTGCATGGATCATCTCCAAAAAGTATGAAGCCAATTAAGAAAAAAGTGTTTTAACGATAATTGCATCTGGTCCATGCATATGCAGATGTATTTATACCGGTATTAAAATATTCGAGGTGGTGGAACGTGGCTCCGAGGGTGCGATGAGGAATGATGAAGAGCAACGTGATAATTTACGTAAACGAAATTATTCAAGCCTTCGTATCTGTCGATCCAGTGGATAATAAAAGGGCTTGCATTATTCCGAGCCCGACCTGCTCAATCATTAATATATATATCCAAAAGAAGGCTGAAATATATATTTCGCAAACGGTCATAAAATGCAAATTTCGCATGCAGTTGCACAAATACATATTTGTAATCGTGTTGTCCGAGTTAACGAGTCTATACTGCGCTCGTACAATTTTTTTAGTAAACGTGAAAAGATATGAAATTTCATCGATGAAATACCAGTGTGATTATCGATATTACGAGAAAGCAACATGTCCTCTCGTGCCCAAGAAATTAAGAGAAAACGAGCTAATTTGTAAGCTTTGTTTGGCTGCGGATTTTTTTCTTCCCAGTTAATACGTGTTTTAGTTTAACAATATTTTATCCCGATTTATCAACGAGAGTTTGCATATTTATTAAAAGATACACATGTGTATATTGTACGTACATCGAGAAGGTAGTGGGTAAATTTGTGATACAAGAAAGCCCGACATAGCGAGAAGATACGAAAATTCGTCGATGAAATACCAGTGTGATTATCGATATTACGAGAAAGTAACATGTCGTCCTCTCGTGCCCAAGAAATCAAGAGAAAACGAGCTAATTTGTATTTTTTCTTGGCAGCTAATACGTGTTTTAGTTTATCAATATTTCATCCCGATTTATCAACGAGAGTTTACATATTTATTAAAACATATATGTGTGTGTATTGTACGTACATCGAGAAGGTAGTATGTAAATTTGTGGTACAAGAAAGCCCGACATAGCGAGAAGATTAAATCTCGTTGGTTATTTCATTACGTGGCTGAGGGGGATGAAGAAAAAAAGTAGGGGATACGAGGGGGGTGAAAGAAAGACGCGCTCTCAAACCGACGTACATGTCTATATATATATATATATGTCTGTAAATGTGTGCAAAACAAAAAGAGAGAGCGAGAGGGATGAAGAAAAGTCTCCATTACCGTCGCGGCTGGAAACACGATGGTGTTATAGGGCATAAAATGTTTGAAAAGCATGAGCAACGTTATGGATTGCTGTTTTCGCGGATATATCACGTAAATAGATAGGAAAACCATATATATACCGATTTTTATAGGTTTGAATCCTCGGTACGTCTATATGATGGTACATTCGTCCATTTCAGACAGGCTTTATTGCAGCAAAAAAAATCTTATTCTCCTTCGTACTGTTTTGAGATGATATATATAACGAGAATTTTCGATTTTTCGATATGAGCCGAGCAAATTTTTTTTTTTAGCACGTATGCATGCACATTTTACAAAACCGTGTAAAATTTGAGATAAATACATGCAAAATAAATACTGTACGTTTCTATCTGGCTGGCAAAAACGCGATAGCAACGGAACGTTCAGACGCACCGCATGCGACTATGGAATGCTCTATGTACAGGATAAACTTTGATAGATGTAGGTGTATAGTTGACAGGTGAAATCTGTACGTATACTTTCACACACGTGTATATACACACATTATGCAATACATATACGTAGGGAAGTTCAAGAGGACGGGTATAAAAAAGTTTGCCCTTTCGGTAAAGTCGAGAATTTGCAAGGGTTGTACTCGAGACTCGACATCGGAACGAGGGGTGTGACACGAGAAAAAATTTGCGGGAAAAAACATTCGCTGTTCGATATCGTAAAACGTTCCTCGGAAACCTCGCGACTCTTAGAGAGATGAATTTACGACAAAAAGTTTATTAGATACGAAAGCAAACACACACAAACCCTTATAGTCATATTTTTAGCCATAGAATAAGTCATGAGAATTATGAAATAATTTTTAATTTCCAAAGCTTGACAAGCTGAAGTATGAATGTACAATAAATCAACAGGATTCGTGATCGTGGATTGCAAACGTAATGGATTAGTTGGTTGATTATTTACGACGAAGAAAAACTCGTTGTTTCTCGATCGAAATTACGGGACGGTGACGTTGAAGAATAATTACCAGAATTTATTTATTATTCACTCGTATTCCAAATATACCAAATGATAAATTTAAACCGCTCTGTAATCAAATTTGTCGGAATTTTAGAGGGCATTTTAGGTTTTTCGAACGAGCACTAAACCGGAGTATTCTTGGACAGCATTTTGCGGTTCGGACGGCTGATTCCAGGGATAATTCATTCAACATATTGTTAATGGACCAATTTCGTATGATACCTTCTATAAATGTTATTATTTCATTTCATAACTACAATTCGATTTTTGAAATATTATTGAATGCAGCTATAGCACACCACTACTCTTTATCCCAAGATCATCAGTGGAGGGTGCGATATATCGCCACGATATTATATGTATATAAAATTATACGTTTTTATTTTATCTACAGCAATTAAAAATATTCCGCTTCAGTTCCGTTTTTATGCTCGTGTAATTACTCCGGTCATTTTTTTCACGAGTTTTATCGCCAAGTAACTATTGCATCATGCATTTATTGGTTTTTCCACAATTCGAAAAAGCGTTTTTAAAAACATATGTAATTTTTTTTATTAAGATATCTACATGATCCTTTTGCCAGTCTGATTTTTTTGCTAAAATTTGAAGGGAAAAATTCGTTCGTAACATTCAGATCTCGCCAAAGATTTGTGAATGAGACATGTCGATTCTACACGTCAATATCGCAATTTCTCATCCGCAAGAATTTCGGGCATGATTAATAAATTGACCACTGAATGAACTCCAATTTACTCCACAATGGAGTATGCTGTTTAATTCACAAAAATTGACAGGCAAATTATCTCGTGGCCGGTGAGATCGCGACAGTAAATGGAATTGGCCTGAAAAATTCCGTCGTTGCAGATTACGACTCGTCAATCAGTAATAAATGATGTTGTCTTTGAACGATAAATTTTCGTCATTTCGCCAAAGTCAGTTATATACCAAACGCGATGTGTCAAAGTAACGACATTGGCGACACGAACGCAATTATCTATTATAATTTCGTACAAAATAATGTGTTTTATTTCGTGCTTTTATCGACTTATATTACGAAAGCAAGTGACATCGTGTATTCCGGCGTTTTTCCTTCTTACGAAGAATCAAACCGAGCCTTGAATTGATAAATTCATTCAGTTGAATAACAAATGTTATGATCGATAGGGAGGGAACAAACCCGTCATTTACAAACACCATTATCGCCCGACAATCGTCGTACGAATGGAGAAAGATACATTGGACGAGTCGATGACACGCACAAAGTAAGATCAACGTCCCAGTCTGCCTGTCTCTGTTCTCGTAATCGTGGATTCGAGCTCTCTCTCTCTCTCTCTTCCTCTGTCAAACCCCCTGAAAACCCAAGGAAAGCTCCGAAACGAGGCACTACGAGGGGTTTGAACTCTCTCTCTCTCTCTCTCTCTCTCTCTCTCTGTCACGAATAACAAATCTCAACCCCTCAATTAAGCCTCTACTTTGCTCGCTTTTTTGTACCGTCCGGCAATATAAATTATTATTGCGTCTCTCTGGACTCTAGTCACGAATTCCTTAACTTTAAGATCAGAGGGTAAGACAGGAATACGAGAACAAGAGAGGAAAAATGTGGTCGAAAAATGGAAGACGCGCACGCGGCGTTATTAACCGTACACCAGAGTCAAAATGATATCAAAATTGTATGTAAATAATTGGTCATTATGGATAAATTGAAAATAAAATCAACTCTATTGCATATATAGGTTTTATTATATTTCCAATTATCACTGATGAGAAATTTGCCTTTCGTGCATGTTTGACATTTCTCAACCATCCGAAAATCCGTAGTTTTTCCGAGGAAACTAAATTATTGGCACGGACATTTTGGTTTGTACCCCCGACGTTACTTTTGTATATTTACAAAAAACGCATTCTTCCAGCTGTTCCAGCTATTTTTGTCAGAAATCCCACATGAAATAGCTTGATGAATTAAAATTACAAATTTAATTTTTCAATATCCTTTTCGTTCTATTATCGCAGAAAAACATTTCGGTATGTCCAGCAGCGATGTAAAAGGTTTTCAAGCGACCTTTTACATGGCACGTAAATTTATTTATAAACAGATTCCACAGTGGTAACGTGATTTTTTTACGTTAACGGATCAACGCTTCGTCTCTCCGCCGTTTCCTCGCTTCGGAATCGAAAAGAGTAGATCGAAATAAAAATCTCACTGCCCGAATGAGTGATTGAGCGGATTGAAAAAAAAACTTGAAGGCAAAAAAAAGTCGTTCGAATGCATGCAAAGACGAAAAGATGATCGGTTGATGTAAAAATATTGAACTGACCCACGATATGTGCGAGTAAAACGGTGCGGAGTTCCATCGGTGTTTCGCACAATTAACGTCAGTTTGAATCTTCTCCTCTTGGACGTATTTACGTCGTCTTCGTCGATTTTGTACCGTTTTTCTTTCTTCTCTAGCAATAATTCTTCGATGATTATTTTCTCGTGTCACTGTGTTGCTTGCTGAGTCGAATACCGGCGTGGACAATCGACGTATGACAATCCAACGATTACGCTCAAGTCTCGCATGACTCGTTACTCAAACGCTATACTTTTAACGAGAGATAAACACGTCAGCCGAAGCATACGTCGATGCCTTATAAAGTCACGTGTATAATCATTTTTATACACAAATACGAGTACACAGATTTGCACGATGTATGTATCGCACGCGCAGAAGATACGAGGAAAAAGCGATCCGAGTAACAGCTCCGTAGACGAGCTTACGTCCCTTACGTAATGCCTGCACCTCGAGAACTTGGCTCCGTGTGTGGTTGCTCGACGATGGCTCAGCTTGGCTACCCCCGCCTGGCGCGTTCGATGATTCCTCGGGGTCGCTTTCGCGCAGAATCAATTTCATCACGAACTACCCTCTACACGTATATCGATGCTTTTCCATGTGTACGCGTGTGTGTAACGATGCGGGGGATGAAAATAGGGGTGGTCGTGGAATATGCGAGACGGAGACGCGCGCGCGCGCGCGCGCCCGTTTGTCCTCTCTCGCGCGGATGGTCTCGGACGCGCTTGCGCTTCCTTGGTGTACCCGGCTCCGATATGTAGTGCCTCGATATCAAAATAACGTCAAAACTATCCAACCTCCCCCACTACACGATCCTCGCCAGAGAAACGTGAGATAAACCCCCGAACGTGGACTCTCGTTGTTGGGATGCTGTGTATAACCAGAGCAGCGACCAATACGATCCCGCGTACTCCTCGATCCATCTCTTCGTATATGCATAAACACACGTCGACGCTGACAAAACCGCACATACGCATTTATGTGCACCTATGGTCGTTCGTTAAAACGACTCTTTTCCTCTTTTGCCACTTTTTATCGGGATTCCCATTTGTTTTTGTCACTTGGCTGTTATTGAACGATAGCTTCAAAATAATTAGAGATACCCAGGAAAACAATGCGGCGGATCGAAGGATCGGTCATCATATGCCGTTTCAGCGGAAAATAACTGAGGATTTTCGCGCGTTCGAAAAACTGGACTGTGGAACGTCCAATGTTGTTGGTACTTTGACGTTGTAAATGGAGTATGAAATGCGAGGAATGTGAAATATTTTTCAAACATCGATTATGCAATTTGTTTGCTCGCATTCTGGTACATTGAGGTTATCTTCGTTTCTATTTTCATCGCGAGTAACTTGAATAACAGCTCAAGGCCGGAATCGCTATGGCACATTCGTCGTGATAGTATCGAGGGAGTCAAATTCTGCATTTTGTTACTGATATTTCGAGTTTATTTCGAGGATATTTCGAAAATTGGCGAAAACCGGTGGTCCTACTTCAAAAATCTGCCAAAAATCGGAAAATTAAGATATCTGGACAAACCAAACGGCATTTTGAAGCCTCATCAATTGCCAAGAGAATAAGCACAAGTCGGGGTGTCCATCTCGAACGCAAAAAAAATGGCAAACATTTTAGTGAACCAACTCAATCCGGCAGAAAATGACGAAAAATGTTGCCTTTCGAAAATAATTTTTAATGGTGCATGTCGATGTATTTTTTCCAGCTGATTACGAAACACACCGGTATTTCATCGAAAACCCAATATTTCCGTCCGAAAATGCGATAATACGAATTTTATCGATTAATTATTATTTTCTTATTGAAATATTAAGTTTTTGGAAAAAAGTCGGTGGGTTTCGTTATCAGCGGAAAATTTCCGATCGAATAAGCTCCTGAAATATTGAAAATTTGAAAAAAAAAATTTCGACTCATTCTTCGCCACTTTTCCAGAATCGTCGAAAAGTCGATATTTCGAATGATCATAACTTCCTCCCTAATAAAGCTACATAGGTTTTTTGGGGGTGTTTTGAAAAGCCCTCGAGTAGACTTAAACAATGGTGAAAGTTAAATGTCAATAGCTCAATTGCTTCACCCTGAAAATCGGTGTCAAAAATCGGCGAAAAAAACGCAAAGGGGTATGTATGGGAAAATTGGCGAAAATCGAAGGGACAACTTTAAAAATCTGCCAAAAATCGAAAAATCAAGATATCTTGATGAACCAAACGGCATTTTGAAGCCTCATCAATCCCAAAGAGAATAAGCACAAGTCAGAGTATCCATCTCGAACGAAAAAAAAATGGCAAACATTTTAGTGAAACAACTCAATCCGGCAGAAAATGACGAAAAATGTTGCCTTTCGAAAATTATTTTTAATGGTCCATGTCAATGTATGTTTCCCTGCTGATTACGGAACACACCGGTATTTCATTGAAAACCCAATGTTTCCGTCCGAAAATGCGATCATATCGAAAATGCGAATTTTATCGATTAATTATTATTTTCTTATTGAAATATCGAGTTTTCGGAAAACAACTGGAAGGATTCCTTAATCAGCGGGAAGTTTCCGATCGGACAAGCTCCGGAAAGATTGAAAATTGAAAAAAAAATCTCGACTCATTTTTCGCCACTTCTCCAGAAACCTCAAAAACTCAAAATTTCAAAGGCTCGTAACTACCTTTTGCTCTCTGATGCGCGCGTATGTTTTGTTTGAATTATTAAATGCGTATGATACAATTACAAGTGAGCGCGAGCACCCATCCCTGCTATTAATTAAATGTTAGCAAAAGTTGCTAGTTAACGTTAATTCAAGTTCGAGGAGTTTCGGAATGATGATTTTGCTCGTGACGAGCATTCGCACGATCAATAACAAAATAAATATTAAACGAAGTATACCATCTTAAGATAGACGAGCAATTATAGCTTCGAAGCTTCGAAGGGTACCTCAACCCTTGCCACTTTATCTAATCGACTATCTCTTGCATCAACGTGTTAAAAAACCAAAAGTGTCTTTTGTAAAACTAAAACGCACGAGTAACGAAGGTCTCGAGTAATTCATGCCTTTACCAAAGTCAAAATCCGCATAACTTGGGTGCAATCTTGCAAAAATAAAACGTATCTGCACGTGGTCTGATGAAAGTAGGAAATTCGACGTTACGTCACGTTTGTCAATTAAATTTACCATTTTTTGTAATCGCACTTTTTTTTCGTCACAGATTCATTTAGCGAGTGAGATATTTCAGTGATTATTCAACATCCGTCTTCGTTTTAATCGCGCAAAACGTTTCCGAAGTAACAGTTATTTTCCGTTACAGCTGTACAAATTTCGGTTGCAGCATCCTTCGCATTAATCTTCATCTGTACCACTTTTTATTTTTGCTTCGAAGCCGTTTTATTTTACAACAGCCATTCAATTGTGAGCTGCAATCTAGACGTGGAGCATTCAATCTCCCTTATAATGTTTGAGAATGACACGTGTTAGTGCGTCTATCGCAGCTTGAATTAATTGCCTGTACATTGTGCATTGTCTGTGTAGTGATGCACCGAGGACAGAAGAGCGGGATGAGGAGGAGGGCGATGTCGACGGGTACAACCGAGCGTGTCATTCACAACGTTTTGCCGTACCGCAGACCGAGATATAGGAGGCTGACATTATTTCTTTTTTTCAAAAACGCTATCCATACCAGATGCATTTTTTGTTATTGCGAACACATAAAATCGATAAGATATCTTTGGCAGAGAACCGCGGGGCTCGGGAGAGAGACGACGTTTAACGTCATTTTCCAAAGCACTAGAACGACATTTGTAGCGAAAAATATAATACGACGCTGTATTTTTCTTTCACCCGGTGAATATCGGAATGCCAAATTTTTTGGAAGTAAAAACAATTTTTTTTGCGGGGTTTTTTAAGAAAGTACCTGCATTGGAATTGCGAATTGCGAAAAAGTCGTCCAATCGAATTCTATCGGTGCACATCCGCCTCCAGAAACTGAATGTCAAAACTGCTGAAACTCCGAAAAAAACCAAAACTAAAAAAGTCAGAACCAGATTCTGCTTCACTATCGCTCCGAAATTGTCCCCGTTCGACCGACGATAGGAGGAATCGACGGTCTCGGTTTTAATGCAAATGATGTAAAAAAATAAAGTCGTACGTGACGCGGGAGAAAAATCAATTTCGGATAACCTCACGCCTGACTGGAAATCCTCTTGTTTTATCCCTAGCTACACGGAATACTATTATCATAAATGGAAAAGAAGTTTTTCAAATTTCCATTTCGCTGGATTGAAAATTAGCATTCCAAAAAAAATGGAATATCGAAAAAATGCCCGCATGCCAGTGATCTAAAATAATTTTAGACGACTTTGTTTCAAAGTATCGACATATCATTATGGAAACCTTGTCGCATTCGATCGCTATAGCCTTTTATTTCCAGACCATAATTCGACGAGAGTTCTCCACGTGTTATTGCCCTCGCGCTCGGAATCGATATTTTTATTCCATCGGAACTTTTTCATCATTTTCCAAATTGAAATTGAATTTCAAAAGAACGGAGGGGATCGGTGTCGCGGAGTGCTTAATCACGGTGAACAAAGAGTTCGCGATAAGTAACGTTCAACAGAGACGGTAAGAGACTTTCAGCCAATCGACGAGGGAAAATCGATTGCTCGCAGTGTCGGAGATGGTAAGAGAAAAAGAGAGACGGAGAAAGATAGAGAGAGAATAAGAGAAGGAATAAGATAATAAGAGGCAGAATATGAGATAAATGACTGTTGCAGCTGGTGCTCATTCTGTGTACATTATGTCACGAAGAAAATTTGATTGGCTTCGGTTTCTCATGTTCTCTCTCATTTGAGATGTATTAAATATCTCATCTGTACTGGACCTGGCCCATGGAAATGATACACGTATTTCTTGTCGTGTCTTAAACCCTTCATGGGTTTATTATCATTTTGATCGTTTGCAAAATTCGAGAACCGTGATGTCTCCAAAAATAACCCCTCTGATGAAATTACTATTCAATGTCCAATTGGCTTTTAGACATGTAAATTAACTAATTTCATCGGACGAATATCATTGAGAATAATTGACAAATATCTTTTTTTACTTTAACGAATTTCGTATTATCGACGTTAACCGAAAAAGAAAGACGGATGCTGTATCTCGACTTTGAGAGATGAAATGAATTTGGAGCGATACCTTGTAAAACTTTATTTCGAAGCTTTTTCACGTAAAAAAGCTTTCATCCCCCTGTACTTCCTTCGAGTCTCTCTCTCTCTCTCTCGATACATTGCCGCCCACTTTTACTCTATACACTCTTGCCACAAACGTTGACTTTTTCGAACTATGTTGTTTATATATATGGCGAGACAAAAAGGAAGTAAACAGATTTGTTTTCCAGTATTCTGGTGATTCGCTATGATTTTTAGCAACTTCTCATTGCTGGCACGTATGTTTAACTTTCCGTAATTTTTTTGTCGGGATGCAGACCAGGGCTTGTTATTTATTGCAAAAAAAAATGTTGAAAGTTGCATTGATCGGCAAATAGTCACCACAGTCATTTTTTCGTTATCGCCACGTACTACAGAGCAGCTCGGGCACATCAAATTTTCTGGGCGATATTTTTATATCATTCTTTGACATATTTTTCGAAACTTCGTTAAAGTACTTTTGCAGTCAACGAACTGTCATGAAAATTAGTATAATTGGATTTGTAAGGTTGCTGATTACGAATGTACCATCAGATGTCCCACATTGAAAATTGTGGATCCGATACGAGGTGATGAAATTCGAGAATTGTGGAATTTTTTATTTATTTTATTGAATATTTTATTGAATTCATCATGTTTGATTTTGTTGTATTTAAACGAATTTTTAGCTTTTATGACGTGTACAACGACGTCTGCTTGTCGGACCGCTCTATCCGCAGAGGGTTGACAAATTTAGTGCGAAAGAAAAGTCGGAAAATGTTTTAGAAAATCGATCTGATCCTCGTCAACGTCGCTGAAAAAGGATTGTTTAATATTTAAGATTTTATATATTTAATATAACAACATTATGTATATAATTTAATATACGTGATTGCGTTTTGAGTCATCCAAGCAAATATAAACATTTTTCAAAACTTTTTAACCCAAACTTTGTTTAAGAACAGCATACTTGAATTATTAAAGATACTACATTCAATGTACGTTTTTTTAAATTCCATTTGCACTATTCTGCAATGCATTTTTCATTGTCGTCGGAAACCCACGATTATTGAGAGTATTACAAAAACGATAAGAGATAAAACAACGACTATTTAACGCTACACCAGCCACGAAGACACTGCATATTTTTTCTAGAATTTTATAATTAAAAAAAAATCATTTAACGATTCTTCTGAACTTTCCGAGAGTTTCAACCACCAAAGTCTCGAAATATACAAGAAAAATTCTGTTTGTCGACATATTTACGAGTTGACTGTGTCATTTATGTTACCGCGAGAATATGCAAAACCATTTGAGAAAATCACAAAAGAGTTTGGAAAAAATGAGACACTCGGCTGTATTGTTTGTTACTAAAGGTTGAGAATGGTTTTTGTGTGAAATTGAGATAAAATAGGAAGTACCTGAAATTATAAAAAAGTTCTTTGTATACGCAACGCTGTGGATGTAGAGAAAAGCTAAAATAAAATGAGTAAAAATCGTCACGAGAAATATCTTTGCTAAGAGTAAACTAATATTATTAATTTTAATATACGATTGAAAAAAGAAAAGATTATTTTTCGAGAAAGGTGAAAATTCGTGGATTCGTTTTAATAAGATGAACCGAATGGAGTGGAGTTCGCATTCTGTAATTACGTTGATCAATATTTAATACAGTCTTTTAGCGAGTTAATTAAAATAGTTCAACAAATGAACAAATGTATGAACTAGTGCGATTGAATTACCCGTTTATTTCTATTTCATCGGTAACCCTTAATCGAGTTGTCTGCTCTACACGGAAATTACATTATCGACGTGAGGGGTTGAAAACCCTTGGATATAATTCTACAACGAGCTTTCACAACTTGCCGCTCTCATACAATAGTGGCGCTTGAAGCATTCGTTCTCGTAAATTATAAAAAAAGAACCCACTATTTGAAAAAACAAAAATTTCCAGGATTCTTTTTTTTTCATCAAATTTCAAAGTGGCTATAAAAATTTTCGAAAGCCGAGCAATTCATTTACGACACAACTGTGGCAATGCGATGGAAGAAATGGTACATCCGAATTTCAACTTTTTCTCCGAGCCCTTATCAAAAGTATTTCACAAAGAAATCATCGAAAAAAAATGGAGAAACGTTTGCTCTACATTTCTATTTACTTTATTTCTGAAATATGTATCTCACAGGAAATGTTTCGTGTTGGAAAACAGTCTAAACTTGCTTTTTTCATTCATCTCGGTCTCGGAATCTTTTATAATAACAAATATATTCCGTCTAACAACAAATTTTTTAAAAATAACGTTCTATAAAATTAGAGATGAACGGAAAACAAGGTAAAAGTAAAGTTTACATTTTCTTTGCAACTAAGAACATTTTATAACAGCATGAAATATATTCCAGAAGCGGAAAAAACGGTTGAAAATTTTTTCTACAACGATTCGGAGAAGAAATCGCCGTGTCTTATCTTAGTTTTTTAATTTTCAAAATTTTTTATCGTTATAATCATCGCAACAGAATTTAGAATTAAAACTGCTACATCATTATAGCGATATCAACATATTTTGTAATATGATTCTTATACAAATAAAATAACGATATATGATGATTTCATTCTAATGATAGGTGAATTTCAATTCTCTTTTTTTTTTTTGAGACTTCGTATTTCCTCGTTAAAAGCGACGAAAATAAATCCACCGCTTTTTGATCGCCGGATATACCGCCATCGAATCTCGGAGCACCAACACACGTGGGTCTTCGCTGTCATATTCAAAAGGACGGACATACACCGAGGAAGTGTGACAAGTAAACACATTTAACTGCATTAAAAAATGGTGCCTCGTCGATTGTATAAGCAACCTTCCATATCCATATGAAAAACTCACATACACACGACAGTTTTGTACAAACACAGTGTCGCGTATCCAACAAAAAGATGCTTGGACGCGTGCGCGGGTTTCGGCAACGATCAGCTGGCAGCTGGAACCGAGGGTAGTGTGCGGAGCTTTTTCAGTGGCGCCGCGTAACTCCGTCGGCGTATGCGTCGGATCTCGAATTTTCAAGAACATTAAACGCCTCATTAGAGACGGAGTTGTTCGGTCACCGAAGGAAATTTATACGGAAGACACATTCGGTCTTGGCAAGAAAGCAAAAAAAGAACGCCCGAGACTCGGATAATTTAAAAAAATAAGCAGAATTCAGTGAATTCATTCGAGGAGGGTGAATAACGATCGTAGGGGTTGAAAGACGGAGAGAGAGGGAGAGAGTGTGCGTGTTCGTGTGTGGGATGCAACGAGGCATAGACGGCACAGCAGGAACCTCGTCCTCACGGCCTAAATCTTGTTTTATTTATTCGGTTTTTACTGAAATTCTCGTCTCATCGTCAAAGTGTTATTGTTAATAAAAAAAGATAGAATATTCCTTCAAGCGTGATCCCAGTGCTGCGAGAACAAAAAACGTTATACTCTCACTGCTAAATCATCCCCTGTGAGGTATCGATAAACGATGAGGAGAGGCTTGGGAAGATCGGCGTCAAGGCCTTCCTCGTCAGCGTCTTTCGTCCTCGGGTCCGGAAGCTCGTCGACGACCACGAGGGGAAGGACGAACGAGGACGAGAGTGAGGAAACCAAGACCCGGAGGGCACGGGAATCGGAGGCGTCCAACGTCGTCTCCACCGGTCGCTGATTTTCATACAGAAATTCTTTAAAATCCTTTCAAGTCACTCGACGCGGAAATCTGGATATCTTTCAATTTTCGCACTCTGTTATCGTCGCTCGTTTTCCTACAGCATTTTTTGTTTACTCGCCTGCATACACACGGGGCTGTTGGAAAAAAAATCGGATCAGTGTTTCCCGCGATTGTGAATTAAACAAAAAAAAGAAGATTGAGAGAAAAATGTTTGCATTTTATAATTATTTTAATTTGGGAAGTGCTTCAATCGCTACAACAGCGATCAACGGGAAAAGTCTCGACTCGGAGTCGACTTAGAGTGCAATTGGACGAAAGAAGATTGGGAGGAAATTATGCCCTGAAGAATCGTTCCTCTCACGAACGATCAACGGAAAATTGTCATTATTGAAAAGTCATATTTATACGACTTGTGAACGTAAATAAAACGTTCTTGAATTGTCGATTCTGTTTGATAACTTTGACAAGGAAAATTAGGCGAATTACAAAAGAAATCATTGAGGAAAACAGAATGATGGCGCTTTGCTCGGCCGTAAAGATTTTTGTTCTTATAAACTTATTTTGCGTGTGCACGATGTGTCCGGGATGCTGGGCACGTGCTTACAACGTTCAACACCAATCGTCGTCGTTGTCACCGGGGATGAGTGACAACCCAATGCACGGCCCGAGTATGGACGATCAGGATTTACCTAGAGATCTTCGTCAACCCTATCCCGGTAAAAGTTTCGGTCCAATGGGGCCGATAGGCCGCCAATTTCCCGAAGAAGTTGCACTGCGAAATCTCGCTAATGGAAATACCGAAAGTCGTGAAATAAACGACCCTCATGGACCGTCCAAACCGCTCAGAGAGTATCAGGTTTTCCACGTGGAATTTCATCGCGTTGAAACGCCATTCGTCATCGGAATATGGATATTTTTCGCTAGCATCGCTAAAATCGGTGGGTCAAAGAAATATTCGTCACTCTCGAAAGCGACCTCTCGATCATTTTAATTATCGAACCAATACATCTCGTTTGTGCCTCGTCCGAAAAAAACCTACCCCAATATTTCCCAGGCGAATCCAAGTTTCCGCGCAAATTTATCATAAAAATCGAAAAACCGTTCATTCTTCAGCGTCCTTGTGACGTGTTTGCAAAGTATTATCGTTGAGAGCGAAAACCAGTCAGCGCAAAGTTTACG
Source organism: Heteropelma amictum (assembly GCA_959613375.1). Classification (NCBI taxonomy): domain Eukaryota; kingdom Metazoa; phylum Arthropoda; class Insecta; order Hymenoptera; family Ichneumonidae; genus Heteropelma; species Heteropelma amictum. The sequence goes on from OY390724.1 coordinate 6,488,231, forward strand.
TAACGAAACCCTTTTCCAACACTGAAAGCAGCCGCTTATGGGGTAGTCTTGGGGTCAGTTTTATGAGACTTAAAGTACGATATCACATCAGACATCCATATGCAATAGAATAGATAGATGCAAATAGATGCAAATAGAATTTACGTTAATCGAAGACCATCATACATTACGTATTTTCAAAAGAAAATTAATTTCGATAGTTAATTTACCTTCGAAAAAAACTTTACCTTATTGAAAAAAGTTTCAAACGACGTAAAACCGATTTTTTAAACATAGCTCTCAGCTTAAAGCTAAAAGAGTCTTGGAGAACGCAGTTAGCAGAGTTTGCTCCGAGTGCGTTTTATAAATCACCTTATCAAAATTCAAAGAAAACTCAGAGAAAAATCTTGTAGACTTACTCTGCTGTCCCCCAAACAAAAAAACTAACTTTTCAACAATCGTTTTACATCCCCGTTTTTGCAATTTGTCGACAAGAGTTTCAACATTCGCGAAAGTGGCAATTCGCTCGCACTGCAGTCTACAAAATCTTCAAAACAGTCTAAAGAATGTTTTATCGCGTGACATATCAATTTCAACGGTCGGTAAATACACATGGCCGTTGTAGCCGAGTAAACCATAATTATTCCATACTTTCACAGCAGATTTGTGTGTTCACGTGGCGATCAAAGTTTGCCATTTGTATTTTCGTAACTTGTTTCAGGGTTCCACATGGCACCGCGTCTGAGCAAAATGTTTCCCGAATCTTGTCTGCTGATCGTCGTTGGGGTTGTTATCGGAGTTTTGCTGTTTCAAGCCAGCGAAGTCCACGTATCACCGCTCACACCTGATACATTCTTCCTATACATGCTTCCACCAATAATACTGGACGCTGGCTACTTCATGCCAAATCGATTATTTTTCGATCATCTTGGAACGATTCTCTTGTTTGCGGTCGTCGGCACTATATTTAACACTCTGTCCATAGGTAAGTACGAGACAAGAACAGGCTTGTTTGTACAACGAGACCCTCGGCAATCTTCCCTAATCGCTTCGCGATTACGAGAGTACCTTTTACGACGAAAAAAGGCACGAATCAACTCTCTTTTATTAGCACGATGGCTCAACTACGTGTGCTGGTAAAACAAAATGTCGTCCTTGTGCCATTACTCATGGTGCTGGACATACCTTCGGTATGAATTCGCATAATTCTTTGGAAATTTCTCAAAGAATGGAATATATTTTTGAAACATTGGAAATACCGTTCACGTTGCGTTAGAATTTTGCTAAAAATCTGAGTCGTCACTGCTCGGAGCCGCGATATAATTTGAGGGGGCCGTGACCGAACGGAGAATCGGATGTTATAAATAGATTCGGAACGCACGGCGATGGAAAATCTTGTTGAAGCTTTTTCGAATTTCCATCTTTCCGTGGGTGCTTATTTACGCGATTACGAGAGTACCTTTTACGACGAATAAAGGCACGAATCAACTCTCTTTTATTAGCACGATGGCTCAACTACGTGTGCTGGTAAAACAAAATGTCATCCTTGTGCCATTACTCATCGTGCTGGACATACCTTCGGTATAAATTCTTATAATTCTTTGGAAATTTCTCAAAGAATGGAATATATTTTTGAAACATTGAAAATACCGTTCGCGTTGCGTTAGAATTTTGCTAAAAATCTGAGTCGTCACTGCTCGGAGCCGCGATATAATTTGAGGGGGCCGTGACCGAACGGAGAATCGGACGTTATAAATAGATTCGGAACGCGCGGCGATGGAAAATCTTGTTGAAGCTTTTTCGAATTTCCATCTTTCCGTGGGTGCGCTTATTTACGTCACAGACTTTCGAGATTGGCCCACGGGAGCTGTTAACGAAAGATTTCGGAGGATGAAGAATAGGAAATTCGATCGTTAAGGGCTGGAACCTCATTCGCGCGTACATTAAAGAATTTTCAGATCGTTAAACACATTGATGGAACACTCTCAGTTCGTACATGTACGGATTCTTTCGAATAAACTGAAAGAGACGTTTTATATACCTCATACTATAAATAGAATTACCGTCTGCGTAAATAAACAAATGAGCACCACAATTTACGAGTCTAGGGGTGAATATAAATACGCTTGAAAAATCTTCTACTTAAAAAATGGCTGAATTCAGATTTTTTTTTTGTGGGAAACAAAATTTGTTCAAACGGGCACGTGTTTGAACAAAATGAGATGAATATATCGCGAGCTTTGAAAAAATTTTCATATTTATTTGATCGACCTCTCGTGACAGGTGCATCCCTCTGGCTTTTGGCCAAAAGTGGACTTTTCGGTTTTCCGGAAGACACGGCTTCACCACTTCTCGATATGTTCCTCTTCTCGGCACTGATAAGCGCGGTAGATCCAGTCGCGGTGTTGGCTGTCTTTGAGGAAATTCACGTGAATGAGATTCTCTACATCGTTGTATTCGGCGAGAGCCTCTTGAACGATGCTGTTACCGTCGTGAGTACATTTAACACGGAAATACTCGTGATACCGAAATAAGAGCTGACGGAGAATAACTGCAAATTTACGAGAGCGTTTGATCATAATTTTCAGTGCAGGTGCTGGAGTAAACAATTTTACTGTTTATTCCATAGAAGCATTGATTTACATACAAATATGATATTATAGATCGTTCATGAAGCTGTATTTTCTCACTTTGTAGAACCGAAGCGAGTATTTAATCAAACGTAATACATTTTTAAAAATCTGTATACGACAAAATTATTTAAAGTAAAAAAGTTCCATAGGGAGATTTTAAAATTTTTAATTAGGTATATCAAAAATTGCGTGGGACGTAAATTTCGAACAGAGACTCGCCAAAACTTACTCAACTTTGACTCGAGTGAAAATTTAAAAAATTCTAGGTATGATCTTTTTTTAACTTGAATAATTCTGAAGAGTCCATTTTTCGAAAAAGTTTTGGTACTTTTTGATTAAAGATTCGTTTCTGTTCTGTAAAGCTTCATGGACTCGTCGATGCATAACTTGAGAGACTTTTATGCGACACCTTTTTGTAGGCAGACTACGTAAATTTATTTATATCACGTCGTCTACGTCTCTGTTCTTGGAGTTTTTGTGGAGTAAATAATATCTGAGACACTTGAGAATTCGATAGTAGGGGTCGTAATTTTTTGTATAATTATTTGACTTTGTAGATTAATTTTTGAATTTACAACAATCGATGCGGCATTCGAGGCTCTCTATTTCTCGTGTTAGCCTTTAGAGCAAATAATTAACGCTGAATTTGTGTTTTTTTCGCAAAATAATTAACTCGAGGTAAAACCATATCGGTCGTACCTCTCGGCTGAACGAAACGCTGCGAGCGACAGTTCTGCTCGAAATACCAGAGTATTTGACAGATTTTGCTCCCTCGATCAGTCTTTGAAGTATCTATAATTGATGCTGGAAGACAATACGATGCAATCTTTGCAAAAAATGATTCACAGGTGCTGTACCACATGTTCGAGACCTACAGCGAGATGGGTCCACTCAGAATAACGTACACGGAAATTTTATCGGGTCTCGCTTCGTTTTTCGTCGTGGCGATCGGTGGTACGATAATCGGCGTTTTTTGGGGTTTCGCAACGGGATTCGTGACGAGGTTCACCAACGAGGTTCGCGTTATAGAGCCGATCTTTATATTCGTCATGGCGTATCTGGCTTATCTCAACGCCGAAATATTCCACATGTCTGGGATACTCGCGTAAGTATTTTCGTGCTATATTTATTCATAAAAAAATCGGTAAACAACGCGCGCGTGTTTGCGATATTCTACGAGGCTAAAACGTGATCGATAAAGCCGTCGTCGATGTATAGACGCGATTCGGTATCAACACTCTCAAGCTCCACAGCCACTCGAGTACAGTAACAGTAACGATACTCGGCCATCTTAAACGCCAATTTGAAAAAAGACGAAGAAATTTAGACACTGAATTATCATTCAAAAAATTCGATAAAAATCGATAAAAACATAACGATCGTAGTAAATCCATCGCGACTAATGATTCATCGGGTTTAATGCGAATCTGGTCGGAAGTTCTCCCGAGAGGTCTCCAGTCGACTTTTCTCGTTTTGCAGAATAACATTCTGCGGGATTACGATGAAGAATTACGTCGAGGCCAATATTTCTCACAAGTCTCACACGACTGTAAAGTACACCATGAAAATGTTGTCGAGCAGTTCGGAAACGATTATATTCATGTTCCTTGGGGTGGCGACAGTGAATAATCACCACGTCTGGAATACGTGGTTCGTTCTCATGACGATAGTCTGTTGTTCCGTCTATCGAATAGTCGGTGAGTGCCAACTTTATTTAAAGTCGGGCAGTAGGAAAATCCGACGTAAAATCGACGAGACAAAACTCGTCCTAAACTGTACTGTTTTTTTTTTCGGCTTCCCTATGATGATTATTAAAATACAATATCATTTACAGTAGCCTTTAATATTTATCGAACAGAATCATTCAGCTGGCAGTAATGCCTCTCGAAATAGAATTGACCCGAAGTCAAGATTGGTCGAATCGATGACCGATTGACCTTATAACCATATAGCGTGACCGTATAGTGACCATATAGTGTGAATTATAAATTAATCGCATAAAAACGATGTTTATTTCGTACGATTGTTGACATCGACAGGCGTAATGGTTCTCACGGCTGTCGCAAATCGTTTCCGTCTTCATAAGCTCGACAAAGTGGAAAAATTCGTAATGTCGTACGGCGGACTACGAGGGGCTGTTGCATTCGCGTTGGTCCTGCTTATCGATCCGAAACATGTGCCGTTACAACCGATGTTCGTCACGACGACCATAGCCGTTATATACTTCACCGTGTTTATTCAGGTGATACGACATTTTCGCTCAACCCCGTCTGGATTACGATCTATTTTTTGTATTCAAAGATAAAAACGGTTCGGGTCTTAATTTACGTTTTAGCGTATCGATCTTGCGCGGTTATTGACGTAACGTACAAGCACGAAGCGCGATAGAGGTTCGAGATATCTTTCAATATTTTTCATCAATTATTCCGCGCTGTAAAGGTAAATGCACTCGGATGCGATAAAAGCTCGACAGATTCACTGGATTTTTTTCACGTTTTGGTAAAAATAGAAATAATCAAGTCCAACGATGTGAGGAAATCTTGAGGATGCGAGGAATTGTAGTCTCGATAAAACTGAAAGAAAATAAGAATTTAGCACACTGAACAGTTGGATGGAATTCTGAAAATATCGATGGTTTCGAATGACAGCAATTAAAAATTATTTTCTTGATACGCTGGAATTTCTTCGACATCCGGATTAATAGAAATCATAGAAAAATTAGAAACTACTTATGCAGCCTTTGAGCAATGCTACAAAAATCGGAAAAAATCGATAGTCGTTGCACTGAACATAAAACGACTATTCTTTGAAGGGTATTTGTGTAATTACTTGAAGATTATCAGAGATGATCAGAATCGCGTCAAAAAGTGTCATCAAACATATCCTGTTTTTTTTTTTCAGGGAATCACGATCAAACCTCTGGTAAAGATACTGAATGTTAAAAGAGCCGAAAAGAGAAAACCAACGATGAACGAAAGAATTCACGAACGAGTAAGAAATATTATTAATTCGTTTGCTTTTTCTACGCCAGTCTGCGCTTCCAGCCCGATGTTATTTTTCAAAACTCGAATGACAGTGCAACACGTATTTTTTTCGCAATTTCGTTCGGTTAAATTGAAAATCGGCGTGTTTTCTTCGTCGGTAAAATCAGGAAGCAAAGAAAATCACGTCTCTCTCAATTTTTAATTCTTCTCGACAGATAATGGATCACATTATGTCCGGGATTGAGGACATCCTCGGAAAACACGGAAACTATCACGTCAGGGATAAGTAAGCTATCGGATCATCGCAAAATTGTCGAAATGATCTTTTATGATGGAAACACGATAACTCGAACCTCGTTTTTCACGACGTAGTTGCGAAAAATTGTACGAAATTTTTGCCTGATTCAGATTCAAGAGATTCGACAATAAATTCATCCGCCCTTATCTCGTGAGAAATCATTGCGGCGCCGAGCCAAAAATTCTCGAAACGTACTCGAAGCTCGCCATGAAGGACGCGCTCGATTACATAAGAAGGAACGCTTCAACGATCGGTAACATCAGCGGTACGGAGAGCATGTCCGCCATCTTTCGTAATTACAGCAATACGGGGCAATTCAATTCCAGGTAACAACAAAAAAATTGACATTACAATTAATAGATTACGAATAAACGTAGATAAATTTTCAATCGTACGATCGAAAAGTGAACGAAAAAATGTTCAAGTCCAAGTTGTAGTCAATTAGAGCCCGGTTGGAACATCGACCTTCAAGAATTGGAGTATTATCCCTCGAGGAAGGACCTTACGGACGCCAAAATTCATCATCTCCTTGCGGAGGAACTGTGCAAGCCTTATAAGCGGGTAAGCATGCGGAAGGTTGAAAAGAAATGTAGCTGTTCCGACGGAACTCGACGATTTGTTTGTTTTTTTCGTCCATTATTCTTTCGACAATTTTTATTTTTCTTGAAAACCAAAAAATGAAAAAAAACTTGATAAAATACGGAGACAGACGCTCTAGAGTCTGACTATCGTGGATCTAAACGTATTTGGCCAGACTTATGCATTGCAGCATCGTCGGCTGAGCTACAGTCGCCATGCAGTCAACGATCGTGATCTATCGACGCAAGTCAACTATAAAATGCACATGAACATTAGACGAATGATGGGAGAGCACAAACATCGTCATAAACGCAGCAAGAAACTTCTCAAGGTGAACTTTATGAGCGATGAAATGAACGATATAATTTAACAGCTTTTTCACGTCACCTGCATCGAAACTGCCATCTTCAATGTCTGTTCAGCCACAACGAACCGTCTAATTTCAAGCTGACGCGATTTTTTCGTCCCTGAGGCTGGAACCCTTGAGGAGTATATTTTTTTCGCAAGCCTCGAAACATTCGTGTCGTTCGAATTTCTCGGTCAAAAATTGTCTCATTTCAATCGGCTACAAACTTAAAATTCCCAGCGTCGACGCGACCGATGTCAAAATTGAAGTGCACGGATTGTGCCAAGATAATGAGGGACATGATTTATTTTCACGAAATCTGTGAAAACAGTCACGATTGTCGTGCAGTTTTCGTTATACATTTTTTAATTTTTTATTTTAGGACGGTAGCAAACAAAATCACGTGAGCTTTCCGGAACTGCAGCAACAGAATGGATCGACGAAACTATTTTCCCAAGGTTCGTAAACGTCGCTGGCACGTGCTGGGAGCAGAATCAGAAATATAACTTCAATGTAACATACGCATGATTTCTTAGATTACATGAATGGCGTTCTCTATGAGACCGAAAACGACGACGACAACTCGAAGCCATCCAGCAAGGAGGATTGGGACTCGGCGATCACTTTCACCGCTCGGGCTTCCGGTAAAGATCTTTTTTATTTCGGGAGAAAATTGGACCTCGAACTTTTTTGAGAGGCAATGAAAATTGTGGACCGAAATATGATTTCGTTTTTTGTTCCGAAGAATCCAATCCGTACGGCGAGGGTTCGCACACGGATAACGGAAACGACGGTGATGACTACGACGATGACGGAGAGAGCGACGGAGACGGTACGCGAAAGCAACGCGGAGAGGAAGGTAATTTCCTGATGCCAGACGATACATTGATTGAATCACGAAATTAAACCGACCATCAGTTGATTCCGTAATCCAAAAAATGATGAAAATCCAAGTATATTCGTGTAACGTCATCGAATTTATGAAACTCTCGCAAACGTCGTAGAATTCGAACATTTTGCCATATTTATTCTAATAATTTCCTGATGCCAGACGATACATTGATTGAATCACGAAAATAAATGGACCATCAGTTGATTCTGTAATCCAAAAATTGATGAAAATCCAAGTATATTCGTGTAACGTCATCAAATTGACGAAACTCTCGCAAACGTCGTAGAATTCAAACATTTTGCCATATTTATTCTAGTAATTTCCTGATGCTAGACGATACATTGATTGAATCACGAAAATAAACCGACCATCAGTTGATTCTATAATCCAAAAATTGATGAAAATCCAAGTATATTCGTGTAACGTCATCGAATTTATGAAACTCTCGGAAACGTCGTAGAATTCGAACATTTTGCCATATTTATTCTAATAATTTCCTGATGCCAGACGATACATTGATTGAATCACGAAACTAAACCGACCATCAGTTGATTCCGTAATCCAAAAATTGATGAAAATCCAAGTATATTCGTGTAACGTCATCAAATTTATGAAACTCTCGCAAACGTCGTAGAATTCGAACATTTTGCCATATTTATTCTGGTAATTTCCTGACGCGGGACGATACATTGATTGAATCACGAAAATAAACCGACCATCAGTTGATTCTGTAATCCAAAAATTGATGAAAATCCAAGTATATTCGTGTAACGTCATCGAATTTATGAAACTCTCGCAAACGTCGTAGAATTCGAACATTTTGCCATATTTATTCTAATAATTTCCTGATGCCAGACGATACATTGATTGAATCACGAAATTAAACCGACCATCAGTTGATTCTGTAATCCAAAAAATGATGAAAATCCAAGTATATTCGTGTAACGTCATCGTATTGACGAAACTCTCGCAAACGTCATAGAATTCAAACATTTTGCCATATTTATTCTGGTAATTTCCTGACGCGGGACGATACATTGATTGAATCACGAAAATAAACCGACCATCAGTTGATTCTGTAATCCAAAAATTGATGAAAATCCAAGTATATTCGTGTAACGTCATCGAATTTATGAAACTCTCGCAAACGTCGTAGAATTCGAACATTTTGCCATATTTATTCTAATAATTTCCTGATGCCAGACGATACATTGATTAAATCACGAAATTAAACCGACCATCAGTTGATTCTGTAATCCAAAGATGGATCGTGTAACGTCATCAAATTGACGAAATTCTCGCAAACGCCGTAGAATTCAAACATTTTGCCATATTTATTCTAATAATTTCCTGATGCCAGACGATACATGGATTGAATCACGAAATTAAACCGACCATCAGTTGATTCTGTAATCCAAAGATGGATCGTGTAACGTCATCAAATTGACGAAATTCTCGCAAACGCCGTAGAATTCCAACATTTAGCGATATTTATTCCAGAAAGCGACCGCTTCAGGGTGACTACCCCGACGGCGACGGAAACGGTTTTGCCATGGAAACGCGAGGATGATTACGACACAGCAAGACCCGTGAAACAAAACGAATTCCCCGCATGGTGCTCCAACAAAGAGTACCTCGCGTACAGCTCGCCATCGGCGACTTTTTTGGGTGGAATCGAGCAGCCGAAATTTCAGTCGGTCATCGGTCTCTTCCGCAGGGAGAGCATAGCCACGCCGGAAATACCGGATACGCTCGAAGATCCGGATGAGAGCGACGAGTACACAGCCATGAGGCCGGACAGTATGGTCTCACCAGCCAGGAAATTAGGTAGACCGCCTTAGGACTGATGTACTAGGTAGACCGTCATTAGTTTTAGTTTGGACGTTCGATGTCTGGACAAAAATGTTTTACGCACCTACGTTTCCGACGTCGTGTACCTTACGTTTTATACTCGTTAGAAATCTTGAAAAAAAAGAGAAAAAAATATCTCAAGGTCACGTGTAGAATCTTGAAAGTCGATCAAAGTTATCCATCGAGGTGTATCGATACGAATCTATCGTGCGTCAAGTCATTTTTGTCATTGGGATACAAAATTGAGCGAACGAACGTTTGGCGAAGTTAATGGCGTCGGTTGGCAATTTTTTCATTCGCCAGAAAGCCCCGGTCGTTCGAGACGACGTGGCTCGATGATGGAACTCGGTTCGATGACGATTCGTTCGGAGCCAAAGGAACAAACGAACAAAAACGGTTCGCACTCGTTACCCGAGTGTTGGAACAGCCAGAGGTTACGTCTTCAAACGAATTTCTCGGGTACAGCTAAAGTAGCGAGTCTCTCGGCGGCTCTCATAACGTCCTCCTCGGAGTCGTCCGAGGATTACGAAGAGGATTGACTGTGAAACGAAAAGACGGCGACTTGGCGCGAGCGTCGTCGTCGTCGTCGTGATTCTCGTGTGCGAGAACGTGGAAGTGACCTTCGCTCGATCATTACGGGCCTATGCCGGCGTCCCAGCGCACCGGTCTGATATAATTACGATATTTTTACAAGGTATACGAGAGTTCGGTTTCCGATGTCCACGTCGCCAGGCAGATGCGGCAAAACTACGACGGAACTTTACTTTTCTTCAAAGTCAAGGATGTTCCGGAGGCGCAGTCCCAACCTGCGGAATGTGAATTTCGAGTACGTCTATTTTGGATAGCAACGATTTCGGCCTCTTTTATTCTTTTCCGGTGTGAAATAAATTCATTCGTACGAGACATGCTAAAAAAAAATTAATTTCTCGAAAGCTTAAGAGTTTTTTGACGATTCTTTCGTCGGTTTGATCCCGTTGATTTTTTTAACGACCGTGTGGACAAAGGCGTTTGTTCAAAAGTTCTTCCTAACATCCGGAAACTCTTGTACACGCGGGTATAAAATTCACCAAAGAAAAGGGACGAAAACGATAAATGATATTTTTCCGATCTTTGAACCGTCGCCAAGTTTCGAAAGATCGACTTGCATTTCCGTTTTGTTGCGATTGTACCTTCGGAACATTCCGAATCAGATGGAGAAACGGACTGGAATTGTCGTATCTGGTTGCAAAATGAAAGTCCGAAACGCACCGGCGTTCCCCGATTTTACAAAACATTTCCAATTACGATATTTTGAGTAACGACTCGAAAACTTACTTGGAACACCCACTGACCATATTTTTTTATGTGCAAAATTGAAAATCGCATATCCGCACCTTTTTATCTCGTCTTGTTGTACGTACAATGTAGCTCCTCGAACGATAAATGACTCTTTAATCTTTGAAAACCTCAACTTGCTCACCATTTCATCGTACAGAATGTTTCCGCTGTAAATATTCTTAGGTATGTCATAAGTGACGTTTGAATCTTTATTTTTCTTAACGCCCCGAAGATACCACTGATTGCGGAATGCCAGCGATAGTCTGTCTCGCCAACAACAAATGTGGAACGTGGTAAAATAGAACACAACGTGTTTTAAATGTCAATATACAAATATGTAGTATCAACGCAGCGCTAAAAGTGCAGCCATGTTCCGACCTATTATTCTGTACATACATCTAGAGCACAGCCCAAACACACACGTTCCTGGCGAATGCGACGTCGGGGAAAGAAAATTACGCTTATAATTTATCATCCCGATAGAAATCCATGAGAATCCCGGTACAATGTGTGAATATTTAATAAATATGGTTGCTTTAGAAATTCGGTTAAAACCTCTCTAGCGAAGCTACGAGCCCTGATTGGCTGCCTCAATGCAGGTTCCTATCTCGTTGGTTCGAATGTCACGTTCCATCTTGGTAACGTCACAATTTATCTCGATCATGATCGAGATTTTTGCTGCTGTACATTGTAAATAGATAGAAAAAAATTTAACCAAAAATAAAACACTGAGAGAAGGAATAACCAATATCGAAACTCGCGAGTCGTGAGGATTTGTAAATTAACGGTGACGTTGGATGAATAATTCGGATAAGCGGAGAGAAATGTTTTTTTTTTTCATTTATCAGCTACTCTCCATTTGATGATCATTCATGTAGGTGAATATATGCTTTATTGTGAATAAAGCTGTATAGATAAATGAATAAAAAAAGTACCACAGGTCGTTGGACAAAACTTGGATAAATATCCAACTGTCACACGTGGGAAATTCCTACCACCGAAGGGATATTGACAACGCTTGTGACTACGACGATTAGAACAATTGCTGAATATAAATACGCATTTATCTCGACGATGTTTTGACGGACGTTTGTAGAATAATTTCACAAAGGGACGAAACGTTCGGGTGGGGAAAACATTGAATAAAAACTTGTGCAACAGCGGAAGATCGAGTAATGCAAATATAAAATATAAGATAAAAAGAAACAAGCAGACTCGTGGTAATCGATATGTCGTAAGGAAGAAATAAACGAGCCCCGAGGCCGCTGTGACGCGGGTGCCTTTCTTCGAGTTAGTATCATTATAGGTAAAAGAAAATTTAGGCAATTTCAATTTATTGAAAGAAAACATCAATAAAAGAGGGAAAAGTGTGATGGAAAATGTATCACAGCGTTCATCAGTTTTAGAGACAAGTTTGATCTATAGATTGGTATGTCTATAAATGAAAGTAATTTTAGGCAGCTGAATTTAATGTTCCGATGATTCGTATGGCTCTTTCTTGACTCAAACGAGCCCACACAGTTTGGCGAGTGAATCGCTCAAATGGAGCGAATGTAAAGGGAATTACAATAAAGAAAACTCGTTATCTTTGCGCGTTCATCTCATTCGGAATTTCTAACGGGGATAATAACGAGATTTCATCACTTTCGTCTCAAGCAGGATAATCGAGCCAGAGCGGTCAGACGGAGGCGAAATTCTCAAATGTAACAATAAAAATGTAGCGAAAGAGGAGAGACAAAACATTGAACGGTTGAATAACGAGACTAGACCACACGCGCTAGAGTAGAAATTGTACGCTGTTGATTTGTTAAATAAATGTTTATTTCATACTACAACGACATGTTCTATACTCGATTTCGGCGGTTCATTTTCCTCGGGATATTTTTCCGTTGTACAGCGTTGAAAATGATCAGGAAACCTCATAATTATTGGACATGCGAGTAGTTGAATGTGTAATCCCAGCCGAGGACTCGCAGTGGAGATAATAAAGGGAGAAAAGTCTAAAAGTGCAGTGCAATAAACAAATGATTCAATAAAAAAAATTCAATTATTACCATCATTTCATCGACACCTCAATCGACAATTTTACAACGCAGATGAAATTAGATTCAAAGAAAACTCTTTTTCGCGAAATAAAAAGGCTTGTGAAACGCTGAAAGTGTTTGAACAATAATTAGATAATTTGGTATTTTCTCATTTTTCTTATCTTATTTTCCTTGCTGCTAACGACGATGTCCCGGTGGACATTTTTACCGACCGAGTTGCAGAAAATTATATCGTATACTATTGTTTTTATTATTAACCCCTTTTCCGGGTTTTACGACCCTCCCTATTTTACGCTACCGTTTTTCCTTTTTGCTTCCTACATCTGTATTTTTCGTTTTTTTTTGTTTTCCTGTCATCCCCCTCCTATTGCGCAACCTCGCGTCCACGCAGCAGTCTCGCTCCCCACTAGTGCAACGCATTTACACGAGGGCACGAGGAAACTGCGGAAAACCCGCGCCGATACGGTCGGCAATTTTGACAGAGCCGGTGGTTACGCACAGGAATCACCAGGCTCCGGAAAAATGACCTCGTGCTCGGTGATCCGATGCACCAACCGTCGCACGACGAAATGGTCACTGATACAAATGTACCGTCAGCGTCTATGGCAATTTACACTTGAAGACACCCGTCGAAGATGTACCTATCGCGGTGTCGGTTAATTATATTCCACTATACATTATCCAAGTGCTCTTAAGGGCTCTTAGTTGCCATCCACTCGTCTCTGCAAATGCTTCCAACACTTCATTTTCTTACGCTTTACCATACAAATTCGATCCCGTTGAAGCATCTGCAGCGCTAAAACTGGATCGTGCCCTGGAGCAATAAATTGATTAAACTATTTTCCGGAAGGTTTATGCAAAAATTGTCGGTTTGGCATATCGTGCTATTGGCGTTACGTTTCGTCAATTTTCATTACACGAGTAAACATATCGCTTTGAATAATAAATTCTGATTGCCCGTCTAGCTGCAAACACGATATACAAACTTCGCGTGTCATACAAGGTTTTATGAAAATTTACTCGCAGTTGCATCTTTAAGTAAGTGCATGCGAAGACTGGGGCTTCTGTGAAAAAATACCTGTCGGAATTATAATCTTTTTTACTTCTATTAGCGAATCAACTGTACCAAATTAAAAAAAAATTAAAAAGAATCAAATTAATCCCTACCTCAAATTCTATCTCATCTTTAAATTACAATTTTAAATATTGTAAAATAAAAACGCGATTTTATTTTGCAAAGTGCGCGTTAAGAAAGATTACAATATCAGTTCCCTCCAACCTGATCGACATGATCATTTAAACGGTAGACCGTTTACCTACACGTTGATGAAAAAACGTGTAGATTCAAATTGACACAAAGTGTGCTTCATGATTTAAAAAATCGTCTTCTTGGAGGGTTAATAAAATCTAAAACGCACAAGTTTTGCCCCGGAACGAATTTCAACGATGTCTGCAAATTTTTAATTGGAAAGTTTGTTAAAAGTTTAAAAAAAACGTACGACATGGGTAAGTTCTTTTTTGACACATCGATATTTGGCATAGAATAAAAATAAACGAATCGCGACATGCACGACCAAGTTAAATAATTTTTCATCGCAAATAGGTTGAATCGAGTAATTATAATTCATCCAATGAAAATACCACGGCGATTCTCTACGAATCTATCGAGATTAGATGCGGATCATCAGTCTGTGTAATCGTGTAGCTCGCAGCCTCCGTTATCCTTCACCGACCGTGAGAAATCTTTTTATCTCGAAACTCTATGCCTTTGTCTTCAAACGAAATGTCGCACATTGTCTTCAAATCCATCGCGCAAAAATTGAAGCTTCGACAAGTGTTAATGCAATTTTATTTTAATCAAAGTACCGAAATTTCGAGCTTTACATAATCTTTGAATAGTCGAACCTACGAACTTTGCACTGACGATAGATTTTTAAACGTAATATGCTCTCCAAGGTAGATTTATTAGAAAAATTTAAAAAAGACAATTTCCTCATATTATTTAGTTGGGAAAATCGATTCCTAATGCGCCGGCTCCAAAATGGTGTACAGCAAGATCCTTTCAGTAGGATTTTTCTGAAGAGGAAATCCAACTATCGGTACGGGGGTGAACGAAAATATCGATTTTTTCCGTCACCCTACTATTATATACATGCACTTTGTAGATCTAGCCGTAAAATTCAAGAAAAGGCTCGTCCCGCTTTCTCTCAAATTTTCTGAAAATGTTACGTGTCCAACTTTTGATTATTGCCTGAAAAAAATCTCGTTTCCGACGCATCGGCAATTTTTTTACCCTTTTCGCCGACATTTTCGACCCCATACTGTTACTTCTCATATATCTTGCATATATTTGGATATATTATTCATAATATAATATAGATTATTTAAAATATTCATAAACGTATATATATACTGTATAATCGAAAAGTCCACAATCTTAACGTCGATTAATTGTAGATTTTCAACATACTTTGCGCTCTATTAATCACCGCTTTTATTACATCTGTATATGTTTGCATCACGAAATTTAACGTGTTCAGCGATGTAAAAAATAAAAAGGAATATAGCTCAACATGCCGGTTGTAGCAGGATACACACGGGCACGCGTAATTTTCATACAGCGTGTCTCCCTATGAACACCTGTGCAGGTAGATGGGTTGCCCCCTCCAATGTACGCCAACTTCCTGAGCCTTAACTCGCGACTCTGTTTTGTAGTAACAAACCTGCACGGCGGACCGTTCAACAGTCGTCGACGTTTCTCTCAATGAAAACTAACGCGGATCTTCCCTCGAATTTTTCAAAAGTGTTAAAAAAAAATTCGATACGTTCTTTTTACGATAAAAAAAACGGTGTGTGATTCGATAATTCGATTTTTCGACGCATATATGGATATAAAGTTTTTATTTTAGAGTGTGACAAAATCGGAAACTCCTTTGTTTGTTTTTCGAGTTCCGAAACTACTTATTCTTTCGCGGTTATTATGCTGTAGAAAAAATGTTGGATTATTTTCTTCGTGCAAAAGTTTTTGTGATCGTGGACGATGCGTTACTGGGATAAATGTTAAAAAAGTATTCAGATCTATTCACACTGTTCACCGGGTATTTATTGGCTTTTTATGTAACGCAATCCTTGTCACGTTTAATGGACATTCGGACGAGGAATTTTCGTGGTATGTTTTCAAAAAATTCCAATAGAATTAAAGGAATCATAGGAGTACAAAAATGGAGCATCATTGATGGAAGGTACGATACTCAATTTTTCTGTTACGAGTTTGAGTGGTGCGAAATTCAAGTAATATGCGTTAAAAATTGGCCACGTGAGTGACCAAGTGGGTTTTTTTTATTTTTCATCATTATTGATCATTTTGATAGCTCCGATTTCGATTTTTCAGAATAAATTTTCCCTGAGTAAATAACGTAGACATTCTTGGATGAATGGATTTTTGGAAAAATTAATTTTTTTGAAAATATCCATGTCTTTTCGAATACATGAATGAATTTATTCAATACGAAAAGAAAAGCAGTTCTCCAAATGTTTACTAATGTTGTTTTCACTGTCCGGATTATCAATAAGATTTCGACGCTGTTACCATCTATAATCAATGCGCTTGGTACTTTCTACATAACGTATTTTAATACGATTTTTATACCATCTCCATAGGTGCTCGAAATTCGCATTTTATATCGGCCAAATATCCTTTGAAATTTGTTAATTTTTTCATCAAAAATAAGCTTTCCTGAAAATAATCAGTTAAACTGAATTTAATTTTTTTCCGAATCAACAGTATAACAAGTCAGTCAGCGGCTGTAATGAGAATTCTGAAATGAACTGATAATTTGTACATTTAACAGTTTACTCCATTATTGCAGTTTCGTTTTTTACTCAAATAATTATGGTTTTGTAATTTTGCATAATGTTTATGTACGGAAAAAAATTCCCCCTAATATGGAAATATATTGTTGAAGATCCAGTAATGTTCTGTTTGATGAATACAGAATAACGGAAAAGTGATATAAATGCATTCGGTACTGTAAAAAACGTATCTACATAAAAAGATCGTCATTATAGCTCTTCTTGTATGAAAACTTTACGCCCGATAGCTTTAATACCGTGCCTACTACAGCCGATTAAAATTTAGCTCCGGTATCATCGTGTTTTCCACCCACGTATGTGTACATCATTAAAGGGATTTTCAAAATAATTATACCCAACATTTCATTTTAATAATCATCTCGAACACCCTTCATCCCTTGTATAAGAAGAAGACTTCCGGTTGAGATAAATTTCCTTACCCGTATATTATATATTCACTTTTGTTTGAATATGTTTAGCTTTCAATAATGATCTTTAAAATTGAAAAAACAAATGCCAATATATCGGCAAATTCTGTACAGAAAAATATCATTGTACGCCGACTGCTTTCGTTCCGCTTTCTACATTAAACATTAAAGTACCGACTCTATAGGTACATTCAATAACAGTGAGTACCGTATATTAATAAATATGTTCGAGAAACTCGTTAAATATATGTTTTTTTTTAATTCCGAACGAAAAATTACTGGAAAACAGCTTCCCAGAGATAAAATAAAGGATCTAACATTCACGTTGATTAATAGAGTGCAAAACGTGCAGTTTTTCACAAGTTTCACAATTCGTACGTCAGCAGTATCTAATTATTAAATATACTTGATCAATTGACTTACCAACTGCAGTGGAATAATAAATATATTTCAGAGACACAATTTTTTGTGATAATGCTATGTTTGTAATAACAGAGTTTCTCTGCATGCTTTCTAGTCGCATGACATACGCGCATTACTTATATGCTCGAGGTCTTTCTTATATTCCTTATGGCTGCAGCAGAGCTGACGTTGCTTTGTATCGAGGAGGCATGGATTTTTTTTACAGACGCTTCATAACGAGATTGAAGTTTGAATTTTCACAGAAACTCTGCTCCTTTTGAGCATCAGTTCATTAAAATTGTTTGACAAGGAGAAATGGCATTCTCTTCGTGCATTGAGGAAGAAAGTGGTGGATGTTGTCTGGCAATAATAACCGTATCAGGATGCAGTGCATTAACATTTTTTTCAAAATTACACAAATTCGAGTATCATATTTGTAGTGGTTTCTTTTGAATGACTTTCCCTGTCGGCAATAACTTTTTAAAATATAAAAGATCCATCATTAGTAACGAAATCAATCTAATTATAAAATTGCTCGTTAAAGTGCGTTTTTTTTTCGAAAAAAAAAAACATTTGCGCTGTAAATCCAAACGAACGATTAACAGACTGTGAATTTTCTTACTTTATGCAGCTTATCAGCTGAATTTCAAACTTAATTATACTCACAAAACTAAATTAACGCTCCGTGAGCCTTACTAACTATCGAAAATTAATGAACTCACGAAATCCGGCTATGGGCTTGTTCGAATTTTTTTTAATCGATCCCTGTTTAATTGTTCGTGACTGAGATGTCCGCAGGTCGGTTTCGAAATTATTGTACTCGACGTAATAACCTTTTTATGAGTGAGGTAATAATTTAGAAAATTTTAGAAATTGAGCAGAAAAGACGATGACATTGAACGAAACTTACTTATCGAGTCCTCGATTTCTTACGTGCATTGATGAAAAATAATTTTCGCAGATGTTTTGGGCAATGCTTAAAACGATCGATGGAGATCTTGGGCTAACATGGTTGACACTATTCTGAAGCTTCTACCTCTTTTCTGTTGGCTCATACATCAGAACGCAGGACAACGTGAGTTTTACAAAAATTAGTAATACGAAGCGTGCTCACAATCGAAAAAGTTTTTCGAAAGACAGCAATGTGTATATCGAACTCCAGAATTTTTCCCATTCCTGAAAACTTTTCTGAAATTGAGACTTTCACGTGATTACATCTTTTTTCGTGAAGATCAATGTTAACATTCACTGCTGTTCAAAATTCTAAACACCATTGATGGCATTCCGATCAGGGGCTTCTTCGACCCTCGAAAAACGTTGTCAAACGTCTTTGGAGTGTTCCAAATTCACCAATTTTCGTCAAAAACAAAAAAAGTGCTGCAACCACATCGAGATTCATAAAATCCTACTCCTCATACCGTATGCACTTTGTATGTTAAATCAACTCACTTCCGGTCCAAGTCCCTTAACTTTGCAAAGCAACGAAGCCTGAACTATCGAATTTCGAGTGCTCAGTGATTCCAAATGACGCTTCACGGACAACGGACACGCGATACTCAAACATGAGTCTTAATCCTGAACTATCCAACGTTTCTTCGATGATAATTACGCAACAACAAGAAAAATCGTATTTTCCAACCCGTTGGTTGATAATCTTCGAAAAAAATTCCAAATTCTGGCAGAGTATCTTGACATCGTCCGAATTCGATCGAGGACTTTGGGCTGCTTATATTCCGGGAAAGTATGTTGATGAAAAAAAAAAAGTATGTGTAACACGAAAGCGCTGGACAGTAACCAGTCGATGCTATAGGCTCGCCTTGGCCGGAACTTCGCTCCACGGAAGCGCGCATATTTCTTCCCCCTCTGCGTATCAGTATACATACTATACTGTATGTACATAAACTATGTAAACTCCATCTTGAATGCGTTTTCGAGGATTGTCCATTGTCCTAACGTCATCGGATAATAAAAGTTTTTGCAAAGTGATTCAGCTGTTGAAAAGTTTGCGAAAATCGTACGAACATTCCGTTTATTCGTCTTCCAGCCAGGACACTATAATACAATTATAATTTATCGTGGTTCTCCCCATTTTTAATTACGAAATATACAATTTTCACTGGCTTTAACCACAGCTTCGTGATTTAAAGTTTATCAGACACCCGGACAAAAGTTTTTTTCTTGTAGCGAGGATCAGACGCATCAGGAAAGACACGAGTCTGTCAAACGTTGAGAATTATGAGTAGCGAACTGTTTGAAAAACACCGTACTATGGGTGTTTAATTTTTTATTAATTTTTTAATAGTTTAATTTTTCTATGCTATACCGTACGAATTCGATGCTGCTCGTAACACCGAATTTTCGGTATTGTATGACGAAACGAAAAAGCATGTTGACGATTTTTTTGTATAAAGGCGGTTGAAAATGAAATAGCCGAAAATACAGGATGTAAAGCAGAACGGATGTCGCGGTTCAGTCGCGTCAACCGAGGTGGCGCTTTCTCATCACTTGCCGGCGCGAACCCGCAGTCTCTATACAAGCATTTTCTAATTACAGGACGAACCGTCGATCTTTGAGAGTGTACGCGAATATATGTAGATCCTTCCAAACGAATCATTCCCACGATTTTACCGTCAGATCTCTTTTGTGTATACAAGAGAGCGAAGCCCTACCTCTCAAAAATGAAAAGACCGGTTTGCGCGTATGGAAATTGAAACCACAAAGAAGTTGGCAAATACGAACCGCACTTTTGTGCGCGGATAGTCGGAGACCTCGTGGTCGGTAAACTGCGACGGCTAAGCCTCGTCCTCCGGACAAGCCCGAGCTCGCGTAGCCATTCTAGATGGAAATAAATCTGAATAGATTCTCCGGATCTATTCAGATTTATTAATAAAAATGATTATTTAATAAATCTCGTCAAAAACTTTTCGATATTTCGTTAACCAAAATCAAAGTGCTTGGTACCTTTAATATGACTACATATAAGTACTCGAAATTCACTCTATTTCGATTGCATCGACTGTCGCTCCGGAGGATCCTTAAAATCGATATAAAATTTAATTTAAAAAAAGGTCAAGTCAGTTAATTAGTTTTGTTCGTTGCAACGAATAAAAGTATTCCAATAAAAAATTCGCAATTACATTAATGAACCGCTCCAATTTTGGACATTATTGAAATACTTTTTTTGTCATGTCCCGACAGTTATTCGGGACGGACGATGTTTCTTAGAAAATGGTGCAACCGCGTCGCATCTCTTTGTCAGCGAAGATCTCAAAGTCGGCGATACGGTCGGCATTCTCGGTGTGCTTGGGGATCCCGGAACAAACGGAGACATCGAATTGCGACTTCAAGAGCACGATAGCCCCGTAACAATTCCTCCTCATACCAAAAACTTGATTTTATCGAGACCTTTGGACAAGGAAGGAATTGACGGACCTGCCAGTGTTCTCGTCAACGTTATTTGCGAGAGAAAACACACATTGGATCCGGTATGAATCAAGAGAAATGATACACGGAATATTCGTAAAGACATTTCGAAAAAAAATGTGTGACTTTGATTAGGATAGAGAATAATTGAAAATCTTTTTTTTTTGTATTCTTTTTCAGGGTTTCGTGATTCCAGTAAATATACGAGTGATAGACGCCAATGACAATGCACCCCAGTTCATCAACGCCCCCTATGTTCTTAATATTTCCGAGGTGAGTTGCGTGTACTTACTGCATACGGTTCTAATTTTTTTTTTCGCTATTTATGGTAAAAACATGTCAGTTTCTGACCAATTCTCGTGGAACGTGTAAACCATCGATATATACTCGAAATTCGAATTTTATTTCAGTCTTGTTGGGATTGTACCTTCGGAACACCCTTATTTCGGTTTGTAAAAAAATCGTAACTTTATTCATTTTGTTAGGTAACCGTTGTTGGTACAAGAGTTCTGCAAGGAGTCAGAGCAGTGGATGCTGATCAACCTGGTGCTTATTCGACGGTTCAATACTCAGTTTTGCCAGGACCTCACTCGGTAAATAGTCAACCCTTTTATTCCTCGATCAGTTTCGTTTTTAGTGTGTGTTAAACATCGATGTGTAACGAAAAAGTGTCCATGGCAGTAATTAACGGTTGTTGGATTGCTCAAAAAATATTTCAACAATTATCATGATGACGCATAAATCAGTTTATCCAAATATTAAAAAATTGAAAACGCCATGTGCAAAAATGTGTGTTTTCAGGATTACTTCGTTTTCGTGAATGCTCTGGAAGGCACTCTTGTTCTTAGGAAACCTTTGGATTACGAAATTCTCAGCAATTTTTCAGTCAGCATTCGCGCTCAAGTAAGACACAATTATTCAATGATTTTCTTTGTCGTAATTGCTTCGTTTTTTGTTTTATATGCGGGTAATTACGTTAATCTAATCATTGCCATTCAGGATCAGGGTAATCCACCGCAATCCTCAGTAACTACCCTTTTTGTGAACGTCGTCGATGCGGATGACCAGAATCCTGCTTTTCTAAATGACCAGTATAAAATCACGATTCTGGATGAAACGGAAGCGGTGAGTTTAACGATTCGAAAAAAATATTGATTGTGTATTATATTTCTGATATATAAACGATTTTGGGGCAACGACAGTCTCGTGAGAAAAAAGAATCTGCATGTCATCAAACTGCACGGAAAAAACTGTAATTCTCGTATTTGACAACGGCGCCAAAGGTCAAAATTCGTCAAACTATACAACGTAACGATAATTAATATTTTTTAATTGACCAGGAAGCAATAAAATCACTGATAACAAAACAATGGTTGGAAAAGGAGTCAGAGATTGTAGTTTTTACTTTTGGCGGTTTCAAGCACATTAGTTATTGTCAATTGCGATAAATTTGACAAGATTGTTGATGCTGGCATCATTATTACTTATTACAACATTACTAATGATGGCAATCGCCGGAATTTGGGAAAAACGATAAAACGATTTTATACAATATGTACTTGCCGTAAATATGGGCCTATGATTTAATTTACAGAATTCGGTGCTAACGATAAATCCAGCTCCGATACGGGCAGTGGATCAAGACGTTGGTATCAACGCTCCTGTCAGATATACTATTCAAGGCGGAGTTTTACCCTTTTTGAGCTTGGATCCAGAAACAGCGGAAGTTATCTTAACAAGGACATTACTGGACCACGAACTAGCCACCCCTGCAACTGTCGTTCTCAAAGTAAGTTCGACGATGTTTCCAAATTACGCTTTATATTGAAATGACTCAATAATAATTATTGATTTGCTGAGAGTCTAAAGAGCTGCAGAGACAGAAACGTCGTTTGATATATACAATTTATCCTTGTCTATAAACAGCTGACATAAATAGTTTCAGTTTCATTGATGAACAAATGTACTATTTTTCTCAGTGGAAGTGAAAATTTCAGATTGAGGATTTAATTGATAAATTTCGATGCGTTTTCGATATAAGATAAATTTCATGATAACCATATTTATATCCATGTTTATCATTAAAGGCAACGCAAATCGACAATCCAGACCGATACGCACTTGCGACGCTCATAGTGTCCAGAGAAGGTACCCTGGACACTATTATTGGATCTACTAGTGGTAATTGATATTTCCACTATTCTGTAACATAATTATTCGTTGGGAGCATAGCGAACGATCGATGTAGGACGGTTCAATATCGAGACACCTTTTTCTAATATTTTTTAAAAAGAATTTGGAAGAAGCGAATTGAGGTTTACCAAAACCTACAGAATTCCTGTAATTTAACCGATCATCATCGATTTAGAACTATGCAAAGCTGACAGGAAAGATTTTTTTGTCTAAGACCTGCTTTTTGTGGTGAATTATGCGTTGAACAAAAATTTCATTATATTTCGAGCCATTTTTTGTATTATAATTGAGCCTCTACACTCGGCCAACAATAAAATGTTGTTATAACATTTAGCAGGTAGTCGATTGCCGGTACAATTCGTATTGAAGGATTACGAAGCGAATGTACCAGAGAACACGCCACCTGGTAGCGTAATTCTCACTACAGGCGTCAATAAAATCGATTCGGTAAGCAAAATATTTTATCACGTGGACCTTAAATTCGTGCGTGATGTTATTTACGTTAACAAAAAAAATATCAGAATTTAAGGTTTTGGCTGGTCGGGGCCAATGAAGATTTGGAACGATTTTCTATTACAAATTCTGGTGAATTAATCTTGAAAGGGAGCCTTGATTATGAGAGGAGAATTCAGCATAGCTTTCTGGTCCATGTAACCGATGGCAAGCATGTAAGTCCAAACCTCGCCAAATTTTTTCTACTAGTCCTACAGATTTATTTTTTTTTGCACTGTTTTTCAGACGTTTGCAATCATTTTTTCATTATTTTCTATACCCAGAATCATACAGCCCGAGTAAATATTTCGGTCGAAGACGTGAACGAATGGGAGCCGCGATTTCGTCATCCACGATACGAATTTCACGCTCGAACTTTGCGAGAGGGTTCAATTGTCGGTGAGGAATATTATTATTCCATTTTTCTGTTCATTGGAATTGAAAGTTTCGAAAAAAGACTTGTTTTTCATGGTATACCAAAAATGGCTTGCTCGCAATCCAAGAAATACCAATCTAAAAAATTATATTAAAATGAAGAGATCCACAACTATGGGTTTCCCATTGAAATCAATAAACATGGGAAAAATATTTTTTATCTTTAAATTCTTTAAAAATCAGTTTTGAATTTATTAGCAATTGTCTTCAATTTTCCGTACTCAAAAAGTCTGACCCATATTGAGTAAGTATTTGGTGGATATTATTCTGAATGTCAGTGTTGCAATACAGAGGTCCATCGAGAGCTACTTTCGATCAGCAATAAATTAATAGAAATAATTCAACAGTATTTCAATACAATAACATTTTTCCGCATAACAATATCGAAATCGGGATGGTTCAAGCTCTAGCATCGATAATCTCTTGAACGGTTACCTTTGTCGATTAAAGAGAAGGAACCTTTTTTGCAAAGGATAAAATTTCCAATAAAAATATGCTGTTGAACTTTTTTCAAGCTCAGCTCATAGCGGCTCATAAAATTGCAAAGAAAAACGCCTTAACGCTAATATGAAGTTTGAACGTGTTTGAATGGGTATTTCTTAAGGATTCTTAACCAACTTTTCAGTATATCAAGAAAAATATTGTCTTTTTTTTTACAAACCGTATAATACAACGCAAACTTCAGTTGTGATGTGCTGAGAACCATATATTCTGCACGGGACGATAATTTTATTCGATTTTTCTGAAACGCAGGTAGATTAGAAGCTGCCGATGGTGACCGCGGTGATAGAGTGACATTGTCGTTGAGAGGACCCGATGCTAGGTATATTTTCGAAAAATCCTCATTCGCAATTGATACTGATTGATCCCTACGATTATTATAAAAGCAAAATTGCTAAAATCGCTAAACTGGATATTTCGTATGATACTAAAAAATTTCCGAATTTCATCCCTATATTCGATCTTGAACTCGACACCCTCGATGGAGGAGTGTTCTTAAAAAATAAAAATCCCCTTAAATAAAAATTTTACTAATCAATTACCTTGGTACAGAAAGGACAGTCTGATGTAAACAAAATTTATGTGTCTCGTAAGGTCCTTCGAGATACACAATAATGGTGAATTGATTCTTCGTTCCGGTGGTCCCTTCAATGGCAGTCTAGCTCGATTGGTTGCCATTGCATCAGATTCCGGGACGCCACCACGGTGATGTTATTTTTGATACTTCATTGCCTGTAGTTTCAAAAATAAGGAAACTTTTGATTAATCATCCAAAGAAAATTGCTACATTGCTCATCTTCAGAATTTCAAAGAGGATTAATATCCAGAAACAGAATTCGTTATTCGCGAAATATGTACCGAGTACAGAATTAAGAGATCAATGTGCAAAAAATTCACGATACTTTGAAGTAAACATTTATCACGTGCAAACGTCCCATCTACTAACAATAACCGTATGTTCGGCTTTTGAAGAATTTACATTCAGAATTATTTTTTTCCTGTAATATTTAGCACTGATAAGTGCATTAATATTAAAAAGAAATTAAATTAGGCCTACTTGGACGTTGATAAGATTTAAAAAATAGCTAATTTGTAGCTGGTATAACTTTCGTGTTAGTTGTCGATATAATTATTTGGTACATTTTTAGTATTTTCCTGGTAATTTTTTGATGGACATTAATCGACCTTACTTTACAACTTTTAAAAAAATTAAAGCAAAATACGATAGATAAAATGGACCCAAATTGACTTTTAATATTGTAAGGATTTTTTAATCTTTGGTAATTAAGGAACGAAACAATTACATGTGGAACGGGTGCGAATTTCATATTCTTACTCGCGATCTTCAATCGTCTGCAAAAATGTTAAACCTCACATGTATTTTTTCTGCAGTACCAGCATGATACCTGTGATCGTGCACATGCCAAAAACAGGATCCCTGCCGATAGCGGCCCGCGCAGCTCCAGCATGGCTCGGAAGCAGTGTCCTGCTCGTCGCTATTTTTGGAGCTGTTCTGGGTCTTCTTGGAGTCGTCATATTATTCCTTATTCTCTACATTTATAAGCAGTATGTGAGGCAGCAGATAATTAAACAATTATATTCTTATCATATGTTTGGCTGGAAAACAATTTTTTCCATAAATTCCAGTTTCACTCCGAAAATCTCCGAAAAATATCAATATCGATTATAACAAAAAATGTTGATCAAGTTTTAAAAAAAATTAAATGCAAGAAATGTCGAAAAATGAATAATAATTCATGTAGAATAAATCTAAGAGAAATTGTCAGCTTGCGTTTTCAGCAAAATACGAATTATGCGAGTTTATTTGTTGCAAAAATGTTGCAGCAAACGCCCGAAAGGAGGCGGTTCCGTGAGCTCAGTTGGCACTGGCTATAGAGAAAAATCAGCAGTCCCTGCAGCATTAACACCTACTCCCCAAGTACTGAGCGCGAATATCCTCGAGGATGCCCTCGAAAGTCCCAAGAGTCATCGCCTCCGCTCCAATGACGTAAACAACCCCGTCTTTGGCGAAGACAACGAACATCCTTATGACGCAACAATTAAAAGTAAGTCCGCATGAAATTACCGAATTACCGAATTACCGAAGAAAAATTTAAAAAACTACGTGTGCAACATAGTCTATTTTTCGCAATCTATACAAAAAGCCTGATGGGTTCAGAGGTCGCGAATAAAAAATCATTCACATTTTCGAGAATCGGAACGAAATAAAAAAATTCTCAAAATCTTCGTCCAACGAAATTACGATCCCCATGAATGTGTCATTTTAGATATAAAATCGTCAATCTATATTTGCCTACCGACAAAACACTTTGAAAAATGTTAAATTTTCGAAATAGCCGATAAGAGGATGTGTGTTACCTATCATGTTTTTTCGAAAGACATGAATTTGATTTAAAAACCGATTGGCAACTTGGGACGAGTAAAAAAAAATTATTGAAAAATCTTTTTACCACTTTGCTACATCGTTTTCCTACGAGCAACTAGAATAAACTTATTTTCGATGTAACATAAACTTTCAGGTGTAACGTCATCGAGACGACAAATGACTTTGTACAACAAGCATAAAGTTGGGCCCGCACCAAATCCACCTGCGTTGTCCGCGACTTCGAACATTCCTAACATCGGTGGACTCGTTCAAAACATGAATGATCTCAGTGCTCGAACGCACAATGACGGGGGATCACAGGTCTCGTCGAATTATTCCGGAGATCCACCCGATTCCTTAGCACCCACGTGGCCAGCTGGTTCACCATCCAGGCGGGTCAAAAAACTCTCTTGGGACGACGACGACAGAGTATATCCATCATTTTTTCACAAACATACAAGTCAGCTGTCTTCCCCGCGGAATATACATTTTTTAAATTCCTCGACGTTCAACCTAAGCTAGTACCATCATGAATCGATGGAAAATGGAAAATTCCACAATTTTGAAAAAATGTTATCTACGGTACTCTGCTCATGCTGGCGCAACAAAAATTCGTCTACCATTCCGCTATCGAGACACTGAAGATTGAAATTGGCATTTTTAACACCCCTCGCACAAGCTGATGCTATACGTAATGACGAGTATATTAAAAAAATGATTAGACAAACTTCAACCAAAAGTTATGAAAGGAAAAAAGAAATTTACAACAATTAATGAAAAAAAGTTCCCATGTTTCCTCCAACATTTTGGAGGAAACTTTGGTTATGCTCCAAATACATACACATTTTTGGAAAACGAAATTCAACATGTCGTTACAACCGGTTACTGATTTTTAGGCTTCAAAGTCTGAGATAATTACCACGTTGATAATTACTGAAATATTTACTTGTACTCTAACTTTGTTCACAGACAAATGACAGCGTTGACGTTAGAGTGGAATCGCGTACCGAGGCTGCGGCAGGAAGTGGCGCAGGAAACGAAAAGCTGAACCTCACGGTATACTTTTGACGAAATGTGTACAATTATGAATAAATCATCGATGAATGTGTTTAATTTGATATGTTCGTGCATTAAAACACGCGCTGTATCAGCATTTTCGGTAAGACGATTTGGAATGTTTGCTGAAGTTTGACACTTGACAATTGAGGTCAGTAGGACGTGATACGTTGTTAAGTTGTAGTGTACGAATGGCAATTACCGAACTATCTGTCTGTACCTGGAAATCCCCATGCATCTGTATAAGCGATGAAACATTGGAATTTTTCGAGAATGAATAATTTATCATTCGATGCAAGAAAAAAGTGTATTTATAAAGTGTACAGAAACAACGAATACGCTGTGCTAACGAGTTCTTTATAATTCACCTTCAAATTAATGTTTTTTTTTGTTCGTGCGGTCGCACGAGCGATTGTTTTTTTCCAATAAATTTAATGTGAGGAAATGTAAAAAAAAATCGGACAATGGACCGTACGATATATCATCTTTGGAGTGTAATGATTGTAAAATGCCCTCTTTCATGTCCACGATGATTAACGGTGCTGTAATAACTATGATCCTAAATGGTATTACCGAGAAACATCATCGGTAAACGTCAGGAAAAGAAAGTACCCTGGGATCTTTCGAATAGTGGGGAGAAAGTGACCCAAAGAGTTCAGGAGTACCTGCAGGTTCTACTCGTCTCGTCAGTCCAGTTTCAGTCACGAGTCGTTCGATACAGGAGCTGCGCGTCTTGTTGTACCTGCAGAAACCGTAAATTCGTCACCAAGAAAATTCTTCCTCGTTATCAAGCAAGTTCAAAATTGGTAATTCGACAGATTGACTATTAAAGAAAAAATTTCGCTCGCACAAGCAGTTTAAACTTCATAACGGAGTATCGTGAAATTTCTTTCAAGTATTTCGCTCGTATCGAATCGAAATTTAATCAAATTTTTTTAACCCTGCGCATATGAGTTTGCTTGTTTTTTTTCGTGCTGATATTTGCATTTCTTTTAATTTCCGGGAGAAAGTAGCTCGCTCAGCCTAACCGCGTCATTCCATCTCGATATTCGTGTATACGTCGTGACTCACAGTTTCCAAATAATTAATGCAAACACTCGTGAAGGATCATCGATAATTTCGGAAATATCAAAATAAAATGAAAAGTACTCGAAATGATATTACTCATCATTTCTACGTAATTTCAACGTTCTATGTAAGACAGTTTCTTTCGAATTTACACTGCAGTTGTTTCAAGTTGGTAGCCGAAGGAAAATGCACGTTTTCGGATTTGTGTTTTACGCGCTGTATATATTCTCAACCTCAATAATCGTGTCTGGCTTAATAGAATCTTTTACTCGCTGAATCTGGGTGAAAAAGTATCTTTTGCCGATTCGAATAGTTCTGGCGTCGTGGTAACGGTCGATCGTAAAATAAAAAAGATCATTTTGCAGCCAATGTAGGGCATTGCTGAATCGCGATAACGGAAAAAAAGTAAGGAAGACTGGACTGCGACTATTATTACAGTTCATTGAACGGTACGAGAAAAGTTCATAACAGTAGCAACGAGGTACCAGTGCAGCGTAATTGTTCTCTGAATTAAAAAAAATCAAATTCATGAATATTTCGTAGCGCAGTTTGCAGTCTATAGTTATTCGTTGTCTTTTTTCGTTTCACCCCACGTT
Source organism: Heteropelma amictum (assembly GCA_959613375.1). Classification (NCBI taxonomy): domain Eukaryota; kingdom Metazoa; phylum Arthropoda; class Insecta; order Hymenoptera; family Ichneumonidae; genus Heteropelma; species Heteropelma amictum. The sequence continues at coordinate 6,517,987 of OY390724.1, forward strand.
TTATTGTAAAAAACGAGTATTATTAATGATTTTTCATTATTCATACAATTTTCATGCGTGTGTATCTTGATTTTTTTTTAAATCCATCGTCTGGAGCTGTATTTGAAGCAGCTCTATTTGCGCAGCGATTTATCAACCTTTCCTTGAAAATTTCAGAACGAATGTGAAGATGTATAAATCGATCAATATTGTCACACTTTTTTTTACCATCAGCCCGCAGATTTTTGGTAAGTCATGATCTTTGCGAGCTTAGCATGCTGAAAAAATCCAAGTCGAATCCGAGAAAGTTGAAGAGAAAGAAATTTCGGGATTTAGCAGTATATTTTCTAATGAAAACGTGAATATATCGAGTCTACGTTGATTTTACTCAAATCGACGAGGAATATTGTGAATATGCAACTCCCTACAATAATTTATTATAATCTCAAACTACAAATTTGACTGTGCGGATGGCCAGGTGCAAGTTCGTACCTGGATTTTTTCACATGTGCTCTCTCTCTCACAAAGTCGAAGAAATGTTTTCAGCAGGTAACTTATATTCGAATCATCTGCAGTTTCCGGCAGTGAAAATCTAACTCTGCGGAACCACGAACAGATTGCTCGCCCACCAGGCCCTTGGAGTGAAATTCTGGAAGATTGGGTAATATTGAACGGTGAAAATGTTAATTCGCGACAGTCGAGGGTCATGAAACTTGGCGACAAAGGATTAACGATCTCGTATAAAGGGACGGGACCAAATAAACGAGATGTTTCGGAAACTGATCTGTATCTTCTGAGTAAGTTATATGGTCATCGAAATAGGGAAAAAAATTCTGCAGAAAAAAAAAAACTACCTTTGAGACCAAGTGGTCTCGCAAAAAAATTGTAACGAGAATCGTCATGATTTTCAAACTTCGGTATCGTCTCGAAATTCATCAAATACACGAGAAGCCTTTTTTCCTGATAAATATAAAAGGCATGGAAACATTCGCACGTTCAGAATTCTCTCCCAAAAATCTTCTTCAGCGATCTTGTAATTTATTGATTTACAACGTTAATTGGAAAAATATTAACAAAAAGAGTGAAAGTTTAAGTGTAATGACGGATTTTTCAATTAAATTTAAGGTGCAATTGAAAAGTTGGTGTATCGCGTAGATTTTTTGGAAAAACGTCTCCGACGATCGGAGGAACTTTTGTATTGGGTTATTTCCGGCAACAACAATGCGAAAGGTAATGCAATGACGAATGATAAAATTTCATTGGTAACAGTAGGATTGGCCAATATTCAGAAAAATCTGAAAAATCATTAAATTCCGAAATTCTTCGTTTTTTCTATAAATATGTGTCATCTCCGATAAATGTCATTGTTTCTAGATTCTTGTCCCGCAAATTATACGAAGGTCGGACAAGATTGTTATCATTTTAGCAACCGCGAATTCGATTGGAAATCCTCGGCGAGTTTTTGTCGTGGCATGGGGGGGAATCTTGTAGAGTTTGATACTCTCGAAGAAAAACAAAATCTTATCACTTATCTGCAGAATACCAAAAATTTTAAGGACAAAGGTTTTTGGACAGCCGGTTTGAATCCAGGCTTGCTGTGGATTTGGGCCGGGAGCGCAAGACCTGTTCATCAAGATCCTAAACAGAGTATCAACGGAAATGGAAGGTTCGTACATTTCCATTACCGCGGAAATTTCAAATAATTGCGCATGTGCAATTAATACGTGCACTTGTTTAAATGGCTCTGATTTTCGATATCCCATTGCCGTCATCGAAAAAAGTTGATAAATCGCAAATTACGCAAACGCTGAATTGTTACAGATGTTTGATGCTGAATAATGATCCAGCATCGAGGGCTCATTCGTACAAAGGAGAAGATTGCAGCGCGAGACTACGATACATTTGCGAATTGACGAAAGATGATGAATTAGATAACAAAATTGAACGGATAGCGCGAGCACAGAAGCTGCCAGCTAAGTAATGTAAATAAAGGTAATGTTGGTGAAAGAAACTCGTCAAATGTCATCGCGAAACAAAAACTTCGTCTCCTCTATTTGATATTTATGGTATCGTTTATTATTTATTGTTGTACATAATTATTATTCGTTACTAACGTATTCAAAAAAATGTATTTAAACGAATATTTCTATAAAACCTGAACGGAAATAAAGTAGGTGGTTTTTGAAAAGGATTTTTAAATTCTTGTTTTGAAGGCACTGTGATAACGCGTAGGGGCTGAAATAAAAAGGAAGGTTTCAAAACTAATGTTTTTTAGACTACTGCTCAGTACGAAATGTTGCCCTTAAGGTTGATCCATAATTATCTTATATTCAGATAGCCCTACGACGAACCGATTTGGGACAGAACTACCAATGTATCAATCATTCTTTTGTCGAGGTGTTGATGATTTAAATTGATATTTTTGATTATGTTTTCGCATAATCGAAAAAGATTCCTCCTGTTTCGTCATTACTATTCCGAGATATGAACGCCGAAAGTTCGGAATTCATCGAAAGTCGACGAAGTTCGTTATGTTTTGACTGTAATAATCACAAAATATTCCAAATGTATGCTTTGAAAAACGAGATTCAACATTTTATCGCAATTTGTCACCGATTTTCAGACTGCAAAGTCAGCAAAGCTGTCGCAAATAAATTAAATTATTTTCGTGTCGCACATATAGATTTCGCAATTTTATATAACATTTTCGAGTCGTATCGATCCATTTGTTTAATCTTGACATTTCAAGCAACCAAATCTCTATTAACGTTTGTTGAAACGTAGCGCAACTTCGAAACTATGAACTATGAAAAAATTAACGACTAATAATACTGCCAGTCAAAGCCTAGGTAATAAATAAACACATGACTGTCATTGAGTGGTTGCACGCTATTTTGTCTAGAGTAGTTGAAGACTTGTTCGTTTCATAGGATACGGCGTCGTCAAAAGAGGAAAAAAAGCGCAAATATGTTGTAGAGGTACAATGCCAAAAAAACCGAAATGAAACGCGAATTTCAGCTACTCGGCGATGGTACAAAAATGCGTAACAAAACAGAAATAAACGGTACCGACAGCATTGATTTCAGACAATAACAATGTCGTTCAAAAAAGGCAATTTCATTCAATCTTTTTCCATTATTTCTTTTCAACAATAGATCAATAACTTTTCGATATCGTTATCTGAAATCAATCTGATTGGTACCTTTCATGTGGCTGATTCTTCCCAAAGTTTTATACCCCGGCTAAATACTTTATATTTATCTGCTATTTTGGTTTTGTTGGGATTGCATCTCCAGAATATCCTCGAAATACTCGGAATTCTACGTCACACATGCCGAACGTTGTTCGCTTCATAGGATACAGCACCGTCAAAAGCGGAAAAAAAGCGCAAATATGTTGTAGAGGTACAATGCCAAAAAAACCGAAATGAAACGCGAATTTCAGCTACTCGGCGATGGTACAAAAATGCGTAACAAAACAGAAATAAACGGTACCGACAGCATTGATTTCAGACAATAACAATGTCGTTCAAAAAAAGCAATTTCATTCAATCTTTTTCCATTATTTCTTTTCCACAATAGATCAATAACTTTTCGATATCGTTATCTGAAATCAATCTGATTGGTACCTTTCATGTGACTGATTCTTCCCAAATTTTTATACCACAGCTAAATACTTTATATTTATCTGCTATTTTGGTTTTTTTGAAATTGTATCTCTCGAATATCCTCGAAATACTCGGAATTCTACGTCACACACACCTTGCCGAACGTAACTTGTCTCAAAGAATTTTATAATTTTCGAAAATTTATACTTCTTTCTCTGAAAGTTGTATAGCATCGAAAAAATCTATAGGAAGCTGAGAGCCTTGAGCCAAGCACCATCCATTGGGCTTGTGGAATTCAAATAAATTAAATTATGCTACCGTCTGACTCGTTTCGAATACATTATTTCGTTCATTTCCAGCTACTCTTCTGATTTCTCTACTATTCCGCTGAATAATTGAATCTAAGAGTCGCATGGAGTTAATTAATAATCATCAGCGTATTCTTCACCAGACCATTTTTTAGCTAACGCAGCCGCAGCCTGTTGAGCCATCACCAGACTGCGTTTTTCCCCTCGAAGGAGAGCAACCGCATCGGCACAATTCGTTACCAACCCTCCAATGTTCGTGATAGCTTTGCGAGCTTCGGCAACCCCATCGGCATCGATGCCACGACACAGATCTTCGATGACAGCCAAACGAAATCCCAAGCCAAGTCCGTCGAGACACGTTGCTTTGACGCAGACGTCAAAAGCAAGGCCACAAACGTAAATGTCAGTTATTCCATTATCGTTTAGAATGCCCAGTAATTCGGTGGATTCCTCTGCTGCATTATCAAAGAAAGCTGAGCAGGCATCCATATCTGACTTTTGCCCTTTGCGAACCTTGATCAAACATTTCGTAACGCGCGATCGAAAAATTAATACAATGGATAATATTGCATGTTCAATCAATTGTACCACAGCAACTTTAATCAACTTTTAGCCTCGAATATTTGTGTCGCAATGTCAATTTCTGCTGGCTGTCTGGTCCAAGTGTTTTCTTAGGAATTGTAAAAAGTTTGGAATCTAGAACGTCGATTATCGAACATACTGCCATTTTATGTGGGCAGAGCGATAGACAACAGGTTTGCGACAATCTTACAACTTTTCTCAAGATTCTTTTCTGCCAACTGTGCCAACTATAAATTCATATATCACAGAATTTTTGGAATAACCTCGATAATTTTAACCACTTAATTTTGGAGAAGTAATATAAAATAATAATAATAAATTCTATATCTATATGTATCGTAAAATATATAATGAAGAAATAAATAATAATACAACGGATGAAATGATCTACGCCTGATACGTATCGATAAAAATAATTTGTCTTATTATTACGAAACGAATAAAAAAAATTGAGAGTATTATACGGCATTAGTTTATACCTGTTCGGAATTTGGTGCAATTATTAAATCCTGATGTAATTCTGCACCCCAGGATTGTGCGACACAGTGGCGAGGCCAAAGCACCTGTTCCAAGTTGGGCGTCAAGAATCGAACCGTATCAAACGGTTTTGCGTTTTCTTTCAAAATCTGTTGAAAAGCAGTGCCAGTCGAGTTCGTCTACATAACTTTTTTCCTGTTATCGTCGAATATTCGTCTTTTTATTGATATTATAAATTTGATACATGTCGATAAATCGTTTTGCTGGATCTTAAAAAACATTTTCCGCGATTTAAGGTAGTTCTATCGTTAGATTCAAATCGAGAAATTGTTTTGCAGTTTTTCTCACATACAAAATGGTTCGCGGGCTTCAGTTAAATAAGAAAAGTTGTTGCAAATCGACTAAAGAACAGCATACTCCAAATTCACGGTCATCCCAGGTGATATGTGCTTGCTCTATAATTACAAAAATTGCGAAAAAAATTTTCTTAAGATTTTTTTGGAAAACTCAAGAAATCTTCTTTGATGTTGTATAAAAATGTATGCAAAGTTTTAGAAGGCTTCACCACGTAGAAGCCAAGATATTCATTGATGAAAATGCAACTTTTAACACGCGCTCTTACGAGAGACTACCGAAAATTGTGATTTTTACCAATAAATATCTCAACTTCCACGTGGTAAAACCTTCCAAAATTTATTACACACGTATATATGACATCAAAGAATACATATTCAAATTTTCAACAAAATCTTAAGAAAACGATAAAACGATAGAACTACCTTAATTCGCTAGTATTTGTAAATTGATCGCAATATTTTTTATTTCGTTAATCTAGCAATTTTCTCGTTCGTTTCCATCTTGTTAGTACTATTTATCATTGAATTCGACTGATAATTAAGTGCAACCTCTCCGATAATTGTTTCATTGATAAAAAATATCGAAGGATATTTAATTATAAAAAATTGTATTTTCCCAGATGATTTTCTTTTATATAGACAGGCATGATAGTTTGTTTTTCTAATGAGACTTGATAAAAAATAATTTTGTTGAATTTTACCCACAATATTCGCTGATAAACATGCGAAGACGTTAAAAATTATTCAATAATTTGTTTCTTTCCGAAAAGAAAAGAAAAGAAAAGAATTTGGGAACAATGGGTCTGTTGAGTATTTTTTTAATTGATCAGATAAATATCTTTTTCATTGCGCCGAGTACAAAGTGCTGCGAATTGTCTCACATCAAACTGTAACAACTGCTAATGAAGAATGAATAACTTGCACAATTTATCGAACAGATCACGTGCAAGTTCTCGGGCAAGAAACTCGCACGTGGACGCTCACCTTTAGGCCAAAAACAAAACAAAAAGCATAATAAACAAAAGATTACCATCGTAATTCAAGACACGACCAAGTTTAATACGTAACTGATGCATTTATCACGCATGTTCGAGCTGATGGAAGAGAAAAATATTTGAGCACTGTTCTGTATAATTCAAAACGTACTAGACCACTTGGACAAATGAATAATTATCGATTTCCAGAAAGACGATACCAAATTTGGATGTATTTTTTATTACCAATTTCTTTGAACGTATATAATCTCGAGGATAAATAACGCTCAGCATCTATGCATTGATTATATGAAATCTCTGCATCCCTGTGTGCAAGATAAGCAAACAGCATGTAATTGTGAAATTACGCCATGTAGAAGATTTTTCATCAGCCATAAAATAAATTTTATTTTTAATTCTATGTTATGCAATTACACTCTATTGCATTATTTGTATAAACTACATACAAATTTGTTGGTCCCGTTTGCTACTTTTGCTATTGTTGCATCAAAGAGAGATTATCCATCATGAAACTCGTATGTCTCATGGCGTGTATTATCTCTGAAGAACATTGCACTATTGCTTGCTTTCAGTTTGAACTTGCTGAGAATTATAAGTTCTATCTTTTGCACACCAATGTGTCTGAGATTGAAAAAATGTTTGCTTCGAATTCACACCTAGATATGCAGATAAAAAAGAGGACCTTGGAATATTTTTGCTGCAAAATCTTGCTGGGATGAAATAAAAGATTTCCACACGTACTTTTCACCAATCACGTGTGAACTCGTTGTGCATCGATGGTGTACAAAGCAATCTCTATCAAACTTTCATAAACCAAAATAGTGAATCTCATTGCCGAGAGCGACAAAGTAGTAGAAAGGCCAAATTATTTTCCGATTCCCAAACAATCATTAATCGTTTAAACGGAAAAACAAAATCAATAAAATTTCAGTTTCCATGCAGCATTGCTATAATTGTGAAGAAATAAATACTTCTAATGACGAAAAGTACCAAAATTCTTATCGCAAAATACAATAATGCTACCTGCTGGCGAAGAAAACAATTCTGCATTGAAGACTAAAGCGATAGATGAATTTGCATTCTTTATTCCTGTAATCGTGCTAAAAAAATTGTCGTTGGGCTACCTATACCTGCCTGAGGTATTGTATAAATCTTACTTTTGTCTCGGGATGGAGTTCTCGCATATGCAAATTATCGTAGAAACTGATGTGATTTTCCGGATGCTGGTCTAAAGTATATATTATTTTCTTCCAATAATCCTCTTTAACAAGTTTGTTAATCGGCTCAATAATTTCTCTTCCATCCTGGCGCAAGGCGCAATTTTTCAGAGCTAAAGTGCCATCGATAAAATCATTTTGCACGTCAACGACAAGCAACGCATTCGCCGGACGGACAATAACCAATATCCATTCTTTATGACATCTGCGACATTCAAATTTTCAAAATTTTAATGATGAAAAACAAATAAGCTGCATATGCAAAGCATGTCATCCAAAGTACAGACAGAACGGTTGTTTTTATTTTGCGTAGCCCTTATTTCCTCGTTTGCACACAACTTGCACTGCCCTCGATGTAATACAATACGCGATAAACATGACTTACCGTTCCCATTCCGCCTCGTTCAGTAAACCATCACCATTCTCATCGAGGATCTCGAAAATATCACGAATTCGATGCTCGGAATTCGCAACTTGGTTCTCGTCGAATAACACCTCGCAAAGTGTTTTGAACTCCTCGTAATTCAACGAAGAATCTTTGTTCACGTCGAAGCGCAGTAAAGTTTTTTCCGGTGTGGTCCAAACATCCTTTTCCAGCGCCATAATGCGACTAGGACACGCTCTCGTAATCTTTTATTGCGTTTTTAAATTATTGGACGGAATTGTGTAACTCTCGCATGTGAAAAGACACGGTTGTTTTGAATCGATATCACCCCCAGATGTCTTTTTTATACTGATCACTGCACGCGCGCGGAGAGAAAAGCCGGGAACGCGTGTTTTGCTCGAGCCAGCAGGCGTTTATAAGCGCGAACTTTTGAAAGAAACACTTTGCCGAATGTCGCGCAAAATGGCCGCGCTGTTTGCATCGTCGCGGCTCATAACAATTGAGGTTATGATAGAAAAAGTCATTAACCCACGAAATTGGCTTTTGTCTGCATTGCACATTTCTAAGCATGTGGGCCTTTTCTTTGAACCTCAATAGCTGCTTTACCGAATATACAACAACTAATAAGTAGAAAAAAATTCGGAAAATTCCAAATGCAGTCGAAACTCGACAACTAATTTCCCCTGCCAGATTTTCCAGTTTGTTAGATTAAAAAGACACGCGCATATCAGGATTTCATTTAACATTTATTTTCTTTATAAATAACACTTTCTGCGAATTCTATATTCTAGATATATAATATTATTTCTACGCGGCAATGGCAGTCTTATATGTAACTTAATCAAAGGAGCTAGCTCCTCAAAAAGTTTTCAGCTAATATAAAAAATTTTCATCGTGTTTGTACTACGCCGGTGTAATAAATATAACCAATATTCTTATACTTTTATCTTAAAAATATTGTCAGGCCCTATGAATATTTCTAAAAGAAAGTTTTTTTCAAAATTAAGTTATACGGTTCTTTGATACTGAACCTGTTTAGCCTTAGCCAACTACATCAACATCCTTGGTAACAGTATACACGTACATGTATCTTTGTACAAATAAAAAGAAAATACAGCCTGCGATAGAAAATTCAAAAAATTAATACTTTGCTCTTGAAAATATCACACAAATTAACAAATTAACAAATAACAAGTGACAAATTAAGTGTAGAAATATCCAAAACTAGCATAAAAATCCCCAAGAGCCGCACATTAACATTCTGCTCTCAAAACCGTGCTCCGTTACTTATAGCTCAACCGACAGTCCGTTATTCTCTGTAGATATCACAATGTTAGAGATTCGATGAATTTACGAGTATTCCATTTGATTTATAGATATTGCGACAGATTTAGCGCATATCCGAGCGTGGAAACCCCCGCTAATAGTGGAATCAGTAAAATTGAGCAAAGGCCCAATGCTGAATTGCATCCGTCTTTGCTGTTGCAGGTACAGTACTCTATAAAAATATTATACGAGCCTGTTCTCCCCAGACAGAATCTACCGTCACCTTCGATACCTAGTTCACCTACATACGTGCAGTCTCTAAAATATTTCCATACTCCGGCCACTATGAAAAAAAAACAATGCGACGATTCATTCAGAAGTCATCCCGATATCAATACTTTTTTTGTAAAACTATTTGTGTTTAGACAAAGACTAAAACAAATTGTCAAAGACCATCAAAACGATGCTTGAAAGTCATACGCACCTTTTTGACGAATTTTACGACACATGGCAGGTTTTCCAACGTCGCTGCTGCAATCGGACAAAGCTACGGTTGAATTGTCAAAGGGATCTGCACATTTCGGATCCAAATCGGATCTGCATTCCCAACACTTGATTGAAACGCCTGAAAACGATCGATGAAAATCGGTTTTTTATTAGCATTTCGTGACAAAATGACGTGTATACGTGTTGTATTGAAGTCATTGTACTTTGCAGAGTGTGAATAAAAACAAAACGGGCGTTTCACACTGTTTTATAACATATACGATTTCGTCATTTTAGCGAAATGATAATAACAGCGTTATTAATTATGACAAAGAAGGTTATGAAAATATAAAAACAAGATATTGAAAAGAACGATACGCAGTAGCAGCGAGATACATTCAAAAACAGAATCATCAGGTGGTCGTGTAAAACCCCAGTCTTGCTGAATAATCAATTAAAATGTAAATGCCTTGTTTACCTTGCTTAACGAAAATGAAAAGCAACACAACAATTAGCAACATCGACGAACTTTTCATTGCACCGGCCATTTTATTAAATAACTTTTGAACTAATGACTTTCGAAATAGTCTCGAACAACGCAACAAGTGCAATCGCGCGTGTACAAGTACAACTGCTACGTCTTGCAGTTGATCAAGACGGAGCGCGATACGAGTTGTGCTTCGCTGCAACGCCACGGGTGGCACCACCTGACGGACGCTACGGGTGGCGTCACCTGACGCGTACATTATCGTCCGTTCTTCGAAATTCGTATGGTGTCGGCCAGGTGGCGCCACCCGTAGCCTCCGTCAGGTGGTGCCACTTCGCCACCGTGGCATTACAGTGAAGCGCAACTCGTATACGCTCGTGCATAAAATTTACGCGATGAAATTCTGCGAAAGATTTACGTGGAAAAGCTATACCGTCGAAGTATTGGAATACATACATTTAGCGATTTACTTTATAGTTGTTTTTTAATTCGGATTCTTGATAACCTGATTCTTTAATTCTGATTCCGGTAACCTGATACTGGGCGGTCTGCTGCAACTTTTCACGATGATAATATTACGCGTAAATTTGAATAATCTGAAATTCACATGGCTGTCAATAGATCCGGTAATTTCAATTATGTCAATAAATTCTAGTGAATAAATTCGTATTTCGATGATCTTACAATCGTTCTGCAAAATACCCATACATTTTTCACTGTAAAATCCGGAATAATTAATCGAATATCAGTTTTCATTCACTAGGGATAGGAGACGCGCGCTCACGCGCGCGATCGGCTGCATTTTCGTGCTGCAGCGCTCCATCTTGAATCAAGTATAGTATACCCCTAGAGAACACATTATAATTCGGCATAAGTAGGAAATTGAGGAAAGCAAATAATTTTCAAAAATCTGAAACAAAATTTCCGAAAACCGGAAATGAAGCAACTTGCTTAGAGTTGCTTCCTCTGCGCGTGGTTAAATTTTCATGGAGTTGTCGATCATTCCTCTCATCCGCCGATCGAACGCTGGACCGGAAGCTGTGTTAAAAAATCTGAATCAAAATTTCCGACAACCGGACATGAAGCATCTTGTTCGGGGTCGTTTCCCCTATGCGTGGTTAAATTTTGATGGAGTCGTCGATCGTTCTTTCCATCTGCCGCTACTCTTAAGGGGAAAAACTGAAACTAATTTTCCGACAACCGGAAATGAAGCATCTTGCTCAGAGTCGTTTCCTCTATGCGTGGTTAAATTTTGATCGAGTTGTCGATCGTTCTTTCCATCTGCCACTACTCTTAAGGGGAAAAAATGAAACCAATTTTCCGACAACCGGACAGGAAGCAACTTGCTCAGAGTCACTTCCTCTGCGCGTGGTTAAATTTTCATTGAGTTGTCGATCGTTCCTCTCATCCGCCGATCGAACGCTGGACCACAGAATCCGTGCAAAGATCTGAAACTAAATTTCCGAAAACCGGACAGGAAGCATTTTGCTCAGAGTCGCTTCCTCTGCGCGTGGTTAAATTTTCATTGAGTTGTCGATCGTTCCTCTCATCCGCCGATCGAACGCTGGACCACAGAATCCGTGCAAAGATCTGAAACTAAATTTCCGAAAACCGGACAGGAAGCATTTTGCTCAGAGTCGCTTCCTCTGCGCGTGGTTAAATTTTCATTGAGTTGTCGATCGTTCCTCTCATCCGCCGATCGAACGCTGGACCACAGAATCCGTGCAAAGATCTGAAACTAAATTTCCGAAAACCGGACAGGAAGCAACTTGCTCAGAGTCGCTTCCTCTGAGCGTGGTTAAATTTTCATTGAGTTGTCGATCGTTCCTCTCATCCGCCGATCGAACGCTGGACCACAGAATCCGTGCAAAGATCTGAAACTAAATTTCCGAAAACCGGACAGGAAGCAACTTGCTCAGAGTCGCTTCCTCTGAGCGTGGTTAAATTTTCAATGAGTTGTCGATCGTTCCTCTCATCCGCCGATCGAACGCTGGACCACAGAATCCGTGCAAAGATCTGAAACTAAATTTCCGAAAACCGGACAGGAAGCAACTTGCTCAGAGTCGCTTCCTCTGAGCGTGGTTAAATTTTCATTGAGTTGTCGATCGTTCCTCTCATCCGCCGATCGAACGCTGGACCACAGAATCCGTGCAAAGATCTGAAACTAAATTTCCGAAAACCGGACAGGAAGCATTTTGCTCAGAGTCGCTTCCTCTGCGCGTGGTTAAATTTTCATTGAGTTGTCGATCGTTCCTCTCATCCGCCGATCGAACGCTGGACCACAGAATCCGTGCAAAGATCTGAAACTAAATTTCCGAAAACCGGACAGGAAGCAACTTGCTCAGAGTCGCTTCCTCTGAGCGTGGTTAAATTTTCATTGAGTTGTCGATCGTTCCTCTCATCCGCCGATCGAACGCTGGACCACAGAATCCGTGCAAAGATCTGAAACTAAATTTCCGAAAACCGGACAGGAAGCAACTTGCTCAGAGTCGCTTCCTCTGAGCGTGGTTAAATTTTCAATGAGTTGTCGATCGTTCCTCTCATCCGCCGATCGAACGCTGGACCACAGAATCCGTGCAAAGATCTGAAACTGAATTTCCGAAAACCGGACAGGAAGCAACTTGCTCAGAGTCGCTTCCTCTGAGCGTGGTTAAATTTTCATTGAGTTGTCGATCGTTCCTGTCATCTGCCGATCGAACGCTGGACCACAGAATCCGTGCAAAGATCTGAAACTAAATTTCCGAAAACCGGACAGGAAGCAACTTGCTCAGAGTCGCTTCCTCTGAGCGTGGTTAAATTTTCATTGAGTTGTCGATCGTTCCTCTCATCCGCCGATCGAACGCTGTACCACAGAATCCGTGCAAAGATCTGAAACTAAATTTCCGAAAACCGGACAGGAAGCATTTTGCTCAGAGTCGCTTCCTCTGCGCGTGGTTAAATTTTCATTGAGTTGTCGATCGTTCCTCTCATCCGCCGATCGAACGCTGGACCACAGAATCCGTGCAAAGATCTGAAACTAAATTTCCGAAAACCGGACAGGAAGCATTTTGCTCAGAGTCGCTTCCTCTGCGCGTGGTTAAATTTTCATTGAGTTGTCGATCGTTCCTCTCATCCGCCGATCGAACGCTGGACCACAGAATCCGTGCAAAGATCTGAAACTAAATTTCCGAAAACCGGACAGGAAGCAACTTGCTCAGAGTCGCTTCCTCTGTGCGTGGTTAAATTTTCATCGAGTTGTCGATCGTCGTTTCCCTCGTACGGCGTACGAACGCTGTACCGGAAGGTGCCTCTGAAACGCGTGAAACTTAAAAACCGAAAACCGGAAACGAATCAACTTGCTCAGAGACGCTTTCTCTGAGCGTGGTTAAATTTTCATCGAGTTGTCGATCGTCGTTCCCTCGTACGGCGTACGAACGCTGTACCGGAAGTTGCCTCTGAAACGCGTGAAACTTAAAAACCGAAAACCGGATATGGAGCAAACTGCTCAGAGTCGCTTCCTCTGTGCGTGGTTAAATTTTCATCGAGTTGTCGATCGTCGTTTGCCTCGTACGGCGTACGATCGCTGTACCGGAAGTAGCCTCTGAACCGCGTGAAACTTAAAAACCGAAAACCGGATATGGAGCAAACTGCTCAGAGTCGCTTCCTCTGTGCGTGGCTAAATTTTCATCGAGTTGTCGATCGTCGTTTGCCTCGTACGGCGTACGAACGCTGTACCGGAAGTTGCCTCTGAAACGCGTGAAACTTAAAAACCGAAAACCGGATATGGAGCAAACTGCTCAGAGTCGCTTCCTCTGTGCGTGGTTAAATTTTCATCGAGTTGTCGATCGTCGTTTGCCTCGTACGGCGTACGAACGCTGTACCGGAAGTTGCCTTTGAAACGCGTGAAACTTAAAAACCGAAAACCGGATATGGAGCAAACTGCTCAGAGTCGCTTCCTCTGTGCGTGGTTAAATTTTCATCGAGTTGTCGATTGTCGTTTGCCTCGTAGGGCGTACGAACGCTGTACCGAAAGTTGCCTCTGAAACGCGTGAAACTTAAAAACCGAAAACCGGATATAGAGCAAACTGCTCAGAGTCGCTTCCTCTGTGCGTGGTTAAATTTTCATCGAGTTGTCGATCGTCGTTTGCCTCGTAGGGCGTACGAACGCTGTACCGGAAGTTGCCTCTCAAACGCGTGAAACTTAAAAACCGAAAACCGGAAACGAAGCAACTTGCTCAGAGTCGCTTCCTCTGTGCGTGGTTAAATTTTCATCGAGTTGTCGATCGTCGTTTCCCTCGTACGGCGTACGAACGCTGTACCGGAAGGTGCCTCTGAAACGAGTGAAACTTAAAAACCGAAAACCGGAAACGAATCAACTTGCTCAGAGTCGCTTTCTCTGAGCGTGGTTAAATTTTCATCGAGTTGTCGATCGTCGTTCCCTCGTACGGCGTACGAACGCTGTACCGGAAGTTGCCTCTGAAACGCGTGAAACTTAAAAACCGAAAACCGGATATGGAGCAAACTGCTCAGAGTCGCTTCCTCTGTGCGTGGTTAAATTTTCATCGAGTTGTCGATCGTCGTTTGCCTCGTACGGCGTACGATCGCTGTACCGGAAGTAGCCTCTGAACCGCGTGAAACTTAAAAACCGAAAACCGGATATGGAGCAAACTGCTCAGAGTCGCTTCCTCTGTGCGTGGCTAAATTTTCATCGAGTTGTCGATCGTCGTTTGCCTCGTACGGCGTACGAACGCTGGACCGGAAGTTGCCTCTGAAACGCGTGAAACTTGAAAACCGAAAACCGGATATGGAGCAAACTGCTCAGAGTCGCTTCCTCTGTGCGTGGTTAAATTTTCATCGAGTTGTCGATCGTCGTTTGCCTCGTACGGCGTACGAACGCTGTACCGGAAGTTGCCTTTGAAACGCGTGAAACTTAAAAACCGAAAACCGGATATGGAGCAAACTGCTCAGAGTCGCTTCCTCTGTGCGTGGTTAAATTTTCATCGAGTTGTCGATCGTCGTTTGCCTCGTACGGCGTACGAACGCTGTACCGGAAGTTGCCTCTGAAACGCGTGAAACTTAAAAACCGAAAACCGGATATGGAGCAAACTGCTCAGAGTCGCTTCCTCTGTGCGTGGTTAAATTTTCATCGAGTTGTCGATCGTCGTTTGCCTCGTACGGCGTACGATCGCTGTACCGGAAGTAGCCTCTGAACCGCGTGAAACTTAAAAACCGAAAACCGGATATGGAGCAAACTGCTCAGAGTCGCTTCCTCTGTGCGTGGTTAAATTTTCATCGAGTTGTCGATCGTCGTTTGCCTCGTACGGCGTACGAACGCTGTACCGGAAGTTGCCTCTGAAACGCGTGAAACTTAAAAACCGAAAACCGGATATGGAGCAAACTGCTCAGAGTCGCTTCCTCTGTGCCTGGTTAAATTTTCATCGAGTTGTCGATCGTTCCTCTCATCCGCCGATCGAACGCTGGACCACAGAATCCGTGCAAAGATCTGAAACTAAATTTCCGAAAACCGGACAGGAAGCAACTTGCTCAGAGTCGCTTCCTCTGCGCGTGGTTAAATTTTCATTGAGTTGTCGATCGTTTCTCTCATCCGCCGATCGAACGCTGGACCACAGAATCCGTGCAAAGATCTGAAACTAAATTTCCGAAAACCGGACAGGAAGCAACTTGCTCAGAGTCGCTTCCTCTGAGCCTGGTTAAATTTTCGTTGAGTTGTCGATCGTTCCTCTCATCCGCCGATCGAACGCTGGACCACAGAATCCGTGCAAAGATCTGAAACTAAATTTCCGAAAACCGGACAGGAAGCAACTTGCTCAGAGTCGCTTTCTCTGCGCGTGGTTAAATTTTCATTGAGTTGTCGATCGTTCCTCTCATCCGCCGATCGAACGCTGGACCACAGAATCCGTGCAAAGATCTGAAACTAAATTTCCGAAAACCGGACAGGAAGCAACTTGCTCAGAGTCGCTTCCTCTGCGCGTGGTTAAATTTTCATTGAGTTGTCGATCGTTTCTCTCATCCGCCGATCGAACGCTGGACCACAGAATCCGTGCAAAGATCTGAAACTAAATTTCCGAAAACCGGACAGGAAGCAACTTGCTCAGAGTCGCTTCCTCTGAGCGTGGTTAAATTTTCGTTGAGTTGTCGATCGTTCCTCTCATCCGCCGATCGAACGCTGGACCACAGAATCCGTGCAAAGATCTGAAACTAAATTTCCGAAAACCGGACAGGAAGCAACTTGCTCAGAGTCGCTTCCTCTGAGCGTGGTTAAATTTTCGTTGAGTTGTCGATCGTTCCTCTCATCCGCCGAACAAACGCTGGCCCGGAAGGTGTGCTAAAAAATCTGAAACAAAATTTCCGAAAACCGGAAATGAAGGAACTTGTTTAGAGTCGTTTTCTCTATGCGTGGTTCAATTTTGATGGAGTTGTCGATCGTTCTTTTCATCTGCCACTACTTTGAAGGAAAACGCTTCTCGAGAAATCGTCCGATCGTCCGATTCTTGTAAATTTTATAAAACATTAATGAGCAAGGGTGAAAGGGAGAAAAATTTTTGCTTGAAAAAATGTGCAGGAAATGCTAGTTTAGTTTATTCACTCTCATTCTCCCGGACTATCTCTCATTTTCTCTCAGTACAATATAAATTCAGCTGTGAAATATAGCACTCTTTCTTACTCGATATGGATGATTTCTTTTCTTCACAGAATGAATTATCGTAGAATTATATTATCCTTCGCTAACCGCGATTAATGCCACCAGTTGACAACTGTCAAAAACAGCATAGAAAACCGCGCAAATACGCTCTCGCATAAATCATGTCGCGGCTGCGTTCTCACAAACGTTGCGACCAATCACGGAATGAATAAAATGCCAACAATCGCGCGATATAATTTCGATAAAGGATCAACTTCGGGACCTCATCCACTTTTTACAGAGGGATTTTTTATACGATCTTATTATTAACAAATGAAAGACAGCTTTCAATGTTAGCGCAACACAATCATCTATAGACGGTTTGTTTTTGCTCACGAACCTTCAATCAATAGTCATTTTTACGATGCCAAAGACCAGACTGACTAACGAATCTTACAGTTGATCAAGACGGAGCGCGAAACAAGTTGCGCTTCGCTGCAACGCCACGGGTGGCACCACATGACGGACGCTACGGGTGGCGTCACCTGACGCGTACATTATCGTCCTCTCTTCGAAATTCGTATAGTGTCGGTTAGGTGGCGCCACCCGTAGCCTCCGTCAGGTGGTGCCACTTCGCCACCGTGGCGTTACAGCGAAGTGCAACTCGTATACACTCGTGCATAAAATTTACGCGAAATTTACGCGCTGAAATTCTGCGAAAGATTTACGTGGAAACGCTATACCGTCGAAGTATTGAAATACATACATTTAGCGATTTACTTTATAGTTGTTTTTTAATTCGGATTCTTGATAACCTGATTCTTTAATTCTGATTCCGGTAACCTAATACTGCGCGATCTGCTACAACTTTTCACGATGATAATATTACGCGTAAATTTGAATAATCTGAAATTCACATGGCGGTCAATAGATCCGGTAATTTCAATTATGTCAATAAATTCTAGTGAATAAATTCGTATTTCGATGATCTTACAATCGTTCTGCAAAACACCCATACATTTTTAACTGTAAAATCCGGAATAATTGATCGAATATCAGTCTTCATTCATTTTTTAAACTTCCTCTTGAATGATGAACATATCGTTATTTAAAATCATGCCGCGTTAGTGCATAATTGTACCGCGAGTGTTTATAGTGGTTCTGAATGGCTCAAGTTGAGCACCGCTACAGAAGCATAACAACGAAAATGGCGGTCTGATGAACGACGCACGACGCGTACAGACACTCAGAGAATGTTTACCAATAGTTTCGCATTTATAAATTCACTAACAACTGCTTCATATCCATGAGATAAAAGTACTTAAAATGGCCCATGCGAAAATCGATGATTCCGATAAATCGGAAACGAATCTTAGGGAACACGAGAGAGATGCTGATGAAAAAGACGGTGAATATTCGTCTATAATTTCTGTTTTCACTTCATTCCATATTCATTTGCTTCAACCAATATCAAACGATTATAGAATCCGATCGAAATATCAAAACTCAATTTACATGCTTGGATTTTTTCTGAAAATTACGTCGTTCATTCATGCCTTATTACCGATCGACGACGAATCTTGCAAGAGCATCAAAAATTTCCTAAACATGCAATCAACTTTATTAAACCGTCAGGTACTTTGGTGACGCTGGAATGCGCGGTATGCCTTCAGCCGTGCATTCATCCGGCACGCTTGCCTTGCAGTCATATTTTTTGTTATCTCTGCGTAAAAGGCGTAGCGAATCAGAGCAAAAGATGTCCAATGTGCCGACAAGAAATTCCAGCAGATTTTGTAGAGCATCCTCAGCTCGTCGAAGTCGAGGAGGATGCTAAATCGGGATCGACGGACGAGGAATATCAATGGTTCTACGAAGGGCGTAACGGTAACGAACATTGAAATTCAACTTGCGCATGTTATCGTCGTTCAATCAGAATTCCCAATAAAATTACATTTTTAATCATACATTAATCGCGAGAAACAAATGTCCTAAATTCTTTGTTCATACTTCTCCGAAACTGAGTTGGGCATTTGTATGATTAAACATCCATTGAGTCTCGTTCATTCGAGAATGATCAAGTCGATACTAATTGATAATGTAACTTAAACATCAATGATGTAAATTTTGATAAAATCATTGTCCAATATATTCAATAACAATTTGCAAAGTATCGATTTGTCCGATACTCTTGAGTAATTTTGTGGAAAAAGTGGAAAAAAAGTCTTTTTGAAGTGTAACCTTGAAAAAAAACCGTCCCATTATTCCACAAGACAAATATGATTGAATCAAAATTTCATGGAACCCCTCGCCCCTCAGGTTGGTGGAAGTACGATCAAAGGACCAGCGAGGACTTGGAAGCGATATACAAAATGGGAGATACGTCGTGCGATATATTAATTTGCGGGGTCCTCTACGTTATTGACTTTAAGGACAATGTACAATACAAAAAGTATCAGCCTCGATATAAACGTAATATTAAGCGCGATTTGAAAGATGCTCCGTGCAAAGGAGTCGCGGGTGTCAGATCGTGATTTATTTCACTTTTGACCTTTTTCTTCTGTAAAAAACAAATGACTTTACATTATGCGTGTATGCCGAAGATGGTAGAGTTCACAGAGCCTTGGTACAAATTCGAATGAATATTCACATAATCTATATACCTATACGTTATAAAATGCATACTATACCGAAATAAAATATATTCATATAATAGCAACGCCTCGATTTTCTTTGCCTCTTCGTGAAAAATATTCCGCTATCCGTGTAGAATTGTCAGGAAGATATTAGCATTATTTATGCTAAGCATTTTCCTATGAAACATTTCTAGTTCAAGGGGCGATATGATTTTCCAGGGTGGTGGCAATACGATCAACGTACAAGCCATGAACTGGAAACAGCTTACAAACAAGGGAAGAGAACTTGCGAGCTTTTGATCGCTGGTTTTCTTTACATCGCGGATTTCGGTTCGATGCTACAATTACGAAGAAACGATCCTTCGAGACATCGTAGGATCAAGAGAGATTTGTACAATGTGCCGAAAAAGGGTGTCGCTGGATTGAGACTAAACGCTCAGCCGCAACAGGACGAAGAAATACATATCGTAAGAGAAATCCGAGGAGCGGAAAGACCAGCGAGTCCCGCGAGCGATACGTTGGGTATGTTTATTTTTTTATTTTTTCTCACGCCTCGGTATATTTTTGAATCGATAATACACCTTAAAATACCCTAAAATCGATAATACACTTTATACGAAAACGTTGTTTCGATGGATTTGAAAGGAACCGGAGACGGAACTAACACACCTGTACCACCGAGCAATACACCGCAAACGCCGGCTGGTGGCAATACCAGCGGGGATGCGACGCCTCTCACCGACAGAAATGATCCTCGTTCAGACTCTCTGCATCAGGTTTTAGAACAAATGCGTTCATTAGTACTAACAGATGAGGTCTTACGAGACTCGCACTTTGGGCTCGATAGCGATAACGAAGCTGACGAGAACATCGATGATCAATCATTTCCAGATAATTCTCCGTTGCTCTGGGCGCCGCCGAATACAACGACGTACTCTTCCGGTGAGGATAACGATTAAGAGATTGCGTAAAAGAGATAAGTGAGAACATCAACTACGTTATATTACATTATCAACTACGGGAGTGATAATGAGTGCGTTAATGAGTGCGAAAAAAAACAATCGGGATATCATATACCTCGTTTCGTCCCAGGGGATAAATAATTTCATTTGTCATTAACTTTTTTTCACGTCTCCGCGGGTTCAATGAAACTGCGCCGAGTTTGTTCGCTATTTTCCAGCGAAATGTTCCTATTCTACTGTTAAACAAAATCCATTTGCTCAATTAATCAAATGGTTTGTGCGTTTCGAGAGTACTGACGAGTACAACAAACTCAAAACATAAGAGTACACTTTTTCTCGCTGATTTTGAGTTTACGATCGAATTTTGCAAATGTTTTGTGGCATTTCGAAGATGTCCCAAATACAAGAGAGAGAAAGAGAGAGAGAGAGACCGGTGAGAAAATTAATGAATGTATTGAGACAAAAAGAATTAAATCGCGTTCTCACATGGGAATTCTAGTGCAAAGTATTATTATTCCGAAAAAGTATTTAATGGATATTCTATTCTGTATTACTTATCAATAAAGAGGCTAATATAAATTCACAAATCTAGAGACGCGACAACGCCTCGACGCCGAGTGATTCAAAATATAAATTCATTCACGAAATTGACATCATCTTTTTGTACGCACTTGCGAATAAGATTTGAGTAATCCGTGCGGTGACGGTGAAGGCGACGACGACGTTGAGTCGTTTCGTTATTTTTTCGTTACTTATTTGTCAAGCAATTCATTTTTCGATCAGCATTGAATTTTTTATATCAACGATGCGCCTCTTCAAAATTAATTGCCATGGCGACCTAAAATTCCGGGCCGAAAAATAGCGACTCGTACTGCCATCGAAAGCAACCTGTTTTTTAAAAAAAATTGAATTCTCAGCCAAGCTTCCCCATGTTCCAAAGTCCAAATTACCACCCCGTTGTTTCCGTGTGTTTTAAGGAAGTACATTCGCCTTTCCAAAGTCGTCAAAGCGTATGCCACGTTTCCCTTGCTTTTTGATATACCACAGTACGATGTTTTAATCTGTTAAATGGTTACAAATAACAAGATTTCACGAATTCGAGCATACATCATTTAAAAGATTTCTTTATTCGATAAATCTTTACGTTTAGACATTATGACCTTGGTACGTGCACTCGGCTCAGGTCTTCGTGCACCATTTTTCATGATTTTTTTGCTATTCCTTCATTACAGCCAGCGTTTTCAATGAATTTCGTAGTAGTAACGAGTCTATACAATAAACAACTTGTCAGCACGTTATGAAGAAAAATGATCGACGGGACATTTTTTTTCAACGAGTGTAAGCCACTTTACATAGATATTCTATCGAAAGCTAAACGATTTTCGTTAATTAAACAATTACTTCATACACAACTTTTCTAAAATGTACAACGAGCGAGCCCTGTTACCACATTCATAAATAAACGGCAGTGTCATAGTCGTTTAAAATGATAATGTAAAATGAGCTGGTGAGGGGCGGGGGGGAGTAAATAATAACGAAGGATATACAACAACGTTCGAATATCTTATAAAGATAAAATAATCACAACAGTAACGGGCCTGCATAATCTTACGTTCATATGGTTTCAGTATCCGAGGAAAATAGATACGACGTTTATCCGTCTTGCCACAAACTCACTGATGACAAATCAAAAAATAATGCTTTATCCTTAGGCGAATAAAAATCCATTTTTGACGTAGCTGCAGGTATGAAGAAAAATGACACGAGAATATAAATATACAGGGCGACAATTGCAACGTGATCACTCCCTTTCAACCCCCACAACCTTCCCCCGTGACGGTAATTGAACGAATCTACTTTTTCAACGAAAATTTATGAACTTTTCGACCAAGGATACGACGTTCAGTGGGAAATGATCGTTTTTGCAGCAAAAAAACTGACATGTCGAGAAACGATTTATTGAATTTTGTTTTTGCAAGAGTATAGTTTATTAAATTGCCAATACGACAGGCTAGCGACGGAATAGCCTGTTTGAAAAAAATTAATTTCAGTGTGTCTTGTATTGAGAATTTAGTCGACTGTACTTTTGTAAAATATAAATGTAATCTTGATTTTTTTCTAATATGACCACTTTTTTGTTACAAAAACTATCGGTGGCCACGTTGTGATAGCTGCCCTTTACGTATTTGTGTTTAAAGATCGAGTGTCGAGACGAATCGTTATCGGTTGACTAGGGTATCGAACTATATGTGTCTGAGATTTCATTTTTCGTTTCCCCCGAAAATATATTTCATATTAAATACGATTTAATCCAACGAGAGAACCGACTCGATCGATGTACGATTTTTCGGCTGCAGTCGTGGTCCGCCCAGATAGCTCAGAGGATTGTCGTAAGTTCTCTTGTCATCCGCGAGGAATATCGGTGATATGTTGAGAAGCTTCAGCTTTCCGTAATCTAGAAAAAAAAGTCCACAATCGGGAGAAAAAATGGTTAAAACATCGCATTGCATCTTTGCTGCTCGTTTTCAGAAGCTAACGATATCAGTCAGTCATTTTTCTTTTGCTATTTTCGTTTGAAATATTTTTTTCAAAGTCCTCACTCACATTATAAAAATGGTATTTAAATTGACCGGCGGAATATTGTAGTAATACAATTTCCATTTTATTATTCTAGAATAAAATGGAAATTTCATTTAATTCACGTGCAAACATTCCGAAAGTCGATATTTTGAGTTATAATTGACGAAACACTGTTACCAATACTATTAACGCTAATTACCATTTTAATGAGGGCACATCGTTAAATTGATAATATTTTAACGATGTGATAAAAGAGAAAAATTTGTGAATACACTTCGACTTCGATTTAGATCGTTTTAATACCACCGTATATGACTGAAAAAACGATTGATGAAGCAACGCGTTTCAGCAACGTTTTTTCACGTTTTGCGCCCTAAATCGAGGTCACGGTGTCTCACGGTGTAATTAACATCTTGCGGAAACGTTACCTTGCGAAATTGATTGTGATCCTGGAATCGTTTCGCTTCTACTCAGCGCACCCTGTGCAACAAATATTCGTATTTAAAAAAAAATCAAAACACAGGAAATTCGATAAATTCCAAGCGTAAACGTTAGTCGCGTTCGATCGATCATTTTTATTTTTGTTAGTACGAATTATTCAAGCTCTCACTTACTTCGGCATTCTCACATCGACATCCGGTCGCATAACAATGGATGGTTAATGTTGTGCGTGGTAAAAACGAAATAAATGATGGGAAAAAAAAACGAAAGAAAATCGTTCCCGACGGCACAATTTCGATGGAACACTGAGCGATGGTATATGTTGTAAACGAAAGATTGTATAAAAAGCATATTATGGATGATTTCTCGTCTCAATAACGTTCAGCAGCTGCAGCCCAAAGCGTGACATGCGATGAAATGAACGCTGTCAATTTTGTAAAAGAGACGATCTTCTTCGAAACGAATAGCCATTCGTTTTTTTTTTCAGCGATATTATACGATAATAGACAGAGTATGGTGCAAAGGATAAACGTTGCGTAATTATATTCGTATATTTTCGCATTTTCATTCCTTTACGTTTTATAACATGCTATAAAATAGTATTTGGCGCGCGACAGTCCTTATGCCCTAGCGGACGAGTTTTCCTATTTAATCATTTTGCAAAATTCGTCGTCGATCGAAATGAAAAAATGAGCGGATGTTCAAAATTACTTGCGTTATTCCAACAGCTCATTTTCATTTTTTAACACTAGTCGGTCAACGTCGAGATTTTATTGTTACTTTCTACTTCGAAAGATGACATAACTTTGTATTACGTATATGTTTGACAGTTTAAAACGGTTTTACGCTCATTCTGAAATGCTTATTTATTTTTGCTTATATTAATTGAAAAAGAAATATGAAACTAGCGAATTTCAGACAAAATGAGCCATTTATAGTTCCTTTGGTATTGTTAAGAAGATTTTCAGAATTCAAAGTCTCGGGATAAGAATTTTCATTCAAAAATATCATTTGATATTTCAGCAGGAACTTATGCAGCTCGAGGCACTTTTTCGCCATTCAATACTTCCGATATACAAATATATAATCATTTGTCAATACTTTAAATTCATTTGGATTAATTATCGCAATTATTGTCGTGCACAAACGACGAGGAATTTGGTACCTCTAGAGTTGAACGATCCCCTGAGTTTCTTCCGATTTCGTAATGGAGTTTAACGGTATCACATTATCCTCGATACTCGTTCTAGACCAATTCTTTATCTGAAAATACATTCTCCTCTACATGAGCGAACACATCGTATGTTTGTACTTTATTATACTCGACAGGCTCTTTTCCTCCCTAAACAAAAAAAAGTCGTTTAAAAAAATCATCTCGTAAATTCGGAATCGTGAAGTTTCGATTGGACGATGAACGATGATGTAATGCGTGATTCAATGACGCTCGCCACCATTAAAGCCACAACACACACAATATATTCTCGCTTGTTAACGTTTGAATTTTCTTTTTTCTCAAGGGCGCCAACTAAAATCAAACGTGAACTTTATGAAATAATGATGTTCTCAAGCGTCGAAAATCGGCGTAAGTACTCGGTGAATAAATTATACAGCAAATAATGATAACAGTAATTATAAAATGAATAATTTTTCTTTCAATCTCTCGACGTTCTAAGTGAGAGCGACAAAATTGTGGAAAACACACAAATTCAACGTTATTGTCATTGAATCCACTTACGAGCCTCTCGAATAATTGGCTAATTTGAAGACTGTGTGGTTAATTTAAAAATTCTCGATTGCAAATTCGAATCGTGACGCTTTTATAAACGTATAACGTTTTTCATGCAATCAGGCAAATCGGGATATTCTCAGCCTAATTGACTTGTGAGTATAATGATTCGAACGAAAAGATATTCAGACCTTGTCTCATAGGAATTGTTTACGAATATTGCAAAAAACGTTTCGTTCGAATTATCGATGGGATAAATTTAAACGAGAATGGTGGTTATTCTCGTTTAAAGGATTTTCTATAACATTTCGTTGTTTGGAGAATCGAGCAATTTGGCGGTGACTCTCTCAACGTTAATGCTTTCAGGCCTTTTACCGTGACCGAAAGTAGACATCGGATAGGCAACGCGAAGATCCAGGCTCACTGGTCTGCTGGATAAATTATTTAGGAAATCATTATTTCCACGAGCCTCGACCGAATCGCATATTCCCGGGATTTCATTCGTTCTTATTTCGTTAATACCGGTTACAGAAAAATTCGTCTCCAACAATCGTTTTCCAGCCGACAATTGACCATAGGCATCGTGTAGTTTCGTAAATCTTCCTAGGGAATTTCTTACCGGCGGTGGCCTCATTATTATTTCTGTATCCTGTATTCCCGTATCTACATCATCGCCGTTCGTTTTTTTCTCAGATTCCGCTACCTCCTCTTCGGCATCGTTGTCCTCTTCGTCCTCGCATTCCTCGAGTTCTGGCTCTTCCGTCAGATCCTCCATCGACTACGAAAAAATATTAAGTTGATTTTGTTATTCACCAAAATTTCAACTATGGATGTCTCACGTTTATCAGCCAACGTGCGCAAAGTAGCGAAGTATTTTATTTTATTTTTTTTCAACGAGCCCAGGACTGTTATCACAAAAAAGCACTTTTTTCAGTGATGAATCAAATTTAACATATTATTCTTCCTCTTTATATGCTAAATGACATAAAACGAACAGTTGAAAAAGCTAAATCGCTCTGGCATATTTTAAAATCTACGTCAACACAGAGTCAATCAGCAATCTTGAACAAAACCGCATAAGCTGCGAGTTTTCAAATTTTTCTTCGAGTAATTCTTATATTTCTTGAATATTTTCCATTCGAATAATTTTCCTTCTCGAAAATTTCGATTCCGAACACGGTTTTCGTACGGATGAAAAAAATACCGACACGAATGAAATCGACGAATGTCACGATGCTGCATTGACTCTGCACATTAATCGAATAAAGAAGATAAAAAAATTGGATAAAAGATCATTACGAATGGATTCGGTTTCGCAGGTTTGGAGACGGTGCCTGTGTTTACCCCTAGCAGCTCTTTCTTCTCGGGTTCTTCGTCTGCTGAAACAACAGCGTCTTTCTTAGCGATTGATCGAAATCATGCATGAAAATGTGCACTAAACGGCATTTGCATTATTTTTCAATCTGACAATAGTTAAAAGTTCCCAATCTCAATGACGTCAGTTGAAAGAGATCATTCCGAAACCGGTAGTGGACCACTGTAGATAATTTGCAGCCGAACGTACCTTTAATGAGAACTTTTTTCCCATTTACCGCATCATTTTTCGGTTCGGAATTCGGCAGAGGTTTATAATCTTTGGATATCGGTTTGGCGTGTGTGCCATTCGGTCGTTTCTCGTCTTCGATTACAGTCTTGAATCCGACAGTTTTGACGCTACCGGATGATGGCACCGAGTCCGTGTAAGGCTGCTGCCATCTTTGTGTACCGGAAGGTGAACCACCACCGCCACCGGCAACGCCGCTGGCTGCAGCTCTTCTACGCTTCCGGTCGCGTCTCGCACTGCGAAGCACCTCGTAACTGCAACCGAGAACAGCAGCGACGAAAATGCAACACAGGGCTATGAAAATATAAGTTCCGGCTCCTTGTTCCTCCTGAGTCTCGTCGGGATAAAGAGATTTGTACAGGACCCTCTCAGGCGGGTCTTCCACCCAAGCGCGATCACGTCCCTGCTACAAAAAAAAACATTGTTCCATTTATTGTGTTTCATCCATCATACAGGGAATGGTAAACTAGTGCAATTCGATAACACGTTGATAATACAGAAAAATAAAAATCGGGCTACGTGTTTATAAAAAAAAATTTCACTAAATTTCAATTTCTGCAATTTCAGTCGAGTGAACCGGAACTTACTACGCTATCGTTTCTCGGCGGTTCGGGGCCTTTGGATTGGGCATGAAATACAGCGCATTGTGCGCTTCTCACGCCAGCCGGCATCGTTGCTCTTACAGTCTCACTGCCTTTTTTCGTGAATAGCATATACTCCTCCAGAGGCTTCATTCCAGCACCTCCGTTCATCGATACAACGACATCTTATAAAAAACAAATATATATTTTACAAATGAAAATAAATATAAGATGAGATGACAATAAGTCTACGTCGAGGAAAAAAACATTAAATACAATTAAGACTCGCGAATAACAGCCTGTAGGTGCGAAGAATTTCCACGGAGCCTCCGTATTAAATTACGTTATGGTTTCTGATAAATATAATTGTTTAACTAATTAAATCCAGCCATTTTTCGATATTGCAAGGAAAACTTTGACAAATAAAATTGAAGGTGTAATTTTCTAGCGCTGCACCTCAACAATTATGAAGACGAATTTAAAGAAATTATATTAGTTTGTATATTTTTAGAAAAAATGTGTTTTGTATGGTTTCGCGGTGAGAAACTCGAATAACTAATGTATTTACTCACTGCTGAGACAACCGGTATAGCCCTTGTACGCGCTGAATCTCTGATCGGTCGTGTTTACGCCGCCGAGATGAATTTCCGTAGCTCCTGGAGATTCCGTGTCTTCGTGGTCATCATCGTCGCCGATGTTCAAGACGGGAATCGGTAAAAGTTGGACAGGTTCACGATCGATAAGCAACGTGGCCGTATTGTTATCGCGTACGTAATAAACACTATGTCGTGCTCCGTTGAGAAAATTTCGATCATTGAGCCGCACACCATAAGCCGATCCCTCTCTATCTTCCTCAAAAATTAATTGACCCTCGGACGTCAGAGCAACCAGCAGGTAGTAACTTCTTCTGAAACACGGTCGTTCGTTTCGGCCAATTGATATTCATGAAAATACATTTTTTTTGCAACAAAAAGATACATATATATCGAATAAATTAGGTGAATTACACTGTCAAATAAATTGAAAACGATTCGTAACTTTTATTTAAAAAGAAATTATACTTTTGCCCGTGTAAAATTCTTTTATCATATTTTCGTAACTGCTTCTTCTTTCGATGAAAAAATGACGACTTGTGTCACCTGATTGCTCTCAAATATGAATGGAAATTTCAATGGTCGATTAAACGATGAAACGCTTCATTTTCTTTTATCGTCAAATTGAAATGGAAAATGAACAAAAAACGGCTCACTTGTTCTCAGTTTGCACGAGCAAGAGGGCGCTCGTCCGTTGTCGAAGATCGTTGGTCGAAAATGCCAATTGAACCGTGACCTGAGTGATCTCGCCCTCGAAATCAAAATCACGTTGCAACACGCTCTCGCCACCGAAATCAGCTCCTTTCTCGTCCGCGCAATGTTCACCGAAGTACGACGTGAGAGCGCAGTTGCACGATGACTCCTGTCTACCAAAGTCTTCGGTGCACACGCCCAAGTTTTTACAGGGCACAGCGTCGCATTTCATTTGACAATTCGGCAAAACGCCGTTGCTGCCCTCGTGATTCGCTTCGCTCGCTAAATCCGGCAAATTAATGAGATATTCGCCGATCATTAAGCCACGCAGACAACCGACGTAGCCCTGTATGAGAGTTCCCTCGTTTCCAACCCGCAAAAGATTGTCAGGATCGAATCCACCGAGGTTTACCTAAAATGTTTGTTCTCAACATTACGTCTCTTCTTCTTTCTTCAATATTCTTCAATTATGTGTTTTAATTCGTCAGATAATTCACAAAAATATTAAACACACGAAGCAGCGTTAAAGATTGTAATTTTCGCTGAAAACTTTTGCTGACCAACCTGAAAGTAATCAGTCGGTGGCGCGGGTGGTCTTTGAGGCGCCAGTACTTCCTTTTCCCCGTTGATCCAAGGCTTGTTCGAGTACGATTCGAGAAGAAGCGGCACAGCATCCAGCGTCACGTTGTTCTCATTAACGTGCAATGTCGTAGAATTTTCGTTTCTGACGATAGCGATTTGAACTGAGATCCCCGTGTTCACACCTGAGCAGAAGATGATGGAGAAAAAAGAACAGGCATTTTTATTCAGAGCGAAGAATTATTTATTCATCGATCCACGGTTGGATCTTACTGGCTATTTGTTTTCTTCGAAAAATCACGTCGGTTCTCGGTAGTTTGTGCCGCGACATAGAAGCGAGGATAACTCTAGCCCACCTGGATGCTGAACCGTGATGTTCTTAATCTCGTTTCCTGCGTTGAATAGATAGACGATGCTCGTTCCGTTGCTTATGTAAAGATGAACGAAATTATTGAGATGATCATTGGCGTATAATATCAACGAGTGCGTATCGTACGTCCGTAGGTTGATGAGTATATTCTCGACCAGCATGCTCTTTAGCAATATTTTTTCGTCGTCTTCTCCCGTACCGAAGTAATTTTTTTTCAAAAACGCTCCGGTTGACGTGAAGGTCAGAGCTTTGCTGTTTATATCTAGAGAAGAAAGAGAACTTCCTATGCAAATTCACCTCCGTGCTATTTCAGGTGATATGTCGTGTATTTGAAGTAAAAGGGAAATCGTTTCTTCTCTTGGCAAGAATAGTTTAGAGCTTTATATTCGTTTTTACAGAAAAAAACCGATTGGAACAAAACGGAAAGGCTCCTTTTGTTGATTTTGCTGTTGCTAAACTGCATTTTATTTCTATACTTTACTCACTCGTTTCGCAGAAAGTACCCTGATGGGCCCATCTGTTCTCGCAAACGCACTCAAAGTTGCTCCATAATTCGACGCAACGCGCACCATTCTGACACTTGTTCGGCTGACAAGAAGGCTTGCAATCTTTTATTATCTCCGACAGATGTACAGACATGTAACTGTGAATATCGAGAATCTCGCCGTTTACCACCAAACCGCGGAAACAGCCGATGAGGCCTTGTTTCACGCTGGAAGTTTTTAGATGTTCGCTGTAAGACGGAAGACGAGTATGAGCCCTAAAGAACTTTGTTGTGTTATGAGGTATAGAAAATAGGAAATTTTCACGAAAGATAATTCTGGCGATAAGTTATCACACGAAGATGTTTTGAACGACGAACTTTCTGCTCATACGCGCGTTATGATTTATTAATAATTTGAATCATTAAAACAATCATAAATACAAAATCGGTCATTTTTATTGTACATCAAAATATTCAAAGGACTCACCCAGTGGCGCCACCGATAAACATTGACCCCTCAAAGGGCCCGAATTCTTCTTCCGGCAGCAAATCCACCATTTGAAAATCCGTGTTGATCATAAATCTCACATGATAGTCGTTATAATCGATCCAAATTTTTTGCCATTCGCCGTTGTTCAATTTCCTTCGACTTTTGATCTCGAGTTCGCGATTAGCGCCGGTGTTTAGAGTGAAATTAAATGTTAATCTGTAGTCCGAGGCTAAAGCCACCATGAACGATGGATAATTGCTGCGAATTGGCGGCTGATACAACAATATTGCCTTTTCTCCGGTCGTCCGAAAACTAAATGCAATGTCGCCTTTGCGCCAGCCCGGAACTTCGATGTACGACTGCGACGTCGTAAAAGTTACCACGTATTTTTGGGTATCTGAAATTTTTCACAAATCCACTTTCTTCAACTTTTTTTCATAAAAATTCAATCCTATTGTAATTAATCATTTTCCATTTATTTTTATGTACAAAGAACGATAGATATTAGAGAACGAAAAATATATATCTAGACGCAAGGAATTGTCATTTCTGAATTGCTTAAGGAAGTGCTGAATGCCTAACAGAGTCCGAGCTAATGCTTTCGGATGAAATAAGGTTTCGATAAAAATCAAAACTGTTTCATCATGCGGGGATTTTCGCACGTAAATCTTTAGGAAAAAGTCCTTATCCTTATATTAGAAAGCGCCCTAATTTGAGATCTGTGCAAGTGTATCGTAAACGATCGACAACTCCATCAAAATTTAACCACGCATAGAGGAAACGACTCTAAACAAGATGCTTCATGTCCGGTTTCCGGAAATTTTTGTTCTAGAGCAATGTCGGGCGGGTAAACAGTCTCGCGGGCGCAGTACTACCGCTCAACGCTGGCCCGGAGAGGCTATCTTTCCGCTCTACAGGAATGTCGGGCGGGTAAGCAGTCTCGCAGGCGCAGTACTACCGCTCAACGCTGGCCCGGAGAGGCTATCTTTCCGCTCTACAGCAATGTCGGGCGGGTAAGCAGTCTCGCAGGCGCAGTACTACCGCTCGACGCTGGCCCGGAGAGGCTATCTTTCCGCTCTACAGCAATGTCGGGCGGGTAAACAGTCTCGCAGGCGCAGTGGTACCGCTCGACGCTGTAGTACTCGAAAGTAGTGGCAGATGAAAAGAACGATCGACAACTTTATCAAAATTTAACCACGCATAGAGGGAACGACTCTGAACAAGATGCTTCATGTCCGGTTATCGGAAATTTATTTTCAGTTTTTTCCCCTTAAGGGTAGCAGCAGATGGAAGAACGATCGACAACTCGATGAAAATTTAACCACGCATAGAGGAAACGACTCTGAACAAGATGCTTCATTTCCGGTTATCGGAAATTTAGTTTCAGTTTTTTCCCCTTAAGGGTAGCGGCAGATGGAAGAACGATCGACAACTCGATGAAAATTTAACCACGCATAGAGGAAACGACTCTGAATAAAATGCTTCATTTCCGGTTATCGGAAATTTAGTTTCAGTTTTTCCCCTTAAGGGTAGCGGCAGGTGGAAAGAACGATCGACAACTCGATGAAAATTTAACCACGCATAGAGGAAACGACTCTGAACAAGATGCTTCATGTCCGGTTATCGGAAATTTAGTTTCAGTTTTTTCCCCTTAAGGGTAGCGGCAGATGGAAGAACGATCGACAACTCGATGAAAATTTAACCACGCATAGAGGAAACGACTCTGAACAAGATGCTTCATTTCCGGTTATCGGAAATTTAGTTTCAGTTTTTTCCCCTTAAGGGTAGCGGCAGATGGAAGAACGATCGACAACTCGATGAAAATTTAACCACGCATAGAGGAAACGACTCTGAATAAGATGCTTCATTTCCGGTTATCGGAAATTTAGTTTCAGTTTTTCCCCTTAAGGATAGCGGCAGATGGAAAGAACGATCGACAACTCGATGAAAATTTAACCACGCATAGAGGAAACGACTCTCAACAAGATGCTTCATATCCGGTTGTCGGAAATTTAGTTTCAGTTTTTTCTCCTTAAGGGTAGCGGCAAATGGAAGAACGATCGACAACTCGATGAAAATTTAACCACGCATAGAGGAAACGACTCTGAATAAGATGCTTCATTTCCGGTTATCGGAAATTTAGTTTCAGTTTTTTCCCCTTAAGGGTAGCGGCAGATGGAAAGAACGATCGACAACTCGATGAAAATTTAACCACGCATAGAGGAAACGACTCTGAACAAGATGCTTCATGTCCGGTTATCGGAAATTTAGTTTCAGTTTTTTCCCCTTAAGGGTAGTGGCAGATGGAAGAACGATCGACAACTCGATGAAAATTTAACCACGCATAGAGGAAACGACTCTGAACAAGATGCTTCATTTCCGGTTGTCGGAAATTTAGTTTCAGTTTTTTCTCCTTAAGGGTAGCGGCAGATGGAAGAACGATCGACAACTCGATGAAAATTTAACTACGCATAGAGGAAACAACTCTAAACAAGATGCTTCATGTCCGGTTTCCGGAAATTTTTGTTCTACAGCAATGTCGGGCGGGTAAGCAGTCTCGCAGGCGCAGTACTACAGCTTGACGCTACTCGAAAGTAGTGACAGATGAAAAGTCGACAACTCCACTAAAATTTAACCACGCATAGAGAAAACAACTCTAAACAAGATGCTTCATGTCCGGTTTTCGGAAATTTTTGTTTAGATTTTTTATAAAATTTTGAAGATATTACTTTTCGATCAACCGATCTCGCGAGAAGCGTTTTCCTCTACAGTAGTCATGAAATGTAATGCTTGGCTACCGCTACTACTGCTTATCATTGCTCGCGAGTACGAAAAAAAAAATAGACTTACTGGTTTCAACGCATTCAAGTGGTCCCAGAGTGATTCTTCCTTGAGCATCTTCCTCGAGATCCTTAGGTTGCAGAAAAACCATTCCCGTTATGCCAAGGGAGTCAGGAGTCTCGTAATACCCTTCGTCCGACAGCCATTTACCAGCGGAAACGTCGCAATTGCAGCTCAAATCGGGATTCACGCATGTTCTGTTCACTGACATTGACAACGATGTGATGAAACGAATTGAAAATGGCGAAAATCATGGAAAGTCAACGAAACTGATAAAGCCAAATCGCAAACTCACTTCCGCAAGGACATGAACCTCTGTTTACATTTCCAATGTAATCAACGATCGATGTTTCTTTCGAACCGAAAAACCAGGTGGCGCTGTGAAGCTCCAAGGGAGCTTTGTAACAATCGTATTTGACGTACTGGCTGCAGTAGAGCGAGTGCGATATTAATTCTTGAAGCATTTCCCCTGTAAATTGTCGATACGTTATGTTGAAAGAAAAATCTTCTTCGCCGATAGATCTGACGTCGACCTGTGACGGCAAATTGTGTTCGACGATGGTTTTTGTCGAATCTTCGATCGCTTGAAATTCACACTTTACGAGCGCCGGTGGAAATCTACCGTTTCCGTCTATGTCAATCTTGTAAACGTCGTCCTGCGTGTAACCGAGGAGAGCCAACTCCTCGCAGGTTTTTCTGTGCTGCGCTGAAATATAAATCAATGTAATATTTTTCATTCGTTTTTTTCGATACAAAAGCGAGACAAGTAAAAATGTTCAACGACAAATGATACGTCAATTGTGTTTGAAAAAATGTCACATGACGAAAAAGATAATTTAAAAGATTTTTTTATAGAAAGTAATGCAATTTTCGTTTCGTTTACCAAAGTGACAGTTTTTTCCCATGTAACCCGTGTCCGTGCAGTCGCATGTTATTTTGTTTTCCTTCACCGAACATTTGCCACCGTGTTCGCACGTATTTGGCCTCTTACACGGATCGACAAATTGGCAATTGTCCAGAGCAACTTCGCCCACGACTCTTTCGGTGTTTATCACGTATCTCGGCTCGATAACATGGTCATTGACCTTAATATCTCGCATACAACCGATCAAACCGGCATTGCTCTTGCCACTTCCTATTATGACTTTGCTACCGAGCTCGAAAGTCATTGCAAAAAGTTTGCTCTGTTTGTTTCGATAATCGACGATAATGCTGAGTTCGCCTTTCGTGTAATTAAGCTCGACCGCGTGCCACGATGTATTGTACGGAGGAAATTTCACCGCTGCCGAGACCGTTATGTTGTCGGATAAGACGGGAATCAGTTGAAACCGAATCTCGTCGTTTACCAGACGAAGCTTAAAAGGAGTAAAAAAATAAACATCTTTGATTGATTTATCAACGTTTTTCAGTAAAAAGAAATAACATTATATTATTCCATCCATCCGTTTGGTGAAATTCGTGGCAAAGGTTTGATTATTGACCCTGAAGGCTGGATAGTCGCGATGAGTTTTTTTTTACATTAATTTTTTCGATACAAAATTCGTGTTATTCTTCAAATCGTCTCAGCATTAATTCGATGCAATTACCTCCCAG
Source organism: Heteropelma amictum (assembly GCA_959613375.1). Lineage (NCBI taxonomy): Eukaryota > Metazoa > Arthropoda > Insecta > Hymenoptera > Ichneumonidae > Heteropelma > Heteropelma amictum. The sequence continues at coordinate 6,552,923 of OY390724.1, forward strand.
TATCCGAGGCCTTGATCGCTCTTGACGTCGCCAGACGCCACAACGGCGATGGGTTTTGAGCTTTTAAAGTCGAAATTAAGATGCAACGAGTCCGTGCTGTTCACCGGCCACCAAATGTGACTTCCGGCGAAAGGGTAAGTTATGGGTATGACATCGACATCCGCCTCGTAATACTCGGGCTCGAGAACACCGATGTAATGAACCATGGGATTTGATTTCTTGAGCTCGTAGATGATTGATTTGTCATTGTAGAAAACGTATTTCAGGGCGCCAACGAAGTTATTGTAAGAGACGAGCCCTCGTTTTTTGTGTAGTTCCGGACCGCCGCCGATGTAAATTTCCGGATCGATAATCATGTTGTAATTATCGCCGGGTATCTCGAGAATTTTCTTTTCGAAATCCAAGCTGACGTAGACGGTCGAGGCGTTGTGGAATATCGTCAGATTGTTCCAATGATTCGACGAGACTCGATCACCCATGATGGTATGTAACTTTGCCCCGTGACCAAAGTCGAGCTCCACGTGAACTTTGCGGTTCATTATCGACGCGGCAACGTAGTGCGGAGTGCCGTCGATCTCACCGGAAGCGTAAAATAAAACGGAATCATCCCATCTCGTCTGCAAGGCGGAAGAGTGGAATATGAGGAAGAAGCAAAAATAGAGAAAATATACCGGTCGAATTGTCACGACGATGATGAATAAGGTCACGAAAATCTTGTCTCGTGATTCGCATTATTGTTGTATAACGTTTCGTTGCTCGAGTTTGCACGTCATCTTTTTAGCGAATCGACGTAAGCGCATCGAGCACGAAACTTTTCTCACCTTGAACATCAGACTTATCCGGTTGACGGAGGAATGAACACGATCCTTCCAATCGTATACCCGGAAAGACACATAGGACGAACCTCTGAGAGTCAAGATTGTAGCAGCTGCGATTGAGACAAAAAACAAATCATTATTACGGTGCAGTAAATACATTTATATTGTCAAATTAAACCGTCTTTCTGTGATTCAAAGAAATAGGCGCGAAATAAAGGTATGGGAAGACAAATAGATATACGAGCTTTGAACAAAAAAAAAAGTGATTATGACGTTATACGGCGTGATGATGATGATGATATATTTATCATATCCGTTAATGGCTGGCGTTTGGACAATAATAAAAGTCATCGTTGCCCTCACCGTGGTTACACAATTACTTTCTTTTTCTATTTTAATAAAGCGTCTGCCGAGTACATCGAGCCAACATGATTTCAATGATGTTTTATCGTATTACAAGAGTAATGAATAATGGCGGTAAAGTACTGAGTCTCGTAGAGGGAGAAAGAGAGAGAGGGACAGGGAAAGAACAAAGATCGAGCGATGGTCCTTTTTTTACAATGAGGCCGATGTAAATCATGTCAATTAATTACATACTGTAAACATCGCATCTCTCGCCCTCGTAATACGTCCCGAAGCAGTCGCAGGTTAGGCTGTTGTAATGATTAACGCACTGGCTACCCACAAAGCAAAGGTTCTCTCTCGTCCAACACCTTGAAAAAACGTGAAATATTTTTAAAAATCATGACACTGACGCTTACGAACGAAAAAAACAAAATCAGCATTTTTGTGATACTTCAAAACGATCTGACGCAGTTTTCGCTCGGTTTTGTATATTCTTACGAATGAAATACTGCTTTTCTTGTTTGCTGCGTTAAATTAGCATATCGCTCCAAAGTCTCGTACGACAACTCCAACGATTTTATATGATTATCCTTTTTTCATTCATGGACTCACTTGTCAATGCAGCCCTCTTTGACGTTTTCGTGCTTCGTAGCTATGAGCGGCCTGATCGGCAACAAATCACTCGCTGATTTTCCGGAACTCAATACCATGTCTCGTATACATCCTACAAAGGACTCGATGATGTACTTGACACCGTGCAAACGTTCCTCGGAGCTGAGTCCTGATGGATCAAAGATGTATTATTTATTCATCTATTTTTCATCTTTTTATCTTCATCTTTCATCTTTTTAATCCGTCGAATGATTAATGAGTTGTTGATTAATAAACTTCTTCCAACAGGCAAAGCGCGCCAGTAGGCTCGAAAAATCTCGATTGGCGATGCGACTGATTGATTCAATTTTATTATTCGATAAATCGTCGAGATTTCGTCAGAACCGAAGATTGACATACACTTTTCTATTGAAAATTTTGTCCGGAGCCACATTTTCATGAAAATATTTAGCTACTCGCCACCCTCCGAGTGTATGGCTTTCTTTTTAATTCGCGCGTATGAATTTTTGAATTCAATGCTTGTTTTCAATTTTCTCGATAGTTACCTCCGATAAGAACGACGGACGCGAGCTCCTCCGAAACGCCATAATTCACAACGCGCTCCAAAACGTCGAGGGTCGTTTCCTCTTGCTTCTCATCGACGCGAGCAATCAATTTAGCACCATGAACATCTATTCTCACAAGTACACTGTGCCATTCATCCCTGTTGAGTCCTTCGCCGACGGTCAAGCTCGTCGAGCGTTTGCCAAACACATGAACGACCTTCAATTGACCTTTCTCGACAATAACGTAAAGTGCATAGGGATCGAGACTGTCGGGCCGATCTTTGACGCTGTGATAAACGAGGAGACCGTGGGGAAGCTTCGTGCGAAATTGGAAGGATATCTCTCGGCACAATCTGTAAATTTCAATGTTATTACACGTTTACTTTTCAACCGATTCGATCGATCGATATGGAAGAAACTATACGCTGTACGATCTGTATTATCGTTTTTCTCTATAGTTTTCTTTTGTTACGGGATTTTCGGGACCTCAATTGAAAAGTCTTGATACCGCTGCCGTCTAGTTGGATAAATGTATTGCTCTGTGCGAACATGAACGTTTTCTCGTGTCCAGACTCCATGAAGGTCAATTCCTGCAAAGATTCGTAAGAAAAACCAATTCGATTTATTTTCCATCCACCATTCGTTCAAATTTACGAGAAATTTGTCGCAATTCGTTCGTTATCTAGTATCTAGTTGTCTTAAGGGGGAAAAATTTGTTTTCCAGTGTCGGAGATCGCCGAACGACTTTTCACATTACCTTTCCTCGCTTGTGCTTAGGGACGGGAGGTCTCGTGGGTTCCGGAGGTGAAAATGTCGGTGGCGGTGTACTCGGTGTTGTCGTCGGTGGTGTTCCCGTGGTTGTCGTACTCGTGGTCACAAATACGCTACCCCGCGTCACCATATAAGACGGCAGAGTGTCTAAACAAAATTTTTTATCACAACGTGTGCATTAAGGCGTACTCGTCTCGAGGCTGGTAAAGTAAGAAGCTGCTTCACCGCGGCCATTGTGAGAAAACTTGTGCGACTCGCACAGCGTTTGAATAAATTAGGCGCAATATATCGATACGATACAAATTTATACATCACGGATTTTTTGAAAAATCTTGGCAATCTCGACAACAATCGCGCGATATTTTTTCGATAGAGGATCAACTTCGGGACCCAGTCAATTTTTTATTCGTCGAAAGTACAAAGATTTTTTTCAAAAATCCCCTGAAATATTCATTTATTCGGAGCTGGTGGAAAAAAAAGCTTGAGAAAAGTTGCAAAATGATGGTAAAAAACGTTGAATTTTCTATCGAAAACTGTCGTATGAAAGTGCAGTATATGTTTGATGAAATACAGTTCCGGATTTAAGCGGTGAATCCTACTAGAACTCTGCGACCAGCCATGCCTAAGAAAAGACTTTAGGCGGGCCAACTACCTTAAGGTTCAATTTCACTTTCCTTTCAATTTGTTCATATCCGTTTCAGACGCAAAGAGAACAAAGGATGATTGAAAAAACGTAAAAGATTTTTCAGCTCAATTTTTCAAACACGATCATACGCTGTTTTGCTTTTGATTGACTCACAATTTGGTCCTCCGACGCAATGATGAAGACACTCGAGCTGCGAATTGAATCGATTCTCGTTCCCTAAGCATCCGCCGTAAACGAAGGTTCTGCACTTTCCCTCGGCCTTGTTGAACGTCCATTTGTGTATGTAATGCTTGCACGGACCTGTTTCCGTTTTTACGAGACATCGATCCGGCAGAGGGCGTCTCGTCGTAACTAGACTTGCGTTTTTGTTGATATCGTCGAGAATATCGATATCCGGTGACTCGGTTATACTCGTCTCGATGCCAAACGCAATTAGCGCGGTGTTGAGCAAGGCAAGGACCACCAGGATCCTCCTTTCGCGGTTCACCATTGTTCTTCATTCGCTGCAACAACAATCAAAACAAAATAATACAATAATCATCTGCTATACACGTAAAACACGTATTTAACGTCATTTGAATCGAATTTTTTAACATTCTCATAAATTGTTTTCATTATTAATCGCTGTTTCGAGTTATTTCACCCAACTTGGACATTGTGCTGTCCAAAAACAAACTATCACGAAAAATTAAAATTCCGAATCGATCTAAAATTGTTCGCTATTAAAAGAATACAATAATTCTCAATTCCAAAGACGAAAAAGATAGAAATACGTCCAAAAACGTCGACTCTCGACAAATCGTACGTCCGCAAACGATTTTCGAATACATTTCGTTTCATTTTATATCTAATCGCTCGTGACTGTGTGTACATGAGCCTCAAAACGAGACGGGGATAAAGATAAGGATCGACAGCGAGCACGCGACAACTTTACGAAAACAAGAAATACATCCAGAGAGAGAGAGGGGAAAGCTTCAAGAAAGTTGTTGAAGATAAAAAAGAAAATGGAAAAATCGAGTGTACTTTAATATTCGTTTCACGGTTTGTTTCATCCCGGCGATGCATCATACCACGTAAGATCCGCTTTTGAAAAACTTCCGGTCTCCCTAACCGCCCTTATATATACGCACGAGTCTCGGAAAGAAAGTCAAGAGTGTCATCAGTGAAAAGTTCTTTTTACTCGAACGACTGATGCATTTTTGCGATTGCCGGGTCTCGTGCATGGATTTACGACTTCCTGTCACCGGATTGGCTGCGCGATGCGCGCTAGTAAAAATATTATGAGAGTCCTTATACGTGTGTGCGTGGAGATTTCGATCTATCGGGCTCCACGATCCTTCTCGACCGTTCAGGTAGTGCCGACCTTGGGTAAATAAGTCGTCATCGGCCTGAGGGATGACACGTATTATTCTGTATGCATACTACACCCAAAACCTTCACGAAATCCGTTAATCCGAGAGAAAATGTTCTTGAAATCTTCATCCGAAAGGTCCAGGAGATAAGAAATGAATAATCTTGACAATGCATTCACGAAATATTCCTATCCAAATCAACGAAACTTGAAACGCGGTACGACGATACTTGCATCAAACGTCAAAGCGCATTATAAAGAGAAATACTCGAAAAATATTTTTACATCGCCGATCATTTTGAGCCAGAATTTTCATACTTTTACACATTCTCTATTTACTCGTTCATTAAGATCAAAAATGCTTAATACGCAATGCTACAAAATACTGGAAAAAATCGTGTAACTTTTCGTAACGTCGTGCAATGTCAGAAATTGCTGCAAAAGAAATTGTTTTTAACAATCTTTTTCCCGTCTTGAAAAGGTTGTGAATTTTGCAATAATTATACAGCTAGGGTGAAGCTGTAACTGCGCGGGTTTTCAGATATACTCTACAGGATTTTCTCTCGAATTTTTGTTTAAAATATAACGCTTTAAAATTCTTCAAAAAATTATTCTTTACCCTCTACATTTTTCGATACAATATGATGTTCTTTTATTACAAAAAACAAAATATACAATAAAAAAAAGTAATAATGAACCTGAAAACGTCGATGGGGTTCCAAAATCGATGATTAATGGAAATAATAGTGATTGCGAATATCCCATCCGTATGTTTTTTCAATTTCCTCTCGACGATACTTACATCAAACGTCAAAGCGCATTATAAAGAGAAATACTCCAAAAATATTTTTCCATCGCCGATCATTTCAAGCCAGAATTTTCATACTTTTACACATTCTTTATTTACTCGTTCATTAAGATCAAAAATGCTTAATACGTAATGCTACAAAATACTGGAAAAAATCGTGTAACTTTTCGTAACGTCGTGCAATGTCAGAAATTGCTGCAAAAGAAATTGTTTTTAACAATTTTTTTTCCCGTGTTGAAAAGGTTGTGAATTTTGCAATAATTATACAGCTAGCGCGAAGCTGTAACTGCGCGGGTTTTCAGATATACTCTACAGGATTTTCTCTCGAATTTTTGTGTAAAATATAACGCTTTAAAATTCTTCAAAAAATTATTCTTTACCCTCTACATTTTTCGAAACAATATGATGTTCTTTTATTACAAAAAACAAAATATACAATAAAAAAAAGTGATAATGAACCTGAAAACGTCGATGGGGTTCCAAAATCGATGATTAATGGAAATAATAGTGATTGCGAATATCCCATCCGTATGTTTATTCAATTTCCTCTCGACGATACTTGCATCAAACGTCAAAGCGCATTATAAAGAGAAATACTCCAAAAATATTTTTCCATCGCCGATCATTTCAAGCCAGAATTTTCATACTTTTACACATTCTTTATTTACTCGTTCATTAAGATCAAAAATGCTTAATACGTAATGCTACAAAATACTGGAAAAAATCGTGTAACTTTTCGTAACGTCGTGCAATGTCAGAAATTGCTGCAAAAGAAATTGTTTTTAACAATTTTCTTCCCATCTCGAACAGGTTGTGAATTTTGCAATAATTATACAGCTAGCGCGAAGCTGTAACTGCGCGGGTTTTCAGATATACTCTACAGGATTTTCTCTCGAATTTTTGTGTAAAATATAACGCTTTAAAATTCTTCAAAAAATTATTCTTTACCCTCTACATTTTTCGAAACAATATGATGTTCTTTTATTACAAAAAACAAAATATACAATAAAAAAAAGTGATAATGAACCTGAAAACGTCGATGGGGTTCCAAAATCGATGATTAATGGAAATAATAGTGATTGCGAATATCCCATCCGTATGTTTATTCAATTTCCTCTCGACGATACTTGCATCAAACGTCAAAGCGCATTATAAAGAGAAATACTCCAAAAATATTTTTCCATCGCCGATCATTTCAAGCCAGAATTTTCATACTTTTACACATTCTTTATTTACTCGTTCATTAAGATCAAAAATGCTTAATACGTAATGCTACAAAATACTGGAAAAAATCGTGTAACTTTTCGTAACGTCGTGCAATGTCAGAAATTGCTGCAAAAGAAATTGTTTTTAACAATTTTCTTCCCATCTCGAACAGGTTGTGAATTTTGCAATAATTATACAGCTAGCGCGAAGCTGTAACTGCGCGGGTTTTCAGATATACTCTACAGGATTTTCTCTCGAATTTTTGTGTAAAATATAACGCTTTAAAATTCTTCAAAAAATTATTCTTTACCCTCTACATTTTTCGAAACAATATGATGTTCTTTTATTACAAAAAACAAAATATACAATAAAAAAAAGTGATAATGAACCTGAAAACGTCGATGGGGTTCCAAAATCGATGATTAATGGAAATAATAGTGATTGCGAATATCCCATCCGTATGTTTATTCAATTTCCTCTCGACGATACTTGCATCAAACGTCAAAGCGCATTATAAAGAGAAATACTCCAAAAATATTTTTCCATCGCCGATCATTTCAAGCCAGAATTTTCATACTTTTACACATTCTTTATTTACTCGTTCATTAAGATCAAAAATACTTATTGCGTAATGCTACAAAATACTGGAAAAAATCGTGTAACTTTTCGTAACATCGTGCAATGTCAGAAATTGCTGCAAAAGAAATTGTTTTTAACAATTTTCTTCCCATCTCGAACAGGTTGTGAATTTTGCAATAATTATACAGCTAGGGTGAAGCTGTAACTGCGCGGGTTTTCAGATATACTCTACAGGATTTTCTCTCGAATTTTTGTTTAAAATATAACGCTTTAAAATTCTTCAAAAAATTATTCTTTACCCTCTACATTTTTCGATACAATATGATGTTCTTTTATTACAAAAAACAAAATATACAATAAAAAAAAGTGATAATGAACCTGAAAACGTCGATGGGGTTCCAAAATCGACGATTAATCGAACCAATATTGATTGCGTTCCAAAATCGATGATTAATCGAAATAACAGTGATTGCGAATATCCCATCCGTTATTTACGTATAAAGAGTATTGACTGTTTTTTTTTCGTCAAAAACGAGTACAACGTGTGTGCACTCGTGAAAAAAATACTCGTTGAATCCCTGAGACAATCCACGTAGTTTCGAGACTCTACCGAGTGTTTCGATAAATAACGCTTGATAACGCCTGATAAGGATCGCGGCTTTGAGGGCATTCGGTACGTATATCCACACGTACACCAAGCAGTCTGATCTTTTTACTGTTTGACTCTCTCGTTAGGCTTTCTCACCAGATCATACAATATATATTATATCATCCACAGGCGATACAATCAAAATCGACCAGCACCTATTTTTCACGTATACGTTAATTCCTAGAGGAATTTTGCAAATTTTATGCAACTCACCTCGGAATCTTGGCCTACGTTCAATTTTTTTTCCAAAATATGCACATTTCAGTACAAAATAAAGGAACACGTTTTCTTTTTCCAGCGTGATTGAATATCAATCTTCGAAATATCGAGCTTTTCGCGATCCCCCGTACGATGAAAAATACATTCATCGACATTTTGGATTTACGCTTATTTACCCCCTCGCGTTTATCAGCTCGTAATAAGATTATCAAAAGCGTACTGGGTTATATATATATTTTTTTCATCCATCACGCTATATATGTAGAATATAATACTGTGAGAATGATATTCGAAGCACTTCGAAGCCCAGGCTCTTTAATGAGTTACTCACGAGGAGTGAGACAGATGGACGTAGCTGCGGAGTCATGTGAGTCAATTCTCTCGTGCCAGGCGCTTCCTCGGAGATTCTCAATTGAATTCGAGGCTAACCGAGAGTAGAGTTCCAGAGAAGATGACTGTGACGAGGAGCAAAGAGTATCAAGAGGGTCACAGATAAGATCAAAGAGTAAGGAAAGGAGACAATAGTTTTACCGGAACGAATTTCGGAAGTTTCGTCATTAAATTACGAGGCTGATTTGACAGAACCCGTAAAAAGCCAAAATTACACGATTCAAAAATCAAATTTATCGTGAATCACAAAAAAAAATCGATCCCATCTGTATAAAACAGCGAAAAACATTTTCCTCGTTTGAAATACAAAATCGCGGATTATTTCACTCGAGAACTATTTCGCGATAAATAGTTTCAATTTCTATCCGTTGAATCTTTGTATAATCATCGAAATTGCTGATACTCGAAAAAACGATTTTTTAAAATCATTTAAACTGCGATTGTTGATGCAATAAATGCCACATCGAGGCGACGTATTATTAATCGGTTATTAACACCAAGAAAAAAAAAGACGAGACTGAACGTGTCTTTAAGTTGATTAAAATCGATTCCCTCGCGGTTTCTCATCGCATCACTGTGTAGGAACTTGTAACGAATAATGCGATTGAAGTCTGCGTGAAGATTCATTCCGTCAAAGTCAATTACCCTCTAGGAATGAATTAATGGACGTTGTACCGAAACGTGATAGATTATTTGATTCAATGAAACGTGATAAAAGTCTTTATTGATTTGATTAATTATACAAAAAATAGTTTGTAAAATGTGACGACTGAAATTCTTGAAACTTTGACCAGGAAGCTGCTCCGTGGACCACGAAATCGTCCTCACGCATGATATAATGACACACACGTACGTACGTACAATAAAACAGCAGTAACAACCTTGCCACTTTCAAGACCGATTATATACGCGTGTGCAGCCGGAGATTTTTCAAGGCAAAGTGCACTTGTGGTCGTATTGAAGGAAGGATATCGCATCAAGTCCCTGCGAAGTAATCTTGCCTGTTGCGCGACATAGATTGGACGACACGAATTTGGCCTACACGTGATAATTTTGCCCACAAATAATAACATCACGCGGGAACGATTGTCTCTATTAATTTCTTTGGTACACGCGGAAGATCGCGAAACGTCGACGTTTTCCATTCTTTTCTTCTTTCAATTTTTAAAGCCAATAAAAAATTGGGCAAACTAATTGTTTATATTCGTTATACTTCAACAAAGACTTTGTTCCGATATGGCAATTGGAAAAAAAATTATCGATTGGATAAGCTGGTGAAAAAAAATATCGAAACGAGAACGAGAAAGAAGGCTTCTTCTTCGGACCTTTTACCGGTGTGAAAAGTTCCAAGTCCCATATCTCAAAGATTGCACGAATCTCTTGGCAAACATTGTGTCAAACTTTTCAAACAACACGAGGAACGAGGCGCGTCTCTCGAATTAGCGGTTTCTCGTGCACGTTGAAGGTTCGACCTCGCTCTAATCGAAAAATCTTCTTGCAGCCTTTATCCTGAGTAAGCGGAAAAACGAACTACAGTTCGCTGTCTCAAAGGACGGTTTTATTTGAGCAGAGATAAGGTGAGAAGAGTGAAAGCACGGTGAGAAAATTTTTCGTCAATTTTACACGAGTTTTAAGGTAGTTCTATCGTTTCATCGTTTTCTTAAGATTTTGTTGAAAATTTGAATACGTATTCTTTGATGTCATATATACGTGTGTAATAAATTTTGGAAGGTTTTACCACGTGGAAGTTGAGATATTTATTGGTAAAAATCACAATTTTCGGTAGTCTCTCGTAAGAGCGCGTGTTAAAAGTTGCATTTTCATCAATGAATATCTTGGCTTCTACGTGGTGAAGCCTTCTAAAACTTTGCATACATTTTTATGCAACATCAAAGAAGATTTCTTGAGTTTTCCAAAAAAATCTTAAGAAAATTTTTTTCGCAATTTTTGTAATTATAGAGCAAGCACATATCACCTGGGATGACCGTGAATTTGGAGTATGCTGTTCTTTAGTCGATTTGCAACAACTTTTCTTATTTAACTGAAGCCCGCAAACCATTTTGTATGTGAGAAAAACTGCAAAACAATTTCTCGATTTGAATCTAACGATAGAACTACCTTAAGCTCATGAGTTACTGATATAATTCTAATGTGGTTCTTACTGTCATCCTGACTCATCCTGGGTATGAGTTTCTCCAGCAAAATTCATCTTCGTTAAAACCTTGACGAGTTTTCGATTTATCGTTCTCTCGTTAATTTTCCCTCCACTCGGAGGAGTGAATCCGAGATTTACGGGACAAAAGATCGAGTTCCCAAAAAACGCTTGATAAGTTGAATCATACAAAAACGAGACAGTGAAATGTGGAAATAATGTTCCGTCGATGGTTGGAGGATTCTTAACTTTGAAAAAGCAAAATATTTTTTCTCACAGTGAGAAATAAAAAATGCAATTATAACCTGAATATTTAAAGATAACTGTATTTTCGATTTATCGTTCTCTCGTTAATTTTCTCTCCACTCGGAGGAGTGAATCCGAGATTTACGGGACAAAAGATCGAGTTCCCAAAAAACGCTTGATAAGTTGAATCATACAAAAACGAGACAGTGAAATGTGGAAATAATGTTCCGTCGATGGTTGGAGGATTCTTAACTTTGAAAAAGCAAAATATTTTTTCTCACAGTGAGAAATAAAAAATGCAATTATAACCTGAATATTTAAAGATTATTAAGTATTTTCATCTTTCATCAATCGTTTCGTTCCAGAGAATTTAATCACGATCTTAAAACGATTCAAAAGCACACTGTCTTCGAAAAATCTCAACGTTTAATTACCAAACGTGCTTACTGAAGATTCATCTGCAGGGCATCGCGGTATGAATCTCAAGATTTAATGCAAACCCAGTTGAGGACGTTTTAGATGGTGACGGTCGAATCTAAATTTTCGTTTTCAGCTTCTCTCACGTACAAAATGGTTTGCGAGCTTAAGTTCATCAAGAAAAGTCGTTATGAATTGACAACATACTCTAAATCCCAGATCGTCCGATGTAATACGCCTCAGTTATATAATACAGAAAATTGCGAGAAAATTTGACTACAGATTTTTTTGAAAAACCAAATAAAGCTTCTTCGATGTCACACAAAAGCGTATGCAAAGTTTTAAGAGGCTTCGCCATTTAGAGATCGAAAAATTTAACCTTGAAAAAAGGAACTTTTAACGCGCGCTCTGATGAGAAGCTTCTGAAACTAGTGATTTTTATAAATAAATATCTCGACTTTTACGCGGTGAAACCTCTCCAAATGTCGCGAGCTGTCGGATATCACTATTTTCTTTGTGTGGTGCAAATTTGAATGAATTCCATCGACAGGAAATTTTGCAAACAACGTCCTTAAAAAAAAATTCGCGTAAAACTAGCGCCGTCGTCAAAAAATCGTTGAATGCACGCAATATCTTACAAAAACTTGGATTTAAAAGGCACAAAAGGCATTTGCGTGATTTTCGAAAATTCGTTAAAGAATGAAAATAAAAGGACGAAGAGCGCGGTCGCCTTCGGCGAAAGTAATCGTCGTATGGTCGAAAAAATGAAATTGGATGGACGCCCGTTCAGGGTACTCCGAGGCAGCCGGTAGTGTACGTAGTGTTACATGTGAGCGACGGGTTAGCAGGATGTGACGTCAGGAGTCCCACGTCGGGGACGCGAGAACCGTCGAGAGGGGCGACGTCGGCTCTCTCGTACGGTCTATAGACGGAGAGCTTGTACGTTCGCCGGACACTCTCGCGGGCTTACGAGCAAATTGTCTTCGCACACACTATTCCCTCGACACTCTCCCGAAACCCAGTGCTTTGGTAACGCTTATGCTCTATTTGTCTTTTTACACGCTCACACACGCGAGTACACGCTACGTGGACAACGAGACAGAGGGAGAGAGCGAGAGAGAGAGAGAGAGAGAGAGAGGGATTCTCTTCGGTCCAACAACGCGCACAGACACTAATTTATTAATGCCACTTCAACGGACCACTGCTCTCCGTTACTCATCACGGTTTATTGACTCTCATTGCGGATGGCTGACTTACTATTTCGATAAATAAAAAAAATACAAACATTTTTTTTTGAAAAATTTCACCGGGTGAAATCGACGCATCGATGAGATTATTTCGCACTCCTTTTTTTGTTTCCGTGCTTCGAGGAGGCTGTAGACATTTTGTCGACGTATTTTGCGGTTGAATTTTTGAAAATTTTGAGCAATCGCTGTCTGCTGACTGGGATGTTCCATCGCTCATCGGGGAGTGGAAGGAGAAAGAAGGCTCGCTTGCCGTTGTACGAGGAGGAATTTTAAAAAGTCTCGAGATATTTTCGCTGGAGATTTTTCTTATCGGCGAAGGAGAGTGTAATTTTGTATTTTTTTTTAAGAAGCTTGCAGTTACGAGTTTCCCTGACCGAGTCGCCGTACTCCACTTTTTCATTGCCAACGGCTTGAATCACGAAACGAGAAAACTTACCGGAAGCTACAGATTACTCAAAGTTGTAGTTTTAAGAAATAGTTCTTGCGATATTTCGTCAAGAAGATGACCATCTGCGTCCATACAGGAAGAAAAAATGGCACACATCGAGAGGCCCGGTATAGTTCCACTTTTTGCCATATGGGGGCGTCTTTCCTTTTCTACATTTTCTGTGAAGGTCTAAAGACCTTCGAATCGTCCTTATCACAACACAAATGGACTTTCAAAAGGGAGATATTGCATCGAGGATGTACAATCGCGACAAAACCAAAATGGAATACAAATTTCAAGTGCACATTATCAGTGTCATACATTTATTTCAGATAAGACAATATAAAGAAAAACGCAACAACTTTTTTTCTGTTGACAGAAAATAAATTCATTTCAAAGTTTGTTTTGTAAATTTTGAAACATTTTTTAAATACAAAACGTACGTGCATATACCATACAAATAAAATACATAAATTAGATGTATTTATAACGAATTTGAAATTCCGAAAAAATCCAATTGTATATTCGAAAAAAATGAATCAATTTATTTCAGATGACGAGGAAACAAGCTTTCCAAATTTTTCCCTCATTGTCCTGCTTGGCATCCCTCGTAGGAAAAATTCTGTTCCTCAGCCTTTCGTACCATCGTCGAGCACGCGAAATTGGCAGTCCATATTTCGGTTTTCTTGGCTCTGTACTCAGAGCCAAGACTCCGTACGTGTGTCCGGCGGTCGGAAAACGGTTTATCGATTTGGAAAACATTTCGGGAATTGAAAAAAATAATAATTTCAGAATCTTCAAACGACGTTTTGTTTTTCAGGAGACGAAAAATGTTCAAAGAACTCTCGTGAATTTAGCAAAACCCTTGGCCATCTTTCGTCGAGCTCCGGATCGATATATCGAACAAACTGCCTCCTCGCATTTGCCACTCGAGGAGTGGGTCACCTGGGTTCGTCGACGGAACGTATTACACATCATGTAACTCTCTATTCTCCGAGTATTTTGCAAGAACTTTCTCAGCCCCGTCTATAGAGCTTTTCTCACATTCATGAATAACATCAAGAGCTTCGGTTAATTGTGTCTCCCGTAGCCTTGCCTCCGCAAGTACTATTTTAGTATAGCGTGCTCCAAACTCGATTTTAAAGACATAAATCGCAGGAAAAACAAACGGAAGGACGGAATTAAAGTACGAGCGCTGGTTATCGATATTTCCGGTGCGACAGCAATTTTGAGCTTTCCCAAGAGGATCCGACGATCAAAAACCCGAGCTTAATCTGGCAACTTTTTTTTTTTCAACTCTCACTTGGGAAGATGCAAAAAAGTGGAGTTACCCGGTGGAAAATATTTTTCCCTCTGCAAAATCGAATATTCTACGTTTATCGTCGATTTTGGAGGCAAAACAGATTTTGCCAAAGTATTTAAGGCAAAATCTGTGCAAATTCCCGTTCGACTCTTTGGGCATTTTTTGCAATTGCAAATTTCCAAGGTCTCTGGGTCTCCGTGTTGCACAAAAACTTTCCGATTCTTACTTTTTTCTCATTTTCATTTCGTGTGCGTTTCCCGGACGGGCCAAGGTCACAGTCCCGGAGCAGAGTGCAACGGAGGCTGAAAGCTGGAAGCGAGAGATACGCAAGCGTATGCGCGCGCGCGCTTGCATCAATCGAGATGCTCTGGGGGGAAACAAGGCCATGGCCAAGCCAAAGGGGGTGCGAGGGACGGATATCAGAGAGTTCCCTGTTGGTTCTCGCCATGGCCTTTGGTCCCCTCTCGTCAGGGTTTTTTTCACCGTCCCACCCCAACACTGCCCGTGAATTTCTTTCCTCTCGCGCATTTCCGCTTTTATGCGATAAAAAAGTAAACAGGGAAAAGCAAACAGGAGTTCGAGCAAAAAGACAAGACAGAGGAAAAGAGGTGAAATTAGGATTCAGACGATTGGAGACTATATGACGTTAATAAAATACCATAAAGTGTGAAACGGAAGAGCAAGCCCTTGGTCCCCTCTCATCAGGGCTTTTATTTACCGTCCCACCCCGACAATGCCCGTGAACTTCTTTCCTCGCGTGCATTTCCGCTTTTATGTGATAAAAAACTAAGCAAGGAAGAGCAAACAGGAATTTGAGCAAAAAGAAATACCAGTAGATGGAGTGTGCCAGCGCCGAGCGGGAATAATAAGAGTCGTAGGGATAAAAATCCATAATTGAAAAAATAAAACAGGAAGAAAGAACGTGAGAGAGAAAGAAATTAGGGATTACGCGGTGACAAGACAGAGGAAAAGAGGTAAAATTGAGATTCAGACGATTGGAGACTGTATGACGTTAATAAAATACCATAAAGTGAGAAACGGAAGAGCAAGCCCTTGGTCCCCTCTCCTCAGGGCTTTTTTTGTACCGTCCCACCCCGACAATGCCCGTGAATTTCTTTCCTCGCGTGCATTTCCGCTTTTATGTGATAAAAAACTAAGCAAGGAAGAGCAAACAGGAATTTGAGCAAAAAGAAATACCAGTAGATGGAGTGTGCCAGCGCCGAGCGGGAATAATAAGAGTCGTAGGGATAAAAATCCATAATTGAAAAAATAAAACAGGAAGAAAGAACGTGAGAGAGAAAGAAATTAGGGATTAC
Source organism: Heteropelma amictum (assembly GCA_959613375.1). Lineage (NCBI taxonomy): Eukaryota > Metazoa > Arthropoda > Insecta > Hymenoptera > Ichneumonidae > Heteropelma > Heteropelma amictum. Next base: position 6,568,970 of record OY390724.1, read on the forward strand.
GCGGTGACAAGACAGAGGAAAAGAGGTAAAATTGAGATTCAGACGATTGGAGACTGTATGACGTTAATAAAATACCATAAAGTGAGAAACGGAAGAGCAAGCCCTTGGTCCCCTCTCGTCAGGGCTTTTTTTACCGTCCCACCCCGACAATGCCCGTGAATTTCTTTCCTCGCGTGCATTTCCGCTTTTATGCGATAAAAAACTAAGCAAGGAAGAGCAAACAGGAATTTGAGCAAAATGAAATACCAGTAGATGGAGTATGCCAGCGCCGAGCGGGAATAATAAGAGTCGTTGGGATAAAAATCCATAATTGAAAAAATAAAACAGGAAGAAAGAACGTGAGAGAGAAAGAAATTAGGGATTACGCGGTGACAAGACAGAGGAAAAGAGGTAAAATTGAGATTCAGACGATTGGAGACTGTATGACGTTAATAAAATACCATAAAGTGAGAAACGGAAGAGCAAGCCCTTGGTCCCCTCTCCTCAGGGCTTTTTTTGTACCGTCCCACCCCGACAATGCCCGTGAATTTCTTTCCTCGCGTGCATTTCCGCTTTTATGTGATAAAAAACTAAGCAAGGAAGAGCAAACAGGAATTTGAGCAAAAAGAAATACCAGTAGATGGAGTGTGCCAGCGCCGAGCGGGAATAATAAGAGTCGTAGGGATAAAAATCCATAATTGAAAAAATAAAACAGGAAGAAAGAACGTGAGAGAGAAAGAAATTAGGGATTACGCGGTGACAAGACAGAGGAAAAGAGGTAAAATTGAGATTCAGACGATTGGAGACTGTATGACGTTAATAAAATACCATAAAGTGAGAAACGGAAGAGCAAGCCTTTGGTCCCCTCTCATCCGGGTTTTTTCACGCCCAATAGATGGAGTATGCCAGCGCCGAGCGGGAATAACAAGAGTCGTAGGGATAAAAATTCATAATTGAAAAAATAAAACAGGAAGAAAGAACGTGGGAGAGAAAGAAATTACGGATTACGCGGTGACAAGACAGAGGTAAAATTGAGATTCAGACGATTGGAGACTGTATGACGTTAATAAAATACCATAAAGTGAGAAACGGAAGAGCAAGCCCTTGGTCCCCTCTCATCAGGGTTTTTTTTACCGTCCCACCCCGACAATGCCCGTGAATTTCTTTCCTTTCGTGCATTTCCGCTTTTATGCGATAAAAAAGTAAACAAGGAAGAGCAAAAAGAAATACCAATAGATGGAGTATGTCAGGACCGAGCGAGAATAATAAGAGTCGTAGGGATAAAAATCCATAATTGAAAAAATAAAACAGGAAGAAAGAACGTGAGAGAGAAAGAAATTACGGATTACGCGGTGACAAGACAGAGGAAAAGAGGTAAAACTGCGATTCAAACGATTGGAGACTATATGACGTAAATAAAATACCATAAAGTGAGGAACGGAAGAACAAGTCAGGAAAAAGATGAAGAAAACGATAGTAAAAATACGATAGAAATGATAATATCCCCGTCCGGAAACGTGTATTATTTTTTTCCGAAAATTAACCAAGAGCTTTTCCGACGGGAAGTGGTTGCATAAACGAACCCTACGCGTCCTCGTGCAGCGATTTTTAATATCCCATTATGCTGTTTATCCTCTGCTTTGAATAATTAACCGCGCGTTTCTTTTGTATCTGTTTATTGCCGTCTTTCTTCGGGTTTACTCTCAAAGAACACGTGATTCCACCAACGACTCTACACAGATCACGTACCATTCGTTGTCAAACTTTACGTGCTTATTTTTTTCCCTTTCTTCCATTATTTTCATTCTGTACGATCGTTGGCTCACCGAGAGACACACGAGTCGCTTCAACGCATATCATTGAGAAATTTTCTTCTATTTTAGTTTATAAAAAAATAAACACCTGTAACGTGCTTCGCGATGCTGTTTTTCAAGAATTATTTTTAGAAACGAAACAAGCGACGGAGATTCATTTATTTCGCAGCAAATAATTGCCAAAAATATCGTTGGTTTTTGTAACGAATTTTACCTTCTCGGGGCGGGATAAAAGAGAATTAATCGATCACTTACTGACCGCTTTGAATTTGTTCTTCCAATCCGCGATATAGCCAGCTTTATTCCAATCAAAAGAAACACTTTCTTACAAATCGACAGTACACACGAATGGCCACACTTTTTTGTCCTCGTAATTAATTTCTTATTTTTCATCGAACGACGACGATGCGTCGGTTTCACTCGAATAACAAAACAAGTATTATTTTTATCCGAGAAGACACTCGGGTGTAAAAAAAATCGAGTACGGAATGAAACTCGGTAATTAATTGTTTCAACGCGTGATTCACGCTCGGACGTTCGAAAGAAAAAATTCACTCCCAAGCTGCTTTTTCTTTCCTGCTCCGGACAAAAATGTTTCGCACTCCGTCGTATTGGTGCACACGATCACGATGTAACGTTGCACAATATGCGAAAAAAAATGTCCTCTACAAAAAAAGCTTGCCGGATGGAAAAATTCCACTTTTTCTCGCAGAGGAAGTCTGGTTATTATATTTCGGTACGTCGTACCTCGATTTGGGTGGTAAAAATAATTTTCTCACGTGATTAATTAAGAGAAAAAAAACATTTCAGGCTGCTTCTTCATCAGTATGAAATTATAATCAGCAACTCGTGGGTTTTCTCGTATTTCAGATATGCAATAAATTTTTCCCATCCGTTTTCTCGCTCGGGGCTAAATACATAGGTATCCACTTATAGTCGCGTTGTAATAAGCAACTGTTGCACTGTATACGATCCATAGATCTTAAATTCGTGCAAGGTAAATAGAAATGTCACGACTACAGTGGCATCAAGAGCGTTTCATGTGGGTTTATACTTACAACACTGTGACACTTTCAGGCCGGTTGAAACCAGATCTTTGCAAAGTGCAGGAATATACGAGCAATTATCGTTGGTGCAACACCTCGAGCGGATACACCTTGCTCTCTTGTAAACCATATACATATAAACATACACACAAGGCGCAGACAAGTTTTACAGCTACAGGCACATTTTTATCATTTAATTTATGATCACGTGCCAAATGCGAAACGTCTTCGCAAATTTATCGCGATTTGTTACATCTTCCAACATCTTCGACAACTTAATTATCTTATTCGGCAAAAAGGTCCAAGTTTTTGTGCACCAAAACCTCTGCATCGCGGTATCAAGTTTTTTGGATAATCAAGAATTCATGGAACACATTTTAAACAGCGAAAAGCCAATGGTAGGAGCGAGGAGCTTTTCAGCCAACACTCGAGACAATTGTGGATCGCGCCCTTTATATTGCAGGAGTATGGAGATATTTGATACGCGCTGGCAGATCTCGTGGTAAACGGGATAAGATAGGATGAATGAAACGTTGTGAGATGTAGAAGTTCTTCGAAATGGAGTCGATTACATTGACTACTGTTAGGTAGGAGATTTTACGTGTATATATATATGTATATATATTTTATTCAATCTACATGATTTTAGCGAGTCCCCATGACCGCTGTGTACGTATATGGGCTATTCTAGTTGAAATCGACAGCTCCGCGTCTCTCGAGATTATTTTTGACGCTGGAGCGCAAATTTTGGAAAAAAACGTTTTTCCGCTAAACAATTTTCGAATTTGTTTCAATCGCTCGTTCGCCCGAGGCATTTGGTTTCTTGAGGGTCGATCAGATCGTGTAAAATTGGTGTGCAGAATCCGCGAGAGCATTTGAAAAATATTCGTTGTAATTTGAATTAAATTTAATTAAATTAAAACCTTCCAGCGCGGATGCGACTGATCTATGGGTCATTTTGTTACCGCACTGTCCACGATGGTTAATAAAAGTTCATTGTTGACGAATTTCGTATTTTATTTTCATTCAATTTTCATCGTGATGGAAAAAATCGTATTTTTCGCGCGATTGATTTTGAATTACAAGGTTTTCCACGTGTTTCAGCGAAAAAAGAAAAACAATCAACGCATATGGGGATAACGCGAAATAAAAATCGTGGCATTCACACCCTGCAGAGTATACCCACGTATAAAGCATTATATTGTACACTAACGTGGAAAAAAAAAACAAAAAAAGTTTACTTACATCGTCACAATGTGAGAGATGATTTAAAGGAATTGACGTGGGAGAACATCGATCCGATTATCTTTTTTTTTTCTGTGATTTATATTCTTCGGAAATATAAATAATGAAACCTTGTGGTTGCTGATTAGACACTTTGCGATGTTATATTGCACACTAACGTCACCATGAAAAATAGCTGTCCAGTGATTTGAACGAATGGAAAGTAAAATAGAAAATGAAAAAAAAGTCTATTTCCACCGGTGTTTCGATGGGAAAATATGTAAATTCATAAACTCGTACGATAATTCATTATTTGCCGACGATATTACCGACGGAGGACTTTTTTAGAATCGAAAAACAATATTCTTCGGCGATTTGTACGAGATCGAGGCACTTTTCGAAAATAATTCTCGCAGCAGAAATAAACACACGATCATGCGTTAACGAGAGATTGGACGACCTCCGACCTCGGCTGGAGTCAGAGGCAAACTGAAGCGAGAACTGCGCGCATACGATGAGAGAGTCCTCTATGTTTTCTCTCGTCCTCGAGCTTCACGCGGGGGTTCCCCTTTGAAGGAGGAATACAAAACTTGTTCGATGTTTGGTAAAAGCTTGTCAAAGAATTTTTCTATACTCTCTTTTTTCATTTGTTCCGTTTATCCTCTCAGACACACGCGTCCGCTTCCTCGCGATAGGAACTCTAAAGTTTAAGTGCGCGGCGCGACAAAATCGCGCTCGCGACTGACATATCGAAGCAGAGCACGAGACGCGTGATGTTTGCATCGCTAAAAAGGAGAGCGCGGGAGGGTGGGGGTAGAGGATAAAAGAGAGAGAAAATTGAAGTTGCCGGGCGACTCTGCTGCGCGTAAACTCCATCGCATCCATTCTCTCTGTCCTCCCACCGAGAGATGACATAATCATAAACACAGGTGAGTTCATAATGATGGAAAAGTTGCGATTACGACCGGTTTGTCAGAGTTTCCCCTTTGCTTTTCACGCGTCACTCCCCGATCCTTCATGTTCGCAGTTTTTCCGTTTTCCTGCCGGATACTACGTTCATCACTCGTCGTCTTACACTTGAACAAAGTTCTTGCCAATGGCAGAATCTACGGATAACTTCAGAGCTGACATCTGACATCGCTACGGTAAAACAAGCGTGCGAAAAACATAACCTTCCTCGTAAACTAAACGCCTCAATTTTCGCGTGAAACATAACCTATTAATCACTGTAGAATTTTGACAAAAAGCGGCTAGGTTTTGTACTTTTTTGAAAATATCGATCGTTTTTGCGAAAATATAAACATCGTTTCCCAACCATTACTCCTGTACTCAGATCTCTCGAATTCTACTGTATGATGATGACTTTTTAAAATAAATTTCGTGAAACCTTTGACGCTATGAGATTCATCAATAATGTTCTCCCGATATCGATATCGAACGAACAAAAACTATCTGCTCCGAAGTACGCAACATTTAGACACGCGGAGGAGAGAGGAGATCCGGTATCGCGGAAGCACAATCGATAGGAAAGATAAAGAGAAAAGGGATGCGGCGAATAAAAAGGTCCGAGGGTTCGACAGCAGCAGATGCTCGTTCTATACATGTACACAAGGTTTTCTTCCGTATACAGCGTGTTTTTAAGGAATTATGGGCCGTGAATCTTTGCTATTGATAGGCTTAAAATTTCGGTATAAAAGATATGGATCGTCAATGGAAAATGTAGCAGAGTAGGGTGAACAAAAGAAACTTGTTCTACAAATGACTTTATTGTGTCTGAAAATGTTTTTTTTTTTCATAAAGAAGTCTCACGTTTCTAGAGATTCATACAAGAGGGGCGCTCAACGATAAATCAAATGCCAAGGGGATAATAGACAAATTGAGCCTAAATGCATCTGATTTGTTGGGTTACGTGTAGCCGTCGTCACAGCATAGACGATGTGTGGACTCTGTATTGCACGTATGCACTTTTTGTGTACATGCAATGTTTGTATACAGGAGATAAGGTTATCTTCGCCTTTACTCGATCCTGTGCATTACCTTTCTTTGAAACGTATTCAAGCATCGATCAATGATAAAAACCGTGTACTATGTTGCAGCAAAATATTATTTGGTTACGATCGTGGTTTTTCGTGTGAGAAAATCATGGCTTTTACTTCGTTTTTACTTTTTACCTCGAAACAGCGTTAAATAAATAGGCTAAATTTGGAATAAAACAAATGAAAATATTAGGTCCGGTGTATAAATTCTCAATAGCGACCTAAATGCGAATGGAAATTAAATTTTTTTGTTTTTGATCCATGTCATGAGAAACGTAACCTTAAAATTGTTTAAAGAGCCGCAGGTCTAAAGTACTTTATTAAATTTGTGATGGTGGTGACTGATATCCGCCAAATCATGAAATAAAAAACTCAGTCGGTATTCGATTTTACAATGCGTGGAAATTGTATGATAATAATTCGTATATGTAGCTCCATAATTTCGAGTTTCATTTTAGGTTTACAACAATATGCGGTGACAGAAGGGATAATATGTGTATCCTCGGTACTGGTGAACTGGTGATTTTTCGAACGTCCATCCGTAAAAATGCACAACAATTTGTGCCGTAAGAGTATACATACGTGAAATATTGCGCATATCGCATGAATTTATACGTAATGCACATGCCATCTCGAATTGATTCAAACTGGCATATAGTGCACGGGAGGCACCACGCACGTATCTATGGTACACGCAGTTGCGTACCACGAGAAACGCAAAACTCTTTCGATGTATTGCTACTCTTCTTCCTCTCGCAGTGTAGCGCGTACTAATTCGTCTTTCTGCCGTGGCGCGACGTCTGGTGTGCGGGAATTGCAGCTCGGAAACCCGAGAGAGACGGAAATAAAGAGAAAAGCGAGAGAGAGAAAGAGAGACACGAATGCGCGGTCAAATGACAAATTGTTTCCTGAATAACGTGTGGTAGAGCCGGCAGAGTGAACAGCTCTTTGCCTAGTAGAACATCCTCGGCCTATTCCTCCATCATTTCGTATATCTATGTATACACATGCATATCATATACGTATACATTATTGCATTTCATATAATATATGTCCATAAATGTGTAATTGAGTCACGAATCGTTAAGAAGCAAGGCCGGACAGCGGATAAGAATAAGAGTTGCCTTTTAAATAATTTATACGACTTACGAGAGCTAGTGGATATGCCGTGTATGGGGAAAACTACGAGCAAAATCAAAAACGATTTTAAGACACAACGAATATTACAATTTTTCATTAGCCGTCAGTGCTTGTGCAAAGGCAGGATTCTCTTTCGTTCGCGTCACCGCTACGCAGGCCGTTATTATGTTATCTCCCCGATCCGTAATAATTGTCGCTAACGATTTTTGACTCATTAAAAACATCACTAATGAGATGTGACGGGGTCTCTAAGTGTATTTTAACGAACGTGAAAATCGACACTCTTCAGGCGCAACATACTTAGTGGATATCCCTAATTGTTGCTAAAAATCTTGACCTACCAGCCGTTGTACAGGAGTTGCGTAACATCAAGAGAAAATTCATGGGTATTATAACGTACGTTTCTCATTTACGTTTATGGACAGTAGTAATTTTATTTCATATTGGAAATATGGAGGAGGATTTGATTTGTAACAAACGAACAGTATTTTTTACACTTTTCTCTCATGAATGAGCAGTATACTTTCCATTGACTGATCAAGGATATATAGAAGACGGCGATTTGTGAAACTAATTCTGCAGTGCCGATGCGGAGAAAACGACATCTAGCGCTGAGATTTTTAAATATCGCTCTTTGAGTGGATCATCAGTCGGTACTCAAGTTTCCATCTATTTTTCATTTTTCTCTAAAAAAACGAGGTTATCTTCAAAAACACGTGTACCGTTTAATTTCTTATTCCTTTGCTATCATATCACATTTTTGAGTATTAATCTCCAAACTCGCGAAGAACAAAACTTTTATCAAAAGTTCGCGACAAATTTGTATAACGGAGTAAAATTATCGATCTTCCGTTAAAGCATATAGTGAATATACACCGGCTGTCAGATAATTTCTTACTTCACGTTTCACGTTTCGACGTGAGGAAAAAAAAGGAGAAGCCCGTACTCTCTTTTTAATAACGATAAATAATGGATAACGGAGAAATAATATCACTCGAAAATGCCAAGGATCAAATTACGAAATTGATGGACAAATTGGCACTAACGCACAGGGATGATTTATTATCATTCGCAATAAAAAAATATATAACCGTAAAACTGCACGACGATGAATCCGGTACGTACGCGCATGCATCTCAAAGTAATAAAACCCGTGAGAAACATATTTTTCCTTCAAAATTCATCACGTATTAATTGTAATTCTACAAACGAAAAAAGGTCTTTTACACTTTCGTTTAAACACAAAACCTAATGATGCTGAATCTGTAATATTCGCTACTGTACAACACGATTTTTGATAAACACGAGTGGAGAGAGTGTTTTTTTTAATTCATAATGCATCTATTTTTTTTGCCGTAGCGTTGAAAAGACAAAAAAAAAATTTGAGATAGATTTTAAGCAAATATGAATACCGTGACATATTCGATACCATTTTTTCATGACCAAAGGTTGTAAGGTTGAGAGTTTGATTTTAAAAACGGATGCACACAAATTTTTGTGTTATTTGCGAGGATGCAGACCGCATCGACTTTCTTTATCAAAAAAGCATCTGTAATTTACATCGCCGACAATGTGCCGAAAATCGAGGAATATAGTCCCCGATTATTTAACTTTTTTTGGTGTCGATAATTTTCAAAAAGCGAATAATTATTAAAGACGAGGGATCTTATACCGCGGACGATGTCATGGACGATCCGGTAGCACTGCTGAATTCCATTGCCAAGGAAATGAGAGAAAAAGTTCCTTTGGACGGTGTTCTATCTTCGGAGGAAGTACCATCGGCCGAGCGAGGCCGTCAGGTACATTGGAAATCAAAGTAAATTCAAACGGTGAAATTCTTAGCTTACTTTTGCGATATATTATTTTTTCAGAATTCCGACTGTAATCCTGAAATAACAAAGTACGTCGATGCTTTCCTCTACAATGACGAGGACCTCGAGGACCTTGTTAAAGACGAAAAATTGAAGAGGAATTATTGCGTCGATTGTGGATCCACAAATACCAAACCTTTGAGTGAGAAAAGCGTTTATAAAATTTACAACTTTGCCGATAACTGATTTTCGTTCAACTAAACGTCGACTTGTGCCGTAGTATTTATATCGCATTCGACATCACGAGAGGAACTTTATCACATATTCAACACTGTTTTACCGCCTTTGGATGATAAGACTGTGGTCGATGTTGGTTCGAGACTGGGTGCTGTTTTGTACGGCGTGAGTGTATAAATACACATAAATAATTAAGCGGCCTAAATGCAATTTCAAGTTACAGCGTAAAAGTAAAAACCTTTGTCTCTTCGACGAGCAGTTTCTCAATGTTTCTGCCATGCTTTTTATACATTCTAAATGATTTTTGAACGGCTGCCTATGAAAAAATGTGAAACATCATTTTCGCCGTGAAAACTAGAGATTGACACGCGAAATGTTGCAGGCTTACGCGTATACCGACGCGACTAAAATAATCGGCATCGAGGCGGATGAAAAATATTGCGATCTTCAGAACGAGATCGTGCACAAATACAAAATGGAAAAGCGAATCGAGATAACGAACAAGCGCATTGAAGACACCGCCGATATTGTTAAATCGGCGGATGTTTTAATTCTCAATAATGTCTTCAAGTTTTATCTGCCGGAAACTCAACACGCGGATACCTTGCGATTTTTACGCGCGAATGCCAAGAGCGGAGCGTACATAGTGACTCGACCTGACATCTCGATAGCTCTTTCCGCTCTTGACACGGGAATCGTCATTGACGAATGGCTCAAGGTCATAGAAAAGCCACCAAAATGCAAAACCATATTCGGCGTTAGCGGCGACAATGAGATTTGCGAAAACTCGTCGGAAATCGTCTGCTACGTCGTTCTGTGAAACGGGAACGCAGGAGAAGGAGAAGAAAAACGCCAAATTGGTTAAAACGTCGCGAAAACGAACGAGCCTCGTTGTACGATACGAAATTGGTTTTTCCTTCCGTTTTCGCCATGATCATACATCTCGACGAGTATTTTCAGTGTTTTTGAACGTTCCGCGCGACCATTATCGTTAATCGTCTTTGTTTATCGTCCCTGATGTTTTATACTTTTCGTGAAACCTGGCAGCATCTTCGATAAACCCCCCCTCCTGGCATTCATTTTTCTTAGATCAACGGGGAGGAGAGAAAAGTCGAATGGTGCGGTAAACCGGTCAAGTTTGAAATCCTCCGGTTCAGTCGGCCATTGGCTATGACGCGATGACAATCGTTCCCATCAATGTGTATGTGCGTACGATAAATACATGTCGACTTTTTTACGTGTGATTTCTACTTAACAGTGACGTGATTGGCTAAGTAAACGTGATTAGAAAATGAAACTTTAAAAACTTTCATAACCTTACATATGTACGATCGTGTATTTCGTATTTGTATCATTAATTAATTTATCATTAATTGCGTATTATATTCATGGTGCCAAAAAAACACTTTGCATTGAGTAAAAAACATATAAGCCAGAATCGCGTAGCGAATTCTCCCTCAATTTTTATGCAAACTGAATGTTCAAACTTTTGCAGTTTAATATTTTCGTAACGCTCTTTCAAGTAAAACACGGACACGCGAACAGCGGATGCTGTTTTTTTTTATACTAGGTTATTCGGTCGTTTTCGCAATTCAATTATTGTTATTGTTAATCGTGAAAAATTCACTCGTGTTCCTTCGTCGATCGATCGATAAGCAACGCACAGTTCGATTTCAATTTATTTGTATAAAATTGGCAATCTCGAAAACTCGGGAGTAATGATTTTCATCGAAATTAGAAAAATTTTCGTTCCTCGGTCGGCCATGTTGCTTCCGTATAATCTTGAATTTTACTGTTGAGAGTGAATATAGGAAAAGACGCTATCGCGAAAAGATCATGTCCCAAGACAAATCTTCGATTTGGTTTTAATATAAACTTTGAGAGGGAACTCGAAACTGAACAATATCCTTATGTAGCTTACAGTAACCGCTCTCACGTTGGGCCACGTGGTGATAATATATACGTTAATTGAGAATACTCTTTTATTTGGGATTTTTTACGTGAAAAAACTTGCCAAGATAAATCGTAATGAAAATTTATCAGAATTATTGTGAACCGACGAAAGTTGTCTATATTTTTCTTTCCATGGAAAACTATTATGCGGTCACGTGGACTCAAATCTCTGAAAGAATCGCGCATTACGTCACGGGGAACTCGCATCGCGATGAAAAAGAAATTTCCATATTTCTCCCGGATGTGCTCTTCGAAAAGCCATCGTTCGACCGAAAAAACCAAAAAAAAAACGTGTTTTCCGCAATTCTGCAACTCGTACGTTTAAAATAGACGAGGAAAGAGATATTAATTGAACAGTCAAAGTTTTGGATGAGGTACAAAGTGAATACGCATGAGTTGACGATATTGAAAAAGAAAACACACGCGGAACAATTGAGTCATTAGCGGGAGTTTACGGAGCAATTAGCGGTGCAAGTCGCTCGTTATAATGCGAGAATACGCGATGCTATATGTAGCTGAATTCTACAGGTAGTGTAGTTGATGACACGAGTAACGGTAAATAAAAATGAGGTCAGACGTTCTCTACAATAAATGAGCCGATAATTTACCCGTCTCTATTATATACGGTTAACTTGGAATATATATTTTTAACGCCAAGCTTTTTTACCGCCTCTCCTTTTTTACCAAGTGAAAGTTTGTGTGTTTGCACCGGTGGGTTGCAAAAAAATTAGCATTTTTTCAACGATCAAACGTCATACCGATAAGTGTAATAGGTTATCTGGGACAGAAACAAGAGTAACTGGCCTTCGGATCGACATTGACCCGTATCCATTTTTATTTATCGGCCTCCGGGCAATTTAAACTAGGTTTAGACATTACTTTTCCCCCGAATTCGACCAAGCCCTTAATACGTCGAGATATGATCTGGCAAATTGCTATTTCATAACCAAATAATTCCCAGTCGAATCGAGCAATAATTGAAAAAAGTTGCGGTTGAGAACCGAATGTATATATACAACACACCTCGTTTTAGAGCGGGTAAATTCAAAAAGACGCGACACTAGCGCCGCTGCGTGGCGCAAAGTGAAAGCGCTTTCGAATTAAGCCGGATGCGGGAATGATTTGTTGTCGGTCTTTGTGGAGTTAACGATACGCAGCGAAAATCGAAGGCCACAAAGTACGTATTCTCCAGCGTGTATATCTTATCGTATTACGGTGTGGCGGTGTTTGGTAGGATCTTTGAAAACGCTAACACGTACGGAAAGCGATATCGTGCGGGAACAGCACGTGTGCAAATCTAAACAGCTGTCCTGATAATTGATTCGCGTTCACGATGAAGAGAGAGAGGAAAAAAAGAGGGAGACGTGAAAAAAGCACGCCAACACAGTAGTACAAGTATGCGGATGTTACGTTGCTCCGTATGTTTACTTATGCAATTAATCCCGTTGACTATACACCGTATCTTCAGACATTTTAATAACATTGTCATTGCAAGTGTTCACTTTTTTTCTTTTTCGATACAATACATGACTTGTAGTCGTTGGAATCAATTTGTTAATTATTAATGCCGCTTCGTGCATTTATCAGCTGTAGATAAGTAACGAACCTTTTTATAGATTTTATCGACATTTCTCCGTGTCTTTTTTTATTTTTGGTAGACGCAGTAGAAAGAATGCGAGGTCAAAAAACCTATAAACGAAGATATGCCTCTTTGTCAAGATACATTAGTCCATATATTTTCATAAAAGACCATACGACTCTGCAGTACAGTTTTTGTACTCTAGATCGATACCGCAATGACATAAAATATAACCCGATGTGTATAAGTACAACGATATTGCTATTAATAATGTGATTGACAAAAAAAATTCTGTTATCGTACGCCTGTCTTGTGAGAAATTATACTCGCGACGTAAATAATCGTATTGGCCTTTTTTGTTCGTTTTTCGGTATAAATTTCGAGAGAAACATTTTCGTCGGCAAGTTTTTCAAAATTTTTGAATCGTTATGAAAACCAAACTAAAAAGTTCATAAACAATTACCAACTTTGCAAAATATTATTAGTATATTCGATATAATTTTTGCGATGCAATATTTTTTTCTGGCACCGATCGTGATGCCATCTAACGCACAAATGCAGAACTTTTGCATTGACTAGAAATGCCGTATAAAACAATGCGCTCGGTTTTTTTTAATTATCGCCACTTTACTTGTTTCGTGAAACACGTGATGTAATGGACTGCTGTTATCTCTGTAAACGACTGGCATGGTCCATTGACTACACACATGACACTCTCACCTGTATCGTAATACATAATCCTCTGCTAGCAGACAAAAGATCGCGTAACTGAAATGATGAAATAAACGGCAGCCGAAGGGACTTTAGAATCACACACATGGTGGCTCGAGTGGCGAATGTAGCATCCGTGATTATTACGTGCTTATTATTTACCCATGTCGGGGCATAACCAAGAAATATGCATAAGCCTTTGCTTGTTTACGAATTAACCTGCGAAGTTGTCACGTGGTTAAAAAATGACGCATACGTTCGGGACGAGCTGCACAGATGGCGCTGGTGAATTTCCCGATTTTTAACCTCACAGAAGAAACGCGCAGTTCCCAAAAATTCTCAATAAAAATCGTAATGATTTGGACGAAGAATTCCCCCAATATATTATATTGATGATGGTAAAAATGCTACACGTATTATTTCACGTAAAAATGGTAACGCCATCTTAATTCTTTCTGATTATATGTATTTCGCGATTGGACGAATGACCGTAACATGTACAAGTATGCAAAGTTGTGAATTATCCAAGCCGACGTTAGCTCGGAAAGATAAAAAGAGGAACAGAGAGTAATATGTGAATATGTGTATACGCATCGAGTTATCGTGAGGGCGTTCGTGCAGAGTTGAAATCGTCATGATGGGCTCAAGTGGCCAATAGCCAGAAGATATTTGAACTGACAAGATAATGGACCGATTGTACGTTATCATACTTTTCTCTCATCCTCCTGGGCTATGTAATTTCCGTTTTTTATGGCGAGGAAGACGAGGAAACGATCCAACGACGTAGTAAGGAAGAAACGGCCGCGGCCAATAGCGACAACGAGAAATCTCTTGTTTCTTTGCGCCATCTCTGACGCACGCGTGTGACGTCAATCGTTACAGAGAGGAGGAAGAAGCTCGGAGAGAAACTCGCGGGCACGCAAATGAGAATTTTATACAAATATAGAATAAACATACTGAATACTATATCAGGGAAGACATCAAGAATATAATGAACTTTAAAGGTGCTTTATTCACGAAATATGGTATAAACACATGTGGACACAAAAAAATGTTCGTTCATCACGTAGGCATTTTTTTTATCGGATCTTATCGAAGCTATGCGATCAACCATAGTTTTTCTTTTTATATTTACTTTGTACAGGTTCTCTTCTTTGGCCTTTGCTTGTATCTATGACGTGTATTTGTTCTTGCTTCACCCACAGCGTGTATGGTGCAACGAAAAATGATATAAAAATCTTAGCTTTCTTGTTACACCGATGAGTTTTCGCGCACCCCCCACTTCATCAACGTCTGATCGTTTTTTCCATCCATATGACTCATGAACGTGCAATGATGAAGTATACGTGCAATCGATCATTCGCGGTAACAAAAATTTTATAAATTTTATAGTACTATATATAGATATGCCACAATTGTGTAAATTCTTGTGGAAATTAATGTTTGCATAGACGCACGTGCGTGGTCACATCCATAAATAGCACATTCATAAATAACCATGCTTGTTCGCAATCTACTAATAGGGCAAAAGTTGCTGTACTCGATTGTGAAATCGCACTACCATGATAGCTCCAGCGGTTCTTAAATTACAGGCATTTCAGGTTCAGAGTGAATTTACACACACGTCACATATATTCACATGCTTTCACCGCCACACACTTCGAGAGCCTCCTAGCGCAGAGGTTTTCGTATTCATATGCGTACGTAATGTAATACAATTCCGTAATTTCAAGGATTGCTAAAAAAAGATGTTAACCCTTTAGAGTCGATAAATATTAAACGGATAGAAACGATGAGCCGAAGCAGTTTTCGTCAACATACACGTCTTATATATACGTATATAACCTATATTTTTTCATTTATTGAAAGCCGTTCTTTCAAGTTGTATCCAATATCCAATTAAGTCATTAAATATTGAATAATATTCGAGTTATTTTTAATGTTTGAAATAAAAATATTTCTGACCCTCAGTAGGCTAAAGTATCCAGTCTTCGACGCTGAACCATTGGTTGGCCTTTTTAGAATGTGCGATGCGTGCGAAGAGCGTGAACACTCGTCGGTACTCTTTGCACGCATCACAAGATCGAAAAACGCAGACTAATGGTACAGGGCCGAAGACTGGGTACTTTACCCTGTTAACGTCCGGAAAAGAAAAGTGAAAAGTGGTGAAATCTAAATGTTATGGGTTTTCGCGAATCGTCTTTGTCACAACTTCGTGATGCCAAAGAGATTTGTGGAGGGGATGAATACATAAGCGAAGATAGCGCTGTAGAATGACCGCCGTGGGTAAAGTGACCTCTCCCGGTGGAAACTGAAAAATAAAAGATACGCCGACTGCTAACCTAACTTTCCCATGATTGGTTTCGTTGACAGAGATATAAATGAGACATTTGGGATAAACAAGATTCACGTAATCGTGCAGGGTGAGTACAATGTCGACTTTTCAAAGGGGGTTTTTCTATGACACACGGAAATGTAACTTTCGATTTTTACAAGCAAAAGTTACAAAAAAACGATTGAATAATACAGCCCACGTTCCACAAGTTTCCCTTATTCGTTTTGTCGGAAGTTGCCTCGTAGAGACTCGAAACAATCTGTCGAATACGATGGAACTGTGAAAGTTTAATATAATTTTATTTTTTAATTCAACACGATAATTACATTTTTTTCAAAACAAATGTTTGAGCAACGGTAATTTTATTTACATATACCCATCTAAGTTACCAACTTTGCTTTGGAAATTTGCAAAACTGTGATTCCTTCTGCCTGCCCTTATGTCGGTTGGTATTGACTTAACCTCGTACCCACCTTATTTACGATCCCACCATCATAAATCTGTAGCTTCCCACAAACAAAAGTTTTAAATACGCTCCCAAACTTGTATCTATACTATATGGCGGCTAAGAGACCTATATTACGATCTACTTCGTTAAGTGCAACATCAGCTGTGCATAATAACCCTTCGTGTCCTCGAAGTTCAAGGTGAGGAAACGAGATAGCAATACGATACAGCTTGAAAAAGGGGAGGAGCGCCATCTTTTGTCGAAACAATAATATTACACGTGAAATCGTTACTCGATCGAATCGGTTTTTTTCAACACATCGACGTAATAGATTAGCGGAAAAAACGAGTAAACTTGAAAGAAAATGGAAGCCCATAATTCGTATCATTTAACGAACAATCAGTTTATACGTCACTGATATAAGAGTGAATAATCGATGCTCTGTTTAGCCTTTGCTATATACCGTTACTCATACGAGTCGCGTGAGATTTACGATATAGGCCGCGAACAAGTGTAAAATCGTTGAAAGAATTGGCCCGTTCTTGCACATACAACATACAACTGCTGAAACCGCGAACCACTTGACCAACAAGCTCGTATTTTTTTATTGTATATACGGGTATATGTATAATAAAACAATCAAAAGGGGTAAACTACTCTGAAAATGGTCGGGAACGACAGCGACCTCGCGCGCTACACGAGATCGTGAGTGACGACGATGTAACGTTATAGCGCGCGTACAGTGGTGAAATACAACGGTGATGGTTATACGTACGATTACGATTGTCAGTTCAAGTGGCGTCTTCGTCCAAACACGTCGGAAGAAAGTTCGCGGCTGAGTGAAAATTTGCTTGTCCCTTTCGAGAAAGGATGATCAGTTAAATGTATATGCAGTGAAGTTGTTAATAAGAAACAGAGGCTAAGCGGCTACAATTCTATCTTAATGCGCTTACGATTTCACTCTAACGACAAAGAGAATCTCGTCTTTTGTACGAGCACGCGGCCGCGTCCGAAAATTATCTCAATGAAAGAAACGACGATACACGGTGGAATTGATTAATGAGAAAAAAAAGAACGATCGATGTGGATGATTACTTTTTTTTTTTTTCAGTTACACAGTGACAAACCGTCAATTTGACCGACGAACGATTTGTACTTTGATTTCACGATGACGTTGTTAACGACAAAGAAAATGTGACCCAGAGGCCAAGAAGAGCCAAGGGACGTTAGATTTTTTTTTCTGTTTTTTTGACTGCGAATTTTTCGCTCTGAACGGTGGGAGAATTTGACTATTTTATTCGATAATGAAATCCAAAGAATCGTGCAAATTGCAAAGTGAAAGGATCAACATCGACGGTATAGAATTAAGCGACGATATTGAGAAATACGATCAGTACAGTACGAGTACCATGATGCCGGTGCTCGCGAGAAACCTCAGCAAAAGTCCGCAGAGCGACGAGGGCATCGAACCGGACTCCGTCAGAGGCAAACCGATCGTCGCGAGATCCTGGAGCCTAGATTCGCCCAATCACGCCGAGGACTATTCCGGGAGAGACAAAAAACAGTGGGAGCAAAGAACAGCAAAACGAAAAGTCACGAGATGTTGCAGTTCGGACAGCGCTGTGCTCAGTGACGACGAACAGGTCAAAGGTAAAATGTTTTACATTACTTTGTTTCTTTTTTTCATTGTTCAACGAGTCCAAGGTCGACGGGGGTGTTGCGATAAAAGTCTAATTTTTATCGTCGAGACCGGTGGAAACGTTCCAACGGCGACTGGACTTTAGTAGGATATGAATAGAATGTTTTCTCAATTAATATCTGATTTCTTTTTAATTACAGAATAATAATCTTTGATCTCAATGAAATATCTCACTCGATTATTCTGTTTCCAGCATTGGACAGACCCGATAGCGAAAATATAATAATACGCTCCGTTTTTCAAGCATGGAATTTACTCGTAAAATAAAACCTTCCTGTAGATCTTAAGTTTCATGCAAAAGCTTCCGTGGAAAATATCGCCGTCAAACTTACTTTAACACAAACATTTTGAACGTTACAATGGCAACTTGCGAGTGATATCACGGGTCAAATTATTCCATTTTGATTGAAAATCATTCGTACATTTGACGCACATAATAGAACATGAGATATCTGGATGAGAACGATATCGCCAACTTGCTCTTTAAAATAATCGATCAAAAACGCCTTGAAAATTTGATAAATGAATATAAATCAGGCGTTTTTAGAATCCACATGTTATTACTAATACCGTTTCACATTCGTCACACACAGTCAAAATATTCCATTTTCTTTGATGGATCTTCAATATTTAATACATCCAAGATTACTCGATTGAAAATCATTCTTACATTTGACACACATAATGGAACATGAGATATCTGGATGAGAACGATATCGCCAACTTGCTCTTTAAAATAATCGATCAAAAACGGCTTAAAAATTTGAGAAATTAATATAAATCAGGCGTTTTTAGAATCCACATGTTATTACTAATACCGTTTCACATTCGTGTCATACATGACATATTGCGGTACAATTGAGCACTGGAGCTGGAGCTGGAGAAAATGTTCTGTTAAAAAAATGCACAAATCCTTTGGAAATACTCTTTATAACGAGGGCAAGTGATGGAAATCAATAAAAAAAAGATTACGAAAATGATATCTATCGACTAAAGTGATTACAATTGTTCATAATTCCCACATGGAGGAGATAGAGCCGTCGATCGGCAGAATAAAAAACTGCTTCTTTTCACAGGCTGGGAAAATATAATCAGCGATAGTCTGGAATGCGACGAATCGTCCGAGGGAAGACCCCGATATTGGCGAACTCCGAGCGTAGTAGTGAGCGATTATTCGGATTACTCGTATTTGGACGAGAAATACGACAGGAGTGACACCGATTTTGAAAAATACGACGGTACCGTTAGTGGAGCAACGAGTCAAGCGAGCTCGTGTTCGTGCCTCGATTGCGACGATATACGAGAATTCGAGGATCTCACGAGTACCTTGGACAGCCAATTATTACAAGTTTGCGGTCGCAGACGTCATTCGGATTCGTGTTGCGCGTGTCTCGCCACAAAAGTTCCCGCTTCCGATGGGTGAATATACATACACAATCCGCACAATGGCACCTTCTCTTATCTACAGTCAGACGCGAGAAAATGTGTTTGAACATTTTCTTTTCCCACTTCGCTCCCTGGACGCCCAAATTAGTACATATCCGTTTGTCTTCTTAGTAGAAAAACGAACGAAAATCGTCATGTTTATCTCTGTATTACAGTCACGCGAACGATTCAACGAATCGTCGGAATTCTTGTCTCGCATCGCCAAATCCATATCGATCCAAACATGATCACGCAACAACAACAACAACAACAACAACAGCGTTGGCGACATGTAGGAGCGACGACGATGGCAAACAGACCAACGTACACTTGGATATTCCATTGTTTCGGAAAGTATCCGATTGTTCAACGAATTCGAGTCTCAGCGGCGATGACTTTGAATTGAGCGAACTTCAACCTGTCAAACGGCCACAGGTAAGCATTCCGAGGGAATGTTTATTTTTTCTCTGTCGGTACGCTTGTTTTTCGAGCAGCCGTTGTTTATCAAAATATTATTTCAAATACGAATATTTCGATCGTACAACCGAGAAAACTTCTCAATATCGAAAACCCCGATAGAGCCGAACGGTTCATCCAAAGTTTCATAATATCCCGAAACATGATTTCATCGATGAAAAATCCATCGAAACGGAACAGACAAACGGGATTTTTATTTATAGCGCTTGAAGTGACACAAAGTAGCATTTTCCCATAGCCGACGACGTCTCTGATACAAGTTTTTTTTGAACTTTGAAAAATTATCAATTATTCTCCATTACGCGCAAATTCTCGCTCCCCTAAAAATCGAGAGAATATCGAGCTGATCTGTATCGAAGTATTCTCCACGGATTAGTATTAAAATATCAAAAGCTGGTGCTTACAGAGGGTGACGCCTCACTTCACACTTGAGGTGACACAAAGTAGCATTTTCCCATAGCCGACGACGTCTCTGATACAAGTTTTTTTTTTACTTTGAAAAATTATCAATTATTCTCCAAATGGTAATGAGCGGTTGGACAATTTATCTTCCCCTACCAACGATCGATTTAATACAAGTCGGAAGCGTATCTCGCGTCGTTGATAAAAAAAACACCTACGAGCAGTGCACGGTAAAACAAGTATTTGCACAGTTTGTACGAGATTTGGTATTTGAGGTGACGCAATATTTGTTTAATCCACCTACGTGCGCCTCGTAATGGCGTAATTCCAGAATTAATCACGCGCCGAGAAAGTTTCAGTCACTTACGATCAGTGAAGGTGGAACTTTTTTGGCCGATATAAGCGACATCTATCTCCAAATCGCGACTAATCATATTCTTATCCTCGGTAATCGAGAGAACACCGTGATTGTCTTGACGGGGAAAATTTGAATACAAATTTTGAATTGAATTTCATTTTTCAAAAGTCTCGCATGTTTTCGACGATTTACGATTTGCAATCTCGTCGTGTTAAGTAACAGGGCGTTGATTTGTACACCGATAATCAGCGAACTGCGACCTGCGAACGATTGAATTAATTTCTGCTTGACGGTTGCCTTAACTCGCTAATTGGATTCGTTTAAACCCCCGCGCGCGCGCGTGTGTGTGTGTGTGGGTTTTTCGCGGACGGAATATGAGATAATACGTTGCCTTTGTCGTACATGGGATTTTCGTGGACGATAATTTACCTATGCGAGGGGTTTTTCAAATTGCCCCACAAATTTCGACCCTTTTTTTCGTGGGCAAATCTACTTTGAGGCTCGTTTCGCGGTCTCGACGTCGATTGTTTCAATCAGATTTTCTTCAACCCGCTCGCTCGAACTGAATTTAGCGTCTTAACCGGATGTAGGAGAACGTTTTTTTTTTTTTCGAGTACTCGTCCGTGCGGAAAATTAGAATTTCTTCCTTTGTGACAACACAGCCATAAGCCATTCTTTGGTCAAATATTTTTGTCACATTTTAACGATTTGTAGCATCGAACATAACACAAATCGCTTTATAACGAGAGAACATTAATATCGCTGGTATTTGCCGTAAATAAAAATAGAAACGAAGCAGCGAGGGAATAACGAAGGTGAACAGAGATCCCGCACGGATTGTCGTTTTATGGGTAGACGATTTGTCGTATTTTAACAGCTCTTTCCAACTATTGACGTCATAAGAAGCGACCATGTTTGAGGAGTAATGATGATTGACGAATGTGCTACTTTTGTTTCTCTCGATTGACGATCTCAGAATTCTTGCTAGCAGAAAACACGGAATAACGACGATAATCGAGTGAGTGAGACAGATTGATATTAACGAGATATATTCCACAGTCACGCGAATCTTTCTTTCATTATTGAGAATTCAGTTACTCGAAAACGAAGCTCAATTTTCTCCATTCTTACGCTTTCCGAAGTGCTTATTGCTCATTCGCATATTCCTTTCCTCCTTCCACGTGACCAAAATTCGCGAGAGAGTCTGCCGGAAGGAGGAAAAAGAAATCAGCCATAATGATGATTAGACTGTTTTTTTGTTTATGATCGATGATCGATCGATCGATCGATCATTTATTATAATTTTTCCATGCCCACATGTGTAATTATTTCATTGAAAAATCGTACAACAGTCATAGAATGAACTGTCTCTCAAGAACTCGAAGAATTCAACGGAGACACGCTGTGCGAATTTTTGCTACTTTTTTTACTCGATTTCCGTCTTGTATCTCTTGATTCCTGTGTGGGTTGTATCCACGTATGCTTACGCATGCTTATCCAGTTGTCCGATCACTTCTGTCTAACCGTACACGCGAGCAATAACGTAATCGCTCCAAGATCCATTTGTGCCAACAGTCGTACGCACATACACTATTTCGAACAGTACTGGGTGACTCGGGAACGTTGATAGCGAGAAAAGGAAAAAATTCAATGAAACATAAAAATATAACAAAGTAGCGATTTAAATTAGAATTATTATTATTTTATTTAGCTAAATTGATATTTATTTCTCTCGTAATTATTTCATAATTATATGCGTATGCGAAATTCGAACAGCAGGTTCAGGAAATTGCTGCATAATCTGTTGCAAAATTTTTCAAAAATCCACCGTTTACATTCTGAAATATCTCTTATGAAACACACTGCAATTTTACACGTTTGTTATGCAGACCGAAAGTTTGAGTATAAAATTAAACATTTCTTGCGAGAGTTTAGCCTCTCGGGACTTGTGCTCCAGACTTTCATAACATGACATACGTAATCGTATTATGAAATTATGTGCATGCAGATAATATACTCTATACATAAATTGAAAGAAAAAAAAAATCGCTCGATATTTTTTAGTAATTCCGTGATAAATGTTTGTGTCGAGATGAAAAGACGTACGATGAAGCTCAACGCCTCTGGTATTCGAAATTTCAACGGGAATTTTGCTTCTAGCAACGGCGGGTGTGCAATCGAACAGAATACGGGAAAACACGAGTTTAAACGAATTTTATTCGACATCAAAAGAGTCTCTGGGCTTCTAAAATCGAACAGACAAAATTATAGAAATTCGCCATCAATAATTCAGAGCTGACAGGAAAAAATCTTGAGAACTTTCCGTCGCTCTGCGTAAGAAACTTTGATAAAAGTGCAGCATGTTTGATGAAAAATATTTCTAAATCCGAACGATGGAACCCTATTGAAATTTTGCGGTCGATCATGCATCAACTTCCCGAACCTACTCTCAAAATTTCGTACAATTATCGAGAAATCACTCTAGCGCGAGAAAACTACCTCAATAGCGATTGCGAGTAACCAAAAACTACCGTTAGCGGACGACATTTCGTTACATTGTTTTTTGAAATCTCTCCGACCATTATAACCAATGGCAATATTTTTTATAACGAATATAAACGTCGATGAACGATGTACCAGTGCTCTCGATTTCTTCTGATCGATGGTGCAAATTGTATGCGGATAGTCGACAGAAATCGATGCTGAATGAACGATGTGAATGACCCAGTTTCTCATTTCCCTCAAAACCTGAATAGAGATGGAGAGAGATACCTCAATAAGCAGCCGAAAGCGATGAGCACGAAGAACAAAGGAAAGTAGGAAAAAGCACGAAAGACGTGAATTATGAATGAGATTCGTAACGGTTTCCTCGTGGCATCTTCGTCTTTGCAGTGAGGGAAAAAAACACGAGATTTCGAGGAGATCGGGAGAATGAGAGGAGATAAATTCAGAGAAAAAGCAGCGCGAATTAAATCCATTTCCGGGTAATCCAAAAAAAGTGTGACGCACGCACATTTCGTTGGCAGGAAATTCGAAAATTGTGGGAATTTTTCCATCACCGTTATATGAGTTATTTCATTAGTCAATGAAAATCGAGAGTTTCGACGTTTCTCGGTTCGATGAACCCTCGTCGTGAACACCCGTTAGAAAAAGCAGAAACGTCAACGCCGATGCATATTTTGATTTTCATGCTGAAGAGGGATTGCCGACGTTCGGTACAAGTCGCGTTAACACGTGTGTCGGATACTCAAACACTTGGGAACAGCGGCAAATATCCCGATCAAGTTTCTCAAGTAACGACCAGCGTTGTACGAAGCCGCGCGTAAGTCAGTCAGCGAGTTGGTAGCAGTCACTCATTCACTGCCCTCGTGGTATCTTCGCGCGCATCGCGTCATTTACGTTTTGTTTTATTCAATTTTCTTTAATTATTTTCCCCTCAAACACGCGACATTGTTGTTTCAATTGGTACGTTTCGCGAACAACGCGGAGTGGAAATATCCGGGCATTGTCGGATAATTCAATAATACATCGAGAATTCAAAAAATTCTTTGAAAAATACGCTATTTCTGAGGTAAATAAGCGTTTCGCGAATAAAAGTCACGTACGAATGATTATCGTATGATAATCGAAGAAAGAAAGGAAAATAAAGATAGCCAGAGGCTGAGAGACGCCACCGTCGCGCGACAAACGTTGCCGACTTGTTGAGTCCGCGTTGTTGAGGGAGCATCTTGTGCCACCGGACTCTCAATAATTCCCCGACCAAATCTTTTTTACGCGAGCTCGAATCTCAACGATCATACCAGCGTCGCGTTTATCCGGTCGCGAACAATCTATGATTATCGGGCAGAGTACACAGATACGTGAAATTGAGATAAAACGAGGGTTCAAAAGAATCGAAGAGAAATAAAGAGAGGAGGGAATTCGTCAGTCACGCAATGAGCGCTGGAGGGTTCTACGAGTTCGTCGTACGAAGCTGAAATTGTACTCGTTCGTTCGTAAATCCGACGACGGATATATACGGTGCCTCTTCAAAAGTGAAAAAGCACAAAAACTGCGCGAAAAATAATCTTGACAAAAAAGTGGGTGCTACGATAGCGTTGTGTAATTTGACATGTTTCGTTGTCGGCGAACAGAGGCTGGACGATACTCTGGCAGCGTGAACGATTTTCCGCATTCCCTTTACCATATTTCATCGTTTTTAATTGAATAATTCATCGCAAATTCGAAAAAGTAGTCGTAATTGTTTTTGATCGATTATTAAATCTCGGAGCTTATTTAAAAGTAAAGCTTCGGATGTTGGCTCTGTCTGTGACTATTTGGTTTTGATAAGCCTGGTTCACCCCTGAAAAACAGTGGAATTTTCCGCAAGTTTGCTCCACGAGACAACGCATGAGTTTTATACCAAAATAAGTAAGATTACAACGTTTTTTGGGCAGTTGAAAATATTTTTCCATACATTCGTCCACGAAGGTTTGATTTTACACCGGTTTTCGAGCTAAAATACTTTTTTTTCGACGCAACAATGGGAAACCACGGACACAGACACTGCGCAAAGAATCGTTAGAGAGAGAAGAACGCGAATGGAAAAAAAAGAATGATTGCCGGACATACGTAGAACGCGCGGGTGTAAGCATCATCGTAGAAAAGTGCTCGTCGAATGTGCTCGTTTCAGGCACACGGCATTCAATTTAACAGCCATTATGTCTACCCGAGGTCGTGACACAGGAGAGTATAACTACGAGATAAAATCATCACCGGAGAACGCGTAGTTGCCCATCTGTTGCCGGGTGTACCACACGTATAGTTTTATCGCGTGTGTTTATGTAATTACAAAAATTCGCGCGAGATTTCACCGTGCAAAGACGACGATTTTGCACAATTTCACGCGAGCATATAGTTGAGACAAAAAACATAGGATAATCGTGTGCAAGCAACCAGTAAATCTCCATTTTACTGTACAGTTATCCGCGGCCGAATTCGAAAATTCAAACAATTTTCTTTTGAATCCCTCGACGTCGAGACGCTGCCGGGTCTCTGGATGAGAACGTAAAACATCGATGATTCTGAAATCGATTTCCCATCTTGGTTAATTTTGTCTGAGACAAAAAAAAACGTTTCCGTTCAGTGAAAGTTTGCGTCGCGCTTCACTCGCCCGAGAGGTGCTTCGAGCTCGAATTGTGCCTCGGAATAAATTTCCCATAAACGTTGGCGATTAAAAAAAAGAACATCGTTGGTGGTCGAACGTCGGGGATCACGGAAGAAAAAGATCGTACGCCATGCGAGACAAGCATGTTGATTACATTTGAGGTGCTTCGGTGCTCCGGTCGGTATCGCGTCACGTAGACAACTTTGCCACCAGGGTTGTCAAGGCTCGTCGACAAACGTGGATGAGAATTGGTGAACAGAGTCCATCTTGTTTTTCGAAAAATAGACTAATCGTGCGAAGGTTCATTCGTCTCTTAGGGTCGGTGAAAAATGTCGTCGTACATCGCGTAAACATCTGGAGAATCCGTTAACGAAGCTGGCTGCGTAAACACACGAGAAGAAAAAAGAGCCAAAAAGGGAAGATCATGGAAAACCACCACGAGTGCAAAGAGGGATCGTCGCGTTCGACAAAAATCGGACAGCCAACGACACCGACATCGCCGACGTTGAATCTCATGGAACAATTGTTGCTCGCGAAGATCGAACGGCAGAGTATAACTGACGTTTACGAGGATGGAAAATTCTCGGCCAATAATTCGCTGTCCGTCGCGAAGACTTTGTTGCTCAGAGCTGATTCGATGGACAGTCAAACAAGCGCCAGTACATTCAGTTCCGTCGTGTCGGGCGACTCTTCGGCAACGACAAACCCTTACTGCAAATGCGATGATTGTCTTCTCGGTATCGTCGACAAACATCAGCAGCATCCCGTGCCGGTTGGCAGAAAAAAGGTAAACCAGGGTTTTTATCTCGACAGCATCGCGATTGCGACGATAAAACAAAAACGAACGACGAGGTAATCTCCGGCGTGCCGAAGATGCCAACGGAAATAGAATAAAATAATCGAAGGAATCTTACGCGAGTTCAGATTTTCTGCAATTTTTCTTTGCACTGGTGAAAACCAAAAATCGAATTTGTTGTTTTGAAAAATCTTGCAGATTTGCCAGCAATTTTAATTCGATTCAAGCACTGTTGTCGCAGCGAAACACCGATTGGATGACTGCTGCGCGAGAGCGTAGAAAAGTTGAAGACAAAACAAACTCGGCTGGTGCAAAGGAAAAATTGATTTTGTGAAATAGGCGTACTTTGTGCCTTATGCGGGAATAAGGTCATCAGTTTTTTGGACGCCAAATTGCCAAACTGTTTTAGATACTTTCAAATTTTTTTTGGCATGTGTATTAAACGAGAGTGAGAGGGAGGGGGGGGGGGAAGCCGCACAAGGACCGTAAACGAGATTGCGTCTTATTCCGACGGTTTTTTATACGGCATAGCGGCGTTATTGCTTAATCGTCGTGTCAATTAGTTCCAACTTTTTCGCTTCTTCGCAGCTCCAAGGTGCATTTACGATTTTTTCGGGCCTGATAATATTAAGAAACGTGTTACCCTTGATTCTAATAAATTCTTCCTAACAGTACCAATGAAGCAAGTTTCATCCAATCAATGTCTGGATCTTTAATGCGTTAGTGGTGTCAGAGGATGCACAAAACGAAAAGAACGCTTTGCCACGCGTGTAATGGACGCTCCATCCCTTTGTTTGTTAATATTTGGAATTTATATTTTTCAACGAGGTTTTTAGAGAGGAAAGTACCTTCATGAACTTTGATGACAAAATTTTCTAACATCCTTCGGTTGTTAGTCATAATTTGGCATCTTTCAAGTTCAAAACTGCATTACCGACCGAATAATGCAGTGGGGAAGCCGAGTAAACAATTGCGTACTTTCAAGTGGAGTACTTACACTGAAAAAAAGCATTAGTTCAAAGATGCACGGACGGAAAAGAGGGTGAGGTATGAAAAAACACGAGTATCGCTAATGGAACATTGCCATGCGTGTAATGAACGCGCTCTCAAGATCCAGCAGCAATCTTTATTTAACGAACGAGGCTTCGAGAGGCGCGAGACTGGAGTTATTACCGCACCGCGAACCCCTCGGGACGCGAGTGAATGAGCGCATGCTTTGGCGACGAATCTAGATGCATGTATGTACAATTATATCGTTGTACAATGGCCGCCGCAGCGCACTCGCCAGTGTGTAAAAGCGTTTGCGGCAGGACGGTGCCAATTGCGTTTCGCGAATTGCATTCGAGGGCGGCATCAATGGAGTCACTGGAGAGCACAAATCGTAGTCGTGTAGCGCGAGCGCGATTTGCAAAAACTCGACGTCGAATCATAATGTATTTACGTTTTTTTTCTTCGCGCTGTTTTACCATACTAGACTCGGTCGAGTATGCTTCGCTGGTTAATTCCCTAGATGGCTCTGCACCAACGCTCATTTTCTTGTTATTTATTTTCTGATTGAGTTCGTTCGTTCGCGATGGACTTGAAACTCGAACGGGAAAGGTGACTTTTGTTTCCCAATTAACGAGCGCTTGCTTGTCGCGTTAATTCGCGCGAGACACGAAACAAAAGAAGAGATCAGTGATGAAATTACGGGCGAACGATATATGGACCGCGATGCAGGGTATGTGGCAAAGCCCGCGGGATATTAAAGTCCCTGCGAGTAAAAGTATACATTCCAGCAATGGGACATTTCGGCGTGTATCAACCTTTTAAATTGTAGAAAATTACACCCGCGGCTTCTCTCATGTGCGTTTTACGTTGCCTCGAGGGCATTTATCTCCGCACGTGGCTTGCGTGCCAGCTTCTCGTTACTATACCCATTGATTACCGTTTTCGAGCATTAACGATGCAACTCGCCGAGCATCGACATTGCTGTCGCGAAGTATGTTTATGAATACAAACTCGGCGCACTGTTCGATCGTCGGCGAACAATTTCTGCAGTGAAATTGAACAACTCTCAGAAGTAACCCGACTCGTTACGTGGGGTTCTTACGATCGATACAGTAGCACAAAACTACGATTGACCTGGAAATGTTTTAAAACATCTTTTTCCCAGCCCCTGATGAGAACATCGCTTTGATTCAACTCTGATAATCCAACGACTGCATTAAAAGGCAGAAGAACTCTGACTAATCGCGGTACACTGCAGGTAGAGTCTTTGATACTCCTTACCCCCACTCTTTCTCCTCTGTATTCATTCTCCCACTCTAACCTCTCGCCTCGTGTTTTTTCAGTCGTACTTTGCGCACGCGCGAAAATCACAATGAAAACAATCGCCGATATGAACATTTGGGGCACACGAAAAAATGCCGAGATTTAATACGTGAAGCAATCGGTAAAGCCGCTGTCCGTGACTTTTTGAACAAGGCTGTTTTTAAATCAATGACTGCTTAAAAATACGACAGTCAACTGTATACAAATTTCATTTCGGCTGCCTTGAATTCTGGCGTCTGATGTGAATAAACGGTGGGTCCAAGCACTTTTCGTACAGTACGATTCGACATTCCTGAAAGTGTCGCAACTGCAATTAGCAAATTTCACTGGTATCCAAAACTGAAGCTTTTGTAAGAATAATTAGGGTGGGCAAATAATAATTCGTTTTTTTTAAATATTTAAATATTTTAAATACACAGATTAATTTTAAGAAAAGAAAGAACTCCATAATGTGTAGAATCAATGAACCCTCGATGGATCACAAACGGAATCCATCTCACTTATGAAAAGAGAAGAGGAATATTTAAACAAGAATTTGAACAAGAATTTAAACAAGAATTTAAACAAGAATAAAAGAAACAAAGCCCGGTAGTTTCGCAGAGTCAAAGTTTCGCGTCAGTCTATATCGATTTCAATAAATACACAGATTCATTTTTTGCAACAATTCTCCCGCCCACGTGATTATACCGCAAATATAGTATAATCAAGTGTCTCATGGTTATTAGCGACAAACTCGAAAGAACAAATGCTTTTTGTGTGTTTTAATGTCGTTTTGAAAACGATATCGAAAAGTAACAGCTCTTAAACTCGTCTTTCTCTTCTCTTTCTTACTCGCCTCCTCTCTCGAGTTCTCATCAGAACGCTCCAGTTCAAAACGTATTAATAAATATCCTCGTTTCGTTCGAGGACGATCGCGAAATGGCGTAGTGAATAAAACCACCGTTTGCGTTTATACGATCAGCATAATTCTATGCAAAACAGTGTCTCTGAAACGCGACCGTTCTAGTTTACAAATTCCCAATACAAATACGAACTTGTTGTACGACATTATATGGTGATCAATCTATCGAAAATCATTATCGTTGAATACGTCACGATTTTCGATGACGATGGTTGTAAACAAAGGAAAATTCAACGCTGAAAAAGACTTGATATCGTATTTAATAATATGATTGATATTTTTCATCAAAGATATACTGAACAAATTTTTTATCAGTCCGTCGTTGAATTCTTAATAAATATATTTCGTTATATTTACGCGAAATGAAAATATCGAAATGTCGAAAAGTGTACCGGACATGAATAACTCTTTCTATTACTTTGAATGCGATTTAAAACAGTACAGGAGGGTTAACGTCGAAAATTATGCTCCTACCGTGGTTTTTCCACCCCTTCTCTCTTCCAGTGGGTCTTTGGCGTAATAGTAGCCATTTTATTAGTGCGTCATCAGCCTCCCGTGTACGTGACTGTTCACAGCTAGGACAATAGCGTGCATTGCGCATTTTTCGTAGAAAAACAAAAACGAGATTCGAAAATACGTCTAGCGGAGATTATATCGGAATTTTTGATTGGCTACTCATTAGTGGAGCATAAACAACGAGATTAATGATGTTCCAACGGATTATTCCGGAGACTTGGAAAAGTTGTCCTGGTACGTTGCTACGAGCAATGAAAAATCGTAAAAACCATTTTTTTACGTAATGCGATTAGAAGCAGGTGCGTAAAACCAAAAACGAGATTCGAGAATACGTCTAGCGGAGATTATATCGGAATTTTTGACGGGCTACTCATTAGTGGAGCATAAACAACGAGATTAATGATGTTCCAACGGATTATTCCGGAGACTTGGAAAAGTTGTCCTGGTACGTTGCTACGAGCAATGAAAAATCGTAAAAACCATTTTTTTACGTAATGCGATTAGAAGTAGGCGCGGAAAACCAAAAACGAGATTCGATGATACGTCTAGCGGAGATTATATCGGAATTTTTGATTGGCTACTCATTAGTGGAGCATAAACAACGAGATTAATGATGTTCCAACGGATTATTCCGGAGACTTGGAAAATTTGTCCTGGTACGTTGCTACGAGCAATGAAAAATCGTAAAAACCATTTTTTTACGTAATGCGATTAGAAGTAGGCGCGGAAAACCAAAAACGAGATTCGATGATACGTCTAGCGGAGATTATATCGGAATTTTTGATTGGCTACTCATTAGTGGAGCATAAACAACGAGATTAATGATGTTCCAACGGATTATTCCGGAGACTTGGAAAATTTGTCCTGGTACGTTGCTACGAGCAATGAAAAATCGTAAAAACCATTTTTTTACGTAATGCGATTAGAAGTAGGTGCGGAAAACCAAAAACGAGATTCGAGAATACGTCTAGCGGAGATTATATCGGAATTTTTGATGGGCTACTCATTAGTGGAGCATAAACAACGAGATTAATGATGTTCCAACGGATTATTTCGGAGACTTGGAAAAGTTGTCCTGGTACGTTGCTACGAGCAATGAAAAATCGTAAAAACCATTTTTTTACGTAATGTGATTAGAAGCAGGTGCGTAAAACCAAAAACGAGATTCGAGAATACGTCTAGCGGAGATTATATCGGAATTTTTGATTGGCTACTCATTAGTGGAGCACAAACAACGAGATTAATGCTGTTCCAACGGATTATTTCGGAGACTTGGAAAAGTTGTCCTGGTACGTTGCTACGAGCAATGAAAAATCGTAAAAACCATTTTTTTACGTAATGCGATTAGAAGCAGGTGCGTAAAACCAAAAACGAGATTCGAGAATACGTCTAGCGGAGATTATATCCGAATTTTTGATTGGCTACTCATTAGTGGAGCATAAACAACGAGATTAATGCTGTTCCAACGGATTATTCCGGAGACTTGGAAAATTTGTCCTGATACGTTGCTACGAGCAATGAAAAATCGTAAAAACCATTTTTTTACGTAATGTGATTAGAAGTAGGCGCGGAAAACCAAAAACGAGATTCGAGAATACGTCTAGCGGAGATTATATCGGAATTTTTGATGGGCTACTCATTAGTGGAGCATAAACAACGAGATTAATATCGTCGAGCTCTCAGTGACAAAGATTCAATATATCCTTCGGAAACTCAACGAAACAAAGTTGAAAAACAATTCGGCTGGTTAAATTTTTTTAATCTCGCGTATCCGTCAATTTTATCGCACGCTCCATACTCGCATTAAACTTGTTACCTAAAATCAGACTGTTACTGTCAAAATTGCGAAAAATAGAATGAATAACGCGAAAAGATTAAAATAAAACCGCAAATAATGCGATTCCAATTTAAGCCGAACGATTGTTGCAAAATCAACCACAGAAACGTGTATAATTGTTTGGATGACTGACCCGCGACGTCCGGCTGTCGGCAAACTGTAAATTCGGTCGCGATCCACGGCGCAACCGCCTCGCATAATCCGCGAATCATAGCGTAAATTCCGTTAGATTTGAATCCGGTAAAGCACGCCGGGTAATTTTTCGTACAGTCTCGTCCGCCTTCCGTCCCCTCCCGGCAATCGTGCATCACGCAACTTCAGCCTGTCGTGACTCACGACGCTTCGTTAAACAAAATTCCGATTAATTTTAATCGGTGATTTTTCTGAAGAAAAAACGTGCTCACGCGTTGTTCGTACGTCACGGTTTCTCAGGTAGAACGTTGATCGCGAGGCTGACAGCCAAACTACACGAGAAAAGCCACGTTTCTCGAGTGTAAAACGAGGTGGCAGGCTTCTCTAATAACGAACGCATACATATATATCTACGTACATTAATTAGCCCGGCGCTGTCCCCCGATGACGCATTTCCAACGCGCGACGCGGTCAGTCGGTAAGGCCCGCGTATACCCGTTAATAAACCTCCTTGCGCCATGCCATATTTACTGTAACACCACGCAGATATCCCCCGATAAGTTTTCTTTGATTACTACTCCTTCTCCCATTCGCCTACATCGTTAATTCCGTTTCTCGGTCTTTTGATACTCATGATCATGACGCGTGGAGCACATCCCAACCGCGTTTGTTCACGCCTGATGTATCTTCATCCACCACGTGTATATATACGATGCTCCGAGCCTCGAGCGATCCAGTTTGAGTTAGCCACTGTAACGCGACGGTTTGCGGTGATAAATTCTTTTTCACCCGGAAGAATCTTCGTGCTCTCTCGCGCACGTTCGTCCTCCACTTGCGCGAATCTCGCTCGTGCGGGGAGCGCGACTGTTTTGAAATTTCGTGTTTGGCTCGCGAGCGAGAGGCGCGAGGAGGTAAACACCGAGGCTCACGGACGCGATCGGCGATATAGTGGAATTCGAGAGTATTTTACCGCGTGTATGCACAAGTGTTTTTTCTTGTTAGTATACGTAACTGCGCGTACGTTACTGATAATTGGTTGCGAAGGTAACAGGGCGGGAAGACGCGTGGGAAATAAGCGTGGAAGTTATTCGTTGGTCCGGCACGCCTCGCTCGTGTCCTGGACGTAAACCGTCTCGAAAAAAGTCGAACATTCGTGCGATAACAACAAGCGTGTTTCTTCCACCAGCACGGACGTATGATAGCGCGAGCCACCGCGTCTCGAGAGGCTCTACGAATTTTTTACCGAAAGATAACAAAAACCGGAAATTATCAGACCGCCGCGAGTGACATCGCGCGTGAACTATTACGCAATCACGAGCGAGACGACTCAGATCCACGCTTGGTGATGAACAATCGCGGTGCGTAATTTTCATTCGACGACGTTGACGATTCGTCGCTGTTTTTCGTTTTTCGAACGCTCCTCGAAGATCGTCAATGAAAACTACCGCATAGAGAACGAACAATTGCAACTTTGACATTCCAAACCTGACGAGCTCTTGGGTGTCCTCGAAGTGCCGTTGATTTCACGATTATTCGTTCGCGAATTACACGGAAAGAAGAAAAAAGTTGAAAAAACTGATGCGAGTGATTTTCCCAGCCCGGAGTGATCGCGTGAAATAAAATCCTTGATTTTGTCGAGATCCGTCGAGCGGCGCGGAAGTTGCAGAACGATCGTTTTGCCAGATTTGTGAAAAGAGCGATTGCTCGGCATTTCCCGTAAAAATTCGAAGAGTCGTGAAAAAATAAGCGAGGAACGTAAACAAAAGTTTCGGCACGTCCGAGGAAACTCGACGGTAGCATATTATATTCGATAGAGCGCCAATTCGTTCGAGTTGACGATATTCGCGATTGTTTATCATAACGACCGCGTGAGATAAGCCTAAAATCGTCAGGCCTGCGTGCGACCGTCGCCTCCGCAAACCGATATTCCATTCGGCGATTCTCATCCTGACGGAACGGTGCGAGTGGCAAAACGATCACCGAGAAAAAAAAAGAACGAGTGCACCATACGGTGAAGAAATATCCATCCATCTTATCAACAAGAAGAGGGGAATCGAGACGAAAGTGTCGTGTTAGAAATCGAAAGAAAAGTCGTTTCAAGGCCTTTTTGCGTCGTCTACCAGTAACGCCGTAACGCGTACGCCGTACCATCGCGACTCACCGACGCAAATGCGACTGTATTTATCGAGAGAAAAAAATTATCTCGGGCTTTTCACTCGAACCGAGCGGAATCAACGGGATCGGCGCGATCCGCGCTCTCGAGGCGAAGAACAGAACGTATTTTGAATGGGCGAGAAAAAAAAGTAATTCTTTGTTGTTTTTCTTCAACGCACAACCGCATTCGGGTGTAAGCACATGCCATCTCGTCGAATCGGTAGTGCCCTTCGTAACGCGTGTGTTTACCGGCTACGAAAGACGTGAATTAAAAAGTGGCACACACGACGCTTTCCATCCGCGAAACGAAGCGCGCGAAATCATCGCGAAGTAGGCCCGCACATACGGAAAAACAGGCTCAAGGTGTCTACGCTCTCTCTCTCTCTCTCTTCCGTTCGTTTCTTTATTCAAGACGAACGCACGAATACAACGCTGTGTGGGTGGATCCGCGGTGAGATCGAAGGATCTCTTCGGTCATTCGAAAACGAAATTCGCGCACATGCCGTACGCGAACGGCAAAAGGAGAAAGAGATCGAGCTAATTGGAACGTTTTTGCTGGGCAAAAGACACCACGTGTGAGGCGGTCCAGTTTAATATTCGTTTCGTCAACGGGACGAGCAGGATTTTCACAGCCTCTTTTCGTCTCTCTTATCTAACGATTATCGGCGAGTACGAGAACGCAGAGTCTTTTTGAACTTGACGAAAAAAAGGTCCCCGCTGCTGCTGTAGTATCATCGACGAGTGTCGTTTTTTCGAGGAGAAATAATATCGCGCTTAAATTTTCTTCGCAGAGTGTATCGATGTATGCCAACTAATATTCAGCGTGTTGCGTGCAGGCAAAAGTGTTCTCCAATTTTGAAACATGTTAAACTTGGTAAAACGCCAATCGCACTTCTTCTTGAGATCGAAATAAACTTTCGACGCTGAAAGGACACTGGGAGGAGTTGAGAAGGAACAAAAACCTCGCAGGCTGACAAGAGCCACGATTTTGTGGATTCACGATTAAATAATCGTAAATATTGGAATTTCATTCGCATTTGACTCGAAAATTTCACACGACGTATAAAACAATCTCAAGATGCAGGATACTTGCGAGAGATCGATACCGAAAATCATTTATACAAAGGCTAATTTGACCGAAAACTGTGTAGCGTCGCACAACAATGAAGAAAATAGCAGCGAAAGGCGTGCGTTGATGAAACAACGAAGAATCTGTAGACCGAGAGTACGAAAAAATCCACGGCGTTTGTCGGACGCTCAGGATTGTCAATCGTCGTCCTCCTCGAGGAGTCCATCGCCCTTGGCTCATCAGACACAGTTGAATTCCGACGCGCGAGTTCCACAATCGACGATCGATTCTCACTCTACAAGTGACAATATGAATATCGTTCGTAGCTCGGGTTACGGACAATATTTGAAACTCCTCAATGTTCCGCAATTGAATTGTACGTTCTCGTCGAGTACATCGTTGCTCGAGTGGGGAGAACCGAGTGGCGACGACCTCAGCTCGGAATGGGAATCCGATCATTCCGATTCTCGCGCAATCTCGACCGATAATATAGAAAATACCTCAAAGGTATAAACCCACACTCATTTCGGTCACTCGAATCGTTGAATCCTCACTGTTTCTTTTTTCCTGTCGACCATCGACCTTTGCTTTATATTTTTATTCGAGCTGCTGACAAAGTTTGTTCTGCGTTTGCTTCTTTCAGAGTTCTGGCTGGCGGAAACTCCGGAATATCGTCCAATGGACGCCCTTCTTTCAGACGTACAAGAAGCACAGATATCCATGGGTAAGTTTGATCGTTCGAACACTACTTTGTTGCACACTCGTTAAATGTAAATTCGATGTTGGGAGATTTATGCTGATAAACGAGGCCCGAGTGTTTGTTGAAGTGTGTTTTTGCGATTTGTATCCATGACTATACGAATGATGAAACGACGTTTCATATAATTGTATATTTTTCACTTTTATCTTGATGAACTTAACATCTAACGTAAAAAGTAGAAGATGGACGAAAGAATTCGCGATTCTAAAAATCATGACTGACCGCCTATTATCCGCATGAGGAAAATGTAAGCCGATTTATAAACCAACAGGTTCAACTGGCTGGTCATCAAGGAAATTTCCGCGCTGGACCGACACCAGGCACGATATTAAAAAAGTTGTGCCCACAGGAAGAGGCTTGCTTCAAATTATTGATGCGCGATGTCCTGAGACCCTACGTGCCCGAGTTCAAAGGCGTTCTCGACGTTCGAGAATGCGAAGACGAGAGAACCGCGAGTCAGAACAACGACAATACCGTGATCAAAGGGCTCGATGAAGAGGCGAACAAAAATACGATAATCGCCTCGTATCTTCAGCTCCAAGACCTTCTCGGCGATTTCGAACAGCCGTGCGTCATGGATTGCAAAGTTGGCGTCCGAACGTATCTCGAATCCGAGTTGGCAAAGGCCAAGGAACGCCCCAAAGTAAGAAAAGTGTCTCGCAACAATAAATGTTTATCGCCAATCCCCAGACTTGACATTGTAGAGATAAAAAGTCTAAGAAAAAAATGGAAAATAATAGTTAAACCTCATTGAATATCGCACAATGATGGACCAACTCGTTGCTTCGACAGAACGTATCCAAGGTCCACAAAATTCCCTGCATCCAACATTTTTTCTCGGTGCAAGATTTTGCGGAACGTCAGAACTATCGAACGACACCTACCACTGTAAAAAAAAAATAACGCGACTCCGTCAATCATTGTTTCAGCTGCGGAAAGACATGTACGAGAAGATGATACAGGTTGACCCGTTAGCGCCGAATGCCGAAGAGCGTAGAGTTCAGGGTGTCACGAAGCCCAGGTACATGGTGTGGCGCGAGACGATATCGAGCACGGCAACGCTTGGATTTCGCGTGGAGGGTATAAAACTCGGTCAAGGTCATTCGTCCAAAGACTTTAAAACGACGAGAACGCGAGAGCAGGTACGAATGTTGAAACATTTTTGATTCTTCCTCGATCGAAACCGAACGTGTATGTATCTGAAAATGATATTTACATGTTTTTTTTTGCTCTCAGGTAACCGAAGCTCTGAAACGTTTCGTCGAGAATCATCCGCACGCCGTACCGAAATACCTCCAGCGCCTCAAAGCCATTCGCGCGACTCTCAAAGCTTCGCCGTTCTTCGCCTCTCACGAGGTTGTCGGCTCCAGTCTTCTCTTCGTTCACGATGCCAAAAACGCCGGCGTCTGGATGATCGATTTCGCAAAGACACTTCCGTTACCGTCGCACTTGTCGAGTATACGCCACGATGCTGAATGGCAAGTGGGCAATCACGAGGATGGTTATTTGATAGGGGTTAGTAATTTAATCGACATATTTCAGGATATCAAAAATTCTGAAACGTAAATTAATGTATACGTGTCTGACTGTTTGCGCGAATGCGCTCTTTTCTATATGTGTGTGTGTGTGAGTTTGTGTTTGTGTGTTTGTATGACTGTGTACATATCCGTACCTGAAAGCGTTTGCATCACGGTGTAATTTCCTTTGGGTTAAGCCTTGGAGAAACGAAGAGAAACGCGAGAGGAAGAGAGTGAGAGAGTGAAGAACGGTCATCGGGTCGTACCGCTCGTAGAGTCAACGAGACTACGTAAACTCGCTAGTTCGATAAATCCGTAATAACCCCGCGTTTCACGCCTGTCTTCCCGGAGAGGCTGAAAAGCTTCCTCGATGATCGTGTGATCAAAAGAGACAATACGTCGTTTCTCGTCGGAATAATGACTTTTATGAACCCGTTACGGCGAACGCCGTGAGTGTGAATACGTACGTAAAATCGCTAGTTCGATAAAACTTTGATAATATTTAATGTTGGATCGATACGATCTTACCAACGGTGAGATCCGGGGCTAGCCCTCGAGATGGAAAAGGAAACACAAATGAATACTTGTATCCAGTGGTGTTTGACGCTTCGAGTGGTTTGAAGACCGTATAAAGTTATTTTTTACTGAGAGCCAGATGACACTGTTCGCATTTTTACGAATAAGCGCAGATCCGTTTGCGTCCCCCAATTATTGTATTCAAAGTGACAAACTCTCTCGATGATCGGCCTGACGTTAAACTTTTTGAACTTTCCGACATGACTGTCAACAGCACTGGATAAAAGTATCTTGATATTTATTGCGCATACAGTATATACTTGCCGTCGATCTTGAAAATAGTTCCTACGTCTATCGAGGAAATCCGATTGCGCGGTGAGAGAACCGAGAAATAACTACAGACCAAAGACGCGGCAGCTCAACTGACTGCCTAGCAAAATGAAATCATAGTGTAATTTACAAAAAAGTTAGGAGAAATTAAATTGAGCGCGCTTGAAAACTCGATCCTTAGATCAAATAAGACAATTAGTGTAACGAGAGAACCTATACGTAAGGCTTTATTTATATCGTTGAAAGCAACGCCGCGGTTTCGTCCGATCGTGTGTACCTTCGCGCGCGGCACAGACGGAACCGTATTTTTGTATTTTGAAATCATACAAGACATTTTTTTATTTCAGATTTTTTCTTTTATCAATAAGTCACATTTTATCATACTTGTCGTTTTGTTTAACTCACTCATTCCGCATACCTTTCATACCGCACACAGAGTTCTTGACATTCCTGCATTCATACTCGATTTTTTTTGTCACTTCCTTGTCCCGAATCACTCTGATATCGACTCGAGGACTTTGCACTAGGATTCGCGCACACCGGCCGGAATCACTCGACCCGACACGGCTGACGACAGTCGCGTAACGGAGAAGAAAAACCGATTAATGAGAATAGAAAGTAGAGAGAAAGAAATTTGTTCTAGGTCTTATCATTGATTCCCGTACGGACTGCTTCGAGGTGTTTGGGCCTGCAGTGTCGCCTGCTGCTGCTGCTGCTGCTGCTGCTGCTGCTGTTGCACAACGTTGGCCTGCGTCGATGCTATCGTCGTTGGTGCAATCACTCTGGCGTAAACCGCTGCACCCGTCGTTTTTAGACCAGCTGGCGTTGGTATAACCTTGAGACCGTGTAACGTCTTGATGTTCAACAATTGACTCGGTAGTATTATCGGTTGTTGGCCGCTTTGTTGCTGCGACGATTGTTGTTTACCGAGAACCACGCTGCTCTGACTCAATCCAACACCGACGCTCTTGTTGCCGCTGGCTAGGACGATCGGTTTACCCGCCAATTGCGCCGTCACCATCCGCACTGTCTGTGCACCCGGCGTTTGTTGCTGATGAGACGTTACGATTATCTTGGATTGACCAGGTTGCGTCCCTGCTTGCGACACGACCTAGAAACGAATGAACTTTTCGTAATCGAGTTTTTCTTCAAAATTTCGTTCCATCCAAGTGTACATTTTTTGTCATGGACCAAAGATGCCAGCGGCAAATTTTCGTGGTAATTCGGAAATTATTTCGACTACGGATTGACACTCCGAGACAACACGGAGTTTGTTCGACCTTTCCCTCAAGTTCTGTCGCATTCATTTCAGTCGGGAATATACGGGTGATGTTTTGAAAAGAAAAAAAAGGTAAATTTCGGATTTTGAGTTTTACCGCGCTGTTCATTTTTGCGTTTGCTCCAAAACGTTAAAGATTTGAGCTCATTGTTATAATTGAAACAGCGATGTTTTTACCGCAACGATTGAACTGCAAGAATCGGAATGGGGGTTCTGTTTTCGCTGATGAACTGTACCTGATATTGCGTTTGAAGAACTTGTTTGCCCTGTCGATTGAGCTGATTAGCATGAGTGGTGGTCGCGAGTTTCAAGCCTTTTTGAGCCAAAAGACTCTCCACGGATATGAGTTGTCCTCCGCTCGCACTCGTCAATACTTTTGCGAGAATCTTTTGTTGCTGCTGTTGTTGCTGATGAGGGGATTGTTGTATCTGCACTGCGATCGGTTTTCCACCAATCTGCGCTATTATTCGTTGCATTCCCGGCGATTGGAGCTGCTGTTGCTGCTGCTGCTGCTGTGGCTGCGCTTGCTGTGTCGCTACTATGCGTTGTTGAACGTGTTGCGGTTGTTGTGTTTGCTACAAATTTGAGAAATAATATTCATCAAAATCATTAAATATTACGCTGGCGAAACTTGACCATTCAATGCCGCGACGCTGCAATTTCGCACATAACCGCATATTCCTCGACAAAATGAACGTACTTTGAGTTGTTGCTGTTGGATTTGTTGATTTTGACCGGTGGACGGTGACGATTGTTTGATAAATATCGTTTGACCTTGAAGACCGTGGCCGGTGAGCAATGATTTTATTTGCCCCGAGCTGACCAATTTTATTTGCGAAGCCAGCAACGTTTTTCCCGGCAATACGTGTTGCTGATGCTTGAGATTTGCGTTTTGCAAAATGCTTTTTCCCGTCTGATTCGCGACGACCGTTTGCTGCTGCTGCTGCTGCGGCTGCTGATTTGTGATCTTAGCCGTGGGAAATATGGTTGCTACACCGGCCTGGGTAGCTCCTACGCTCGTTGCTGCGCCTGTTACCGGCTGTGCTGAATGAAGCACGGAATGGCCGGACAATCGTATTGTCTGCAGACCCGCGGACGTCGAGACTTGTATCTGATGATGAGGGAAATGCTGCTGGTTCGATTGTAACAAACTTTGGGGAGCGTTTGTCTTGACAACGGCTACGGGTTTGCCACCGATGTGGGAGGTATTTTTCTTCAGTTGCTGTTGTTGCAATTGCTGCGCCTCTCTCAACTGTTGTTGTTGCTGCTGCTGCTGTTGTTGTTGTTGTTGCTGCTGCTGCTGCTGCTGCTGCTGCTGCTGTTGTTGTTGTTCCCTCAATTGTTGCGCTTCTCGCAACTGTTGTGCCTCCCGCAACTGCTGTTGTTCTCTCAATTGCTGTTGCTCCCGCAACTGTGCCTCCCGCAACTGTTGAGCCTCTCGCAATTGCTGTTGTTCCCGCAATTGTTGTTGTTCCCGCAATTGCTGTTGTTCCCGCAATTGTTGCTGCTCCCGCAACAGTTGCTGCTCCCTCAATTGTTGCTGTTGCTCTCTCAATAGCTGCTGTTCCTTCAACTGTTGCTGCTCTCGTAGTTGATGATGCGAGGGTGCCGATAGAGTCGGAGACATGGCAATTTGCGGCTGATTCGACTCCACCATCGCTGCAACGGGATTGCACAAATGTTCCATAATCGGAGCAGGGACCGTGGTTGTAACGGCAAGTGGCGACGATGCCGACATCGTCGTTATTGAACACCCGGCCGTCGCGGATGCCACGATCTGCGTCATGGCTGTCGCAGTCGTCGTTGACGCGTTCAACGTCTCCGTTGGCAAAGTTTGTTCCATCATGTTTTTCTCTTCCACCGCTGGTTTACGCGTGTCCTTCCTAACGATCGTAAGATACGGAAAACCGAAGAAAATAAGCATTGTAACGACAGCGTGACGTTCCACTCACCGGTTGAATACAATTCTTTCAGAAGCGAGAGAACAAATAAACTTTGAGAAAAACCATGATCGTTTTACCTGCTGACCACCGGCTGATTCGACGTTGTCGTCTTTCTCTCCTTCTTCGGTGTTGTTTCTCTCGAAGCGTTCGGAGACTGATCCTTGTTACCATTGATGGACTTGGCCGAGGGCTGAACCGATTTGTTTCTCGATGAGCCACCGGAATTCTTCTTGTTCTTCGCCACACCCTGTAGCTGCTGATGATACATTTCTGGCGGGGAAAAAGCGGAAGAAGGTTTCATGAAGCGAGTTATCCAAGAGGTAGCATGGAACGAATCGTCCTGCGCTCGTTCATCGCGTACTCACCGAATTCAGATTCGGAACGCGCTCGATGGAGATACAGCCACTCTTTGCGTCGCGGATAATAACGGACGCAGGGATCCGCTTCGTAGTGCAAACGATCGAGTGCACCGGAAACGACCGAATGCAAATAACCTTCTTTCTCATGGCCGCCAGTTTCCGTTCCTTTTTCGCCAGCACCTTTCTCTTGCCCCGACTGTACGAGACCCTGATCTCTGATGTACTGAGAATCCTTTAGCAATTGGCAGATGTCCGATCTCGTGCCTTCGCCGTTTGGAAGTCGCGCTGTCGCGTCCCTCACGAGAGCCAAGATCGTCACGAAATTTGGACGTTCAGCCACGAGCAGAGAGTGTCCACGTGCTTTCGCAAGCCCAGAACCTGGTGTTTTTTAAAGTTACATACAGCGGGAGTATTATTCCGCGGCGTGAATGATTTTTCTTTCACTTTTACAAACCGATAACCAATAAATTTATCGCGTCGATCGTCGAAGCCATTGCAATTTTATTATTCATTTTCATTGACATAACTTATGCGACTTTTTAATGAAAAGAATTAATGCTTTCGTGCGTTGTTTTTTTCTTAAATCGTAAATCTTTAAACCTTACCAGCGTTGTGTTGATAAATTCCTTTTACGGGTCCAACGACGGAAGTGTAACCGTGCATTTTATACGTAAAAGCTTTATGAGGTGCCGCGTAACGCATTCTTTCCTGGCGTCTGAATTCCTCGCGTTCTTCCGGCGTTGATGGTCGAACTTTCCATTCGGTGGGGCAAAGAGCCCTCGGCGGCTCGGATTCAGTCATGGAATCGATCAATTTACAATCCGGGCCGATTGATTCAACGATGGGACTCGCGCTTCGGGCACTACCGCAAACGCTGCTTGTTGCGCTACCATTGCTGTTCCC
The DNA here is from genome assembly GCA_959613375.1 of Heteropelma amictum. NCBI lineage: Eukaryota > Metazoa > Arthropoda > Insecta > Hymenoptera > Ichneumonidae > Heteropelma > Heteropelma amictum. The sequence goes on from OY390724.1 coordinate 6,612,115, forward strand.
ATTGCCCGATTGAGATTGGATCGAGTACGATTTTACAGGTACAGGAGCAGTCGTAGCGAACGTCGAGACTATCGTGCCAATCAACGGAGGAGCCAGTGAATCCCTTTTCAAACAAAAATATCAAATAACGTAAAGTTTTATTTTCAATTCACTAATCTTGCAACTATACGGAAGGGCCCCTTTTTTGCCTCGGATATAACTCATCCCTGAATTGTAATTTCAAATAATTGAATATGCTATTTTATTTAATTGGCAATTAAAAGACAATTTGAAAATTCAAATGCTGGTCATTGTTGGAAGAAAAAAACCAGCATTACCATTTGAATTGAAATCTTGGCGGGTTAGAGGACGTGTGGGGAGAAAATTACATGAAATTATGTTAGATTCGAAATACTGTAATTGTTTACCGGTGAAGAAGAAACTGGGCGCAGAGAAACGATAGCCTCGAATCTGTATCTCGACCAGCGCCAATCCAGGCGTAAACTCCATGTCCTTTGTTCTCTAGATAAGGAACTAACTCGTGTTCGCCTTCCTGAGATTGTTCATGCTCTTGAGCGTATGCGATTTCACCAGCGAGAAAACCCAAAGCTCGAGGAACGAGCGCCGGCCACGATGACGCTAGCGAATACCAGTCGTTCAACGGTGATATCGGGTTTCCTTGCCAGAGTGTTACCGCGTCCTTCATCTCTGTCGTACTCATTCGATATTCCCCTTTCGAAATAAAAGCGTCGCGCAACAGAGAGAAAAAACAGGCATGTGTCTCTTGCATCAATTCTCCACCTCCGTTCATCATCATGTCGTCCGTCTCTTCTCCGTCCCTTTCCGTCATCGCGATAACAGCATCAGCCTCGCACCTGCGTTAATGAATACAAGGATTTATTGTGCATATTAGCAAAATAAAGCCTACAGAGGTGTAATTCGAGAAGTGAAATTGTTTGAGTTTTCCAAATCCGAGTATCGCGACATTCAAGAATCACAGGTTTTATTTTTTGGAAGACTGCCTTTTTTCTCGTTTTATTGCCCGTTGTGAATCACAGCAATCTTCGAATGTCAAACGTTGAAGAGTGTATAAATTTCCAAAGACTAATCGTAATTTTGTCGTATCGTGAAAGCTGAAAACGTACTTGACTTCATTGAGAATGTCCATTCCGTCACTCAATTGAATAGGAATTTGCATAACGTCGATACTGTTCAAATCCAGTTCTTTCTTCTCATCGTTATCTCCCTCGTCATCGGAATCGACAGCCGGCCCGTCGTTGGTTTGATTAAATTCCGTTTTGATGTCAATTTCGTAATCGATTTCATCGATTTCTTTCTTAATTTCAGGAATCGGTATCGGACCGTTAAACGTCATCGTCCGATTGTTCTTTGGAGCTACGGGACTTCTACAAGTGCCGAAAACAATGTCATGATTATAATACACTGTTGTTTCAAACAAAACAAAAACAAATAATGTTTTCATAATTACATTCGATTCGTCGGGGTTTGATGAATCTCGTACGGATCGATCGGTTCACTTTTGATCGGCGTGAGATTGCCAAAGCGATGATCCATTTCCGGGAGCGTTAAATGTTTCGTATCATCGGTAGTATGAGAATAATTGCTGTTATCGCTCTCAGGTTTTATGGGACTCTGAGGCACGGCTTTGGTCATCACTGGAGGATAAAGCGGCGATTGTTCGACTTTTATCTTTTTCTTGGCTGGTGTTATGCGCATGTGATTACTGGGAGTCAATTTGTGCTTCTGGCCTATCTGAGCACGTAGAGTTAAATCGGCTAATGCGATACCCTGGGTATTGAGCTCAGGGTGCACCTGGATACGCAAGGGAATGAAAAGATATTTACTTATACGCTCATTGTAACGGTGGAATAATGTTTTAACGTTCCTGTGAACTCACGTCTCTTCGAGCGCGTCTTTTTTTATGAGCCAACAACATCGTTCTGTAAGTCTCCTCGGTTTGTTCGGGTATGAGAAACACCGGATTCGGAGTATACTCGGCACGTTGCAACGTCGAGAAAACGGGTCTTATCGCTTCGTCCTCTTGACTCAACGGCGTCCCTCGCATCGGCGTTGTCTGCAACGCTATTGCGTTACGTTTTTTTTTCTTTTGCTTGCCACCTGACGTTTGCGAATGAGGATAATTCTCCTCATTCTCGGACGTCGTGTCGGCGGATAACCTCGCCATTACACCGAGTTCCGATCGTAAAGAGTTTAGTTCTTCCATGTAACGGATTTGCGTCTTTTCCTCCACTGTGAATGAGATCAAAGCCGATTAATCACTGAAATTTTTGAACGGAAGAAAATGTCAACAAGGATTTATCTGTAGAATAAATTGTATTCATGATGGAGAATAATATATAAAAAAGTAACCACTGCAATTTGTATCTTATTCACTTACCCATTGCTGGTTTCGGCTTGCGCCAGTGAAGCTTCGATAAAGTTCGCTGAGTCGGATAGCTAAAACCTTGTTTGTAAGCATTCAGTAACAAACTCTTTCGAGATTTCAATAACTCTCCAGCAAGCTCGTACGAACGCTTACGCTCTTCAAAAAGCAATCTCCTCTGTTGAGCTTTGCGTAATAAGCTTCTCATCCGTCTGATGTCCGGACGAAAATGCCCGGCTGAAAGATGATTCCGAAACGAATCGAGGGCTGCAACGCCGAACCTAATGACGATTCCAGTTAATAATACTGATAATTATTGAAACAATATTTTCATCATGCTCCATCATTCGCAACACCTTTGGTCTTCTCGTTGAAAAAGCATCCTCAATGTTTCGTCGATTTCCGCTTGAACGTTGCAGTCATCCGGAAATTCCGGTAAAAATTGCGCGAGAGATTCCTTCTGAGCTTCGCTCAAACATTCTTGCCAGCATCTCGGATATTCGAAAAACTCGTTAAATATTGCCGAATGTTCGCAGAGATCTTGTGGTAACTTTACACGTCGTCCTGCTGTGACGCAAGTCTCCCATCTCTTTGAAAATAAATGGAACATTCAAGAGAATAAATGTTATGTTGCGACAAAGCATTCTATAGCTTTAACGACTTGAGATATTTTTTTCTGACATCAATTAATTGTCTTTAGGCCCGAAAATATACTAACGACGGTATTTGTATTTTCGTGATTTGCTCTCGGTTGCGGATTGTCGTTTTCTTCCTCATCGTCGTCTCCCGAGCTTTGACTTTCCGATCTACTGCTCCCTCTATCATCCACCGATTCATCTCCACTTTCCGAATTTGTGGTAGATCCGCTTGTACTGCTGCTGCTACTGTTAGTTCCAGATCCGTGCAAAGACTCTTCTTCGTCCTCTTCTTCCACGGCGGAGTCTCCGCCAGCTGAACAATCATCGATCTACAAGCAAAAACGATAAAACATTATTAACGAATGTCGCAAAGTCGTAATTCATGATTTTTAATGAAAATATCCTTGATGTTTGGAGACAAAAATCATTGCAAAAAGAATGAAATTCAAAAGAAAAATAGACTATGTGATTTATACTGTTGATCATTCACTAGAATCACAGTAATTTATACGCGAAATATATGACGAAAGAATTATTAATCGTAAGAACGCAATTATTCTTAGGCATCGCAATCTTTTCCTTACATGTCATGAAATTTTGTACGATATTTTTGTGAATTCTAGTACAAGTCAATAAAAAAACATCGACTCTGGTCCAAAATTGTAGATTGATTTGAAAAACAATTGTTTCTAGAAACTGTATACACGTCGAGCGCTCGTATTCGCACGCGACAGGTAATTTTAGTTGCTAAAAAAAACGTAAGCAGCGACGCAATGTCCTGAATATTTCTCAGCGTATTAGAGCAAAGTGAAATAGGTTTCTCAGCACAATAAATTAAAACAATCCTCCACAGTTCAACGAACGTTTTGAATTTCATCGTAATTTATCACTGCTGGGTAGAGGGAATGGAAAAATGACTTGAGGAAAAATCATGTACATTCGACAACGTGCGTAACGAAGATGTATCGTGAAATGACAAAATAACGGAGTACAAAAAAAAACCAACCTCCATTCTCGTACGACAATTTTATCAGTAGGATTGCCTGTTTTTTTTCGACCTGTCCGTTGACCGTGTGTTGCTTTCGTTCGTCGTGTCGCGTGGTCCGGATGGTAAAACTCCAGTGAACCAAGCTCCGACGATGACCCGGGTGAAGAAAAATCACGCGCGACACTCAATTTGTTACAAATTATAAACGTTGAAATTTTTCATTTATTGATTCCGTATTGTTAGGTAATCTCGCTATTCGACGATCGGCCTGTCACAGCCACAATACTCCTACTCCACTGAGAATTCTTCGTCATGGCGTGTGGTAAATTGCAGCGGACGAACCGCGGTGTTTGTGTATGAAAAGTTGCGCGCTGCGTGAAGTAAGAGGAGTAGATGAAAGAGAGAGAGACAGATTGATAATAGTACATGGCGGCGCCGCGCTTGCTAAAACAAACCTTTCGATTTCCCAAGATGACGATCACTGCCTTGCAAAGTGAACGTAGCCGCATGTATAATAATGAATTTCGTAGGTAGATGTCATCAGTGGTATAAGCCTGACGAATTGGAATATAAAACGTGCCATACACGTATGGCAGATTGAAGAAACTATGTGAAATTTCTGGCCGGGGGAATACGGTTTGAACCTCTGGCATGAAAGCATATGGTCAACACGATCAAATATAAATATCGATAAAAAAATTATCACTTTTAAAAACATCTCTTATTTTGAAAGATTATATTTATCATATATTTTTTTTATTTCTCATAGCAGTATAAAATATATTACAATATGTATATGATACATGAGGCAATAAATCCCCGAATATATATTGTAGGCTCCAAGCCAACCTCTCCGCACACACACAAACACACAAACACACCCGCACACACAATTCTTAAAAACATTTTTTTCACTACAATATGTTATTTTCGTAATTTACGTATCGATGGAATTAATGAGTCGTCGAGAGAGTATCATTCGAAAGTCTTTTGTCAAAAAAGTATCGGGCCATGTGCTGTAAATGTGAGAACAATTATGATTAGCTGCAAAAATTGTCACGGAACGTATTTCGATAAATTTATCAAACCCATGACGCCAATGTACGTTCACTCCATTTTCTTCCAGTCGGTGTCACGAATAGTTGGAATAATTTATCGTAGTCAGCATTGAACATATTTTTCCATTCTATGACAATTTTATAGCGCGGCCGACAGTTGTGACATTGGCGGATTTTTGATATTATAAAAAAATCGGCAGCGTCAGCGGAATAATCTGTTGTGATAGACATGCTGCTTGATTGGCACGAACTTTTAAAAAATATTGTATCTATGTGAAACAATCGAATTTATAAAGGTTGCTGTACATTGGAAGGCACTAACAACATTTTTTAACATACAATTAAATAAAATTAATTCCCCGAGTCCGGTGGTGAATAAAGTACACGAAATACGAAATTTTTTATGAACATTCGGGAATCAATGGATGTAAATTAGTCGTTAATGTCAATTAACCAATTCATTTTTAAAAAGATATACTTGTGAAATATTCGCTGTAAAAAATTGTGGCTCAGAGAACGTAGCTCGTCGGCATGTCTTGCGTTTTCAAAGCGTTGCCAATTATTAATTAGGAATTGAAAAACACACTTGTAATTCTAGACTCGATATTTTTTGCCAGTTTCAAAAAAATAGTTTGTCGCTTGTTTAAAATATATCTGGAATTTACATCCAGATGTTTATAATCTAATGGTGCTGTAGCAATAACTGATTTTTGTGCTCCGATTTATGTAATATTAACAATTTTTAGATCCGAATTCCGCAACAAGATAGGATAGGAAATCTAAGATTAGCGTAAAGTATATTTGAAAAGAAATGCTTCTTCCATTCTCGCGTTAGCTTCGCTTGCAAAATTTCCACCTCCCATGGAGAAACGAGTTCGCTCGTTTCGGGACATCTCATAGGATGAACAGAAAAAGAAAATTCTAAAATCCCGAGAAAAACATGAAGAAAAAATAAAATCAACGACAAAAAAACATAATCTCCAGCCAAAAACAACTCCGAGCATACCGGTAAACATTCTCATATTCGTAACTAAATGTTCTTTCGCCATATGCAATTTGTCGTTCAGCGTTTGCTGGCCAATCTCGATAAAAAGAAAAAAACTGTGGTCATTTGAAGGTTAAATTGTGATAGTAACAAGCTTTTATGTTCACGAGCCTTTGTCATTGGTCAACGGAACATTCGAATACTTCGGGAATTCAACTGCAGCTATAGGATTTTTGACTTTGAAGCTTGGATAAAGACCGGTCATGCTGGTTCGGGTATTTCGTCCCTTTGAAAAACCGTCCCAGTGATTACCGTAAACATCGATCAAATCGCCAACCCTAAGTTCAAGCTCGCCGCTTCTCCTTGGCTTGTGATCGAGAATAACGACATTTGGATGTGAATTTTGTCCACCGTAGTAGTAAATATCATCGAGCGATGCAAATCTATCGTGAGCATCAGTATGATAAGTTTGCATCAGCTCGTACGCCACGCGGCAAACTTGCGAACTAAAAGTACAAACGAGATAATCGCTCAACGATAACAAATGAATGTCGACGATAATACCCTGTAACGATGAGTCGGAATATCTTCGTGAAACCGAAGCCGTTTCAGCGACCTCGGGGTCACCGATTATCTCATACTTTGGATAACGTTCTCTAGCCGTTCTAATGACTTTAGGATCATCGCTAGCGACGAAAACTCGTCTTACTTTTGGTGGATTTTCCAGTTGATTGAAGTATTGATCGACCTTCACCATGTATTCGTCGATATCGTGAAACGCTGCTTCGGTACCGACTTTATCGGTTCTACGAACGTGAATACCGACGATTGGTTTTTCAAAACCGAGTTTGTCCTTGGAATAATCGAGGAGCTTTTTCACGTTTTCCTGCGGTCTCATTAGGTACTTGAGTACCTGACCGACCCACCATACGATCGGATGACCATGAATTTTTTCCAATCTTGCAGCTATATCAGCTGGTACACTCGGTGGCTGATATTTTGGTTTTGGATAAACGTTGTCAACGATTGGCAGAGATACAACTTGCTTCGTCTCATCACCGGGCCAATTACTGTGAGATGTTCCACTCGGCGAGGTGCAAGTATCGCTGACCGGTTTAAATACAGATTCCCAACCATCCTTGTGATAACGCCACCCGCGGGATTTTAATATAAGCGTCCGTTCCGTTCCGTAAGCCACGAGAAAACAATACGTCAAATGATGTATCTGACAACCAAAGCCGCAGCCTTTGTTTAAACTGCATATCAACTTTTTTGCGTTGTTGCAGTCGCTCGGATTTTGTAGATGTCTGTGTTGGATAAGTTTTGACAAAATAATCATCAATATTCAGTTTGTTTAACTATATAAATGAAATTAAAATTAAATTAAAACTATATAAAATTGTAAAAAGATCTTTGTTGAAAAATACTGAAGCCGTTCTCAGATGAGAAGCGGAAATTGACAATCGCTAAATTACTATCGTCCGTGCACGAACGACGAACGAACGATCTGTCGGCATTGTTAATTAATATTGAACGAGTAAATATTACGAAATATTACGATCTTGTGTTGCATACCTAAATCGTCTTTGCACTAGATCCGATAAGTCTTTAGCTTCTTTCTCTCTCCATTCCTGATGACCATCGGCTTTAGCTAATTTATCTAAATCATTCATCAACGATTTTTTGTGTTCCCAGACCATTTTTAGAGCTTCTTCCGCGTCGTTATCACGTTGCTCCGTTCCCAAAACTTTGAAATTCGTTGTGGCCTTGTTTAATTGAGCATTAACATAATACCTGAAACGCAGAATTTCAAGGGACCGTTACAGTCGCAGCAAAACTCGTAATATCTTTCTTCAACCGTTTTTCACTCACCACATCTCTTGTACATTGTTTCGTATCCGCCGACGTAACTCCTCGTATTCGGCGGAAGGAGCAATACCTTTTCCATTATCACGTTGTCCCAACAAATTATAATAAATTGAAACTTTATCCCGATTAGATTGGAGATCTTTAGCTTTCGTACCTTTTGATTCGTCTCTGAAATTTATTTTGCAAAAATTACTGACGAGAAACGGATTCACTGAAAAAATTACTTTATGTAACACACACGCACAATTAAAAAGTTCATTTCATTTAAAAAAAAATTGTCAATCCTTTTATACACTTTTTAAAATGTTATTAACATCAATTTTAGTAGTTATGTAAAAAAATTCATCGTTAGATAAAACAGAATGTGAACGGTACTTCATTGAAGAATGTTTTTTTAATTATACAATTTATGTATATAGTGATTTTTTTTACATGTAATTACACTCGATGCCTGATTTACCAAACTGTGTTTGAGCCTGTCTTGTGTCAAAAAAAACAACGACTTTGAACGGTTTTTTTGCGATATCCACAAATGATCGGACGAATAAGGTTTTCCAAAGAAGAACCAATCCCATTGTATTGTCGCCTTTATGAGGAAATAAATCTACGCTCCAACTTACCCTAACAATAAGCTGGCAAGAGCTTCATTTTGCTTCTTAAGTATCTCAAATTCACCGGCCATCTGCGCCAGACGCTGAGAGTTTTCTTTGTAAATCGAAATTGCATGCTCCGAGGACAATGTATTATTTTTGAATACATGAGACACAGAGAGTATTAGAATAAAAAGCCACGCCGCGAGCAAAGCGATACCGAGCTTTCCTAACCAGCTGGGTCTTCCGGTCCACAACGCCATGCTGGCTAGGAGCGGTGAAATGTTGCTCCGATGATAAGTTTGTTTACATTACGATCACTGAAAAATGTATAATCAAACACTGAATATTTCCGCCTTTTTGTGTTCAATTCCATACGGCAAAATTCATGTATTATTTAAGATTTATGACCACATTTTCGACTACCCAAATGTTTTTTGTCACTCCTTGAGATTTTCTTTCGTTTTTGGTATTCAAAGCAGATAGTTATCTAATCCTGATGATCGTGTAATAATGGTGTAATAATGGTGATATTCTTATCGCTTCATGATCAATTTGATAAGACGAACAATGAAAAAAAAAAAACACGAAAATATGGAATGAAAGTATATATATTTGTGTACTTGTCAATTACCTTGCTCTCATCGATCATACAATCATCTCGTTTTTTTCTCGTTTTTATTGAGACAATTGTACCCACATTGTTATACATCGGTGAATATATTCGCAACACAAATTGTATATCGTCTCTCAACGAGGAGAAATAACCGGATATGATTTAATGACACTTAAACTCTAGCTCGTACGCAGAATAAAAAATCATATTTCATTCGCGACGTTATGTACAATGATAGATAATTTCGAAAATCTACTGGTGTTGTCAATCTACTGGTATCTTATGTCAAAAATGCTCGTGTCGAGGTGTAAAAAAATGTATATTTAACGTGGCAAAATCGTTATCTTCCACGCGGCATTCAATTGGAAAACACCCGCATATACATTTACGAGGCTTTTTCATGAGACCGAGAGCCAAGAGTCGTAAACACACATTATAGATACCACCTTACAACTATGTGTCAGAGCTAAGGAATCGAGTGCGAAAGTGTGACGCGTGACCTTACATGTTAGATCGCGAGTAACAATTACGCACATTTTCGACAAAAGTTATGTATATGTACAAATGACGATGTGAGCGACCGAGGCTGAACCGAGGCAACTGAAGTTTCGTGTTCCGATTGGTTCGGAACAGCAAAGTGCTCGAAACAGGTTAGGTTTCATATAGGCAATCTTCGGCACGAGGGGCACGCGAAATGAATATCAATTTTTGAACAAAATTCTCAAAGACACGAGAAAAGACAAATCCAAACACCGTACGAAGTGAGAGATCGGTTGAGTACAATGTCGATGCAAGTGAAATGATAAGCACAAATAATTTCAAAAAGTCATAAACTTCATTGAGTCTCAAACACGGGTCGACCGATTTATGTTCATATGAATCATTGAAATTAGTTTTACATGTTACAAAATTTCCCTCGATAAAATATACACTTGACCGCTTATTTCTTCATAAACTTTGTTATTTCGTCTCATCGTTGTTTGAACATTCGCGCTTCAAACGAAATGTCTCGTCGTGCCATCTTTGGTGAATTCTCAAAATAAAATTTGGTCGTCGGTAAAAAAAACAATCACGGCCATTATAGTTCCGTATGTACTCACTAGAAATGCGCGTGTCGCTTTTAATTGTTACGCTGTCATCTCTACAGCATAGTTTTCTCGTGCGTGGTTTTGATCACACGTTTCACCATCGGCTTCTTCGTGTCTAATTTTTCAGTAAATTATATTTACCAAAAAAATAGGTAGATTATACAAAGCGAACCTGGTGTTTACGCGAAATCCTGTCAATTACTGATATGCGAATGTCGATCGTTCGGAACGACTTATCAACGGGAACAGGCGAGTAACAATTGAGCAGGAGAATCGTTTTTTTTTCGGGTCGTGGCGTTACAGCCGGGTAAGAAATTCGGCGGCACGCAATTTGATGCAGCGAATTCTCATAATGGCCGAAGTATCCCAACAACCGCAATTGTCCGTCATTTACTACCTTTCTCCGATTTTTCGGGACAGATTCTTTTGAAAATCGTTCTGTAATTCCATCACATCGCAAATCAGCCGTATTTTTGTTTTTCGTATTCGTGCTTCGTGTACACGTTTTATTGTCGCGATAATCCGCTACCTCCACGCTATCGCGGTTCGGGTCATATTAAAGACGCGCAGAAAAGTAACACTACAGTACTGTTATAAATAAAAATTGATTTATCCGGCGATTTACAAACCTGTAGTCATATTGGAGAAATATGCACTTGTTTTCCAGGTCTTTACGTTATTTAAGAGCAAAAAGATAAATAATGGATCAAGAGTCCAGACGCAAGGGTCCGAGAAGTCCCAGTGTAGATTCGGACGATTCTTCGCACAGAAGACGTTCTAGGAAGTACGACAGATCGCCTTCACCGAGGCGATCGAGATATCGAAGGTCAAGATCGAGGGACAGAAGGTCGGGATCTAGGGACAGAAGGAGAAAAGAGTCTAGCAGGTCGCAGGACTGGAAGCAACAAGTTTCACAGCCCAGTCAACCTCAGCCACCACCCACGAATTCAGCTTCAGCGGGATATGTTCCGGCAGTTCACAATCAATATCAGGTTAAAAGACTGATTATAAAACGCATTATCATTGCCTTTTTAACATTTGAAAAATTGTTGGAAAAATCGTAAAAGAGATGTGGCTATGCGTAGTTGAGTGATGATACAACATATTAAAAAATCATTTTACCCTTAGTTATCATCAAGTACGGTCAGTTTTTGCTTACGACTTAGACTATGGCCGCGATTCAAACTGGAGACCTCCTGCCGCTCTGGTCGAGGGACTAGCGTCCGAGTCGCTCGACCAGTGTGGCAGTTTTTGCGTCTTCAATTATTCTTCACAAAAAAAATTGCTAAAGCGGATCTATGGATATCCTTGATAATCTAGAAATGTTGAATATCTCATGAAAATATTGTTTTCATGAATTGAGATTTGGGATAAAGTTGTACAAAAGCTCTTTGAGGGTTCCGTTCGTCTTGAATTGGCTCATATTTATTATTATTATCATTTGTTTCCTTCAGGCTCCACCTCCGCCAAACACGAATCAACCGCCACCACCTATTCCACCTTATAATCCAGGCTACAATAATTACAATTATAACTACAGCCAGGGATACGACTACAGCTATCAACAGCCACCAACGGGCTATCGAAGCGTAAGTTTTTTTTTGTATCGTCCACGGCTGAATCTCCATATTCAGTTTTCGTTTCGGGGTCGAATAAATTGCACGAAACATTGCAAGTAGGATAATACTAGCTCGTGTCCGTTGGTTTTTCCATCGTTCGATAATCTGAAAACAAAAACACCGCGACTTCCGCTGTACGAATGTGCGAGGTTCGTTGGAATGTTTAGAGATAAAATAGAAAAAAAAAGAAAACGAAACCTTGCTCGTAGTTGCGATATTGTCTTTGAAAAGAAAAGAAACGTAAGTATCGAAATTGCGAATGCAGAATTGCGCGTGATTTGTATTTTCTACGTATGGAAGTGCCGAGCGCCCGGCCAGAACGTGTAAAATTGTGCTCAATGTCCCGATTGTGTCGGATGAGGGAAAAGGTAAGGGGACATCGGAAAAAGATGGCGCCTTGCGTATCGAATTGAGGAAATAAAGAAAATGAGTCGTGTCGTTTGATTCCTCAGGATTATCCGCCGCCAAACTGGCCGCCGGGCCAAGTTCCCTATAATAATCAGCAAGCTCCGCCGTTACCACCTATGCCTCAACCGGATTCCGGAAGAAACGTTGACCCCGGTTCTACTGGATTACCCATCGTCGCACCACGACCGGAAGACGCGAAAAAGGAAGGTAAAATCATGCGGAAATCAGGAAATGTTCATGCGTCTTTATTTTCATAAATACATGTATGTTAATCGAAAAACAAACATTCCAAGCAGCTATCGCTGCCGAAGCTAAACAGCAAAAAGCAACCCTGGCGAAACAACGTGAAGAGTACGTCAAGAAATCGACGACGCTGCAGCGTGAATTGGAAATATTACGACAACAGTGCGACGAAATTGGCAAGGAAGGTGGTCGAGAGAATAACCGCATAGTCAAGGAGAACCAAAAGCTGCAGGTAAAATTCTGAAGATTGGTACAAAAAATCTATCAGTTTTCCGCCACATTTGGTTGAACCTCACTTCTATGAGACATTTTTACTCGAGAAATAAGGAGAAAGACCGAGGAAAAATAACGCAATTTTACATCCTCGCAGATCGAGATACAAAATAAGATGAAGACGATTCACAATGTCATCGATATGCTTACCGGTATTATCGGTGACAAAGTGACCGTGGACGATTTGAGAAGCAAGTACAAGGCGGAAACGTCGTCGAAGCATGCCAAGAGCCCGAAAGAAGAATTTCCAAAGGGGAAATCGGAATCCCCAAGCAAATCGTCGAATTCCGACTCTGACAAGGATAGCAAAAACGAACGTGACAAACGATCGATCGAAGATGCCAAACCCATGTATAACTTCGTACACTACGATCCCGAAATGCACTGGTGCAAAGTTTGCGATATCTTTCCAAGAACGGCAAAGGAATACTTGAATCATCTGCACACGAACGAACACAAAGAAGCTTGCTTGGTAATTTGCACATTTATCACAAACTTGTTATCCAAAATCTAGTATCAGTCAGCTGCGGAGTTTGAATTAAAAAAGACCTAAAGTATCGTTATAAACGCTTGTATTAAAATTTTTTGATAGTCTCGTTACAGTGACGACGCACAATATTGCCCCGAAATCGCTTGTTTTTGTAAATCTAGAATTGATTTTTTAAGAGTTGTTACTCGTGCAATGAGCAATGAGTGAGTCAAAAGCGATATTTGTTTTTCGCGAAATTTGAAATGACATTTTTATTGATTTTATGAACCAGGAACGCAAGATCGTCGATATGCCGTGGCACGAGAGGAACGGCGAGGGAACTGAAAAAGAAGTACCTCATTATCCCGGATTACCGACAAAACGAACACCGATAAAAGGTATATTTATATTTCAATGGATATTTACTAATTAGCATACAATTCCGTAGCTTGTGCATCGACACAAATATGTGTCGTCTGGTATGTATTGAAGATCCACCGGCCAACGCCGATGAAAATTGCCCGAAAAATTTGCAGGCTGTCCAACGGAATTTCCACCAGTACGATAACCATCCGTGTCACGGGAAAGACCGTATTGACATAACTTGAAGTTTTCCGATCGAGTCATTGAATTCATGAAAAAAAGTTGAGTAAAAATCTGGGCTGCTTTACCGATATCGTCCTGGAATGGTTTTTTCCGTCGTGCCAGCTTTATCATTTTTCAGCAATATTTTGCAATTTAGACCCTCGATCGCAAATTGATATTGAAGAGAGAAAGAGTATATCGAGAGAGAGAGAGAGAGAGAGAGAGAGGGAGACTGAGTTTCTCGAATGAATTGGTAGAATTTATTGCTCGAGAGTGTCTTCTCCTTTCTTCTCCCCCGTCGTCGTGAGATTGAGATGCTCGATCACGGATCAAAACGAAATCACGACTCGTCACATTATCCTCGCACTGCTATTGAACCGACATTCATGCAACAACGGAAATAAATTGCATTGGCATAAGTGAAATTACGATGTGTTTGTACTTGTGTACGACAGTGGTTGGTAATCGCGCTATTGTGGAAAAAACATGTGAACGGAAGCGATTCAGTCAAGATTCGTTGTGATGCAAAAATGAGTTTTTATCATTGTTTTTTAAATCTTTATATACATATATATATATAAGCCAACTTGAAACATGCAATGTACAATATGTCGTAATTGTCTGGTCGTCGAGTTAAGTAAGTTCACTGCCGTGAACGGGAAATCGTTGGACGATACACGTTGGAGCGGACGCAAAAAAAATCAACTTTGCCGAGAGGCCGCCCGAAAAAAATAGTCGCACGGATAAATTCGCGATTACAGAATGATTATATATCGATAATTAAATCGATCATCGACTATCAGCCAAGTGCAGTATATTAGTAAAACGGCGATTTAATAAAAATGTGTAATTAATAATGATATATTTGGTATTTCGTGTATGTATGATGTAATTAACAATTGTAGGATAAAATGTAAATTGCTTGTCGAATAAAGGTAAACTCGTGATGATTACCCTTCCTCCAATTGTCCTATTTTTCAGAGATCCTCGTTGCATCAGACCCATGCTGGATGCAGTGCGTAATAACGAGAGAAAGGGGGAAAGAAATATTTTATGAAAAAAAAAAACAAACGTAATTTAACGTTGCTATCTTTGTTTTCAGTGACTTGAGTGTGTCGCCGCAGAGCACAAGGTCATTCTTTATGAACTTACCGATTTCTTTGGACGTTGATAAAGCCACGGTGTTGTTTAATCTTTAATTATTCTTGTTATAGGCTTGCAATTCTTCAGCGCAGCAACCTCGTGGTACTGCAAACTGTGCGACTCCTGGATCGGTGACCTTCATTGTGCGAGTCTGCATCTGAAGTCCAAAAAACACTCGGAAAACTTTTCTGTGAGTATTTTCTCATCTTCTGCAAAAATGGAGCTATTTCTGCATTTTCTGTTTCTTACGATGAGCTATCGTATGAAAAAAATGTCAAGTATCTTCCGGGGCGTTTCCACCGCGTACTCTGAATTTTTATCTCACGCGATCAATACGAATTTTATGCAAAATTATCGTGCCAAAAGGACCTTACGTTTTTTCTTTATATCGACGAGTCAATCGAGAACAAAACGATCGAAAGAATAAAGAGTGAAACCTTGTTTTACGTGTCGAATACGCTTGGTCCAATCGTTTGCTGTACCTGTCAAGATCAAAGTTGACGAGTCTATCGTCGAAATGTTACAAAACGAAAAAATGTGTTACACCCGACAGCGTTTCGTCGAACAAAATCCTCACTGGGAGACCGATTGGATGGCCGACAGGGAAAAGGCGTTCTCGGAGGAGAAACACAAGCAAATGCAGTTGGAATTGCAGAAGCAGAAAGAGGACGAGCCACCACCATCGAAATCGAAAAAATCAAAGAAATCGAAGAAGAACAAGAAAAAGTCGAAAAAGCGAAAGAATCGCAGCAGCGGCAGCGACACCACGAGCGAAACGGAAAACACAGAGTCCGACTCCGATCAGGATATTTCGAGAAGTATTCGCGTCGCCATGAGAAACAAAATGAAGCCCTCGACCCAGGCGATATTGAACGAGGAGATCGAGTACCCCGGTATAAAGTTGAAGGGCAATTGGGGTCAGGTTAGCCAAAGCAAAACGGCGACAACGCCGGAACACCCGCCGCCGGAGAACGACGACAGGCAGCTTTTGAATTCGATCAGGGACAAACTGAAGGCAAAGCAGGAGGAAGAGATGAAGAACAGCAACAACAGAAGGCAAAGCAACGACAAGAAACAAGCATCTCCTTCACCGGTACCGGCGGAAGAGGCAAAGGCGAATCCCAGTAAAAAAGCGACCGAGGGTCTCGAAGCTTGGGGTCCCAAGGAACCACCGAAATCTTTCTGGATAAAAAAGGACGAAGAAAAACCACCGCCACCAACG
The DNA here is from genome assembly GCA_959613375.1 of Heteropelma amictum. Classification (NCBI taxonomy): domain Eukaryota; kingdom Metazoa; phylum Arthropoda; class Insecta; order Hymenoptera; family Ichneumonidae; genus Heteropelma; species Heteropelma amictum. The sequence goes on from OY390724.1 coordinate 6,628,292, forward strand.
CCGACCAGCAAACCGGCGGTCGAAGTGCCGAAACCCGAGGATGTTCCGAAGCCCCACATGGGCTTTTGGACGAAGCAGCAAGTGACCGTGGCGGTAAAGCCTCAGGAGACAAAGCCACCAGCGACACCGGAAAAGGAAGAAGATCCGCGCGAGCGATCCGAGCGAAGCGATCGTTACAAGGATGATCGCAAGTACGATCGTCGCGACGATAAATACGAGAGATCCGAGAGATACGAGAGGCGAAGAACGGGCAGCGGCAGGGATCGCGACCGCGACAGGGATCGTGACCGTGAGCGCGATCGCGATCGTGATCGCGACAATGATTATTACGACGATCGACGCAAGAGCAGATACTCCAACGATTCGCCGCGTCGAGAAAAGAATTGGCGAGAGAGTCCGAAGCGTAGTTACGAAAAGTACAGCAGTAGCAAGGACGGCAGACGCGAGGACAACAATTCATCGAATGACGAGTCAAAATTTGAGAAGAAGACGAACGAATCAGCGACCAAACTGAAGAAGGGAAGCTCCCAATCGAAGAAACCCGCTGCACCAGCCGCCAAGGGTAAACTACCGTTTATCGGACGTTTGCCTTTGTTCAAGAAGAAAAACGAAGAGCCGAAATTGTCGGAAAAAGCTGATATCGCACCGCTGCCTTATCAACAGAGCAAATTTGAGGATACACCGAAGGTACCGAGCGAAATTATCAATCCTCCTGGTGTTGTGCACATAACGAAACTCGCGACACCCGTCAATCTCAACAACAGCATTCCAGTCAAAGTTGTACCGGCCCCGATGAAGATACTCGTGGCGCCACCACCGCCGAATCTCCGCAACGATGTCAAGACCGCCGCTCCGGCTGTTTTAACCGCGCAGCAGGTCGTCGATATGGAAATTGAGGATCAATCGGAGGAAACGATAATCGAGGAACCGATAGCCGTGGAGCCGCCGTTGCAAAAACGAGATCCCAGTCCGGTCAAGTTACCAGCTCTGCCGCCGCATCCTCCGCCTATCCTCAGCAGGCCACCGCCATCTTATCCTCCGGTAGTTGCCGCTCAACAACAACCGCAACCACCGCCACCGCCATCCACGCCGCAATTACCACCGCAACCGATTTTTCCGGCTAATCGACCTCCTCCGTTTATCGCCACAGCCCCTCCTCCTTTTGTCCCAGCAGCGTCGAGATTCTCGACGAGATCGTCGAATCGGACGCACACTTCTTACGTGACTCCGCACGATGACGCGACGCTAGCGGCTGCGGCGGCGTCTTACGCCCACGCTCATGGCAATCCACCACCGCTGCCGGTGACTCCGGTGGTTGATCACGTGGTTCCGGACATTTCCGAGATTCCCGAGCCAGCGGAGAAACGACCGGATCCGAGCATACCTCTGCCGGATGATCTTCAGGAAGCTCTCAACATAATATTCCCCAAGGAGGAAGCACCGGAAACAAAGCCAACGAATCAAGAACCCTCGGTGCCTGACACAAACGTTATGTACGCTTCGATGTACAGTATGCTCGGTTGCGTTGGTTACGGTCCGGAATACATGGATCAACCGCCACCGGAAATAACACAAGCTGAAACCGATACCGGGGCACAACCAGGACCTGACGATCTTCGAATGCTCGGCATCGACGAAGGAGACACGATTTTTTAATTAATTGCGCATTTCCCTGTTTCTCTGTTCCTTCTCTTCTGATATTATCGTCCATCAGCAAGACACTTGAGAAAGAGAGGCCGAGTTACTGATTCTGCAATATCGAAGAAACTAACGTTGGAGCGTTTCGATAAAAGGTTTAAATGAAAGAAAAAGGCGCTCTTGGCGCCTTTAATCGCCGTGGAAATGAAACTTGGTGGAGTATGTTCCGCGCTTTATGTCCATTGAGAAAAGTTATTTCAGAAATTCACGCGTGTTTGCTAAACGTAATCTCAGTGCCGATAGTCGGGTTTGAAGATGGCATATATGATTCTGTATTGGCCGAAAACAATTTTTCATTGACCGAATGTGAATTAACGAAGGAAATAGGGAATAAAGGTAATTGTAATTGAAACGAAAAAAAAAAAGAAAAAGATATCAATTATTCGACATTTTCGCCTCACAACGAGACACAGCGACGGACATTCCTATCTTCTATAGTTGTTTTTACGCAGTACCATGATATCTTCACTTTTTATCGTTTAATTTAAAAATAATAAATGTCCCAGATAACCAGTATAATTGAATAAAGATACGCGATTCAACATCGATCAATATCACTTGTCTTATCATCGCATCGACCAATCGAACGATCGATCGAATTGTGGAATTTTTATTTCCACTGTATCCGTCTAAAAAATTCAGAAGATTGAGTACCACGCAGCATCCACTCGATACACACAGACGCAAAGGGAAATAGTATTCGGCAACCAAAAGAAACGATGTGGGAAGATATATATTGTATTAACGGTCATGTAAATCTGAAATTTCATTGCGCACCATTACGAATTAAAAACCGTCGTTAACACAGAACGATGGTGTTTCTTTGTCACGCTGTTGTAACTCGCCATCAATAAGGTGAGATGAAACTCACATCGCAGCATCTTCTGTCCAATGTTTTATCTACAGTGAATTGATTTTCTTTCCCCCGTTTTTCTTTAATAGTGACAAAATTGATGAAAATAAATGTTGAAGGAAAGGAAAGGTAGTTTCAAATTAATTTCGAGCTTTTCGTGTCAAAGTTAAAGTGGATGGTGCACAAAGTTGCATCGCTCACGGAAGGTGAAGAGTGGCAAATATGCGAACGGGAATAAACGACGGAAACTTTCAAATACAAAAAACACAATTCGCACGTGCATGAAAAAGCGAACAGAATTTCGTCGCAGTGTTATTCTTTAAACGCGATATTTCGGTCAATATCGTCATCAACTTCTGTTGATGAAAGAGGAACAATCATTTCAAGAGTGTTTCTTCTCAATGTGATTTTAATTTCTCATACAAACAATCTAAATGCGTTTTATTGAGTTTCCAATAAAACATCAAAACTCACATTTTATATCGGTACAACAATTATATCTTTTCACACACTCTGGTCGGACGAACGATGGCGCATTTTTATATTGAACAAATTCGGCGCATGCAGAGGAAAGTGGCAAAAGCGCGAGAAGAAATGTGGTACCGGAATAAAAGCTAATATCACTAAAAAAATCTTTCGACTTTTTTTTCAAATCGATGCTAATGAAATTTCTCGTCGTTTAGGCAACTTCGGAAATTGAGAAGCGACGCTTCAACGTTAATTACGGTTGATAAAAGTTTACCACCCGCCAGTTTCGTATTACGTAAGAACGTTTATATTATTCGATTCTTGGGATCATTTTTTTCACTTTGCGATTTGATCAATGGTAGGTGCACAATGTCCCGTCCATAGTAACTCGTTTTTTCATGGCACATAAACGACATCCCGAGATAAAACGAGAACAATTCCTCAGTAACAAAATTCAACTTTACATTAAAACATTTTTTTCGCGTAATTTCAGTCGATGATTCCTTTATAAACATACTTTACATACATCGAAGTAACACATTTTACAAAGTTTCTTCGACGAGACTCTCCGTATTTTTTGTTTCTTTTTTCGTTGTTTCATAAATCAACAAATATTGCCATCATCTTTCAACATTTTGTATAGCGGGTTTTCTTGCAAGAGGCCTTCGACTCGGAATGATTTTGAGTTCGTTGCGTACGAACGAGGGGAATGCAAATTTCAAACGATCCATCACTATCTCACCCAATAAAAATGTCTTGAAAGAAAAGCAAACGTGTGTTGTAAAATTGCGTAAATGCTATGTCCTCTTAAATCGTAGGTTTAATATTTTTCGGACCGCCTTCGGTTCGTTGCTCTAACGGAGGGGGAGCTGCAAATTTTGAATGGAAAATTTTGTTCAATTTCGTTTGAGCCACGATTTTCCATTCCCATTAGTTTTGCTTGAATTATATCTGCAAAACAAGGCCAGCGCTGGAAATATTGTCACCACCACCGGCAGTCTGACTCGCTTGCGTGCACACCAACACCGGTGCGACGCAAATTTCGACGGTTGTTTTGTCGTTACGCGTTTTAAGAACCTCGTCCCAGCATGATACCGGCTTTTCGCTGTTCAATGCTATTCTTGTACCCGATTTGATGGATGTTGAAAAACTGTCGTCCATTATGAGCGTAGCTTTCCGTAGGTCGATCTGTACAAAGAGAAATATATTCAAATGAAAGGAGAATGCGAATGCGAACGATATTGGAATTATCGGGGTTTAATTGCATAATCACGTTGTTAGTTCCGCAAACGTGGCGGTGAGCTGTTAGAGAGGCTTTTGCAGCGGCAGCCATTGTATTTTTCCATGAAGAATTTTTCACCGTCAATATCGCTTGATAGGCCAAAGTGTGAACGTGAATTCGCGTTAATTCTCTCGAATCTTTGATTGACGAAGCTTTCATTCTCACAAGCTTAAAAAGCACTCGCATATTATCTAATATTGTCGCTACACGAGGTGTCGAATCAGCCACCAGTGATATGTTTCCGTAATACATGGAGTTGTATAAATTCGCAATTTCTTGTTCGTTCATTCCCAAACTATCCGCGTACGGTATGACGGTATCGCGTAACTCGGATAACAAGCTCTCTTCCGCGAACGAGGCCATTTCAAAGTGTATCTTCGTCGTCAGGGGCTGATCTCTCATTTGTTTTTGCACCTTGGACAATCTGCTTTGTCTTACACCTGCAAATTATTCACGTATTTGACTTTGCACGTGTTTGCTTCTTTTTTTTTCGAGCAAATCAGCGATGACGCGCAACGACGGGTATGAATCTTCGTTTTCATTTTTCTCACCTTCGGAAAAAGGATAATTGTCCATCATTTGCAGACCGCTTATGACAAGCAAGTCGGCTTTAAAGTTTGGCAGTAACTCGTCAAAATCTTCCAAAGAACTCAGAGTTGGATTATTCCCGTCATTGTGGAGTATGTATCTGCGTGAAAATGATACTCAATTGTGACCAATTTCTCGTGACATTGTGAAAACACAGGACAACAGTGGCAATATGTTTTATCATTGTTTCATACTCTCGATATCGCACGATTCAGGTATTACATTGTAATGGTATCCTACAACTTTCCAAGACTGCGCTTGAAATATATATTTCATGCAATAAACTTTGGTAGAATCCGTTGTAAGTGAAAATTGCTGTTGCCATGAGAAGCATCAAAAATTCGAGTTTTTCGGTTGAAAAATGATTGTATAATAAAAATTGCATCGAATATCGACCTATTCGCTCTGGCGCTTGTGTAAGGTCCCCAAACCTCTCCGTGTTTGTACTCCAAAATGAGATGAATATCGTCATGGTCCACTTCGCCACCTACGACTCTCACAGAGTCGGGAATCATCTGTCGTAATGAATTTGTCATTTTGGCAGCGACGATAACGTCGCAACCCTCTTTGGCGAATCTGAGAGCCATTATAGGAGCATTGCCGCCGATAGCAGAGTAGGACGACGGAAATGTTCTGGCTTTGGATACGAGCTCGTTGAACAATTTTTCATTGGTCATGTATCGTCTAACGAGAAAAATGCGGTTAATCGTATATTTAAGGGTTATCTCATCAACAGTCGAGAGGGAAAACTTTTGCAATTGTGCATATGTGTCGACTCACTCCGCAGCAGCTCCGTGCCTAAAATAATAGGCAAAACTCTTCAAGAGTTCGTCCTCAGTCTTGATCTCGTTAAAGTGTTCGGGATTACCTATATTCGGCGCATAATGTAAAACGTATTTCGCATCGATGAAAACATCGGTGCAAGCTCCATAACCAATTGCAACTTTGGGCTTTGAGGTTACGTTGTGTTTTGTTTCCAGTCTCTCGAGGCCGTGGAGAATAGCTAAGAGACGATTTTGTAGCTCTTCGTCGGTGTTTCTGTAATAAAATGCTACGAGGACAACGAAGCACGTTACAAAAGTACCGTATTTCAATCCTCGGTACCCCATTTTCTATGTGATGTTTGCAACTTTTTCTTGTGTATTTATTAACTCTAAATAACAGAGCGACTTAAAACATATGAGCGACTAGGCGACAGAGACCATTCAACTGCGTCTAACGCGCAGCACCACGACCGGCCGCACCGCACTACCGCACACAACTGCACTGTTCGTCCCTGTCCGGCTCGCACAAACTGTATGACACTCGCTCGTTCAGCTCCCCGCCGCAGCGCTCGCAACGCTACAGAGAAAGTTCGAAGTTATATACATACGCGTATCGACGTAGATACTTTCCTTTCGAAAATGTGAAAAAGGGAGAAGTTGAGTGAGCAAATTTCTGTAACTTGTGGCAAGCAATTTGTAACGAAGGTGGATACTCTTGATCTAATAATTTGCCGATACATCACAGGGAAAATATTTAAAGGAATATATGTTACATTGACCAACTATTTTTCAATTTGAATAGATGTCTTGTTCTCGCACTATAATACACAGAAATAAGAACAATAACTTGAATGACTCTCATAATAATCGTTTATTCATAAATATAAAGTACAAAACATTGCAGAATGTTCATCAGAGAAATGCTAAACGATACTTAGTGTATAATAGTGGTCGTTAAAAAATATGTACAATTCTTTACAGAATACAGTTTACATGAATCTGCGCAACGTATTGTTTCTTGCAAATTGTCCCCAGTCTTGAAAAACGCCTGTAAATGATGGCGAAAAACTTTCGATATTCCGTCGAATATCAATCATAAAGCTGAAAAACAAAAACTTGCTTAAAAATTCCAAAGTTTTTCATCCGAGACACATCGAGGTTTTATGAAAATGTACATGATAACGATTCTCAATATCTTTTCAGCCGCAACATATGCGAAAGTACATGTGTATCGTATGTACAGAAGAGGAATTCTATTCTTTGTTTTTCGTATGAAGTCTCATATGTTTTTTGAGATTATCGAGTCTGTTGCAACGACGATCGCAATAATCGCATTGATAGGGCATCGAATTGCTATGAACTATGATGTGTCCATTCAGATGGCTTATTTGCTTAAATCGTTTGTCGCAAATGTTGCAACGGTACGGGCGTTCGTTCATATGAGCGGAGGCAACGTGCGTTTGCAAATTAGTCTTTCTGACGAAAGTTGCTTTGCAAGTATCGCACTCGAAAGCTCTAACATTAGCGTGTATAGCAAGATGAGATTTCAACACGTTTTTATGTTTGAAATTTTTTTCACACAAATGACACTGAAACGGTCTATCGTCCGTATGAACTTTCTTGTGAACGGACAAATGTGCAAGTTGTTTGAACATTTTTGCGCAAATTTCGCACTGATATATCCGACCATCCTCGTGTGCTGCACTCACGTGACGTCTCAGCGTATCAACCAGCGTGTAACGTTTACCGCATATTTTACACGAGAAGGGTCTCTCATTCGTGTGCGTCATTAAATGACTGTTGAGATTGCGTTTTTCGAGAAACCTCGATCCACAGATGTCGCACTGATATGGTTTTTCACCATTGTGAACGTACATGTGTTTCTTCAATGAATTCGACAGGCTGAATCTTTTCGTACAAACGTTGCAGGCAAATTTACGCTCGCCCGTGTGTACGAGCATGTGTGATTTCACGTGGCTAGCTTGCTTGAATTTCTTGTTGCAAATTTTACAACTGAATTTCCGCTCGTGCGTGTGAGTGAATATATGACGTTCCAGTACGCTCTTGGTCGTAAAAACTTTTTTACAAATGTCGCACTCGAAGACCCGATAAACTTCTTTCGAGCGATTGATCGTTTGATCGTCGTGCGACGAATGTGAATGAAGCTTTAAAGACTCGAGAGTATCGAATGTTATCGAACATACGGTACAACGAAAGGAACGATAATCCGTGTGGGTCAAAGAATGTTGGCTGAGATGGCCCAATTGTTTGAAAGTTTTGTTGCATAGTTCGCAAGCGTACGGCCTCTCGTTTGTGTGACAACGCATATGTCGCTTCAGCACACTCGGGAAATTGAATCTTTGCGGGCAGTATGTGCACTCCAAGAGATTATTATCATTTATCTTAGCTTGGGTCGAATGATCACCGTGCTTTGACCGCGATTTCAAATTTTTCAACGATCTTTTATCCAAACTTCTCAGTGATATGCTTTTATCGTTTTTTTTCTTTATTGAAACTCTTCTGAACTTTTCGGTGGTTTCATAATTGTTTTTCTCCGCTTTCTCCACAGTTTTCTCATCTTTGCGTTCAATCAATCTATCGAGACGTTCATCGTGCTTTTTCTCCTCATTTTCGTTTTTTATCTTCTCGTAGCAGCATCGGGAGTGATTGTCGCGGAGGCTGGACGAATCGAATGACTCGTGGCATTTCGTACACCGGAAGTTGGCCTCTCTCGTGTGTGTTTTCGCATGATTCGTCAGGTGACCGAGTTTCGCGTAACGTTTTTGGCATATTTTGCATTTAAAGCACTTTTCTGTGGGGTTTGATGTTTTATCCTCGTCGGAATTGATTTTGCGTACGCTTGATTCGCTGATCGCAGATTTATTCGCTCCGTTCACGAGGCTGCGAGCTTCCGAGATTACTTTGGACGATACGCCGTTCGCTGCCGTGTTGGAATGCGATTTTTCTGTGCCATCGGGTGCGAAATTGTTTTGTTTTGGACCAGCAAGGGATTCCGGAAAACCCGTTGATACTTTCATGCCGATAGTTCTTCTAAGATCCTCGCAAATGTTAATACCGAAGAATAACTGACTGGGAGCTTTTCTGTTTCGCGAATTGAGTGTTGTGTTTTCCATCGCTTGAACAACCCTAAGAGCATCGTTTAAACTTCTCCCTGGATTATTATTCAACCAAGACTTCAAAATTAATTCAAAATCTCGTCGTTGCTCACTGTTTCTAGTGGAATCCCCATGAACAACGCAAAAGTCTCGAAGCAACAGGCGAATTTCTCTGACAACTTGCTCCGCGTAATCACGACCGTTTCCGCTTTGAATTATTCTCGGTGCTCCGATCGTCGTAACGATATTTGCCACTTCGTTCGCTACTTCGCAGGGCTCGTTGCTGTTTAGGGCTTTTAAGATAACAAATTTAGTGTATTGCTCTTCGTAAATCAAAACGTGTTTGTTTACGCTCGATTCTGCTGCTTTCATGTTTATCACATCTATCTGCACTCTGTGATTCATTCTCATGGGCAAAACAAGAGACGAAGTTTCGTTAATTAGTTTTCTAGATTCGTCAACTTCGGAGGTTATGGTCAAATCGGTGGATCCGACCTTCTCATCGGTGTCGGAGAATTCGTGTTGTGTATCGTCCGTGTTACAACTTTCTTTGCTCGAAGAGGCAAATAGATTCTTAGGAGAAATCCATTGCTTGGTAATTATCGCAAATGTATCCATTATTTATTTTCACACCTGTGAATGAAGATTTCATCACTCGTTTCATTTTGTTACATATGCTTTTCTGGGACTGTTTTAAAGAATCGTTTTATTATCGCTAAATTTTATTTCTATTATCGCTTTCAGCTTGGTTTACTCGTGTATATATGGTAGGTGAATATTCAGAAATTTTTCGATGATTCGGAAGGATTGCTGTGTTTTTCATGACAATCGGAGCTCCTATTGATAAAGCTTTCTGTAATTTACTGAGATTATTTATTTTATGTATGGCTTTTTGGACGAATGCATGAGTGAACTCGAAATTTTGCGAGTATATCGAGTTAAAACTTTTGACGCAAATAGTGTCGACAGTTACGGTGTACGGAATAGCGATAACCTCCAAATCATACGCAAAGTTATTCGACGTCTGATTGGATATACTGCAATACTGTTTTAGACACGAAAAGTTCTCACTCAGGTTGAAATACAAACCGGTGAGTTGGAAATATCAGTCGCAATGGAAGAGACTTTAAAAACAGGTATACTAACCTAAAAACTTTACGAATGTCGATGTATTTTAACGTGAACGCGAGCGTAAAAGACGGCACATACGTAAGTGGAAAATAACATAGTTTTTCCACTATTATAAGAAATTCTTTCGCACATAATTTTCAATTATCATAACATTCCATTGAGTTTCTCTCAACGATTGTTTGTTTCGCGTTCTGAATCTCATTTTCATTCTGTCATCAGCGTGCATCAGCGTACGCTAGCGACATCGAGGACTGCGTAAGCGAATGAGAATTACATGTCACTTCATTTCATTCGTTTTTAACACCTATTCAAACTTGGCCCACCAACCTTAAATATTATTATTTTTAACTCGCAGAATTTCATCGCGTAAATTTCGCGTAAATTTTATGCACGAGTGTATACGAGTTGCGCTTCGCTGTAACGCCACGGTGGCGAAGTGGCACCACCTGACGGACGCTACAAGTGGCGTCACCTGACGCGTACATTATCGTTCGTTCTTCGAAATTCGTATGGTGTCGGTCAGGTGGCGCCACCCGTAGCCTCCGTCAGGTGGTGCCACTTCGCCACCGTGGCGTTACAGCGAAGCGCAACCCGTACACACTCGTGCATAAAATTTACGCGATGAAATTCTGCGAAAGATTTACGTGGAAAAGCTATACCGTCGAAGTATTGGAATACATACATTTAGCGATTTACTTTATACTTGTTTTTTAATTCGGATTCTTGATAACCTGATTCTTTAATTCTGATTCCGGTAACCTGATACTGCGCGGTCTGCTACAGCTTTTCACGATGATAATATATTACGCGTAAATTTGAATAATCTGAAATTCACATGGCGGTCAATAGATCCCGTAATTTCAATTATATCGATAAATTCTAGTGAATAAATTCGTATTTCGATGATCTTACAATCGTTCTGCAAAACACCCATACATTTTTCACTGTAAAATCCGGAATAATTGATCGAATATCAGTCTTCATTCATTTTTTAAACGATCTTATTATTAACAAATGAAAGACAGCTTTCAATGTTAGCGCAACACAATCATCTATAGACGGTTTGTTTTTCTTCACGAACCTTCAATCAATAATCATTTTTACGATGCCAAAGACCAGACTGACTAACGAATCTTGCAGTTGATCAAGACGGAGCGCGATACCAGTTGCGCTTCGCTGCAACGCCACGGGTGGCACCACCTGACGGACGCTACGGGTGGCGTCACCTGACGCGTACATTATCGTCCGTTCTTCGAAATTCGTTTGGTGTCGGTCAGGTGGCGCCACCCGTAGCCTCCGTCAGGTGGTGCCACTTCGCCACCGTGGCGTTACGAAGAAGAATCATTTGTTGTAAATTTGATAAAAAAACTAAACAAAAATTTCCAGAAACCGGACATGAAGCATCTTGTTTAGAGTTGTTTCCTCTATGCGTGGTTAAATTTTGATGCAGTTGTCGATCGTTCTTTTCATCTGCCACTACTTTCGAGTACTACAGCGTCGAGCGGTAGCACCGCGCCTGCGAGACTGTTTACCCGCCCGACATTGCTGTAGAGCGGAAAGATAGCCTCTCCGGGCCAGCGTTGAGCGGTAGTACTGCGCTTGCGAGACTGCTTACCCGCTCGTCATTGCTGTAGAACAAAATTTCCAGAAACCGGACATGAAGCATCTTGTTTAGAGTTGTTTCAGATCTTTGCACGGATTCTGTGGTCCAGCGTTCGATCGGCGGATGAGAGGAACGATCGACAACTCAATGAAAATATAACCACGCGTAGAGGAAGCGACTCTGAGCAAGTTGCTTCCTGTCCGGTTTTCGGAAATTTAGTTTCAGATCTTTGCACGGATTCTGTGGTCCAGCGTTCGATCGACGGATGAGAGGAACGATCGACAACTCAATGAAAATTTAACCAAGCGCAGAGGAAGCGACTCTAAGCAAGTTGCTTCCTGTCCGGTTTTCGGAAATTTAGTTTCAGATCTTTGCACGGATTCTGTGGTCCAGCGTTCGAGCGGCGGATGAGAGGAACGATCGACAACTCGATGAAAATTTAACCACGCGCAGAGGAAGCGACTCTGAGCAAGTTGTTTCCTGTCCGGTTTTCGGAAATTTAGTTTCAGATCTTTGCACGGATTCTGTGGTCCAGCGTTCGATCGGCGGATGAGAGGAACGATCGACAACTCAATGAAAATTTAACCACGCTCAGAGGAAGCGACTCTGAGCAAGTTGCTTCCTGTCCGGTTTTCGGAAATTTAGTTTCAGATCTTTGCACGGATTCTGTGGTCCAGCGTTCGATCGGCGGATGAGAGGAACGATCGACAACTCAATGAAAATTTAACCGCGCCCAGAGGAAGCGACTCTGAGCAAGTTGCTTCGTTTCCGGTTTTCGGTTTTTAAGTTTCACGCGTTTCAGAGGCAACTTCCGGTACAGCGTTCGTACGCCGTACGAGGCAAACGACGATCGACAACTCGATGAAAATTTAACCACGGGCGGAGAAAGCGACTCTGAGCAAGTTGCTTCACTTCCGGTTTTCGGAAATTTAGTTTCAGATCTTTGAGAGGCAACTTCCGGTACAGCGTTCGTTCGTCGCACGAGAGAAAGTACGATCGACAACTCGATGAAAATTTAACCACGCTCAGAGGAAGCGACTCTGAGCAAGTTGATTCGTTTCCGGTTTTCGGTTTTTAAGTTTCACGCGTTTCAGAGGCAACTTCCGGTACAGCGTTCGTACGCCGTACGAGGCAAACGACGATCGACAACTCGATGAAAATTTAACCACGCACAGAGGAAGCGACTCTGAGCAGTTTGCTCCATATCCGGTTTTCGGTTTTTAAGTATCACGCGTTTCAGAGGCAACTTCCGGTACAGCGTTCGTACGCCGTACGAGGCAAACGACGATCGACAACTCGATGAAAATTTAACCACGCACAGAGGAAGCGACTCTGAGCAGTTTGCTCCATATCCGGTTTTCGGTTTTTAAGTATCACGCGTTTCAGAGGCAACTTCCGGTACAGCGTTCGTACGCCGTACGAGGCAAACGACGATCGACAACTCGATGAAAATTTAACCACGCACAGAGGAAGCGACTCTGAGCAGTTTGCTCCATATCCGGTTTTCGGTTTTTAAGTTTCACGCGTTTCAGAGGCAACTTCCGGTACAGCGTTCGTACGCCGTACGAGGCAAACGACGATCGACAACTCGATGAAAATTTAACCACGCACAGAGGAAGCGACTCTGAGCAGTTTGCTCCATATCCGGTTTTCGGTTTTTAAGTTTCACGCGTTTCAGAGGCAACTTCCGGTACAGCGTTCGTACGCCGTACGAGGCAAACGACGATCGACAACTCGATGAAAATTTAACCACGCACAGAGGAAGCGACTCTGAGCAAGTTGATTCGTTTCCGGTTTTCGGTTTTTAAGTTTCACGCGTTTCAGAGGCAACTTCCGGTACAGCGTTCGTACGCCGTACGAGGCAAACGACGATCGACAACTCGATGAAAATTTAACCACGCACAGAGGAAGCGACCCTGAGCAGTTTGCTCCATATCCGGTTTTCGGTTTTTAAGTATCACGCGTTTCAGAGGCAACTTCCGGTACAGCGTTCGTACGCCGTACGAGGCAAACGACGATCGACAACTCGATGAAAATTTAACCACGCACAGAGGAAGCGACTCTGAGCAGTTTGCTCCATATCCGGTTTTCGGTTTTTAAGTTTCACGCGTTTCAGAGGCAACTTCCGATACAGCGTTCGTACGCCGTACGAGGCAAACGACGATCGACAACTCGATGAAAATTTAACCACGCACAGAGGAAGCGACTCTGAGCAGTTTGCTCCATATCCGGTTTTCGGTTTTTAAGTATCACGCGTTTCAGAGGCAACTTCCGGTACAGCGTTCGTACGCCGTACGAGGCAAACGACGATCGACAACTCGATGAAAATTTAACCACGCACAGAGGAAGCGACTCTGAGCAGTTTGCTCCATATCCGGTTTTCGGTTTTTAAGTATCACGCGTTTCAGAGGCAACTTCCGGTACAGCGTTCGTACGCCGTACGAGGCAAACGACGATCGACAACTCGATGAAAATTTAACCACGCACAGAGGAAGCGACTCTGAGCAGTTTGCTCCGTATCCGGTTTTTGGTTTTTAAGTTTCACGCGTTTCAGAGGCAACTTCCGGTGCAGCGTTCGTACGCCGTACGAGGCAAACGACGATCGACAACTCGATGAAAATTTAACCACGCACAGAGGAAGCGACTCTGAGCAGTTTGCTCCATATCCGGTTTTCGGTTTTTAAGTATCACGCGTTTCAGAGGCAACTTCCGGTACAGCGTTCGTACGCCGTACGAGGCAAACGACGATCGACAACTCGATGAAAATTTAACCACGCGCGGAGAAAGCGACTCTGAGCAAGTTGCTTCACTTCCGGTTTTCGGAAATTTAGTTTCAGATCTTTGAGAGGCAACTTCCGGTACAGCGTTCGTTCGTCGCACGAGAGAAAGTACGATCGACAACTCGATGAAAATTTAACCACGCGGGGAGGAAGCGACTCTGAGCAAGTTGCTTCACTTCCGGTTTTCGGAAATTTAGTTTCAAATCTTTGAGAGGCAACTTCCGGTACAGCGTTCGTTCGTCGCACGAGAGAAAGTACGATCGACAACTCGATGAAAATTTAACCACGCGCGGAGGAAGCGACTCTGAGCAAGTTGCTTCACTTCTGGTTTTCGGAAATTTAGTTGCAGATCTTTGAGAGGCAACTTCCGGTACAGCGTTCGTTCGTCGCACGAGAGAAAGTACGATCGACAACTCGATGAAAATTTAACCACGCGCGGAGGAAGCGACTCTGAGCAAGTTGCTTCACTTCCGGTTTTCGGAAATTTAGTTGCGGATCTTTGAGAGGCAACTTCCGGTACAGCGTTCGTTCGTAGCACGAGAGAAAGTACGATCGACAACTCGATGAAAATTTAACCACGCGCGGAGGAAGGGACTCTGAGCAAGTTGCTTCACTCCCGGTTATCGGAAATTTAGTTTCAGTTTTTCCCCTTAAGGGTAGCGGCAGACGGAAAGAACGATCGACAACTGGATCAAAATTAAACCACGCATAGAGGAAACGACTCTGAGCAAGTTGCTTCGTTTCCGGTTTTCGGAAATTTTGTTTCGATCGTTCTTTCCGTCTGCCGCTACTCTTAAGAGGAAAAACTGAAACTAAATTTCCTACAACCGGAAATGAAGCATCTTGCTCAGAGTCGTTTCCTCTATGCGTGGTTAAATTTTGATCGAGTTGTCGATCGTTCTTTTCATCTGCCGCTACTCTTAAGGGGAAAAACTGAAACTAAATTTCCGACAACCGGAAATGAAGCATCTTGCTCAGAGTAGTTTCCTCTATGCGTGGTTAAATTTTGATCGAGTTGTCGATCGTTCTTTTCATTTGCCACTACTTTGAAAGAATACGTTCTATAAAAAATCTGAAACAAAATTTCCGAAAACCGGAAATGGAGCAACTTGTTTAGGGTCGTTTCCTCTATGCGTGGTTAAATTTTGATGCAGTTGTCGATCGTTCTTTTCATCTGCCACTACTTTCGAGTACTACAGCGTCGAGCGGTAGCACTGCGCCTGCGAGACTGTTTACCCGCCCGACATTGCTGTAGAGCGGAAAGATACCCTCTCCGGGCCAGCGTCGAGCGGTACTACTGCGCTTGCGAGACTGCTTACCCGCTGAGCTTGATGCCCGTTAATTGATGTGTACATTCGGCTTGCAACCGAACATTGCCGAACAGAAGCCCGATATTGACCGGATTGCACCGAGCTTCAACGAGCATAAACCGGATGCGATCGAAGTTTCAGGTCAGCGTTGAGAGTACTTCCGGTTGTTAAAATAATTTCTCTAACCATATATGATCATCATATCGGATCAACGAAGATTGCGGACGATTGGCACATATTCAATTGAAAAACGATTACTGTACGATATAATGACGTTTGCTGATTCGATGAAACAACATGGTGGGTGCCTCTTTAATGGAAAATAGGTCGCGGAGTTTTTTCTAGCAAATAACGAAGCCATTTGATTTTTCTTGCACAGTTATGTATTTCACGCTGAACTATTCATCTCTTTCGTTATGTTTTTTTTTTCCAAGTTTTTAACATTTGACAATCGTGAACAATTATACACATATAAGACTGACATATATTAATTTCATCAAGAGGATCGATAAAGCTATAATATATATATATATATTTATATAATTAGGTGTATAGAGGTACTTTCGACTCGGAGCCTAGAGGCCACACTTTCTGAATCAGCAAAACATGTGATTTTGATAATTTTTCTGTGGTTTTTGCTTTTCTTTCAGCTTCGGTTGTCGCAATATATGCATATACGTACATATGTGTATATATATACATGTATACGTCAAATTTAGTCATATATAATGTAAATAATTGCAGTTTGCATTATCAGAGCGTTAAATTCATTTCACAAGGAAAAAAACTCAATCGCTAAAGAACGTTTTTTCTTTTTAGGTAATTACTGTTGAAATCTCATACAGGGATCATCGACGTGTATCTTACGCGTTAATAGTTCTTATCCTCTACGTATTGATATGCATTTTTTGTGTACAGAGTTTTGTATTTGTGCGTCTGAATCATAAAGAACCATCCTTCGTTCATACGATAAGTCATTTTGACAAATATTTAAGGATCGAAATAAACTATTCGAGGATCACAACTGAATGAAGATTTTCTTGAATCTTCATAGATTCCATCGGACCAGTCGCGTGCAAAATACTCGGGAAACGATTTCGCGATACTTCGAAACAGGAAATTAACTCGAAAGTAGCTTAATCGGTGACCTTGAAAGTTCTTTCTATCGCATCGGAGATCTTGACACTCTACGATAATTTAAAAATTCTGTTTTTATCAACGTTTTTATAGTTTTTTTCCGCTAGAGCGTCCTTCGTAAGAATAATCATAATAATGATAATGATGGGATTCGGTACTTTCAGGTCAGGGGAAAAATGGTTGGCGGACAGGGGGAAAAGGGCATGACCTTGACCTATGCAGAGGGGAATAGGGTGAAATGGAGAAAACCGATATACGTTCAAGGTCATGAGAAGGTCAAGTCGCAAAACGCTTGTAACACATAGGCCAAAGGGCGTTGTAGAGTTTGTACACGAGGCGTTCCGACTAAGATCGATTTTTCTTTTTCCACCGACGAAAAATCAAAAGTACATTTTATCGAGTCTTGAGACTTCAAAATGTAGATGAACAAATATGCAGATTTGTACAACTCATTGGACTACCCCAATTATTTGTAACTTGGAAAAAATTAACAGAAAATTTTCATTAAAACTTTTTCCAATCCCTGTCTCCCATAATTTTATCAAGCAAAAATGTTTGTTAATTTCTCGAGAACTACCACGAGGCAGCGGTAAAACAAAACAGCACCTTATCGAAACCGTTTTTTCAGTTTTTTTTCTTCAAAATTTCGAAAATCGTCGAGGATGAGAAAAAGGTTCTATTCAAAGTTGACCGCCTCGTATATGTATATATATATATATATATATATATATATATCAATTTGTCATTATGCGACGTAGTACGAGTGTACTTTTGACCCTATGTATCGGTGCAATATCGAACGCGACTTGTTATTATTCTCATCGTCTATTTATATCACGCGTGAAACAATAAATAAATAACTTCGCATCTTCGCATTAATTAAATTATTCAAATATGTCGTATATATATATTTCTATGTGCACCTATGTGACGGAAGATAAAAATATAATTTCAATAGAGAATATCTGGCAATAACATTCATAGCTCGAGCTCTCTCTCCCTCTGATGCTTTTAGGCATTCACATTGGTATGTTATTTATAAACATTATCAACGTTTTTCTTCGCCACTTTTTTTTCTCCTCGATAATTAAATCCTTTTCTACAGGGCTTTTGTAAATTTTTGCCAAGATCACGCGAGAAAAGGACCGGGGATTCTAAGAGACATCGGCTTTCTTTTCTTCCATCTTTGCACAGTCTTTTTCAAACTTTTAATAAAATTAAATATTATTATATATGGGTGTAGATATATATATATATATATAATTTTTCTTTTACCCAACACACACGTAAACGCGCACGAAGAAGCACCAAAATGGAGTGTCTTATAATATTATTTCTCTTTTCTTTTTCATCTTCTAACATCTGATGTACTTTCGAGCCTTTTTCACATACTTCTGCGCTCAATTTGTGCATTTTGATCGATAACGACACAGCAAGTACGATTTAAAAAAATATATATTAACCATAAAAATGAGGATAACAACGAAATGGATATTATCATTAATACGTATTATCTTAATTAAAGAGTAAACAGCGCTACTCTGATATGTGTTGTATTATTCAGTCGCAATTATTGAGTGAGACATTCGGAAGCCATTTTCATTCTTCTCAAGAGACGAAAAAAATCAGAGACAAACTTTGTTTTTTTTTTGCTTTCATTAAACTTAATATCGTTTCCGAAATATTCGTGACCTTTGCCTTTGCCGTTTCCGTTTTCGGCTGCTCGATCTTGATTAAGAACGATTTTCCAAAATGAGGATAACGAAAAACAGAAACAGAACGAATAAATTTTTCGAACGCAGACCGTTGGATCTACGTTTACGTTGGATGCCTATGACGTGGATTAATTTTCAAGACAGTTCGAGTTGAGTTTGATTTTTCTTTCCCGTGAACTTTTTCAGCGTCGTAGGGACGAGACAAGGGAGCGGAATAAGACAGATTTTGTGTGTTTTTGTTAATCTAGACAAAGAGGCCTCGCTTGAATAAAATACGATTGCCTTGACCGGTAATTCGTTTCTCACCGGATGTATACTGTACCACAGACTTTATTTGATCAGTCGCGACTGGACCGATGCACACCAGCGGGTCTTTGAAATACGAGCAAACCTTTCGCGTTGATTGCCGATGGCGCCGCTGTAATTGACAGCAAAGACCACGACTTATGTCGCATTCACCTGACATGTTGCACTCTTCACCTGTAAAAGATGAGGAAATGAGAAAAAATTCACGAGTTTGTACACGCGAAGGGCAGGAAGGGTGAGGATAAAATCTATCAGAAAAATCGATCTTTGTGTCTGTTATTAATCGTAATTATATAAACTAATCTTGTAGACCCTTAAATATTGATGCAAAATCGATAAGAGATTTTAAGCGATAATGTGTAAAAAATAAATTCCGCGATTCCGTCAATTTGCTGAGTTTTTCTTCCACTCGCGCAGAGTTGAAAATGCGATTCTAATCGCGATTTCGGGCGTATCTCGTTATTACCACGATCGCAAATGAGGAGCAAACGAGTGTCCGGTGATTCGCGTGCAAATCGTGTGGAAGAATCGTGCGAGGGTTCGTTCACTGACAGGAGCACTCCTTTAAATTTTATTGTGTGCCTTCGTCGGCTGTAATTCACCGCGGCGATCTATGACTGTATTTATGTACGTACACGCTATTTTACTTCGAGCGAGGGCACGACAATTGATGATCGCGTGATTGTGTATCCTTTACCCTGCTTTTTTTTAAATATTACTCATAATTCCGAAGGTATATCTGGTTTTCCATGCGGTAACAATTAAAAAATGTTATTTTGCTATTAGATACGTATATGACATTGAAAGATTTCGAATAATTGTACCACGATCGAAAATTTTGCGAGTTAGCTTCGATAAATGTTTTTAAAACCCTTCAGACTTGTTGTTATTGTAAATAATATAATACAGTGTCGCAATAAAGGATTTGGGATTGATGAAAGATTTTTTTAAGCATCCTTATTAGTGATTGTATATCCTTTATCCTGTTTTTTTAAAATATTACTCATAATTCCGAAGGTATATCTGGTTTTCCATGCGATAACAATGAAAAAATATTATTTTGCTATTAGATACGTATATGACATTGAAAGATTTCGAATAATTGTACCACGATCGAAAATTTTGCGAGTTAGCTTCGACAAATGTTCTTAAACACCTTCAGATTTGTTCTTATTGTAAATAATATAATGCAGTGTCGCAATAAAGGATTTGGGATTGATGAAAGATTTTTTTAAGCATCCTTATTAGTGATTGTATATCCTTTATCCTGTTTTTTTTAAATATTACTCATAATTCCGAAGATATATCTGGTTTTCCATGCGATAACAATGAAAAAATATTATTTTGCTATTAGATACGTATATGACATTGAAAGATTTCGAATAATTGTACTACGATCGATTGCAGATTTGTTGTTATTGTAAATCATATAATTGAGTGCCGCAATAAAGGATTTGGGATTGATGAAAGATTTTTTTAAGCATCGTTATTCGTGTATCACGTTGGAGTACTGACTGTATTGTTTGTTCGATGTGACCGGGGGTTGGCAGGACCTCGTTTCACCCCCTGCTACGTCGGAGCACATGAGCCCAGTTTCACAATCGTTGTCCCGTCTGCACAATTCACCCTGCTTGAGTCCGAACGCGAATAAACATGACCCAATCTCTGCACAGTCACAAAGGTTTGAAAAATAGCGATTTCTTCTTTTTTTGAATGAAAAAAATGTATTTATTTTGCGCAATCGGCGGCGATTTTACCTCCGTCTACGTCGACGCACACCGAGCCAGGGCAGCAATGCTCATTTGCCGTACATTTTTTCAAGTAGCAAGGGTCGTCTGACAAACCACTTTCAGCGGGTTCGCTGAACGAATTTGCATAGCCACCGGTTAAAGGACGCTGGCGAGAGAATAAAAGTATCACATGAACTCCAAAATCTCAAAAATCACCCGCAAAAAAACGACATCGTACTTTGCGATTTTCTTTGTATGACAGATAAAAATGTTTTCTAATTGGCTTCCCTCTTGAAATGAAAAAATATCTCAAGAATGGAAAGCTACATCGATTTTCACATTGAGAATAGTTTTTTTTAGTCTTCGGGGTGGAAAAACACGCGAGAAAAAGCGCACGTGGAAAGATCTTCAATATTTTATTTCTACGATTTCAACGGAAATTATCTCTGTTTTTCTCGCAAAATTTTATTCTCTTCCGACTGTGCGACCGTTTTTTTTTGCCAAAAAATGATTTTGAACCACGGACGAAACATCATGGCTTAGAAACTGCGGTTGGTAATGATGCGCGATGAAATTTTTGAGATGCACGTAGTTGTATCCTAAAAATGGGAAATGCGATATCGATCGACTGTGCGCTACGCAGGTATGTGCGAGCGAGCTTTTTTACCGTGATAATTGAATGAATGACGTTGTTTCGTACGTGCGTCATTTACAGCAAAAATGATGAATGAATATACCTGTGAATCGCGGTGTTACTCGTTTCGAGAGCAGCTCAAAAAATTAATCAAACTCGAAGCGTAGTTTGTCAGAAGGAAAATAAAGCAACAGATGAGAATTCCATGATCGGAAAGAAAACAAGATACAAATCGTATTTTATGTTTGAAGGTGTTGAAAAAAAAGAATTAAATACCTGGAGATACGATTGTCGATTTGCAAATCCGCCGTGACCTCCGTATCCAAGATTCGACAACATTTCCGGGGTGAATCGGTTGAACAATCCTCCCCATGCATCGACGAAATTGTACTGCATACCCGCCATAATCACAAGCGTGAGAAACAGACTCGCGTGAAGTTTCATCTTCGTACTAGCTCGAAACTGCTCTTATTCTCAAATTTGTTACTCGAATGATTTTCCTCCAAAAAATTCTGCTTGCTTCGAGGACGTTCTGAAATGGAAGGTAAACAATTTCCTGAAACCCGAAAAAGTCCTTCTCTCGCATCCATGCATGGAAACGGATATTTTGTTCTCATTTTTGTTGTTTTGCCAGTTATGAAATTGTCCACAATTTCGAGTTGTCTTTTAATACAATTTGATAAAATATCCTTGGAATCTTGTAACAATTCTTTTTTCTTTGGCAACTTTTGTCAAAGTTCCTCTCATCGCTGATTTTCTCACGAGTAATGATGTTTTTATTGACAAATTTTGTGCATACCTTTTGATCAGTCTCTTTCTTCTTGAACCTCGAGTATCTTCGGTTTGTTCCTTTGAAGCGAATTCTTTCAACGTAAATTTGATTAACGCGAATCTGTCAATGAAGAAGCAAACGGTAGGAGGAACAAATGCACTTTGACTGTGGGCTTTGCGACTCAACGTGACCTTCCGCGGAGCTTGACTGAGGCTAATACGAACTAACTCCGGAAATCTATACTCCTACGCGATCAGCCGCCAAAAAGAGAATGGGTTGTAACAATTTCCACTATTAACCCCGACGCTCAACTGATCAGGCGCAATACTAAGGTTACGCATGCGTTTGCCACCTGGATCGTCGTCCCTCACTCTGAGCTTTTTTTTTCATGTCACCCCTGAACCATTCTCAACCATCCCTCCTTCTCTCCCTTACAGCTTTAACCGGAAGTCCGTACAAAAAAATTCCCCGCCACACACTTTCCACTCATCATTGACGATAATTATCTCAAAAATGAAAAGTAGTATTCTCAGAGCGCTCATTGCGACAATGCGCGACAGAATTCTGAAATCTTAACGTCGGGGAAATACCGAAAAGCGAAAAAAAAATTGTCAAAAAATTGCGATTGTTTGGTCTGCTTGTTTTCAAATTTCATTTGACAAAGAATTTGATATTTCAATTCTTAATTCGTCGAAAGGTTCATCATTTTATCGGGCATAATATGAAAGCTCATGGATGGGATAT
Organism: Heteropelma amictum; assembly: GCA_959613375.1. Lineage (NCBI taxonomy): Eukaryota > Metazoa > Arthropoda > Insecta > Hymenoptera > Ichneumonidae > Heteropelma > Heteropelma amictum. The sequence continues at coordinate 6,650,923 of OY390724.1, forward strand.
ATCCTTCGTCTTATCTGTTCATTTTGAAAATCTTTATTCACAATGTGTTTCGGTGCAATTGTCCAGGACCTCGGCGTATTTCTCCCCTTCTCCATCTTTCGCTTCACTACCGTACTTTCGTATTGATCCATACACCATTGATGTTACCATCCCCTACTTCCGTTGGTGCTCACATTCTGCACTATAGCACACGTTTCCGGGTTGCTCGAGAGCAACTACACGTTCGCAGGTATCTCCCGGGACAAAAATTGCAAACCTTGCTCGACAAAAGTTGTTAGATCGCTGTGGAAGGGAAGTAAACTTTGTTTTTCCAAATCGTTGTCTTTTCCGACAGAACCAGTATGTTTTACCAGTATAAAAATCGTTATTATTAATTCTTCATTAAAAAATCTTTATTTTCAATGCAACAGAATAGAACGTTTGTGGCGGATAATTTTATAAAATGATTTCCAATTTTGCCAGTGTATTTATGGGGTAATTCATCAATTTGCACAATACTTTTTTTCTAATAAGTTTTGAGTTTTTCTAATAAGTTTTGGTTTTGATTCTAATAACGTACAAACGTACGAACAACGAATCCATACGGAACTCGAAATATTTATTTTAGCGTGCTACTAATTTTTTCATTCCGCTAGGTATACAAATTGACGTCATACTGCTGGTCGACGTAATTTTCAACATGTTTCTAGACGTTTAAAATGGAAAAATAAATATTTCGAGACGTGTTTCAGGGTTCTAAATTCGTTTTCTTTTTTCTCGCTAAATTCGGAACCAATGTCGTGTTTAGAGGAATGTTGTTGAATACTTTAGTAGTCTTTTTAGGAAGAAAGCATCTCTTTCGACAGAATGTCACCAGACGATGCAACAAGTTGTAATTAAAGGGACAATTTTAGGTAACAAATCCGAACAAGCCGTGTTTTTGATTCAATAATTCCTCAGGATGTCACATCTCTCATCCGTTCGCTCGTCCCTTCCACACCTGAGACCTTTCAAATGCCAGAGTATCTTGTAGATAACTCAAAACGTCACAACCCCTCGACGCTCGCACCTGCTACGTCAATCCCCTTCCCTTTAAACTTTGTCACACCAGCACGTCGTTCAGCGCGCATATTCATTGTCGACCAAGTATTTCGTTCGATCAAAATTTTTATAAATAGTATTAAAAAAAAGACAATCTAAAAAAAGACCATCACCTCGTCGGTATCATGAATGTCAATGCTAAATTATAAAAAACGCCAAGGGAAATTGATAAATTGGTTTGAAAAAAAAAGATTACAAGACTTTCGGATGATATTTCCTGTTTTAATTTTTTTCTGGAATTTTGGATGATGTAAAATTGCACAACAGCAATTTTCGAGATCAGCTCGGATTTTTGGGGAATACTCGCAGGATTAAATGGACACGGACGGCTTGGGGCTGATCGCATTGGTGCTAAAGATGAAGACAAAGATTCTTTTATCATATAAAAATAAGTTTAATAAATAATACCGAAACATCAAGATAAATAATAAATAATAAACATCGAATTAATAACTCTCATTTTATACGCCATTTGTTACGTTTTATACGTTTTATACGTCGTGTGTTATGAATAAATATTGATAAATATATATATATATTATAAACATCATCTATGGTATCGTAAAATTATTATTTACACGAAAAACTCGATAGTTTTAATCGATTCATCCTTCATTACGCAGACTCGTGGTCTTCTTTTTTTATCGTCTTTGTACATTTATATACAGTAATTTCCGGTTTTCAGTTGCCATCCAGAGAGGGTTCCGGTACCTATTTCTCGCCATACAACGCTGTCGTTCGGTATTTTACACGCCAGTCACGGTATGCAGCCAAGGTTTGAAGAACGTTGTTTTCATGTACACTCCGGGTAGATAGGGAGCAGCGCATTTTATACCATGAGATACGGTACCGACGAGTATCCATCTGCCGTCTGGACGCTGCATCATCAATGGACCGCCACTGTCACCCTGTAAGATCAATGTTTTCCGAATAATTCACAACTGAATCGTAACGCACGTCTTTTGTGTCATTTAGCAAAGCTTTTTTCAGCTCTGATCTTTTGTTGCAAATTTTTCACAGTGTTATTCTACGATGAGAAGATTCTGTCTGATCAAATCGAGTTTAGATATTTTTTATTTACACTTGGAATTGATAAAATATCGCGAATCGTTGATGATAAATTACCTCGCAAGAGTCTTTTTGCCCACTCGCGTAACCCGCGCAGAGGAAGCTATCCAGGATGAGTTTCGAGTGCCCGGCAGTCCGGAACATATCTTGGCATACAGAGTTTTTTATAATTGGCACTTGGACTTCCTGAAGGACCGAAGGGGTGCCACCGTCTGCGAAACAGAGTTAATCGCGTTCCAATAAATCTTTGATGCACAAACGCGTGAAGGAAAAATCGTCAATTCGAGTGTAACGAAAAGAGTGCGATTGAAAGTGCGCTTGCTGAAAAGAGAGCCAAGACTCACTGTACTTGACGCGGCCCCAGCCGGTAACAGTCGCCAGTCTCCCAGTGAAATCGGTATCGTCCTCTGGCATGCAAATCGGCACAATGTGGGCGTCGAATTGTATGGGTTTTTCGAGTTCAAGGATCGCGAGATCGTTTTCAAAAGTGGCAGGATTGTAGCCACGATTGACGATAACTCTCCTGACATTTCTCGTGATACTGCGCTTTGACTCGAGCTCACCGGAAATGTCGAATTCTCCAAAGACCGCAACTAACGTCGCCAGAAATCTGCACAATCGAAGGATAACATCAACGCTACTCGCGAATAAAATTGACAGACTCGAGGGTGACACTTGAATGCATCACCACTCGCTGAAGGAATTTGGGAATAAACTGCCAGTGTCTCGTCTTTGAAAGCGATCGTCGTGTCATTCAATTTGATCAACGACTGCTCCTTGACTCGAGATTGTGAAAAATCAATTCAATTTTCGTTGTAATTCGTTGGAGAAGATTTATTATTGTGTTGTAGTTCTGCGGATGACGTTTGAAAAGCCACAAATGTTTTGTACACTTCTCATTATGTAGTTTATATCAAAGAAGGAAACGATCCGTCCTCCCATTATAAGAAGAATAATGAGCTACTCACCCTGGTTGACAATGGGCCGCCGTAACCACGTATTTGTTCGTCAGAAGGACACCACCGCATTTGTTCTTCGTAAAGAGTCCGAGCCACGTGGCTTCTCTTACCAATACTTGCCATGGCCAGGCGCCAAATGATGCACCCTTTCCACCGACTATTCTTCCGCTCTTGAATAACGGTCGGACGCCACATTCTGACGAGATAATCAAACGAAAATAATAGCACGTTCTTCAATTTCAATCGTCGGATCATTTTTCGTTTGTGCGAGAACGCTGCGTACCTTGACTATAATCGAGCGGTGTGTCCTCCAGCACTGTGGAAACTTGAGTAGATTCGACAACGGGAGGTTCAGTCTCCTCTTCCACAGTTTCAGGAATGGCGGTGGTAGTCGTGGTGACCGGACTGGTAGGTTTTTTGGCTGGTTTGGGTCTCTTCGTAGCGGTGATTTGCGGCTTCTTGGTCGTTGGATTCGAAACGCCGGAAGGTTTTGGCTTCGTAGTTATGTTTTTTATCGGCTTGGAGGTCGGTTTTTCCGCAGGCTTCTGCCCAGCGCCGCTTAGTTTTGTGGGCCTTTTTGTTACTGGTCCGATAGTCGTCGATATCGCCGGTTTTCCCGTTGGCGGTTTCGCAACGGGTTTCTTTGACGGCGGTTTTTTCGTCGCGTTGTTCGTTTGAGGCGCCGGTAACGTGGCATTCTTCTTTGCGTAGAGGATCTCCTTCAGATCCTGGAAATTGTCGCCAAGGGATTCAACAATCTTGTGAACGAAAGCGTCCACTTTGTTGGTAAGCACGTCATCCTCGATGAAACTCGGCGTTGGGATGTCGTTGTTGTTCAGAATATTAGTTTCCGGAAAATCGGTATTGTTGGAACTCTCCACCAGGGTTGGTTTCTCCTGCTGAGTCAAGTTGGGATTTCGAACGGGTGGGAAGTTGATCAGATCGTCAGGAGCCGGTGTCTCATCGTCGCAGATCGTCGAGGCTTGCGTGACGGCTGCCGCTTTTGTAATCGCGGCCGTTGTAACAACCGGCGTTGTATCTTTGAAGAAGACCGAGTGAATTGGCTTTTTATGGACACCGGAAACGTCGGTATCGGACTGGGTTGGCTTGAGATGAAAGCTCGGTTTACTCGACCAAGACGACAGGGTTGTCCATATTGTCGAAGGACTCTTTGTCGCGGGTGAAGCGTCAACTACATCGGTATCCGACTCGACGGCTGCGTGGATCACCGTCGGCGTTACCGGCTTTGGACTGGTGTTGTCCTTGAGATTTACGCTTATGTAACTCGTCGAGACAACGTGATTGTTGCTGGTTGCTGCGCTGCTCGTCGATATCACCGTGCTGATGTTGTGCGTTATCGTTGTACCGATACTCGGTGATTTCGTAACGAGGCTCGGTCTTATCGAACCGGTTGTTGGCTTCCTCGTTGTTGGCTTTTGCGTGGTAATCGCTGTGTATTCGGTCCCCAGAGGACCGAGGACTATAACCGTCGGTGCTGGTGGATTGACGCTCGGCCGGGTGGAATAGGAATAACTGCTGGAACTGCCATAAGGCGATGTGATATCCAGATTTTGAGAGGAGGACGGTCGCGACGAGGCTAGAGTGGATGATGACAGTGTCGAATACAACGAACTGCCGTCTGAAGATTGCGTTGACTGCGTGTCATAGTGATAATACGTCGATGGTCTTCCGGGATGATAAAAAGTATAGGGAAACATTTCGGTTGTCGCGGACGGCTTCGATACGCCTAGATTCGACGTTGTACCCTGGGAACCTTCCTCGGAGAGGCTTGCCCATGATTGCAAGGACGATGCATCGTTTTCCACTTGTTGCGTCATTTTCGTAGGACCGCTGGGTGTTGTGGCATTCAATATCGATAATATGTGATTAATCGCTATTTCCTCCTGATCTTGCTCGTCGTTTTTCTTGTTTCCCGATTCGTAAGTGATCGTCGGTACCCTGACGAGATCGTCGTTGTCACTGTCGTCGTCCCGCGTCGTTGCCATTGGTGTTGTCACGGTTATTTTGTCAACGCTCGATTCTGCATTGGGATTGTCCTGATTTTCCGGAAAATACGACGGGTTTGAGACCTTCATCGGTATCTTTGAGAACGTCCATCCTTCATTCGTGTACTTTTCATCAGAGGTTGTCATCGTTATTCTGTTGACATTGGCATATTGCTGGACCATTGTCGTGGTGTGGGGGTCAGCCTGCTTATTGCTCTGCGAGTTCCTTACTGTCGAGGATGGCGACGGGCTCGTTTGATGAAGCGTCACCCTTGACATTTCCGGAAATGATGTTTTGTCGTAATCCGTCAGATTCTTCGAATGTTGGGGCTTGAAAAGATCATCAGGATTGTTTTTCTCACTGAGCAGAGTGCCATTCTCGTTGAGGAGCACGGTGTCTGCTCCCGTATGATTGTTTTGAGCGAAGCCTTGGGCAAATAACGCTGGTAGTTGATCGACGGGATCGGCAATTTGCAATATCTGATCGGGACTCAGTAAAGTCGTTACAGGACTAACCGGACTGTGACCTTGATGATCTTGAATGTCGTTATTCGTGTGAGTTATGAGTCCCGGTAGTCGGAGATCGTCAAGGATCTCTTGATTGCCAAGGAGCGTGGAAAAGTCCTCCTCCAGTTGGCTCAAATTCACGTTTGCGTTGGGTTTCGCGTTATCCGAAGTCGCAGATTGAGGATTCAAGGTTGTTATTTTTGTGTAAGAACCCGGCGAATGGGACTGATGATTCGCAGAGCCGTAGGTGGTTATTTTCGTCGTTCCGGTGACTTCCGAAGCACTTATGCCGATCGGCGTACCATCGCTGTTCAATAAAATCGGTATATCCGGTACATGGTCGATTTCATGAAGATTTCCATTGTAGTCTGTATTCGGTGATTTTTCATACTGCATCGACGAACTCTGAGGATCCCCCGGTGGCAGTTGACAGCACGCGCCGAACAAAAATCCATCCATACAAGCACCCACAACCTCGCCATTCCGCCTGCTACATTCATAATTGAACATGCATATCGATGGTTCGTTCGATTTTATACTCGATGGATTCGTCGGTTGGCAAATCTTTGGCACGATTCTGTATCCACCGAACAATTTTCTTCCTGTATCGGCAGACGGAATAAAACGGGAGAAAATCCAATTGATCAGTAACGTGAGGTACCGCGATCGAAGGAGAAAATCGAAAACAGAAAAGCGTCCACTCGCGGCGTCCGAACGTGCGAAAATATTCCAGCAGAGATAGATACACGTAAATGTACGTTTGAACGGATCGAGGCAACGCGAAAAAAATGTTAACGAGGAACGCAGAGTCACGAGAGAAATGAAAGCGAGAGAGCATGTATTCGAGCCGCGTATTAAGGTCAATCGAGACCCAGATTCGACGTTCCGTTTCACCTCCATGGACGATAATCCACCAATTATGTATTGAACGTGCGGAATTTTTTATTCGTGTTACAAACAAACTCCTGCTCGCATATATACGAATGTACGAGAAGAAAGAACGAGCAGCGGAGTAAAAAAAAGAAACGGCGATTACTAGACGCTCTCCGCAGGCTTTTTTCGTGTTTTGTCAACGTCTCGATTGTAGGATGGCGGCAGTTATGCGTTTGTAAGTAAAAAAACAAGCGGCTCTGCGACGCAAGATGGAGGACAAGCCGGAAGTGGAGGATCATTGCCATTTGAGTATCGAACGACGAATGATAGCTTCGGAAAGGATCCACTATATTTATGCATGGAAATTATCCAAACAGTGCAACTAGTTTACCGCCTCGATCTTGCGCTCCGTTGGAGATTTAACGCGAGCGCTTTCAGAGCATCGCGATGCAGGTGGACACAAAAAACCCGTCAAAGAAATGGACATTGGGAAGGAGGAAGATGGGAGAGAAGAGCTCGTCGATCCGTGTGATAAATGCACGTAACCAGTTTGAAGAACCTCGTCGAAACCGCACGCATGTGGCTCATATTAATACTTCTTGGACGAGTGCTCCCGGGCATCTGTGTACTTTACACCGCGCCATTGTTCGTTAAGCGCGAACCCATAAACCATGAAAATGGACATGTTGTATTTATTTCTGCAAGTATCCATGTCTGTGTACATCGACTGCACCAGCAAACATGTAGGCTTTGCACGTGCGTTACGGGGCATCGGACTCGTAACTTTTGGAGCACCAACGCTGCGGCTAATGCCGATGACCTACTCGTATTTTTCTTTTAACTTTTCCGGCAGAGTATCGATATACTTTTGCCTCGTGAATTTCCGAAATTTCAGACGGTGGGATTTTTTTGCAATAGAAAAAAGAACGGAAGATACTTCATCCTGAAACTATCGGTTTCAGGTGGAGCACGTGTGTATCGCAAAGAGCTGATCAGCTGTTCGAGACTCTGGACGAGGAGGGTCGTTGTTCGTTTATCGAGCGAATTATCGGCTATCTCGTTATTTTACTTTGTGATGCGAATGAAGATTAGTCATCACGTGCTCGTCTGTATTATTCGCATTTCGGACGTTGATTTACCTTGCAGGTCGCTTTTTTTTATGACGAGGCAAGATAAAAAAAAGAGACATTCGTCTCTGGTACAATTCTATCGAGTAGAAATAAAGTTTTTCTTTTTTTAATTGTGAATTATCTTTTTTGGGAATTTAGTACGACGAGGATAAGCAGGGTTCGCTTGGATCGTACGAATGACCGGCGGAAGGTAGCTCTTATTTTCGCGATGCTGTTTCTCTCGTCACGTTGCTCTTTCGATCGTTTTTTTTCGTTTAATCGCGAGCCAAACATCGAATTTCACTGGTATCGTTTCGGTTTTGTTATCTCGACATGCTTTAGTTATTTACGACGTACTTAACGGTTACGCACAGCTGTCTCTCTATCGTGATAAAGTGTGCGAAAGGAAGAAATTTTGCGCGTTTACGCGTATATATATATTCAAAATATGTTCCATATATTATATGGAACAGGATAAAGTTTGTCTACGCTCGTACCTTTGCTTTGGGGCGTATACGAGATGGAAAGAGCCGATACGACTGTGAGGCACGCAATCCCAAGCACGCAGATATCCTTTGCGGAAGTCATCTGAAAGAAAAATGTAAATTCATACATGTACACGATTCGAGTGTGTAAATACAGTAAAGATATAGTTCTCGCATCGACTTCGTGGTATGACAATTTTCTATTCAATCGGGCGAATTTTTTATCAAAATTTCGACGACGTTTTGTTCTTCTCAAAGTTGTGTGCTTCCGGATGTAGGGTTCACTGATTAATGTCTGAAAGTATGAGAGAGGAATATGCAGGAAGTATGCATCGGAAACAAAGCTGTGAACACGCGCAAGCACGTTGAACCGTTCGTCTTCGCACCTGAGACAGTTTCGAAACTCTGCAGCTTGGTATACGCGTGTTAAAATATGTTACGTATCGTATTTATGTCTTTGAGAGTTTTATCAATGGAATTTTTGATTTTTCAAGAGAAATTATCACGGAAAATTGCATTTATTTAATTAAATAAAAATGACAATTACGACGATTTATTTGAGTCTTAAATTTCCGCGATTTCATCTCAACATTTGCGTTTTCCTTTCATTGTCAGCACACTTCTTGGGGATCCTCTTTTTTTCCTCTACGAGACCGCAAAAGTGTATCAATATTTCCATGTTTTTTTGCGAATTGATTTGCCGTAATGTCACACATGATTTAATGCAGTCGCTGGCATATATTTGCCAGTCGCACGATTTTTCAAAGATATAATATACCGCGAGCTCAGTCGTGTTACTCCGAAGGTCTCGTGCAACGTATCGCACATCCAACGGAACCGGCGCAGTTTCACTCGGATTTTTTTGAAATTTTTATTCCTGCCTTCGCGCTCTCGAGCAGGGAACACATACACGAACGAAATACCGTTATTGAGTGACCGTTGGTCGGGTTTATCCATGCCATATGACACATATAGAAGATGCTAAACAGACAGGAAGTTATCGGCTAAAATACATTTACAGGCGCACGCTATTTGCATATAATATATATGCGATGGCTCGATTTTAATCGTAGAAACTCAAGGCTCCACTCACGTGTATATAAGCTTGACGAAAAACATGTCGAAATTCATGTATTACTCGAATAATCAGCGCGCAATTCTCTTAGAAATTTTCAAACGGTGCAAAACTCTCCTCGAAAACAAAAAAAAATGAACGAACGAGGATGCACATTAAATTATCCCACCTGAAGTAGGCAATGGTCGAGGGAAGAAATGATAGGAAAGCATACTTCCTTGGATGGACAGTCCCATGTAATATTTATTATTACAGTAACGACTTTATATACTCTGGATAAATACGTGAGTGTGCAATTGCAAGAGTGGTTTACGTTCAAGAAGACATACAGCGTTAACCTAGTTACCAATCTTCCGTTTCAGCCCTCTCCAACCAACGAAGATGACAACCTTCGTTCTTCGTCTTTTTTACCTACATAGATACAAAAACGTACAGAGATTTTCACTCTGAACAAAACCAGAGTATTACGATGGTGACAACATCGATGATCCGATAAATTGCTCGATGTAACTTAAACATCGCTTGATTACCAGCGACTTTAATATCGCTGATCATACGTCGATCGATTCGTATGACTCGTACGAAAATGCGTATACGAGAAATTCGCCTCTTTTTCTCTGCTCAAGCAAATCTTCATTAAGGGAAAAAGTCGTTTCGATCGATTAAAAAAATTAACTCATGTCATCTCAAAGAGTTGCTGCAAGGTTCTCTTATCCACGCGTGACCTTGAATACATGAATCTTTTTTTCGTGATACCAAAGGAAGTTTGAAAGAAAACGAATTAAAGAGGAGTAAAATGGAAGAAAAATGATCATCGTGCGATAAATTCTTTGACTCACCGTTGAACAAGACATTAGATAAATCGTGGTGGGATGGAAAATCGTTAGATCGACGCATCAACGAGGATTTTGCATTATTGTGTGCACGATCGAGATTCATAGGCTTTCACAGGCCTACGGAGCATTCCTGTGATTCAAGCAGTTTTATTGTACTCGGTCGTAAATACTTTTACGTCTTGCCATCCGCGGATTGTTCCGTCATACAAAATTACATACTCCAACGCACGATGCGAGTGAAACGGAATAGGCGTGTTTTCCGGCAAATACAATTAAACGCGAAGCTCGTTGATGAACATTTTCGAAAATGCCATCAAAGTCCTTGGATGTTCATTGACGTTTATTGACGTTAATGAATATACTTTACGAAATAATGGATACGCTAATAAAACGTGGAAAACGTGCGTTGTGCTATTTTGAACGTGCATGTTTGCGATGCCATGTGAGAGATTTATACGCACGTACCAGACCTGCAAAAGACAAGATTTCATTTGTTACTCTCTCGAGACCAGAGCTGTGGGTAATCCTGACGTGCTGACGATGGACATGAAGCGTGTGATACGTGTATGAAACGTTTATCGTATCTGTATGACGCAAATTACAGGAAATATATACAAATATATATGTATATCGTCATGTAAATTATATAAATACATGATGATGCATTATAAACGTATAAATTGTCAGTGTGTTGTATGTGAATTTGATGAATATCCCTGCCATGGTGGAGCGAATCCACGAGGGTTCTTGAAAAATTCATAAAGCGAACGTATCGAACGTAGATCGAGGAACGTGAGAAATGAAATTCGGCAATATCTCGAACGAATATCACAAACGAAAATTCTTCGTCACTCGTCAAAAAAATAGTGATTCTGCATGCATCAAACGCAGGGTTTTCCAAAAACTAGTACGCCGCTCGAGGGTCTGCGATAATTTCGAAAAATTGATGTTCTTTTTTAACGTACAATTACGAGAATTTATTTCTCATAGCTCCGCTACTTTTGCCGAGCGGTTTACATTGAGAAAGTCGTAAATTTTCAATTGCAATGAAGACGGTAACTGCATTCAAGTGTACAAAGGATTTCAAGCGTTTGTAAAGTCTGTAGAGAGACCGGTGTGCCTTTCCATGGATCAGGTAATTAAAACGTTACGCAATGATGAAACAGTGGCTGGAATCGGCGTCGAAATGATTTAGATTGAAAATTAATAGCGTTGGGAAAATCATGATACCTGCAGGAAGTTGAGGAACAAATATTTTCCTCATTTTGCTTTGCTCTCTCTCTCTCTCTCTCTCTCTCTCTTTCTCTTTCTCTCTCACTGTACATGAATTCTCCGAGATGTTCGTAAGAGCATGTTCGCCGAGCATGAAACAAGATTCAAGCAGTGAGTGTCTCAAGTGAAGGTACGAAGGGAACAAGCCGAGAATTCAGCATCTCCGGTACACCCTCCCCTTTCTATCATCATGAGAGTCCCTTGACCGTTTCCGCGGGTCGGGAACCGCGAAAAATTCTTCCGCGTTCATCGGCCGGCAGCGAAGACTCCGGAGAGGCTCAACCAAGGTGGGTGAGGCCCGAAGGTTAGCACCAAACGCGCGCTAAACCTTTCGCCAATTTCAAGTACACTCGTACAGAAAAACGTCATTGTTATATGCAAAATCCTGACACATCGAAATGTATTCATAACCAGGATCAAAGCTCACTTAGTACACTCTGTTTCATCCGCGATCGAAAAGTATCATTCCGACGGTCGTCCTCTTGACCGACCTTGAAAAATTCACGAACGAATTTGGTTTTATTTTCGGCAAAACTTTCGGCATTCCGGTATGAGTGCCAAAATAGATTTGCGGCTAAACGCTTTACGCTGGTAATTAAAAATCGTATTGAAAAAATTACTCATATATACAATGACCAACGTACGAAAACGACTTTGCATATTTATTCTTCTCCAAGTTTTTTTTTTTTTTTGCGTATGGTAAATGTCACAAAACGTATATACAAAGTGGGGAAATAAAGCGTATTTTATTTAGTAATCATTGACACGTCGAGGATATCACGAGTAGAGAAAGCTCGCCTGTGATGTGGTCGGACAATCATCAACTTTACACGAATTTGCTTTTATTTTCGGCAAAACTTTCGGCATTCTTGCAGATCGAAGCCTTTTGGGGTATGAGCACCAAAATAGATTTGCGGCTAAACGCTTTACGCTGGTAATTAAAAATCGTATTGAAAAAATTACTCATATATACAATGGCCAACGTACGAAGACGACTTTGCATATTTATTCTTCTCCAAGTTTCCTTTTTTTTTGCGTATGGTAAATGTCACAAAACGTATATACGAAGTGGGGAAATAAAGCGTATTTTATTTAGTAATCATTGACACGTCGAGGATATCACGAGTGGAGAAAGCTCGCTCGTGATGTGGTCGGTGCATCATCAACTTTACACGAATTTGCTTTTATTTTCGGCAAAACTTTCGGCATTCTTGCAGATCGAAGCCTTTTGGGGTATGAGCACCAAAATAAATTTGCGGCTAAACGCTTTACGCTGGTAATTAAAAATCGCATTGAAAAAATTACTCATATATACAATGACCAACGTACGAAAACGACTTTGCATATTTATTCTTCTCCAAGTTTTCTTTTTTTTTGCGCATGGTAAATGTCACAAAACGTATATACGAAGTGGGGGAAATAAAACGTATTTTATTTAGTAATCATTGACACGTCGAGGATATCACGAGTGGAGAAAGCTCGCCCGTGATGTGGTCGGTGCATCATCAACTTTACACCGCGTTTACGTCGGATCTGGGTGACCCGATTGCTCCGGGCAGTCTCTGTACATCTCGCTTCTCTTGTACAAGGAATGTTCCTCCTTTATTTTTTTGCACGTACGCGAATACACGCGTCAACGCCTCCGATTTCCTCAGCTCTTTTAGCGATCTCACGCTTATTTCCTTGCTCTCGTATATACCTCGCGATCTCGCTCTTTGCTTTCTTTGGGCTTTTTTTTTTTCTTCTTCTCGATGCTGCAATTATACGATCTCTCGACAACGATTCCTATACTCGTCTACCTGGCCACTGTTCGGCCTTACTTTGACAAACTAGGTGAAGCATACAGATAAACATCCGAGTATACATCAGATGCTTCCTGTCGTCCCCCTTTCAATCAACAAGATACACATGCTCATCCTCGTACAGATCGTACTCTACGTATTTTCCCCTCTTTTCGCTTCAATTTGTTTTTTTCTCAACACCAAGATGGATCCCGTTTTTTCTCGATAACGTTCTCACACGCTTGTTAACGGAAAAGAATCACAAAAGATGAGGCTTCAGCAGGCGTCGCGAAATTAACGCGATCTATGAACCGTTCCATGAGTCGAAAGCTGAAAAGGTGTTCGTTTCGGGAATTCTTGCGTTCGTATCGTGTGAATTTTAGCAGGTTTTTGATTTTTGCTGCGATCGTCGAGATACTCGTTTCCTTTCTTGATTAAGCAGCGATAAAGTTGTCAATGTTGATTGCAACTGCGTGGATCGTGGAGAGAAAATCGTTGTTAACAATCGATACGGATTGTTGGACGTGGCATTCCAAACTATCCAAAATATTGAACAATTTGTACTGGTCGTTGTCGAGGTTTGACCTGGTTAGGATCGAACGTTTCACATATGCCTATACGTACATCAAACTGAGGTCTCTCAGACCACCGTTATCACGAGACACGGTAGCTCGGATCCTCATACATCGATGTGAGTTTATACACGAATACGGGTATGTGTTTGTACACAAGTACAGCCACGTTAAAATCATTGGTTATCCAAACTTTCCCGCACACCGAAACCCCAAAAGACATTAATTGCTTTTTAAAAAACGGACATGCACGACCTCATTTTTTTCTCCTCAAATACGCCGAATTCTCTCTGTTCAATCAAAGTCATGGACCTTCCGGGAGCGTCAATTATTTTTTTCACTTCAACACTTTGATTGATCATTCGTTGCATATAGGAATCAAAATACTCACACGAAATCTTATCGAGGCTGACGTTCGTGAGAACGACATTATGGTAATGAGACTAACAATGCGATAAACGCAGAGGACGACGCCTTAAAAGTAGTTTTTTTTAATCGAGAAAATTTATGTGTATTCACGTCCGAAAAATCTATTTAATTTTTAATAATTATAGTGCTGTTTTGTAATGCAAAAGCTACATCGGGTCGAATAAGATTACATTTCGTTGTCTACTGCGATATGCACATTTGTCTCATAATTTAATGCCGGACTTGAACGAGTGTGCAGTGGAACACGACAATCGACTTTCATCTCAACTTTGCAAAAAAATGTAAACCGAGCCTGGCAATCTTCCGCGACTTCCGAATCTGCCAAATGTATCTTGACGTGTCATCCTCCAACAGAAATGCTGTTGAGCAAATTCCATTATTCTTTTCCATCTTGGGTCACACACGAGAAGAAACAATGAGTTCATTGAAGGTGGGTTGAGTCAACATTCACCTTAAAGTATGTATTCGACATACATTTCGTGTATTCGTGTAAACTCCACGATGAAAAGAGATTTTTTTCAACAAATTTCAACGTGCTTGTTGAGGAGCTCTCAAGAGGGTCATCGACACATTTAAAGACGACAGCGTCACGTTACGACGCTGAGCTTTAAAAGGTTCTACAAATTTCTGTCTTTCGAGCCATCGCTCGATCTCTTATTGGACCACCGCGAGATTGTTGATTCGACGGGACGACCGGTGTAAAAAGTGTGCCGAGGGGAGATCGGATATTTATTTAATCAGGATATACAATTGTTTGCTGTGATATTAAAATTCTTATATTTTCAGCATGAATTAAATTCTTCAATAACGATTTTCGTGAGAAAAGAAACCGTGCTCCGTTTTACAAAAATTAACGGTGTCATGTAAAAGGAGTACCCATGCATATTTATAGATACATCAATACTATATGCTGCGAGTGTTGTTGATTATAATTGCTCTAATCACGTGTAGCGTCAATCTTTTCATTTCAACTCTCACACGAACGTTAGAGCGATTTATAAATATACATTTCTTCCAAAGAAACGAGGAAGTACACCGCGATAATCCCCGCAGAGATCTTACGATGAAAAATGTTTAAACACGCACACGTGGCTCTCGCAATCGTTGGAATTTCATTCAAAGGAAAATCTCTGCACGTATTTTATTTCCAATTCCAATTACGTGTATGAATATATTCGTCATTGCGTTCAAAGTATAGAATAATTTATTTGCACGCAGTGTACGTGCAAATATGACAAAGACACATGCGGAAATTGCATCTCGTGGAGAAATTGAATCTCGTAAAACGCCGCGTTTTAATAATCGAGTAAGACAGCGTTTTCTGTCAGAGGAAAAGTGTGCTAATGTTAGTGTATGAAAGCTTTTACGATGTTGATTTTTAAAGAAATGGCATGGTTGAGTCGTTTGAAGTTTAAAGCGGTTCAATCGCCAAAGAAAGTTGTGTAAATACAATTTATATGGACACGTACAATTATATACATGTTGTATATAAATAATTGCAAATTAAAGACGGAAGGAGGACAAGACAGTGAATCTGGAATGAAAACGAGGACGCCAGGCCACACTTTAATCAGGACACAGACTCATCTGGATGGAAAAAGAAATCTCCGGCAATGTCGTTTTTTTTCGATACAAAAAAAATCATAACTGTGCGAAAAATGTGGAATAATCCTTTTTTTCAACCATCATTGAAAAAAAGTGAAACAGAGACTCAATGAAGCGCGAAAGATGCGAAGAAATCGCTTTGCTTTTTCTCGCGTGCACAGGCTCAGTCTCTAATTCGATTTCTATCGAGAATCGGAAAAGATCGAGAACGAGCCTTGTTTGTTCAGTGAGGTGAGAGAACGGAATTATGTAGAGACAATGGACCGTCCAGACTTTCACCCGTGGTTAGAAATTATGATACGAATACTTTTGAAATCGATGCTGATCAATATTATTGCTATACTATTGTACCTCTAATAATAAATGAATTATGGCGATGGTATGGAGAATAATTTAAAAAAACGTTGTAAAAGTGAATATTTTCAATTTCAAAGAACATTTTTGGAAATTCTTATTTCGCAACGATTTTTGTACGTTTTTCCGGTGAATTTCAAGCACCGTTGAATGGAGCCACAAATGCAGGGCGAAGGGTGACACGCGATATAAATTATTTTCGTTCTATAAATCGCCCCATACATATTTTTCTTTGAAATTTTGGTAAAATTTATAAATGCCAAGTTTTCGAACGTCTGCAGCTATATTCCACGCTGAAAATGTAGCATTGTTTACATTCAGCTCTTATCCGCTCTGTTGGCCTGTCCTACTTTAAGATAAATGCGCGATACGAGAATGAAAATGCTGGAAAACAAAATAATATCTTTCAAATTCCCCACTCACCGTTTGTATCTCGTACGTCTTTCGTAAATCTATCCGTAGTTTCCCCAAAATTCCGGAACTGTGAAACTGCGAGTTTTCGATCCTTCGGGTTCAATAAATCGGCATGATGTCCCAACAACAACGATGACACTTCAAATGTATGCTCACTCTTCACTCAATATTCCTCCGAAGCGAACAAACTTTTGTTTATCGGTGCTTTAATATTATTATTATTGGAATGATTTATCGAACGATCGTGCCGGCCGATCGTGCCGAATACCGCTGTACATCGACGTCGTGTGTCGTCCGAAACGATTTTCGATCGAAGAGAAATGACAGAAATGACAGAAATGCTCGAAGGAGAATGAAAAGAGTTTTGAGGAAGACACCGGTACCGGGGATCACTCCATCGACTATTCGTCCATCCGGCTAGTCAAGTGGATGGTACCTGTCTGACGGTGGGTACTCGTGCCTCTTGGCGGCTTACTACTACGTCCGGAGAGAGCGGTCGAGGAGAAAACGTAGAAAGAGCATGTGGCGGAATTGCACGGACGAGAATCATGAGCCTCTACCTGCTGTGTACGACGATAGAACGAAAGAAACGAAGGAACCCGCGAAGGTGGTGGAGAAACGACGACGAGTCTTTGGCTAGATGGAGGTGGCAAGGAGCAGTAGCCGATGGAGAAAAGTATGGTGGAGTGGTGGTCGTGGTGTTCTCGACGACATCTTCGCGCTCATGGTGGTCATGGTGGAAGATGATCCTCTGTTTCTGTACGGAGATATACATCTACATAAAATGTACGTATGTACATAGATATTCTTGCTGCTGTCAATTGAAAAGGCGTGAATTAAACATAGGGTCACACATCCAAAGCCCATATCTTCCGAAATTTAAGGTCATCACGCGAATACACATGGGTGAATGACGATATCTTCGCAGTCGTGGTGGTCATGGTGGAAGACGATCCTCTGTTTCTGTACAGAGATATACATCTACATAAAATATACATATATACATAGATATTCCTGCTGCTGTCAATTGAAAAGACATGAATTACACGGTTTAATACGGTTGTATAGGGTCACACACCCCAAGCCCATATCTTCCGAAAGGTCATCACGTGAATACACACATAGGCGGGACTCGCCACGTTAGGAGATGAAGTCTCCGAGAGAGCAGCGAAAAACAGCATTTCATGCTGTTTAAAACATTTCCAAAATCAATGACCCACTTTACCCAGTGAACTTAAAAAATCGTGGGTCCTCCGTCAGAGGTGTATTCAAACTACGAGCGAAGAATGGTCCCGGACGATTCGGAATTATGAGAAACGGAATTGGTAAGCCGTTGGAAGAAAAAGTCCCAGCAATGAGAATCGAAAAATGGGCGAATGAAAAATCGTATCGTTTTGGCGAGAACCGCTCGTTGAAATAATCGCGACGATGAAGGAGGATGGGAAAAAAGAGACATTTATTTAAACGGATTAGAGAGAGGGAGAAAAAGAGGCAGACGGACAGAGAGAGAGAGAGAGAGAGAGAGAGAGAGGGACGGAAGAGGCATAACGAAGCAGGCGACTTGGTGGCAGAAGAAGCGTGGAGAAACCAAAGTGGGTCAGTGGCCAGGTCACGTGGAGGAACGGGCCCAACGTGCAAGACGGCGACACACTGTCCTACTCGGGCATAAGGCCTCTATTCCCCCTTGCTCGCTGGGCTGCAATACCGGCACTACATTACCCGGCTCTTTCATTTCTCGTCGTGATTTTCACACACACACACACACACACACACACACAGATTTATTCTACATAGAATGCAGATACAGATGCATCCATTTAATCGTTATCGTTTCACTCCATTATCGCCGCCTGGAGTGCCATCCCCTAAAAGATTCTTCGATATTCGATTTTTCGACATAGGATTTGTCAAATTCGATAACGAATACTGTTGCATTCTAAAAAGTGAGCTTGCTGCTATTCTGGCGAAATGCACACGGTTTCTGGTGGCAAATTAAGAAGCAGCAGATCGTTGCATGAATTTCAAACGTCAGCGATATTTCCTTCAAACTTCAATGAAATTTTCCTCGCTTTTATCGACAATGATATTCGACCAAATGGATCTTTGTAAATCGTCAATGGACCCAAAATTCGCGTGCAAGCTCTTACTATACCGTCAACAGTATTTTTCTCACAGGTGTGTAGGGATGGAGGATCGATGCGCAGGACGGAAATTCTCGTCTTTGAAATTATTGAAATCTTTTTTTTCTTTACACTTTTACTAGTTCCCGACCACGAATATTTGTCGAGGATCAGTGCGAGCGGATAAAAAGCTATATTCACAGAATTCAGCGTCCTTTCTTGTACGAAATATTATGTCGATGAGTAATTATGAATTATTACTGATTAATAATTATTTCACCCTGTGTACAAAACGCGAAATGGAGCAGGGGTAGGAATAACATTTATTTTGACCACAACGTGAGATGAAAAGTAAATCAGCTGATGACGTTCACAAGTTCGCGTCGGATAATTATAAAAAAATACTATTCCCCGACGAGCTTTTCGCAAACCACTGAGGTGACAATCGATGCAGTACTCCACTCCACGATCATCAAAAGCATCATTGACATTTTTTAAAAAATTCTCTTGCACGATATCAGTTTGCGAAATTCTCCTCGCGAAATGACTCACGCAGACTCATTTTCTTCCATCACTTTTATTTCCGTTGGAACGTTTTTCCTCAACGTTCTGTGTATGGGCTTGTCTGAGTGGAATTAATAATACGCAGGGTCACAGGTAGTGGCTCAGGAATGCGCAATCGATAACGGTCTCCTCCCGCTCCGAGGCTTTCCTTAAGCTCGTTTCTCCGCTGGTTTTTTTATTCGCTAATGAATATTCGTGGATACAGATGTATGAAGAAATTTATATTTATATATACACCGATGCATTATTATGTATAGAATATTATGTACTATCTGAGAGTATAAAATATAAGCTCCATAAAGATTCTACATCTATATTATACGCCAGAAGTGCAGTCGATGTAATATGTATGTACTTTTACACGCATAACACGTAATCACAGTCGATGAACAGGCAAGAAATCGACCTCACGCTCACCGTGTGCATTATAACGTTATAAGAATTCTGGTACAGTCTTTTTATTCAGAGCCTCGTCGAATTATGCCCAATTAAAGGGGCAACCTCAGACTCATCCGCCAGGGCTCGAACATGTCCCCTGGCTGGGCTGGTTTAATTCTATAAACTGATGAAACGATAGAATTCTGGAGGAAATGAAAAAAAAAAAAAAAATAATGAAAAATTTTACGAGTAAAATAAATGACACCGCAGGAACATGAATTATCATTCCCATCGAAAGTTGTACCGTGCGTCAATGGAATACACGAGAATGCGTGGAATTTAAAAGCGTACAAGATCTGGTTTTGCGAGATCGTAGTCGTCAACGAGGATTTTGTTTTTTCTTCTCGGATTTTGCATGGCTAATTGATTCTTCTCGATCAAGTGGTATCCGTTTAATTGACGAGAAACGCGTCGCCGTAATTATCGAATGTAAACTCACATTTGCATGTGGTAGGGCGCTCGATGATCCTGAGGGAAAAAAACCACGAGGATTTCGGTCAAAACGTGTGGTACAAGTTACCGGGACCGTTCGACCCTAAAGAGGCTGCTGCGCAGCATCCACTCCGCCAAAATCTGGGTCAAACCTTTATCCACTCCCTTCTTCCACTGCTTCGTCCCGTCTGTACCTCATCTCGGACGCGCACACGAAAACACACTCTTTTATATAGATACACGCGAGCTGCGTTCACGTATGCGTGCACAGTGTACGCATTCTTTTACGGTACTTTACAAAATAGTTCGCGCGTCTCCGTATTTTCTCATCAAACATCGTCTTCTCATTTTTGTCGCGTTTAGTCTCTCCTTTTATCTCGTTTAACTCTCGGCACTGCAAACGCGCGTTTACGATGTCAACCTACACACATGGAGCTGGATAAATCGAAACTCATTTCTCTGTACGTCGGTTAAGTTCTTTGGAATACACAAATTAATATAATCATTGTCGTTAATAATGACAGTGCGGAAACGTCAGGTTCCCGAAGCGCGCGAGATTGTTTTGTCAATCGATCTGTAGACTAATTTCAAGCTGAAAAATGCAGAAATAAATAAATCGATGTGAAAAAAAGGATATTTAAAACTTTATGGCTTTTTTTTCATTTCGCCCCATCTTCCCGCTGTAACAGGCCCTTTTGGCGTTACAAACACGATGTGTCTGGCAAATAATGCGGTATGTGAGAAATTTACGTATTTCACACGAGGATCAATTACCCCAGATCACAAGTACTCTATGCGCACGTACATATATATTCCTACATGTACTGTATATACCTTGGAACGTATCATTTCCGTTATAATCGAGAATTTCAGTACAACTAGAAAATAATGAGATATATACTGGTTCAAAACTCTCTCGTGATCCGTCTCTCGATATAACGACGAAGAGAAAAAGATAATGACGACAATCACTGACTGTACGATGATGGTATGAAAAAAATAGTGATAATGACACGTCATTACCTACAATATCCTCTTTGATATCGAACGAATCTTTACAAACATCATTTCAAGCTCCACCATGTGTTTTACATCCATGAATCTGATGCTGTGCGATAATAAATATTGCTGGAAAATTGGGAAATAAAATCCCTCGGATAATTCAACTGTCGGAGATGATCCAGGATTATTATTATACTTTTGAAGTGGTATAAATTCGATAATTCTTTTCGCACAACCGGATATCGTCGTAAACTAGCTAAATATAGCGTGTGACTTCACTATAGTTTACACCTGACTTGTTGAACCTCGAAGAACGAGGGACAACGTCGATTTTGTCGGTGAGGGTGTTTGTGGGTCAATCCGCGAGATTTTCGTCGAGAATATTGATCAACTCCAACGGAACGACTCGACGGTGTGAATACCATTGGGACGAATTTTCGAATAATTCTTTCGCAAGTTGATCGAGATGCAAAACCATTATTGTTATCTTGCAAATGCCTGTCCATCGTTGTGCTACAAGTAGCTTTTTTTCGCTTCGAATAATCGATTTATAATGATGATTATATGCTCTTTAAAACTGAGATTGAGACTGAGGCGACTGAGATTTCCCCGCTGCAGAAGTAAGCGAAAATGTTTTTTTTTGCCGAGATAATAACGCAGTGACTGCAGTAATTCGACTTAAAAAATCGTGGCGTATATTTGACTCAAATTTGAAAAATCATTTAGGATAAAGGCCTTTATCGTTTGTAGATCGAACGACTTTCGTTTCCCATGCGATCTTTACTATCCCGACAATCTTACGCTGATGTTCGAACTATCGGAACGTACATCGCTGCCAAAGAGCGACCTATGACCGTGAACGTGACCATGGCAAAGTGGGTCTCGAAATCTCTGTGCTACTTTGTATTGCAAGTTCACCAATAACGAGAGGAGATTTGGAAGAGAAGAAGAGCGTTGAATCTTGGGACATTTTGCACAATACCGCCATCAGGGAATTTCCAATTTTCGACCAGCGTATATCGGACGTTTATTTTGTACAAAAAACTCAGCGATACGAGAATTTTATTTCGCACGGTGGCGAACCATGCAACGAATTTATTTTGCTATTCCTTATTCAATTGAACAGATGAGGATTTTCATTGTCAAAATAATTCAACAATAATTTCCAAGTTCTGTGAAAATAATTAAAGGAAAAAGTGATGAAAAAACATGGTGGGTTTGAAACGTAAAATAGACTAGACGAGCGTCGAACCCACGTGGGAAAAGAATCAAAATCTCTCAACAAAGCAGAGAATATGATGATCTTTTCCTTTTTTGCAGGACTAAATTAATGTTGAAGCGTTTTGCCAAACAGTCGAAGGCCAATGTCTGACCCTGGCCGTGACTACCACGAAATCAGGTCAAAATCTCTCCTTTCGTTTCCATTCGCGTATTACGAATTCCGCACACCGCACATACCACAGGTATATATATATAGCTCTGTGTATTTCATATGCCTGATGTGTAATGTATGTAATATATATGTGTATATAAATAAGCTGGCATATATACTGTATGTGGGTGTACAACTGTGCATTTATGTATCGTAAATATTCCGTACATCGTGAACTCCATTTTCTCCTCCTGAATTTCGAATTCGAGACGCGTGAGTACGCGAGAGTCGTCTCGGTTCTTCGGTGTTGAAACTTTTCCTAGCCAAAAATAATTTGTACATGTGTCAGGGCGTGACATTAACTGTGTGTATTTCAACAATAATGTACCAAAGGACATACGTTCATGCGATAGATCGATTGCAGATGGAATCAGCAATTTTCACGCGTCGTTATTCGGAGATTTCTTTACGATTAATTTATTACACATCGGATTTGTTATTTATGCCTTTCCGTGCAGGCTTCGCTGTTTTGCCTGTATTTTAATCTCGCTTTATCGTCATTTTACGAGGCTGAAACTCGAGATCGCTTCGAAAGTCCCTAATGCACTGACCCACCCATGATATTATACGATGGATTTGTTATTATTAATTTGAATTTATAACGAAACGCACGCATTACCACGCGCGTACACGCTTAATGCAAAATGCAGGGTCTCGTGAGAGCAATAATTCTCATTTCGTTCCTTGGAGGGTTTAAAAAAAATTGCGATGAAAGCACAAAGTGTTTTGACAGTCTTGTTATCATTATTTCGAAGTACACTAATTTTTGCACAGACTCTCTTTGACATTTGGACATTTGCATTTTTAATATCGTTTTGCATTTGCATTTTAATAACGTTTCTGTGTGCACAGGAAGCTTTCCCTCAGTGTCATTCTTCGTATGTAAAATGCTTCTCGTACGCGTCAATTGAAAGTCATTTGAATTTCAATTCATTCCAACAACCACACGTTTGTTAGAAGAATTATTCCACCGTTCCCAATTCCAACAGCATCTTTCACCGCTGTCCCAAAATGCTGTCGTGTTGTGGTCTGTGTCTTATACAAACTTTCGTATGGCGAATGATTTTTTTTGAAAAAAGAGAAAAGCCTCATTCTCGTCGATCAAGGATGCTTTCGTTTATCTCTTTTTTCCTCGAGTCTTACCGAACAAAAAATGTACTACTTGTGTAAGTGGCTTCGATTTTTTTTAACGATTTATTTTAGCAAAGTTCACGTAAAAAACATTTGCCTTCCGACTAAAAAGCCAGATTTCACAGTGTGATCAGTTTTTTAAAATTACTTTTACAGCGCGGGTCATTGAAGTTCGGTACAGCCATGGAAGTTCAGGTACAATGCAGTCCACGTGATTTACGTTGCATGTCAAGCTAAAGCTATTAGAACAAAGTTTTGAAATTTGCATTTTCAACGAAGTTACTCATGGACGTGGGTGCTTTCTAAAGCTGAATTTTTGTTGCAGAGTCTCCAGTGATACGAAGTTTAAATGACCTCCTACGCGGCGAGCAACTCTACTGATAATAAATGAGCTCAGAGTCGGAGGTTGAGGGAACACTTTAGATTTTTTTGATATCTCGAACAAGTTCTTCCACGTTTTCAAAAAAAAAACTCACCCAAATTTCCACATCGGAACAGTCGTATACAAGAAGGAGACGTTGAATTTTCGTAATCAGCAACTCAATTGCAATAAACTCTTCAAAATTTGTGACACATTTAATTTTAACAATCAGCGTATTTGCATCGACGAATTTTGCTTCAATGTAGAAAATAAAAGCACCGCAAAAAGTGAACGTTGTAATTAATGGATAAGATTGAAAATGAAGTTGAACGTAATTTGCTTCGAGTAGTTAAAAGAGAAAATATTTTCACGAAATACTTGTTTCGCTGAAGGAATTCTCCGAGCGATATTCTGTGCAAAAAGATCGTTTTTCTTCATTCTGAACAAAAACCGAATGTTTGTCAGATGATTCTCGTTGTTGGAGCTCTCTCATCGTATCATTCGTCTTTGAGGAGGAATAAAACTCAAGAGACAACAGGATGCTTTCACAAAAGCCATACTTGACTCGGTCCAGTGACGACAATTTTAAGATGTAAATCGAATAAAGACGAACATGAAGTAAAGAGCAAAAAAAAACTGATTGCAGCGAAAAACAATTAATTTATCGATTAATTCGATATAACTCATTAACTAATGAGGGAATTAGAAATCCACGTTTTCGCGATATAAACTTCAAGATTTCAAAGTACAATCGAATTATAAATAGGAGATCATATTTCTATCTTTTATGCATATTCAAAAAAAAAATTGTTTACTGACAAGGAGAACGTTTTTCGAGGTTTTCTTGTACATCCAACTTATGACAGCATGGTTACAGAACATTATCTTTTACTGAGGGGTACAGGACGTAAACGGATAATATTGAAAATAGCAGCATGTAAAAACAATGTAAAAAACGTTTTGTACTCATCGGCACTAACTCATTATCAATCTTTTGCTGTTTTTTTGAGAATTATGGTTGTCAAAAAATAAAATTTCATCAATTTTTCGCTTATACAAAGTTGCCATTATCATCCGTCCAATTGAATTCCGATTTTGAATAAAGAGGTTCATCCTGAGACATTTACACAGTTTTCTACGACATTTAATGGTTATTCATAATTTATTGGCTATACACATATTACAATTTAACAATTCACGTACGAATAATCTTTCGTGCTTTTGCACAATTATTTACAGAGATTTTCGAGAGTGTTCTATTTATGAGAAAAAAAAAGGCATGTAAAAATCGAACTAACTCTCGCGATATGTGGGACGGTAAGAAAATAAATTACTTTTATGATTTCACATGCGAGTGAATTTCACCCCATTCCTAGATGCACGCTACAAAAATCATTTATAAAACAATTGATAACATATATGCATATGTCACAGTTATTCGTCATATACATATACATATATATAGGACGCGCAAAAGGACCAATCGGAGACGGTAGAATCTCGTTTATCCGCGATGACACAAAGAGAGACTTCTCTGTGTTATCCGAGCCTCAAACTCGAATATTTCGAAACGTCGGGTAATCGAAATTCTACTGTGCGTCAATTTTAACGAGGTCACCTAAACATTCAAGACGAATAACAGTGAAAAAAAACGAAAATATACAATTAACGAGAGCACCAATAAATTTACAAATTTAGACGAAAAATTGATCGTAAAACGTGAGTAATTTAACGTTGGGAATTCCGCGGGAATTATGTATATGTAGAATAATTTTTCTGTCAAGTTTCTACGTTTATTTGTCCTCGCATTAATCTTATATTTTTATTTTTCTCAGCTATTTACGTCGCCTCGTTAAAATTGGAGTATCTGATTGATCCACTCTCGAAATTCGGAAATTCTGGTGTAAACACCAGGCTGATTCGGCTCGGCACACCCGATTCCCCAACTTATAACACCAGCAAGAATCCATCGTTTGTCGCGAGGCCTCTGTATCACCATCGGTCCACCGCTGTCACCCTTGAATAACAATTTCAAAAAATTTTCAACGGATTAATACATATTTCAATTTTGGAGTAATAATCCATCGTCAAGTTTTTTTCAAATACAAGGGAACGATATATCGATCGCAAAATACGCTCGACACGCGATCTTTTTTGTTATTTACAAAAAATCATAGCGTTCGGATTGTCGACAAAAATTTAAAAAATACGACGAGGCGTTGTAACTTTTTTTTTCCTCGTTAACTTGCGGAAATCACTCGGACTACTTTCGAGTCAACGAAAAAATGCAAATCCATGCAGAGCTTAATGAAAATTTAGGACGCGGCTGTAAAAATCTTTAAAAAATTGTTACACACGTTTAAATGCTTCTAGCCATTTTCGTGGTAGAATTTTGATATCGCAGAGATGAATTACCTCGCAAGAGTCGAAGCCTCCTTTTTTCCAGCCAGCGCATATGAATATATGAGGTATGTGTTCGATGTATCCAGCATTTCTGTACATTCCCTCGCACACCGTATTGTTCACCACCGGAACTGACACTTCCTGTAATACCGATGGCAGTGGTCCATCTGTAAAATAAAATAAAAAAACAAATTCAGCCTGAAAAATTGGACGATCACGACGAAAAATGGAACGAGTATAAATTTCGACTTTTTTTCCTACCTTCGTAAAGTCTACCCCAGCCCGTGACGTAAGCCGTGTGTCCAACGTAGTTTTCGTCGTCGTCGGGCAAACATATCGGTAATAAATTCGGTTGAAACGGCAAAACAGGCTCGTAAAACCTCAATAACGCAAGGTCGTACTCGAACGTTCGAGGATCGAATTGTGGATGACTGGCAACGATCTGCACTCTGCGTTCTTGAAATCCGTACGGTTCGTCCTCGTTGGCGAGGTCATGTTCGCCGATTCTCAACAGCAGATCGCTCGGTGGTACGCTAATAACATCAAAAAACCATCGGTTAATTTTTTTACGCTTGTACAATTGGTGTAATAAATTGGAGGAATGAATAGATAGATGCCAGATCCATTTTGAATTAAATGCGCGACGTATCGCACACAAGAAATATTAAGGTAGTTCTATCGTTTTATCGTTTTCTTAAGATTTTGCTGAAAATTTGAATACGTATTCTTTGATGTCATATATACGTGTGTAATAAATTTTGGAAGGTTTTACCACGTGGAAGTTGAGATATTTATTGGTAAAAATCACAATTTTCGGTAGTCTCTCGTAAGAGCGCGTGTTAAAAGTTGCATTTTCATCAATGAATATCTTGGCTTCTACGTGGTGAAGCCTTCTAAAACTTTGCATACATTTTTATGCAACATCAAAGAAGATTTCTCGAGTTTTCCAAAAAAATCTTGAGAAAATTTTTTTCGCAATTTTTGTAATTATAGAGCAAGCACATATCACCTGGGATGACCGTGAATTTGGAGTATGCTGTTCTTTAGTCGATTTGCAACAACTTTTCTTATTTAACCGAAGCCCGCGAACCATTTTGTATGTGAGAAAAACTGCAAAACAATTTCTCGATTTGAATCTAACGATAGAACTACCTTAATATGAAAAAGAATTATTGAAAGGCGATTTTTACGTGATTAATGTGCCAAAAAGACAGCATTATACTTTTGCATTTGTGATATTGATAGAAATTTCTTTTTTACTTTGAAATTCCCTTGAGATTATTGATAGTATCTGAATTTAATATTAGAATTTACTCACTTTTCGACGCAATGAGCAGCCGTAATGGCCCAATTCTCGTTCAACAATGCTGCTCCGCATTTGTGCAGATATGCGGCCGTTCTCCATTGTCGCAGAGATATCTACGATATAAATAATTCTCGTTTAGCGATTTCTTCGTTTATACATGTGTACGCAGTGAACTAAAATCCACGACATCGGCTTTCAAGGGTAGTCATTAATGAAGAAAAATAAAATTTTAAAAACAAACACGAAGAAACTGTTTCGTCATTTCTGTATATAAGGGTGGTCATTGTTTTACGAATTTTCAAATTTTTCAAAGACTTTAAATGGACACATCGACACATCGATGTAATTTTCCTGTTTCAATAACATGCGGGTTTTGCAGTTGATCTATGAAATTTTTATTTTGGCCGAAGTAATTGATTAAAAAATTTGAAACTTTGAAATTTGAAATTCGAAAATTTGAACACTGAGACTAGAATGAGGACATTTTTTACAAATTTATTCCGAAACATATGAGTTTTTGAGAACATAAGACGTCAGAAATACCCGGTATAAGGATCACCCTAATGAATACACACGAATATACCCCAGATTCACAAATGTTAATAGTGAGAAATTAAAAATGATCGTTTGCGATCCAACCTACCTGCCACGGCCATTTACCAAACGAACTGTGATCACCACCGACAATTCTCGATTCGGGAAACAATCTTCTTCCGCAAACTGCAAGGATAAACATCGTTGAATTCATAACCCTCATGCGGCCAAGTTGCCTCGGTAACGGGTTACTCGGCGTCGCCATTTTGGTGCACACTCTTGTATTTTTTGCAAGATTATCCTCTGTCTGTGTATTAATCTGCCTGTACGTGAAAACTGGTATCGTTTACACGTGTACGTGTACATGCATATAAAGCAGAGTGTACAGAGAGACACAGAGAGGATTAAGGATGAAGAGAGAGAGGGAGAGAGAGAGAGAGCGAGAAACGTTTCAAAATGGCTTCTCTCACTGATTCAATCGACGGGATGAACCGGTATGAAAACGCAGCATCACTCTGTCTCGGTTAACGACAGTTTGATGAATCTTTGAAAATTTTTTATTTCACTTTTTCCCCGCTCTCTGTCTTCCCCCCTTTCCGTTTTCGAGGGAATCCCTAGGGAGTCTCGAGAACTCGACGAGTTATCAATTTTTTTCGGCTTTTATCACTGTCACGAAAATTCAAGAACCGACCGATTTTCTGTAGATGGCGATGACGACAATGCGATGCCGTTTATTATCGTCAAAAACTGTGTCAGCGATTAAAGATCTACGTGCGATTTTATATATCTACATTTAAAAAAAAACAATAAAAAATATCACTACTTTTTCATAAGCCAGCCATCGTGAAACAATTCGCGGTTCTGATCTCTGTATAATCGCGATTTTAAATGGACTTTATCTGCGAGATTTAGCCGGTGCGTCACACTCGATGAAAAAGATTACGAGCCAAATTTGATTGATGCGTGTATTTGTCGAGACGTTGAGAGACGCCTTTGCCAAGATTGTTTCGCGTCTATATAAGGAGAAGAATTCTTGAAAAATTGGGGCCAGATTGCTCTCGAGATTTCTGCTTTATCAACGGCGAATTTTTCGCTCACTGATAAAAGTCTTTTTTTCATTATATTTGAATGATGAAAGTTTTTCTTTGGTAGAAAATTCTTCCGAAAATACGGGTAATACCGACGATATTCGAGTGGTATTGATCAACATTAAACAATGAGGTTGGAGTGTGCACACCAAAATGAGAGAGGCTTCATCGATAAAATAGATTTTTATAGTTCGGACAAAGACCTTGATTGTAGTCGGACATGTTGAGAGTTTCTATCGGCACAGGAAGATCCGTGGCTGCTGTGACTGTCGCAATCGTCGAGAGTATCGTGGGTATGGTCGGGCTCGTCGTTGTTGCACGTTCCGTCGTTGCATTTTCAGCTGAAGGTTTCTCTAAAAACGTTACGATTGGACATGTTGAAAAACTGCAAATTTGCGTGAATTTTATTTATTTTCGTACACTGCAGGAAAATTCGATGTTTAATTTGAATTCTTTCTTTCGAATTATCCGGGAGAATTTATAAGAATCGTGCATTGTGCTTTTTGTTTTACCAAAGTGTCTGATTAATTGTAAATTACAGCCCTGTTGATCTTAACAATATGCGCGCTGTTAATAAATGGCAACAAGTTGTTGATCAAGTTTTTCGTCAAATATTTATAAAAGAGTGCCGATAAATGTAGAATTAACGTGCTTTTTCCTCTGCCGACTGTAGACGTGTTAAATGAACGAAAAAAAAAAGTTCTATCGCTCGTACCGAGAAAAGGTGCGATAAAAATGCACTCCTGTGTGTGCTTAAGATTGTAACGAAATGCTGACAACTGACAAGTTCATTGATCGTTGATTTTTAAGTGCATTCTTTGTTCTATTTTTGAAAAGAAATTATTTACTCACTCCCCTAAATTTGTGACGACTTTTTACATCTGATTCAATTAATACGCGCATCATTTTCCACAGCATGATGGAAAATTATTTGTGTATGTGGTTGTAGAGTTTGTCAATCTTGAAATTAATCACTGATCACAAAAGTTTCGTTATTTCACGAATGCAAAAAAAATTTTTAAACACCGATAGCGTTATCATTAAATACCATCGATATGCTGATGGATTTATCTCTCGACGAATAAAGCGGAGTATGCAATCAAAATTGGATTAATCGTGACAATTGTCGTGTGAAAAAGTGGACTCGTATAAATTTGTATTCATTTTGAAAAAAATGTGATGTCCTGTTGGAAGATTTCCTGCATCTTTGAAACGTTATCTTGAATATGAGAATGAAAGGCAAGTAAAGAAAAGAGGTCGAATTTAAATGAGAACAATATAAATCTCGAGAGTTGACTACACAAACGTTGTCTTGACTTCCTGGTTTATTAGCGGAATTAAATTCAAACGAAGCTGGCGGAGATAAGAGGAGAAAGAGCTTTGTCGAAGAGATTGTACGATCGTGATGGCAAATTTCTCTCTTTTTTTTATCATACAAGTTCGATTTATTGGCCTTACCAGAAGTGGTGGTAATTTTTGTCGCCTCAGGCTTTGTTGTTTCCGCATGATGAATCGGTATTTTTTCCGTCGTTGGTGATTGTATCATTATCCAACCGTCTGGCGTTGTAATCGGGGACCATTCCGGTTCGGTCGCTGCTTCATTCATCAATGAAATACAATAATGAATTATTTACGAAAAATTCAACTCCATCGACCGAACAGGAGGATAAGCTCTTATCAAAACATCGCTTTATTATCGGACTATCGTTCATAAAATAATTAATCGCTGAAAGAATTAACATCGACAAATGTTTACCTGCGAGAGTGGGGCCAGGCGTGGAGGACGAAAATTCCGGCGTTTTGGTAACATCGTCATCCGAATTCGAGCTCCACGTTACAAGACCCGGAGGCTGGACCGTCTGACTAGTCGTTTCCGTCGAAATTATCGAAATTGGTACCTTTGGTGGTAAAATTTCATTAATGAGACTCGTTTCGTTGAGTGTCGAAGTAGCATCCGAGGCGGCTGATGCTTCGGTCGTAGGGGAAGCTGCGAACGATGCTGAGAGCGTTGTGGACGAAGGTTTCACAGGTTTTAGGGGTTTCTGAGGTTTCTGAGGTTTCACGGATGAAGAGAACGTCGGTTTCGAGGTCGGAGGTATCGAATGAGAAGGAGAGGACGCCGTGGACGAGATCAGCGTCGGTGTCGAGGGCTTATATTTTTCAGTGATCGTTTGTTGCGGTCGCGGAGTTGTCTTTACGGCCGTCGGCCTTCCGGAGGATGCTTCCGTGATCCTCGTTGGTTTTGACGAAGGTCGCGGTCGCGTGGATGTCGAAGCAGGTCCGGAGGTCGTTGTTTCCAGGGTGGTGGTGATTTTTTCCACATCGCTGACAGCCACGGTCGTCGGCGTTGTAGGACGTCGACTGGGTGTTGACCCGGTTGTCCCAAGGGACGACGGCTTCGTGGCGACAGTCGTCGGAGTGTCTTGGGCGGAAGTGAGAAGCGTCGGTCTTTGAGTTTGCGTGGTGTTGGCATTGAGGGATGACGTTCTTTCCGTCCATGAAACTGGTCGCGTTGTGGAAGGTTTTTTCGTCGTCGTTGTTGGTCGCCGAGATGCCGTGACGGGTCTCTTGGTCACCGGTACCGGTTTCTTCGTAATGTGCTGTATCGGTTTCCTGGTGTTAGTCGTGTGCGTCGGTCTCGAGGTCGTGGCGTTTCTCGGAGGAAATCTCGTGGAAGTTCTCTCGGTTGTCGAAGATGCTGGTCTTGACGTCGAAGTCACGACGGGCCTTCGAGTTATCGTGGTTTTACTCGGCGTCGCGGAAGTTGGCTTGTTCGGTATCGTGGGTTTCAGCGAAGGTCCGTGACTAGCCGAACTTGTGGTTATTTCAGGCTTGAAAGAATCTGCTGCGGTTGTTTCGGTACTCGTGGCGTTTTTAGGAACCGTCGGTGGCCGACTCGTGGAAATTGGACGGCGGTTCCAAGCAGCGCTCGAGCTGGAACCGTGGGAATAATCGTACGAGGTCTGAAAGGTCGATAGAAGTATCGGTGGCTGCGTAGTCGTGTAAGGAGTGCTGAAGAACGTTGGTCTCTTTGTGAAGATTTTCTGAGTCGGTGCGAGGGTTGTCCTCCTCGTTGTTGTTACTGTTGTTGTTGGCCGCGCCGTGGTCGTCGATGTTGTCGTCGTCGTCGTCGTCGTCGGGATTTCCTGCTTTGTCACTTGTTGCTTCGTCGTCGAAGCTGTTTGACCACCCGTCGGCGAAGTCGCAGTTTCAGTTTTCTCCGGAATCGGTTTACGCCGGTTGAAATAATCCGATATGTCGTTGCTCTCTTGTACACCTCCGGTCGTTACGAACGAACTCGAGGAAGATGCGTCATCTATCGCGTTGTCCTGAGGATGCACGTCCGCGTCTTCGTTGAGCTTGCAACAGCTGCCAAAGTAAAAACGATCGACGCAGGTTCCGAGATGCGTGCCGTTTGACTTTACGCACGTAAACGCGAACATACAAACTCCGGTTTCACCGGTGCTCAATGAAACACACGGTAAATGCCTGATGTTCCTTCCGGTACCTGAGAAATTAAACAAATAAAAGCTCATTAATACACGACAGTATCAGCATTTTCGATAATTAGAGGTAAGCGACTGACACACGAGGTGTTACCATTTTTCAAAATCATTTGAAATTGCTCAAAATCATTTTTAACTACAAGGCGTAGCTTTCCAAAAGTGTAGTATTTGAGAAGTTCATATGACAAGAAATGTACCGCGAGAGAACTTCCGGTTCCCTTTGGAATATAAACTTTGGACAGTGCTTAATTATGCGGATAAACTGAGGATAAATGGCCGTGAGCCCGACGACAAAGATTTTTATTAAATGTCTACATTGAGTCTGCGAATTCGCCCCACTAACGGAAGCATCGGGCTCTTTTTTGATTCGTAATTGAATGCCAGTAGCCCCGGGGGGTCCCGGTATACCTTGAAGTGTACCACGTTATCTCATTGCTACTATAATGTTTTTTAAACTCTTGTATATGTGTGTAGCTGGTCTCTCCTATGATATATACTATCCAGAGTCCGACTAACTGTGCATTTATAACGCTCCTGGTTGCGGGTAACCGTGCGCGCCCCTACTATAGATCGACATTCCCAAAGCATTCATGCGATACGACGGAATCATCGATGAATTGATAAATCTAGCCAACAGCTGATGATCGATAAATCGTAATCTTGAAAACGGTACGTTCCATATTCCCTCTGCTGATTTTACCTCACGTTGTGCCTCAAAATCGGACAACTTGCATTTTCAACGCAAATTATCAAATATTGTTTATGAATTCGGTGTTACACGTCAACGTCGGATCTTTATGTTTTTCTCTCTCTCTCGTCGACTTCTTCATCTCTCTTCCGCAGCAGGTTTTCATTTTCTATTGGAAAATGCGATGTCATGGTCGTCGCGGTATTCTTTTTTCTTTTTTCATCATTTGCTCTCGTGCAATATTGCTTTATTCTATTTATTTTGGCTTGAAAAATTGGAAAACAAAAAAACGAATTTTTTCGCATGGCCAATTATATATAAACTATTTAATTCCAGTCGTTTTGTCTCTGCAGGGTAGTTAAACATTTACTTATAACCATGAACGTAGTTATTTACGCTTATAGAACGTTATTTCACGCAGTTTGCGAGGACATTATTGAATGTCAGACTTTGAATGTTCCCCATCGGCTGATGAAATAAGAGTCTTCGATTCCCCTTTTTCGAGGGTTGATAAGTCCGAAGCGAAGAAAATTAATCCCGGTTCAGCTTCCGATACCGCATCGTGGCTGACGTGGGATGGATCCCGTGTATATTCAAAGGCGATGGACAAAAATGACAGCTCGAATTTCATCAGTCGGATCAAGCGAAATATTCGAAACGACGGAGAATCAGAGAGCGAAAGAGAAGGTTCGGTTCGTTGTCGGTTGATCTTCCATTCCCTCGTCGCATGTATATCCACGCGAATACCGTTAACGTTTCGACGTATGAGCTTAGTCAGTGGCATTGCCTTCGAAAAGTAGGTCACAGTCATAGCCCAATGTAACAGCTCGTTTTCTCCTCTCTCTCTCTCTCTCTCTCTCATACTTTATATCTATCAATCTTATCTACAAATCGTACATGAAAATACCGACATACTCCGGTAGATTCTTTTTTATCACGACTTCCTTCATCGTCTTCCAAGACGCTCCCGTAAATTTCCACCAACAAAGCGATACTCGTCAACACTTTTCAATTCCATCTCTGTTTTCCTTCTCTCTCGTTTAAACCACGTATCCAGTTTTTCACCGTTATCTCTCTCCCCCGCGACCTTTCTCTCATCAACTGTATCGGAACATTTTCCTGTGTACGTTTCTCTGGTTCTTCTTCGTCTCTCATCTCTCTCTCTATCTCTCTCTCTCTCTCTCTCTCGATCAGCTTCCCGACATTCCTCGGCTTCAGGGTAGCGTGCCCCAAGGAATTCCTTACCTGGCGCGAAGACTACGTGCTACCTCGATTATCCTAACAGTTTTCTAATGGCCACCTGTAGCTCCGAAGATGCATGGAACGATGGCCGAAACGTCGTATCTCTTGTCTCATCTCTCATATTTCTCTTTGATTCTTTTGTCTATCCTGAATAACGGATAATTGTCATGATCTATAGCAGTTACCACCTGATATTCGGTGCAGCTTCCCAGCTCGTTCAAAGACGTCCACGAGAGGAGGACGAAGGGAACTCAAAAAACCCATACATGCGACTTTTAAACGGATGCTTTCCTTCTGACTCACGGGAATTTCTCATTCATATTCTCCGGTCGGAATAAAGTGTTTTAAATGCTAAAGTTCGTCGAATCTTCGTCGAGGAATTTATCGAGCTAACGATATTCGCGCGGCTGTGTATACTACGCGCGCTCGAGTGCTAACGAAAATTTTGGCACTCTGGGTCAGTAGGTCGAATTTTTTTTTCCTCCGACAGCGATAATAATAATGATAGAAAATTATATTCGCGAGTCCACAGCTCTGGTGACACGATTTTCTTATGTAGAATTTCATATTACCGTTCTTATGTCTGCGTGTATCTTCATATTGACGGAAGTAAAAAAATAACCGCACATCGTCACTCACTGAGTCACGAAATCGAAGAAAGTACAGTGTGCTTCCTTGGACGTTCGACAGGGTCGAAGAAACGGTAAACTTCGCTGATTTTGCTGTACAAGATGCAGTAGCAATTCGAGATGAACGGGACGCAAAAAAATAGACGATATTCGTAATATAAAAAAATAAAAGAACATAATGCGTGATCTGAATGATTTTCGAAACGGTCGATTCGTACGCGTCAATTCTTTTTCGAGAATATAAAAAATCAAATCAGCGCGCATATTCCTTTTTCGCTTGCGTGTTGACATCGCTTTCCACACGGTGATGGTAAATTTTCTCGATTATTTCAGGATCAAAATTGGACCGTGACGGTGACTCAAAATTGACTCGAAAAATGATTTCTCGATTGCAAAAATGATAGTATCTCGACAGAATTTGCGATAACGCTCAACCTTTTCCGTCTAAACGTGACGTACGGGAATAGTAGAGAAACCGCGATATCCGCGAATTTGGCTTTGAATTTTCATCCGTGACGCAAAATGCAGGAAAATAAAATCTCGGAATAATGACCGCGAAAATCCGAAAATTTAAATGTGCCTCTTATTGTTTATAATAACTCATACAAGTGTGTGCGATTCGATTGAAATAAGTACCGGAAATGATACAGATTTTTCGTAAAATTGTCCCGAGTTGGAAAGAGGTCGGGATGTGGGAATTGATTATTATTATATAAATTATAGCGCTGCATCAAAGAAATCCAGTCATCGACCTTCGCGAAGGATTCTTCGTACAACATGGGTGTTTTATGTGTGTGCATATAAGTATATACCTATCCTGTATCAATTATATGGATTTGATGAAAAAAAAAGTTGAGAAAAATGATGAGACATCAAGAGCGTCGTTGACCGAGCGTGTAACCTACTTAATATGCCGCTTCGTGAATCACAGGAGTAATAAAACACTGACCAGTTCACCCACACGTTTTCCTCGGTCAAGAACACACGCACCGTCTAACGGCGCAAGGCAAATTCAATGTCGCGGGCATAACGCACGTCATATGCGTTAATTCCTTAATGACAGCTGCATTTTTATTCGAATAATCTACCTGAATCCGGAGGCATGGATTGCCGTACACAAAACACCTCATTCTCCTACTGAAACTATAAATGTCGCACTGACTTTTCATCCTACAAATGTTGTAACTTTTTTACATGCGTTTTGAATTATTTTTCATCTGAAATAACAAATAATTATTTTTAACGAGTATTCTAGTAGGGTGGATCTGAATATTTGAGTATTTGCTGAAATTTATTATCATGGACTGGAGAAACTCTGGTGTGAACATGAGCCCTTCGTATTTTAGTATTAAGAAATTTGCATCGTTGCAAGTTTTTATTTTTTCAAATTCTATCGATCGATAGATTTACGCAATTTTCGTACATGTTTCAAGCGTAGGCCATGGCGTTTTTCTTGACTTTGTTTCGACAATTTTTGTCACTGTCGATGAGAAAAATTCAATGTCGCGGGCATAACGCACGTCATATGCGTTAATTCCTTAATGACAGCTGCATTTTTATTCGAATAAACTACCTGAATCCAGAGGCATGGATTGCCGTACACAAAACACCTCATTCTCCTACTGAAACTATAAATGTCGCACTGACTTTTCATCCTACAAATGTTGTAACTTTTTTACATGCGTTTTTAATTATTTTTCATCTGAAATAACAAATAATTATTTTTAACGAGTATTCTAGTAGGGTGGATCTGAATATTTGAGTATTTGCTGAAATTTATTATCATGGACTCGAGAAACTCTGGTGTAAACATGAGCCCTTCGTATTTTAGTATTAAGAAATTTGCATCGTTGCAAGTTTTTATTTTTTCAAATTCTATCGATCGATAGATTTACGCAATTTTCGTACATGTTTCAAGCGTAGGCCATGGCGTTTTTCTTGACTTTGTTTCGACAATTTTTGTCACTGTCGATGAGAAAAATTCGTAAATATATAGTTTGTCTCGGAAAGTTATGGCGTATATAAGAATCGCGATGATGGGCGATTCGCGTGGCGATCGGCAGAGAATTCTCACATAACGGTCTCGTCAATTTTTCTCGCGTTATAACTGGCTCTCGTTCTTCATTCTCGTGGTCAAACGCGAAAGACGGAGGAAATGAGAGGTGCATAGCGAGAGGGAGATGAAATGATTGGAAGATCCGCGATTAAAAAAATGCCGCAGAGACCTTTGCGAAAATTTTCAACCGAAATTACTCCTTTTAATCGAAATACTCAAAACTTTCATAATATTTCTCGAGCAGGGTAATTGCCGCATGTGCTCGATCGAATAAAAGAATATTCATATAATAATTCGATTTGATGATTGAATAAAAACAATTAAAATTTGATTAAAGATTTCACATATTTAAATAAATTCACGTCGTCTCGAATTTAATTTGAAAGTCGCTTCGGTAAACTAAAAGTCGAAAAAAAGCGATTTTTATACCGGAATTCACCGAGTTACTATTTTTTTGCCGATTTCAAGACTCGCGACGACGAATCTTGTGTGCATTTGCTGTTTCGATAATTTCTATTTTTCCAATAAGAGACAGAACGAATAAAACGAAAAAATGCAATTATTCAGAGCGAAACTCACCTCCGGATAGAAATTGAGGGGCGTATATGGGACTGGCAAGCGTCGGAGATAGACGCAACAGCACGACTATCCAAACGGCTAATGAATAACTCATCTGTAACATAAAAGTTAAAAATGAGAGTTTGATGAAAACGATATCGAAAAATGTCGGCTGTTGGAGTGCGCATAATCAACCTAAATGTTTTTCTGTATAGGAATAAACTTACAAAGAATGTAGTAAAAGGAAAGACTGTATTTATTAACACGTAGAAAAATATACATGTATGTATGTATATTATATATCGTAGCTGGGAGAACGTGACGTCGAAAAATTCGCACGCGTAGGTTTTCCAGCTTTTGTTCACGGATCTCACGACCGTGGCAATCATTGTCTGACGAACGAATCTCTTGGGAAACTTCCCACGGGAGTAAATCATCAAACATCATCGTACGTCTCGACCTTACACTGTCTCAAATGTATAATTACGACTCGGACGAGGACTAAATGTAAAAAAGGTTGTTTCACCTCTTCTCTCTCACCGGATATTCAACTGAAATTATTCGTCGACTACTGCGCTCGTCATTGACACTGTACGATCCTTGCATTTCACTTCTGTCGTATGCAATAACGAAAGGACCTGTTTATTCGCATTTGTTCATTTTATTATTGTTCACGTTGGCCAAAATTCCTCCGGCTTGTCAATTTCATTACGGCAAACCGTCTGCCCCGGGATGGGAAAACAACCATAACGGCGGATTTTACATTCCATTGAATTCGAATTCAGCGACGCGGCCGAGTAATTCAACTCTCCATCTGTAAACCTGGGTATTTCGTGTCCGGGTAAAAACGATTCCCATCAACAGTTGCTTCATTTATTCAACAAAAAATATATGTAAAAATTGATTTTCCTATAATCTTACGATTGATTTATTAGATTGAATGTTCCAACAATGAGCATGAATTTTTTCTGAATTTTTTGAATGTATTAGTAGGTGAAACATCGACGAGAAAAACGACGACCGAGGTTCGCAGACAGCAGGTGCCCAAAAAGCCTTTACAGACGAGTTGCCAAAGAAATTTTCAAGTATTTCAATATAATACACTTTACCAAGTTCAGCATTCGGGTTGTTTTCCAATGTTCATGACTATCGAAGGGTTTCAAAATGAAATATCGTCGAAATTTCCAAACAGGATGTTAATTAAACAACGGAACATTTTTATTGAAAATCGGTATTTGACAGACGCGAATATTAAAATATTGTTATCTCTTTTTAATATATTGTTTTTCCTTGCAGAGAAAAATTGGCTCCCTGTACTAGTCTCGAGAGACAAGTGTTCCAAAGCTCGTTATCGCAATTTCTCCCAATTTCCTGAACGAATGTTCGAATGTTTTCGAAAATCATCCGTGAATCGATTTTTCGAAACGACGCGATGTATTTCGTTCATTTTTTCCATCCACGCGTAAGCGATGCTTGTCCTTTTTAAATGCGTACAACGAATAACGGTAAAACGCGAGTGTACCTACACGAGAATATTCAGAGAGACACAGGCCACTTTCGTTTTAACCAGATTGTAAGCTAGTCACGCGTCACACACGAAAGCGTAGACGTATACGATCAGCCTCGTCTGCCGGAATTTCCTACACGAGACAAGCCCATGCTACCTGCTGTTGGTGAATTTGCCGTAAAATTATTTTTGAATCATCCCAAAACCGCGCCTTCTGCGATGAAACGAAAACACATCTGTCACTTTCGAAGGAATAATGAAAAAAAAGCATCAATTTTATTGTTTCGATTTCGAAAAATTGGCGACTGATAATACACAATATGGTGGTCGTATTTCGATTTTTTAAATCGCGGTATATTCTTCGATTCGACCAGAGACTGTCAGTTTCCCTAATAACAGTTTGGAGTAACGACGACGATAAACGAAGAATTACAAAACTGTAATACGTATCGCAACAACGAAAGTCGAGAGTCAGAGCGCGGTGAGGTCGACGCGGCCCGCGGATAGTGCCACGAGGTACCGCTATTCGTGGACGACATACCAGCTTTCCTCTGGGCCTTTGAGCCTCTCTCGCGATTCTCTCGTTCTCGTTGTGTACGTGGTTTTTCCTCGCGTGTTATACCTCCGGAGAGCAACGCGCTCTTGACTCCAAAACGTGTTATGGCGTTCGACACGTGACGACGATTTCAGTGACGAAATTACGGACGTCAAAAACGAAGCTTTTTACTCATAAACGCACAGAACACGACAGAGTTTGTGGACGATTGAGTTGCAATTGTTCAACGAGTATGTTTTAATCGTTCCGACGTATCTAAAGAGACGTAATACATCGTTAATTAAGTATAATAACGAAAAATGTATTTCGGAGCAACGCCTGATAAATTTGTTCTTCGAATACTGGCAATAATGTTTTTTTTACCAAACAATCGTGGATGACAATATCGCGATCGGTGCATGAAA
Source organism: Heteropelma amictum (assembly GCA_959613375.1). Lineage (NCBI taxonomy): Eukaryota > Metazoa > Arthropoda > Insecta > Hymenoptera > Ichneumonidae > Heteropelma > Heteropelma amictum. The sequence continues at coordinate 6,691,305 of OY390724.1, forward strand.
GATATTTATTGTAAAATTCGTTTGTCAATAAAATACAAACGTAAATCTTTGTTCTTTTGACGAGTCAATAGTTGGCCCTCTTGCGAGTGCTGACTTTGCTCAAATATCTACTCGTTCGACACGTGACGACGATTTCAGTGACGAAATTACGGACGTCAAAAACGAAGCTTTTTACTCATAAACGCACAGAACACGACAGAGTTTGTGGACGATTGAGTTGCAATTGTTCAACGAGTATGTTTTAATCGTTCCGACGTATCTAAAGAGACGTAATACATCGTTAATTAAGTATAATAACGAAAAATGTATTCCGGAGCAACGCCTGATAAATTTGTTCTTCGAATACTGGCAATAATGTTTTTTTTACCAAACAATCGTGGATGACAATATCGCGATCGGTGCATGAAAGATATTTATTGTAAAATTCGTTTGTCAATAAAATACAAACGTAAATCTTTGTTCTTTTGACGAGTCAATAGTTGGCCCTCTTGCGAGTGCTGACTTTGCTCAAATATCTACTCGTTCGACACGTGACGACGATTTCAGTGACGAAATTACGGACGTCAAAAACGAAGCTTTTTACTCATAAACGCACAGAACACGACAGAGTTTATGGACGATTGAGTTGTAATTTTTCAACGAGCATATTTTGATCGTTAGGCGTCTTCCGATGTATCTAAAAAGACGTAATACATCGTTAATTGAGTATAATAACGAAGAATGTATTTCGGAGCAACGCCTGATAAATTTGTTCTTCGAATACTGGGAAAGATGTTTTTTTTTCTAAACAATCGTGAATGACAATATCGCAATCGATGCAGGAAAGATATTGATTGTAAAATTTGTTTGTCAGTAAATGACTTTGCTCAAATATCTACTAGTTCGACACGTGACGACGATTTCAGTGACGAAATTACGGACGTCAAAAACGAAGCTTTTTACTCATAAACGCACAGAACACGACAGAGTTTATGGACGATTGAGTTGTAATTTTTCAACGAGTATATTTTGATCGTTAGGCGTCTTCCGATGTATCTAAAAAGACGTAATACATCGTTAATTGAGTATAATAACGAAAAATGTATTTCGGAGCAATGACTGATAAATTTGTTCTTCGAATACTGGCAATGATGTTTTTTTTTCCCAAACAATCGTGGATGACAATATCGCAATCGATGCAGGAAAGATATTGATTGTAAAATTTGTTTATCAATAAAATACAAACGTAAATCTTTGTTCTTTTGACGAGTCAATAGTTGGCCCTCTTGCGAATGGTGACTTTGCTCAAATATCTACTGATAATTTCTGATTTTTGTATGATGACGTTCTGATTTAGCATGTCATCGACACGACGATGAATTCTTCCGAGTTTCGTTGCCGAAAATATACGCGCGAAGAGTCGGAAGCAGATATAACGCGCGCGTGTGTGTATGTGTACGTAAAAATGAGAAGACTGCAGAGAATAACCGGTCGTAAGTCTCAGGGCATTCCTCAGGGTTGCACGTCTGCTGAACAATATCCTCAACCAAGGCTGAGGAGAAGAGTGAAAAGAAGAAGACGAAAAAGAAGTTGAAGAAGAAGAAGAAGAGTAAGATCGCAGGATCAAGCTGAAGAAATGCGGCAAAATGAGATGTCCGTGATGCTTTCCACCTTGTTCATGCGACCTTGAGACGAAACTAATAGTCCTGTAAGTGGAAGATTTCGATCTTGGAAAAGCAAAAGTTTTCAATCATATTGTACGCGTTTGTACGCGTGTTTTCCGATGTTGGCTACGAGAAACCGCGAAATACCGACAGCTTGCACATTTTATAATCGAATATAAAGTCCAAACACCAAAATTGGGCTAAACTTTTGACGGTGGCCATCCCCCCTCCCAATCGATCGTTAGCTACAAGTTTTTTGACCTGTCAGATCTCCGCGCTGTTCCAGCAATTGCTAAATTCGTGTTCCGTATTTTCACGTCAATTTAACCATTGCTGCACACGCGTTTAAGGAGACTTTGAAAAAATCGCACTTCGCACATGTAGGTGATAATTTGATCTTTTCATCTTTTGCTGTATTTTCGAGTGATATTTTCGTGAGTTTCCCGAGACGACACGATAAACACCTCTCAAACTCAGCAACGGGAATTCATGGTCCATTTTGGTCGCTGTTGAAAACGCTCTTAACGAGCAAACGTCGATTTTGACAAACTGATGATACTCAAAATTCTGTAACTTTCGTTCTTACCTTGGGCAAAATGAATGAGTAGGCCTTTTACACCGTAAAATCGACAAGATTCTCTCGAGGACCGTTATGAAGTGTTACAATTTGGTAACATCACGTCCATAGCATAAGATAATGTTGTTCACAAAACACCGTATGCCTTCCACATTTATTTTGGAAGCGACACAAGATCTCATCAACCTCTTCGTTTTTTGCCCTTCCGTTTAATTCGTTGGACGAGCCGAAGCGACAAAATGCTCCAGTGTTTAATCGACACTCGATCACGTCACACTAGCACACTTTTCAACCGTGTAGAGTATTTCTCTTCGTTTTTGCTCTCGAGGAACATCGGACGGTTTGATCCTCGATCGAATGGTCCACGCGACTCGAAAATCGGCGAGATAAGAAGGAAACTCGTAGCCGAATCAGACTCTTTCTGCGATGTGCATGCACGTATGTATATATTCGTATTTAAATGTACATAGAAATGAATATACACGCAATATACACGTATTTAGCCCGAGTGATACCAAAGTTCGATCAACGATTTGGTGGATCCTTCGATTTCCGTAACCGGTGCTGTCGTCTCGCGGGGCGACCGTCGTCAGCACCACTCGGCTCGTTTCTAGTTCACGGCGTGCACGTTTCGTATATCGCTGTAGACTCGCCGTTCTTTCCTTCTTTCCTTCTTCCTCTCTCAACTCTCTACACTGGAGGTAGCGATTGTATCGGGGCAGTTGGGGCTCACCGCGTTCTCTTCGTGAACCACCATCGGGGTTCCCTCTTCGTCTTCTTCATGGTCCCTCGTCTTATGGGAGATTCACAAAAAGAGAAAGAGAGAAAGAGAGAAAGAGATAGGAAGAGGGAAGGAGCAAGATGACCGGCGGTTCTGCCCCCTACTGGCCATGTAATGAAGGTAAAGGTATGAGAAGTCAAACTGCAGTTATATATATACATATATACATGCATACTGTATCAAACGGTGGAAGGTAAAACGGCGCGAACCGCACACAGGTGACGAAGTTAAGGGGCAAAAGTTACGTTCTTAAGGCTGCAAGCACCCGAAGTGTATATACTTATCTTCGTCGACAAAAGCTGCTGAAATACAAAAGGGCGTAGGTCGGACGATTCAACACGTGCAACCGCGTGAATTGCGCTGTGCCCCCCACCTTCGCTCCCCCCTTTAGCGATCGTTATATACACACACGTTTGCCCCTCCATCGGTGTTTGAAAATAAACGTGTGTATACGATGTGGTTGGCAGCGACGTTACATATCAGCGCATCGGGTACTTCGACCGATGATGCCTCCCCTCCTCCACGTGTGAGTCCCAATTCGTCGGTGTCACGTATGTATTTACCGACGGTATCGATATGTGACCAACACTTGCACATCCTGCCAGTTGCAGGGTTTTGAAAATGTGCGGCAAAGTCATTTTTTTTTTATTACCCGCACTGCACACATTCCACGATAAACATTGCTGGGCCATACGTTATGGATGTTGGGTGGATGTCAATTTCTGAATGTCAAAAGGACGTATGTTTCATTAATTATCATTGAGAACGCAAGCCAAGATGCTCGTAGTGCCTTCGAAATCGTTATTCACCAGTCAGGCCTCATACAGACGAATGCTCGTGTAATATAGGATGTGTGCTCGCATGTGTGAGTCCGCGTCGTTAACTCTGCATGGAAAAGTCAAAGCTCGGGACTCGGAGAGTGGTGGCAATGACCGTTCTTTAGGGCCCCATGTTCTCACCTCTACTTCGTTTTTTCCACTTCCTTTTATCTCTTTTTTACTCCTCTTCGTTCGAGTTTATATATATATATATATATATATATGTATATATTTATGTAGATACAGGGCAATACAGAGTAAGCCACAAGCTCGATGGTGAATTTGCAAAAAGGTGACATTTTGTAGTTCTCGTTTTTTCGATAATCCTTGTAATCTACTTTTCACGAATAAAAAGTGGTAAAGTTCGTTACGATACCCAAGAATCCAGGAGAAATGAAGGACACGTTTATTTGTTTAATAAATCTTGATTTATTTATCTGACATGGAGAGCTGGTATTTTTCGATTATGATATTGCGATCGTGTTGAAATATTTATGTCGAGACACCAACAGCCGTGAAAGGCAGAAATGTTTTTGCATTTCCGGATCAATTTTCGTGTTCAACGTTGATCACGGAGATGAGAGCAATTCCACCACGATTCATCGAAATATTCGGGAAAAACTGCTATTGGGAATTGCGAATCGGCCGGTAGGATAAGCATCGTCCTGAATGCATTTTATCTTTGCATCATCCGGTATATGGATGTATGCAGAAGTGTTCAGGTGAAAAAAAAGAGTCGTTCGACCACTGTTCTCATACAGGTTAACATCCCATGAGACAAGGAATGGAATGAATTGTCATATTCTCGTAGTATTCATTCGTCGACTTTTTTAATCTCTGTATCCAGTCTTTTTTTCCCAGCATCCGCTTCCTCCGATTTCGGTCCGATGGTGTATTCCCGAAAAAAAAATGGAGTACCTCATCGTGTCTTCCTATCCCGTCGAGATACCCCGCGTCCGCCCTTTTGTTCCCAGACTTTGGGAAAGAAAACCAGTTGGATGGGTGTTGTTGACCCAGAGTCCATTCGGATTCAAACGAGTCTGGCTAAATCACCCGAAAAAGAATTTCATTTCCGCCTTCGCAATAAGCTGATATCGGCCAGAGTTTTTGAGAAAACAGTGAATTTCGTGGCAAATCTCCATTTGCTTTCTGATTTTGACAGATTAAATTATCTGGTAGATTGAAAATATTCCGGAAAAAATATCGATTATTATATTAATATTCACTTTTCATTTTGGCTGCATCGAGAGGAAAAAAAATGCATAGTTTTTCGATGGAAAATCAATGAAACCTCTCGGTTGAATAAATATCGCCGGACTTTGGAGATTAATGAGCATAGAATAAACGATGAGGATTATTTTGCGGCAGAGCTCGTTTTATTCGTTTCTCATCAGACTATATATTCTCATTGAAACCTTACCTAACGTACAGTATGAAAATGAATCCAGTGTCACCGGAAAATGTCGAAAACTCTACTCCACTCCGATACGCTCCCGTAGAGTCTAATGAATGATACGCCGTTTAACGATGCTTGAAATCTGGCCAAAAGCTCCCATTGTTTGTGCAGACCATAGAAAGTATTTACATACTCGCTGTCTCTGTCGGTCATTCATGATGAATTTGGCTTCTTACACTGGTATTAATTTTTGCAGTTATTTTTGCATCAACGATATAACCAAATTCACAAATTCTACAAGCTCATCTGCATTTGCGATCCAATCAATGAAGTGTCGACGAGAATACATTTAAGACAGTTATTGAACGAAGAACGCATGCCGCTCCATCACTTTTGCTTGTTCAATTGTGTCAACGAAGACACAAATAAGACGATTGCTGGTGGAAATAATTATCAAATTTAAATTTATGAATTTAAAAATAATCACAAAGATACGTGATAGAAAACGTTTTAGGGCATTTCGCACTCTTTTTCAGCATTGTTTTTAGGCTATAAACAGATGACTCGGAGCGTGTCCAAGTGAAAAAAGTTAACGAGAAGAAAAAACGAGCGTCCTGATACATTTACATTTTCCGTGCTAATTTTGAAATTTTGTAAATTATTTGGCAAAACCAATCTTCAGTGGTTGAGTAAAGTCGGACTGAATGGTTTTGCGAAATAATTTCAACAGTCCGTTGACCCTTCTGGCAGACTCGTTAGTATTGATCATTTCTCATTCAAAACACTTACATCTTGCGCTTCGAATCTTATCTGAAGATTTGATTACGAAGTTCTGTTGTATGTTTCAGGAATTCATGTGAAATAATTGTGTAGAGAACATGCAAACAATAGTGTCTCTCTGGATAGAATTGGATGATCAAAAACAGTCGTTTATTACAATGGAAATGAAAACAATGCACTGCATGTGAATAATTGGAGGGAATGTTGTTCTTGGAGTATGCGAGCTTTCGTTGGTTCATTCGGAGATTATTCGCATTGGCTGGGCTGGACTTTCTGTGCAGGAGATGTGGCGTACCTGGAGGGCTGCTGTCACTGCAAAAAGTATATTTATATATACAGTCCAAACCAATCGAGGGGCTTATATATTTGCAGCAGAATCAGGTCCGAAGCTCTGTTCTGAAAGTTTAACGATCGGAGAAACAACGAATCTCAAGTGCCGCGATTTCACCTTTGATCGTTAAAATCATCCAAATAAAAATCATAATTCTACGGACAAATGTATCCCCCGGAGTCTACATCAATTTCGTGACATTTTTTAACGAGATAAACAAAGCTTTTCGCGCTTTTTTTTCAATCTGCGATTGTCGACCTACATAAAAATTCAGTACACTCTCACCATTCAAGAGCAGCCTCCACGACACTGTCGAACGAAGGATATTTCGCTGCGTGTCCATCGGTAATTTCCAACACCGAAAAGCATTTTTTTAGTGATTTTTTTCGTTGTTTTCTGTGGCAGCAATATGACGATCGATTTTTATCAATGCTAATCTACTGCTGAAATCCAACATACGTCATATGAGAGCACTTTGACTCTACGTGGATAAGATTTTTTTTTTTACGCTTCACTCGTCCTCATTTTTATCTTGTCGAGATTAGTCTCGGTACTTTATAGGAAAAGGGAATAAACTACGAATAAAATCAGTGTTCAATCGTTATATCCTCTAAAATCCAAAAAAATAGCCATATCGGTACTGTCGCCTGTGTATGCATCTTGAGATCGGTATTACGGTCCGAGCATCTGCAATTCCGATTGTACACGACGTTCGGAAGACAAAAACGACTTTCTATTTGAAGAAAATGTTTTTATATATATATTTTCGTAGCAGACTATTTGCCGGGCGATTTTCTTCAATTTTCTTCAATTTATTTATAATTCTTTCGTCGTTCGATCATTTCTATTTGCAGGGCAAGATTTTTGGGTATTTAAATGTGGCAAGTTTAAAAAACATCAACAGTGAATTTCTCACGAATGTGGTATAAAATTTGCAAAGTTGTGATGATGTATCTGTTGTGGAAGTAAAAGAGTGATCACACGTGCGACCGTCACCGTGTACCAAGTCGCATTCGCGGAGACTCTGATCTGTGAAAATTTTCGTTGGCGTCATCTCGCATGTGTATATAGCAACCAGTTTTCAGGGGCGGTATGCTCTTTTTGAAACGGCCCGTCACCGTTTTATCCACAAGGGTGAGCAACAATAAGATAAAGCGGCGACGGTCGATTTCGAAACGAGCGCAGCGCTGTTATAAAGGCGATGTGTTGCATCCGTCAATCGAAGCTCAGAAAAATTCTCCGGCAAAATCCATAAATCGGATCGGTTTGAAATTTGTTGTGAGTATTTAGCGATACAGCCCGGAGGGACTGACGATTTTAGAATTTCGAAATCGTCAGTCCCTCCGTGTTGTGTCACTAAATACTCACAACAAATTTCAAATCGATCCGATTTATAGATTTTGCCTGAGAATTTTTCTAAATTTCGATGGGGGAGGGGCGATCCCCCATGGACTTGACGGACAGTTATTTAGCTATTATAGCTGGTTATTTATAAGGTTCGTCGCTCAAATTGTACGCTTTTGGCCTCAGTGATATGGCAGATTCTTCGCAGTCTCTCGAAAATTCGTTGGCGTTATTACAAATCCATATCTCAACTCGCTTATCAAACATGTTACGTGTGAAGAGATCACGTGTATCATTTTGCTTTTTATCGCTTGCTTGATTTCCCCGCTTCATTGTCCCGCATTTTATCGCGTTCTACGTATACTTTAGGTATATTCTGCAAATTATACGCCCATCCGTTAGAAAGTACATTTTCTACCCATTTTTCCGGACGACTTTGGAACTTTTCTTCCGAATTCCTTCTCTCTTCTTCTACGAAAAATGTAAACATTTTCCATAGATGCCTCTGGAAGATCAACCCCCGCTCAAAATATGCGAAAACGAATTTTCATCGGCGATGGGAAGGTTTTTTTCGTTGACATTTTTTTTAAGCGCGTACGATTATTTTCCATCATTATGAATATTGCTTCGACTATTTATATTATAAGATTAATATTTGATTAAAATTTTCTCCACACTGGGAGCACTGATTGTTCTGCGGAATACATTTTTTGTCTAATGAGAAATTGAGTGAGCTTCTGGATTGAATAATCATCGATCGTCCTTAGAGTCTGATGAATTTATTTGCTACGGAATAATCAATAAGAATCGTTTTGTCGCAAAGTCGATTTTATTCATGCTGCAACACGCTGCATTCTCATTAAATTTTTATATTACGTAAAACACGGAAAGTAATAATCAACATTGAGTCGATGACGAATTTCGAAAACTCGGTCGACTCGAAAGCGTATATCGTTGAACTCGAAATGTGATCGACTCGAGTAGAATCTACCGAGAAATTCGTTGTTTACGCGAGCTCAAGATCTGTACGGTTGTAGACGATAGAAAGCGATTTCGGACTCGACATCCCGTTGATCATCCAAGATAAATTTGGCAATTTATTACTCCTGCATTCTTCGAGCTTATCTCGGTTGGCCTCCTTTGATCATCGACGATAATATTTTTGGTTTATCAATCAGAGAATTCTCGAAAAGCATAAATATCAATTAATTATCAAGTCAGAAATATTCCGCATTTTGCAAATATATTCTTCATTTTACCAAATTTAATTGCCATTTCTTTGCAGGGAAATCTATCCAATCCCTCCTTTTTTTTTGCGTAAGAATGCTGGTTGTTCAGAAATTTCGACTTTTTCTTTAACGAAACGTCGGAGGTTGCTTATAAGCTGTGGAAATAAACCAAACTTCCCAGCGGACCGGCCACGAAAGCTCCAACATCTTCTGGACCGATATACGCACTGGAATATTGTTATTTCACACGCTTTTTTCTCTTCCTCTCTCCCTCTAGTCTTCGTTCAATTTTAAGGGGTGATCAGTTTCACGATAAAATGTTGTAATGAAAAAGCAAGAATCGTGTTTTGCAATAATATATCTATTTATTCACAAAGTGATATGTATTTCTGTATAAAATCAGAATAACGTCCATTCATAATTAAATGCAATTGTTGGTGTCGAGGACCGAGAAGGTTTCTATTTTTGTCGTCGTTAATTGTAAATATAAGAGATGTCGAGGGAAAAATAACAATGTTTAAGTATATAACAATCGGATGGCATGTGACGACCAAGATGCTGACTTTTATCGCGCTAATGGCAGGGAAACGCTTGATAGACGCACTCGTTTAATTTTGGTACTTGATCCATTCGTTGCATCCGTAACATTCCAAGTAGGATTAAGTATACGAAAAGTTTTCACAAATGACATTACATTCGTGAAACTCGTACACGAGCTTCGCAATTATAACCGAGTATAAAGGCTGATTACTCGTTCGATCCTTGTCCAAATTCCCAAACCGTTGCGCAATTTATAACCGCAAAACGGATGACAAAAAGGACACCCTTGGAATCAATGTCTTACCACAAAAAACGTTCGTTGTATCGCAAAACGTTCATAAGTGTTTCGTCGTTTTGGTTTGGGACATGTGAACCGTCGTTGTTCTTCCCCTGTTTGCATCCCGCATCTTCCGGTGTGGTGCACTTTCCGAGCCTCGGACTAAAATGAAAATCCGCCGGACAGGTGAAAACCATAACCTGATTATTCTCGCATCTACACCATTTTCTGCAGTCAACGTGCGGCAAGGCAGTGATTTTATTTGGGGGGTCGTTGTTCGGGCATGCGCCCAAACAACCCTCGACCCCGGAAGTGTCTCCTGGTGTGGTGCTTGGCTCGGTTGTAGTTGGCACAGTCGCAGATGGCGTTGTCGTAGTTGGCGTTGTCGTACTCGGCGTTGTCGTACTCGGCGTTGTCGTAATTGTCGCGGTTGTAGTTGCGTCAGTTACACGTGTAGTAGGGTCGATCCAGTCACAATCCACGTTCCATGGCCAATCGCAAACTTGTTTGGTTTTGTTCCAGAGCAACCTAGTGCCGTCATCGGTTACAGGACAGTCCATCTCGTACTTTTTACCGTAGCTACACTTGTAAAATTTCGAACAGTCATATTCATGCGGAAGATGAACGGTATAGTTTTTCGAGTCATGCAGCGGGCATTCCGTAGGGACAGGAGCTTTTCTCAAAAGCAGCGTCATTTCCACGCTGAAAAGTGGCATTTCACAATCAACGTTTTCCGGCCAATCGCACGTGTGAATTTCCGGATTGAAGTAGAGTCTGTTGCCCTCCGTGTCCATAAGTGGACATACCATGAGTCTTTTTTTTCCACGTGAGCACATGTAATACTTGTCGCAGTCGGTCTCATGGGGTAGCTGAATCGTTTCATTAACGGGATCTTTCAGTGGACATTTCGTTGGATACTCGCCCTCGACTAGTAACGATCCGAGTGTCATGCTCCTCGGTAGAGGTAACGTGCAATTGACGTTGAACGGCCAATCGCAAACCTGAGAACGCGGATTGAAGTGCAACCTGTTGCCTTCCTCGTCGGTCGGACATTGCATCAGATAGCGCTTCCCGTAGCTACATTTGTAGAACTTTGTGCAATCTTTTTCGTGCGCAAGATGCACCGTTTTATTTTTGGAATCGTTCAATGGGCATTTCGTTGGAATGGGTTCTTCGGCGGCGAATGATGCGGTCGAAAACACGACCAGCAATGCCAACACTAAAACGCTTTTCAGCGTTGTATCCATCACTGTTAAAGCGTTAGAGAACAGATGAATTTAATCAAAAAGTATAAACTTTTTTTATACTTTCGACGTCGCGGTAACAATTTATCTGATGACCATTTACTCACATGAAACTTGCCCCATTGCGGAAAAGCAAATGTGTGGTATCTTACGAAGTAGGCGATTCCGGGACCCCGGACGAATACGTGCACTCCACTCGCCACCCATGTTCTTTTATACGATCCGTTTGATTGGCTTATCTGTAATTTCGTCGGTCGCATTATCTAAACGAATTTCGAGACGGCGCGTGCGAGCCACGATATCCCAACTTTTCATCGTGGCTATCAGATTTTGAGCTTGGACATAGAGAGGATCAAGGATCAATACAAATTTGTGCACTTAAGCGTTATCGTTTGGTTTCCAACTTTGATAATTCTTTTTTTTTTCGTTTATTCAATATCAAACCAAGGTTATCAGTTTGAATCATTCTCGACTTTAAAAGAATTCGCTCTTCTTCGCAAATTTATACCAAGAGATAAAATTTCCTAAAAATATATATATAAAAAATACATGTGTCTCGAAAATAGTAGAATTTTTGTGTCCCCTGGGCAAATCTTTATGGATATTCTTCGAAAATGTAACTCTCTCAATATTCAAATACATTTTAATTGCGGATTCCCACGATAATGGCGCTCATTTTTAGAGATAATGAATAAGATATGTATTCATTCCATCTAAAATGGCATGTGGAAAAGTTTCAAAACGTTGCAATTTTTGCAGTAATACGAAATTATGCATATATTATCTATGTATATATCTATGCATGATATTTATGTGAATTGAATTTAAAATATACAGGGTGTGAGCAGTCAATTTCGGTATGGCATAAAATTAGTATTGGACAACTCTATATTTATTCCATTAAAAAGCGAAAGCTTGAAAAAGTATCGACGTTCTAATTATCGTAATTTCGAAAAATGTGCTATTTCATCTCGTTATCCCACTAACGATACGCTGAAAATCATTTGAATTCTTCCCAAAATCTCCCGACCTTTCCACATTAAAAAGCTCTTCCATCAATTCATTTGGGCGATTTTGAAAAAATATTAATTATTGCACGTAATTTTCGATCTGTGCAGAGTAACTGTGCATAAAGACCGGATTGCGAAAGATGAACACTGACTTACGAATGATCATCGTCGTGGGGATCTTCGTCATTATTGCAGCTTCCGGGCTTGTTTTTGCAAGAGGCAGTGCTGAAATGGAGAACATACCGATGAGACCGAGACAGTTGATAAACTCCAATACATTGCGGGAATATCTTGATTTCGTTAGGAAATTTTACGCTTACTACGCAAAAACCAGGCAAATAAATTCCTACTTACTATACCAACATGAAATAAATTGACTAAATAATTGGATCAACTAAATATAAAGAAGAATAATGAACTTTGCAACTTTATACAACACCACGCTAAGAAAAATTGTTTTAAATATTGTCGCCTCGAACCAAAGTATTTATTTGTAACTTGTGTAGCTTCGATCGACTCTCCCAATGAATCCCTGCGTAGAAATGACTTTTTGGTTCGACTCGATTGTGATAAACTCGATAATGACGAGAATATGAATAATTCGGATTTGCATTGATGGTAAAGTTGAAGTTGGGCGATTAAAAATTAAAAAATCTATTGCAATACTGTAATAAAAACTGTTTTTATATTGAATATCTTGGTCGTTTTTTGTCTTCGAAGCAAATAGAAAATTAACTATATGCGGTTTGACTATTCTGAATTATAACTCTCGATGAGTCGCATTTAATATTGAAAGGCATGTTTCCTAAAATATTTCTACGGTTATTTCACAATTACAAATATCCTGCGTTTTGATTGCAATTAACATGACGCGATTTATGTAAATCAAATTTCATTGGAGCTTGATACGAATACGGTCGGCCTTTTCCCTAGCAAGGAACGATAATACTGGCTCAGATATTCGTTAAATTCGATTCAAAACGTGTCAAAGTTCTCGAACATACTCAAAACTTTACCCCAAATTACCGATCAACACTATGTATTTTTTGCATTTTTTACACATTGCATTTTTTTCCGTGTGATAAAATTAACTATTTTTGTCACAATATGATAAAGCGTTATCTCCCGCGACGCCGAGTAGCAGGTTGTAAAAAATTCTACTATGATGAATCATATTTATTTTTGGATATTGACATCAAGTTGATATGGAATTTTTACGTGTTCGCGAACTTGGAAAAACAAATTTTGAATAAGAAGGTAACATTTCGGAAAAATAGTACCCTTTCGAAAATCCGATCGTCGCGACTCGTTGTTTTCATGCCGGGAATAGTAAAATCCTTTGGAATTGAAACAAAAGTCGTAGCGTTATTAGATCGATGGTATCGTGACTTTTCCCTGTTGAATATGATTCCTTGTTGCCAAATTTCTGTTTATTAAACAAATTTCTTTTTCTCGTATCGCAGATATGGAAAACGTTACGGTGAAGATTATCAGCGATTCGAACATTTCTCGAACTAGACAATTCATCTCTCACGTTTAGAATTTTCGAAAAGATATGTTAAGATGACATACGCTGATGAAATTTTAAAACTCCTCCTCATGTTTACGATATTCACGAAACAACAACGTGGTCGGATGGAACATAATCGGCATCGAAGCTTGTGAGAATTACGATGGCGATTGCGACAAATTAGTTCATCATTTTTCGGATCTGAAAATCGTACTGTACAATTTGGAATCAAGGTGCTGCTCGAGTATACTGCCGAGTTCGAACGATACATCGACGAAAGCACGCATCGACGAATCAAACTTGCTGAGGGGCGATTTACTCTGTCCGGAGATCCGACTGAGAATTTTCGCAGAGTTACTCAACAATCGTTCAAGGAGGCTCGTAAATCGGCATGGGTTTTCCTTAAGGTCCTTTCGTTTCGACTGTGAACAATTTGGAGGGGAAAACCTGCCTGTAGATCTGTTGTATAGATCTCGAAAAAAAAAATGGGACGATCGTAGCTGTAAAAATTATAAGACAATCTGGAGCCGTCTAGAATTCACTAAAACTGCTCGTAAAAAATTGTTATATAGTTGTCTCGATGTATATAAAGAAACAAAACACCAACGAAAAGTAGTTTATTAAAATTTTGTATGTATCTGATACTGGCACGTGATTGAAGCTGTGTGTCTTTAATCTTGTATTATATAGTTTCAGGTTCATCAATTTTATCTTAAGGATGACCAAAGTCGATTATCTGCTAGTGGTATATTTTCAAACTGATGAATAATCCACTAAAATTTTAGGTATCTTTACTCATGCGAACGACATACTACCATTATATTCGTGTAATTTTATTTTCACTTTATTCAATACTGTAAGGAAGCGTTTAACGAGATAACAACCGTTTTTCCATAGGAATCTATAAAAACTCGTTATAGTTCTCCGTTACGAATAAATTAAGATACAATCGTATTTTACATTCCTGCGGAAATTGTTCAATGTTTTATCGTCTTGTAATTAAACATGGTAAGGTTTTTTATCGGAACAATAAAACATGATTATAATAAACGTTTCTTCGGCCAAGAAACACATTAATTAACCCGTTTCTCCCATGTCCGCAAGAAACATTGAATCTAAGATAAGGGAGTCGAATAAAATACACATTAGATACGCTATATTTTATTCTAGCAGTTTAACGACATTCGGCGTTTTTTGCAGTGTTTTTACGTAATGCCCGAAGTAAATTGCCCTTGAAAAACGAAAATCTGTATCTGCCGCTTTTTCGTAAACAGGACATAGGTTTGTATTCAGATCCAAGTATCCTCTGCATTATGCACATGGACCGATCGTCCCGTCACCGTCATACTTCTTCCTCGTTTATTTTTTTATTAGATATTTCATCGAAGAATAAGATAACTGAGCTCATGCTCCGTTTCACCAATGATTAATTAAGCGTATATTGTTCATCTAGGTCCTCTTGAGGCCTTCCGGATCCACCTTCACCAAGGCATTTAGCTTTTTCCGGATAATCGCATACAAACAGTTCAGGACTAAAGTGTAAATCTGCTGGACACTCATAAACATAAGGCCTGGAGTTGCTGCATTTACAGAACTTTGTGCAATTCTTATGCGGCAACAGAATCGTACGATCGGAAGGGTCTTTGACGGGACACGTGCCAATGCAATCAACACTGCTTGGGTCTATTGTCTCTGCATCTGTAGTTGTACTTGGATATGTAATATCCGATGACGAGGATGATTCCTGATCGCCGTCATCATCGGTAACGGACGACGAGCTGTCGGTTGAAATTGTTGATGCCTGGCAACCAGCAATTTCCGGCCAAACGCAGACTTCTAACGCTGGACTAAAGTGTAGGCCTGGTGTGCATTCCATCAATGTCTTGTTGCCTTCGTTGCACTCGTAATATAGCGAACAGTTGGTCTCGTGTGGTAACTGCAGCCCGTTGGAACCCGGTGGACAATCTGGAGACGAATTGGGACGTTCCGAGCTGATGGAACCGGTGCTGGATGTTTCCGTTGAAGTTATCCATTCCATTGTCGTCTTGGGAGGCCTCGTTTGTCCAATTGTGGTTGATGATGGAACACTCGATGATTCAGCCGGTTCTGAATTGTTATCCCAGTCGTCGACGATCGTCGATAGGGACGTCACCTTGTCGGTAGAAATTTTCGGTGACGTCGTTGGTTCCATGGATGATCCAACACTGGTACTCCATTCTTTCGTGGTCGTTGATGCTTCGACGGTAGTATTTGGTAGTTCTGACGTTTCGGTCGTCGGTTTCACACTAGTGGTGGTCCATTTCGATGTGGTCGATGGTGCTGGCTCCGTGGTCGATACCACACAGCCAGCAACGTTCGGCCAATCGCAAACTTGCTCGCGCGCATTGAATTCAAGACCAGGAGGACAGGATTGGACTATTTTCTTCCCATTTTCACAAATGTAGTACAAGGAGCAATCATGAGGGTGTGGAAGGAGAACTGACTTGCCTGAATTGCTGTCAGGACATTCGGTAGGTAGTTTGGTCGTCGTTGTGGGTAAAGTAGTGTAATTCGTGGTCATTTCAGTGGTCGTCGTCGTCGTCGTGGACAATGTAGTGTAATTCGTTGTCATTTCAGTGGCTGACGTAGGTCTTTGCGTACCCTCACTGCTCCAAGTACTAACGGTACAGCCGCTGACTTCAGGCCAGTCGCACACGCGCTCTTGAGGATTGAATTCTAAACCCGGAGGACAGGACTGCAAAATCTTTTCTCCATTCTGACACACG
Organism: Heteropelma amictum; assembly: GCA_959613375.1. Taxonomy (NCBI): domain Eukaryota; kingdom Metazoa; phylum Arthropoda; class Insecta; order Hymenoptera; family Ichneumonidae; genus Heteropelma; species Heteropelma amictum. The sequence goes on from OY390724.1 coordinate 6,707,550, forward strand.
TAGTACAATGAGCAGTTATAAGGATGCGGTAGCTGAACCAATGATTCCGAATCCTGCTTTGGACACTCGGTGGGTATCGGTGTTGTTACTGTAACGGTCGTCATGTCCGTGGAATGACCTTTGGTAGAGGTTTCCATACTTACTGTGGTCGGCTCAGCTGGAGTTTCGCTGCTCGATACGGGACTGGTTGCTAGACAACCTGCGCTTTCTGGCCAGTCACACATCTGTATGGTTGGATTGAAGTAAAGGCCATTGGGACACTGCATGAGCTTTTTCTCGCCATTGTCACATTTGTAGAAGAGCGAACAATTGGTAGGATGAGGAAACTGTATTGTACCACCAGAGTTATCGGGTGGACACTGCGAGGGAATGGTCACACCAGTAGAGGGTCTATCGGTAATGGGTTCCGGTGTCGTTGTTAGGCAGCCAGCCGAATCCGGATTGTCGCAGCTATAAATTCTTGGATTGAAGTGAAGTCCGCTGGGACATCGATTTAGAATTAAATCGCCGTTGGAACATCTGTAATATTTATCGCACAAACACTCGTGCGAAACGAGTGATCCGTGGCTCACGCCGTCGCATGGAAGTCCGGACGTCGGAGTAGTTGGGGTGGCCATTTCTGCACTCGTCGTAGTACTTGACGGTTCGGTAGATGTATTGGGTTCGGTCGTTTTGATTGTTGTCGGTGTGCATGTAGTTTCGGCGCTGGTTTCGGCTCTTGTCGTGTGCAACTCGGTTGTTACACGCGCAACAGTCGTTTTGATAGCTGTAGGTGTTGTCGCAGGTTCGGTGCTAGTTTCTGTGCTCGCGGGAGACGGAGTGGTAACTGGGCGCTGAGTTGTAACAACGAGAGTCGTTTTTATTGTCGTGGGCATGGTTGTAGGCTCGATGGTAGTAGGAGCCGGTGTCGTGGTTGTTTGGACACTTGGTGATTGAGTGAATATCTCAGACCAAGTTGGGCTTTGCCGTGTAGTCGACTGAGTGGTCGCCAGTGGCTCACCTGCACGAGATAAATCAATGCAATAGAGTTTTATTGCATTCAGGTAGATATCTCTTGTAATCATTTTCAATGTTTTTATTCTATTTCCTGTTTGGTGAATCTTCCTGTAGTTAATGAGATGTGCAACAATCGTGACACAAGCGCATATATATATATCGTATTTTATTTAGTACAGAGGCACTCATAATTCGGTTCAATTTGAATAGTGTTTAATTTTTTTGTACTGCTTGACGTTTGAGACGTGAAAGTCTATTTTTAATAATTAATGGTCATTAATGGTGTTTAATGATAATTTCGAATCTTTTTTTTACAGTTGATTGTCAACGTTTCGTAGACTAGTCTGTCCATGATCTTAAGAACGTAATTCATATCTTTAAATTTAACTATAAACTTTCATTTGACACAGCAAAACGTTTTATATCTGCAGTCGATTTACCTCTCGTTGTCGGCTTTGTTCCTTGGACACATCCGGAACTGTCAGGCCAGTCGCACACCTCTAATTCCTCGTTGAAGTACAGCCTATTGCCTTCGCCATCCATGGCAGGGCATTCGAAAAGAACAGCTCGCCCATGATCGCACGTATAAAATTTCGTGCAGTCCCACTCGTGCGGTACATGTACCGCTCTGTGTGACGGATTCTTTTTTGGGCATACTTTCGGTGAATTAGAGTTGGAAGTTTTAGCAGCAACCGCGTTATCAGCCTCAGTCAATATCGTCGCGAACAACGTCGCTGCCACTGCAGTGACAACGGTCCAATTTTCTAAAAGGAAAACAGAAAAATAATATTTAACTGGAAGGAATGCGGAAGGAGGATCAACCTGCTTCCACCAAAATATGTCGACCATCGATTGTTTCTAATCTCAAACTACTACGTCATTGTTGAAAACTGTACGAATGTTTTATCGGCGTCGCGGTAACGATTCTTTCGTTCAGATAAGACTATACGAGGCTCTCAATAAAAAGAACAGTCAAATTCCCCCGGATACTATCGCAGAACCTTTTTTTAAATCGATTTTCATGATAAAATGATGTCCCTCGATAAAATGACTTCATCATAACTTTCGGACAAAATTGTATGTTCCTGTCATATTGTGTCGAATAATATGTCAAGGTTCGCTAAAGCGCAAATGCAAAACGAATGTTTTTAGCTCATTCAAAAATCTCGATGGTGTGTTTTGGCATATCACAAGGCCTGCCTGCTTTAATTTCCAAGCACACTTGTCATTTACACATACTCGACGTTAATTCCAGAAAATATTGACATTTGCACTTTTGCGGGATTAAGTCCTACCTCCGCATGATTGCTTTATTCACGTACTTACTTCGCATTGTTATCGCTTTACTTTGCAATCGCAAGCACACTGACACCACGCTTTTATACTCCTAAACCGTCGTATTTAATGTATCGTTGTTAACTGATCAATCTGCGTCGAGTACAACCTCTTTTATAAAGATGGTTTCCCTTATCACTAAATAATAAAGTTATTATCATATCTCCAACGTGAAATGTGGCTTTGACATAGGAGAGTACAGGATTCTGGAGGGGTTGTTTTTTTTAGACTCTCGCACGACAATGTCGATAGATTGGCTCTCGGAAGGACAAACTTGAACAAACGCAAACATCTTTTTTTAGAGATTTTTAGCCAACTGATATCTTCCTCGATTCGCATCTTATGCGTCATGAACAATTCGCGTTAGAGATTTACTATTGTCAGACGATCATTGCAACGACAGTTTCGAGATAAATTTTATAAAGTGAAGGATTTATTTTCCATCTCTGCAACTAATTTAAACGGAACGTTACTCGCTAACGCCAAACAACAATTCTTCGATTTAAAACAGAACTTTTTCGACTTGAAACATCGGATTGGAAGTTCATGAATATTTTCATCACCTGTTCGTTTCGAGTTTGAGTTATTTTCGAAAAATTGTTATCACCTATCAGGAAAAGATTGTTATCTAATAATTCGACAAACTTCTTCATTTCCGGAAGCTTGCGTATTTTTCTTCGTGGATGACAATGAAAATGTGGACAAATTTCGCCCTTTGTTTTCAGACAAATACGATTTTTCCTATTATTATTTCAAGATTGCCGAGTACAATTGTATACACATATGTGCTCGCGTAAAATTGCGTAATCGATAAACGATAAAGGCGACGAAATCTTTGAATGTTTTTATTATTTTTCAATCGAATTGAATGTAAAAATAGTTGCAAATGATACAAAAAGCGACGACCGATGCAGAGTGCGGTAGAAAACAATCTTTTTGTCAATCGTAGCCTTATCTCGACATTGCGAAACGATATACGATTTTCACAACTGATATCGGGTTTCAAATGTCATTGATATTTGTAAAGAAGAAAAATACGTTCTTACCCTTCGCGGATATCAATTTTATTGATAGTTTAGTGATCTCATCAAATTTTCCTAACCTCAAGGTATTTCTGTCACGGACAAGTGTATTTGATTAACATACGCATGCGGAATTAACGGAGCTTCCGGGCAAAGTGCTGATTATGACAATAAATTTCGAGGGAAGCAACTTTCTCTGAATGCAGCCTCTTAATTTTGATAATTGTACATTTTTATCAGGTAATAATTTTCAAAAAATTCATCCCGCATCGTTCAATGACCTCATTTTTTAACTGAAATATCTCCATCACGAAACTGAAACATCTTTATCGAAATTTCGATCACCCTCTGTGGTTTTATTAATTTAGCAAAACCTGCAAACCTTCGTGAATGTACGACGAAGATCCGGACACCCATTATCTAATATTTGACACGCTTATCGCGTGGATTAGTAGCTTCCGCTGGTGAGTAGTGGCAAAATGATTGAAAATTTGACGTCAAATTTTTCAAAATTTAAAATGGCAAGAGTCGTCTCGGCATTCTGCTGATTGACTAGGCCGATTCCAAAGATTTCGATTTTACGACGCACATCGAATGTCTCAAAGAGCAGGTAGAAATATTTTTATTGACCGAGTCAATCGAGGAGGAAACAAATGGATGCATTCGATGAATGTTGAAAATTTCCAGGTATTTCGGTGAAGACAATAAACCGGTGCACGTAAAATGAGTCAGCAGTAACGTCGATGTTGCGGCTCGACGAACCTAGATGATTCAAGCGCAGGCACGATCAGTTTTATTATTATTATTATTATTATTATTATTATTATAATTATGCACGAAGACCTTTCAAATAGTGTAAAAAGCGAATTTATCTTAATTGCTCTTTACTCGAGCCATGTATAAATTGTCTCCTGCAATGGTAAATATTATATTTACAAATAAGACGTACTGCATTTCACACAGGCGAGATTTTACGATACAAGTGAGTTGAAATTATAATACAACACCAGATTTAAATCAGAAAAAATCATGATTGACGCAGATGTGTATTAATTTTATTATATGCGATTTAAATCATTTTCTCGTCACTGGGTATGAATTTATCTTTGAAGAAGGAATGAAAATCGTAATGCGGAAAGAACGAAAGATTTTTAGACAGCGAGAACAGATTTTTTTATCGATAAACTCGGAATCGTGTTAGCCAATTTTTCCATGTAATATATTGGAAATTTTCCATATAATATATTCGTTATTTTGCCAAAAATTATATTCGCAAAAAATGATTAGAAATGTTTCCCACAGATGCTTTTCAGCCATTTACTTTTGTTTATAACAGGAAATGTATCTTTCTTCATTTTAGACGATGCTTTAACCTCCGCATCAGCGAACATACCGGCAAATGCATTCTAGAAAACAGTTTTTCCGAACGTCGGGTCGTGTAACCCCTTAATGTTCCATCATTATGAATGTTTCTGTGAAAGTTGATGCGGTCCCAGAGATAATTGATCGAAATAATATAATACGATTTGCGAGATATTATCTTTATCGTGATAATACGAAAAGTGATACACGATGTAAAATATTTAAGTAATAAATGAATAATAATATGATTTTATGTTGAATTGTTCATGGCATATATTAAGCCTGGCATTTTTCGAAAATCCTGCAAGTTTTACGAGTTTTCGCTGGTACGATAATTACTCGACGGTGAAAATGAATTTTTTTTACGTATTGAACACTCGCGCGAGCATACATCTGACGGTAAAACAGTTGCACTGTGTCGAAGTTACAAAGGGTACAATCCAGTTGGCGCTGCACATGCTTCGGCGGGATTTTGCGCGTTTGTATGGTAAAGCTTATTTGGAAAGAGAAGTATGAAAAGCATTTCGGTGAACATGTCACCTATGGTCGGTTGGTTATACCGCTGGATTATAGTTTAGACGTTTGATCAATTTTTTCGTCAAAATTAGCTAAAAAGAAATGAAATGAACCATTGAAAACCGTTGGTTGATGCATCCGACAATATTTTCTATATTCGTGAGAGACGAAATATAAAAAGCGCCCCAACAACGCGAAGTCGATAAGTAAAGTGGTTTAGTTTGCTCACAGCGGGTAAATAGGCGCCATCACGTGTTTGCGCGCACACACTATATCGCTCGTGTCGCTTTTATCGACAGTACAGCACGCGGAAATATATGTTCGGGCACGGGGTTCAACGAAATCAGAGTGCTCTCCGCTAGCAACAAGACAGGAAGGAGTATAAATAAATTGTTGTTCAGATCTCGTAACTTTGCGATGTGATGATTTTTTTCTTAATCTTATCCGATTGAAAAAAAAGAAACGGGGCATATTAATTTATCATGGCGTTACGAGCAGAAGAAATGAATATCATCGAGTCGCCAAAAGGTCTTTATATGCCTTTATATCGTTGAAGCGTCCACTCAAATACGATAACCTTTTTTGGTTTTCTAACATTTTTATCAAATTTTACGTTGATTTCAAGGCGTTGAAATCTTGGCAGCCGGTAATAACGCAAAAAGGTATTTTAATTTAAAGAACCGAGTTGGATGTAGGAATGTAAAGTTTTTTTTAAATGACCTCGTGTAATGTTGTCAAGATGCTCGAAAAACATGGTAAAATGACCAGCAGCCAAGATTCAAGCAGCATCTCTCATCTCTCACGTGCGCCACGCTCGTAAAACAAGAAACAAATAAATAAAGAGGAAATACAAACTCTGTATGCACGGCCAATCGCCGGGGTGTAAACAATGAGCGGATAAGTTCCCGATTGGCTGCGTTGTCGCCAAGTCAAAGTCGGTCGACCAATGAAAGCGCGAGCGTTGTTCCGACGAGAATATTTAAGGAGCATTCACAACGAAAAGGATCGCGAGGACAGAGGCGATAGAGTTGTAAATTCCAGCATAATTCAAAGTGCCCTCTGCAAAGCTGCGAACAATTATTCACGAACCCTCATATATGTATATAAACGCCATAAACAATCAAATGTATTTTTAATGTCCCAGCGACTCAATGCCATCTTTCGTACGTTTTTATTACCGCCAAATGTCATCATAATGACATTAGACGTAATGTAACGTATTTCAATGTCATAGTATGCTGAAATGAAAAATGCAACGAAATCGTCGATCATTAAGGTAAGCAGATAACATCAATCGTACATCGGCTCGTTCATCAAGCATGAAATAGCACAAAGAAAACAAAATTTTCGAAAGAACGTAGCGAATAATATAATTATGGAATTCTTATTGACTCATTCTGTCGTTATTTCAATATTTATAGCCGTCATATTTCCAAAAACTCAGCCAATAAAGAAGGTCCAAAGTTTCATCGTTTTTGAACTTTCTTTTCGCGCTGAATTCCTCTTTCAGCGATATATCATCCTCTGTTTCGTCTCACTGTGTGGATGCTCCTTTACATGCCCCTTCCCGAGCGCCGTCGCGTTACTCGAAACGCTCGAAACCAAACTCTCTCGCCATCTCTTTCTTTCATTTTCTGTTGTGTACAAAACGTGCACGTACGTGTGTGTGTGTGTGTGTGCGAGGCAAGCGAAAACGCAGTCGCGACGACACAGCACCGAGCGTCTAAGCGACAGTAGCTCTCGGCCATTTCTCTCGCAAGTTCTGTCGCACGTAAATAAGAAAAAGATAATAATAAATAAATATACGTAGATATATATACATATATATACTCGCGGGAGACATTGCGTGTAAGGGAGAATTTTGTTTAAACATTTTCTCATTCTCTGTCATTCTCTCCCTTTCCCTTCTCACACGTTGTTTTACATTTTTTTCCGAAACTCTGTGCGGGACTAAAAACCCCGGAATATTTTACAAAATAACGCGACGCAAAAGGATGATACACTCCGGGCGGACGAGGCTCGAGGTAGGTCAAGATTGTCATCACCCTATAGACCGACAAGTTTGAGATTAAACCGTTTTTTTCTTCATCGTTTATTCCATTTTTCTCGTGTTGTCGTCGTCGTCGTCGTCGTTGTCGTTGTCGTCTGGGTTTTGTGTACCTCCCGTATGTTTTTTTGTGCGTTCCCCCTTGCCAATGTTGTCATTCGTCGTGGTCGAACAGCTGATTCGCTTTCTCAGCTTGCTTTCAGTACACGCACACGCGCGATTTCATACCCGAGCGTCCTTTTTTTCCACCGTTCACGAAAAAAAATTCTCTAAATACGCGCGTCTGTGTACGTTTGAAATAACGAGTATTTACCTCACGCATAGATCGTGACGGCCAACGCGAAGATCTTTTTTTTCTGATTCCATTTTTTTTTCCTACGCTGGTACTTGGCAACTTATTCGATCGACGAGAAGAGTTTATCGACCCTCGCGTACACATGTGTGAATGTATGTTTATACGTAAATATACATATATACATGCATACACATGTATATATACATATCCAATTACACAAATTCATACACGTATTCATATTGTAAATAAACGTATGTGTATACATTTGATTACAAGCCTGGTGCATTTTTTTTCTTGAATTTACGGTTTACTTCTATTTTCTACGCATCGACCGGATCAGCGAAGTCCATCCTTTGTTCGCTCGCAATGGCTCGCGCTGAAATGTCTTGTCCTCGATGGATTTATGTGCACTATTTTATAATTGTTATTTTCATTCTTATTATTATTATTATCAGTACATTCGAATTTTTCGATCCTTCGTGCGACTGTCTTTCGCGAATACGCGGAAAAGCGATTTAAAAAAAACAAAGAAAAACATCGATGACCTTCATTTGATCTCTTTTCCTCCACCCAACGTTGCTGTGCTTTTTTTTCTTCCTTTCTTCTTCTCAATGCAAGGTCCCCGAGCACGTTCGTTAATTTTCCATTTCGATAGTTCAATAACCTTCATTCTTTGTTCGCTCGACGATATTTTTTTTATAGACGCTTTGGGCTGCCCACCTATGTATTACGTATGTACATGTATAAAATGTAGATATTACGGTGCAATAGGCAACGTTTTGTGGCTTTTTTCGTCCGCGTTGAGAGATTGATTGTACGTGTTATTAGAGACATTTTGAGTCAATGTATGTACGAAAATTCGAGCTCATCTGCAGCACGAGCTCGTGAGAATTTCGTGATTATTCAGTAATCGAATTATTTATTAACCCTTACTTGCCACATTTCTGTAAAATCACGCAAGCTTGGGCTATTTCATCACCCCAGTGTGGCAAGTAAGCGTTACAATACAGTCTGAGATCTGGAGACGCGGTGGTGAAACTTGTCGAATCGCGACTTTTTTTTTATTTCCAAAAATTCACGACTCACGAACTTTCAGAGATTCTGGACTAAAAGTTGGAAGGTTTTCGAGGTTAAAGTGCTTTCGATACGCGCAGAAACACGGGGAAAAATGAGTTGCGTGAAAAAATGAAAAAATATGATTTTTAAAACTAGGTGACTTGATGTGGAACGACCCATATATATGTATATATAATTCGTAAAATTATTTACAGCCGTATCTATGAAGCTTATTCAGCTTTGTTGAAGCTGTTTGGAAATCAACCGGATATTGAAATAGTATAAACGGTGCATAAAAGCGATAAACTGTCGTATTCTTGAATAAAGATTGCACGGGAAAATAATCGCTGCGAGAAAACAACGATATTTCCACGAGTAGGTTCGCGTCTCGAGTTTAGACGACGGACAAATTTCAAGTGGTTTCGTTCACAAATTCAGTTTTATTAATCTCACTTTCTCCGTTATTCTCTGCATTCGCCGCGCTTTCCCTTTTTATCTTTCTTGTGCCCTCTTTGTTGTGTTCTTTCTTTATTTTCTTATCCCTCCGTTCGTTCACCCACGCCAGCGGAGCAAAGCCCACAGAGAGCGAGAGATGTGTATTTTTTAGTGCGTAGACGCTCGACCTGAGGTCCACCGTCTTTTTCGTCTTTTCTTTATCTCGCGCATCTGTCCGGAATTCATGTATTTATCGTACACATACGCATGTTCCTTTCCGTTTTTCACCGACAGCTTTTTCATTGACGGTGCTTTTTTCACATCTGTTTTTCGAACGATTTACGTCTTATAGAGATTGCACTAGTAAAAATTATGCCCGGTGCGGAGATGGTCGTTTGACTCGTTGATTCGACGTAGAATAGCCCATATATAATATAGACGTACAAACGTATGCATAAAACTCGACCGCGTGCAGCTCTCATCATTCATGATCCATTATAGTTTATTCGTCCGTACGCACATTTGCATACATACGCTTATACAATACGTGTAGCATGTAAATGCGAGTAATTTCGCTCTGATGGAATTAGACGACCGCGATTTTTTTATTTGACCTGATATGGCTGTCATTATCTAGAAACGTCTATTCTGAGAATGAAAACATGAAGTGAAGCGCATGACCAATATGCTCGTACGGTCGACGGGTGTACGTGTGCGCACCCGCGTTGTCCGAATATTTAAAAATCGCTGTTGTATGAAAACCGAATAACGAAGCGGCTAAAAGGGAAATCTTTTTCATACCAGAGTTCCGCTCAGCGTTGAATAGAATAGTACCCGTGCGTTATCGTCGAAATGTAAAGACGCACGCACGAGTGTCAACAAACTCGAAGAGGGTTTGTGCATCTCGTATCTGTAAAACTCACCGTAATTGTACAGAACGTCGCAGTATTATACGTGCGTCAGTTCCGGCCGCAGAGAGAAAAGGAAAGCAAAGGGAATGATTTAGCTGTACTTACATGCACAGCGGTAAACTCACGTATTTTATCGCATGCGCATAAGTGCGAAGAAAATTCAAAGTCTCGAGCATGAGATGCTGTAGAAGAGGCTGTGTTTCGCGCCGTAAGCGATTTAAATTTGCGGAATTGAAATGTTTTTTTTGCTGTAATTTTAGAGTAGCATTGCCTTTTTGCACTGGTTGATAAATTACGTATTAGAATCGATATGTACATATGAGGTGTTCCATGCCAAATCGATTGCTTTTGAATTGTAGATTTTTCGATCCGACTTGACTTATTGAACATCGAAAGGACCTTTCGTTACTTTTTTATTCTTTGTTTCTATCTAACCATTTATGAAATATGATTTTTCAAAAATATATTCGAAAAAATAGACCGGAATAATTTTTTTGTGGAAATATTAATCATTCGTCGTGGTTTTCTGAAAGCCTCAGTTAATTTTTTTCTACCGTAATTTTGAGCGGTATCTTTTTGCATTGGTTGAAAACTTGAGTACCAAAATCCATACGTACGTATAGGTACGCATTCCATGCCGAAACGATTATATATATTTTTCGATTGGAATAACATTTCTACGAATTGTCATACCTATTGAGAATAGCTGTTACCATTTTGTAATTTTTTTTTGCACGGCTATTCAGTGCTGAAATATTGGTTATGAAGCCTGTTCTTCGAAAAATTGGAGTAAATCTTTCATTTGTGAAATTTGGAGCAAGCGTATCTTTTATTTTGCATCGATTGAAAAATTAGGTACTGGAATCGATGTGTATATACGGGGCGTTCCATGCCGAAACGATTCCTCTTTAACAGTACATTTTGTAGTAACACTTGGATTTGCCCAGCCATTTATGAAATGGAATTTCTCAAAAATACTTTCACAATATTCCAAGAAAACAGACGAAATCCAATTTTGATGATAAAGTATTGTTTATGCATCGCAGTTTTCGAAAAACTTTGAAGTAACGTTGCCTTTTCGTATTTCGTCATTATCACGTTACAACGGAACATCCCAAAACGATTAATTTTAAACCGTAGATTGATTCATTTCATTGAAATTTTTGTATACCCATTGTCACACTTATTGAAGGAAGCTTCGATGATTTTTCAACATTTTTTCTTGCCAAACCGCTCGTGAAATATGATTTTGTAATGATGGCTCGAAAAATGTACAAAAACCAACTTTTTTTCGTAGAAATGTTACTGCTTCGTCGTATTTTTCGAAAAGTTTGAGTCCATTCGAACAATGCGTCAATTTCGCATGGAATGACTCGTTTACATATATATCACGTATATCTTTTATAGAAAAAAGTAAGTCGCGTGGGAGTGGGTGGCGGAGGGACAGCCCCCATTGGGCAAGGGATCCAAGGGCCTGTAGGTGAATCCGCTTCGAGTGGCCAATGGTGGACGCAACAGCAACAACAACAACAGTATCACTCTCCTTATAATCACCAACAGCATCACCATTATCATCATCTTCAACATCAACATCAACATCACCATCATCATCATCATCATCATCACCATCAGGGCGCTTATTATCCGTCCCAATCAATAACTCAAAACATTCCTCTCAGTACAATGAGACAATCTTACATGCAGGTTGGTTCCTCTCTTCACCTGCACCAATCCACACATGCTTCTCTTTAGCCTCTATCTTCTCTCTTTTTCACAATATTCTCTTTCTTCAACACTGCAAAATGTGTATGAAAAAACATGTCTATCAGCGATACTGCGACGATAGACGGACGATTCGGAAAATTAGTTTTTCAAGTTTCTAATTATCGCAGTTGAGCTATCCTGATGCTTTTTGGACATTGCAAAAAAAATCGATACGACAGCGCTTATTGTGCAACAATAGCAAAACTCTGCCGCATAAAATGTTACTTTCAAACTGAGTCAGCATTATCGCACAGTTTTCGACATCTCAATCTCTCTGAGGATTGATTTGACGTTAATTGACAGTTTTGCGTGTCTCAACCGTTGAATTTTCGTTCGCTCTCGAATTTTCGAGAAATAGTCTATCCCACATCGCCTCTCACTTTTTCCCGAGGAAGAGCGAAAAATCGACCAATCTTCATATTCTCTTGGAGCGTCATAAATGATAAATTTGATGAATTTTTGGCAATTTTTTAAGAATAGATCTTTGAGGTGAAAGTTTATGGAAATATTTCTGCAAATCGTTGCAACAGTTTCCTCCACTTTTTCAATATTTTCATGCCGAGTACATAAATACTTATCATAAAGCATAATTTATCCAAATACTCGTGGGAAAAATTGAATTACATCCTCGTCCTGTACTTTAATTCCTAATATTATCGAGATACTAATTTTACGCGATTGCGTCTAAAAGCAAGGAATTTAGTGTAACACTGTAATGCCGCATAAATATTTATGCAATTGTTCATTTTCGTTATATTCGCCTTTTGACTCATCGCAGAACTGGGGCACGCACTAAATATATCAATCAATGAATCCCTCTGTATTTCCCTCGGTCTCCTCAATCTCCATCATCGATAGGTCTAAAACTCAGACAGACCCTCGTGGAACACAATACACTGAAATTCATAAACAGGAACGTGTTCGTTCGAAACATCAACACTGTCAACAATGTCGTACATCCGAGTCTCGTCATTGAAAAATACGATTATCTCTTACTCGGTCGTATTTTGTGAATCATTCAAGTCAAAAAAAAAAGAAACCCCCGCAACGTCGTAGCTGTTGTATATTTTTCCTTCTTCTGCTTCCAGCTGACATGGGTATTTCACGACGACGAGGCTCAAATAAACAAGAAACTGCCAAAGGAACTGTTACTCAGGTTAAGATGACAAAAGCACAACTGAACGTATGAATGAGTCGCGTTTATTTATTTACTATTTTTTTCGCGTTTCAAAACACATGCCATTACCATTGCAGAATCCTATCATATCTCGACGTAGTGTCGTTATGTCGATGTGCCCAAGTGAGCAAAGCCTGGAACGTGCTGGCATTGGATGGCTCCAATTGGCAGAGAATCGATCTCTTTGACTTTCAGCGAGACGTCGAGGTGAGCCATTATTTTGATTAATCGATGCGATAACAAATTTTACCAACTTTCTCAATTGTCAATCAAGAATTTAAATTCGTGCGAAAGAGCGAAAATCTGAAAAATCTGTATCGCACGAAAGACTGAAAACCGAAGACAAGAAAATCGTCGTTTGAACGTTTAGGGAATATTTACATTTTTTCAAACACTAATTGCCAGCTGTTCGATGTTGTGAGATATTTTTTTAGGTATTCATCGGGTTAAAATAATTCTTTTACATGTGTTTATCTTTATTTTTATTCCCATCAGGGACCAGTTATAGAAAATATTTCGAGACGCTGCGGTGGTTTTCTCCGACAATTATCGTTACGAGGATGCCAGAGTATCGGCAACATTTCGATGCGAACGCTCGCGCAATTGTGTCCAAATATCGAGGAATTAAATTTGAGCCAGTGCAAAAAAATTTCGGACGCAACGTGCGCCGCTCTCAGCAGCCACTGCCCGAAATTGCAGAGACTCAATCTCGACTCGTGTCCCGAAATAACAGATCTGGCGCTCAAGGATATTTCCGATGGTTGTCCATTATTGACGCATATTAATCTTTCGTGGTGCGAATTACTGACCGACAACGGTGTCGAAGCATTGGCTCGAGGCTGCCCCGAGCTCCGAAGTTTTTTGAGCAAAGGTTGCCGACAACTGACCGATCGTGCCATCAAGTGTCTCGCCCGCTTTTGTCCCAACCTTGAGGCGATAAACTTACACGAGTGCAGGGTAAATACGCGATACAAAGTATCTTCAACATTTTTATCTCCGTATAATTAATCGCTGCATTTTTTATCAACATTTTTGCTTCACATTTCCCGATTTGAGTAAAATTTCTTCCTCTCTACTCCAGAACATTACGGACGACGGTGTTCGAGAATTGAGCGAGCGATGTCCGCGGCTGCATTACGTTTGCATTTCGAATTGTCCCAATTTGACGGATTCTTCTCTCGTCACGTTGGCCCAGCATTGTCCTCTTCTCAGTGTTCTCGAGTCCGTCGCTTGTACACACTTTACCGACGCCGGATTTCAGGCCCTCGCCAGGGTGAGTTTGCAACCGTGAGCGGCATAATAGTATGCCTTAAAAACGAAAATGATATATTTATCCTTTTTTTTTTTTCATCATCAGAACTGCAGGCTACTGGAGAAAATGGACCTCGAAGAGTGCGTTCTTATCACTGACGCTACTCTCATACATTTAGCTATGGGATGCCCGAGGCTCGAGAAGCTCGTGAGCACTAAAAAAATCACTAACGATTCTTCCTTCGTCCAACTTTTTATGTCCAAATTTCACGCTAAAATGATTATCGATCCACAGAGTTTGTCACATTGCGAGTTAATAACGGACGAGGGAATACGACAACTAGCCTTATCGCCGTGCGCTTCGGAAAATCTCGCTGTGTTGGAACTCGACAATTGTCCTCTGATAACGGACGCCAGTCTCGAACACTTGTTGCAAGCCTGCCACAATCTCGAACGGATCGAGCTTTACGACTGCCAATTGATAACGAGAGCAGGCATACGGAGACTCAGAGTACATACCTTAAGAACCAAATACCATACGCGCAGGATCATTTTCTTAATGCCGCTTTTTTTCCGCGGCGTTGAGACCAAGGCACGCCGCGTTTTTTCGACAAGCGGCGAGAAACTCCCGCGAAAAAGAGCCTTGCGAGAAATTTTATCGTCGAAAAACATGTTCCCGAAAATGTATGGTGTGGCAAAGCTCGGCGCGACTTTTTTCGCGCCCGCCAAAAAGACGCGGTACGCCCTCCCGCTGAGGCAGTTAAAGAAAAAGATCCCGCGCAATTTTCCTCGCTTAAAAATCATTTTAACGCGTCAGCATCGCGCGGTTCATAGAAAAGAATATCATTCGGGGATGTTTTTCAAACGATACGGTGGTAATGTCTCTGAAGTTCCTTTAAAAATAGTCCCATAATATGAAAAAAAAAA
This sequence comes from Heteropelma amictum, assembly GCA_959613375.1. Lineage (NCBI taxonomy): Eukaryota > Metazoa > Arthropoda > Insecta > Hymenoptera > Ichneumonidae > Heteropelma > Heteropelma amictum. Next base: position 6,722,644 of record OY390724.1, read on the forward strand.
GTTGTCTCAAAAAGTGCGCAGAGAGCCGGTTTTATTTTCGCTCGTTCGGTATCAGTTTGAAACGCATTACTTCGATGATAAATTTCGGACGCGCGTACGAGATACGCTGATTCGTGTGAATTTTTTAAATCCATAAATCCTCAAAGCCGAGCACGATTATTCCATTCGAAAATCACAAATTCTTGTTTTCTAAAAATTGGTGGGTAGAAAATCGTTGAATACTTAAATACAAATACAAATCCATCGATACGGCAATTAAACAACCGGTATGTTTTTCAACAGCAAATTAACCAAAGTATCAAAAATTCTCCAAAATTTCGAAATAACATTCGCTAAATTATTCTCATTTCTTTCCTTTCCTCGTAAATTCAACGACTCAATATGAATATAATATTCGATGAATTGCAGACGCATCTGCCGAACATAAAAGTGCACGCGTACTTTGCACCAGTAACACCACCACCGAGCGCCGGAGCATCGCGACAACGATACTGTCGATGCTGCGTCATACTGTGATTCCTCGAGCGATTCAACGAGACGCGAATCGTCCGTGTCGGCTGAAAGAGAAAACGAAAAAATTAATTAAAAAAAGGGAAATTAATTGACAGAATGAAAATTCACGTACATTAACCGAGCCGCCGTGCCGGAACTCGGAGGTTTCCGAAACGGCCAGAAGGGGATTCGTCCACGGGGGACGAGCAATATTCGTGAGTAACGAATATACACGGGAGCGCAAAAAATATTCTCCCAATTGACAGTGAGAACCAATGATGAAAACGTGATTATCGGTTAAAAGCGATATTCTGTTTAACCGTTTATTTTTCATCGGACACACGAGAAGAGAAACGAAGGGGAAAACGGAATAACGAGAATTTATCCGCGCCGAATCTTCAATGTCTACGAAAAGTACGCGATTCGCGAAATATCAACATCGCTTTGTAAAACCATAGAGCGGGCATGGGGGGGAGGGGAAACGATACACGGTAAAAAAAGGAAATTTTTAAACGTCGATTCGTAATTATCGTTTGTCCAATTTCCTCATCATGATTTTTCCGCGATGTTACTTATGATGAACAAAAATGAGATTTTCTTTCGTTCACGTACTCGTCCGATTGCGATCGTTGAGACATCGGGCGTTGATTTCACGTTATTTTTTCCCCCAAATTTGCTTTCTCTTGCGGACACGTTAATCGCAGTCCGACAAAAATCTCTCAATATCTTGCGCGGATCAGGAGAGCATACAGACTGACAAAGCAAATCAAAGAGTTTTGAAGCCCAAACTGGCGTACACGCGCGTCTGATCGAGTAGGTACGCGGAGAATAAACTCGAAGCGGGAGAGTGGCCACGACGTTATTAACGCGTTAAACGATAAATACGATCCAAGGGATGGCCGTTGCGTATTCGAGTCGTAAAACTACGTAATTTACGATGACAGTTACGGTGTGAGTTTATGAATGAGTTTTCGTGAAACGAGCGATCGATTCGTCGACCGGAAACGAATAAAACATGAATGAACAATCGACGTGTAATCTTACAGCGCCTAGTAACGAAATCGGCCATTACGAGCACCCAAGACGAGAGAATTCACGAGAGAAAAGGATACTTTCGTGAATGCATCGCGTGCGAAATCATTCAAATATCAAAATATGTTATTTTTACTATCGAATCGTCACGACTGTAATACATGTACGTGTTATATGCGCATGTACATTTTAAGGTATATACAGGGTGTCCCAATGGATACCGAAAATTCAATGTCCCGCGGGGATAAAACTCCAAGTCGATGAATCTTCGAGCACTTTTTTCATCCAACGAATCTCCGTTGAGTTATCAGTTGCCATAGTTGGACCAATGGGACGCGTGGGTCTCCGTGGCGTCCACGGCGGACGGGGGCTAAAAATGAGACTTTTAACGACTCGTTGAGACGTCGTTGTTCAAAAAAATGCCAAAACACATTTCGACGCGAAATTTCATCCCAAAATCGAGTTTTGGGATACCCTGTATATCACACACACACACACACACACAGTGGATCGAAAAAGTTCTTCTACGCTACACGTAACAATTTCGAAATTGTATATTCCCGAGCCGATGGACGAGTACCCACCAACGGTAAACAGATGCAGCAGTACCTACAAGTATGAATTTTCCAAAAAAAATAATCTGAGCGGCCGATAAATAACTGATATTTCGAAACGCGTTTTACTAGATTGAATGAAAAAAAAAAACAGCGTTATTTTCGAGTGAAAATTACTTTTGGCAAATACACTCGGGAAGCGTGACTTTTCCGCAGAATAAAATAGCACACGTGATGCCTGCTAGTTGATAGAAAGCTTAAAAAGAGTTTACCGCCATTTTTCGACGGTGTCACGCTTCTGAAGTATTCATTTTCATAATTTCCTTAATTCTTTTTTTGCAATAAATCGGAAAATTAGCATTTTTTAAAATCGATTATTGTCGAATATTAAAATGAAAATGAAAAAAAAAAGCATTTATTTACTAAAGAATCATCTAAAAATGGTAATTATTTTGCAGTCGCTATTTCCAATTTCGGGCTCATCGGTCTTTCCAACGACTCTGAAACAAGGTGTACGGAAACCGACACATTATAAATATGCATGTGCATATATATATATACACGTTTATGTACATCCACATGCATATATTAAACAAAATACATATGGTATTGCGCTCGGGACCGGAAGTATAAAAAAAACTCACACAAAATCCGAGGGTAATTCGCAAAGTTAGGGGAAACAAACTTTACGGTCGTTCAGCGAATGAGAAGTGATAAAGTCCCCGTCAATGGAGAATTAATGTGGAACAGTGAAGAAATCGAGGACTAATAACTTTGGGAAAAAATTCGATAGCGCGGCAAAGCACGTACGTTTATTCAATTAATAAAACGGAAGTCGGTGCGCGTGTCCATTTTCGCGTGTTTATAATCCTTGATAATAGAGTTTAAGCATCGTAATCGTGTACACGTACATATACAACAAACAATATGGTAATGATAATAACATCATTCATTCATATGGGTTATTATTATTAATATTAATATGTATATATATATAAATATATACATATATATATATATATAATATGCGTATATGTATATGGATATACATATACATGCGTATGTGTGTATGGATGCATGTACATATACAATAAGAAGCAAATAGATATATGGTGAAGAAACCACTATAATGAATATGAGAATAGATAAGATATGTTTTGTACGCTGCATGTTGTCCCCTTACCCTCGATAATAGAGGAAACGATGTGAGTTTTGTAACTCAAACCTTAACGTCGTCTCGTAACTGGTCGCAATTGTATTAAATAAGCGATGTTTCAATATTTGCGTCTGCGATATTTTAACACGAGCATTTTTCGTTCGCGACATTAAGAGTGAACTACGAGAGTGAAAGAGCGAGACAGAGAGAGAGAGATGACATTTTAATCGTTATAATTAACAAGAAATAATTGTAAAGATCATTTCGATCTGTGACAATCGTTGGCGTTCTGCGATTATTTGAACGGCGAGATTGTGAACGGTCGCGTTTTACATCGCGTTATATCGATCATCGTATCACATTTTCACGCAATACTGTGGTTCGGAGTATACGCTACATTTCTTCATTGCTGTTCGTCATCGAGCAGTTTTTTTTTTGCGAAAGAAAGGCTGTCTTGTGAATCTTGCGTATTTTCATAATCCACTAAATATTTGCAGGTTCGGGATAGGACCGTTAGCGAAAATTTCGAAATTTCACCGATCGCTCCTTTATTTCCTTCGGGTCTCGATATTTTGTTGCTTTTGCAGAAAGAACGGTTGAAATTCTCCATTTCACATCAGTTGCGATATTCATGACGAGATTACGTGAGAAGAATATATCATTAAAAATAGATAAATCGTGATCGCACAAAAAATGAGCAAGACAAACGGAAACACCGTACCAGGATTCAGAGATGGAAAAAAGCTGTGCATTATAACGCTCTTCGGCTTATTTGCTACGAATCTCGAAATAATACACAAGCCTGTGTTTACAAGTCGGCGAGACACCTTCTTTTCGTAAAAAGATACACCCTCGATGAGTCAAATACAAATTTTGTTTTTACGACAATTGCAAAACACACTGAGAAATTGTACACCAGCGTATTAGTGACTTAGACTGAGAACGAAACAAGTGAAAATTTGCGAAACAGTGAGTGTGATCGAGCAAGTGTTTGGCTGTGCAATAGAATAGGGAAAAAAAAGTGATGAAAAGAAGGAAATGAAATAAAAGAAAAGAAGCTAAGAGAATAATGAAAAAAACAAAAAAGAAAATGTGAAACAGACGTTTTTCGGGTGAGGTCGGCACGAGTATTCCCGTCTTTGTCATGTGTTAACGATCGTTGGGAGAGTCAAAGCGACAAAGAATAATAATAATAATAATAATATCGTAAAAATTCGCGACTGATTCCTCGTTGAGTAGCCTAGGACTTTTCTGGAAAATTTATTGGAATAAAAAGAGAAGAAAACAATAAAACGAAAAAGAAATAGAGAGAAGAACAACAGAATACCGTCCTTTCGATAAAATTTTGTAGTCTTTAACGCGGTAATAAATATCCGAATTTAATCACGGCAATCACTGCCATTACGCCGAAGAGCCCCCACTCAAAATCATCTTTTACAATGCAATATTGACGAGTTTCGTCAATATTACAACGACGATTTTCCTGTCGAAATGTAAATTCGACAAGACGGTGGAATACACGAAGCCGAATCATATCGACATTTCGTACTGCTTCGAAAAGCCCCAGTCTACCATGTATATATTTTCATTAATGTATGTACAATAAAATATATTCGAGACAACGATAGACAAGTCTCTGCATTCATTTCGCTCGTGGCAAATTTTAACGTCTGATATCGAGTTTGAAAAAACCTGCGATAAACTTTAGTGTATTGCGCAAAAAAACCAGGAGTTTCGACAGTTGAGAGTATTGGAAGTTTATTCTTTTTTCATCTTTATTGCAAACTTTATTTTGTACAAAGTTACAAACATTTTTTCGTGTTACACTTTTTCGTCGACAAGAGCAATAACTTTCGTTATTGTTCGTCGAGAGTAAAATAATTTGTACGTTTGTTGTCAAAATTCGAAACGGACATTTAATCCAACGATACAAAGGGAAGTTTAGTTTTGAGTCTTCGGAAAGGTGTAACATTGAGAACAATAGGATTAATTACAGTGTCTGGTTTATCGATTAACACGCGCGACATGGTTTAATTAACTTGTGATTGGATTATGACGAACGATCGCTAACTGACGTTCCCACCTGCAGCAGATTTGCCAAAACACTTGAATCGTTAGCGACGCAGGTTACTTTTTGTGACTCAATGATGAAGTCATCGATATTTTGTGTCATCAATATTCTGACAATATTCGTCGCTGCTGAATCAGGTACAATTATCAAAGTTCTCGCTGTTTAACGGCGATAAAAGTAAAATAGAATTTGATAAATAAAATAGAATTGATAAATGATGAACAAATTATTTGAACGGAAAACATTCGAAATATAGTTTCAGAATCAAACATGAATTTGATATCTGAATTGTCTTCTCATACACACGTGCATTCGTTGATTTTACAAATTTTTCTGCTACAAACTTGTAATAAGAATTTTGATTCATTTTATTTTATATTTTATACGACCTGCGGTATCCAAAATGATGAAACGATTTTTTCTTCAGCAGAATCATACAGCGAGAATGATGTCGTTGAAAAATTTTATTGGACACCGAATGACGATAGCGGTGACGAACAGTGGGAATTCTCTGTTATCGGAAAGCGAGTGACTTGGCAAATCGGAGCAATGTTGTGCTCCACAAGAGATTCATTGAAAAAATTATTAAATCATGAATCTGTCGAAAACACTTTGATAGGGAAAAATCCAATGAGAATGAGAAGAAATCAGAGGTCTCATGATGTTGGCGGACTGGCCGTTCTGGATAGAGATAACATGGCCGAGTGGCTCTCGAGGATGTTGTCCGAGTCAAATTATCGTTAGAAAATTTATTGATTGATGGAAGTTTCCGCGATTTAATTATCATTGGATGAATACATTTTTTCCTTGTTTCCGAAAATTCAATTTAAAAGCACATACTCCTTGGAGCAAGTGTCTCTTGTTTTTCTATGACCTTTTTGACGCTTCAGTTTTAAAAATACATCGGCCTTTGTTCTTGACATTAAAAAAAACAATCGCTTTCAATTTTTTTCTGCGATAAAAATTGTACAAATAATTTATCCTCTCGTCGAAATCAGAAAGCTTTCTTGATTGAATTTTTCTCAACTTCGTGGATTTTTTTCACTGTAATTTTGCAGAATACGACGGTTTATGGATCGGTGGCCGAAGGAAAAATTCAAAAACCAATTGGACGTGGATAGTAACTGAAGCTGAAGGAGGGGTTCCAATCGAGTCATCATCGATATCTTCCATTCATCCAGAATGGTACAAACTCGGTAATGTGTCCCAGGAGAATTCCAAAAACTGTCTGACGTTTGAAAAAATCGGTCATAATCTACCGCTGCTTGTGCCAACCGACTGTCAGCTGAGGAAACCATTCGTATGTTCGCGAATAGGTGAGACAACACGATTTTACAATACGGCCTAATTAGCAATCCTCGTACAGATTTGAAATTATTCACTTTTAAAACGAACAAATGATAAATTCTTCTTCAAATCCCAAGCTTTTCAGCAAAACACAGTGGCAAACCTAGAAAACATAAGCATAAAGCAGGCAGTACGAAAATGAGTATCTGAAGAGTATTGTAAAATATATTCGAAAAAAATACTGCATCTTTAGCCGTTAAGAAAGTAGTAAAATGTCTAAAAGAGGGAAAGGTTCATACACTTTTCTAACACTCGCACTTTTGTGATGTTTTCAAGTGGCGAAAAATTCGGAAATAATTGTCGATGGTACGAGCCTCAGCGTGGATGGTTTTCGTTATACTTTGTTCAGTGTCGACGAGGGGGAAGAAATGCATAGGAACGCGTTTTCGGGTGTTCGTAGGCTGAATGGTGGCGGTGTCAAATGGAACGAAGCTCGAATCGAATGTAGAAAGAGAGGACAATATTTCGCTATGATCATGAGCAATAAAGCTGCGAAAAAAATTGCATCCCTGATGCTCAAAAATAGACCATGTGAGTTTTATTATTTTCTTTCATTTTTTTTACTTAAAATTCAAGCATTCATAGTTCTAAATGAAATCTAGCAATAGAGAGTGTATGGTTGGGCGGTTGGAGCCCAGATGGTATCGCGTGGAAATGGTCTGCAACGGGACAAGCCTTACCTTCGACGCAATCTTCGACGTCGCAATATCCACCTTGGCTCACTGGACATCCGGTTTCCACCTTGAAAATCGACAACAATTATCAAAATTACAGCAGATGTCTCATTCTTGATCGACATCTTTGTCCGGAACACATAAGTCCAGTTTTTCTTGATCTCGATTGTGAGAAGAAAAGACCTTTCGTTTGCCAAGATGGTAAACACTAATTGCTTCTCCATCCTTCGTTATCTCAAGAAGAGTCTAATGTAACGTTTTTTTTTCAATACAAAAAAGATAACGTTTGAATATTCTAAAGCATTCAAACAACGTTGAGCATTTGAAGATACATTTTTTGAAAAACTGTTTATGGATACAGTATTTGAATTTCGTAGTCTTTTTCACGAGATGCACTCTCGTTTCTAGCCGACTCTGCCGGGAAGAAGCACAATGTCTCGAACAAACTCGTTCAACATCAAGGGCTGGTTAATTAAAAAGAACCCAATACATTAATCTCTTTTTATTAATTACTACAGGCATTCCCAATTCATGGTACAATCAGGAGATTAGTGAAGCACTGGAAAACAGAAGAATTATCGTAGACGATCAAGTTTTTGAGTTTTCTGCGGAACTCATGACTTGGAACGAGGGAGCAACATATTGTTTACATAATAATGGCCGGATAGCCAGTATAGTCAATTCGAAAATTTTATCCATGGTGCTCGACAGGATGTCGAATTTGTGTATGATTCTCCTTATTTAAAAAATACATATTTTTAAATGACTTTAATTTCAATGACTTTTATTATTCTACTTGCAGATAATACAGTTCGAAAATATTACACTTTTGAAATGGTGTGGTTTATCATAGTTTTTTTATGTTGTCATTTGTTTTTTATTACAGATATCGATCATATATGGGTGGGAGGTAGAACTGTAAAAACGCACGAGGGTTGGAAGTGGATCGATGAAAGTGAAAATGTTCTTACGCCCAAGGAAATCGGATTGCAGACATCCTGGTGCCTCGATGATGACGTATCGACTTCATCAAAGACTGACTCGGACCATTGTTTGAATCTCGATCGCGAGGGTCACGCTCTGCCATTATTTTACGGTCTTCCGTGCAATGTAACGAGACAGCATGTTCTCTGCAGTTTTAACGTTAACTCAACAGCCCGCGATGAATTCAGTGGCATCGATGGGAAAAAAAATTCGTCCCAATTGGCGAAATTGGAAGGATTTTTCTTTTAATTCCCCTTAGTTTCGGATACAGCAAAGAAACAATCATTTACTATTATCATGAAACAATATTTGTTCGAAAAACATGAATAATATTTTTCAATAATACTAAACTTAGATTTAGCTCGATAGATTCTGAAGGCATGTAGATTTCTTTAGCAAGACAAATAAAAATAAATCGATTTGAAATAACAATGTTATTGATACGATAAACCAGCAGTATCTCGTCATTTTCTGAGTACAAATAACTATCATGGTATGGTGATACAAGGGTGCGTGTATTAGTGCGAATGAATTGTGTAATGTCGCGTTGTAAACATTTATTTATGATTGTGAATGAAGATGCATTATTCCGTATTATTCCGCATTATTACCGCTCGACGCTGGCCCGGAGAGGCTATCTTTCCGCTCTACAGCAATGTCAGGCGGGTAAGCAGTCTTGCAGGCGCAGTACTGCCGCTCGACGCTGCAGTACTCGAAAGTAGTAGCAGATGAAAAGAACGATCGACAACTCTATCAAAATTTAACCACGCATAGAGGAAACGACCCTAAACAAGTTGCTCCACTTCCGGTTTTCGTAAATTTTGTTTCAGATTTTTTATAGAACGTATTCCTTCAAAGTAGTGACAAATGAAAAGAACGATCGACAACTCCATCAAAATTTAACCACACATAGAGGAAACAACTCTAAACAAGATGCTTCATGTCTGGTTTCCGGAAATGTTGTTCTACAGCAATGACGAGCGGGCAAGCAGTCTCGCAAGCGCAGTACTACCGCTCGACGCTGGCCCGGAGAGGCTATCTTTCCGCTCTACAGCAATGTCGGGCGGGTAAGCAGTCTTGCAGGCGCAGTACTGCCGCTCGAAGCTGCAGTACTCGAAACTAGTGGCAGATGAAAAGAACTTTCATTCAACGGTTTTCGGAAATTTTGTTCCAGACTTTTCAGAAGCAACTTCCGGTCCAGCGTTCGTTCGTCGCGCGAGACGAAGGACGATCGACAACTCAATGAAAATTTAACCACGCGCGGAGGAAGCGACTCTGAGCACGTTGCTTCGTTTCCGGTTCTCGGGAATTTTGTTCCAGACTTTTCAGAGGCAACTTCCGGTCCAGCGTTCGTTGGTCGCACGAGACGAAGGACGATCGACAACTCAATGAAAATTTAACCACGCGCGGAGGAAGCGACTCTGAGCAAGTTGCTTCGTTTCCGGTTTTTGGTTTTCAAGTTTCACGCGTTTAAGAGGCTACTTCCGGTACAGCGTTCGTACGCCGTACGAGGGAAACGACGATCGACAACTCGATGAAAATTTAACTACGCTCAGAGGAAGCGACTCTGAGCAAGTTGATTCGTTTCCGGTTTTCGGTTTTCAAGTTTCACGCGTTTAAGAGGCTACTTCCGGTACAGCGTTCGTACGCCGAACGAGGGAAACGACGATCGACAACTCGATGAAAATTTAACCACGCTCAGAGGAAGCGACTCTGAGCAACTTGATTCGTTTCCGGTTTTCGGTTTTCAAGTTTCACGCGTTTAAGAGGCTACTTCCGGTACAGCGTGCGTACGCCGTACGAGGGAAACGACGATCGACAACTCGATGAAAATTTAACCACGCTCAGAGGAAGCGACTCTGAGCAAGTTGATTCGTTTCCGGTTTTCGGTTTTCAAGTTTCACGCGTTTAAAAGGCTCATTCCGGTACAGCGTTCGTACGCCGTACGAGGGAAACGACGATCGACAACTCGATGAAAATTTAACCACGCTCAGAGGAAGCGACTCTGAGCAAGTTGATTCGTTTCCGGTTTTCGGTTTTCAAGTTTCACGCGTTTAAGAGGCTACTTCCGGTACAGCGTTCGTACGCCGTACGAGGGAAACGACGATCGACAACTCGATGAAAATTTAACCACGCTCAGAGAAAGCGACTCTTAGCAAGTTGATTCGTTTCCGGTTTTCGGTTTTCAAGTTTCACGCGTTTAAGAGGCTACTTCCGGTACAGCGTGCGTACGCCGTACGAGGGAAACGACGATCGACAACTCGATGAAAATTTAACCACGCTCAGAGGAAGCGACTCTGAGCAAGTTGATTCGTTTCCGGTTTTCGGTTTTCAAGTTTCACGCGTTTAAGAGGCTACTTCCGGTACAGCGTGCGTACGCCGTACGAGGGAAACGACGATCGACAACTCGATGAAAATTTAACCACGCTCAGAGGAAGCGACTCTGAGCAAGTTGATTCGTTTCCGGTTTTCGGTTTTCAAGTTTCACGCGTTTAAGAGGCTACTTCCGGTACAGCGTGCGTACGCCGTACGAGGGAAACGACGATCGACAACTCGATGAAAATTTAACCACGCTCAGAGGAAGCGACTCTGAGCAAGTTGATTCGCTTCCGGTTTTCGGTTTTCAAGTTTCACGCGTTTAGGAGGCTACTTCCGGTACAGCGTTCGTACGCCGAACGAGGGAAACGACGATCGACAACTCGATGAAAATTTAACCACGCTCAGAGAAAGCGACTCTTAGCAAGTTGATTCGTTTCCGGGTTTCGGTTTTCAAGTTTCACGCGTTTAAGAGGCTACTTCCGGTACAGCGTTCGTACGCCGTACGAGGGAAACGACGATCGACAACTCGATGAAAATTTATCCACGCGCGGAGAAAGCGACTCTGAGCAAGATGCTTCGTCTCCGGTTTTCGGAAATTTTGTTCCAGACTTTTCAGAAGCAACTTCCGGTCCAGCGTTCGTTCGTCGCACGAGACGAAGGACGATCGACAACTCAATGAAAATTTAACCACGCGCGGAAGAAGCGACTCTGAGCAAGTTGCTCTATTTCCGGTTTTCGGAAATTTTGTTTCAGATTTTTCACCACAGATTCTGGTCCAGCGTTCGATCGGCGGATGAGAGGAACGATCGACAACTCTATCAAAATTTAACCACGCGCAGAGGAAACGACTCTAAGCAAGTTGCTTCATTTCCGGTTTTCGGAAATTTTGTTTCAGATTTTCCACAGATTCTGGTCCAGCGTTCGATCGGCGGATGAGAGGAACGATCGACAACTCCACAAAAATTTAACCACGTGCAGAGGAAGCGACTCTAAGCAAGTTGCTTCATTTCTGGTTTTCGGAAATTTGGTTTCAGATTTTTCAGCACAGATTCCGGTCCAGCGTTCGATCGGCGGATGAGAGGAACGATCGACAACTCCATCAAAATTTAACCACGCATAGAGGAAACAACTCTAAACAAGGTGCTTCATGTCCGATTTCCGGAAATTTTTGTGCTACAGCAATGTCGGGCGGGTAAGCAGTCTCGCAGGCGCAGTACTACCGCTCGACGCTGGCCCGGAGAGGCTATCTTTCCGTTCTACAGCAATGTCGGGTGGGTAAGCAGTGTCGCAGGCGCAGTAGTACCGCTCGACGCTGGCCCGGAGAGGCTACCTTTCCGCTCTACAGCAATGTCGGGCGGGTAAACAGTCTCGCAGGCGCATTATTCCGCATTATTACCGCTCGACTTTCTTTGTAGCTTTTGACTCACAAAATAACAATTCACTCTTGCCTTTTACCATAGCACAAACCAACACGTTGAATTTCGTGCGGCGAAATGGTGTGTAACAAGAAATCACCATCAGCGACATCTCTCGACAATTATGTAGCCATTAGCCCGAAAGTCGTAGTTCAAACTTGTGTGTAATAACTGAATGTCTGTATATATGTCACCACATTAATGTCAGAAGTAGCCGCCAGACTGCCCTTTAAACGCTACGCACGGTCCCTGTCGGTCCTTGTAGTAATTTGTTTCGGGGCCTGCCTGCGCCTGCGCGAGACTCTCTCCCTCTCGCGCCATTCACTGCCCCCTCCCTTCAGACTGGCGCAGACGCGTCTACGCGTGCGCGCGCCAAAGTGAGGTACGCCGCTGCCGGCTGCCGCGCGCATGCACCAGTCGATATAGTAAACGTCACGCGGAATGTTCTTGCTGTCCGTTCCGCGCATTCGGAATATATCGGAAGTTTTTCAGTTTCTTTCATATCATCACAATAAACAAGTGAACATACACAAAGGATAATTTATTTTGCTTACTGTTCGGTATGTTTTAGCCTATTTCGATTAATGGTTTGTGCAAAAATAAAATATATAATATCGAAGTGTGAAAAGCGACTCTATAATCGTGACGTATCTCATATGTTCTTCTTTTTGGGGTTATACAATCGAAAACAAAACGACGTTTGTTTCTTGTTAGAAATGATTGTTCATACTGTTTTACCACGTTTTACGTATATTTGTTTTTGAGGTTATACAATCGAAAAAAAATGACGTTTGTTTCTTACTAGAAATGCTTGTTCATATTGTTTTACCACGTTCTACGTATATTTGAATAAGTAATATTTAATTTTTGTTATTACTGTGTATTTTACAATGTGACATTCTTCATTCATTTTGGGTTAAAGATCGACAGTTTTGAAAATGAGCAAATACAGACGCAAAGAATCCTCGAGTGAGGATAGCGACAGCGAAGAGGAACGTCGTAAACGAGATATCAAGGAACGAGACGAATTTGCGACTAGACTCAAAGCCAAGGATGACTCGAAAGTGCGGAAAATTGCGATGCACGTTGGTTCTGGTGCCGGTAAGCCTTCAGACTTTCGAGTATAATTTGAAAAGACACGTTCGGACAGTATTTTGAGAAATATTGGGATTGAATATTGGCACAGCACGATTATCAATAATAGTTAAAATGTCTTTTGCTATATTCACACATATTTTTAGAAAAAAAAAGATCAGGCTTTTCTTTATTTCCGGGAAGCTTCCTCTGTTTTTGTTTATGATGTAACAAAACTACTCGAACTTTGTTTACAGCCGAAGTGGCAAAAAGGCTCAAAATAATGGAGGAGGATTCTAAAGACAAACTCGTACCAAAGTTGAGGGTGGAATCGCGAAGGAAATACTTGGAAAAGAGAAAGGAGGATAAAGTCGCAGAGTTGGAAGCCGATATTCTTGACGATGAATATCTTTTTGACGACAAAGTGTAAGTTTTCGTAAAAAGTATTGTTGGCCATTTTTGTATTGATCATTTGAAACTTCGGGAGGAACGGAAAAATAAAATTTCAACATTATGCACTTTGTGCTTAAAAAAAACACAATTTTCTTTACCGAGACCTATTTTTCCATTTGACATGGTAATCTAGGCTTACGGATCGTGAAAAGAGGGAAAGAGATCACAAGAAACAGTTGCTGCAACTGGCTAAAGAACATGAAAAAGCGAGAGAGCTTGAAAGAGTTCAGAGGTACCATATGCCGGAAGAGAAAGCCAAAGGGGATAAGAAGAATGACCTTCCCGATCCCGAACCGGTGCAATCGGAGCAAAGTAAATGGGAGGCCGATCAAATGACCTCAGCTGTTTTTCGATTTGGCGCGAAAGATCGCAAAGGTACATTTATCATTGCGAATTCATTTTTTTAACCCGTAATTTGCGTTCAAGATGCGAATAATATAATGTCTCTTTAGCTCAACAGGATTACGAACTTTTGCTCCAGGATGAGGTGGAATTTGTCCAAGCGTTGCAAATGCCCGGAAGTAAAAAACATAAGAAACACGAAGCGGAAACTGCTCCGGAAGAAAAAGTTTTAACAACGATCGAGGAAACGAAAAAGAGCCTACCGATTTACAAATTTAAGAACGATCTCGTACAAGCTATCAAGAATTATCAAGTTTTAATAGTCGAGGGTGAAACGGGATCTGGAAAAACGACTCAGATACCACAGTACCTCTACGAGGCTGGTTTTACGGACGATGGAAAAATGATCGGTTGCACATCACCCAGAAGAGTAGCAGCGATGTCTGTTGCAGCTAGAGTAGCCCACGAAATGGCGGTTAAACTTGGCAACGAAGTCGGTTACGCCATACGTTTCGAGGATTGCACCTCGCAACGCACTAGAATAAAGTATATGACGGATGGTACGCTGCACCGAGAGTTTCTGAGCGAACCGGACCTTGCTTCATACAGGTATGTACATTATAATATTTATTTAATAATAAATTTACCCTTATCATATTACGTAACATTTCTATTTTATTCCTCTTGTATACCTGTTTTTCAACCTACCGCTTTTTTCCCCATCTCCATTCTTCCGTGTTCCATTTTTTCCGTCTACCTGCCTCCCTTCCAACGTGCGTCCGCAACCGTGTTACCATCCCTCTACGTCGTATTTGCACCAGGGCACGGGGAAACTGCAGAAAACCCATGACGATACAGTCGGCCGTTACCGACAGAGCATGATTATTTATTATATTATTTATTATACTATTTATTTCGTTATTATTTATTTTATTATCTATACATCTCACATTTAAAAAATGAATGTCGGTTAAAAGTATAGTATGTTTGAAACACGGCATGCATCAATGTTCTGAACCCGCTTTCCAAATTGTCTACATTTCCCAAGCACACTCCTTTTGGCGAAACAACTGTCTCAAGGAACGTCGTTATTGTTTTTTATCTTCCAGTGTAATGATAATCGACGAAGCTCACGAGCGTACATTACACACAGACATACTATTCGGCCTGGTCAAAGATATCACGCGTTTCCGTTCGGATCTCAAACTGTTGATATCGTCAGCTACGCTAGACGCAACGAAGTTTAGTGAATTTTTCGATGGCGCGCCGATATTTCGTATACCCGGAAGACGTTTTCCCGTCGACATATATTATACCAAAGCACCGGAAGCCGACTACACGGACGCGTGTGTCGTCTCGACATTGCAGATTCACGCGACTCAACCGCGGGGTGACATATTGGTTTTCCTAACTGGACAGGAGGAGATCGAAACGTGCCAGGAGATGTTACAAGAGAGACTAAAGAGACTCGGTTCCAAGCTCACCGAGCTCATTATACATCCGGTTTATGCGAATTTACCGAGTGACATGCAGACGAAAATATTTCAACCAACGCCGAGAGGCGCACGGAAAGTCGTTCTCGCGACGAATATCGCAGAGACGTCATTGACCATAGACAATATCGTATACGTCATTGATCCAGGCTTTGCAAAACAGAATAATTTCAATTCGCGAACCGGCATGGAGAGTCTCATGGTAGTACCGATAAGCAAAGCTTCGGCGAATCAGCGAGCCGGTCGCGCCGGCCGCGTAGCGCCTGGCAAATGTTTTCGCCTGTACACAGCCTGGGCTTATCAGCATGAATTGGAGGACAATACAGTACCGGAAATACAGAGAATAAATCTCGGTAACGCTGTTTTGACCCTGAAGGCTCTTGGTATAAATGATTTGGTGCATTTTGATTTTCTCGATCCTCCGCCCCACGAGACTCTTGTACTAGCGCTCGAGCAGCTGTACGCTCTCGGCGCACTCAATCATCGCGGTGAACTCACGAAAATGGGACGTAGAATGGCCGAGTTCCCGCTTGATCCAATGATGGCAAAAATGTTGCTCGCCAGTGAAAAGTACAAATGCTCCGAAGAGATTGCCACGATTGCAGCTATGCTCTCCGTTAATGGGGCTATATTCTATCGGCCAAAGGACAAAATTATTCACGCTGATACAGCGAGGAAGAACTTTCATGTTCCTGGTGGCGATCATCTTACACTTCTCAATGTGTACAATCAATGGCAGCAGTGTGATTTCAGTACGCACTGGTGTTACGAGAATTTCATACAACACAGATCTATGAAACGGGCCAGAGACGTGCGTGAGCAGTTGGTCGGTCTTATGCAGCGTGTTGAAATGGAACTCATTTCGGGTATCACCGAGACTATGAATATACGAAAGGTTCGACATTTTTGTTCCTTTTTTAATATTGCGCAGAGAAGTTTTTCTTTTTTCATTAAATTCAACGAAAGCTCCCGGAGTGCTTGAAAAATAAGGGGGAAAAATGCATGCAAGGTGACACAAAACTCGATGTAAATAATTTGAAACTAGATGCAGAATGAAATTCCAGAATGAATGAAAACCCAGTGTGTTGTTAATTCCCAAAGTTTGAGCCCATCGGACGCACGACCGCCATTCTCCACCGTGGATTTTATTAGCCTAATTATATCAATTAATAACCCAAGAGGAAATCCTCGAATCAAAAAGTGCTTGAAGACTTTTCGACTCGGAATTTCACCCCTGATGTATCATTGAATTATCGGCATTCGGTTTTGAGACATAGTTTACACTGAAAACTGCAGCGATTAGCAAATAGTGATTTTTCAATTGCTTCGATCGTTGATTTTCAGGCAATAACAGCGGGCTATTTTTATCACGTAGCTCGACTGTCGAAAGGCGGTCATTATAAAACAGCGAAGCACAATCAAACGGTGTCGATACATCCAAACAGCTCGTTGTTTCAAGAATTGCCTCGTTGGATATTGTATCACGAATTAGTATTTACGACTAAAGAATACATGCGACAGGTCAGTTATGACATTTAAACGGACCTCCTTTTATCCTTTATATTTCTTTCTATACGCAACAAAATTTTCAAAACGTTAAAAACATCATTGAAAAATTCTTGGCTATTCAGAAAAAAATGCACAATACTCTTTAACGTGACAAGAAAATGTTTTTTTTTTATTTCGATACGATTATATCGATAACTGCTCGACTTTGTTGTCATTTAAGATTAATGGGTTTCGAATCTACCAATCGATTGATTTTTCTCTCAAATTTATATGGCGTTGCACGTTATAAAAACTTTATTTCTGATTTTCCTTCATCTTCGCTGTTGTGGCACGGCCAGAACGTCCTTTAACAATGGTTTGTCACTTTTTTCGGCAGGTGACGGAGATTGAGAGCAAATGGTTGCTGGAAGTAGCCCCACATTATTATAAACCGAAGGAGCTCGAAGATTCGACAAACAAGAAAATGCCTAAAGTCGCTGGTCGGGCGCACCTTGATGGAACAAATTAATATTTTTTAATCATTGCATCGACGAGAGATGAATTTTTGTACAGAAAATATTTCTGCGTTTGAGTAAAATGAGGATAAGTAGTACGGTTGTATTTCTCACGTTTAATTTTCTATTCTTATACGAATGAAGTTATTTTAAGTATTAGAAAAAAAAACTCCCAATGTACATTGTACTGTACATACACTGCACAAAAGTTGTGTGTTCGGAAAAAGAAACGAATATCTTTGACGAAGAATTACATTTTTTTTAATTTGTTCATACATTTTTTATGTTTTTATCATTTCAAAATGATGATAAAAAAGACGTTACGCTTTGACTCTTTTTTCTCATTTTTACACCGATTTGTCAAATTTTCATAACGTTGCCGAATGGGTGAAATTCGCATTCAATTGCGATTGTTCCCCCGAATTTCCTCATTCGATCTATTGCGTTAAAATACACGCGGGGCAGAAAAATTGCCATGTTTTTCAAGCCTTTATATCACTGCAGTACGAACCAAACTTTTCTTGCTGTTCAATCCGACCTTTCAAAGCGTTTCAAAGCGAAACGAATCGGATAAAATTCTTGATCGATCGTCAATCATTGACTATCACTAATGTTTTTTTTTAACGTCATCGAAGCTTTATCACGAATCGCAGGATGATTATGTTTGTTATTTTTTTCCGAGCACCTTCTATCACTTTTCACTCGCAAAAAACGTTCATCCTCTTGCAGCTTCTTCGTCGAAGACCGTTGCGATACTGCGACAATTTTTCACTGCGAATTTTTCAATATCCCCACTCCCCATGAAACGCAGTAATTGACGGTTGAGTTTGTAAATCGATGCGAAAAGGTACATTCGCATTGTCTCCAAACGCTAAATCAACAGGACTTACCTACGTCATTACATTATTCACCCACTCGGAAGCAGAGTTTATGCGCGTACTCTTCTTCACCGCGTATAATCATTTGAAAAAACGGCCGAGTATACTCGCACGGTAATCTTAAAAATTATTGCCAAACTCTAGCGGAATTGCATGCACCGGGCTTTTTTTTTACCTCTCCGTATCATTTGCCAGAGGTAATAAAGTACAAGTAACGAGGGAAAACATTTATGTGGCATTTATCCACAGTTTTATATTTGAGACTATACCTTTCGGTGAAGAATAGCTACGACAACTCCCGTCGTCATGAACTTAGCCTGAGCTCACAGTGACGGAAAACGACCACCGAGTTGTCTACGTGCAAAAAACGCGCGGTAAATTTCCTCGTTGCGACATACGAAATGGATATCTTAACGGTGAATTTCACAATGCTGAAATATTGTGGAATGTGGAGATCCTCGAATTGGCCATTTGGCTGGAAATTTGTCGTCTATCACTGCTACACAATTTTAATGTTATTCTCCCTGTATGCTTTCGCGATATCTCAGCTCATAAATCTTGTGATAGCATCGGAGAATGTCAAAGAATTCACTCATGGTTCTTACATGCTCCTGGCGATGATCGCCGGATGCGTGAGAATGGCCAGTGTAATGGTAAAACGAAAATCAATAATCGATCTGCTGAATGTATTGAAAAATCATCCCTGCAAGCCTCAAAATGAGAACGAAAATAAAATCCAGAACGACTGCGAGCGCAATGCAAGGTCTCTCGATTTTGTGCTCTTTTCGCGATACCACAGTCATTTTTTACCATTTCAGGCTAATTTTAGCCGAACATTTTTTTCATTGCAGATCCAATACCATTTGGTACTTCGTTCTCGGTGGAATATCGGTGTTTTTGATAACATTGAGATCGCTGATAGTGGATATACCTCAACGTAATATGGCCTTCAAAGGATGGTTTCCTTTTCATCTGAATTTGTCGCGGGTCGGTTATTGGTTCGCCTACTTCCATCAGCATATCGCTCACGCAACTGGAGCTGTGGTAAACGTCTCGTTCGACACTCTCGTTTCCGGTCTAATGATGTACACCTGCGCTCAAATGAAATTTCTCAGCAATCGAATCGAAGATATACCGCAAAACGTCAGGAAGAATATATCGTTCAGCGAAAACGGTAGCGTCGAGCCTGGGAAAAACGGTCGTTCCTTGGAGTTTCAATTGCTCACGGAATGCATTAAACATCATATTCAAATATTCCAGTAATTAAACACGTATCATTCGAGGGAATCGAGAAAAGCTCTCGAAAGAATTCGCAAAGACATGAAATAATATCCTCCACGAAATTCTTTTGAATTGCAGATTCGCCGATTCCGTTAATGACATTTTCGGCAGGGTTGTTTTCCTTCAATTTGCCGTCAGTGCTCTCACACTTTGCGTGAGTGTTTACGAGATCGCGTCGATGGAGCTTCTCAGCCCTGAATTTGTTGCTACGATAATGTATCTCTTTTGCATGGTCATACAGATATTTATTTATTGCTTCTACGGCGGCGAAATGACTCTTCAGGTATCTTGCATTTAAACTCTCTCATTTTTTTTTTACCAACTTCCCAATTATATACAAAAACAGCCCAATCACTCTTAGACCTCTCTCGTTGCGTTCGGTGAATTTAAAAATCGGAGCAACTTCGCAAAATTGCGAATATACTTTCTTGTGACGAATTAAAAAAAATATAATCGTTTCATGCTCGTTTTCATAATATAACTCGACAAAATATCACTGCTTCTATCATCTATCAGGATACAATGCGTCCAAATTTCACGTTGCACCAATGACAAAAAGGCAAAATAAGTTATCCGCCCAAAGTTCAAACAGACCCATCCATGATATTCTTCCGCACGATAATTCTTTGACATTGCCGACGCACCCAATCGCTGAGGAGACTTTGCGAGATTCCATGCAACAAGAAAGTGGCATAAAAATGTTGAATTTAATTGATTGATTCAGAGCGTGGACATTTGCGACGCGGCCTATCGAATGCATCGCTCAGCGTTGGACATCAAAACCCAAAAGAGTCTGATAACGGTGATGATGCGTTCTCAAAGACCCATCACATTTAACTGCGGTAGTATAATCACCGTCTCACTCGATTCCTTCAACAGCGTAAGAGAAATTTGAATATCATTGTTTGATTTCGCATTTTTCTTTCCCTATATATTTATTGGTATAATTATTATTGCAGCTCATCAAGCTTTCCTATTCTGTTTACAACGTCCTCCAAACATCGTCGGGATAACTAATGCGCGTATAAATTAGATTTAAACGCGTCTGCAGCGGTGGCAAACACCTCGATAGTAGACTGATGACACTATACTTCATTTGGATACACTTGCACTTTCAAGTTACTCCAGCATTCACGATATAAACGAGAGATAAATATCCATAGAAGTTGATTAAAAAATTGATCATTTCTTTCGAGAAACAATGCCGTAACTGTAAATTATTAATGACGATCTAAAAAATTGATTGAGGGCTAATGATGTTTACGAATATTCTTCATTTCCTTTCAGCATATGTACTTTGCTACAAAATGACAATCTTTAATATAATAATCAAGGCGAGAAGCGATGTATATTTTACAAAATCATTTTTAAAATTTTCCCCGTTAATGACGTAATAAATTGCACGGTAAAAATCGGAATAAAAATGCTGCAACGAAAGATTACATCGCTTTTCATTAATCGCAATCTGCGAATATAAGAGAATTTTTGCAAAAACACGGAGAAAAGCGTTTCATGAAATTTTTTATTTTTTTTATTTTTTGTATCGTCGAAAATATATCGAGATTGAATTAATAAAGAATGAAAAATTGTCATTCGGCGTCGATCGCAAAGTTTGAAATGGTTAGTCTTCGTTCACTTACAAAAAAATTCAGCGCACTCGTAGCTTCTTCGTCGAGGGACATCGCGATACTGAAACGAGCCGCGAGTGATCTTTCGATATCCCCACTCCATACGAGAGGCGGTAATTGATGGTTGAGTTCGTAGATCGATGTGAAAAAATAAATTCTTATTTTCCCGAAACGATAAGTCGACAGGACTTATCCGGGCTGTTACATTATTCAGGCACTCCGGAAAAGATAGAGAGAGAGTTTATGGACGTACGTAACGTCATCGTGTATAGCCGGAAAAAATAATATATCAGTATGATCGCACGGTAATTTTGGAAATTATCGACAAGCTCTTTGCAAAATATATACACGGTATTTTTTTTTTTTGCCTCTCCGTATCATTTGCCAAGAGAAAGGAAATACAAATAATGCATGAAAATATATTTCTACGACGTTAACTCACAGTTTTATATCAGAGGCTATAATTTTCGGAGGATAGCTACAATAATTTCCGTCGTCATGAACTTATCCTCGGCTCACAGTGGGCGAAAGTGACCAACGAGCAACCTTTCCAAGACAAACGCGAAATAAATTCGGTCATTGCGATAAAAAAAATGGATATTTTATCGTTGAATTTCGCGATTCTCCAATTTTGTGGAATGTGGCGATCTTCGAGCTCGTCCTCTGGCTGGAAATTTATAATTTATCACTGTTTCACAATTGTAATGTTATTTTCTCTTCATGCGTTTGCATTATCCCAATTTATTAATCTCTTAATATCATCGGAGAATGTCAAAGAATTCACTCATGGTTGTTACATGTTTTTGGCAATGCTCGCTGGGTGTGTGAGAATGGCCAATGTATTGACGAAACGAGAAGCGATAATGGATCTAACGAATATATTGACAAATCATCTCTGCAGCCCTCGGGACGAAGACGAATACAAAATAAAGATCGATTGCGAACGCAACGCCAGGTGACTATTCGAAATGATTTTCTTTTTGTCATGCGAAGATTTAGAGGCACGATATATAAATTCTGGTGAAGGTCGATTTGTTTGCGGGTCGTCACAAAGTTTCCAGTGGATAGTCGTTTTATTTATACATTTTTTACATCAACTATCGATATATGAGCATTTCATTTTGTGTGACAAGTAGCCGAGTGAGTTTCGATAAGAATCTGCAAAAAAAAAGAAGAGTGAAAGAATTTATGTAGGTCGTATAGACCATGAATGAAAAATTTTCCTCGTAGCACCGTTCGCAATCAAGATCCAACGCACGGTCCATTTGCAACTTGCGGATTTAACAACCCCCGAGATCAAAAACCGTCGGAGAAAGTTAATATTAACGCTCAACGTGTTAATATTGACCATTTTTTCCCTTCTTTTTTCTGCACGTTTTTTGGCGAAAAATGCCAAACGAACGGACGTTTTTTTTTCACTCACCGCTTGTCATTTGACAATGTATTTTTATTCAATTATTTTTCAACAGATTCAACACCATTTGGTACTCTGCTCTCGGTGCAACATCGGTATCTCTGATTACACTGAGATCATTGATAGTGGATATACCCGAACGTAATCTACCCTTCAAAGGATGGCTTCCTTTCCACTTCGACTTAACGAAGGTCGGTTATTGGTTTGCCTACTTTCATCAGCATATCGCTCACGCTACCGGAGCCGCAATAAACAGCACATTCGACACGCTCGTTTCCGGCCTAATGATGCATACTTGCGCTCAAATGAAATTTCTCACGCGTCGAATAGAAAATATACCGCAAAGTGTCAAAGACAATCAAATATTTTCCGAAGACGCCGATGAATATGAGAAAAACGCTCAGTCCCTGGAGTTTGAACTACTGACGGAATGCATCAGACATCACGTCCAAATATTCCAGTAATTAAATATCTATCATTCGAGTCAATTTGAGGAAACTCTCGGAGGAGTTTATAAAATAAATAATAATGCTCACTAGATGTTCCGAATTTCAGATTTGCCGATTCTTTGAATGATATTTTCGGTAAGGTAGTTTTCCTTCAATTTGCTTTGAGTTCCCTCGTACTTTGCGTGAGTGTTTATGAGATTTCGGCGATGGACCTTTTCAGCGGTGAATTTGTTGCTACGATGATGTATCTCTCTTGCATGATCGTACAGATATTCCTTTTTTGCTTCTACGGCGGTGAAATGACACTTCAGGTATTTTACATAATCATTTAATCGTAATATCGACAATGAGCCAGTTTTATTCCAAATTTTTCCATGTTTTACTCGTCTATCAGCAAATCATCGAAACAACGATGATGTCCATTACAGTTTCTTGATCCAAAAATATTCTCTGAACTCACAGCGTTGTCCTACATGAGTTTGGCAAATAAATGAAGAATTAAATTGCTAATCGCTGATATTACTACTAATACGTCAATGAAAACCAGAGTGGGCAACCTTTGAGGCTGACAAAAGTGGCACTTGCAACACGGATTTACTTCCTTCATTTTTCACAACCCTTGAAATTGTCAAACCAGGCAATCAAACAAACGAAAACTTTCGAAAGGGAATTCTGTCAATATCTGCATCATATTTTTATTATTTTTTAATGAATCTAATTTTTGACTGGCCAATGTGTGCGAAAAACCTTGTTGCAACTGCCTCGGGAAATTTAATTTCCCAGTGCCAATGCGGGTGATATGACACACGTATATAATGGGTAGCGTGTGGATGTGCTATCAAGCTTTCGCCATACTTGCTCAGTGAGAAGAATTTTTTCGCGATGAGAGACGATAAAGGAGCGACATAGAAACGTGAACTGTCAAAATAATTTAGCAACGAATATCTTTGATTGATTCAGAGCGTGGACATTTGCGACGCGGCTTATCGAATGCATCAGTCAGCGCTGGACATCAAGACTAGGAAGGATGTAATAACGATAATGATGCGTTCTCAACGACCCATCACATTCAACTGCGGAAGCATCATCACTGTCTCACTCGATTCCTTCAACAATGTAAGGACTTGCATATATTTCATCGCAACACCATATTTTATCGACATTTTGTCATTTTTCCGCATACACATATATTTAGTGGTCCATCTGTCGTTGTAGCTCATAAAACTCTCCTATTCGGTATACAACGTCCTCCAAACATCGTCGGGATAACTATCAAACGTATAAACGCATTCGATAACGAGATTTCGATAAAGTTATCAAGAGGCTTATAAATTTATGGAACGGTAAGTGTACTCAAAAAGGGACCACTCGCGGTTTGACGTTACCTGGGTATATCGTAATATTATAGTGTGAAACGTTAATATTGATAGAGATCGGTATGAAATTTAAGTATTTTTTCTTACGTGCATCGACGAAACACTGGTGTAATCGTACTTTATTTATTACCATCTATTCATTGGGAGTTGAAAATGTTTATAAAGTACGTGCACTCTTCATTTAGTATCTTTGAGGTACTAGCCACGAATCGATAATCTTGATCACAATCGAGGAGAGAAGAGATGTACATTTTTTTATGTTGATTCAAAAATATTTTTTGTCAAAGACGTAATAAAGAACATTGTATAGAGATCGTAATAAAAGAGCAGCAAAGGCGAATTACATTGCTTTCAAAGGCCGCAGTTTTCGACCATTAGGAAGATGGAACAATGTGAAACAGGAGACGATTTTTGGAAAAACACGATTGTTCTCGATGGAGAGGATAAAATATTCATGGATTTTTGTTTTTTTTTCTTTTGCCGAAGATTAATCTAGATTGAATCAATAAAGGATCGAAATTAATTGTTGGCTTTGATATTGACCTTTCCGAAAGAGAAGAAAAGCCTGGAGTCACTTACAAGACATTTTTTCTTTTTGTAGTTTCTTTGTAGAAGGACATCGCCATACTACCTCAAGTTTTCACTGAAAGTCTTCCGATATCCCCACTCCATAAGAAATGCAGTAAATGATAGTTGAGTTTGTAAATCGATGGGGAAAGATACATTTTTGTTCGAAACGATAAGCTGACTAGAATTGCCTACGCTCTGTTACATTATTCAAGCACTCCGTTTCGAACACTTTATGCACGTATATTGTATATTTTTTCATTCTCTATAATCAGCAAAAATAACATCTAAACATCTATGCAAGGTAAATACACTACATTTTTTTATCTCTCCACGTTATTTTCCGGCGAACCAAAAGTACAAATAATGTAGGAAAACACCACGTGTACTCACAGTTTTATATCTGACACTATACTTTTCGCAGATGAATAGTTTCGACAATTTCCGTCGTCGTAAACGCTTCCTGCTGAGGTCCTCAGAGAATGTGATCGGACCGAGTATTTCTGCACGACAAACGTGATACACTTTTGTCCGTTACCATACAAAATGGATATTTTATCATTGAATTTTACGATTTTTCAATTTTGTGGAATGTGGCGATCTGTGAAATGGTCCTCTGACTGGAAATTCATAATCTATCACTGTTACACGATCGTAATGTTAATTTCTCTCTATGGGTTCGGATTGTCCCAATTCATTAGTCTCTTAACAACATCGGAAAACATCAAAGAATTCACTAACGGTTCTTACATGTTCCTGGCGATACTCGCTGGATGTGCAAAAACAACGAACATAATGATGAAACGCAAAGCAATAATCGATCTGACCAATGTGTTGAAAAATTACCCCTGCAAGCCTCAGAATGAAACTGAAAAGAAAATACAGAGTGATTGCGAACGTAATGCAAGGTAACTTGATGAATTTGGTTTTCAATTAAACTATTCATTTTGTATTTACTGATTATCGGAATGTGAGTATTTTATTTCTCGTGGACTGAGCAGTCGAATGATTTTGGATGAAAATTATACAGTTTTCAAAAAAATTGACAAAATACAGGGGAACACACAAGACAAGAGACAAGAGGTAATGCAGAAACCGACTGCAATTGCAGGATCAGTGATTTCCAAGACTCAAAAAACTACCGGGTTCCAAAACTAAGAGTTGCCGAAGGAAAATGAGATTAAGCTGACGGTAATTAGTGGTTTACCCAGAATAATCGACAGTTAATTGTGTGAAAAATCAGGAACTATCAAATCTTGAGGTCAACTTTTTAAAATGAGAGCAAAACAAATGAACCGCTCTTCAAATATCGAACGATATTTCTATCGAACGATAAAGCACATCCAAGCGAATTCCAAGACCTGCCAGCTGTAGTTAGGAACCTGCTAACTCTTGTCTCGATCACTTGTCGTATATTGTACTAACCATACGACGTACAGCAATTAAAGAATCGAGAAAATTTTGGAATTACTATCGCGATGTTCAACAGAGTATAATTCAGTGACAAATTTCCGTAGAACGACGAAAAAGTGCATTTTGAAGCTTGAAGTCCCTAGTTTTGAGGTAAAAAAATTTCCATTGCACAAAATAATTTTGAAAAAAAAAGGGAAGTAGAATTATTTTGGCAAACGCATTTTTTTCAATATTCTGGCTGTGGAGGACGGGCTGTATTTAAAACCTGTTGAAAACGTCGAAAAAATACTGAAAATTTTCTGGATTTTTAGAATAAATTCTTGTGTGTAGTGTATTTTACTGTACACTATTTTAAAACGAGTTATTATTGTCAAACGTATTTGAACAATTATTTTTCATTGTAGATCAAATACTTTTTGGTACTCTGCTCTCGGTGGAATAGCACTATCGTTAGTTATACTGAGATCGTTAATAGTGGATATACCTCAACGCAATTTATCTCTTAAGGCTTGGCTTCCCTATCATCTCGACCTGTCACAGATTGGTTACTGGTTTGCCTATTTCCATCAACACATTGCTCTCGCTACAGGTGCTATAATAAACAGCTCATTCGACACCCTCGTTCCCGGTTTAATGATGTACACTTGCGCTCAAATGAAAATACTCAAATACAGAATCGAAGATATACCGCGATTAATCAAAGAAAAAAGAATATTGGGCGATGATGACGTGGAAGAATATAACAGAAATGATCAATCCGTAGAAACCGCATTATTGATAGAATCCGTCAAACATCACGTCCAAATATTTCAGTAATGAACAATCAATCACTCAAGTTAATCGCATCGAGATTGTCGAATTAATTCTGTAAAAAAAGTTCACCATGTTCTTTTGAATTACAGATTTGCTCATTCTTTAAACACCATTTTTGGTAAGGTCGTTTTCCTCCAATTTGCTTTGAGTTTCCTCATACTTTGCGTGAGCGTTTACGAAATTTCGACGATGGACTTTTACAGCGGCGCATTTTTTGCTACGATGCTGTATCTCTCTTGCATGATAATGCAAATATTTATTTTCTGCTTCTACGGTGGTGAGATGACACTTCAGGTATGTTTTGCAATCATACATTAATGTTTCTGGCAATTCATAATTCTTTACTCCGAGTTTTCTTGATTTTTCACGTATCCTAACAAATTATTGAAATAATGACGATCCCTATTGAAGTTTCATAATTTCAAAATATTCAAAACATGACATTTACGCAATATAATTCAAAAAATAACAAGAAAGCGACGTGCCAACGTAAACTAGTGCCTTTTCCAAAGATACACAGCCTTGGCCAGCGGTATTAAGCGTCTTAAATGGTTTCACATATTCTGGATTATTATGAAGGTTCGTGAGTAACACGGAAACACGCGATTGCCTATTTATTTCATAGTGTCCTCTTCAGGAGCCTTTCGGTCCATTTTTTCCCGTTAATTTGTACCACAGACAACCTCTGGTTGATTACTCGTGAACTAATGATCGTTCAAAAAATTAAAGGATGATTCTGTAGACTCAAAAGTGACATCCACACAACCATGATCAAAAGTATTAGTCAGCCAAAAGTCTTCGTGTTAGCGGCAATTCTCCATGTACATAAATACATGCAGCAAACATTGTTGATTAATTTAGAGCATGGACATTTGCGACGCGGTTTATCGAATGCATCGCTCAGCGTTAAGTATTAAAACGAAGAAGACTTTAATAACCATAATGATACGTTGTCAACGACCCATCAAATTTAACTGTGGTAACATCATCACTGTCTCCCTTGACTCCTTCAACAGCGTAAGAAGCCTTTGAATATTTTTTGTTGCAATGTTGTTGTCTACATATTTTGAATTGTCAAAAATATATATTTATTGGTAAACTGTTATTGTAGCTTGTTAAACTTTCCTACTCGGTTTACAACGTTCTCCAAACATCGTCGGGATAACTACGGCATGCACATGTTCTTGCATTTGATAATGAGAATTTAATAAAGAAATTGCAGTACAATAAAGTTTTCAATAATAGAACCGTAATTGTACACTCTGTCTCAGCACACTTGACATTCCTGAAGTAGGGGTGTGCGGATAATTCGAACTTACGAATTATTCGTTCCGAATCGAATATTAATATTACAATATTAGTATCGAATAATTCGAATATTAATATTCGATTCGATTTGATTCGAACGATATTCGCACACTCCTATCCTGAAGATTATTTGCGAGATGTGTAATTAAGAAAAAAGTACGTGACGGTGAGAGGCGTGCATAACATGTTCTCAACTGCTACCAATCGGTAAAGTATTAATATTAGTATATTACGCGCATAGGAAGGAAAGAAACACATTATTTCCTCCCGTGAAGTTTTCGAAATTAATTGTTGGCTTTGAAATTGACCTTTCCAAAAGAAAAAAAAGCCTGGTGTCACTTACAAAATATTTTTCCTTTTTGTAGTTTCTTTGTGGAAGGACATCGCCGTACTACCTCAAGTTTTTACTGCAAGTCTTCCGATATCCCCACTCCATAAGAAATGAAGTAAATGATTGTTGAGTTTGTAAATCGATGGGGAAAGATACATTTTTGTTCGAAACGATAAGCTGACTAGAATTGCCTACGCTCTGTTACATTATTCAAGCACTCCGTTTCGAACACTTTATGCACGTATATTGTATATTTTTTCATTCTCTATAATCAGCAAAAATAACATCTAAATATCTATGCAAGGTAAATACACTGCAGTTTTTTCTCTCCACGTTTTTTTCCGGCGAACCAAAAGTACAAATAATGTAGGAAAACACCACGTGTACTCACAGTTTTATATCTGACACTATACTTTTCGCAGATGAATAGTTTCGACAATTTCCGTCTTCGTAAACGCTTCCTGCTGAGGTCCTCAGAGAATGTGATCAGACCGAGTATTTCTGCACGACAAACGTGATACACTTTTGTCCATTACTATACAAAATGGATATTTTATCATTGAATTTTACGATTCTTCAATTTTGTGGAATGTGGCGATCTGTGAAATGGTCCTCTGACTGGAAATTCATAATCTATCACTGTTACACGATCGTAATGTTAATTTCTCTCTATGCATTTGCGTTGTCCCAATTCATTAATCTCTTAACAACATCGGAGAACGTCAAAGAATTCACCAATGGTTCTTACATATTCCTCGCGATACTCGCTGGATGTGCGAAAATAACGAACGTAATGATGAAGCGCAAAGCAATAATCGATCTGATCAATGTGTTGACAAATTACCCCTGCAAGCCTCAAAATGAAATTGAAAAGACAATACAGAGTGATTGCGAACGTAATGCAAGGTAACTTGATGAATTTGTTTTTCATTTAAACTATTTACTTTGTATTTACTGATTATCGGAATGGGAGTATTTTATTTCTCGTGGACTGAGCAGTCGAATGATTTTGGATGAAAATTATACAGTTTTCAAAAAAATTGACAAAATAAAAGGGACCGCACAAGACAAGAGACACGAGGTAACGCAGAACCCACCTGCAATTGCAGGATCAACGATTTCCGAGACTCAAAAAACTAGCGGGTCTTCAAATATCGAACGATATTTCTATCGAACAATAAAGCACATCCAAGCGAATTCCAAGACCTGCCAGCTGTAGTTAGGCACCTGCGAACTCTTGTCTCGATCACTTGTCGTATATTATACTAACCATACGACGTATAACAATTAAAGAATCAAGAAAATTTTGGAACTACTATCGCCATGTTCAACAGAGTATAATTTAGTGACAAATTTTGAAGCTTGAAGTCCCTAGTTTTGAGGTAAAAAAATTTCCGTTGCACAAAATAATGTTGACAAAAGGAAGGGAAGAAAAATTCTTTTGGCAAACGCATTCTGGCTTTGGAGGACGGGCTGTATTTAAAACCTGTTGAAAACGACGAAAAAATGCTGAAAATTTTCTGGATCCTTACAATAAATTCTTGTGTGTAGTGTATTTTACTGTATACTATTTTAAAACGAGTTATTGTCGAACGTATTTGAACAATTATTTTTCATTGTAGATCAAACACTTTTTGGTACTCTGCTCTCGGTGGAACAGCAGTGTCTTTAGTTACACTGAGATCGTTAATAGTGGATATACCTCAACGCAATTTACCTTTCAAGGCTTGGCTTCCCTATCATCTCGACCTGTCACAGATCGGTTACTGGTTTGCCTATTTCCATCAACACATTGCTCGCGCTACAGGTGCTGTAATAAACAGCTCATTCGACACCCTCGTTCCCGGTGTAATGTTGTACACTTGCGCTCAAATGAAAATACTCAAATACCGAATCGAAAATATACCGCGAATAATCGAAGAAAAAACAATATTGAACGATGATGACGTGGAAAAATACAACAAAAATCATCAATCCTTAGAAACCGCATTATTGACAGAATGCGTCAAACATCACGTCCAAATATTTCAGTAATGAACAATCAATCGATCATTCAACTTAATCGCATCGAGATTATCGAATTCATTATGTAAAACAATTTCACCACGTTCCTTTGAATTACAGATTTGCTCATTCTTTAAACACCATTTTTGGTAAGGTCGTTTTTCTCCAATTTGCTCTGAGTTTCCTCGTACTTTGCGTGAGCGTTTACGAAATTTCGACGATGGACCTTTTCAGCGCCGACTTTTTTGGCACGATGCTGTATCTCTGTTGCATGATAATACAAATATTTATTTTCTGCTTCTACGGTGGTGAGATGACACTTCAGGTATTTTTTTACAATCATTCATTAATGTTTCTGGCAATTCATAATTCTTTACTCCGAGTTTCCTTGATTTTTACACGCATCCTAGCAAATTATTGAAATAATGACGATCCTCATTGAAGTTTCATTATTCCAAAATATTCAAAACATGACATTTACGCAATATAATTCAAAAAAGAATAAGAAAGCGACGTGCCAACGTAGAATAGTGCCTTTTCCAAAGATACACAGTCTTGGCCAGCGGTATTAAGCGTCTTAAATGATTTCACATATTCTGGATTATTATGAAGGGTCCTGAGTAATATGAAAACACGCGGTTGCCTATTTTTTTCATGGTGTCCCCTTCAGGAGCCTTTCGGTCCATTCCTTCCCGTTAATTTGAACCACAGACAACCTCTGGTTGATTACTCGTGAACTAATGATCGTTGAAAAAATTAAAGGATGATTCTGTAAACTCAAAAGTGACATCCACACAGCCATGATCAAAAGTATTAGTCAGCCAAAAGTCTTCGTGTTAGCGGCAATTCTCCATATACATAAATACATGCAGCAAACATTGTTGATTAATTCAGAGCATGGACATTTGCGACGCGGTTTATCGAATGCATCGCTCAGCGTTAAGTATTAAAACGAAGAAGACTTTAATAACCATAATGATACGTTGTCAACGACCCATCAAATTTAACTGTGGTAACATCATCACTGTCTCCCTCGACTCCTTCAACAGCGTAAGAACCCTTTGAATATTTTTTGCTGCAATGTTGTTATCTACATATTTTGAATTTTCAAAAATATATATTTATTGGTAAACTGTTATTGTAGCTTGTTAAACTTTCCTACTCGGTTTACAACGTTCTCCAAACATCGTCGGGATAACTACGCCATATACATGTTCTTGCATTTGATAATGAGAGTTTAATAAAGAAATTACAGTACAATAAAGTTTTCAATAATAGAACCGTAATTGTACACTCTGTCTCAGCACACTTAACATTCCTGAAGTAGGGGTGTGCGGATAATTGGAACTTACGAATTAATCGTTCCGAATCGAATATTAATATTAAAATATTAGTATCGAAAAATTCGAATATTAATATTCGATTCGATTTGATTCGAACGATATTCGCACACTCCTATCCTGAAGATTATTTGCGAGATGTGTAATGAAGAAAAAAAGTACGTGACGGTGAGAGGCGTGCATAACATATTCTCAACTGTTACCAATCGGTAAAGTATTAATATTAGTATATTACGCACATAGGAAGGAAAGAAACACATTATTCCCGCCCGTGAAGCTTTCGAAATTAATTGTTGGTTTTGAAATTGACCTTTCCAAAAGAAAAAAAAAGCCTGGAGTCACTTACAAGATATTTTTCCTTTTTGTAGTTTCTTTGTGGAAGGACACCGCCGTACTACCTCAAGTTTTTACTGCAAGTCTTCCGATATCCCCACTCCATAAGAAATGAAGTAAATGATTGTTGAGTTTGTAAATCGATGGGGAAAGATACATTTTTGTTCGAAACGATAAGCTGACTAGAATTGCCTACGCTCTGTTACATTATTCAAGCACTCCGTTTCGAACACTTTATGCACGTATATTGTATATTTTTTCATTCTCTATAATCAGCAAAAATAACATCTAAACATCTATACAAGGTAAATACACTGCAGTTTTTTGTCTCTCCACGTTATTTTCCGGCGAACCAAAAGTACAAATAATGTAGGAAAACACCACGTGTACTCACAGTTTCATATCTGACACTATACTTTTCGGAGATGAATAGTTTCGACAATTTCCGTCGTCGTAAACGCTTCCTGCTGAGGTCCTCATAGAATGTGATCAGACCGAGTATATCTGCACGACAAACGTGATACACTTTTGTCCATTACTATACAAAATGGATATTTTATCATTGAATTTTACGATTCTTCAATTTTGTGGAATGTGGCGATCTGCGAAATGGTCCTCTGGCTGGAAATTCATAATCTATCACTGTTATACGATCGTAATGTTAATTTCTCTATATGCGTTTGCGTTGTCCCAATTCATTAATCTCTTAACAACATCGGGGAACATCAAAGAGTTCACTAATGGTTCTTACATGTTCCTGGCGAAACTCGCTGGATGTGCAAAAATGACGAACGTAATGATGAAACGCAAAGCAATAATCGATCTTATCAATGTGTTGAAAAATTACCCCTGCAAGCCTCAGAATGAAATTGAAAAGAAAATACAGAGTGATTGCGAACGGAATGCAAGGTAACTTGACGAATTTGGCTTTCATTTAAACTATTCATTTTCTATTTATTAATTATCGAAATGTGAGTATTTTATTTCTTGTGGACTGAGCAGTCGAATGATTTTGTATGAAAATTATAGTTTTCAAAAAAATTGTCAAAGTACGGGGACCGCACAAGACAAGAGACAAGAGGTAATGCAGAACCCAACCGCAATTGCAGGATCAATGATTTCCAAGACTCAAAGAACTAGCGGGTTCCAAAACTAAGAGTTGCCGAAGGAAAATGAGATTAAGCTGACGGTAATTAGTGGTTTTTCCAGAATAATCGACATACAATTGTGTGAAAAATTAGGAATTGTCAAACTCGAGGTCAACTTTTTAAAAGAAGAGCAAAACGAATGAACCGCTCTTCTAATATCGAACGATATTTCTATCGAACGAAAAAGCACATCCAAGCGAATTCCAAGACCTGCCAGCTGTAGTTAGGCACCTGCCAACTCTTGTCTCGATCACTTGTCGTATATTATACTAACCCATACGACGTATAACAGTTAAAGAATCAAGAAAATTTTGGAATTACTATCGCCATATTCAACAGAGTATAATTTAGTGACAAATTTCCGTGGGACGACGAAAAAAAAAGCATTATGAAGCTTGAAGTCCCTAATTTTGGGGTAAAAAAATTTCCATTCCGCAAAATAATTTTGGAAAAAGGAAGGGAAGAAGAATTCTTTTGGCAAACGCATTCTGGCTTTGGAGGACGGGCTGTATATAAAACCTGTTGAAAACGTCGAAAAAATGCTGAAAATTTTCTGGATCCTTGGAATAAATTCTTGTGTGTAGTGTATTTTACTGAACACTATTTTAAAACGAGTTATTGTCGAACGTATTTGAACAATTGTTTTTCATTGTAGATCAAACACTTTTTGGTACTCTGCTCTCGGCGGAACAACAGTATCTTTACTTACACTGAGATCGTTAATAGTGGATATACCTCAACGCAATTTACCTTTCAAGGCTTGGCTTCCCTATCATCTCGACCTGTCACAGATCGGTTACTGGTTTGCCTATTTCCATCAACACATTGCTCTCGCTACAGGTGCTATAATAAACAGCTCATTCGACACCCTCGTTCCCGGTTTAATGATGTACACTTGCGCTCAAATGAAAATACTCAAATACAGAATCGAAGATATACCGCGAATAATCGAAGAAAAAAGAATATTGGGCGATGATGACGTGGAAGAATATAACAGAAATGATCAATCCTTAGAAACCGCATTATTGATAGAATCCGTCAAACATCACGTCCAAATATTTCAGTAATGAACAATCAATCACTCAAGTTAATCGCATCGAGATTGTCGTATTAATTCTGTAAAAAAAGTTCACCATGTTCTTTTGAATTACAGATTTGCTCATTCTTTAAACACCATTTTTGGTAAGGTCGTTTTCGTCCAATTTGCTTTGAGTTTCCTCATACTTTGCGTGAGCGTTTACGAAATTTCGACGATGGACTTTTACAGCGGCGCATTTTTTGCTACGATGCTGTATCTCTCTTGCATGATAATACAAATATTTATTTTCTGCTTCTACGGTGGTGAGATGACACTTCAGGTATGTTTTACAATCATACATTAATGTTTCTGGCAATTCATAATTCTTTACTCCGAGTTTTCTTGATTTTTCACGTATCCTAACAAATTATTGAAATAATGACGATCCCTATTGAAGTTTCATAACTTCAAAATATTCAAAACATGACATTTACGCAATATAATTCAAAAAATAACAAGAAAGCGACGTGCCAACGTAAACTAGTGCCTTTTCCAAAGATACACAGCCTTGGCCAGCGGTATTAAGCGTCTTAAATGGTTTCACATATTCTGGATTATTATGAAGGTTCGTGAGTAACACGAAAACACGCGGTTGCCTATTTATTTCATAGTGTCCTCTTCAGGAGCCTTTCGGTCCATTTTTTCCCGTTAATTTGAACCACAGACAACCTCTGGTTGATTACTCGTGAACTAATGATCGTTCAAAAAATTAAAGGATGATTCTGTAAACTCAAAAGTGACATCCACACAGCCATGATCAAAAGTATTAGTCAGCCAAAAGTCTTCGTGTTAGCGGCAATTCTCCATACACATACATACATGTAGCAAGCATTGTTGATTAATTCAGAGCATGGACATTTGCGACGCGGTTTATCGAATGCATCGCTCAGCGTTAAGTACTAAAACGAAGAAGAGTTTAATAACGATAATGATACGTTGTCAGCGACCCATCAAATTTAACTGTGGTAACATCATCACTGTCTCCCTCGACTCCTTCAACAGCGTAAGAAGCCTTTGAATATTTTTTGTTGCAATGTTGTTGTCTACATATTTTGAATTTTCAAAAATATATATTTATTGGTAAACTGTTATTGTAGCTTGTTAAACTTTCCTACTCGGTTTACAACGTTCTCCAAACATCGTCGGGATAACTACGGCATGCACATGTTCTTGCATTTGATAATGAGAGTTTAATAAAGAAATTATAGTACAATAAAGTTTTCAATAATAAAACCGTAATTGTACACTCTGTCTCAGCACACTTAACATTCCTGAAGTAGGGGTGTGCGGATAATTGGAACTTACGAATTAATCGTTCCGAATCGAATATTAATATTAAAATATTAGTATCGAAAAATTCGAATATTAATATTCGATTCGATTTGATTCGAACGATATTCGCACACTCCTATCCTGAAGATTATTTGCGAGATGTGTAATGAAGAAAAAAAGTACGTGACGGTGAGAGGCGTGCATAACATATTCTCAACTGTTACCAATCGGTAAAGTATTAATATTAGTATATTACGCACATAGGAAGGAAAGAAACACATTATTCCCGCCCGTGAAGCTTTCGAAATTAATTGTTGGTTTTGAAATTGACCTTTCCAAAAGAAAAAAAAAGCCTGGAGTCACTTACAAGATATTTTTCCTTTTTGTAGTTTCTTTGTGGAAGGACACCGCCGTACTACCTCAAGTTTTTACTGCAAGTCTTCCGATATCCCCACTCCATAAGAAATGAAGTAAATGATTGTTGAGTTTGTAAATCGATGGGGAAAGATACATTTTTGTTCGAAACGATAAGCTGACTAGAATTGCCTACGCTCTGTTACATTATTCAAGCACTCCGTTTCGAACACTTTATGCACGTATATTGTATATTTTTTCATTCTCTATAATCAGCAAAAATAACATCTAAACATCTATACAAGGTAAATACACTGCAGTTTTTTGTCTCTCCACGTTATTTTCCGGCGAACCAAAAGTACAAATAATGTAGGAAAACACCACGTGTACTCACAGTTTCATATCTGACACTATACTTTTCGGAGATGAATAGTTTCGACAATTTCCGTCGTCGTAAACGCTTCCTGCTGAGGTCCTCAGAGAATGTGATCGGACCGAGTATTTCTGCACGACAAACGTGATACACTTTTGTCCATTACTATACAAAATGGATATTTTATCATTGAATTTTACGATTCTTCAATTTTGTGGAATGTGGCGATCTGCGAAATGGTCCTCTGACTGGAAATTCATAATCTATCACTGTTACACGATCGTAATGTTAATTTCTCTCTATGCGTTTGCGTTGTCCCAATTCATTAATCTCTTAACAACATCGGAGAACATCAAAGAGTTCACTAATGGTTCTTACATGTTCCTGGCGATACTCGCTGGATGTGCAAAAATAACGAACGTAATGATGAAACGCAAAGCAATAATCGATCTGATCAATGTGTTGAGAAATTACCCCTGCAAGCCTCAGAATGAAATTGAAAAGAAAATACAGAGTGATTGCGAACGTAATGCAAGGTAACTTGACGAATTTGATTTTCATTTAAACTATTCATTTTCTATTTATTAATTATCGAAATGTGAGTATTTTATTTCTCGTGGACTGAGCAGTCGAATGATTTTGTTTGAAAATTATACAGTTTTCAAAAAAATTGTCAAAGTACAGGGGACCGCACAAGACAAGAGACAAGAGGTAATGCAGAACCCAACTGCAATTGCAGGATCAATGATTTCCAAGACTCAAAGAACTAGCGGGTTCCAAAACTAAGAGTTGCCGAAGGAAAATGAGATTAAGCTGACGGTAATTAGTGGTTTTTCCAGAATAATCGACATACAATTGTGTGAAAAAGTAGGAACTGTCAAACTCGAGGTCAACTTTTTAAAAGAAGAGCAAAACGAATGAACCGCTCTTCAAATATCGAACGATAAAGCACATCCAAGCGAATTCCAAGACCTGCCAGCTGTAGTTGGGCACCTGCCAACTCTTGTCTCGATCACTTGTCGTATATTATACTAACCATACGACGTACAACAATTAAAGAATCAAGAAAATTTTGGAATTACTATCGCCATGTTCAACAGAGTATAATTCAGTGATAAATTTTCGTGGGACGACAAAAAAAAGCATTTTGAAGCTTGAAGTCCCTAGTTTTGGGGTAAAAAAATTTTCGTTGCACAAAATAATTTTGAAAAAAGGAAGGGAAGAAAATTCTTTTGGCAAACGCATTCTGGCTTTGGAGGACGGGCTGTATTTAAAACCTGTTGAAAACGTCGAAAAAATGCTGAAAATTTTCTGGATCCTTGGAATAAATTCTTATGTGTAGTGTATTTTACTGAACACTATTTTAAAACGAGTTATTGTCGAACGTATTCGAACAATTATTTTTCATTGTAGATCAAACACTTTTTGGTACTCTGCTCTCGGTGGAACAACAGTATCTTTAATTACACTGAGATCGTTAATAGTGGATATACCTCAACGCAATTTACCTTTCAAGGCTTGGCTTCCCTATCATCTCGACCTGTCACAGATCGGTTACTGGTTTGCCTATTTCCATCAACACATTGCTCGCGCTACAGGTGCTGTAATAAACAGCTCATTCGACACCCTCGTTCCCGGTTTAATGATGTACACTTGCGCTCAAATGAAAATACTCAAATACCGAATCGAAGATATACCGCGAATAATCGAAGAAAAAACAATATTGGACGATGATGACGTGGAAGAATCCAACAAAAATGATCAATCCTTAGAAACCGCATTATTGACAGAATGCGTCAAACATCACGTCCAAATATTTCAGTAATGAACAATCGATCATTCAATCTAATGGCATCGAGATTATCGAATTCATTATGTAAAAAAAAATCACCACGTTCTTTTGAATTACAGATTTGCTCATTCTTTAAACACCATTTTTGGTAAGGTCGTTTTTCTCCAATTTGCTCTGAGTTTCCTCGTACTTTGCGTGAGCGTTTACGAAATTTCGACGATGGACCTTTTCAGCGGCGAATTTTTCGCTACGATGCTGTATCTCTCTTGCATGATAATACAAATATTTATTTTCTGCTTCTACGGTGGTGAGATGACACTTCAGGTATTTTTTTACAATCATACATTAATGTTACTGGCAAGTGATAATTCTTCACTCCGAGTTTTTTTTATTTTTACACTCATCTTAGCAAATTATTGAGATAATGACGATCCCTATTGAAGTTTCATAATTCCAAAATATTCAAAACATGACATTTACGCAATATGATAAAAAAAATAGAATAAGAAAGCTACGTGCAAACGTTGAATAGTGCCGTTTCCAAAGATACACAGCCTTGGCCAGCGGTATCAAGCGTCTTAAAAAATTAAGGGATGATTCTGTAGACTCAAAACTAACATCCACCCAGCCATGATCAAAAGTATTAGTCAGCCAAAAGTCTTCGTGTTAGCGGCAATTCTCCATACACATACATACATGTAGCAAGCATTGTTGATTAATTCAGAGCATGGACATTTGCGACGCGGTTTATCGAATGCATCGCTCAGCGTTAAGTACCAAAACGAAGAAGAGTTTAATAACGATAATGATACGTTGTCAACGACCCATCACATTTAACTGTGGTAACATGATCACTGTCTCCCTCGACTCCTTCAACAGCGTAAGAAACCTTTGAATATTTTTGACTGCATTGTTGTTATCTACATATTTTGAATTTTCAAAAATATATTTATTGGCAAACTGTTGTTGTAGCTGGTTAAACTTTCCTACTCGGTTTACAACGTCCTCCAAACATCGTCGGGATAACTAAGGCATGCACATGTTCTTGCATTTGATAATGAGAGTTTAATAAAGAAATTACAGAACAATAAAGTTTTCAATAATAGCACCGTTTTTGTACACTCTGTCTCAGCACACTTGACATTCTTGAAGATTATTTGCGGAATGTGCAATTAAGAAAAAAGTACGTGACGGTGAGAGGCGTGCATAACATGTTCTCAACTGCTACCGATCGGTAAAGTATTAAAATTAGTATATTACGCAC
This sequence comes from Heteropelma amictum, assembly GCA_959613375.1. Lineage (NCBI taxonomy): Eukaryota > Metazoa > Arthropoda > Insecta > Hymenoptera > Ichneumonidae > Heteropelma > Heteropelma amictum. The sequence goes on from OY390724.1 coordinate 6,762,469, forward strand.
CTAGGGAGGAGAGAAACGAATTTTATCGATTAATTACTATTTTCTCATTGAAATATCGAGTTTTCCAGGAAAAGTCGGCAAGTTTCGTGATCAGCGGGAAATTTCCGATCGAATAAGCTCCTGAAATATTGAAAATAAAAAAATAAAATTTCGACACATTTTTCGCCACTTTTCCGGAATCGTCGAAAAGTGGAAATTTCAAATGATCATAACTTTCTCCCTAATAAAGCTACATAGATTTTTTGGGGGTGTTTTGAAGAGCCCTCGAGTAGACTTAAGCAATGGTGAAAGTTAAATATGAATAGCTCGATTGCTTCATCCTCAAAATCGATGTTGAAAATTGGCGAAAAAAACGCAAAGGGGAATGTATGGGAAAATTGGCGAAAATCGGTGGTCCTACTTTAAAAATCTGCCAAAAATCGAAAAATCAAGATATCTGGACAAACCAAACGGCATTCTGAAGCCTCATCAATTACCAAGAGAATAAGCACAAGTCGGGGTGTCCATCTCGAACGAAAAAAAAATGGCAAACATTTTAGTGAACCAACTCAATCCGGCAGAAAATGACGAAAAATTTTGGATTTCAAAAATAATTTTTAATGGTCCATATCGATGTATTTTTTCCCGCTGATGACGAAACACGCCGGTATTTCATCAAAAACCCAATGTTTCCTTCCGAAAATGCAATAATACGATTTTTTTTTGTTAAATACCGAACGATTTTCTAGTCGAAATGACTAAAGGATCGAAATGCTTTGCCGCAGCAACGTTTGAAAAATTAAAAGTACGTTTCAATCAACTCACAAGTCACTGTTCCTTTTTGTGCTTTCATTGTAGAAAGACATGTTAATACTGCATCAATTTTTTACCTGACTTTCGACTTTCGATATGCCACTGCATATGCAACATGGTAATTGATGGTTAAGTTGGCAAATCGATGCGAAAAGATACATTCGTGTGTTCCGAAATGATAAGCCAACAGAACGCCATTACATTATTCACGTACTCGAATACAAAGTTTGTGCACGTATAGTTTTTTATTGTATATTATTAGTGAAAATAATATCTAGACATCATCGCACGATAATTTATAAAATTATTCACAAATTCTATACATGATACAAATGCTACATTTTTTAAATCTTTTTGTATCATTGGCCAGGAGACATCAAGTGCAAAAATAATGCAGGAAAACATTCGATCTTCGCGACATTTATTCGCAGCTTTGCATCCGAGTCTATCAGTTTCGAAGAATACTTTCAATAGTTTGCGCAGTCGTGAATTTGTTCTGAGGTCACAGTGTATAAAAGTGACTAACGAATTATCTTTGTACGTCAAACGCTTAGAAGAAGATTTGTTCAAATTGCCTTAAAATGGATATGCTATCCTCGAATTTCATGATTTTTCAATGTTGTGGAATGTGGCGTTCTCCAAAGTGGTGCCCTGGCTGGAAATCCATATTCTATAACTGTTACGCGATCGGAATGGTTTTTTCTCTCTATACATTCGCGTTATTTCAATTCATACATCTAGTGATATCATTGAAGAGTATCAAAGAATTCAGTTATGATTCATACGTGTTTCTAGCGATACTCGCTGGATGCGCAAAAATGGCAAACATAATTGTGAAACGCAAAGCGATAAACGATCTGACTCATGTATTGAGAAATTATCTCAGCAAGCCCCGAAATGCGGTAGAATCGAAAATACAGAGTGATTGCGAACGCGCTGCAAGGTACTTGTACAATTAGAGCCGCAATTCAAATGATTTATTTAATATATTTATCGGTTAACGCAAGACTCATCTGAAATTTGTAGACCCTGGAAACTGAGAGTTTTCGAAAAAAAATTCGAATGACATTTTCTCTTTGAATATTTGTAGTACAGATGTATTATGTATAGATGTATAGGTGTATTATTTATGCAGAAATACTTATTTTCGAAGTTTTTCAAGACGAGACGAGACGATTTCGGACGAGTGTGGCGTTGGCTTCACACGAGTCTGATGAGGTCGTGTTTTGTCCCGTACCACACACTATTATATTGTTTATATCATCCAAATTGAAACTGAGAGTTTCAATATCCGGAGCCAGTCAAAATGAGACAATTTTCGACCGATAGCGTAACTAAAAATGAAATCAGTCGAATATATCGCGAGGCCATACAGGAACTCGCAGTTTTGACGCAGGTGATCTGAAAAATTATTTTTAGATACTGAAAGCCTGGGGAGTATTCTGCAATTTGTTGAGGTATATTTTTGGACGATAATCTTGTATTATAGATTCAACACTATTTGGTACTCTGCTCTCGGTGGAACAGCAGTGTCTTTAGTTGCACTGAAATCACTAATAGTGGATATACCTCAAACTACTTTACCTTTCAAAAGTTGGCTTCCCTTCGATCTCGACTTGCTACGAACTGGTTACTGGTGTGCCTACTTTCATCAGCACATTGCTCAGGCTACAGGAGCTGCGATAAACAGTTCATTCGATACGTTCGTCTCTGGACTAATGATGTACACTTGCGCTCAAATGAAAATACTCAAGCACCGAATAGAAAATATACCGCGAAACATTGAAGAAAAGAGAATGTTTTGCGATGACAGCTGCACAGATTATCACAAAGGCGGCCAATCTTTGGAGTCTGAACTACTGACGGAATGCATCAAACATCATGTCCAAATATTCCAGTAATAACAAATCTATCATTCAAGTCAATCCAATCGAGCTGGTGGATTTCTCTCAAAACATCTTCACCAGGTTCCTTTGAATTACAGATTCGCTACTTCTCTCAACACTATTTTCGGTAAAGTAGTTTTTCTCCAATTTGCTCTGAGCTCCCTTGTACTTTGCATGAGTGTGCACGAGATTTCGACCATGGACCTGTTCAGCACGGAATTTGCGCCAACCATGATATTTCTCTCTTGCATGACCATACAGATATTCATCTATTGCTTTTACGGTGGTGAAATGACACTCCAGGTATTTTGTACACACAGTAATTTATCAATATTATTGACAATTAACAATTGTTTACCCACGTTTCAAGAAATTACTAAAACAATGACGATAGCCCTAATATAGTCCGATACTTTCAAAATATTTTGCAAATTCCAAGCCTCCCAAGAATATATGTTCTGCCAATTAAATGAACACACACTTTTCATACGGGACTGTATATTTTTGCATATTTATGACAACCATCCGGATATGGCATTTGTGCATCATTAAAGAACATTTTCGCGGGATGACAAAGAATAAGAGAGCGTCTTGAAAATGTAACATAGTGGTTTTCTTCAAAGACATATATGTGCAGTAAATATCATTGATTGATCCAGAGTGTGGACATTTGCGACGCGGTTTATCGGATGCATCGATCGGTTTTGCATATTGAAACGCAGAGAAGTCTATTAATGATCATGAGACGTTCTCAACGACCCATCATATTTAATTGCGGTAATATCATCACTGTCTCCCTCGATTCCTTCAACAGTGTAAGAGATTCTCAGATACTTATTATCGCAATAATACTATTTTTACAAAAATTCGTTTTGTCTGCAGTATTGAACAAAATTGAACAGTATTGGAAAAGTTTCAGATGCATACTTTGCATCTCAAACTTTTCCACATTCCTGAGAATGTAACAGCCAACGTTGGACGAATGAAATAATCATTTCTTTTACACGAATCGGAGGCTGCTTATTGCAGATCAAAGTTGTTACCGAAAGAAATTCAAAACATTCGTAATCTTTCGACAACAAACTTATTAGTTTCACACAATAGCGAAATGTTCGACGTGCTTCCATTATTTTGTCCACTAGCGTATATTTATTGATAATATTGTTATTACAGCTTATAAAACTTTCCTACTCGGTGTACAACGTCCTCCAAACATCGTCGGGATAACTAGCACGTGAATAGATTCATTTAGTCGGAGATTTCCTTGAAATTTCCGAAAAAGAGCGTGACAACCTATCATAAATGATAGATGCATTTTTAATTTTTATGGGAATGGAACTTATTGCTGCAAAAGTGTAGGCTATATACAGTGCAATATATTACAATTTTTAAATACACAGGATGATCCTAAACGAATGAAATAAAATATTCACGAAACAATTTTGTACTTTTTTTTTCTTCTGTCGAAGATTCATCCGAATTAAATCAATAAACAGTTGAAATTGTTTCTTATCATCGATATAAAAGTTTGAAAAAGGACGAATAAATCTAATAAAATAAAAAAACTTCCGCGTGGTAGACAAAAATTTCATACAAATGGGGTACAACAGCATATTATTGGAACTTATTGCTGCAAAAGTGTAGGCTTTGTACAGTGCAATATTTTACAATTTTTTAGTACAGAGGATGATTCTAAACAAATGAAATAAAATATATATATAAATAAATATTCACAAATTGTGAATAAAATATACTTACCCCATTTGTTCGATTTTTTTCAGATTCATTTAGTCCCGTTTACCCGTTTAGGACTTTAGGTCCGATCCTTTTTCGTGTATTTCTTTATTTCCTTTATTTTCCTTTCTTCCTGCTAATCTCCTCTTTAATGTGTGTTTCTAGCCGGCTTACCTCCCTCTACTGCACCGCATTTGCACGAGGGCACAGGGAAATTGCAGAAAACCCGCGCCGACACAGTCGACCCTTTCGACAGAGCTCGATGTTTTCCGTAGGAATCACCGCACGATAAAACACGACTAGCCATCTCGTACACCCATCGCTGTCGGTCATTTCTACTATCATTTAACCGGGATTGTATTTTTCAAAGACTTCATTTTTTTTACTTCAGTAATCTTCGATCGTCCTGAGCTCTCACAGTTTTCCGCAAAAGATCACAGCAGTAATGAGTCAGAGGCACCTTTGTACGTCAAGCATGATTATAACGTTATTCGGCCACAAATATCAATTTTATAAAAAAGATCCATGATATTTTTCTCGTAAGCATTCATGAAACACTGCTGTAATCGTACTGAAACGTTGAAAATATTTATAAAATTGTTTCCTTATTATTTTTTCATAACCATGAAGACTTACCCAGATTGGATTAATGGACAAGCAAAGTTGTTTCTGGCCTTTGGGATACACATGTGGTAAAGTAAAAGTCTCGCTCGACTGACAATGAAATTTTGCTTTTTGTAACTTTTGCCTCGGAAGACAAAGCGATACTGCAACGAGCTTTCACCGCAACGCTTCGCATCCCCACTCGATGAGTAAATCGATATGAACAAATAAATTCTTATGTTCTCCGAATGATAAGCCGACAGGACTCATCTACGCTGCTACATTATTCACGTACTCCGAAACAGAGTTTATGCACGTATATTCTACATATTTGTAGCAGGTATGTCATCAGTAAAAGAAACATCTGTATATCATTGCGAGGTAATTCCAAAAAATAGTCAAAGTCCCATGCAAAGTTCTACATTATATCTTTTTATCTCCGTACATGATTTGCCAACGAATAAAAGACACAAATAGTGCAGCAAGACGTTTTATCGTGACATTTAATCACATTTTCATATCCGACATTATACACCCCTCCGAGAATAGCTTCAATGATTTTCGTACTCACGAACGTTTTCTGAAGTCACCGCGAGTGAAATTGGCCGGTCGAACTATCTGTGTACGACCAACGCGGATAAACATTTTTCCATTACAATACAAAATGGATATGTTGTCGTTGAATTTCACGATTCTTCAATTTTGTGGAATGTGGCGATCTCCGAAGTGGTCCTTTGGCTGGAGATTCATCATGTACCAGTGTTCCACAACTATAATGTTACTTTCTTTGTATTCCTTCGCGCTATCCCAATTCATTAGTCTCTTAATATCTTCGGAGAATGTCAAAGAATTCACCAATGGCTCTTACATGTTTCTGGCGATACTCGCTGGATGTGCAAAAATAGCGAACGTAACAATGAAACGCAAAGCAATAATCGATCTGACTAACGTATTGAGAAATTATCCCTGCATGCCTCGAAACGAGGTTGAAAAAAAAATACAGATTGATTGCGAACGCGATGCAAGGTAACTTGATGAATTTAGTTTTCATTTAAACGCCTTATTTTTTTTTTATCAATTATCGGGATGTGAGTACTTCATTCTTTCTGGTAAGCAATTGAATGACTTTTTGTGTAGATTAAACAATTCTTACGAAAATTGCACAGATAGGGAACGCACAAAAAAAACTTGATGCAATACCCAACTGCTCTTAGTTGAGTCAGCGATTCCCGAAATTAGATAATCAGTGTTTTTTCATAAATGAATACTAAGAATTAAAACAGTCGGGCGAACGGCTGCATGACCGGGCATTTTGTTGATTTTTACGAAAGTTTGACCGATTTTGAAAAACCAAAAATCACATACACACACACACACACACACACACACACACACACACACACACACACACACACAAAAGTGAGGTGGTCTTAGCCGCATGTTCTGAATTATACAGTATTGTTTGATGCTTCACTTTATTTCCAAAAATTCTAATCGTAGGATTTAGGTACTGTACGCTTTGCCAACTGTAGTTTGGCAATTTTTAACTCTCGTCTCGAAAATACAGTTTTACGATTAGTACATAATTCACTCTACCCGACAATTTCACCGTTCACCCGACCGTGTGTACTGCACACAGCTTTGAATGGAATGAATTGTTGGCAAACGTATTTGATCAAGCAACTTTTATCACAGATTCAACACTATTTGGTACTCTGCTCTCAGTGGAACAGCAGTGTCTTCAATCACACTGAGATCGTTGATAGCCGATATACCTCAACGTGCTTTACCTTTCAAAGGTTGGCTTCCCTTTCAACCCAACTTGACAAGGATCGGATACTGGTTTGCCTATTTTCATCAGCACATTGCGCACGCCACAGGAGCTGTGATAAACAGCTCATTCGACACCCTCGTTTCCGGTCTAATGATGTATACTTGCGCTCAAATGAAAATACTCAAGTACCGGATAGAAGACATACCACGATATATCAAAGAGAGAAGAATGCTTTGCGATGAAGACAACGGAGAATTTCACAAAATTGATCGATCTTTGGAAACCGAGTTATTGACAGAATGCATCAAACATTATGTTCAAATATTCCAGTAATGAAAAATCTATCTTTTCTGCTGATCAGAGCGAACTTGCCGAATTACTCTTCAAAAACATTTTACCAGCTTCCGTTGAATTTCAGATTCGCTAATTCTTTAAACACAGTTTTCGGTAAGGTGGTTTTTCTCCAATATGCTTTGAGCTCCCTCGTACTTTGCATGAGCGTCTACGAGATGTCGACCATGGATCTTTTCAGCATTGAATTTGCGGCTACCATGCTGTTTCTGTTTTGTATGATCATACAGATATTTATTTACTGCTTTTACGGTGGTGAAATGACCCTTCAGGTATTTAGTAGCATAATCATTCATCAATATCATTGACAATTAACAATTTTTCACCTGCATATCAATGAATTATTGCGACAATGGTGATTCCTCATATAGTTTTCCAAAATGTTTTCCGAATCCAAAACGTCGTAACAATATATGCGCTTGGCAAATATTAACGATTAATACAATCAACAATTGCACTTATTATCGGACTTTTTTGTCGCGCGTCACAAAGACGCTGTGCGTCCTTGCCATTAGTGACGCATTACTTCTAAATTGGATGAGAAAGGATAAAAAAGGGACATGAAAACGTTGAATGGCAGCAATTTTCGAATTAATATATGTGTAAAAAATGTCGTTGATTACTTCAGAGTGTGGACATTTGCAACGCGGTTTATCGAATGCATCGATCAGCGTTAAATATCAAAACGCACAAGAGTCTAATAACGATAATGATGCGATCTCAACGACCCATCACGTTTAACTGTGGTAACATCATCACTGTTTCCCTGGATTCCTTTAGCAGCGTAAGCGACATTAAGATACTTGTTTTTTTTAAGACATTAAGATAAAATGTGTTTCACATGTCTATATTTATTGGTGCTGATATTGTAGCTTATAAAACTTTCCTACTCGGTTTACAACGTGCTTCAAACACCGGAGGGATACTAATGCATGAATAAAAATGCATTCGGTATAGTAAGAAACTTTAATGTGATTACGGCGATAATAAATTTGTCGATTTCATAACAGTGACTATTCATTTGGGTACTCGTACGTTTTAACAATACTCCAGTATCAAAATTTAACCACGCATCGAGAAAACAACACCAAACAAGTAGCTTCATGTCCGGTTTTCGGAAATTTTTGTCTAGTTTTTTTACAGAATTTACAAGAAATGACTCTTCGATCGGACGATCTCGCGAGAAGCGTTTTCCTTCAAAATAGTGGCAGATGAAAAGAACGAGAACGACAACTCCATCAAAATTTAATCACGCATAGAGGAAACAACTCAAAACAACTTGCTTCATGTCCGGTTTTCGAAAATTCTTGTTTAGTTTTTTTACAGAATGTATTCTTTCAAAGCAGTGGCAAATGAAATGAACGATCGACAACTCCATCAAAATTTAACCACGCATAGAGGAAACAACTCTAAACAAGATGCTTCATGTCCGGTTTCCGGAAATTTTTGTTCTAAAGCAATGTCGGGCGGGTAAGCAGTCTCGCAGGCGCAGTACTACCGCTCGACGCTGGCCCGGAGAGGTTATCTTTCCGCTCTACAGCAATGTCGGTCGGGAAAACAGTCTCGCAGGCGCAGTACTACATACCGCTCGACGCTGGCCCGGAGAGGCTATCTTTCCGCTCTACAACAATGTCGGGCGGGTAAGCAGTCTCGCAGGCGCAGTACTACCGCTCAATGCTGTAGTACTCGAAAGTAGTGGCAGATGAAAAGAACGATCGACAACTCCATCAAAATTTAACCACGCATAGAGGAAACAACTCTAAACTAGTTGCTCCATGTCCAGTTTTCGGAAACTTTGTTTCAGATTTTTTATAGAACGTATTCCTTCAAAGTAGTGGCAAATGAAAAGAACGATCGACAACTTCATCAAAATTTAACCACGCATAGAGGAAACGACTCTGAACAAGATGCTTCACTTCCGGTTATCGGAAATTTAGTTTCAGTTTTCTCCCCTTAAGGGTAGCGGCAGATTGAAAGAACGATCGACAACTCGATGAAAATTTAACCACGCATAGAGGAAACGACTCTGAACAAGATGCTTCACTTCCGGTTATCGGAAATTTAGTTTCAGTTTTCTCCCCTTAAGGGTAGCGGCAGATTGAAAGAACGATCGACAACTCGATGAAAATTTAACCACGCATAAAGGAAACGACTCTGAACAAGATGCTTCACTTCCGGTTATCGGAAATTTAGTTTCAGTTTTCTCCCCTTAAGGGTAGCGGCAGATTGAAAGAACGATCGACAACTCGATGAAAATTTAACCACGCATAGAGGAAACGACTCTGAACAAGATGCTTCACTTCCGGTTATCGGAAATTTAGTTTCAGTTTTCTCCCCTTAAGGGTAGCCGCAGATTGAAAGAACGATCGACAACTCGATGAAAATTTAACCACGCATAGAGGAAGCGACTCTGAACAAGATGCTTCACTTCCGGTTATCGGAAATTTAGTTTCAGTTTTCTCCCCTTAAGGGTAGCGGCAGATTGAAAGAACGATCGACAACTCGATGAAAATTTAACCACGCATAGAGGAAACGACTCTGAACAAGATGCTTCACTTCCGGTTATCGGAAATTTAGTTTCAGTTTTCTCCCCTTAAGGGTAGCGGCAGATTGAAAGAACGATCGACAACTCGATGAAAATTTAACCACGCATAAAGGAAACGACTCTGAACAAGATGCTTCACTTCCGGTTATCGGAAATTTAGTTTCAGTTTTCTCCCCTTAAGGGTAGCGGCAGATTGAAAGAACGATCGACAACTCGATGAAAATTTAACCACGCATAGAGGAAACGACTCTGAACAAGATGCTTCACTTCCGGTTATCGGAAATTAAGTTTCAGTTTTCTCCCCTTAAGGGTAGCGGCAGATTGAAAGAACGATCGACAACTCGATGAAAATTTAACCACGCATAGAGGAAGCGACTCTGAACAAGATGCTTCACTTCCGGTTATCGGAAATTTAGTTTCAGTTTTCTCCCCTTAAGGGTAGCGGCAGATTGAAAGAACGATCGACAACTCGATGAAAATTTAACCACGCATAGAGGAAACGACTCTGAACAAGATGCTTCACTTCCGGTTATCGGAAATTTAGTTTCAGTTTTCTCCCTTTAAGGGTAGCGGCAGATTGAAAGAACGATCGACAACTCGATGAAAATTTAACCACGCATAGAGGAAACGACTCTGAACAAGATGCTTCACTTCCGGTTATCGGAAATTTAGTTTCAGTTTTCTCCCCTTAAGGGTAGCGGCAGATTGAAAGAACGATCGACAACTCGAGGAAAATTTAACCACGCATAGAGGAAACGACTCTGAACAAGTTGCTCTATGTCCGATTTTCGGAAATTTTTGCGTAATGAAATGTTAATGGTATAATGAAAAGAACAATACACAAATCGTAATAAAAATGGTGCAACGGTAAATTATGTTGCTCTCCATTTTTTATTATGTATACGATCATTTTACAGATTACATTGTGAGCTTCATTTTCAAAATTTTTCATTTTGGTATTATTAATTTCAGGAATGAACTAAAAAATCGTAAAGATTTTGGAAACAGACAAATTCTCTATTGTCTATTACGTAGATTGAATTGAAAGAGGAGACGAATTGTTCGTGGAGTTTTCTATACACTTTTGAAAAATTAAACTTTCCATTAACTTACGAAAAAATGTTCCTGTCTGTAGCTTTTTCCTCGAAGGACATTGTAAAACTGCAACAAGTTTTTACCACAAGGCTTGGATATCCCCACCCCGTATGAAGTAAGGTAATTGATGGTTGAATTTGTAAATCGACGTAAAAAGATAAATTTTTATTGTCTCGAAATGATAAGTCGACATGACTTCTCTACGTTGTTACATTATGCAAGCCCTCCGAAACAGACTTTATGTATGCAAATTTTTTATCGTATAATCAATACAAATAATATCTAAGTATCATTGCACGGTCATTCTTAAAACTATTCACAGGCTTTGTATAAAATATACCCCAATGCATACCCTATGTTTGCTTACCTATCTGTATTATTTGCCAACGGACTCAAAATACAAATAATGTAGGGAAACATTTTTGTACGGCATTCCCTTATAATTTTTTATCTGACCCTGTACTTTTCAGATAGTTTCAATAAATTTCCTCGTCGTGAACTTTTTCTGAGGTTATAGTGGATGCAAGCAGCCGAACAAACTGTCTCTACACGACAAACGCGAAAAATACGTCCCGTACAATATAAAATGGATATTTTATCACTGAATTTCACGCTTCTTTAAGTTTTTGGACTATGGCGATCTACAAAGTGTCCTTCCGGCTGGAAAACTATAATCTATCATTGTTACACGATTGTTATGTTATTATCTCTCTATACGTTCGCACTATCCCAATTCATTAATCTCTTAATATTATCGGAGAATGTCAAGGAATTTACTAACAGTTCTTACACCTTTCTGGCGATACCCGCTGGATGTGCGAAAATAGCGAACGTTACGATAAAACGCAAAGCAATAATCGATCTGACTAATGTATTGAGAAATTACCCCTGCAAGCCTCGAGATGAGGTTGAAAGTAAAATACAGGCTGATTGCGAACGCAATGCAAGGTAACTTGATAAATTCTGCTTTCATTTAAACCACTTGTATTATATTTATTAATTATGGTAGTATGGATATTTTATTTGTTGCATCAAGTTGCCAAGTGATTTTTTACAAAAATTGATTTTCTCAAAAAAATTCTCAAAATATAAAACACGCATAATACAAGAGTTAATACAGCACCCAAGTGCACTTAGCAGGATGACCGCGGTACTCGTTACTAAGATTTTAAAAAGGACAATTATGATTCACTAACGATAATTGACAAAATTTTAATTGTATTTGTTTGGTTTTGTCGAGTCTGCACGTGTCGTACATCCTTCAAAGTTATGATACATATGCGGTTTTCTTCTGTGTATTTTGACGGAAAATTTTCAGTTTTGAGTACTTTATGCTCTGCTAAGTGCAGTTGAAACCTTGCTAAAGCTTTTCTCTAACCTATATTTTTAAATTTGGTATTTAATATTCCATGAAAATTCAATTACAATTAAATTTCTTGGGCTCAGTCATTTAGTAAAATCAAGTTCAAAAAAAGTTTGTTCGCGTTTCTCTGCTTTTCTACCATTTTCCAAATAGACTTTTGTACCAACAGAGAAATGAATAACGAGAAAAGTCGATTTCGCAAATGCTTTTATTTTTAGCAGAAATATTTAAAATTTTTCGCGGCTTTCCGTGAAACAAATATGTCCGCTTTCCCCAACTGCTTCTCATTATTTGCAATGTTGACTAGTTTGTACCGATGCTTATAAAGTTTTACGCCAATTTTCGAAAAGCCGAGCTTCTACATTATGCTATCGTTCACATTTTCAAACGAATTATTGTCAAAGATTTTTGAAGAATTATCGTTTATTATAGATCTAACACTTTTTGGTACTCTGCACTCGGTGGAACAACAGTATCTTTATTTACACTGAGATCGTTAATAGTGGATATACCTCAACGTGATTTACCTTTCAACGGTTGGCTTCCCTTTGATCTCGACTTTTCACAGATCGGGTACTGGTTTGTCTTTTTTCACCAGCACATCGCCCGCGCCACAGGAGCTCTAATAAACAGCTCTTTCGACACCCTGGTTCCCGGTCTAATGATGTACACTTGCGCTCAAATGAAAATACTCAAGTACCGAATAGAAGATATACCGCGAAATATCGAAAAGAAAAAAATGTTTCGCAATAAAGACAACGGAGAATTTCACGGAAATGATCGATCTTTAGAAAGCGAGTTATTGACAGAATGCATCAAACATCACGTTCAAATATTCCAGTAATGAAAAATCTCTCATTCAAGTTAATCGCGTCGAGTTTGTCGAATTCATTCTACAAAAAAACGTTCACCACGTTCCTTTAAATTGCAGATTTGCGCATTCTTTAAACACTATTTTTGGTAAGGTAGTTTTTCTCCAATTCGCTTTGAGTTTCATGGTACTTTGCGTGAGTGCTTATGAGCTTTCGGCAATGGACCTTTTCAGCAGCGAATTTGTGGCCACGATAATGTATCTCACTTGCATGACGATACAAATTTTTTTCTTTTGCTTCTACGGTGGTGAAATGACACTTCAGGTATTTCACATAATAATTCATTAATATTATTAACAATTTACCATTTTTCACCCCAAACTGCCGTATTTTTTACGTAAGCATAAACAAATTATTGTATTATTGATTGTCGCGTCGAAATTTCATTTTTTTTTAAATAAATTAAAACCGCTGATGATCTTATTAATGCTGTTTCGATGCAGTTCCGAGTGACCAACGATAGATTGTTTCTTGTTTTCATGTTTGACAAACATTCGAATAATCGAACCAAGCGGGCAAAAACATTCGTAATATGACATTTATGCATTGCTCCTCAACTTCTTGCCGTTGCCACACTGTAAAGAGAATTTTTGATCGATTAGAAAGAATAAGAAAGCTATGCAAAAATGTAAGCTGACAACTTTCTTCGAAAAAAATGTATGTGTAGCAAATATCGTTGATCGATTTAGAGTATGGACATTTGCAACGCGGCATATCGAATGCATCAGTCGGCGTTGAATCTCACAACACAAAAAAGTCTAATAACGTTAATGATACGTTCTCAACGGCCCATCACGTTCAATTGTGGTAACATCATCACTGTTTCCCTCGATTCCTTCAACAGCGTAAGAGACCTTTAAATACTTGTTTTTGCAATGCTGTTATCTGCATTTTGAATTTTTTAATATATATTTCATGCGAAACCGTTATTATAGCTTATAAAACTTTCTTACTCGGTTTACAACGTTCTCAAGACATCCTCGGGATAAGACAAGCCTTTAGTAAATGATTTTAACGTGATTAAAGCGACAATGAACTGCTCCATAGTAAAACGGTGACTATAATTTATTTTGGTACACTTGCGTTTCGAAGTTATTACTTCTCAGTATTAAATAATTATGAAATATAAATATATATATCAATAGAACTCGATATGAGAATTGATTATTTTTTTATTGCAAGTATGGACGAAACACTTCTATATTCGTAATCCCTCCTAATCATCTAGCTGATGGTAGCTGCGTGTCATGTCTCTAAATCTCGTGATCCTGCCTTATTCCGATCCCATTTTTCCAGTGATCCAACTCCGTTCAAAGTCAGAGGTCAGGCAACCTTTTGACGTATGCGAAATATTGTACTCCTAAAAAATATCTTTCGATGAAAAAATCGACTATGATTTCGCGAGTTGGAAGAATGTGAATTATGGATTATCGTTGACAGTACATGAAAAAATCAATTAGTTATTTCGATTTCGTGGACGTTGACTGACGTTATGAATTTCAGGTGGAATTATTTAAATGATCTGTTTCTCCGAAAATTTCGTGATTGATTTTTCATGAACACAGAACATCTCGAAAAATCCCATGTGACATTCATGAATATATCGAAAATGATCAGTTGTGCGTTTGAGTTTTCGAATTTTCCTCGAAGTGTCCCGAAAAATATAGTGCACACACGGAGGGTTAATCATACGTGTTGGAGTTAATGAAGAGCAGGTCATTATTTTATCCATGAATTTCGAATTATCCGTGCGCTTGCGTAGTCGACTAGGCGCGCCATAAAACACGAGACCCCGATGAAAATGACTAAGTTAGTTCCTCTGCAACCGTCCGACAATTACGATTTAAGCGACGAATTTCTCACAATTTTCTCTGTATCCCGCGCGTCAACAACTAATACCGCATAAATTGAACGTTCGAAATATTTATTACAATAATATGCACACACTACCTTTAAACTTCACGATTATTCAATATTGCGGAATTTGGCAACCCTTAACATGGTCCTCTGGGTGGAAAATCGCGATCTACAAATGTTACACGATAACGATGTTATTCTCCCTCTATGCGTTGGCGTTGTCTCAATTTATCGATCTCTTGACGTCGACTCAGAATGTCAAAGAGTTCACTCACAGCTCTCACATGTTCCTGGCGACACTGGCGGCCTGTGGTAAATCAGCAATTTTAATCAAGAAACGGAAAGAGATCATCATTTTGTCGGATGTATTGAGAAGTGGCACCTGCGAGCCTCGCAATGAAGATGAAAAAAAAATACAAGCGGACAACGAATGTGATACCAGGTAGAGTCAAAACGTCATCTCATATCGCTCGTCTTAATATTACGAATGAGTTGCATTACCCGCGATTTCGTTCAGGTACAATCAACACCCATTTGACTGATTATATTTGCCTTTACACAGCCGGGAATAAAAAGAAAATAAAAAAATATTAATAGAAAAAAGAACTATCGCAAAAAAAAGTACTTGGAAAAACATGCGTCACTTTATTATTCAAACTAAAGGAATCGGTTGTAAAAAATCTAGCTTCACAATAGAAAACAGAGTAACAGTTTGTCATAAAAGTGCGTATTCATTTCGAACAATAATTTCGAAAAAGTATGTTCAGGAGGAAGCGGATATCCATTTTTGAGTGACAAGCTCTCTCTCTGCCAAATAACGTCAATTCCCATTCAGCAGGGAAAAGAGAAAAAACTGAGAACTTTTGAGTTTATGATAATCAAATTATGTATTACAGTATTGCAGTCATTCGTTGTTAATTACACTTATTTGTTTCGTGAATTAAAACTCTTCTCACTGTTCCCATATCGGCAATTTATTTACATTCTACATTCAATGATTATTCGAATATGAGTATAACCACATTTAACTCCTTAAGGTATGTAATCCAGTGAGTTATAATTTGCTACAAGTGAACGTTTGAATAATAAAAAAAAAACGTTGCACGTTACGGTCCTTTGACTCACATTATTCCATTGTATGAATAATCTTTAAACAAATCATTGTCTAACATATTTGAACAATTATTTTTCATTCTAGAACCAACACCGTTCGGTACTCTAGTTTCACTGCAGTATCGGTATCTTTGGTGATACTGAGATCATTGACACAAGACTTGCCTCAACACAACTTACTCTTCAAAGCTTGGATTCCCTTTCACCTTCATACGTCGCAAATCGGTTACTGGTTCACGTATTTTCACCAGCTTATCGGCCTAGCTACAGGAGCTGTGATAAACAGCGCGTTCGATACTCTCATTCCTGGTCTAATGATGCACACTTGCGCTCAAATGAAAATTCTCAAGTATCGGATGGAAAATCTGCCACAAAACGTCAAAGAGAAAAAAATGTCTTTGGAATATAATGGTGAAGATTACCAATCGTTGGAGGCTGAATTGGTGTCAAAATGCATCGAACATCATGTCCAAATATTGCAGTAATGAAAAATACACGCTTCAATAACTTCATCTATCCAGAGGAATGTGAGCAGGAACTAATGGAAGAAAATGATTACAGAATTGCCAAATCTTTGAATGCTACTTTCGGTGGGATAGTCTTTTTCCAATTCGTCTTGAGTGCCCTCGTACTTTGCATGAGTGTCTACGAGATGTCAGCCATGAAAATTATCAGCGCTGAATTTGCTGCTACCATACTGTTTCTGTCTTGCATGATCATACAGATATTCATTTACTGCTTCTATGGTGGTGAAATGATTCTTCAGGTATTTATGATTATCAT
The DNA here is from genome assembly GCA_959613375.1 of Heteropelma amictum. NCBI lineage: Eukaryota > Metazoa > Arthropoda > Insecta > Hymenoptera > Ichneumonidae > Heteropelma > Heteropelma amictum. Next base: position 6,779,237 of record OY390724.1, read on the forward strand.
TATCCGTTGATATTATTGAAAGTTCAGAATTTAAGAAGAAATCAGGCTTTTCATAATCAAAACTTGTCGATGAAGAGAATTATTGTCTTTTTTCCCTCCGTATGATTGGCCGGTGAACGAAGAATGAATTTCGGAGCAGAATTGTAATTGACCTTTGACAGATTATTGGCCATAATCTGCAAAAAAATGACAATAAACAAAAACCATGCGGTGCTGCAGCGCTGAAACACCGCATAGTTTTTATCATCGCGTATATCCAGTATAATAGTATTCCTTAAGCAGCGTGCGATTTTAATCCAAGTTGCATCACCGAACGAGTCTTGAAATATCACGAAAGTGCGCACTAGATCGGTAATTAGAATTTTGAACTCTCTTATTATTGTCTAATTTAATGAGTAGGTATATTCGATCCGGGAAACGACCACCAATTAATGCTATCGGTAATTACACGAATGCCTACTTACGGCCATCCCCGCTCGGCAATATTCCATCTGTCTTTCATTAAATGTCAATTTTGTATCGTGTCCGAATATTTAACCCTCAAATTACGCTTCATTATACACTGAACGAAATAATTTCGATGGTAAAAAAATTCAGAATTTTATTTTTAAAAAATGTCGGTCTAGACAATTTTCAACATTTTTTTCTTCAAAGTTGATCGACCTTCGAAGTAATCGAGCTCAAAGAGAGTACAAGTAATTAAAAAATGACATTTACTCATTTCTTTTTTATTCATCATCATCACTATATTTACGTGCTCTCGGCAATTAGTGCTGTACACTATGTAGAATGCAGAAGCAAAATGAAAGCGTGAAATGAAGAATGTCGACTCCTTCCAATTCCACTGCAGAAATGTAGTCAAAATAATTAATGCAGAGCGTGGACATTTCCAACACGGTATATCGAATGGACTGGCCATTGCTGAGCAATGTAACGAAGAAGGGTCTAATAACGATAATGATACGTTCTCAACGACCCATCACGTTTACCTGTGGCCACATCATCACTGTCTCCCTTGAATCGTTCAGCAACGTAAGTGCAAATTAGACATTTAATCACAACATTGATATTTACACAGCAATTGATTTTTAGTGCGTCTAATTGTAAAATTATTATCTCGTACACAGCTCATAAAAATTTCGTACTCGGTATACAACGTCCTCCAACAATCATCGCCTTAATCAGGAGAAGAAACCATTTCGGGTATTATCATCGAATCATTGAAAATATTTGCCATCAGTAAGTTAGTGAAAACGTAAATGAAAACCATAATTAGAGGTAATGCACTGTTAAATTAATTTTAATGGGATTAGCATGGACTGAAATATAAAGGTGGGGGAACATTTCCAACCTTGTGATAATATATCAGAAAATGAGCAAGTTAGCACCGACAAGTATTCGCTACGCTTTATTAATACTCGATTGCCTAAGGAAGTCATTTTGACTGCTTTTAGACAATATAGGTATACATTAAGTTTCAGTCTTTCCGGTGTTAAGAACTTGACTCTGATGATATAGAATAAAATGATGACAGTTTAATTTGTAAATCGATGCTAAGTGACAGTTATCTGCTGTACATATTCACTGTGCTATTCGATTATTTATGCATATTTCATGAAAAATGGCATGCGACTATGCGCGTGTGTTCAATGCAATAACTAAAAAAAAGTATTAAAACATCGTTATACAAATAATCTTATGTCGAGCATAAGCAAAAAAAATGTTTCAATAATACCCTTACAAATTCAGGACGTCGATTACCAAGGGTGGAAATGATGATGAAATTCAGATGCTAATTATCTGCAACCCTAACGCTTGATAGTTTAATTAATTTTATTCAAGTTTCGCTCTTGATTGAATACCGGACTGATTCACGTTGAATTTTACGCTGTCACGATAAGAGTAGTTGAGAAACTATAATTTACCGAAGCCATCGTATAATTTATATCATTAAAATGCCTTGGAATTATCAGGTATAGACATTTAGGTAGGTCATCGCACATAGGTAGATGTCAGGTCATACAGTTTCTTTTTTTTTAGTTACTTGGTGTCGAGACGCTGTCGCGTCTCTAGATAGATCGGCTAAATGCCAGCACGCTGTTGCAGTGAAACGACTCCACGTCACATCAGACGTCAGACGCATTTTGTACAGCGATATTAAATCTTATACCTTTTAAGAATAAATTCTGAGCAAATAAATCAGAAGAGTATTTTTACGTCCATGAAGATGATATGGTCAAATGATGAATTCGATAAAACCTGAAAGTAGAAAACACAACAAACTTTTTTTAACTCTCATCTAAGGGTGAGTACAGTCGAGAAAAAGCTCGAATATATATTGGAAACAATTACTGAAAGAGAACTTTTATTATTTGAGCGAGACTTTTGTCGTCGATCGAAAAAGTACTGCGATGTACTGTTGTTGAGGCTTCGTCAACGTTCCTGTAGTGTCATGAAATATAAAATGGGTAGATTGAGGGTTGATGTTTTTAAATCGATGCAAAAAGACCCTGTTTGAAAAGAATACATCGATCGGATGTAGCATCTTATCTCCCATCTCCGTAGTATTATACTCGGAGTCCATGCCATAGTAAATACACAAGTTTTTTATTTCTGTCTTTAATGATTGGCTATCAAGTGTTTTTCCATTTTACCGCTAACTGCGTAGAGGCTGTGTACACTTTGCTCGTCGTGCTTACTGTGTGATTAACTTTTGAATTTATAAAGCGCAAATAGTACAGTAAGCCACTTTACTCTCCTATTATCTAGAGGACCATTAGAGCAACATACTCTTTTTCAACAACAGTTTCATACGGTAACTTTATCGTCTTTCGACGTTCAATTTAACAATTACTTTACCGAAATCGATGTAAGCCGACACTGAGAAACATCTGCCTTCGAGTGTTGGAAAAATTGTTTACATTTCGGAATGCGTAGTCTGTCATTGAATTTTATGATTTTACAATATTGTGGCCTGTGGCAGCCATATTTATGTTCAGCTGTCTGGAAATTCGTCCTCTACAAATGTTACACTTGTGTCGTGATATTTCTCATTTATACGTTTATCGTATCAGAAGTCATCGAGCTAATTACCGCGTTCGAGAGTGTGGACGAATTTGCGCGTGGATCATTCATGCTACTCTCGATGATTGGTGTGTGTGGGAAGATGGTGAATGTGATTGTCAATCGGAGGGCAATTAACGATCTGATTAATGACCTGAACAACGATGTATGCGCACCACGAAGTTCGAACGAAGCAAAAATCCAAGCAGATTGTGAACATGACGCTAGGTAGGCTTTACGAACGGTGTCTGATTGTTATGGTCATGGGATGATCGAATGATAAGTCATTTTTTCCAGATTCTCAAATTTTCTTGAAAAATAGTATTCCTCTTAAAATTCGTGGATCGATCATTTTGATTTCATGGTAGATTTACGTTAGTGACAGATGAAAAATATGATTAGCCCTGAATTGAACGAGTTCATAATTTTGTTTTTAATGAATTTTGTGTGTTTCAATATATACAATCCTTTTTGAGCGATATAGTTTTCTTTGAGAGAAAATTTAACGTTTAGAAATAAGCATCTTCTTACGGTACGACCCTGATTTTTTTCCACCACGTTTTCTGCCCTTTCCTTTCAGTTTTTTTTCCCACGATACTTACAATCTTACTGACGTCTTTGAATGTACGATTTTTTTTGTTTTGGAAACCGAGGTGGGGAAAAATTGGCGTCGCACCTATTTTACAATTTTAATGTGCACAGGAATTTTCTTTTTTTTTTTAAGATCAAACACTTTTCGGTATACCACACTTACCGCATCAGCAGCAATTTTTATACTGCTACGGTCCATAGTCGTGGATTTGCCCGAAAACATTCTGCCCTTTAAGGGGTGGCTACCGTATGCTCACAATTCATCACGAGTTTGCTTTCTCGTCGCTTATTTTCATCAATTTTTCGCGTCCGGGATTGGAGCCGTTATTAACATTTCAATCGACACTCTCATTCCTGGTCTCTTTATACTAATTTGCGCTCAGATGAGAATTTTGATACATCGCATCGAGACTATACCACGAATGATAGAAAAGCGAACAATGTCTCTGAGGATAAATCACGAGAAAGATTATTGCAAGATCATGCAGAGTGCTGAATCCGAATTATTGAAGGACTGCATCAGACATCACGTCAAAATATTTGAGTACAAAAATTAATTTTTCATCGCGACAATATACGAAATTCGTTGATAAATTGTTCTTTTGAAATTATTCCAGGATCGTTTGAATATTAGATTAGCTCAGACTTCAAACGATATTTTCGGCCTCGTTGTTTCCCTTCAATTCGCCGTGAGTTCGCTCGTACTTTGCGTCAGCGTCTACGAAGTGTCGAATATGGATCTCTTCACGGCCGAATTTACTGCTATTCTTATGTATCTTCTTTCAATGCTGGTACAGATTTTCATTTTTTGCTTCTACGGCGGTGAATTATCAAATCAGGTAAACATTATCAATGTTATTTACTAGTATATATAAACATTCTTATACCGTCAAAGCAGTGTTCCAATCTTTTTTAAAAAAGAATATACAGCGCTCCATAAGAGATGAAGTTAGACTTTTTTTTGCTAATTTATATGTAACAATGTATTTGCGTAGAGTATGGATATATGTAACGCGGTTTATAAAATGGACTGGTCGTCCTTTAGTCTTAGGACGAAGAAAAGTTTAATTATAATGATGCTTCGTTCTCAACGACCCATCACTTTTATCTGCTCTCATGAAATCGTACTCTCTCTCGGTTCATTTGGCAGCGTGAGTAATAATTTTACACTCGGCCTATAATCATATAACTGGAGCGTTTCACGTCAAATGTACTAAACTTGATGTTCATGCATCCTGAACAGATGCTCCGATATAAAAGTTTGAGCGTTTCTAAAAAAAATGTCAAAAGTGGTACATTTGACATGAAATGAACGATGATGTAAATGATAACAGAGACAAACATTTTTCTTGTAGCTGATAAAACTTTCCTACTCGGCTTATAACGTTCTCAAGGATCGTTAGAGCGGTTCTGGACACACGAGTAAATTATTAATGCGAGCGAGCCAATTAAACATTTCAGAAATGAATGCTGTTGAAAAATTCCAATGAAATAAAAACAGAATGGATAAAAATAATCGAATGAAGTTATTTTCGTAATTTTGCATCATGGACGATGAATGCGAATGCCGAAAAAGAGAAAATGGATTCTCGTGATACGAAAAAAACACGCGAATTGTCATTTCAGCTCTCGTAATTTCCCTCGAAAAGAAAATTGATGGCTACGTCCTAGAACAATTTTTCCTCCAAGGCTGGTTTTATTGTATTTCGTCAGAAAATAGTGGCGACAAAACTACCTGCGTGCGATGTGTTATTGAGAAGAATTGCACGTGTCATCATGCAGCCCAAGAACATAACGTATCACAATACACAATCAACCCTTGAATAATAGATATGGCGAGGGCTGCATAAAAATGTAGCGTTTGTCATCCGTATACAAGAAGATAATGCAGGAGAGGCATCATCGATTTTTTTCGGGGTATGTTTTGGAGACAATGATGGGTTACAAAATATTAGGTTATAAAATGTCTTGCATGTCTGACGATGCGTGCCAACTCATCAGACTCTTCAAGCGTTTTGACAAGGTCCTCAAGAGCTCAGTTCCAGTTCGTTTCTCGAAAGGGACGTCCAACATTTGTATCCTCTCCGCAAACGGTACTGTTGTGTATTATTTTCGTATATATAAAAATATATCGAGACTAACGATGCTATAAACGGAATTTTATGATCGAATTTTTGACTTTTTGATAACTTCGAAATTTGACAGTTCAGATAAATTATCAACAGCTCTTGGCACCTCGGAAGTCTTATTGTTATCCAACCAATTTTCGGTTTTTATGCAATGAAATTTATCCCAAGCTTGATTGACAGCTGTTCAAACTTGATTGAAAAATTATTCATAATTTTGGCAATCGTAAGTACAAAGATATGCAACGATTTATCTCGGCAAAGTGATCTGTCGATGTATATAGCCCCTTTACACCGATCAGTGAAAAAATACTTGAAATAAAAATGATTTTTTGGTAATTTCTTCGGAATCACGTCATTTGTTTCGATGATTTTTTTTTAATACGGTATTATCTCGAAGCAATAATCTAAACCTTTTTTTATAAAACTGTGGTAATGTTAATGCAAAAGAGTTGTTTTCCAACATTGATAACTCTTTCCATTCGGTGTTTTTGTTTTTTGCAACTGTATATGTGACAAAAATATTCCTTTGGACTCTGACAATAAGTAAATACTTTGCATTCAGTCAGTTGCCGCCATTCCTCAATCGTCTTATGACTATTACATTATGAACGTATTTTTCTACAGTTTCAGACAGATTTTCACAGTTCAGACAGAGTTTCTACAGATGAAAATAATAATTTTCGTTTATCTCCGAATACTCACAAGATACTTCACCTATGTGTTTGAACCTTCGTAATCAGCCGCAGGAGTACTGTGACGGGCTATTTTTCACGGCTTCTTCACCGTCCCTCAGCTAAGTAAAATGAAATTGACTCAATTGTGCGCTGAAGTTTGTAAGTGAATGCAAAAATCAGACGCTGTTTCAGAATCGCAAAACGAGAGGATATGTCAACATCTTTACTCAAGTCACAATCGCATCTTTCACAAAGTCAATCACCATCTATTTTCATATTTTTGAAAATCATTATGAAAAATTACCATTGTAATTGGTACAACTGTCCTTGTCGTCTTACAACGTTCCCTGTAGCGAACGTTGTAAGATCGATAAGAGACGTTTCGCGATTGAGAAATCAAGCTAAAAAAATGCACACCTAAAATTAAATTTTTTTTTAATTCAGGTATGTGGCGAGTTTCCGATGGACTCTGAGAATCAAGAGATGCGCAGAACACGAATTTCGAAAAGAACCTCGTCGAGTACTTGAAAAAAAAAAAATTTTATTTTGGGTGTGCACTTTTTTAAACTTGATTTCTCATTCGCGAGACGTTTTTTTTATAGGAGAAAATATTTTCTTTTTCGGTGACAAGTTTTCATTAGAATGATATATTTTCAGACCTTCGGGATATGATGTGAAACTTCCGAGACATAAGGAACATCTTCAAATTCGTTGAGAAAACATTCTGCAGAAAATGATTGTTTTCTTTTCGTGTTAATATGTTTTTTCAGCAGCATTTTCGAATTAAATAATCAACTTTCAACTCAAATGGTAAAGACTGGAATGGAATGTTCACAGTCATAAAACGAATAAATATATCGTGCCACGTCAACGTTCCTTTGAAGGTAACGAATGCAAAGAAAAACTCGCAAGATATCGATAACCGCATAACGTGTATAATCAAAGAGGACTAAAAGTGGCTAAATGTTGATAGATGATTGCATTGGCTTGTTCCCTTCGTACGTATAAACGGGGGAGAAATAATGTCTCCGTACAGTCGGCAATCATTAGCAGCTGAATAATTAATCTTCAGCATTTCCATTGGAATTGTCACATGCATGGGGGAAATGCATTTTTATCGACAAATGATGCGAAAGTCCACAGGTATGATTAGGACTTGGATAATTGATTTTTACTGTATATTCAGGCTGTAAAATGAAGCTATATTTGTATCGTCGTTCCACGGTGTATTTATGAAAAAAAAACGACTTCTTCGTCCCTACATATCCGAATACAAAATAATTGTTCATGAATATCGCGAGCTAAAGAAATGAATTTCTTACGGTTCTTTACCTCCGTCCATTTTATGCAACATTTTTTCCCTTATTGTCAGTCGGAGTTGAACCTCCAAGCTCTTCACTTGATAGCTAATCATAAGAAACAGACCTCGCGACTCATTTATTCAAGACCTTTAAACGCTGTTTTTTGCACGATTATGTGCATCATTACGAAGAGTTAGATGGCAGTATCAGAATCACCATTAATTATTTTTCAATGCGTCGGTCTATGGCGACCACTGCATTGGAAGTCCGGCTGGAGAACGAAATTGTACAATGCCTATACATGTTTTATAGTGATGTTCCTATCGACTTTGACCATTTCGGAAATCATCCAACTTGTAAACTCGAGCAGCGACATTCAAGATTTGGCCCGTAATTCATTTCTTGCCCTCACGATGTCGGGTATTTGTGGCAAAGCTCTGAATATGTTGATAAAACGACGTCAGCTCGGGGATCTGATAAATTCATTGGAAAGGGAACCGTGTCGACCGAGAAACACCGCGGAAATGGCCGTTCAACAAAAATTCGATCGCTTAAAAAGGTAATATTCCATGAATACCATTTTTTTAGTCAAAACGACTTTTTTCAGCACTCCAGGCGATGATAAATATTTTGAACCATTTTGAACATTTGATTTATTGAAAAATCGTTACATCCAGACTGCCACAAAGTTGTTAGAGCTAATCTCCCATACTTTTTTGTAAACATCAAGCTTCTAGCCGCGCTCTGTGATATATTTGACATTATCGAACCAACAATGTTCCATTTACGAACAGCCAAAAATGAGTATTTTCTGCGCCTGCGTATTATGCGCGTCTTTTTTTCCAAAAAATATTTTAAAAAGTCTCAGCACACTTTATACTTTTATACCACTTGTTCCTTACATTACCCTGATGAAGGTTGAATACTTTGAGCTATGGTGCGATGACGGTCGTTGCAATGGCGGTGTTAGTTCTGCGTTCGTTGCAAGGTATGGTCCAGCATAAAGTAACGTATGCTGGATGGGTACCGTACGATCATACGTCTTCGACTGGCTTTTGGATTGCCCATCTCCACCAGATGTTGGGTCATTGCGTTGGTGCAAGTGTAAACGTTGCTTTCGATACGATCGTGCCCAGTTTAATGCTGCAAACTTGCGCGCAATTGAACATCCTAAAACATCGTTTTCATCAAATACCAGAAATGATCATCAATATGCACAAACCTTTGATAAGTCATAGGGACGAAGAGACCGAAATCTTTGAGTCGAAAATGCTTTCCCAGTGTGTTGAACATCATCTTGGGATATTCAAGTTGGGTATACATAAAATGATTTTTTCCGAAAGATCGATCGGACAAATAATAAAGCAAGTGGAATTGCCTTTATTCGTTACTTTTTTTTGTATACAATTGATGGAAAATCATTCAAGCGCGAAGTACAATATGATACAACAATTATTCTCCGCATTCACAATCGTGCTTGCATCACGATTTTCGTTTTATTTACCTTCCGATGTTTTGTGACAAGAAAAAAATGTGATTTTATCACGAAAAATTGAGAGGTTTGAAAAAAGAAACGATTGCACAAATAAATTTTTCTTTGAAGTGTATTACAAGTGTATTTGTATTACAACAATAATATGATGCGAGGAACATATTACAGACGGAATGAAATGAAAATGTTTTTAGATTTGCCGAGATTTCAAACGACATATACCGTTTTATGATATTCGGTCAGTACACGCTGAGCGCGATAATCTTATGCGTCATCATCTTTGACCTGTCGAAAATGCAGCCTCTCTCTGTGGAATTTGCAACGAACTTTATGTATCTGGCGTGCATGTTTACGCAGATATTTATATTTTGCTTCTACGGATGTCAAGTTTCCGCCGAGGTGAGCGATAAAAAGCAACAATATCTAATAAATTGCATTATCCGATATAAACTATGAAAATCGTCCTACAGAAGAAGAATTAATGATTCATTTTTTTTCACAAATGATGATGATGTTTCCACCGAGAATGTGCATGTTAATATGCCTGTCCCTGTGTACGCTGTACATGCTACAATTAAAATATCTTCGTCGTTGAAAATTTGTACGAACCTTATCGTCAGGATTTGTGAAATTTATTGAGCTATCTCTGCAGCATAATTTTTTGTGATTCCAAATTCGGAAAACATTCGGATCCCCATGAGAATAAGCTTTCTGCGAAAACTCAAAGTTCATTTGCAATTTGTTTAGAGCTTAGCGGTCGGTGATGCCATTTTCGAAATAGACTGGCCCTCTCTGAGCATCAAGTCTAAACGATCCTTGCTAACGATTATGTCTCGTACCTTGAGGCCTATATCGTTTACAAGCGGTAACATTCTGATCCTCAACCTTGATTCATTCAACAGTGTAAGCAAACTCTGGTTATTAACTATTTTAATCTGATAAAAAATTCATATTTTCGAATAACGTTATTTCATCATCGAGCAGCTCATTAAACTGTCCTACTCAGCATACAACGTGCTGAAAGGGGCGTCATAACGATAAGACGCAAGTGGTCATTTTTCAAACCTGTTATACGTGTTACGTAATTAAACAGAATGCACATTGGGATCTTTTTTTTCTAGCACATTTGATGCATAGCTCTGTAAAGAACTATGCAAACGCATTCGTCTTTATCTGACGCCAAGGAGAACTCATAATTACAAGTAAATACAAAATAAATGTGCTTTGTTTCAATAAATGAACAAGTTAATTACTATTCCACAAAAATTTACTTCAACATTTATGGATAAATCATTTGGTGATTGACTGATCAAAGGAAAGCTGAAGCAGCATATGATTATGTCGAAAATGTACTCTGGCCCCACACAGTACTCGGTTTTATGATTTTCTGTTGGTTTTTGTTTTATAAAAAACGACTGTCAAATTACGTTGATGGTGGAATAGTTTTGAAAACTTGAAACCAGCGACGTGGAAATGACAGCCGGTCATCTTGGGAAGAAAATAGACAGGGTTTTGTTGAAATAAGTGGATATCGATGAAGGCGATGACTGAAACGAGTAGAGATGCCTTGAAAAATAATCCAACATTCGAGTTTTTCGTCAGGAAGTGGGGCAACGATTACCAAACGATTTTTATTAAACCATCGAAACATCTCAACATAAAAAGAATCTTTCAATTGGATACAGCGTAATCAGACTCAAAAAGAATTTGAAATCATGCCCTAAAAGGGTCTAAACTGCCACGTCCTAAAGTGAAAATACAGACCTACTTTTTTATAAATTTGTTCAAAATCTATCGATACTTACATGAAGCAAATGCATATACATTGGCTGAAGGTGCAGTGGCTTGAAAAAAAAATCAGGGAAGCTTCCAAATTGCTATGGAGTGCCAAAGCTCACAACCAAATTTTACGAGTCGATTGTACTGAGTACTTGCAGATGAAATAACACGGTTACTAACCCTTGATATTGAATGCAATTTTATATCCCTGAGATGGGTTATTCTGTGTAATGGTCTCCAATCGTCAAGAGATACGCTGTAAATAACAGACGACAATACCAGTGCATGCGGCTGATGGATATAAGAGAGAATTCAACTGGATTTTTTTTTTTTCGAAATGAGGAAGGGTTGATGCGACATTAATGGTAATTACTCATCGTCATCACGGACAATCATCATCAACTATTCACGGTAATTACTCGGAATTAGCCGTACATTTATTGTTTGTACCGTCCTATGTGCCTTCCTATGTCCTCGGAAAAATAAAGAAAAAATAAAGCAATTATCGTTTCCAGAAAAAATACTTGAAATAAAAATGATTTTTTGGTAATTTCTTCGGAATCATGTCATTTGTTTCGATGATTTTTTTTAAATACGGTATTATCTCGAAGCAATAATCTAAACCTTTTTTTATAAAACTGTGGTAATGTTAATGCAAAAGAGTTGTTTTCCAACATTGATAACTCTTTCCATTCGGTGTTTTTTTTTTTGCAACTGTATATGTGACAAAAATATTCCTTTGGACTCTGGCAATAAGTAAATACTTTGCATTCAGTCAGTTGCCGCCATTCCTCAATCGTCTTATGACTATTACATTATGAATGTATTTTTCTACAGTTTCAGACAGATTTTCAGAGTTCAGACAGAGTTTCTACAGATGAAAATAATAATTTTGGTTTATCTCCGAATACTCACAAGATACTTCACCTATATGTTTGAACCTTCGTAATCAGCCGCAGGAGTACTGTGACGGGCTATTTTTCACGGCTTCTTCACCGTCCCTCAGCTAAGTAAAATAAAATTGACTAAATTGTGAGCTGAAGTTTGTAAGTGAATGCAAAAATCAGACGCTGTTTCAGAATCGCAAAACGAGAGGATATGTCTACATCTTTACTCAAGTCACAATCGCATCTTTCACAAAGTCAATCACCATCTATTTTCATATTTTTGAAAATCATTATGAAAAATTACCATTGTAATTGGTACAACTGTCCTTGTCGTCTTACAACGTTCCCTGTAGCGAACGTTGTAAGATCGATAAGAGACGTTTCGCGATTGAGAAATCAAGCTAAAAAAAATGCACACCTAAAATTAAATTTTTTTTAAATTCAGGTACGTGGCGAGTTGCCGATGGACTCTGAGAATCAAGAATTGCGCAGAATACGAATTTCGAAACGAACCTCGTCAAGTACTTGAATTTAAAAAAAATTTATTTTGGGTGTGCACTTTTTTAAACTTGGTTTCTCAATCGCGAGACGTTTTTTTATAGGAGAAAAAATTTTCTTTTTCGGTGACGAGTTTTCATTGGAATGATATATTTTCAGACCTTCGGGATATGATGTGAAACTTCCGAGACATAAGGAACATCTTCAAATTCGTTGAGAAAACATTCTGCAGAAAATGATTGTTTTCTTTTCGTGTTAATATATTTTTTCAGCAGCATTTTCGAATTAAAGAATCAACTTTTAACTCAAATGGTAAAGACTGGAATGCAGTGTTTACAGTCATAAATGGAATAAATATATCGTGCCGCGTCAACGTTTCTTTGAAATTATCGAATGCAAAGAAAAACTTGCAAGATATCGATATTTTCCTTGTATTTTATTTAATTTCAATCGCATAACGTGTAATCAAAGAGGACTAAAAATTGCTAAACGTCGATGGATGATTGCATTGGCTTGTTCCATTCGTACCTATAAATGGGGGAGAAATAATGTCTCCGTACAGTCGTCAATCATTAGCAGCTTAATAATTAAGCTTCAGCATTTCCATTAGAATTGTCACATGCATGGGGGGAATGCATTTTTATCGAAAAATATGATGCGACAGTCCACAGGTATGATTAGGAATTGAATAATTGATTTTCGCTGTATATTCAGGATGTAAAATGAAGCTACATTTGTATCGTCGTTCCACGGTGTATTTATGAAAAAAAAAACGACTTCTTCGTCCCTACATATCCGAATCGAAAATAATTGTTCATGAATATCGCGAGGTAAAAAAAATGGAATTCTTACGGTTCTTTGCCTCCGTCCATTTCATGCAAAGTTTTTTCCCTTATTGTCAGTCGAATTTCAACCTCCGAGCTGTTCACTTAATATCTTATCATAAGAAACAGACCTCGCGACTCATTTATCCAGGACTTTCGAACGCTGTTTTTTGCACGATTATGTGCATCATTACGAAGAGTTAGATGGCAGTATCAGAATCACCATTAATTATATTTCAATGGATCGGTCTATGGCGACCACTGCATTGGAAGTCCGGCTGGAGAACGAAATTGTACAATGCCTATACATGTTTTATAGTGATGTTCGTATCGACTTTGACCATCTCGGAAATCATCCAACTTGTAAACTCGAGCAGCGACATTCAAGATTTGGCCAGTAATTCATTTCTTGCCCTCACGATGTCGGGTATTTGTGGCAAAGCTATGAATATGTTGATAAAACGACGTCAGCTCGGGGATCTGATAAATTCATTGGAAAGGGAACCATGTCGACCGAGAAACACCGCGGAAATGGCCATTCAACAAAAATTCGATCGCTTAAAAAGGTAATATTCCATGAATACCATTTTTTTAGTCAAAACGACTTTTTTCAGCACTCCAGGCGATGATAAATATAAATGTGTAGGAGCGTAAGATATTCTACGAGAATGGATCGTAACTCCAGTGTCTTCACGTTACCATTTTGAACACTTGATTTATTGAAAAATCGTTACATCCAGACTGCCACAAAGTTCTCAGAGCTAATCTCCCATACTTTTTTTTAAACATCAAGCTTCTAGCCACGCTCTGTGATAAATTTGACATAATCGAACCAACAATGTTCCATTTACGAACAGCCAAAAATGAGTACTCTATCAAAGCTCTGTTACGAAATGTTGATAGTGACTAGATGATTTCCTGCGCTTGCGTACTATGCGCGTCTTTTTTTCCACAAAATATTTTAAAAAGTCTCAGCACACTTTATACTTTTATACCACTTGTTCCTTACATTACCCTGATGAAGGTTGAATACTTTGAGCTATGGTGCGATTACGGGCGTTGCAGCGACGGTGGTAGTTCTGCGTTCGTTGCAAGATATGGTCCAGCATAAAGTAACGTATAACGGATGGGTACCGTACGATTATACGTCTTCAACTGGCTTTTGGATTGCCCATCTCCACCAGATGTTGGGTCATTGCGTTGGTGCAAGTATAAACGTTGCTTTCGATACGATCGTGCCCAGTTTCATGCTGCAAACTTGCGCGCAATTGAACATCCTAAAACATCGTTTTCATCAAATACCAGAAATGATCATCAATGTGCACAAACCTTTGATAAATCGTAGGGACGAAGGGACCGAAATCTTTGAGACAAAAATGCTTTCCCAGTGTGTTGAACATCATCTTGGGATATTCAAGTTGGGTATACATAAAATGATATTTTCCGAAAGATCGATCAGACAAATAATAAAGCAAGCGGAATTGCCTTTATTCATAATTTTTTTTGGAAAATACAATTGATAGAAAATCATTCAAGCGCGAAGTTCAATATGAAGTGTATTACAAGTGTATTTGTATTACAACAATAATATGATGCGAGGAACATATTACAGACGGAATGAAAAGAAAATGTTTTTAGATTTGCCGAGATTTCAAACGACACATACCGTTTTATGATATTCGGTCAGTACACGCTGAGCACGATAATCCTATGCGTCATCATCTTCGAACTGTCGAAAATGCAGCCTCTCACTGTGGAATTTGCAACGATCTTTGCGTATCTGGCGTGCATGTTTACGCAGATATTTATATTTTGCTTCTACGGATGTCAAGTTACCGCCGAGGTGAGCGATAAAAAGCAACAATATCCAATAAATTGCATTATCCGATGTGAACTATGAAAATCGTCCTACAGAAGAAGAATTAATGATTCATTTTTTTCACAAATGATGATGATGTTTCCACCGAGAATGTGCATGTTAATATGCATTAAAATATCTTCGTCGTTGAATCTTTATACGAACCTTATCGTCAGGATTTGTGAAATTTATTGAGCTATCTCTGCAGCATAATTTTTTGTGAATTCCAAATTCGGAAAACATTCGGATCCCCATGAGAATAAGCTTTCTGCGAAAACTCAAAGTTTATTTGCAATTTGTTTAGAGCTTAGCGGTGGGTGATGCCATTTTCGAAATAGACTGGCCCTCGCTGAGCATCAAGTCTAAACGATCCTTGCTAACGATTATGTCTCGTACCTTGAGGCCTATAACGTTTACAAGCGGTAACATTCTGATCCTCAACCTTGATTCATTCAACAGTGTAAGCAAACTCTGGTTATTAACTATTTTAATCTGATAAAAAATTCATATTTTCGAATAACGTTATTTCATCATCGAGCAGCTCATTAAACTGTCCTACTCAGCATACAACGTGCTGAAAGGGTCGTCATAACGATAAGACGCAAGTGGTCATTTTTCAAACCTGTTATACGTGTTACGTAATTAAACAAAATGCACATTGGGATCTTTTTTTTCTAGCACATTTGATGCATAGCTCTGTAAAGAACCATGCAAACGCATTCGTCTTTATCTGACGCCAAGGAGAACTCATAATTACAAGTAAATACAAAATAAATGTGCTTTGTTTCAATAAATGAAAAAGTTAATTACTATTCCACAAAAATTTACTTCAACATTTATGGATAAATCATTTGGTGATTGACTGATCAAAGGAAAGCTGAAGCAGCATATGATTATGTCGAAAATGCACTCTGGCCCCACACAGTACTCGGTTTTATGATTTTCTGTTGGTTTTTGTTTTATAAAAAACGACTGTCAAATTACGTTGATGGTGGAATAGTTTTGAAAACTTGAAACCAGCGACGTGGAAATGACAGCCGGTCATCTTGGGAAGAAAATAGACAGGGTTTTGTTGAAATAAGTGGATATCGATGAAGGCGATGACTGAAACGAGTAGAGATGCCTTGAAAAATAATCCAACATTTGAGTTTTTCGTCAGGAAGTGGGGCAACGATACCAAACGATTTTTATTAAACCATCGAAACATCTCAACATAAAAAGAATCTTTCAATTGGATACAGCGTAATCAGACTCAAAAAGAATTTGAAATCATGCCCTAAAAGGGTCTAAACTGCCACGTCCTAAAGTGAAAATACAGACTTACTTTTTTATAAATTTGTTCAAAATCTATCGATACTTACATGAAGCAAATGCATATACATTGGCTGAAGGTGCAGTGGCTTGAAAAAAAAATCAGGGAAGCTTCCAAATTGCTATGGAGTGCCAAAGCTCACAACCGAATTTTACGAGTCGATTGTACTGAGTACTTGCAGATGAAATAACACGGTTACTAACCCTTGATATTGAATGCAATTTTATATCCCTAAGATGGGTTATTCTGTGTGATGGTCTCCAATCGTCAAGAGATACGCTGTAAATAACAGACGACAATACCAGTGCATGCGGCTGATAGTTATAAGAGTTATAAGAGAGTTATAAGAGAGAATTCAACTGGACTTTTTTTTTTTTCGAAATGAGGAAGGGTTGATGCGACATTAATGGTAATTACTCATCGTCATCACGGACACGGACACGGACAATCATCATCAACTATTCATGGTAATGACTCGGAATTAGCCGTACATTTATTGTTTCTACCGTCCTATGTGCCTTCCTATGTCCTCGGAAAAATAAAGAAAAAATAAAGCAATTATCGTTTCCAGAAAAAATACTTGAAATAAAAATGATTTTTTGGTAATTTCTTCGGAATCATGTCATTTGTTTCGATGATTTTTTTCAAATACGGTATTATCTCGAAGCAATAATCTAAACCTTTTTTTATAAAACTGTGGTAATGTTAATGCAAAAGAGTTGTTTTCCAACATTGATAACTCTTTCCATTCGGTGTTTTTTTTTTGCAACTGTATATGTGACAAAAACATTCCTTTGGACTCTGGCAATAAGTAAATACTTTGCATTCAGTCAGTTGCCGCCATTCCTCAATCGTCTTATGACTATTACGTTATGAATGTATTTTTCTACAGTTTCAGACAGATTTTCAGAGTTCAGACAGAGTTTCTACAGATGAAAATAATAATTTTGGTTTATCTCCGAATACTCACAAGATACTTCACCTATATGTTTGAACCTTCGTAATCAGCCGCAAGAGTACTGTGAAGGGCTATTTTTCACGGCTTCTTCACCGTCCCTCAGCTAAGTAAAATAAAATTGACTAAATTGTGAGCTGAAGTTTGTAAGTGAATGCAAAAATCAGACGCTGTTTCAGAATCGCAAAACGAGAGGATATGTCTACATCTTTACTCAAGTCACAATCGCATCTTTCACAAAGTCAATCACCATCTATTTTCATATTTTTGAAAATCATTATGAAAAATTACCATTGTAATTGGTACAACTGTCCTTGTCGTCTTACAACGTTCCCTGTAGCGAACGTTGTAAGATCGATAAGAGACGTTTCGCGATTGAGAAATCAAGCTGCAGAAAATGATTGTTTTCTTTTCGTGTTAATATATTTTTTCAGCAGCATTTTCGAATTAAATAATCAACTTTTAACTCAAATGGTAAAGACTGGAATGCAGTGTTTACAGTCATAAAACGAATAAATATATCGTGCCGCGTCAACGTTTCTTTGAAATTATCGAATGCAAAGAAAAACTTGCAAGATATCGATATTTTCCTTGTATTTTATTTAATTTCAATCGCATAACGTGTAATCAAAGAGGACTAAAAATTGCTAAACGTCGATGGATGATTGCATTGGCTTGTTCCATTCGTACCTATAAACGGGGGAGAAATAATGTCTCCGTACAGTCGTCAATCATTAGCAGCTTAATAATTAATCTTCAGCATTTCCATTAGAATTGTCACATGCATGGGGGGAATGCATTTTTATCGAAAAATATGATGCGACAGTCCACAGGTATGATTAGGAATCGAATAATTGATTTTCGCTGTATATTCAGGATGTAAAATGAAGCTACATTTGTATCGTCGTTCCACGGTGTATTTATGAAAAAAAAACGACTTCTTCGTCCCTACATATCCGAATCGAAAATAATTGTTCATGAATATCGCGAGGTAAAAAAAATGGAATTCTTACGGTTCTTTGCCTCCGTCCATTTCATGCAAAGTTTTTTCCCTTATTGTCAGTCGAATTTCAACCTCCGAGCTCTTCACTTAATATCTTATCATAAGAAACAGACCTCGCGACTCATTTATCCAGGACTTGAGAACGCTGTTTTTTGCACGATTATGTGCATCATTACGAAGAGTTAGATGGCAGTGTCGAAACCACCATTAATTATATTTCAATGGATCGGTCTATGGCGACCACTGCATTGGAAGTCCGGCTGGAGAACGAAATTGTACAATGCCTATACATGTTTTATAGTGATGTTCGTATCGACCTTGACCATTTCGGAAATCATCCAACTTGTGAGCTCGAGCAGCGACATTGAAGCTTTTGCCAGCAATTCACTGCTTGCCCTCACGATGTCGGGAGTTTGTGGCAAAGCTATGAATATGCTGATAAAACGACGTCAGCTCGAGGATCTAATGAATTCATTGGAAAGGGAACCCTGTCGACCGAGAAACACCGCGGAAATGGCCATTCAACAAAAATTCGATCGCTTAACAAGGTAGGTTTCATGAATACCATTTTTTAAATCAAAACGACCTTCTTCAGCACTCCGGGCGATTATAAATATCAAAGTGTAGGAGCGTAAGATATTCTACGAGGATGGAAGTTGATTTTCGAAAAAATGCTAGTGACGATTCGCTCGCGAATTTTCGAAAAACCGTTTGCATCCGTTGAATTCCCCCGGACCACTTTGCTTTTATTTTTCAAACGTATATCATTGTCAAGTTTTCCATTATTCATTTCCTCTAATAAATTACTTGTATCATCCGACTGTTTCTGCGTCTCGTCTAAAGTTTTAACATGATATAATCCTCGTAAAAAGTGACACAACGGCAAACGCCAGTGTTTTCACGTTACCATTTTGAAGACTTGATTTTTTTACTTACTTTTTGTGTAACATCAAGCTTCTAGCCTCGCTCTGTGATAAATTTGACATTGTCGAACCAACAATGTTCCATTTACGAACAGCCAAAAATGAGTACTCTATCAAAGCTCTATTACGAAATGTTTCAGTGTTTGGATGATTTTCTGTGCCTGCGTATTATGCGCGTTTTTTTTTCTACAGAATATTGTAAAAAGTCTCAGCACACTTTATACCACTTGTTCCTTACATTACCCTGCTGAAGGTTGAATACTTTGAGCTATGGTGCGATGACGGGCGTTGCAGCGACGGTGGTAGTTATGCGTTCGTTGCAAGACATGGTCCAGCAAAGAGTAACGTATAACGGATGGGTACCGTACGATTATACGTCTTCGACTGGTTTTTGGATTGCCCATCTCCACCAGATGTTGGGTCATTGCGTTGGTGCAAGTATAAACGTTGCTTTCGATACGATCGTGCCCAGTTTAATGCTGCAAACTTGCGCGCAATTGAACATCCTAAAACATCGTTTTCATCAAATACCAGAAATGATCATCAATATGCACAAACCTTTGATAAGTCGTAGGGACGAAGGGACCGAAATCTTTGAGACGAAAATGCTTTCCCAGTGTGTTGAACATCATCTTGGGATATTCAAGTTGGGTATACATAAAATGATTTTATCAGAATTATCGATCGGACAAATAATAAAGCAAGCGGAATTGCCTTTATTCATAACTTTTTTTTGAAAATACAATTGATAGAAAATCATTCAAGCGCGAAGTTCAATATGATACAACAATCATTCTCCACATTCACAATCGTGCTTGCATCACGATTTTCGTTTTATTAAGCTTTGGGTGTTTTGTGACAAGCAAAAAATGTGATTTTACCACGAAAAATTGAGAGGTTTAAAAAGATAAACAATCGCACAAAGAAAAATGTATCACAACAATTGTGTGATGCGAGGAACATATTACAGACGGAATGAAAAGAAAATGTTTTTAGATTTGCCAAGATTTCAAACGACATATACCGTTTTATGATATTTGTTCAGTACACGCTGAGCACAATAGTCTTGTGCGTCAGCATCTTCGAACTGTCGAAAATGCAGCCTCTCACTGTGGAATTTGCAACAATCTTTACGTATCTGGCGTGCATGTTTACGCAGATATTTATATTTTGCATCTACGGATGTCAAGTTTCCGCCGAGGTGAGCGATAAAAAGCAACAATATCTAATAAATTGCATTATCCGATATAAACTATGAAAATCGTCCTGCAGAAGAAGAATTAATGATTCATTTTTTTTCACAAATGATGATGATGTTTCCACCGAGAATGTGCATGTTAATATGCCTGTCCCTGTATACGCTGTACATGCTATAATTAAAATATCTTCGTCGTTGAATATTTGTACGAACCTTATCGTCAGGATTTGTGAAATTTATTGAGCTATCTCTGCAGCATATTTTTTTTTGAATTCCAAATTCGGAAAACATTCGGATCTCCATGAGAATAAGCTTTCTGCGAAAACTCAAAGTTCATTTGCAATTTGTTTAGAGCTTAGCGGTGGGTGATGCCATTTTCGAAATAGACTGGCCCTCTCTCAGCATCAAGTCTAAACGATCCTTACTAATGATCATGTCTCGTACCTTGAGGCCTATAACGTTTACAAGCGGTACCATTCTGATCCTCAACCTTGATTCATTCAACAGTGTAAGCAAACTCTGGTTATTAACTATTTTAATCTGATAAAAAATTCATATTTTCGAATAACGTTATTTCATCATCGAGCAGCTCATTAAACTGTCCTACTCGGCATACAACGTGCTGAAAGGGTCGTCATAACGATAAGACGCAAGTGGTCATTTTTCAAACCTGTTATACGTGTTACGTAATTAAACAGAATGCACATTGGGATCTTTTTTTTCTAGCACATTTGATGCATAGCTCTGTAAAGAACCATGCAAACGCATTCGTCTTTATCTGACGCCAAGGAGAACTCATAATTACAAGTGAATACAAAATAAATGTGCTTTGTTTCAATAAATGAAAAAGTTAATTACTATTCCACAAAAATTTACTTCAACATTTATGGATAAATCATTTGGTGATTGACTGATCAAAGGAAAGCTGAAGCAGCATATGATTATGTCGAAAATGTACTCTGGCCCCACACAGTACTCGGTTTTATGATTTTCTGTTGGTTTTTGTTTTATAAAAAACGACTGTCAAATTACGTTGATGGTGGAATAGTTTTGAAAACTTGAAACCAGCGACGTGGAAATGACAGCCGGTCATCTTGGGAAGAAAATAGACAGGGTTTTGTTGAAATAAGTGGATATCGATGAAGGCGATGACTGAAACGAGTAGAGATGCCTTGAAAAATAATCCAACATTCGAGTTTTTCGTCAGGAAGTGGGGCAACGATACCAAACGATTTTTATTAAACCATCGAAACATCTCAACATAAAAAGAATCTTTCAATTGGATACAGCGTAATCAGACTCAAAAAGAATTTGAAATCATGCCCTAAAAGGGTCCAAACTGCCACGTCCTAAAGTGAAAATACAGACTTACTTTTTTATAAATTTGTTCAAAATCTATCGATACTTACATGAAGCAAATGCATATACATTGGCTGAAGGTGCAGTGACTTGAAAAAAAAATCAGGGAAGCTTCCAAATTGCTATGGAGTGCCAAAGCTCACAACCAGATTTTACGAGTCGATTGTACTGAGTACTTGCAGATGAAATAACACGGTTACTAACCCTTGATATTGAATGCACTTTTATATCCCTGAGATGGGTTATTCTGTGTGATGGTCTCCAATCGTCAAGAGATACGCTGTAAATAACAGACGACAATACCAGTGCATGCGGCTGATGGATATAAGAGAGAATTCAACTGGATTTTTTTTTTTTTTCGAAATGAGGAAGGGTTGATGCGACATTAATGGTAATTACTCATCGTCATCACGGACAATCATCATCAACTATTCATGGTAATTACTCGGAATTAGTCGTACATTTATTTTTTCTACCGTCCTATGTGCCTTCCTATGTCCTCGGAAAAATAAAGAAAAAATAAAGCAATTATCGTTTCCAGAAAAATTGGTCGAGAATATTACAAAAGTGTACAACAGAAATTGCTTCAATTTTTTTTAATGACTCTGCATCGTCTGTCTTATGGTCCCCCTTGAAAATGATTATCTTATAGCCTTACACTAGCCGTTGCGCGATCGATTTTTTTTCCACGCTGCATCTTATGGTCAGTGCAGTCTTCGTCGATGTCGTACGATTACTCTTTCATTTGCAAATTTCCAACGTCCTATTTTCGTACACTATTTTGAGTTGACAAAATGGTAAAAACGCAAGTACTAAAAGCACCTTTGTTCCTATTTCAGTGCATCGGTCTTTGGAGACCGATGGACTGGCAATCCGGTTGGAAAAGTAAGCTCTATGACTTTTATACGTTGATAATGGTGCTCTTTGTGTTGACTTCTACCATTTCCGAATTTATCGAAATATTGATATCGGTAAATGATATCAAAGCTATTGCCAACAAATCGTTCGTTTTTCTCACCGTTATCGGCGTTTGCGGCAAGGCAACGAATATACTGATAAAACGGAATTCTCTAATCGAATTGATCGTTTCGTTACAAGAAGGTCCGTGCCGACCGGTGGACGACGATGAATTGGATATTCAAAGAAAATACGATCATTTAACAAGGTTGGATATTTTATTTAAAGATCAAACAAAGTGGTGAATCGAAATTATGTCATACAGCATGCAAAATATTCCGAAATTATCCACTTACAAAAAATGGTACTGGAATTATTTGTAATTTTACATAAAATAACGTGATTTTTCAATTTATTAAGGAGGCTCGATCATGTCTGTAATTTCAGAAAACTCATTTCGGAAAACGAAAAAATTCTTTTTCTTCTTTACCTTTTTCTCAGACCTTTTCTGAAACCAGTCGAAAAATGTTTCAAAATTTCAAACTATTAAACTATTTTGAAAACACATCCCGACGTACTAAATTCATCATGTCCGTGACCGTTTCATTGTCATTAGAATAATTTTTGCGATAAGCCACTATTTTATTTTGTCACTTCAATATATTTTTTGTTCACGTTAATGTGTCAAAGGTTAAATACTTTGCGATATGCCGCACTCACGGGATTTGGAGTGACATCTATAGTAGTTGGTTCGTTCCTGCAGGAAGTGCCAAAAAAAATAGTACCCTACAACGGTTGGGTACCCTACGATATCTCCACTTGGTGGGGCTATTCGATGGCTTACTTTCATCAGATGGGAGCACATATAGTCGGTGCTGTCATCAACGTAGCATTCGACACTCTGGTGCCCGGCTGTATGCTACACACGTGCGGGCAGTTATACATACTGAGACACCGTTTTTATCGAGTTCCAAAAAATTCAACAAGCGCGAAAAATTCTGCAATGCACAAAGACGATGGGAACATGGAAATTTCGGAATCTAACAAGCTGGCCGCGTGCGTGAAACATCATATCGGGATATTCAAGTTAGGTAGAGGGGAAAGTAGAATTTAATTAAAAATCGTATTGCACAAACTACTTTTGATTACTTGCCATTTAATTTAACGATCAAACGATACAATTCAATAGTACAAAGGTAACGAAACGAGAAGATTCAGCGCTTGTGGGCCTTGTGTCACGTTCATTCTCACTGAACAATAATATTTTCGTAGATTCGCCGAAACGTCAAATAACATATTCAGTGGAGTGATATTTCTTCAATACTCCTTAAGCTCAGTAGTATTATGCTTCAGTGTTTTCGAGCTGTCAAGAGCGAAGCCCCTGAGTTCAGAATTCATGGCAACTTTCATGTATCTAGCTTGCATGTCAATGCAGATTTACATCTTCTGTTTCTACGGATGTCAGGTTACCGTGGAGGTAAGTAGAGAAAATATAATTATTCTCGTTTATAATCGTAGCCAAACATCATTCATTTCAAACAAACAATAACGCTTTTTCGTGATGTGGAAATAGTCAATAAACATTTTTTTTGTCAACGAAGGAATCCGAACTCATTCGCTGGTTTAAATTACTTACCATGCACTTACATCGTATTGATTTTTTTTTTTTGTATTTCACAATACGATTACACCAAATATCTTTAGAGTTTGAAACTCGTGGATGCTATTTACGATATGGATTGGCCATCGTTGGATACAACCACGAGGCGTAGTCTACTCACGATAATGGCACGTACGTCAAGACCAATCGAATTCAAAAGTGGCCATATCATCACACTCAATCTCGAGTCTTTCAATAGTGTAAGCACAATGATATTTCGTGATAAATATCGGTCCAGAGCACTGAAGATTCTCTGTGAATTTTAATTTTTCACACAAGATTGTCATTATTACGCAGCTTATCAAGCTCTCCTACTCGGCTTACAACGTACTTCAACAATCGTCGGATAACTGAAACGAAAAAAGTACAGCAGAGAATCGGTCCAACTTATTGGGTGATAGTATAATGAAATAAAAAATATTACGTACATCGAAGGGCATTTTTTCTATGAACGATCTTTTTTTTTTTTGAAAATCAAAGTATCAAGGAATTGCGTTCGCCTTGCGTCTGGTAGCCATAAAAATAGCGATGGTGACAATCGATAGATTAGGATAATTCCTGCAGACGTTTTAAGATCCAGGGATAAATCATAGTCTACTCGGATTATTTATGCGAAAATTGTTGCAGAAGTATTTTTTTTCCAACGACAGGTGCGTATATTTCATGTTAATCAAATTACAATCGTCATTTAGAGAATAATGACTATTGGCATTATTGTTATTACAATAGTTGGGGTAAAAATGATAAGAAATGCATAAAGTTGCATGAAAATCGGTATTTCAGTCGGTAACTTGATAAATTATCTGATAAAAATATCCCGAGCATTTTTTCAGCCTCACCAAATTTGTTCTTCCAAATTAATTAAACGTAACGTTGTTGTAATTTTATCGTGTCAATGTTCGATATTTAAATCCAGGCGTGACGAAGATTGGTGAAAGAATTTTGATCGATTGATGAACAATTAATAAATCGCGGCTTGACGTGAATTCGTTATTGCTTGAGAAAAAATTGTAGACAATATTTGATGTGTACTAGGAACCAAACGGCGCCGATCCGCTGTAATTTTTAATTCGATAGAAACTTTTTTACGTGTTTGGCACAACGGATAATAACCGCTCCGACAAAATTCGACAATTGTCAAACTGAAGTAAAAAGAAGCTCACGCACGCATTCGCTTGTCGACCAATTGCCGAACAAATAAAATGGCAACAATGAATGCGATATTTCGGTCCATTGCATCATCAGCTTTTTAACAGCTCATCTTATCGAATTGCACTTTGTATCTAATCCGTCAGTACTCTCTATTTCCAAATCACTTTCACAATTAAAAGGACTAAACACTCTTTCATGACTGTGATAATAACTGATTACTGTGTTGCAGATTTCCTTATTCTTAACTTTGGTATAAATATATTTCCACCCCATCGCGGTTTCACGTTGAGCAGAAAAATGTTTGCAAGCTTCGCATCCGAGTGATGCATTACCCAGAGAAGAAGAGCTTTGAATGAAGAAAGAATTATCGGAACAATGGAGTACCCGTACGAGACACTGTTTGTACGGAATGAAAATTGCGCAAACATATTACCGTAGCGTCTGTATAATTTGGTGATGCCACAACCATGGGGGAAAGCCCGAGGCCAATAATCAACGAATAAATAATGCGCACTACGTTTATTTGCTTTGCTATTGCGGACGTACCTTGATCAAACTGACAGCGCGGGTAGACTGCTAAATATGAAATAGACAAAGTACGATGTAACGACATGTCTTTCACAGAGTCGCCAATCATCTCGATAAGGGTTGATGGATATATAGGCCTAATAAGCGGT
Source organism: Heteropelma amictum (assembly GCA_959613375.1). NCBI lineage: Eukaryota > Metazoa > Arthropoda > Insecta > Hymenoptera > Ichneumonidae > Heteropelma > Heteropelma amictum. The sequence continues at coordinate 6,805,469 of OY390724.1, forward strand.
ACGCTAAGAATTTTTTTCATCTACAACGATAAAACGTTGATAAATACCCCCTTCGGAACGGAAACTTCCAAGGGAACCGTGTATTTCCAACAGTCCCTTCTTTACATCAATCGTCGTATTGTAATAGTGCACATCAAGCATTTCCTTATCAATAAGACAATCAATACAAAGCTGAAGTTTCGCAACAAACGCCAGTTAACATTGATAATCTTTGAGAACAGTATCGTAAGAAAAATTGAACGGCCGCACTCTATTCTCTTCGACAGTTGTAAAACATGCATTTTTATCATTTTTTTATTGTTTGCAGTCGCACGATGCGTGTAGCGTCTTTGAGCTTTGTGATTCTACAATTTTGTGGTGTCTGGAGACCATACGCTTGGTCGCGTGGCGTTAAGAAATATCTTTACAACGCGTTCACGACTCTTACGACCTTTCTCGTTTTCAGTTACGTACTCACCGAACTCATAGAATTTTTAAAATTCGACGACGCTTTTGACGAAGTGATTAACGATTCGTTCATGTTACTAACGATGCTCGGTATTTGTTATAAATTCGGCAACTTCGTCTGCAAGCGGAATCAAATTTTCCAACTTTTTGAAATGTTCGCCAATGGGCTTTGTCGACCAGACGGAGTTGAGGAAACGGCGATACAATTGAAATTCGACGAGAAAATCAGGTGTGAGAAATTAATAGGCAAAAGCAACGTAATTATAGGCAAATTAATGGGGGAATAATCATAGGGTAGGGCACCGTAAGGTGTTATGAAATCATAAAAGTCGCACAGTACTTTCTCGTGACATCCAAAGATCATCCGAGTTCCAAGGAGACCGAAATTTGAATTCCCGTGCCGCAAGAGATCCTTTTTTGTTTTTTCAATGGCAGGATGAAACATGGACTCGTGACTTATTAGATTTCACTTTGTACATTGCATGTAAGGAACATAACACTATTCTGCATTGGGATCGTCGAAATAGCCGTGATACTATTGATCGCTGGGGCATTTCTGGAAAATATTCCGCAACGAACGCTCCCGACCAAAGCATGGCTGCCTTTCGATTGCAAAAGCGAATTGGGCTATTGGATAGCTTTTCCTCATCAATTGTTGGGAGTCACTTTAGCTTCTACAGTCAGCGCTTGTCACGACAGTATATTGCATCGTGTAATGATCGAGACTTGCGCTCAATTACACATACTGAAGTATCGGCTTCGTTCGATGCCGGACACGATAAGTGCGAAGAAATCGGAAATGAGCATCGAGAACAGGGAGCGAGAGGAAGTGAAAAATTGCGTTCTCCATCATCAGAAGATATTCGAGTAAATAATATCGATCGAAGAGTAAGATAACAAATTGCCAGCAGAACTTATATGTACGACTGTTCAACCAGGTTGGCGAAAATATCAAACGACATTTTTCATATCGTCATATTCGTACAATTTTCCGTGAGTACGTTTGTTATTTGCGTGAGTATATATATGGTCTCGAAAGCGAGCGTTGGCAGTGTGGATTTTGTATTCCTTGTCACTTATCTCGCGTGCATGATCGTACAAATATTTCTTATGTGCTGGAATGGCAATGAAGTTCTGACGGAGGTTTGTTGGGATTTTTCGTTTATGTAATTTTTTTTCGGTTCTTTTCGTTGGGATTTTCATTTATTCGAATGTTCATTTTTAAAAAATGTTAAACAATAACTAAATGGATATGTTGATACATAACGTACAGAGCATAGAGGTTGGTACCGCAGTCTACGAAATGCACTGGGCCTCGTTGGGACAGAGCACGAAAAAAGATCTCCAAATGATTATGGCCAGAACGTCGGATTCTATCAGTTACAACGGTGCCCATATTCTCACTTTGTCTCTCGATTCTTATAACAGCGTCAGTCAATTTAAATATATATACTTCTGTAGTACATGCCTAGAGGGAAAACTCTTGCTGCACTGCGATGAATTTCTTTTGCACATCAGTTTCTCTTCGTTCACTGTCATTCGATCTTCCATGAGCTTTCTTACATCTATCATACATATATTCAAGCAATTGATTAACAGGTAAAAAAGGGCACATTTAACACAATTCCGAACAAGAGGAATGAACGTGAAATTTTTATTATTACACTCCCGTTGAGAGATTAAAAATAATAAAAGTAAAAAGTTTTTTTACTTTTATTATTTGCTACAAACGGAAGAATTCTTCCGTTTGTAGCAAGTTACAAGTCTTGATGAATCAAAAGCCCTTTCGCTTTTTCTCATTGAGCAAGAACTCTGAATCATAGTACTCATACTGATTTTTGTGAATCAACGACACGGAAATATCTGAACGGTGCTCTCTCATCACACGTACAGCGATTTTTCTTTGAATCGTTCGATAAAACGACACCGTTTTCTATTATTTTTCATAGCTCATGAAACTCTCTTACTCGATATACAATCTGCTGGCGACTTCGCTGTAGAAGCAGGTAATCAAGACGGGAAAGGTGGACGATGGGGGATAAAGTTCGAAGACGGTACGGCCTAACATCGAACGAGAGCGATAAAAAAATATTTGGCTCGCGAAACACATGCGACGCGCAATTGCAAAGCGTCCTTTCGGCCGTCGCGGTAATTTATACTGCAATTTCGGTGATTTCCTAGTCGAACTCGATGATAGCTAAACAATATCGTGTAATACGAGGGTAGATAATATTAAATGAAGAAACACGAGAATAAATTCAACAGAGAATACGTGTACCGCGCGACTCATTCATTTCCCGTATCCTGCACCTTGACGTGCCACGTAGCACTCTGCTCTTTGAGAACGCATCATTCCTATACTGAACATCGTTCTAATGGAATTAAATGGGGTAAGGCATAAAATAAGAGAAGTTAATAATATCGAGATAGGGACACTATTATCAGTTATTTACTTCGGTATCGGAATATCGAAAATGTCTTCTGAATATCGTACAAGCATGCTCAAGGTTAACAATCTTTTTGTTGCCACGAATCTGATGGATATATTTAATGCAATAATAATGATGAATCGTTCTGCAGTACGTGTATATTACTGATTGACCCTCTTTTTTACACATAAATATCCGGCCCACGACGAATAATGCTTTTTTAATAAGATCAACACAACATGCGATTTTCATTTTCATTCACAGTATGCTCGCATTCTCCTTACGGCTCAAACGGCAATAATCAAGTTCGCGAACAAACAACCCCCGTTTATCTCGTGTGCAAACATTTCTTTCATTCCCACAATTTTTTCAATTCCTTTTTGCTATGCGAATGGAGCCATGCAATTTTGAAATTCTACATTTGTCTGATCCCTGGCGATCATGTCGTTGGTCAACTGCGGTTGGAAAAAAATTCTTTACGGAACGTATACAATTTTCGTAATATATGTCGTATACACTTTTCCCCTGGCAGAAAGTATACGACTCATTTCAACGATAAAGCGTTTCAGCACGGAGACGAACGATTTGTTTTTCTTGCTCTCGGTTCTTGCTGGGTGCTATGAAAATTGGTAATTTCATCTACAAACGAGACGATGATGTAGTAAGACTCGTGAAACAGTTGAACGATGGTTTAAGTCAGTCTCAGTTTGTTTGATGTTTGTACGAATGAACGAATTAACTGGCCCTTCAATATCATCTTAGGAAATTAGAATGCACGAAGCATACATTGTTATTGGTATTAGGTCCGACTAATGAGGCTTGGAATAATCGATTTATACAGGTCCATTCAGTATTGGTCGTACATACGGCAGCTGCGACTATTCGGAATAAAATTACTTGCAATTAACCGATTTTTGAAATTTCGATAGCTTTCGAGTGAGAAGCAATAGGATATTCCTGATTGGCCATTTGAATCTATTGGGAATTTAAAAAACCGCCAAGTAATTTTGTTCCGGATATCGTCTATAGAATACGTAGTTGTCGGATGCACGACCGAATCACCCTGTATATTTGGATTTCTCAAATTATTCATAAATATTGGAAGAATTATTTCGGGGTTGGTAATGCTTCTTGCTGTAACGTACAAAGCGATAATTCGGAAGGGAAAATGCTCCACCTGATGCTAAATGTTGTTTACCCGATTTATTATCTATATCGTTAATTCCTATTATTTACGCAAGTTGTCAAAAGACCATTGAAAGTGACAAATTCAAAATCGTTTCACGAAATCTATGCTCAATGATAATTTTTCATATCAGTAGAGTTTCTTCATGCGGAAGCGCAACATCGGGTGCCATATCCGTATAAATAAAAACATATTTCTCGGCAATGTCTTATTTTTTATAACAATTTATTCTCTTTCTTCGCGCTATGAACGTTTTATCGCGGAACTTGAGAATTTTTCATGTTTGGGGTATTTGGCAGTTGCTTTATTGCTCGAGTGGTTGGAAGAAAATTCTATATGGAGCATACATGACTTTCGTAATATGTCTCGTTTTTACATTTGCACTTTCGAATGCAATAGCATCAAGTAATTTCGATCTGGCAAACAACGATTTGTATCTTTCACTAACGTTGATTGGTATATGCTACAAAATGTGTAATATCTTGTATAAACGAGAAGAGATAATCAAAATCATGAATATGTTGGATGGCCCCTCGTTTCGAGCTCAGGGGATTGAAGAAATGGAAATAAAGAAACATTTCGACAGGCGTATCAAGTGAGTAGATGAAATAAACGTTTCTCCAAAGGAACGTGAAAAAAATTGTGCGATAATTGATATTTTTGGTTTTTCATTCGACGTTCTTTGCGGTACATGTGCCATTGTTTTTGTTATGATTAAGCAAAACTCGACGTAAACGTATTTATTTGAAAATGCACCGGGAGATCAATGAAAAAAACACTCGTTCAAATATACTCGCGACACATGACGCGAATTAATTGACGTACGTTGAAACACTCGGCCCTTTAGTGCTCTTATTTCACCTGCCAAATGTGTAATAATCTTCAATATCGGAAATGAAAAGTTTTCTTAGGCAAAAGTTTGTATCTTAGTGAGAGGTACGCGTATATCAATGCTCATCATAGAGAATACTTTTTTTTGGACAATCGGTCAAACTAACCAATCGTGTGAACAATTTTATTACGCTCTCATAGCTCTACACAATTTGGCTCTCGATAAAATTAGAATGATTCAGGTCAATAGCTGATGTAAGGAAAATCGAATTTCATGATCGTATCAAGATGTTGAAACTTCTTCAGAGACTGAACGACTACTGAATTTTTATATTGAACCCAAAAACGCGTTGTTTTTAAGGACCATCACGCTATCGTTCAACATGCTCGTGGTAGCAACATTATCATCGATAATTATTAATTCACTTTTGGTGAATATTCCTCAACGAAGCTTACCATTTAACGCATGGTTGCCTTTCGATCATACGGCCGATTTGGGCTTTTGGATTGCATATTCACATCAGATCTACGCTGTCACAACAATACCTATTATCAGTGTTACTTACGATACATATTTCGCGGGTCTGATGATTCTAATCTGCTCTCGACTGAACATGCTGAAATCGCGACTTCGTTCGATACCAAAAGTAATCGGTACCGAGAGATCGCATCTCAGCGATGAGATCACGGAAAGGGAAGAAATTCGAAAATGCGTTCGATTTCATCAGGAGATATTTACGTAATCGACATATAAAACATTAAAAGAAAACGCATTTAAAGAAGCGCGGTACTGTCTTTTTATTGACACGATTTTTTCCAGATGTATCGAACGTACGAATGACGTTTTTGGGCATGTCATATTTGCGCAATTTTGCGTGAGTACATTTTCCATTTGCGTAAGTACGTACAAGTTGACGAGGATCAGCGATTTTAATGGCGAATTTATCTATTTGGCCTTGTACCTCGCCTGCATTCTCGTTCAAATACTTATATACTGTTGGTATGGCAATGAGGTTATATTAGAGGTTTGTACTTTCTTCAACTTTCTATCATAACAATGTGCATGTTTAATTATTTGTAAACCGATCAAATGATACATGTGTTTGTCATGCAGAGTACTGACGTCGCTACGGTGATTTACGATATGGATTGGCATCCGTTCAAAAGAAGCACGAAAAATTATCTTCGACTAATCATGATGCGATCTCAAGTTCCTCGTAAATTTAAGGGTGGCCACGTCGTCTTATCCCTCAATTCTTATAACAATGTTCGTATAATTCGTCCGTCTTTATATTACCTCCGTTTTCCGACAAAATGTTCCGCTGTCTTTTGAAAAGTCGAAATCTCACGTCGATTTGATTTTATTTTAAATATTTAGAAAAAATCTTTCTTATAAAAAGTTGATGAGGAGATATAGATCGAAATTATCGAAATATCGAAATATCGCATGCTTTGTTGTCGTTTTATTCGTTTCGTGATTGGTCTGTGATGAGCGCAGCCGCGAAATTCATGCGAGACTGTATTCGCGCGGTTTTTTATGCTGTTTTGGCCAGTTGTCGACTCGTGACATTAGTCGCGGTTAGCAAAGGTTATAGTTCTACGATAATTTATTCTGTGAAAAAGAAATCATCCATATCGAGTAAGTAAGAGTACTATATTTCACAATTGAATTTATATTGTACGGAGAGAAAATGAGAGATAGTCCGGGAGAAGGAGAGTGAATCAACTAAACTAGCTTCTCTTGCACATTTTTTAAAGCGAAAATTTTTCTCCCTTCTTTCTCCCTTGCACATTAATGTTTTATAAAATTTACAAGAAATGATTCTTGGATCAGACGATCTCGCGAGAAGCGTTTTCCTTCAAAGTAGTGGCAGATAAAAAGAACGATCGACAACTCCATCAAAATTTAACCACGCATGGAGGAAACAACTCTAAACAAGATGCTTCATGTCCGGTTTCCGGAAATTTTTGTTCTACAGCAATGTCGGGCGGGTAAACAGTATCGCAGGCGCAGTACTACCGCTCGACGCTGGCCCGGAGAGGCTATCTTTCCGCTCTGCAGCAATGTCGGGCGAGTAGCAGTCTCGCAGGCGCAGTGTTACTGCTCGACGCTGGCCCGGAGAGGCTATCTTTCCGCTCTACAGCAATGTCGAGCGGGTAAGCAGTCTCGCAGGCGCAGTACTACCGCTCGACGCTGTAGTACTCGACAGTAGTAGCAGATGAAAAGAACGATCGACAACTCGATCAAAATTTAACAACGCATAGAGGAAACGACTCTGAACAAGATGCTTCATATCCGGTTGTCGGTTATTTAGTTTCAGTTTTTCCCCTTAAGGGTAGCGGCAGACGGAAAGAACGATCGACAACTCGATCAAAATTTAACCACGCATAGGGGAAACAACCCCGAACAAGATGCTTCATGTCCGGTTGTCGGTTATTTAGTTTCAGTTTTTCCCCTTAAGGGTAGCGGCAGATGGAAAGAACGATCGACAACTCGATCAAAATTTAACCACGCATAGGGGAAACGACCCCGAACAAGATGCTTCATGTCCGGTTGTCGGTTATTTAGTTTCAGTTTTTCCCCTTAAGGGTAGCGGCAGACGGAAAGAACGATCGACAACTCGATCAAAATTTAACCACGCATAGGGGAAACGACCCCGAACAAGATGCTTCATGTCCGGTTGTCGGTTATTTAGTTTCAGTTTTTCCCCTTAAGGGTAGCGGCAGACGGAAAGAACGATCGACAACTCGATCAAAATTTAACCACGAATAGGGGAAACGACCCCGAACAAGATGCTTCATGTCCGGTTGTCGGTTATTTAGTTTCAGTTTTTCCCCTTAAGGGTAGCGGCAGACGGAAAGAACGATCGACAACTCGATCAAAATTTAACCACGAATAGGGGAAACGACCCCGAACAAGATGCTTCATGTCCGGTTGTCGGTTATTTAGTTTCAGTTTTTCTCCTTAAGGGTAGCGGCAGACGGAAAGAACGATCGACAACTCGATCAAAATTTAACCACGCATAGGGGAAACGACCCCGAACAAGATGCTTCATGTCCGGTTGTCGGTTATTTAGTTTCAGTTTTTCCCCTTAAGGGTAGCGGCAGACGGAAAGAACGATCGACAACTCGATCAAAATTTAACCACGCATAGGGGAAACGACCCCGAACAAGATGCTTCATGTCCGGTTGTCGGTTATTTAGTTTCAGTTTTTCCCCTTAAGGGTAGCGGCAGACGGAAAGAACGATCGACAACTCGATCAAAATTTAACCACGCATAGAGGAAACGACTCTGAACAAGATGCTTCATGTCCGGTTGTCGGAAATTTAGTTTCAGTTTTTTAAAAATTCCTTGCTTTCCACAATTTGCTACTTATGCCGAATTATAATGTGTTCTCTAGGGGTCTATACTTAATTCAAGACGGAGCGCCGTAGCGTGAAAACGCAGCCGGTCGCGCGCGTGAGCGCGCGTCTCTTGACCCTAGTAACATAAAAAGGATTAACATTTCGGTTTTTTTGTTATTTTGAAGCAGGCAATAATGGGGGAATGACATTCACACGGGGACATGCGTTTTGTTCAAATTTTCTCTTGCGAAATTCGTATGAATGACTTTTATCGAAAAACACACTCGCATTTCAATTGTTACGTCAGTCATACTCACTTGTCCAGCATCCTTAATTGAAAATACATTTTTTCGTACAATTTTTGTTCACAGCTGATGAAACTTTCCTACTCAATGTACAATGTGTTGCAAGGCGCATCCTCCTAGGAGCAATTCATCGAGGATTGTATGCGCAATGATTGTGGCAGTAGCGCGAAAAGTCTGCACCCAATCACAAGTTTGTCAAGAGAGGAAAAAAGGAATAAGGCTGTTTTTATTCTGTTTCATTTCGCGCCTTTCAACTTTGCAAGCACAGAGCCACCCAACGTAGCAGTCTACGTCAAAGTGTGTAGAAAATCACGAACAAAAAATAAATTGTATTTCGCTTCTTTTTCTCCACGCCAATATCGCCACAACTTCGCAGTAAGAAAAACAGTTTTTGAAAACGCGAGGCTTCCCTATGGCAATTGATCCGATGTTATTCATCACGATCTGTCTATTGTAACCATGATCTATTACCGATAGGACATGACAAATTTCGTTTATGAAGAACACATTTTTTCAAACGTAATTTATCATCGTGTACTCTCTCGAAAAAAGTAAATAATGAAAATGAATTTTCTGAAGCATCGTGACGAAAAAATCGTCGCACTCTGTATATACAGTGTGTTTCCGAAAATTATTTCGTGAAAGAGATTCATCGAGAACAGTTTACTGGATGGTAATTGTAAGAGCTGGAAGTCGGCACTGCGTTTAGGGACAGCAGAAGAGCATTAAAATGGCACAAGATAAAAAATAACCCACAGCGCAAGAGCGTTCTACCCATTCAAGTTGCGAAAAGACAAAAACTTTCGACTTGCTAATCTGAAATAATTGTCCGAGGGTTCAAAAAGTTTCTGCATCGTATTATTACAGGCCGTTTATGGCACAAACAATACGACGGTAGGAAAATTAAAATAATAAACGGTTACGAGGGTAAATCGTATGGAAGACACAATGATACAAAACTGTTCAATGCTTTTTTTCTTTCAAGTCGATCGGAAACATTGAGACGACAAAAGGGAGGAATGCATGCCAAGATATTCGCTAAAGTTTTTAATGCCGAACGTTCTAAGCGTAATTGCTCATCAATACGTAATAATAGCTCGGAGCATGCCAGTGGCCGCGGTATTGTTTTTATCTTCACAGTCGAAGCAAAAAATCGAAATACATTGTACAGTTTCTCGAGTACGGCAACAACGCCCTTATGTAAGAAAAAAATTAATTCATTTTACATATAACAATGTTGCATGGTAAACGGTTTTGTGACAGAGTCAACCATATCTTATTTCTGAAGAAATTATAATATCGCGGAACAAACTATTTGTTACTGTTTGTTAACCATTGTGAAACACTAAAGACAACAAATATCGCTATTCCAACGCTATATTGAAAACAGATCAGGCGAATATTACTTTTGTGTGATTTTGTCATATTTTGTTTTGTCCCAAAAGTTAGATCAGTCTGGTAAAGTTTTTATTTCACATACTGTTTATAGTTCAACATAGCCAATGTGAGATTTATGTTAAGGCAGTAGTTGACTTTATTGAATGATAACTCGTAAAAATTTTACATAACCCAGCCATTGAGATTCACAGCAGTATCTTTTGTTAAAAGACATCATTTTCATAGGCTCTCATGTAGAACGATAGGAATTCCAACATTCTTGTAATACTTGGTGTACATTTTTGACTTTTTAAAGTTTTAAATGTGGATCATAGTCTACTCGGATTATTTATGCGAAAATTGTTGCAGAAGTATTTTTTTTTAACGACAGATGGGTGTATTTCACGTTAATCAATTTACAATTGTCATTTATGATTGTTGCCATTATTGTTATTGCAATAGTTGGGGTGAAAATGATGAAAAATGCACAAAGTTGCATCAAAATCGGTATTTCAGGCGATAACTTGATAAATTATCGAATAAAAATATCCCGAGCATTTTTTCAGTCTCACCAAATGTGTTCTTTGCATGTAAATATGGCGATGTGATTTTTCTCATCGCGTGTGTCCAAATTAATTCAATGTAACGTTGTTGTAATTTTATCGTGTCAATGTTCGATATTTAAATCCAAGCGTGACGAAGATTGGTGGAGGAATTTTGATCGATTGATAAACAATTAATAAATCGCGACTTGACGTGAATTCGTTATTGCTTGAGCAAAAATTGTGAACCATATTTGATGTGTACTAGGAACCAAACGGCGCCGATCCGCTGTAATTTTCCATACGATAGAAACTTTTTTACGTATTTGACACAACGGATAATAACCGCTCTGACAAAATTCGACAATTGTCAAACTGAAGTAAAAAAAAGCTCACGCACGCATGGAAAGTCAATGGAATTTCGGCACGAGTATCATTCGCTTGTCGACCGATTGCCGAACGAATAAAATGGCAACAATGAATGTGATATTTCGGTCCATTGCATCATCAGCTTTTTAAGAGCCCTTCTCATCGCATTGCACTGTGTATGTAATCCTTCAATACTCTCTGTCTCCAAATCACTTTAACAATTACAAGGACTAAACACTCTTTCACGACTGTGATAATAACTGATTACCGTGTTGCGGATTTCCTTATTCTTAACTTTGTTATAAATATATATTTTTTCCACCCCATCGCGGTTTCACGTTGAGCACAAAAATGTTTGCAAGCTTCGCATCCGAGTGATGCATTACCCAGAGAAGAAGAGCTTTGAATGAAGAAAGAATTATCGGAACAATGGAGTACCCGTACGAGACACTGTTTGTACGGAATGAAAAATGCGGAAACATATTACCGTAGCGTCTGTATAATTTGGTGGTAGCACAACCACAATGGGGGAACAACCGAGGCCGATAATCAACGAATAAATAATGCGCACTGCGTTTATTTGCTTTGCTATTGCGGACGTACCTTGATCAAACTGACAGCGCGGGTAGACTGCTAAATATGAAATAGACAAAGTACAATGTAACGACATGTCTTTCACAGAGTCGCCAATCATCTCGATAAGGGTTGATGGCTATATAGGCCTAATAAGCGGTAGGCTAAAAATTTTTTTCTTTTACAACGATAAAACGTTGATAAATACCCCCTTCGGAACGGAAATTTCCAAGGGAACCGTGTATTTCCAACAGTCCCTTCTTTACATCAATCGTCGTATCGTAATAGTGCACGTCAAGCATTTCCTTATTAATAAGACAATCAATACAAAGCTGAAGTTTCGCAACGAACGCCACATTGATAATCTTTGATAGCAGTATCGTAAGAAAAATTGAACGGAAACTTTACTCTCTCCGACAGTTGTAAAACATGCATTTTCATCATTTTTTTATTGTTTGCAGTCGCACGATGCGTGGAGTATCTTTGAGCTTTGTGATTCTGCAATTTTGTGGTGTCTGGAGACCATACGCTTGGTCGCGTGGCGTTAAGAAATATCTTTATAACGCGTTCACGACTCTTACGATATTTCTCGTTTTCAGTTACGTACTCACCGAACTCATAGAATATTTAAAATTCAACGACGATTTTGACGAAGTGATTAACAATTCGTTCATTTTACTAACGATGCTCGGTATTTGTTATAAATTCGGCAACTTTATCTGCAAGCGGGATCAAATTTTCCAACTTTTTGAAATGTTCGACAATAACGTTTGTCGACCAGACGGAGTTGAGGAAACGGCGATACAATTGAAATTCGACGAGAAAATCAGGTGTGAGAAATTAATAGGCAAAAGAAACGTAATTGTAGATTGTATAAAATGCCAAAAAAGTTTTTGACATAATTTTGACTCACTTTTCTTTCATCCACAAAGCCACTAAATTGGAGTTGTCTTTTTCCTGTAGTCGACATTTTTTAATACTTCGAGGAAAAACAATCTTCCATTGAAAGTTCTCGTTAACGAAACCATCACTATACTTAAATAAATTATACTTTTAACCTTAACACACAGATACAAGGATGTGTGCATTTCCTGTTTAATCAAGACGTTCTCATAGGAGTTTGGGGGAAGATTAATTTTCAGCGAATATAATTGAAAGGTCGCATATCGGGTGACAATTTTGGGATGGTAACCACTTTTTATTATGAGGAGAATCGGGTGCCTCGTCGATGCGTTTTAAATGGGATTTTATCGTCTCTGTGGTAAAATCTACGACGCTATCAGGCAATTATGGGATTATTAGAAGCATTATTAGACCATATCGAGAAAAATAAAAAATCCATTTTGATTTTTCTTAAGTAACTTTGATCATGATCTGTATATGGGAACCAGCAGGACCTTTTTGCTATAGTATCGAGTCGGTGAAAAAATGGGACCAAAAATGAAGCACATTTTTAATTCAATTTCAACTTGAATGAATGAAACGATGCCCGCGATAAAAAGATTATTCGCAAAAAATCAGATTGTTGAAAAACACGGTGATTGGCAAGCAAGGAACGCAACGAATACTGTAAGGTACTGTAAGGTGTTGTGAAATCATAAAAATCGCACAGTACTTTCTCGTGACATCCAAAGTTCATTCGAGTTCCAAGGAGACCGAAATTTGAATTCCCGTGCCGCAAGAGATCCTTTTTTATTTTTCCAATGGCAGGATGAAACATAGACTCGTGACTTATCAGATTTTATTTTGTGCATTGCATGTAAGAAACATGACACTATTATGCATTGGAATCGTCGAAACAGCCTTGATACTATTGATCGCTGGGGCATTTCTGGAAAATATTCCGCAACGAACGCTCCCGATCAAAGCATGGCTGCCTTTCGATTGCAAAAGCGAATTGGGCTATTGGATAGCTTTTCCTCATCAATTGTTGGGAGTGACTTTAGCTTGTACAGTCAGCGCTTGTCACGACAGTATATTACATTGTGTAATGATCGAGACTTGTGCTCAATTACACATACTGAAGTGCCGGCTTCGTTCGATGCCTGACACCATAAGTATGAAGAAATCGGAAATGAGCATCGAGAACAGGGAACGAGAGGAAGTGAAAAATTGCGTTCGTCATCATCAGGAGATATTCGAGTAAATAATATCGATCGAAGAGTAAGATAACAAATTGCCAGCAGAACTTATATATACGACTGTTCAATCAGGTTGGCGAAAAGATCAAACGACATTTTTGATATCGTCATATTCATACAATTTTTCGTGAGTACGTTTGTTATTTGCGTAACTACATATACAATCTCGAAAGCGAGCGTTGGCAGTATGGATTTTGTATTCCTTGTCACTTATCTCGCGTGCTTGATCGTACAAATATTTCTTCTGTGCTGGAATGGCAATGAAGTTCTGACGGAGGTTTGTTGGGATTTTAATTCATTCGAATGTTCATTTAAAAAAAAACGCTAAACAATAACTAAATGGATATGTTGATACATGACGTACAGAGCATAGAGGTTGGTACCGCAGTCTACGAAATGCACTGGACCTCGTTGAGACAGAGCACGAAAAAAGATCTTCGAATGATTATGGCCAGAACGTCGGATTCTATCAGTTACAACGGTGCCCATATTCTCACTTTGTCACTCGATTCTTATAACAGCGTTAGTAAATTAAATACATATACTTCTGTAGTATACATGCCTAGAGGGAAAACTCTTGCTGCACTGCGATGAATTTCTTTCGCACATCAGTTTCTCTTCGTTCACTGTCATTCGTTCTTCCATGAGCTTTCTTACATCTATCATACATTATATTCAAGCAATTGATAAACAGGTAAAAAAGGGCACATTTAACACAATTTCGAACAAGAGGAATAAACGTGAAATTTTGTATCATTACACTCCCGTTGAGAGGCTGAAAATAATAAAAGTAAAAAAAAACTACGAATTCAGAATATTAAATTCTTCCGTTTGTAGTAATAAGTTACAAGTAAGTTTGATGAATCAAAAGGTGCGAAAGCTTTCGAGAGAACGAAATAAAATAATGGCAAAAGCCCTTTCGCTTCTTCTCATTGAGCAAGAACTCTGAATCATGTGAATCAACGACACGGAAATATCTGAACGGTGCTCTCTCATCACACGTACAATGATATTTCACTGAATCGTTCGATAAAACGACACCGTTTTCTATTATTTTTCATAGCTCATGAAACTTTCTTACTCGATATACAATCTGCTGGCGACTTCGCTGTAGAAGCATGTAATGAAGACGGGAAGGATAAACTTCGGAGACAGTACACAGCCTAACGTCAGACGAGAGCGAGAAAAAAATATTTGGCTCGCGAAACACATGTGACGCCCAAGTGCAAAACGTCTTTTCGGCCGTCGGCGTAAATTATACTGCGACTTCGGTGATTATCTGGTCGAACTCGATGATAGCTAAACAATATCGTGTAATACGAGGGTGGATAATACGAAATGAAGGAACACGAGAATAAATTCAGCAGAGATTACGTGTACCGCGCGACTCATTCATTTCCCGAATCCCACAGGATAATTATTTGTCAACACATTGTAATCGCGTATCTTGTAGTATAAGCCAAGAACATAAACTTCATAATTTTGCCGATTAACGTGGAACAAAGTTATCAGAAACAGGTGATTAATTGATTCAACATCAAGATGAAAACTCAATGTCACGATTCAAGACTAAGCGTTTTAATACACCGGGGTGTACTTGCCCGGCCCATCACTTTTCATTCAAATTTTCCAATCAAGTTTATAGCAACGATCCAAGAACGGAAACCGAAAAGGGCTGATGGGCTGGGAAAGTACACCGACGTATCAACGCTTAGTCTTGAGTCGTGAGTCTCCATCTAGATATTGAATTAATCGCCTGTTCCTGATCATTTTATTCGACATTAATTAATCGGCAAAGTTACGAAGTCTATGGATTTAATGAAGGAATTAATGAATGAATTACCTCACGTTAAATTATAACATTGTTGGCTGCCTAAATTTCTTCAAATTATTCGCTGTTTTTGCAAAACGTGAATGCGTTGCGTTTTTAATTGATCTCTTTAGCACTCACCTTGATGTGCCACTGCGCTTTGAGAACGCATACTGACGCCTATACTGAGCATCATTCGAATGGAATTACATGGGGTAAGGCATAAAAATAATAATTTTCCCGAGAAATTCGTTCTTTTTCACCGACCAATCAGGGGACGAATGAAAGGCCAACAATCGCGGGATATTTTATCGACAAAGTATCAACTTCGGGACCCCATCAACTTTTTATTAGAACGATTGTTTTATCATGTATCTTGACTCGCATAAAATGCGCAATTGAATCTAAATATTCTTTAATAATTCAAATTACAGCTGATAAAATCGTCTGATTCGATATACAATGTATTGCAACGAACAATCTAGTGGGAAAGTGACTAATCGAGAAGGAACTCGAAGAACGCACTGTTGAGGAACGTATGAGCAATAAAAAGAGGAAGCAGGGAACAGCCGCAAGTTACGACGCTACCGTAACCGCGCAAGTGCCGTCGTCCGTTTGACATGAGCCGAGTAAGGACAAAAACTTTTGTTCCGTTCATGGGAAATAATTGCACGAGGCTTCGGGCATCGATTCATACATCGTATCGCTACTCCGTGACATGGGATATTACGAAATTGCATCCGGCGACGCTGATGATATACGGGGGTAGGAAACAAAGATAATAAGGGATTACGCGGATAAATAACACAGAGGATTCAACGGTATGTGAATTGTTTAATTTTTTTCCTTTCCAATCGATCGGAAATATCTAGATGGAAAAAGGCATGCTGTACGATGTCCATTGAAGTTTTTAATGCCTCATCGAGTTGCTGCATAATTGCTCATCAATGCGTAATAATAGCTCGAAGCGTACCGGCGGTGGCTGATGAATCGTTCGTATCACTTCTCGGGGAAATGGAAAAAATAAAACGTATCGCAATAGAGTGGTGAATATGGTATCGCCGCACGTATCGACCGTCTTTAAATTCTGCGGTGTCTTACGACCGAAGGGATTTTCGAGATGGAAAAAATGCGTCTATTCAACGTACACTTCGCTCGTTCTCGACATAATGTGGACGTTTCTTATTTCCGAAGTTATCAAATCTTTCTTATAAAAAGTTGATGAGGAGATATAGATCGAAATTATCGAAATATCGAAATATCGAAATATCGCATGCTTTGTTGTCGTTTTATTCGTTTCGTGATTGGTCTGTGATGAGCGTAGCCGCGAAATTCATGCGAGACTGTATTCGCGCGGTTTTTTATGGTGTTTTGGCCAGTTGTCGACTCGTGACATTAATCGCGGTTAGCAAAGGTTATAGTTCTACGATAATTTATTCTGTGAAAAAGAAATCATCCATATCGAGTAAGTAAGAGTACTATATTTCACAATTGAATTTATATTGTACTGAGAGAAAATGAGAGATAGTCCGGGAGAAGGAGAGTGAATAAACTAAACTAGCTTCTCTTGCACATTTTTTCAAGCGAAAGTTTTTCTCCCTTCTTTCTCCCTTGCACATTAATGTTTTATAAAATTTACAAGAAATGATTCTTCGATCAGACGATCTCGCGAGAAGCGTTTTCCTTCAAAGTAGTGGCAGATAAAAAGAACGATCGACAACTCCATCAAAATTTAACCACGCATAGAGGAAACAACTCTAAACAAGATGCTTCATGTCCGGTTTCCGGAAATTTTTGTTCTACAGCAATGTCGGGCGGGTAAACAGTCTCGCAGGCGCAGTACTACCCCTCGACGCTGGCCCGGAGAGGCTATCTTTCCGCTCTACAGCAATGTCGGGTGGGTAAGCAGTCTCGCAGGCGCAGTACTACCGCTCGACGCTGTAGTACTCGACAGTAGTGGCAGATGAAAAGAAGGATCGACAACTCTATCAAAATTTAACCACGCACAGAGGAAACAACTCTAAACAAGTTGCTCCATGTCCAGTTTTCGGAAATTTTGTTTCAGATTTTTCACAGATTCTGGTCCACCGTTCGATCGGCGGATGAGAGGAACGATCGACAACTCCGTGAAAATTTAACCACGCGCAGAGGAAGCGACTCTAAGCAAGTTGCTTCATTTCCGGTTTTCGGAAATTTTGTTTCAGATTTTTTAGCACAGCTTCCGGTCCAGCGTTCGATCGGCGGATGAGAGGAACGATCGACAACTCCATGAAAATTTAACCACGCGCAGAGGAAGCGACTCTAAGCAAGTTGCTTCATTTCCGGTTGTCGGAAATTTAGTTTCAGTTTTTCCCCTTAAGAGTAGCGGCAGACGGAAAGAACGATCGACAACTCGATCAAAATTTAACCACGCGTAGAGGAAATGACTCTGAACAAGATGCTTCATTTCCGGTTGTCGGAAATTTAGTTTCAGTTTTTCCCCTTAAGGGTAGCGGCAGACGGAAAGAACGATCGACAACTCGATCAAAATTTAACCACGCATAGAGGAAACGACTCTGAACACGATGCTTCATTTCCGGTTGTCGGAAATTTAGTTTCAGTTTTTCCCCTTAAGGGTAGCGGCAGACGGAAAGAACGATCGACAACTCGATCAAAATTTAACCACGCGTAGAGGAAATGACTCTGAACAAGATGCTTCATGTCCGGTTTCCGAAAATTTTTGTTCTACGGCCATGTCGGCACAGTTATACCGCTCGACGCTGGCCCGGAGAGGCTATCTTTCCGCTTTACAGCAATGTCAGGCGGGTAAACAGTCTCGCAGGCGCAGTACTAACGCTCGACGCTGTAGTACTCGAAAGTAGTGGCAGATGAAAAGAACGATCGACAACTCCATGAAAATTGAACCACGCATAGAGGAAACAACTCTGAACAAGTTGCTCCATGTCCGGTTTTCGGAAATTTTTGTTCGGTTTTTTAAAAATTCCTTGCTTTTCACAATTTGCTACTTATGCCGAATTATAATGTGTTCTCTAGGGGTCTATACTTAATTCAAGACGGAGCATCGTAGCGCGAAAACGCAGCCGGTCGCGCGCGTGAGCGCGCGTCTCTTGTCCCTAGTATAGGAAAAAATGAAAAGAGCGGTCGGAAAACTCGCGCACAATTTGTTACCCCCTGTCACACATTTTTTCAGGTCTGCTTTGTTTGATGTTTGTACGGATGAACGAATTAACTGCTGCCCCTTCAATATCCTCATAGAAAATTACAGAGTATGAAGCATACATTATTATTGGCATTAGGTCCGACTAATGAGGCTTGGCATAATCGATTTATACAGGTCCATTCAGTATCGGTCGTACATACGGCAGCTGCGACTATCCGGAGTAGAATTACTTGCAATTAACCAATTTTAGAAATTTCGATAGCTTTCGAGTGAGAAGCAATAGGATTTTCCTGATTGGCCATTTGAATCTATTGGGAATTTAAAAAACCGCCAAGTAATCTTGTTCCGGATATCGTCTATAGAATACGTAGTTGTCGGATGCACGACCGAATCACCCTGTACATTCGAATTTCTTAAATTATTCATAAATATTGGAAGAATTATTTCGGGGTTGCTTCTTCTAATGCTTCTTGCAATAACGTACAAAGCGATAATTCGGAAGGGAAAATACTCCACCTGATGCTAAATGTTGTTTACCCAATTCATTATCTATGTCGTTAATTCCTATTATTTACGCAAGTTGTCAAAATACCATTGAAAGTGACAAATTCAGAATCGTTTCACGAAATTTATGCTCAATGATAATTTTTCATATCAGTAGAGTTTCTTCATGCGGAAGCGCAACATCGGGTGCCATATCCGTATAAATAAAAACCTATTTCTCGGCAATGTCTTATTTTTTATAACAATTTATTCTCTTTCTTCGGGCTATGAACGTTTTATCGCGGAACTTGAGGATTTTTCATGTTTGTGGTGTTTGGCAGTTGCTTTATTGCTCGAGTGGTTGGAAGAAAATTCTATATGGAGCATATACGACTTTCGTAATATGTCTCGTTTTTACATTTGCACTTTCGAATATAATAGCATCAAGTAATTTCGATCTGGCAAACAACGATTTGTATCTTTCACTAGGGTTGATTGGTATATGCTACAAAATGTGTAATATCTTGTATAAACGAGAAGAGATAATAAAAATCATGAATACGTTGGATGGCCCCTCGTTTCGAGCTCAGGGGATTGAAGAAATGGAAATAAAGAAACATTTCGACGGGCGTATCAAGTGAGTAGATGAAATAAACGTTTCTCCAAAGGAACGTGAAAAAAATTGTGCGATAATTGATATTTTTGGTTTTTCATTCGACGTTCTTTGCGGTACGTGTGACATTGTTTTTGTTATGATTAAGCAAAACTCGACGTAAACGTATTTATTTGAAAATACACCGGGAGATCAATGAAAAAAACACTCGTTCAAATACACACGCGACACATGACGTGAATTAATTGACGTACGTTGAAACACTCGGCCCTTTAGTGCTCTTATTTCACCTGTCAAATGTGTAATAAACTTCAATATCGGACATGAAAAGTTTTCGTAGGCAAACGTTCGTACCTTAGTGAGAGGTACGCGTATATCAATGCTCATCATAGAGAATACTTTTTTTTGGACAATCGGTCAAACTAACCAATCGTGTGCACCATTTTTTTACACTCTCATAGCTCTACAAAATTTGGCTCTCGATACAATTAGAATGATTCGGGTCAATAGGATAGCATCTGCTGATATAAGGAAAATTGAATTTCATGATCGTATCAAGATGTTGAAACTTCCTCGGAGACTGAACGACTACTGAATTTTGATTTTAAACGTGAAAACGCGTTGTTTTTAAGGACCATCACACTATGGATCAACATGCTCGTGGTGGCAACAGTAGCATCGATAACTATTGATTCACTTTTGGCGAACATTCCTCAACGAAGCTTACCATTCAACGCATGGCTGCCTTTCGATCATACGGCCGATTTGGGCTTTTGGATTGCATATTCACATCAGACCTGCGGTTTCACAGCAATAGCTGTTATAAGTGCTGCTTACGATACATTTTTCATGGGTCTGATGATTCTAATCTGCTCTCGACTGAACATGCTGAAATCGCGACTTCGTTCGATACCAAAAGTAATCGGTACCGAGAGATCGCATCTCAGCGATGAGATCAGGGAAAAGGAGGAAATTGAAAAATGCGTTCGATTTCATCAGGAGATATTTACGTAATCGACTTATAAAACATTAAAAGAAAACGTATTTAAAGAAGCCCAGTACCGTCTTTTTATTGACACGATTTATTTCAGATTTATTGAACGTACGAACGACGTCTTTGGTTATGTCATATTTGCGCAATTTTGCGTGAGTGCATTTTCCATTTGCGTCAGTACGTACAAGCTGACGAGGATCAACGGTTTTAATGGCGAATTTGTCTTTTTGGCCTTGTACCTCGCCTGCATGCTCGTTCAAATACTTATATACTGTTGGTATGGCAATGAGGTTATATTGGAGGTTTGTACATTCTTCAACTTTCTATCATAACAATGTGCATGTTTAATTATTTGTAAACCGATCAAATGATACATGTGTTTATCATGCAGAGTACCGACGTCGCTACGGTGATTTACGACATGGATTGGCATCCGTTCAAAAGAAGCACGAAAAATCATCTTCGACTAATCATGATGCGATCTCAAGTTCCTCGTAAATTTAAGGGTGGCCACGTCGTCTTATCCCTCAATTCTTATAACAATGTTCGTATAATTCGTCCGTCTTTATATTTCCTCCGTTTCCCGACAAAATATTTCGCTGTCTTTCGAAAAATTGAAATCTCACGTCGATTTGATTTTATTCTCTGTGTATAATTATCTGGTGACGAGAATTTCATAAATAAGAAAAATATGAAGAAAAAAAAAGATAAAAAGAATCAACATTTCGGTTTTTTGTTATTTTGAAGCAGGCAATAATGGGGGAGTGACATTCACACGGGGACATGCGTTTTGTTCAAATTTTCTCTTGCGAAATTCGTATGAATGACTTTTATCGAAAAACACACTCGCATTTCAATTGTTCCGTCAGTCATACTCACTTGTCCAGCATCCTTAATTGAAAATACATTTTTTCGTACGATTTTTGTTCACAGCTGATGAAACTTTCCTACTCAATGTACAATGTGTTGCAAGGCGCATCCTTCTAGGAGCAATTCATCGAGGATTGTATGCGCAATGATTGTCGGAATAGCGCGAAAAGTCTGCACCCGATCACAAGTTTGTCAAGAGAGGAAAGAAGGAATAAGGCTGTTGAAAATAAATTGTATTTGGCTTCTTTTTCTCCACGCCAATATCGTCGCAACTTCGCAGTATAACTATCAGTTTTTCAAAACACGATGCTTCCCCATAGCAATTGATCCGTTGTTATTCGTGCCCAAAATGTGGACGTTGAAAGCGCAATGTTTTTGATGGACCGATCATTGTTGGCTTTCGTGTAATGCAAAAAAAACTTATCGTGACTTTCGCTCGAAACACCAGCATGAGTATACGTCCCAACGTGCCATGCGATCAAATCAATGACTGATCAACGATTGTCAAAAAATCTTCGATTGCAGAAAAAATACGACTATTCTGACACAAAAAAAAGTTAACAAAGCTTATTTATTATCCCTATTACATTATCGTTGCTACACACCTATTTTTTTGTAGGTTTACTTCTTCAATTGTCGTACAGTCTACTGCAAACATCGAAATAAAAATGATGTGGTTGACTCACGCATCAAAAAAATATCTCGGCGCTACGTGTTTTGTACGATCGATCGTACCGTTCGCAGATGGTATATTCCTCGTGCCTCAAGAGGATATCATGCCGTTAATTCGTTATATATTTTATTGATTCAACAAAACAAGTATCATTTCCGATAATGATGTGGCTTGACGTACACGAAAAGAATTTTTAAATAATTTTCACTGCGAAATCACAGTAACCGAGTGACAAATGTGCATTTCTTGCGGTTTTTAGGAAATAAATTATACATTTTAGTGAAAATTGGTGAAAATTTAAAATCTGACAGACAGAAATTTCAAATATTTTCAAGAATTTTTACTGAAATTAACAGTCAATTTTCGTGAAGCGCAAACGTTACTACGATAAGTTGAAAAAAGTGTTGATACGAATGAAAGTGTACGATGCACATTGAGAAATTTTCCGTGAGCCCACCAGAATTTTTACGTTTTTCACAGTAAAATCAGTTAGGGCTGGGTCACCTGCCCGTGTAACACGTGAGCTCAGTGCGAGCGTGTGCATACGTGAAGGCAAGCTGCGATGCCTAAGCGCAGGCGAACGTGATTGTGTATAAGACGCCCGAGTATGCGCTTGTGTGTGCGAGCGTACACGGAGAAAAGTAAACCGTAAAGGTTACTACTATCGCCGTAAACGCTCTGCACAACAGCCGCATGCGTGATATACAATAGCATTACCGCGCTGCGCAGTAATGGTTACGGTGAATGCAGGAACCATCCAGTCTCAAACCAGGATCGCTACTGTCTATCGACGATTTCGTTTTTTTCCCCAAACGTCACTCTTGATGCAGTAACCATTACGGTTAACGTAGCGACGGCTTCGGTTTAGTTTTCTCTGTGCAGTAACCTTTACGGTTTACTTTTCTCCGTGTAGCGACACCGACGCGGGTTGTTTGGTAACAGAGGCATCGGAGCGTACGCGTCGCAGACCGAAGCATGTGCCAAGAAAGTTTCGCGCAGTCTATCGTGTGCTACGCAAGGAAGCAGACGGACGCGTGGAGAGGAGACTTCGATGAACGACATCGAAAATGGTACGGAAATATTACGGTAAAATGCAATTTTGTCTAATTATTTGTTGGCCTAATTATTTGTTTTTTTTTCGTTTGTAGCAATGATTTAATGTTATTATTACTTTTTTAATTTTGTTATATTATTTATATTATTTTCTATCATGATGTAAAAAAAATAAGCTTCTGATCTAATCATGGCATTCATGCTCATCACGCTACGTTGAAACTATACATATATAACTCGATAAACGGAAGATTTTTATCAAAAAACTATTATTATAATTATAATAATTAATAAATATACGTAAAAACTATCGACAATTGACGCAACCCTGAACAGAGCCGATACATATGTTCTCACTTTAATGATAAAGCTGAAACAGGGACAATACACATGAGTACATTAGGGACAAATACATTATACGATGAAAAGTACTTACCTGCCAATTTCGATCGCAATTCGCAAGCCGAATAGCGATAATTGAAAATAATCCATTGAGTTTCCGATTTCTCTGTTCAGAGGATGAGACTTTAGCGGGTTTTATAGAGCCCCCGCGAAAAGAAATAACTGACACGGAGGGAGATGAGAATTTTTTACCAGGTGGTTGAAAAAATGTCACGTTTTTAGCCATTTTGTTGATTTTCTCGGATTCTTTCATGGGAGTAGGAGTTTTGTTAAATCTAACAAAAAGGTCTTGAGGTTTACTCGAAATTTTAGAATTCACAACACCTGAAAATTGAAAAAAAAAAAAGATTTAAATCGATCAAAAGTAAAAAATCATAGAAAATCGTACTTTCGTTGTGTCTCGAAGGGAAGTGGTATCTCTTGAATCCTCCATCTCGCTCGTAGAGCGGATGTAAGAAAATATGAAAAACTTCCATCCAAAGATATATTACATAACATACATATTTATTAATTATGATTTTGCATTATCATAATATAAAATTATCTTTCTAAACACAACGCTAACGTATATTTCTCCATGTTTCAAAAATGTATCATCCTTATCCTCCGTACTCGTCGAACCATTTAATTACACGAAAGAAAGAAACTCCACAGTAATATGCTTAAAAAAATACAATTTCTCCACCGAGTCGCGAAAATCAACAGATTTGGTCATTGTTTGTTTATTTTCCATTTTTTTCCGTATCAATTATCAACGAGATCGTATTTTCAGAAACAAACGTACGATCCTTTGATCACCAAACGGCGGTCGACGTCTTTGAATCTTGCATTTATTTCGGCGACTTTGTCCTTCATCGTTTTCCAGCTTGTTCGCGTATCGGTTTCATTGCGTTACTCTAAAAGCTCTGGCAAAAGTTTTTTTCTCGTCAGTCTGAGGCACTTGAACAATCGAGGTTTCAAAGTTGTCATTCGAAGCTTGTTTTTCTCATATTTATACGATTAACTTGAGAGTTTTCGAAAAATCAAAATTGTCCGCAATTATTATCATCTCCGAAATCGCTCCACCCAAATAATAATCATCGGTTGTGATAAAATTCAAGCGTTACAAATATAACATTGCCGCGGTTATTCGTCGGTAGTCAATTAAATTCAGTAATAACAATTCCCCTCGATGATTACCATTAACGCTCGTTTAATTGTTTTTTTCTTTTTTTTATTATTTCATATGTGTGTGTGTGTGTGTGTGTGTTTATGTTTGATTGTGTTTCTGTCTGTGTGTGATATAAAATTTTACTTTATCTACTTTAAAGTTAATAGTGAGGCAAGGTATTGAAAATCAACTCTGTCTCAGTGACAATGATCATCTCCAGTTACGTTAATTAAATCATCTCCTTATACAGAGTTGTAGTATAAAGTTTACGTCGGAGAACCGTGCCGCAGAGCCACGGGGAAGAATTAAGGCACATCGGGATTTATTTTTCCTTTGTGTATGATCATTTTTCTACTCGCATCAGGAAGGCGAAGACTCAACGGTTGGAGTCAGTGTCGAAATGAGAAGTATGCATTTTTTGTCATTCGCACGTTCAAAGGCTCGAGTGTGCTACCGTTTTCACGAATATTTTCAAATCACAGCGGAATGCGTTCAGTTTTTTTTTAATATTGAAAAAAAAAACAATAATCTTTTTTCAAATGATATATACAAGCTTCAATGTTCCTCTCATATGAAAAAAGTCTTTAAAACGAAGATAAATGGTAAAGTAAAAATCGCGCGGACGAATTTCTTCAAATCCTTCCGCATGTCGGGAATAAAAATTTGTCGATAAAATATCCCGCGAGAGTCGTGAATTTTTCCGCATTTCGCGAGACTTTTTTTGTATGACACTTTATTGTCCGATCATGCGGACGAATAAATTTTGCGTGATCAGGAAAAGTACGTGGATGTTAAAATGACAATTTCCTTGCACTTGTTTTGGAATGCTCGTTAAAAATGACGACAGAGTCGAAAAGTCACGAAATAATCAGTAGGTATTTGCAACGAAAACGTGAGCCTGCACCGAGAATCGATTTGGATCGGAATTATTGCTCTGACATTGCAAATTTTGTTTATTCATCTTCTTTTTTGACTTTTTATCACCCGTCCTTTTCTAAAAAAAGTTGATGACAATAACGAGGACCGAAATATCCGCGGTATTCCGTGCGATTGTCCGTCCTAGTTCGCGGTAACGTTTCGATAAAATTGAAAATTTTGCAGCACGTTTGAGCTCATGCATCGAATGACAATTTTACCGCAAATTCATTTAGAAATGCAGCGAATGTGAATTGTCGCGAAATTCAGCATTTCGGAACAATTTTTCGTGAAAATTTTCATTCCAGTTTGAAGAACGTGCGAGAATCATTTTCCTCATTTCGACATTGATTTGATCACTATATAACAAATGTTTCTTTTTTTCTAAAAGTAATCTATACGTACAAGTGTGTATATATATATAATATATATATATATATAGTCTATATTTTCATCTCGTGTATATTGCGTATAAAATATACGGACATTTCTCTCTATATTTTGTTTCTTTTCCATTTTCTACATAAGCTCGAATATTTCTTTCGAACGAGGTAAGACACTTTTCCCGTTTTTTACTTTCCGATGTATCTCTACGACGTTAGAAACAGCGCTATGTCGGTACGTATTTTATTGAATCGCGCCTCTCGCGAGCGAAAGCAAAAAAATGGTGAATTTCGAATGTGATCGAGCCCGAGAGAGGAAGCGAGGAATTGGTCAAAGACACGAGGAATTATTGCGTTTTATGTGATCGTGCGGGCTTTTTTCTTTCGTCGATCGAAATGAGTAGCGATGGAGAAGTAAAAACAGGTGAAACGAGACATTTTCTCCGATGCACTAAAAGCCTGCGAACGACCAATGTGGAACTGAATCGCGGAATGAGAAAAAGAGATTAAACCCGTGTAAAAGTACGCGTTGGCACATTCGGCGAGATTTTTTCCCCAAGATCCGTCTTCGACTCGCGAAATGCAACAATGAAATACGATTCTAAAAGAAAGTTGCCTCGTAGAAATCGTCTTTCGGCCGAACGTACTTGCGTACGAATGAAATAAAAATCCTACGATCAATCGACGCCTTTGCGATGAATCAAAAGTGAGCTGTTTTTTTTCCCCCTCGGTGTAATGGAGAACTTTGTCAGTTTTGGTCCTATCGCGAAGATGAGAAAAAAAAAAGAAGAAAAAACAAAATACAAAGAACATAAAAGTCTCACAAAGAGCGCATCTAGTTACGTTTTTCTTTTTCCTAGCTAAACTGAGTGAAGGAGCTTTTTATAAATTTGGCCACGTGCGTTTGAAAATTCTGCCGACGGACGAGAATTTTCGGGTAAAATCGTCACGAGCCCGAGTATTCACCGTTTCGAAAATTCCTCGAGATTGTCGTTGCTCGTCATTGCGAGCTTCTTACCGCGATAACGACGGGCGCAAATGCGCTTAAAGACGCGGAATTGCATTTGTTTTGTCGTATCTTCGTGAAAATTCGCGTTCGTTTTTTTTTTCTTCGTTTCATTTAGCGCGTTCGCACGTGAAAAATGTTTTTGCCAGATTTTTTCTCCTTTTTTCGTTTTTCAGATCTGAGCAGGCTCGACGTAATTCGCTGGTAACATTCCGTGGCGTCCTGTACGCTGCACGAGACCCGTCATCCATCCCTCGTCGATCGCCGTACAATTTACGATGAGATCACCGTCGCAAAAGCTCACCTCGTCCGTGTCCTGCGCCTCGTAGTCGTACATGGCTCGATATACCCGCTGAATTAACGTTGAACCGAAGGAAAAATAAATGGAAAAAAAAATCATAAAAGAAAAGGAAAACTAAACTAACTGAACAACCGAAGCGAACGATGAAAAGATGATGGATAGAGAAGAATGTACGTGAGAATGCGATCAACGAAAACGGAAGAAAATCGTCGTGAATAATGTGAAATTAAGGGCGAACAGTGAGAGCAGGCAGAATCGAAGAAAAATCAGGTAAAATTCGAAGGAATTTATTAAAAATCGATGGAACTAGAAGAAACGAACAGAAACAGTGAAGAATAATTGGCATAATATTGTCGAATATCCGGGAAAGCCATGGCAAATTGCGAAGATAATGAAAAAAATTCTATTCCACAGTAATCGAGCCAAGTAAAAAAACTCTGCTGAATGACGGGAAGTTGAAGAATTTTTCCCAATTTCTACGACGAAAATGACCATTTTTTATTGAACAAACGATATATCAAGTATATTCAAGAAAAAGTAGCACCGGAATAACTCTTCCTGGGGCACTGTTTAACCGCTTCCTGGCCAAATCCCATGTAGCTATGCAGGGAATTTTCTTTTTTTTTCAAATAAATTCGTGTAATAATCAAAAGAGAGCTCAATAGTGATCTGTTATTTTTTTAGATTTTTCTATACAAAACTATACTGCTCCAAATTCCGGGTAGATAAAGGATAAAAAATGCAATCTATTCAATTCCGAAAATGAATTCGACGTATATTTCAAGTTTTCCGACAGTCGACAATTTTTGTGATTATTCACCAACGCCCACTGACGTCTTTTTCTGAGTCTTTTTTCAAATAGGGAAGACCGGAATTGTACGAAGGAAATAAAGCAGGGGCACAAGGTGAAAAAGTCATCCCCAACGGATGCGCGTGTTGGAAAAAATTCTTACCAAAGTACTCGCCGGAGGTGGAGGCGGCTGGTGCTGAGGTACATGATTATTGTTCGTGGCGGGTGTCAAGGAACCATAATACTCGTTAACCGGATCTATGTCGGCCACCGAGCCGATTTTTCTCGTGGGTGGATTCGTCACTGTGGGCATTCATTCGACCATCATAGAATATTCCTAGCCTTGATTGTTTGTATACGATAAATTCATAATTTCACGAAAATCAAATCACAAAGTACGACGAGATATCTTCTTCGCACAACCCCAGGTGGAAAATTTTTATGAGGATTGTATAGAAATTCTATAGAATGAATTTTATACAAATTGTATATGAAAATGGACATATACAATCCTTATAGAATGTATAAAAATTAAAAAATGGTTTTTGTGGGGAAAGAAATTATTTTCTGGGCAAAATGTGCAAATACAGAAACAAATAATTGTGATAAATCGTTTTTTTTTTCAATTAAAATTAATCTCAGTCCAATACTCTTCCCATTCCGTATTTACCTCGACATGTGCAAATATGTTGTATCTGCGTTTCATCCTGTTTGACGATCTTGTTTTTTTGTTTCTTCTTACTATTTCTTGATCGTTTCAATGTTTGTTCAACGCGATGAACAAAATATTCATATTAAACGAATAGTATATCAACAGATGTACAGACTTTGACAGATCATCCTATCAGCTGCAGTTTTTCAATGCAACGCGATACACCTCGCTAAAAAACTCGATGTCGTGATGATGATCAATAAACAACTGATGATCTATAGTGGTATTCGTGTCATTGACATTGATATTGACGGTAATGACATTATGAACAAGGGTTGACGAAGCGGTTGATATACGATTTGTTTACTGCGAATATTTTGTTCATGACGTTGAACAAACATGGAAAAGATGAAGAAAATGTAAGAAGCAAGAAACAAGATCGTCGAACAGGATGAATAGCAAATGCACAAATGTTCTACGTGTCGAGGTAAATACGGAGTGGAAAGCGCTAGAATTTAATTTATTTTAATTGAAAAAAAAAAACGATTTATCACTCTGTCTTTTTATGTATTTGCACATTTTGCCCAGAAAAAAATGTCTTTCCCCACAAAAATCATGTTTCAATTTTTATACATTCTATAAGGATTGTATATGTCCATTTTCATATACAATTTGTATAAAATGTATTCTATAGAATTTTTATACAATCCTCATAAAAATTTTCCACCTGGGACGACACTGTTTTGTCCGAAAATTCTTCATTTTTTCAGCTACCTAAAACGTCGTGTGACTTTATTTCTCTCAAATGGATTTCAAGATAGACGTATGTAAACTGACTGACACAGTGAGTGAGGATCGCCTAGCACGAAACGACGATGAAACGAAAAGCAAATGCAACCAAATCTACTTTCACTTGTGCAAAAATGTTTGATTGTTTCTCTTCTTCAAAAAATGTAACCAAGGACAAATGCGAGGACGTATAAAATGATACCATCTACCGATGTATACGGGTTTTTCTTTTTGATCGAGACAAAATTAAGGACATTTCGGCTGCACGATCATAGCTCAATAAAATAGCACGATTATTTCCGGTACTTGGTGAAGTTTTGAAAACCTGAAAAAATCAATGAAAAGTGTCGTATGCGCCCAACGTTGGGTTTTTTTTCAAACTTTTTCCATTGCTGTTTGTCAAAAAATAATTTTAGCCAGGTTTTTATGATATCGCCGGGTGTTTAAATTCCAATTTCGTCCCGATGATCCATGCGCAATGTATTTCGACGTTAGTGCGAGAAAAATAGCTCCAAAACACACGGCGCATCGTCATCGATACCGCGAACATCTTTTTGAAAAAATGTACGACTCGGGTAATTTATCGCGATATTTACCTGTAATTAATGAAAATTTTGTCCCGATCGGTTCTGTCGTTTTCGAAAAAATGCAAACTGTGATTTCGCCCAACGGTCGAAGCGTGTGTCAAATCGTCTCAATTTAAACAATCAAGAAATCTCAACTTTGCGCGAGTGGAAGGCGATGAAAGTACGATTAAAATTTCATCAGAGATAATTTCGTTGTAAATCGATGACCCAAACTAGAGTGCCTGCGACATGTCCCAATTAATCGCGTCGCGCCGGGGGATGTTTTATACGAACAGTGTTTTTCCAAACGATCAAAGCTTATCATAAATCGCGTCTCGATTAAAAATCACTAAAGCCAAAATTTGTATGATTCGAAGGCACCGAAAGTATAATTACAATTTCGTTAGTCAGTACCTCGGCACGATATTTTAGCTCCCTATTTCGCGAGCGAGTGAAAAAACTGAAAGAAATGAAGTTGCAAAATTTCGTTGTGCTTCTTTCCTTCTCTCTGGGTGGGGAAAAAAAAAGAAATGAAAAAAATCTCACCTGCGCCCTTATCGCTCGTATAAATGACTGTGGTTGCAGCCTGCCTAGCGGAATAAGGACTCGGTCTCGCCTCGGTAAGGGGATCGTAATCGGCGATTCTACCGGGTGTTCTCTGTATGGGTGCCTGCGTTACCGGCGGAGGACTCGCCGTTCTCGCCGGCACGACATTTGCGTTTACACTCGTTGCTGTCGGCGTTATTGTACCGTCCGTGTACTCTACGTACTCTAAGCAACACAAAGCAACACAAAGCTCCACGTGTGGGCGTAAAATACATCGAATAGCGATGGGAATATACATGAAAAACAAAAATTGATAACAAATCAAGTAAACCCATAAACGGGGTAACTTTGCGATCGCGACCATCAGAGCGAGATCGTTCGAAGGGTCTCGCAAAGATACGCGATATTAGGAACAATTGGTGCATAATGAAACGACCACCTGGCACGAAATATTTATTTTCCATAGAAGCACCCGCTCCAAGAAAAAACATACGAAATACATGTTCGTATTGGAAGACATTTAGATTTTTTTCTGGTGATGAAAAAATTGATTTCCGGTGACTTTTCGTCATTCTACAATGATGAGGTATATGGATGTTGGCTTTTGTGTTAAAAATGTTTGAAAAACAAAAGCTTTTGTTAATCACTAGCGAATTTACCATTTTTCGAGCGTTTGATGCTGGATGCTGGGGAAAATCATCTCTTTTTCTTCGCACTTTTGACAACGGATAAAATTTAACTAAAAACTAGAAATGCTCGGGTATTTTTTTTGTCAACTGAAATATCGATAGGAGAAATGTTCCGGAAGTGTTCTCACCTATCTGTTCACCGTTTTCTCCCGTCATCGTTCTCTTCTGTTCCATCATTGCTTTTTTCTGCAGCTCGCCGTGATAAGCAACGTTCGATATTATCTTGCTGTTCTGCTTGATCCTCAGTGTTTCCGGGTCGTCGGCGACCTGGGTGAATTTTCCTTTCGCCTTTTCGAATTCGGCGTGATACTTTACGTTACTCTGGATTTTCGTGTTTTCGGCAATGCGCTTTAGTTCCGGGGTCTCCGCCATTGTCGTTGCTTTCGCCTTTGGTATGTGCCTGCCGGAAGGTATTTACAGCCAACTTTTATAACTTTTATAACTTTTAACATTGTTATTATCAATATTATTAAATCAATATTATAATTCTACTTTTTTCAGATTTTCATAACGTTTTCGGAAAACGAAAAAAGGATTACAGAAGCATATATCACCAAAAAAAAAACCGAACGCAAAAAAATATATATCGAGAAAAGAATTTTCGTATAGCCTTTCCTGAGCTATTTTCCTGCCGAGTTTCGACGACATCCGTTCGGCAATTTAGCCTCGAAAAGGGCAACAAATAAACCGTTGTTTTTTTCGCATTTATACGACTGTGGAACATTTTCAAAAACATTTTATCAAACATTTCTGAAGGAAAAAGGAAACATTTTCAAAATGGTCGGTTTTTATCCGAAACCAAGGTAAGCTCGAGAAGTTCAGCAGAGTCAGAAGCGCGACAGCGCTCGCCTCTGTAATCGAGATGTGTGTCACGAGTTCGTTTTCCATATATGGAAAGCGTAACCGTGTACACGTGTATGTATGCACTCAACGGTACGAGATTTTTGCGTCAAATTCCCCGACACCCCCGACACCGATCTCTTACTCTCTCTTTCTCTTCTCCTCCAGGCTAAATCGCTGAGCCGGTAATTTTTTACGTAACAAAGTCGTCGTAGACGAATTTTCCATCGTTTCGAGAAAAAAGAAGAAAGTTTCACCAAGGATGCGCGCTCGTAACGACAAAACAGCGAATAAAAAAAAATCTTCGAGACGCTTGACACTCCCAACGGTACGCAATTTCCTTGATCGTCGAAATCGAAAGCGTTTATCGTTTCGATTCACCCAAAAACCCTTGAATTTTCTTATTTTCATTTACGAATTAACGAGGCTGGATGAATGGACCCTAATCTCGATGTCTTAGAAAAATGTTTTTCTCTCGTTGTTGCTTGTTCGAAGGAGACTCGAATCTCTCGCGGAATAATAATGAATTCCAAGAGTGCTTTGAGAGATGAAGGTGAAACAGTTCGCGTCTGGCTTCGGGGCTTTGCTGTACATTTACCGTGGTCAGTGCGTGATTGACGTTGGTGGCGAATCCGGAAGCCTCTCGCTGCACACACATAATACGAACATGCTGCACATTTTTCATGCACGAGGCACTCCGCGTCGCACTTTTTTTCGCAATTTTCTTTCAGCACGGGTTTCCTTCGTTTTCCAAAAATAATTTCAAAAATATAAATTCGTAATCAGCTCTCGTATTAGTTTACATTTCGAAAAAAAAAAAAAACGCTCATTTTTTCGAGTTCTCCCGATGGAATGTTTTCTTCAATTTTTACGAAAAAAAAAGCATGATTTTTGAACTTTTTTTTTTAATGAGTTTCATTTTATTTTTAGGCCAAAACGACTCGGAATCGGAATTTGTAGCTTAATCTGATCCACGAAAACACTGATCCGAATTTTGAATCGAGTAAAAAAATATACAGGTTGAAAAAATTAAGTGGTCGATTTAACATGGAATGGCCCGTGTAAATGCACGACCATCGCTCGATCTTATTTTATCGATCGCGTTGACGCAGCGAATGGAAATGAAAGATAAACACTTCATCAACAGTCGTCGAACGAATTTTTTCCTTCGCGATCAGCAGAATTGATTTTGGAAAAAAACTCAAAATTGACGCGTTTACTTCATATCGCGATCATCGGTAAAAAAAATTATGAAAAACGGATTATAGAATTTATCAATCCGACGATTTTACTAGGAATGCCCCATGGATTTTTCGAGCATTTTTTTCGAGAACAGGTGACGAAGCACAGATCGAGAAAAAACTTGGTGTACGATACCCGACTCGAATACGCGCAGCACTCGCGTGAGTTTCGCGACTCGAATTCCGCGACGGGAAACACTTGGCTTTTGCAACGTACCGAGGACGTCGAGAAATTCCCGGTTCCGTCGCTCGTCGTTGATTCGGTATCGAATATTAAACATTTACACATACATACCCCTGACAGCTATGAAAGTATAAAGTTATAAACGTTAAATGCGAAAATTAAAGCAACGAAAATTCGTGATTAAAAAATAAAATTGAAAATTGAACTTTATCGAGTTGCGCTGTAATTGGAATAATAGAACGACCCGTGTGGCGTTACCATCAGCTCATCGATGTATTTCGATGAAACATTCGTCTTGAATGATATAAATGAATTCGAGCGAGTCGTATAATGTTTTAGCCTCAGGTGAAAAATGTTAAAAATATCTTTGCACGAAAAATTCGTATACAGATTTCTCGGATGCGATAAATAACGAAAAGAATTGATCGAATAATAAAACTGTAGGCTTCTTGCGAGAACATTTAATCATAAATGTAGCCTCGAGTTATTATATTATAAGCAATTGCTATCACGATTCAAGGCATGTGGGCGTTACGAACTCTTGTGTGCATCGAAACATGCTGTATACGTCTTGTACCACGATGAGAATATTGTAAATTATATAAATATATGCTCGCCGCCATTGGTACATATGTGCGTTTCGGTACATGGAAAATGACGCCGAGAGCGCATTAATCGTACGCTGAATAATTCAACGCATCTCCGCGACGCCCCCGTTGATCCATCAAGTGCAACGATATTGGGCTTCAAAACTGAGAGAAGGAAATAATGAAGCGAAAGAAAGTCTCGCTGAGCGAAATGAAAGAAAAAGGTGGTGGTGTTTTTTCTCATCGGATCTTTGAATTTACACATTGAAATTGATGATTTCGAGTGAATTTCTTGAAAAAATGTCAAAATTTGAAAAAAGTCATTGAAATTCCAAAGAAATCGCGCAAAAACATGTCACCAGGGTTGACGAATGAAAAATAACATTGAATATCCGGTGTAAAATGTAAATTCGAAAAATCAAGAGGAAAAGTGAGGAGAATCGTTCGGTGGACGAAAAAAAGCGTTCTCAAATTTCTAAAAATAATATAAAAGTGCTATATTCACCGGGACAAAAACGAGCCATACTTTTTTTCTCGTTAACTTTCGAAAAACTAACTCATGCGTTTTTTTTTTAAATTAATTTTTGAAATAATATTTTCAAGTCGCGCGATAAAAATTCACGCAACGAGAACATTCAGGAAACGCACGTACAGTGTGCGGTAAAAACAGTCGAGTCATCATGTGGAGTATAGGATCCATGAAAATGAAAAAAAAAAAGAAAAACCTCATCAAATGAATCGTATTTCTGTGATTGTACGATCGGATTCGCGGAAACTGGTGATGTTGGAGGTAAAAAATGTCAACGTGTCACAGTGTTCGTATTACAAACGAATGCACGATTATAGCAGTATATACGTTCGAGCGAAACAAAAATGTTGCCACGTGACAAAAATCGAGTGTGAACGAGAGACTCGCGAAAATTGGATTCCTCTTTGAGAGACGGACGAATTTTCGATGTATACTCCGTTAAAAACGATTAAATAAAATCAATAATGAAATTACGCTAAAAAAAACTCTCAGCGACGGAAAGACGAGAATTCATGCTTTCTGGGCTAAGGCGCGTGTCCACAAGTGTCTCATTAATGTCGAACGAGTTGCCTCGTGTGTGTCATCGAGACAGGACGTGCTGGAAGTGCTAATTATAGAGTGGGAAACGCCTCTTTCTAAGACTAATTGATCAAGACTGCTTCGAATGTGAGAAAAAAACCTTTCTGAAATTAAAATCGAAAATTTGGTTTCATTCTCCCTGTGGTAGGAAAAAAAATACCGAAGAAAAAAAACGACTCGCTTTATCTTGGCGAAAGACGATTTTATTCTTCATAAAACAGCACAGCTTTTTTGTCAACCTGGAGATAAACATTCGCAAAGGTACCAATTATGACGTTTTAGTGCAAAAATGACACACATGATAGTAGTCAAAAATTCAATAACAAAATGTTATTAAATAAAAAAAATAACTTCAAACAATACGTTATTGCAACGTTTTTACAATTGCTTATTTATAATGCTCGTTTCATTTCGTATGTGTATTTTTTCGAGGACGAGCGACCGAATGACGTCACAATTTTAGAACGTCAGGAAATCAAAAGGAGAAATTCCGATGTAAACGGAAAACGCATGAGGGGAAACGATGTCTACCCGCAGAGTCCAATAATAGGTCGCGTTTGTCGTCCTTCGCGAGAACGAATTGAGAAAAATGAAGAGACAAAGATGCACAGGGAGTTCTAAAACACGATGTTATTAATTCCAAGTCGAAATCTGTTTCGGTATTTTTTTTTGTACGATCAAAACGTAACGAATTTATAATCGTCGTGTACTCGTTTTCAGGTGAGAGCTGCGAGATAAAACGATTGCAATTTTTTGAACCAGACATACGCAGATATAAACACCATTTATAAATATTCGGCTTTTCACACTCGTAGAGTTGTCATGACTCGAAATAAAAAAGGTCGAAAATAAAAAGGTTCGTCGATTTTTATAATTACAATTTATCGATCACGAGATTTATATCTGTGATTCCGATCTATTTGAATCCGCCTCGTTTTAACTTGCGCATTTTTGTTCAGCTGGCAACCCGGCGTTGTTGAATTTAATTCAATCAACGTGGCACGATTCAAGTCGGAAAACATCGTTTGGCTGGAAGATGGAGAAAATATGAAAAGATTTTAAAAGCTCGCGGAGCTTGTCCTCATTTTCTTATCTCGCTTGCACAGTCTATTAGCAGGATTCTTTCGTTGGCTTCCTCATAAACAAAGCCTTCGTCGGTGCGATGTAAGACTTATATTTCTGCACACATCACACGCGGCCAAGCTGCCCTTTCTGTTCGATATAATTTCTGCGTATGCGAAGCCTTTGGAGTGTTCTCTGGATAAATCGTAATTTTTTTCTTTCCAGAAACGACAACTTGCATTATTACTCGCGGGGCACAAGAATCATCGATAAATTTCGAGATTTTTCGCGATTCCTATATGGAGGAATCCCATATCTTGTGTTCGATCATGTTTAATTTGTTATGGTAAATCTTCACACGGAAATTCAATGTTTTTTTCTCAGAATTAAATGCCTCACACGACAGATTCGTCATCCTTTCTAAAGGATGATTTCATAAAAATCCTTTCTAAAAAATTGAGGAAAAATCTGAAGCGTTCCAGAATGCAAAAAATGTCAATTTTCTTTTCTCAACCAGGCTAAACGTCACGTTGTGTATTTCTTTTTTTGTAACGATGAAAATAACGTATCGTTATACATTTTTTTGTTAATAATCTTTCCGTATTTGCATTTTTTTTTGTCAACGCTCGATTGTTGAATTGAGGAAAAAATAATTTTGCATTATCGCGATAATGTGGTGAGAGTATCACAGGAAAATGCTACGAAACTTTAACGCACTGTCCCCTCGGCTCTCTCCGGGCTGTGTAAATCGTCATACGTACTTCGAGGAGAAACTTTGCTGATTACTCACGAAATACGCGTGACTTTATTCAAGCGCCTTGATATTCGTCCACGACCAGAAATTGACGGTGACGTGACGTCAATTTCGTCGTGGTCAATGGACGTTACGAACGATGTACCCGCGAGCGTTTTGAAAAAAAATTCTTCAAAGTCGGCGAGAAATGTTTCGAGCGCTTCGATTAGCAAAAACGATATTATTCACGTTCTCCTGGTTGTTCGGTGGATTTCTGTTTTTTCAAAATTCGAGAACATCGCGAATCCTCCGAGCCAATCTGACCTTGAACATATTTTTCCATCTCGACCTTGCATTACTTTTTCAAATTGGATAGTTCCGTGAAGTTATTGATATTTTTGAAAAATCTCGAGGAAAATACGTTTTTATGCATCATTTTTTTTCTATGTTTCTGGCCAAAGAATCAGGCTTATATTTCTGAATGAAACGAAGGGGATGGAATTTAAGGTGAGATCGATTTGACCCTATTTTCTCGGACGGTTGAGAAACATTTTTTTTTTTCATTCTCCCAGTGTTTTTTTCATAATTAATTGTAATTTTAATTGTCATTAGTATAAAATGTACATTCTCATACTTACGCCTCGCAAAACGGTTGTTTGTTGAATCCTTTGTACGTTCTCATATTGAGAGTCATACCGCATCCTTGACACTTGAAGCACTGCTTGTGCCAGATCTGTAATGAATTTGAACAATCATGCACAATTTATTTGCGTATCTACACGTTTGTGTGTTTGAAGAAAATGGCAATTTTATCCACCGCGGGAAATATTGAATTTTTCACTCAAAGGATGTTCCTTCATCCTGGAACTGGGCTCCACTGTTCTGAATTTATAAAAAAAACGCAAGACGATCGTCCAAAAAAAACCATCCTGCGGATGGTTGAATTTTGAGCAACAAAATTGCCATACACGTTGTTTAAACAGCCCAAAAAGTCTAGTCGCGTTGAATTATTTCTTTCTATATTCGGCATTTCTTTTTCTTGCAATATTCCGATCGCGACGAAGATTCTTCAACCAAAACCAACTCTTCCAAGTTTTTTCATTTTCGTATAAATCGCGTATGAAGAAAATCAATTTTTTTTTTCAACAGCGACCGTTTAAAATACCGTCGCCATAATGATTTTCAAACTTTCCTCCGTCGTTTTCACACAGTCGACATTCTTTCCGCTTGTTAAATGCGAAATCTATTTGACGTAACGACGATAACAATAATAACGATAATAACGACATTGAAATCGAGTCTTACACGTATATAACAGAAGGTATACAATTAATTACCCAAAGAGCCTACTTTCCACGTTCTCAATCCGTGGAAACTAGTTTTTAACGTATACTATATTATTATTTGCATTAAAATCATAGTTTTATCATTCCATTCTAGGGGATTAAAATGCAGCTTCATAATCCTCATCCCTCTTCGAAGCGCGACTGGAGATACGAAAAAGAAAGTGCAAAATCCTCATCGGTGCTTCGAGTGAAACAAAAATTCTCAGCCTGCGGATATACTTGGCGGAGAATGCTTTTAATTAAACTCTTTTTTTGCACGTTGAAAAGTACGAGTTCGACGGAGGGGAAAAAAAGGCACAATGCAATCGAGAGTGAAAGTTTTGTTGGCTCGCTCGATGACCCCCGCCTCGCTGTATCATACGGCTTTCAGGGGAGGGGGGAGGAGCAGAAAGAGTGGTCCCCACAATAATTCAAAGTATAATGCAAAAATCAACGATCTCTCTCTCTCTCTCTCTCCCTCTCCCATTTTTTTCAAAAGATATCGTCAATGAGTTATTTTACTGAAATTTAACATCTACAAATATATTTTGATTGAATAATTGATTTTTCAATCAATTTTGTGCACATATGTATATTCACACATACTTATGCATATTTAGGTGATTTAAAAACATTCCCTTGGTTTTTCTTCTTCGTTGTATTAAGAATTGTTTGCCTGGCACCTAAAAAATCTCCAATTGAAATATGGACCCGAAGCCTCCGTCGCAATTTTTCGTTTGTCATTGAAAATAACTCGGGAAAAATTGCTTTTCACCTTTGAAATTTTATGAATGACTGACCGGTGAACTTGGGAAGAATGCAATAACATACTTTCGAGGAAATTCGATGCTCTACAAAAAAGGTCCCTCGTGTTTAATCGATGAAAGTATCGGTTGAGGAGATAATCCGTACCAAAGCTTAAATCACATCGATTTCGATAGCTTTTTCAGTTTATCGCGTCAAAAAATTGAATCGTGCTTTAAAACCGCTGCTTCGCTCGTCAACTCTCGACACTCGTGGAAACTAATGTCTGACTGATATTTACTCTTTCGAGTAAAGTTTTTTTCGAATTGTTAATTTTGCAAACTAACATAACTAAATAATTTAACATTTTTTTAAACAGAATCGCATTTTATGGCGTAATAATTTAAAAAAAGTAGCGAGGTTGATCTGAATTTTGAGTTTTAGCACCGATTTCCTGTTAAACGTTCACAGTATCCGATTAAACACGGTAGATATTTTCAGCGGAGCATCAAATTTCTTACAAATATTATGTTACACTGTGAAATGTTTCCAAAGTTCAACATCGAGCGACTCGTAAAGTTGCAGAATTGTGAAAAGAAAAATTCCCACGTTGTTCAAACTGGTAACAAAAAATTGTGACGAGGCAGCTTTTATCTAAAACTTGGGGGTTAATATTTTTTCCCAACCTAACACGTATATACCATCGATGAAGTAGGTAAAAGAAGAAACAATCCACATCCGCATAAATTGTGTATTATTCGCACACAAAAAAGATTTTCAAACGGTTTTTGTTTTCTTAATTATACATATCCTCTCTCGCTGAAAGCAAAATTTCGTAACGCCAGTTCGTAAGTTCTCGAGAGTATGAATGGAAGAAAAAGAGATACGACAGACCGGAAGCGGAGCTATATATTACGAGAGAAGGCTCGGGGGAAAGCGAAAAAGAGCGAACGCGTCGTTACAGCAGCACGTGAATAGATTTCGTCAGTACTTTTGTTGAGAAAAAATCCTGTGATCGAGTCAAAAAAACGGTACGTCGCGTTACGGTCGTATAAAACACGATTTCGTATTCGGTTATCCGCCAATTACAATCAGACGCGAATAGAAGTAGAGTTGGAAAAAAAATTTTATACCGTTTATCATTCGTACGAGAGATTTTAAACCGCGTGACGATTGCCACTCTTTCACGTGTTCACCTTAGCATAAATCGACTGTTTCGCTGGGAATAACATATTTTTACGTAACGTAAAAAGCGAGAAGCTTTTATCACGCTCTACGTTATCTATACGCTGGTTCTCTCCTCTCACGAGCCCAAGGCAAACAAATCTTAAGGCGCAAAGATTGTGGGACGACGAGTCTGGTAAAGTTAACATTCAAAATAATGGAGAATTTTTCACTGATTAATTCGATACAAAATTACGTCGAGACTTTCGTTGATTATCAAATTGTATTATAATTCAGCGAATTTATAACTTTATTCTTGTATAGATATAAAAATATACGAGAATCGGCTTGTATGTATACATGTTTATAGAGTAATTTATAAAATTCATGGGAGTGATTTTAAATTTCACTCATTGAAAGAATGATATTTATTATCGATTATATTTATCGACACGAAAAATCTGCGGGCATTTCAATTTGAGGATAATTCATGATTGATGAAAGTCACCGCAGAAGGAAACATCGGGACTTTTGAAAGTTTTCGTTCGACATAATAGAGAATTCTTTGCTGATGTTTAATTAATTCATTTGATAAAATCATGCCGACATCTTTATTAATGTATATTAAAATTGTGCTAATTGACCGAATAATCGCTTCGTTTCTATCGACACGAAAAATATACGAGCATGAAAGTTTGGGGATGCTTGAATGACTCGCGGAAAAAAAAGCATCAAGACTCAAATATATCTGTTGGATATAATAAGTTTCAGAGACAGAGAGAGAGAGAGAGAGAGAGAGTGAGAGAGAGAAAAACGTATCAGCCGACCAGAGTGAAGGTTAATCGAATGAAATCGTAGGGAGCATTGACACGAGCGTATAAGTTCGACCATGTTCAAGACGAATCTTCAAAGGCTCGTGTATTTATACCTGATGGAACGAAGCAACGTATTTTTGCATGGATTCATATTCGAATGTCTTTCGAGTTCACTTATTTCAGTTGGATATACCCAAAAATCTATGATTTTGAAATTTGCATCATTGGTATCCAACGATCGTACGATAAATTTCTAATTTATTAGGAGACTTGAGAACATTGAGAGTAAAAAATCGAGAAAATTTTAGATCACAGTCTAATATAACAGCTTTGGAAAAATACATAAACGACGATACTTTTCCCTCTTTTAATTAACGTGAGAATTCGCACTTTTTAGATTGCAATTTTTTCCTCGCTCATTGAATTCAGTAAATTTTCAAAAGCAGTTGACTTTGCTTGAGCTGCGATCATGTAAATGGGCACAATCCATGATTTTGAAGTTTGCATCTTTGGAATCCAATGTGAAATATACTTAAATTTCTTTTTTTATCGCCGGTATTGTACGACATGCTAAATATATTTTTCGAAATTACGAAACTTTTGAAAAAAACAAAGAAATACAATCCAGGGAAAATCAATATGAAAACGATGCAAACTTCAGGGTCGTCACAATTCGAACATTCCAAACAATCCAATTACAAAAATATGTCCCGAGGAGGGTTAATATATATTTATTGATTTCCTCGGCGCATCTTTTTGAATAAAACTTCAATATCAATTGCTATTTGCGTGTCAAGGGAACATCTCATTGTTCTGATTGTGACGGCCGAGTTGGAAATGGAGATTTTTCGTTCTCTCGCACCCACTTTTGTTCTTTTCAGGACGCACAATGAAGCACGCTTGCAGCAACAGGTCGTCGATTCGAGTCACCCGATATATCTACGTACCCACCTGTTGCTATAACACCGCCGTACGAATCGCAAAAATATCGCCGGACGATGTAGCAATTTTTGTGTAATAAACCTTGGCGAACGTGTCACGTTCAAACGCGAAAAAAATTCTTCCAAACTCCGCGAAAGTTTCGCTAAGAATTTCGTAAGCGAGAAACAGCGAGTTGAAAAAAGGTAGCGATTGCGAAAATAAATGGTCGACAAAAGTCGTTAAACACTGCTGTGTATTTGAAATGATTGATAAAAGAAGTTTATTTTCTTTCCGAGAGAAATCATCGCACAGTCAATTCGTCATCGTCCTTTCAACAATAGCCGGATAACGAAAACATCGCGACGTATGATCTCAAAGTGAACTTTCCATTCATTGAATCATACGA
This sequence comes from Heteropelma amictum, assembly GCA_959613375.1. Classification (NCBI taxonomy): domain Eukaryota; kingdom Metazoa; phylum Arthropoda; class Insecta; order Hymenoptera; family Ichneumonidae; genus Heteropelma; species Heteropelma amictum. The sequence goes on from OY390724.1 coordinate 6,847,989, forward strand.
TAATACACGAGGCAGATTGTTAAGAACAAGGAAATTGAAACGAGGAAAACGATTTTTCTTTTTTCGAAAGAAATTTTCGAACGCCGTTGAGTAAAGAGGCTCCCGTCCTTATCATCAGAGATACGATTCTTGGGTGGAGATATTTTTATTCGTGTAAATAGTAAATACCAAAGTGTCACAAAAGAGATAAGGCGGCGATAAAGATCGATCTTGAAAATTGTGTAACACGTAACATAAATCTGGCACAAGCGATGGAATTCTATACAATTTTTTTCAACGAATTGAGAATAAAAATACAGACGTTGAAAGTGTATAAAGCTATACACTTTCAACGCCGCCATTTTTTTTTGTATGATTTTCCGTATTCGCGAATTTGAGGTTATTGAGAAATACGCGAGGAAAACAATGACGAATCGCGTTGCGGAAGTGAATACTTCTTTTCTCTACTCCTTCCACTTCTTTGGGCGAGCGGGTCTTGAAAAATATTCCATTCGCGTTCCTAGGCGTGTCAATGGAATATCAAGGAGAATGCTCTCAAAAGCGCATCTACCGTTTGCTGTCTAACCTCGGAGCCACCGCGTTACATTGGTCGCGGGATGCTGCACGGAATCTTTTAACCTACCGTAATAATTAAGAACGACGCAAAAGAAAAAAGAAAGTTCATAACACGAATTCTCGAAGAACGGAGATGAAAGCATCGCGAGTCGCAGAAAAGATGAAAAAATGGCGTATAAACAAAATGTGAAACATGACAATTTGGGCGGTCGCACTACAGCCCCTACCGAGAAGAAGGAAAATTTTCGCCCTTGTACGCAAAAACTTTTGAACCGGCTGGTGGCCCCCCGATCCGTTCCAGATGGACCCGAAGGGCCCACACACGCGCGCGCACGCACACCCACACATGCACAGAACTTTCGCTGTCCAAAATATCGGAATATTACAACAGGGAACGAAGGAAATCGTCGTAGAGTCGGAGCTTTTGTTCGAAACGCGATGGAAGACGTCAGAGAATCATTGACGATGATGACAATTACAGCGGAATAATATTCATCTAAAAACTTCATGGCGTTAAAATAATACGCACCTTGTCGAGACATTTCAGCTCCTCGATTGGATAGACCGTTTTTTCACAGCGTGCACAAGTTTTACTCATTTTGAAGTCAGTTGAAGAAAAAAACAAAATAGTCTTGTCGGAGCGATGTTCCGTTTTTAAAACTGCTCGTGCGAATTACTATTAAATTTTTTTCAACTCCGTATATATATATATCTATCTCTCTCGCTCACCGTCCTATTCCCGTGCCACAAGAGATGATTTCACTAACGGCACATTTGACTTTTATCCTAAGCACACATTCACGACAAATGCCACTCAACTCATCCGAGAACACCAATAACGGAAATTCACTCGATTATTAATCACGCGACCTCGGCAATTTTGGTACTTTAGTCAAGTTAGAGTAAAATAAAAGTAAAAATGTTATTGTAACAAAAAAAACACGCGCAAGTAAGCACGATCAACTCGACACGACTCTGACTCGTCGCGTAGTCCGTAACTAACTGGAGTCTGACCAAACACAACGGAAAACGTCCGCTTCGTGGCGCCACTGTCACTCTCCTTTCTCGGTCTCGCTCCTTCTTCTTATCTCTCTTGGTCCTTTCTGCCGACCAGAGCAGAGTCAAAATAGAGTTGCTACGCCGAGACATTTGAGCAACTAAATTGATGCAGCATCACAGGGTGCCTACATTTTCTCAAGAATAATATTTCCTGTAACAGAGATTTTTTACGAATTATTATTTCACCGAAGGTCTCTACGACCCCGCACAATGTTATTCTTATAATATTTCTCTTGTACTTTGTTTTTAAACACTTGTCTTCATGCAGTACATTCAAAGTTTCTTTGAACAGAATCTTTCGGAATTTTTAGCGCAAAGTATTCAAAGAAAAATGATGAAATTCATCTGCAAATTCAGATTGAAAAGTAATCGATGCCCAGAATATACTATCGAAAATAAGGTGAACATTTGTAACAATTGGTTTTAAAGTAACTAAACATGCGTTTGACTCACAAGTGGAGTTGAAATAATTGTTATCCGCTAGAGGGCGACATTCAGTTTTTCAATTGTCGTTGGCAGTATAGTTCTAAATTTTCAAATCGTCGCCGGCTTCTTTATATATGGACACAAGCTTTGAGGTTATGGCGAACATGTCGTAGAATTTGTGAGTGGTTTTGCCAACGTTTCTTCCCCGACAATCGAAAATCAAACGAAACGAAAAGTATTTTCTTTTCATAGTTAAAAATGGGCGATTTTCATTCACCTATGAGATGCATTTCTCCAAACGCAAGGTAATTCAATCGATACTGCACAAAGTAACCTGGAATTTTTTCGAATAAATCGTAATTCAGTACTTATTTTTCTCCAAAATAATAATTATTCCGTCTACTATATTTTTCTTCAATGTACACTTTAGGATTCTCACACCAAAGCCACAGGTCCAACAAACGCTCGACCTCAGGCAAACGCAGACGAAAGCGCGGAACAGCATTACATGGTTTTTCGTAAATGGAACACTCCTCAGTATAATCATTTTCGATATGTGAGTAATCAACTTTTTTGTACAACCTTTTTTTTCAACTGTTCAGAATCTATCCATTTCCTCAAGAACATTTTAAAGACGAAACTGTACAAAAGTCGTGTTTTGTCCATAAAATAGAAAAAACACATTTATCCTTGATATACCGTTTGATTGGATCTTTTTTCGTTGAGCGATTAATCGTCGCAGAATTCATGAAATAATACATGAAATAAATATACCAACTTTTAACGCTAATCGAAATTTTCTTGAAAGACTCTACGGCGGTTTAGCTTACAAACCATTTTTGTGGATGGAATGGTGCTTGGCATTGATATTCGGCTTAAACGCCGCTTACCATATCGTAAGATACTCATTGGCGACATTGAGCCTACAGCCGATAATTCTGAGCCCTTGCCAGAGGCGTTTACTGGGAGTCAAAGACGAAGACCCGTTGTTTCAAAACGGGACTCCTTCTCCGCCCAAACAAGCCGAGTGTACAACTCCGATAAATTTAATTTCTATGAATCTTAGCAGGCGATCGAACGTTCTCGGATCACCAGGCATCGCTGAAAACAGTAAGCGACAGGACCAACTTATCGAATGGAATACATATAGACGACATTTATTCACTAAAATGATTACCGCGAGAGCGAATTTTATCGTTCCCCGCAAATAGCCATCAATTTCTTTGTTTCAAATGTTTTTGGCGGATTAAACAGTGACGGTTCAACTCGAAATTCAAATAGGCGATGACAGTTTGATAAATAATGAAATGAAAATTTCAATCACAATTGAATTCTGATTTACGCGGCGATTAGTTTTGATTTTGACATAAAATCAAATGGAGTGGAGTTTTTTCGCAAATATTTAGAGTAAAAATGATATCACGAATAAAACCATCGACTGATGAAATAATATAATATTTTCAGCTTTGATATAGCTGATAGGCATATTCCGTAGTCATTTGTACTTTATATCGATAGGATATGAAAGAACAAGGATAATAACTACGAGTCGTAAACTTATTGCAGAAACATACACGGGATCAAGTCCTTTTTGTAAATACAGCGATCCACCTTCACCGCGAAATTTAAATATAACGCCAAACAACTCCTTCAATCGTTCACTGAATTCTTCGATGAACGGTAGTTTAACGGGCGAAGGCTTGATACAGGATGAGACAGAGTTGCAAAGTTATTTGAAAGAGATCGTTGATCGTGAGAGAAAATCCACGCATTCGACGAATATCGATCAACCTTCGAATCTCCTGAGCTCATTCTGGTCTCATCCAGCAACGAGAAATCCGGCGGAAGTTTCTCCGCTGCTCAGAAGATGCGCTTATCAGTTAGCGCCAACCGTTGGTAAGATATTTATTATAATCGAACAAACGACATTGAAAAATGTTCAATGACGAATCGAAATTCAGTCGATATTCCTCAAAGTCACACCGATAATTCGATAATTTATACGTACCGACGGATTAGACACGCGCGAATAATCCCCGCGTTGTGTTTTTTTTACTTTTAAACTTTACCGAGACTTTTTTTGCAAACTATCGCGGCGGATAATCGATCGCTCAAAAGTGAGCGACGTTATCCTCAATCAAAAACAAAACTCATGCGCGCATGAACAAAAATGAGTGCAATATTTCTATGCATGTCCTCCACGTTTTAAGAGAACGAGCATGTTTACAGACAAAACAAAATCGACCAGCCCGGGAGCCGAAGAAGGAAATTCACCAAGGGGTTGTTTCGGTTCTCCGGATGTTTGGCGAAAATACAGAATCGATTCGAACAAAGTTAATCAATGGACCGCGAATCTTCGAATGGTACAAAAAAAAAGATTGATCCACTCTAAGACGATAAATCTGAAATAAAGTATAACTAATTCTTGCGTCGTCAACAGTGGATCAGTAAAACTGTGGTTGAAAGAGTAGCCGCTGAAATTGACAATGTTTGCACTTCGTTGACGCGTCACGGGCTGAGCGATTCTCAGCCAGGACACGTGGGATTGGAAAGACTCCGAAAACTCGCGCAATCGCAATTTCTCGTAGCCGGAGTTCCAACTTTACCCACTCTTGTGCCTTTTCTCGAATTGTCGAACAATCAGGATTATCTCGTCAACAGAATCAAGGTATTAGCGAAAGGTGGCTCGATGAGCGAATTCAAATGGAACAGCGGTGGAACTCACAATGGAAAAGCTTGGGACAGCAGTTTGCCAACGGACACAGCGGTAGGATATGTTTCGCTTATTTTTTAGACTTGAATTATTCTATATTTATTCTATATTTACTATTCTCAGAGTCTTATTTATGTACTTGAAAATTTTTCCATTCGCTATTCGTTTTCCTCCTTGATAAGCTTTCATCTACATTTTGACGGAGGAAACGTGCTTTTACAGATAATAATGCATCTTGTGTCATCTTACATGGACACCCAACTCGAGGCTCCTCTCGACCAACCGGATGCGAGGACTTTTACATCTCGATATATGGCCAAGTCGGGACACGAACTGCCAAGAAACAAAGGACCGATAATCGTTTGTCAATCGACCAATCCACCGCATTACTGCTTGGCATTAACCGGGGATTCGTTACCCGCTGACTATGAAGAAATTCCCCGGGTGAGAAAAATTCTCGTTTCTCGCTTCTGCTCCGCGTCTGTCGGTACATTGTTATTCTGCGATACTGAAATTTTGCATTTCAGGGTCGAAATAATGTATTTCATACGCTGCTACTGTTTCTGTACATCATAAAAACACGAGATCACGGAATGCTTGGTCGGGTCAACCTTGGAATGTCCGGCGTTAACGTTTTGTGGGTTATCGACGGTTGACACGGGAATGAAAAAAAACTGTTTTCATTCTTACACGCTACAAAACCTGAACGACATTTTTAGCGTCAAATTTGATGTAAAGTTAATAAAATCTTGGTATCGACATGTTACGTTAGGTCGTCCGGCCTGATACGAAAAAAATGTACACCTGCAAGCGCCTCATACGTGAAATACGAAATTTCCTAATAAAGTCGTCCGAATTGTACTGCGATGAAAAAATAATTGGACGATTACGTTCAATTATTACGATATACGATATATGTTACAGGATGTCTTGTTTTTCGATAAAGTTTCATCAGTGTGAGGATTCTTTGGTGTTTATGTAATTGGTTTCGTCGTGTGAAAATGAAAACCATCGATGAGTTCGAAAATTCCTCATTATCATGGCAAACTTTCGATTGAGATGTCAAATTGAAAAAATCCTAATGGTTTGTCATTGATTTTCCGAAAGCGGCAAAATCTAGCTTTGAAATTCCGTTTGGATTATCGAGCTACGATATCTTTTCGCTCTAAGAAGTAGGGTTAAACCCGTGTGAGTCCTTTGATATTTTCTATTTTCATAAGTTTTCGAGTTTTCGAGAAATGCGTCTGATATCGCGAATCTGTCCAACATGACGATAAAGTAATTTCCTTAGACATGCGAATTAGACAACGTATTTTGGGAATTGCGATTTTTTCGAATTTTCAATATGATTGATCCATGTGTATATAGTTATAACGATAAAATTATATCCTCACAAAGTACAGGACACATTTTGAGAACCTGTACGATCTTTTTTCGTATTTTCAGTTCGGTCGATCCATGTATGTGTGTATTCAATTAATGACGGTTATTTTACCAAACTAACGACGACGAAATTGTAATATAACCAAGGTCGCGGTTATCGTTTCGTCTGGCACGACAGGCACACGAAAGCGAAAGCTTCGGACACTTCGAGGTTATGTTCATCCGCAACGTGTTTCAGTCTTGTTGACTGCGTGCCTCGTGTTTTTAATATAAAAAATGTCAAAGTTATTCAATACCGGGGACACCGATTCCGAGGAGGAAATAAATATTAACAGCGATTACGCGAATAATTACAATGCTTGGCGACAAAAGGAAGAATTCAATAAACGTAAGCACCCTTGATCAAACCTTTGCGATCATTACCTTTCATACTTTTACTTGCTTTCTCGTCACATGCGTTTTAACGAAACGTTTCGTCAATGTTACAGTCAAAACAAAGTATGGTGATCATTTGAAAAACCTCGAGAGCTCCGACGACAATTCCGAGAGTTCATCGGACGAAGACGAAGATGGAACGGTAATATGCCATATAAGTATAAATTTAAAAATTCCATAATTAATACTCGTGTTTCAAAACAAACAAAGACGAAAAAAATCACGCATCATCATTCATTTCAAGCCTAATCCCATTTACCCAGAGGATTATTTCACTGTCTTTTAGGAATTGACGGAAGATCTGGAAAAAAATTTTTACAAAACTCTCGCGTGCTTGAAGAACAGAGATCCTAAAATTTATGATGAAACAGTGACATTCTTTGATGAAGCATCAAAAAATGTTGAGGAGGGTGTGAAAAAAAAATTGCCAAAGGAGAAGAAGCTTTTCTTGCGTGATTACGAGCGTAACATAGTTATCGACCGAGGGGGAAAATTGAGCGACAGCGAAGACGAAGATGCTTTTCATAAGAAGAGTAAAGAGACTCGGAAGCGTACGTATGTCGAGGAACAATTAGCTCTGAAGCAGAGCATAAGCAAAGTACTCGACGATGACGAGGAGAACGAGGAGACGGATCTTCTGGTCCCAAAACGGAAAACAGCCGTCGAAGAGTCAAAGGAAGATGAGAGTTACAAGGAGTGGCTGAAGGGACAAAAGACCAAAGTCAAAAACAACGACGAAAACGAACTCAAGCCCTTGCGCGACTTTTGGATCGATCCAAATCTTGATCCCAAGGAAAAGTTTCTTCGTGATTACGTTTTGAACAAAAAATTTTTGTCGAAAGATGATACGAACGAGAACAATCGTGATTACGATCAAATCGCTCACGACAGCGATGAAAATTTATCGGAGGACGAAAGAAACATTGAAAAACAGGAGGAATTCGAACATAAGTACAATTTTCGTTTCGAGGAACCTGATCAAGAATTCATCAAAAGATATCCGAGAACTTTGGAAAATTCGTTGAGAAAAAAGGATACGAGGAGAGCTGAAAAGAGAGCCGAGATAAAACAGCGCAAAAATGAGGAAAAAGTACGCAAACAGGAAGAATTGAAACAACTCAAAGCCCTGAAAAGAAAAGAAATCGCTGATAAGATAGCTCAGCTTAAAGAAATCACAGGTAAATTGATGTTTTCAAAATATTCTTATTAAAAAATTCGACATTTATAATTTATTAAAAGATGTATTTTCGAATTTCCGGTTTACCAAACGGCCAATGTAATTAATTGTAAACGATTCTCAAACCACTTTCTATTCTCCTAAACGACAACGAATGTTTTTATTTATGTGTAGAGTATAATTGTTCGATTAGATTTTCTAACCTACAAATGTTCGATAAATAACGAAATAAAAACAAGCGCATCAGCTCTGAAGAAAAAAGATCAGTGATACATAGTAATACGACTTTTTCTTGCTGAAAAGGCAACGACGATATTCATTTCGAGACGATCGATCTCGACGGAGATTTCGATCCTGCCGAGCACGATCGTAAGATGCAAGAAATCTTCAATCAAGAATATTATTCCGCACCGGACGGCGATGTGAAGCCTGAATTTCCCGACATTGATGAAGAACTCGGTATCGAGAGAACCTGGGACGATTACGACCCTGAAAACGAGGAAATCGTCCCCGATGATTTGTCACCCGGTGGAAAAAGTCCTCACTGCGAAGATCCTGAATTTAACGTAATTTCAACGCGATTCTCTTAGCGTTGTATTTTCTTCAACGGATTCACGTTTAATTTATCCGTCAGATACATTCTTTGAATTTCAGATGGACGCAGATTATGATCCTTCGAGAGCTTTGCAAAACGCAATGATAGACTCTACGAAGACGAAAAAAAGGCGGAAACGAAGCAAATTCGCTGAGATAATCGCGAAAGAGAAACCAAAGTTCGATCCGAATTTACATTCGTCCTATCGCGATTACATCGAACAGTACTATGCTCTAGATTACGAAGATATGATCGATGATCTACCCTGCCGTTTCAAGTACCGTAAAGTCGTGCCCAACGATTACGGTCTAAGCGTCGAAGAGGTGAGTTCGAACTTAAGAAGAATCAATTAATCAATAATAATAAAAGGAAAATAATATTTTTACCATATTTTATTCGCTTTATAATATTCATTCACTGGTTTCTCACGTAAAACTTGTTTTTTTCTCGTCTTCGTTATTTACGTTTATCAAGATTCTCATGGCCGACGATCGAGAATTGAATAAATGGTGCTCTTTGAAAAAAGCTCTCGAATACAAGCCTGAAAACATTGAGATGAACGAAGTGAGAATATATCAGCAAAAATCGAAGAACGAAGCGTTCAAAAAGAAGATTCTCAAAAGTTTGTACAAGTGAGTATCGTTATAAAAATAAAGTCGAATAACGTGAAAAGCAACATTGACGGGATGCTTCGAGCTTTTCATCCATTATTTTCACTTTGTAGGCCAGAGGAGGAGGCCCAAGATCCGGAAACCATGATATCTTCCGCGAATCAGGAGAACGACGTAACCACGAAGAAAAAACGTAAGAAGAAGAGGAAAAAGCAAAACGTGGAAAGTTTTTCAGAAACGCGAGTGAGCGATGAAAAACACGAGGAAAACCTACCGGATGAAGCGACGAAGAAAGAAACTCCGAAACGGAAAATCGTGGAAGAAACGTCGAAAGACATTCCGGCAAAATTAGCGAAAGAAAAGGAACAACAGAGTGTGGAGACGAAAAAATTGTCTCGGAAGAGTAAAAAGAGGAAAGCTGAGATAAACAAGGAAAATAAGAAAGATTCGAGCGAGGCGGAAATTAAAGAGCCTCTCGTGAAGAAATCCAAACGGGAGAACAGCGTCTCCGCGGAGACCAACACCGAGAGTCCTTCGAAGAAAATGAAGAAGCAGCGAAAAGGCAAAATCGGTGAAAATATAGCGAATCGCGCGAAAAGCACGGATAAAATCAAAATGGAGAACAAAAAGCACAAAAAACAGTCGAGTTTGCCGACAGCGAAGAAATCGAAGAAAATGAAGAAGGAGGCTGATTCGTTGGCTCTTCTCAGCTCCGAGAGACTCAAGGCTTACGGTCTTAATCCGAAAAAGTTCAAAAACAAATTAAAGTACGGTAAGAATTGAAAAACGCATATCTTATTGCAAATAAACGATCATCGTATGACGCATTTTTGCCCGTTGTGGTGGTAAAGTGAAACTGCCGTTCGGGTTTTATCCCCAGATCCAAATCTTTCGTTCGACCGTTATTGAAAACGCGTGAATTTCGCGAAATTCACTCCGGCAAAAATCCGAGCAAGAAAACATGAATTTTCAAAAGAATATTGAAAAAATTCGCACGCATTCGCGACGAACGATATTAGCATTCCATAAAAGAGGGAAAAACAAGCAATCTTTTTTTTTCAACAACTTTGTGATATTTTTTTTGCTCCAAACGAAAGTCCTCGGTGTCTTTCGTGCGATTGACCTTTGTTCGATTTCGTAACTCCCTCGATTGGTTGAAACGTAACTGAGATCATTTGAGATTTTCAAAATTTTATTGAAAAAAAAACAAACGTCCGAAAAGATACCGATCGGTCTTACGTTTGACACACAAGCATAACGCAGTGTCCAAAAAAAAACAAAAGCAGAAGAATCAGGCTTTGGAATCAATGATCCAAAATGATAAACGATGTTTGCGGATTAATAGGAATCGAACTCGGGGAACAGTTTAGGTTTGCTCTTCTACAAGCCGATACCGTTTCGTAAGCCGTCCCGTATGTTTAAGGGTGCAGATTCATTCTCTCTCCCTTCTTGTTCACCCCACTCTGTTTTTGTACGACAACAGAAAGATTTCCATTATTGACTCCTTCAGCCGGTACAAAACATCGAAGCATAACCATAATATCGAAATAACATAAAATAATATCGTCGTACTCGTGATGAAATATATTGCATTTCATGGCTTACGAAGTAAGAAACCTCGAATATACGAATATTTGCAGGTAACGTTTATCTCACCCATTGTCACGTGATTTTATTGATTTTTATTTATTTGTTTGTCATGTCGTTGTTCGTTATTATCATTATTATTAAAATTACCAGCATCGCTTGATTTCTCGAAAAAACTTTATTGACGTAAAATTAGTTTGACGACTGGATAGACGTTTTCGTACGGGACGGTATCTCGACAATTCTCAAGTGTTCTTGTTTATATATATTATATGGCAGAAGAGATGTATCGGAACAGAGAACATGGAGCGAGTATTTGCTTCGTTCCAAGGGAATACAAAGGGACGAGCCTGAAAACGGAAAGGATCCCCCTCGGGTGCGATAAATCAATGCCCCTTAAAACCCGAGGACTCTTGTACAGTAGCAGGTGGCTCGAACGCCTACAAACGCTCGCGCCTCTCTAATTCTCAATTAATGCCATATTCCTCCCCTCTTTCCGCGCGTTGCAAAACTTGTCCATCCGCATGATCGTTGGACCAGTGTTTTTTTCTGTGACTGGTCTTCATTCTGCTGCTTATTTCGAGGCGAGAACACGATCTGGTAATTCGTAATTTTTTCGTGAATGCGAATAAGAGGAAAAGAGAGTGTAAAATACAAGTGGGAAAAGAATTATTAGGATCTGGCTGTTTCCGGCGATTTTGTCGGCGTTGATATGGACAATATTAACATTAGAACGAAAAAGGAGTTCTCGTAACGAGAAAAACGTACGGAAAAATGAGCAATTTAAAAAAAAAAATTATGCAATGAAAAGAAAGATTCTTTTTTTACACGTGTAGATTTTTTTTTATAGTCAGTCGCCAAAAGATTGGAAAAGTATGATCGAGTTGAGCTGGATTACAGGAGGATCAGAGATACAATTGCCGAATTTTACGGACCGACGCCTCCCATCTGTACTCGTAAAAGTCTCCCTCTAACTAGCCAAAGCTGTACGGGGGTCGTAATTGACTGAGAGAGATAGCTCGCGAGGGCGTAATTGGCGTAAAATCGTTTTTCACTTACCGAGTTGCGAGGAAAACTTTTTTTTACCAACAAATAACTTTGATCACGATTTTTCAGTGGGTCGAATAAGAAAATGAGTTTCGAGTAGCTACCAGTAGTTCGAGCCAGAGCGTGATCAGACGAGCTGAGAGAAAATTTATTGTGGAGTTTTTTGGCACTTGTACGAAGAGAGAATCAACGCGAGAATTGGTAACTCCACGAATATGTGCGTTTATTTTAAAAGAGACCATTTACAGTCAGTTGTAAAACATTTTATTTCCTCATTGAAAGACGACACGTGTGGACAAATAAAACGTGTCAAGGTGGACTCTGAACGATGCATTTCATTCCGGATAATTAGCATACTGTTATTTAGACCGACAAATTAAACAACGTCGATGAAAAATGGTCGTTAAACATCATTTGGTTCGAAATTGAATTTGATCATTTTCGCCAAATACGTCACGACTGTTATAACGATGAAATCTTTTTTTTTTACCAACAAATAACTTTGATAAATAAATAAGAAAATGAGTTTCAGATAGCTATCAGTAGTCCGAGCCAGAGCGTGATCAGACAAGCTGAGAGAGAATTTATTGTAGAGTTTCTGGCACTTGTACGAAAAGAGAATCAACGAGAATCGGTAACTCCACAAATATATGCGTTTATTTTACCATTTACAGTCAGTTGTAAAACATTTTATTTCCTCACTGAAAGACGACACGTGCAGACAAATAAAACGTGTCAAGGTGGACTCTGAACGATGCATTTCATTCCGGATAATTAGCATACTGTTACTTGAACCGACAAATTAAACAGCGTCGATGAAAAATTGTCGTTAAACATCATTTGGTTCGAAATTGAATTTGATCATTTTCGCCAAATACGTCACGACTGTTATAACGATGAAATCTTTTTTTTTACCAACAAATAACTTTGATAAATAAATAAGAAAACGAGTTTCAGGCAGCTACCAGTAGTTCGAGCCAGAGCGTGATCAGACAGGCGAGAGAATTTATTGTAGAGTTTCTGGCACTTGTACGAAAAGAGAATCAACGAGAATTGGTAACTCCACGAATATATGCGTTTATTTTACCATTTACAGTCAGTTGTAAAACATTTTATCTCCTCACTGAAAGACGACACGTGCGGACAAATAAAACGTGTCAAGGTAGACTCTGAACGATGCATTTCATTCCGGATAATTAGCATACTGTTATTTAGACCGACAAATTAAACAGCGTCGATGAAAAATTGTCGTTAAACATCATTTGGTTCGAAATTGAATTTGATCATTTTCGCCAAATACGTCACGACTGTTAAAACGACGAAATCTTTTTTTTTTACCAACAAATAACTTTGATAAATAAATAAGAAAATGAGTTTCAGATAGCTATCAGTAGTCCGAGCCAGAGCGTGATCAGACAAGCTGAGAGAGAATTTATTGTAGAGTTTCTGGCACTTGTACGATAAGAGAATCAACGAGAATTGGTAACTCCACGAATATATGCGTTTATTTTACCATTTACAGTCAGTTGTAAAACATTTTATCTCCTCACTGAAAGACGACACGTGCGGACAAATAAAACGTGTCAAGGTAGACTCTGAACGATGCATTTCATTCCGGATAATTAGCATACTGTTATTTAGACCGACAAATTAAACAACGTCGATGAAAAATGGTCGTTAAACATCATTTGGTTCGAAATTGAATTTGATCATTTTCGCCAAATACGTCACGACTGTTATAACGATGAAATCTTTTTTTTTTACCAACAAATAACTTTGATAAATAAATAAGAAAATGAGTTTCAGGCAGCTACCAGTAGTTCGAGCCAGAGCGTGATCAGAGAATTTATTGTAGAGTTTCTGGCACTTGTACGAAAAGAGAATCAACGAGCATCGGTAACTCCACGAATATGTGCGTTTATTTTAAAAGAGACCATTTACAGTCAGTTGTAAAAGATTTTATCTCCTCACTGAAAGACGACACGTGCGGCCAAACAAAACGTGTCAAGGTGGACTCTGAAGTTTGAGCAGGCGTAGATCCATGCATTTTATTTCGTATAATTACCATACTGTTATTTAAACCGACAAATTAACCAACGTCGATGAAAAATGGTCGTTAAACATCATCTGGGTCGAAACTGAATTGTATCATTATCACCAAATACGTCACGACTGTTATAACGAACTGCACAAAAACAATCATTGATAGGACCTGTCGAATCAGCCACGAAGGCCTAACGAAGAGATCGAATATTTTGTTACTCACCCCTTTGAGAAATTTGTAGCCTAGAGTGAAAAAACCAAGAGGCGCGAAATGTAGGGGGTTGTTTTTCAGCTGAAGAGAAAATTGTCGGATCTCGTCCAATAGTTCGGAATCTTCGCTCGTATAATTATTGAAGCAATAAATTAAACCCCCTATACGTTTCCCCTTCATGGGAGAAAAATAATTAAAAAACAGCATATTCAGAAACAAGGCGATAAATTCATTGAAAAAAACTTCGAATTATAACAATAGTAATTTTTTTATCGCTGTGTCAATATTGAAATAGTTATTCAAAATTGATTTGAATATCATGTCGTAATCGGTGAGTAATTAATATGTGTAAAAACTCGCGAATATTTTGAATTACTTCGTTCGTGACGTTGTTGCATACAGCGCAGAGGGTCCACATTTTCGAAGCGTAAATCACGAGCCACACCACGAGAACCATAGGCCGAATCATTCCCGTATTGCTTGCTTTTAGCACCATGCCGTAGATCGTGTAAAGCAAACCCGTAAACAATGTAAAATCCGCTGCCATTTCCAATATTATTATCAAACCGTAAACCATATCGATATTCTTTGCCAGTACCGTCAATTCCAGATGAACGTGCCTTGAAAAAGTGAATTATCACACAATAATGCTCGTTTAAAAACCTGTTTTTTTAATTTTCCTCTGAAGAATTCTGAGTCATAAATTATAAATCGTTCTCACCAATAATTCTTACTAAAAAATGTCCATTTTTTTACTCACTTTACCGTTTGAAGAAAAATCTTTCGATCGTCGTTAACTTGCAAAGTCCGACGAGTCGACGTTATTGATGGCATCCGTGAGACATTGTTTACCAAAAACATCGATGAGTTATTGTAGCTAATAAGGCTGCTAGTTGCGGTCTTAAATTCGTCTTCGAACAATTTATTTGCCGCACTGAGTCTTTGTCCTATTAAGCTGGCAATTCAGCAAAAAAAAAACAGTATACCTGTATATCTCTTGCCACGTTTTTTTCTTTTCGAGAAAATTCAATTATCATTGATAAACATATTTCTGAACGAAGATTAATACAGTAGAGCCTCGATTTACCAAACTCATCCGAGCCGGCGGGCCCGGTTCGTTTTACCGAAATTTTGGATGATAAAACGAATGCTAAACCTTTTTTCATTTAACAATTCACGTTAAATACAATAAAATTCATGACAAGTTCTATACGTGCAACAAAATTTGACTTGGTTCAACAAAATTCAACTCAAATTCGGCTCAATATATTAATATCAACAAAAATAACAACATTTTCCTTTTCGATTTTAACACCATTTCGAAAAGCAAAAAATGTTTACGGTAATTATTTTCATTCATCGACATTTTAACGCATAATTTGCCAACTTACTGGACCGTCATTGTAAAAGCAAGTACCATAATCGTATTTATGTGGACTGGACAAGTCAACATCGAAGCGAAGATTATTATCTCGCTAAAGAAAAATTCTTTGGTGTACCACAATGCGTCGATGGCATTTAAAACGCCGACCGAGATAAACCAAAAGACGACAATTTTTATTCCCAACTTCAAACTTTTTGTATAATCAAAAGTTGCCCCAAGCTCGCAAAGTGTTTTGTCCACGCTCATCATCCTTCTGATGAAACTGTGAAGTGTCTTACGAGATAAACACAAAATAAACATTGACATAAATAATTGAGAATTATTCAATTCAATTTGGCTTGAATCGAATAAATTTTCCAGACAATGATTTCGAATAATTTTTTGATTAACAATCAAAGCACACACACGGATAGGAATTTCATACTTTTCTGTAGTCTATATAATATACTCACTTTGTTGTTATATAGACAAATAAATTGTGCCAACAAGCCTATGACAAAGTGGATGTAGACGATATAATATACAAGCGGACCTTCATCGTCGAATCTTGGATCTTCGTACGCGTATTTGATAGTTCTTACGAAAAAGAACCAATAAAGAGTTGTCACGATTATTCCATAAACGACACTGAGTGATATTCGTTGACGTCCGATGGGATATTGAAAGGTCCCAAAACCGATAACAGCGAATAACGTGGCGAGGGGAACGAGAGATTCCATCAAGTTTTTCGGTCGCCACGTCATTTGGCGATGATATTTTATTTTTTAACTTTTAAACCTTTATTATTTCTTTAAATGACGTGCCCTTTAAAAAACAGTCTATTCGAAATAAAATAAACAGAATGTTTTATTTTTCCCCCGACTGTTCAAATTTTTAAATAATTTTGTCATCGACGAGACGACGGATCGTTTGCGAAAATACTTTGAGAATCAACGAGCGCAGAGTGTCTCGTCGTTTTTTTTTTCCTCGTGTTTTTCAAGCCCGTGGGATTGAAAGAGCACAAGTGTATGTATGTCGGTGCAATTTCATGACTGGTATAATCGTCGCTGTATCTGCAATTACTTCAATTACCGTAATGGAGCGGTGAATTATGTACCATTTTTTTATCGATTGTTCTTTGAACGTCGGCGAATATTATACGGTTAATTGCGTTACAGTTCTACATACCGTTGCTGTACACACACGTGTCACACTTAACGCTCAACAAGAACTCAAAAGTTACGTCGATTTATTTCGTCGTTTCGATTAATTTATCAACGAGGAGCGTCCTAATCGTCGTAAAATTTGGTAAAATAGAAAATTCTCACACTTTTATCACCACCTTCGATTTTCAACGCAACGTCCTCAAATCGTTTTTTTTCTTCCTGTAGGCTCTTTTTCGTGAGGTTTATTAGCATCACCGCGCGAATTAAATTTGCATATGGTCGAACCCCCTCAACACGAGAGGGTGCGCTCCGATAGTCCGTCGTGTGATATACCAGCCAAACACACACAACACGTGTAACTAAAGCTTTTGGCAGACCCTGTTGGGTGTCGAAACGTTGTTGGAGATTTAAGGGGTTACTCGTTGACTGATTTATATGTATATATTTACCGAGTGTTCTACATAGAAGCCGAGCAACATGGTGGACGCCCATGAACCATACATAAAGATTATCTTGTCCAAAGTCACGCGTATTACGGATGGGTTTGGATATATCCTTGCATATAAGAGTATTTATGCTTTTGCTCAAGTTTTTTATACCCCCAGGCCCATTCGAGCGGGTTATGTACAGCAAACTCGTGAAACATCCCTCCAGGAGTTCGCGACTCAAAGTCCTACGCACGGCCATCTTTGAAATTGTCTCGAATTTCTACGGAAAAGCACAATTTGATAGAACGTTTGCGACTCGATTGATTTTTTTTCAAATCCTGCCAGGCTGACGATGAAAACCGTGTCCGAATGACGATTCGTCAAAGAAAGTTCGCGAAATTTATTTCAGATGAAAAACTGTTTTTTTATTCGCCATGTGGCGCGGAGACAAAGTCGAAAAGCCGAAGAGTCTCGTTTCCGTGCGTTCTTGTACATTCAAGTGGTACGTAAATTAATGAAAAAAGTTATCGAATGTGGAAAAAAAGGGCGTCGATCCGTGAAGTTGGCTTCCCGTAATCCTATTCTTTTTCACTTAGTTCCCGGGGCAGGGGAAAGTGTGAGCGATCCCTGGGGATGAGCGTAGATTCACGAGGTCCGGCGGTGTATTCGCTTATAGCCAGATGGGCTCGAGAAGCATCCCGAGAGCATATGCGTTAAACGAATGAGAAAAGCGACGAAACGATCGTTTCATTGAAACTTGAGAAAATTACTCGTAATTTGGGGAGGTGAAAATAGGATACAATAAATTTACATCGATTATTACATCACATTATTTCGTTTCCTAGTTCGGTATTAGCCCCTGGGATAATCGCAGGGACTCGAGCTTGCGCGTGTTTTTTTCAAAATGTGCCAATCCCGGAAATACGAACTTTCGAGCCGAACGTCGAGACCTGATTTGCACGATTCCAGGCGTAGCCACCTGGTGCAATTCGCGACGGGTCGAGATCGAACTGAACTGATTGGAAAATTAATAATATTTTCAAAAAAGGTTTTCTTTTGAATTTTTGAAATTCGTCAATTTGCACCAAAGATCCGCGAAAAGAGTGTTGGTGCCAATCCACTTGGATTGGCACTGACTGATGCACCAGGATGGCTACGCACCGGATCATGAGGAAGTACGTCAAATAAGGGTCTACTGACAAAACCGAACTACATTTTGATGTAAAAAACGAAACTGAAGGAAATGCGAGAGGAAATTGTATGGAGATGGAAAAAGACGAAAGAAAGGAGGGAAACAGACGAAGGATTCCTCGTCGCAATGGTTCCGAAAAGATGAAGAAATAACTGAAAGTGTAGAGTGTGGATTTAAGGTAGTTCTATCGTTTTATCGTTTTCTTAAGATTTTGTTGAAAATTTGGATACATACTCTTTGATGTCATATGTACGTGTGTAACAAATTTTGGAAGGTTTTACCACGTGGAAGTTGAGATATTTATTGGTGAAAATCACAATTTTCGGTAGTCTCTCGTAAGATCGCGTGTTAAAAGTTGCATTTTCATCGATAAATATCTTGGCTCCAACGTGGTGAAGCCTTCTAAAACTTTGCGTACGTTTTTATGCAACATCCAAGAAGCTTTCAACGGTTTTTCAAAAAAATCTTGAGAAAAACATTTTTGCAATTTTTGTAATTATACAGCAAGCACATATTACCTTGGATGACCTTGAATTTGACGTATGCTGTTCTTTAGTCGATTTGCAACAACTTTTCTTATTTAACTTGAGCCAGCAAACCATTTTGTATGTGAGAAAAACCGAAAAACAATTTTTTGATTCGAATGAAACGATAGAACTACGTTAAAGACGATGAGGGAGAAGGAGAGAGAGAGGGGAGGAAATCTATACCATGCCGCGAACACCCGAATTAAATCAGTGGCCTCACGATCGTCGATCGAAATACATTGGCAGCTCTTTGCACTTCCTCTCTTCCTCGGCCACGCGTCTTATTCGTTCATCAATTTTCCGACGATAATATCAAGTAACGAATGAAAAGAAAATTCTTAGATCTGATTGTTGATTAAGAACGTTCGATTAAGAACGCGAGATCGATGGATACCATCAAATTTTTACCATCGATCAGATCGAATCTCGCGAGTTATTTTTATTTTGTTGCTTCGTGACAGTTTGACGATCAAAGCAAAAATGGAAACAGTATTTTGACATTAAATTGAAAGAAAAAGGAATTTATTTATTGATTTGTTATATACAAAAGTAAAAACTCTATCGGCATGTAACGAAAGTTGAAGAGGAAAATAACGAGCGATCGGTTCCCAAATACCTGAATGAAAAAAACGAGATATACTCGTATGTTTAATTTCAAAGTCCGTACCTCCTTCATCCGTGTGCTTCGAAAAGGAATCAATTTTTGGAGAAAATTGGAAGGGAGAGGATGCAGCGTATGGAGAACGGACGATGATATAAATATATAGAAGGGTCTCTCAAAAAACGAGATGCAAAAGGAGGACGAGAAAAAAATAGATCAAATGAGAAAAATGAAAGATTAAAGGGACACTCGAAACGAGGAGATAACGGATAAAACACAGAGAAAATTGAAACGAGTATTCTATTGTTCCGGAGGGTTTATTTATCTCGTAAAATTGACATTAAAAAAAATCTGGAGGAAAAAAATAGTATAAAAACGTCGCGAGCCAATAGGCAAAGATTAATAATAAATAATATGTACATATTCATACGGTTTATAAATTGAAACTATAAGTTCAGAGACGTAATAAGATTTGTGCAAAAATATCCAACGGAAAGAGAAAATAAGTTGGAATTTCAAAATATTACAAATGAATCTTTTAAACTCGATGGTGTTTTAATTACTCGTTAAATTAGATACGCGAATAACGAGTCAAAATCGATTTTTGCCGTACACATAGAGATCGCTGAGAGCAATTTCGTGCCCTTCGTAATTATACAATCATTTTTCTTATTTCTTGTCGAGCGATATTTATATTATCGTATTATTTCGTCCTGTATTCACAATTTCTTATTATTTATACGTTTTTTTTTTTTTTCAAACATGCAAACAGTCGACAAAATAATTGTACAACGAATCAACGATATGGCTTCGAGAGGTAGCAGCAATTTAATATCCGATTCATTGAATTTTCAGAATAAATCGATTAGTCCCTTTATTCTTTTCTTTCCCCTTTTCATGCCTCGAGCACGTGACTGAGATAGGCGATGTAACATATAGCGAGCCGGAGAATTTCGATCTTGGAAAGCTTCTTGTCCGGTGGCAAAGTTGGCAATAATTTTCGAAGCTCGGCAAATGCAAGATTGAAAGCTTCAACGCGGACTCGCTCGCTGTTCGAAAAATCAAAATAATTTTTATCGGTCTTTGATGAAAAATTGCGCAAAGTGTGATGTTTCATGACTAATTGTGGATTATGATAATGCAGAATTCAGTAGTTCTCGGTTTCATGATATGAAAAAATTTGTGATTAATTCCTTAAAAACAAAAACTGTACCGAGTCGCGTGAGCTGTGCGGTATTTTTGTGTTGCTCTTCTTCGTCTTCGTCTCTCCTCCCGTGAAAGTGTTCCCGAACTTGGACCGTTCGCCATACTGTGACTTCCGTTTGCCGTAGAATTTTCGCGATCCCTGAATGACCAATTTGGGTTTTAATTTTATCTACGACAGCCTGATAAAAAAAAAATTATAAAAAAAAGATCCTCCTCCACTCACAGTTTATTATCATTGTATCGAAATTACACTTTTTTACATTTTTTTTAGCAATGAGGCAGGACAATTACATTGTTCCTTGTTAGCCTGAAGCAGCTCTCTTCTTAATTACGTTAATTGGAATCGAGTTTGATCTTAAATATCGTTATACGAAAAGGTCTCGAGGGCGCCATTTTTTTTTGTAAGCAAACATCTCGATTCGTAAAGATCTCACAACGCCCCAATAATTCAGTCTTGAAATGCGACTACATCGGGCTATCTTGCTCTTCCGGTACAAATCGACGTAACTTGATCATTTTGTAAGGCAAAGATTAAAGTAAGAATTCGTTCTACTTGAAAAAAAAGGATCGAACTGTCGTTAACTCGTGATCTCTACGAATCGATATATTTGAGAGATAATTGAGACGAAAGAAGTTTAAGAATCAAGAAATAAATAAAAGACTCATTGTCTTTGATTTTTTATTTTCGATGTTTTTAAAGCCTCATTATTTTTCAAAAACCTTCAAATTATCGACAATTGATGAGCTTTTATTATCATGGTACGAGCAATTTTGGGAAACTCGTATCATTTGAAAGAGTATTTGCATAATAATTTTCATGGTTCTCAAATTTGAAAAAAAAATCCACCTAGAATTATATACGAATTCGTTAAAAACCAAGTGCAATTGTTTCGGCCAGATCGATATACTTTTTCCGAGTACAAACCTGCGTCTAGGCTGAAGATTCAAATTGCAACAAGATGATATTGACAACAGAGCTTCTCTGTCCATCATCTATCTGAAAAAAAAGAAAAATCATCGATAAAACAATAAAAGTTCGGCACTTCCTTAACAGAAAAATAGAAGGGTTGCTCTCGCGGCTAATCCCATAATTGGTACAGTCAATATTTGGTCAACTACAGCCTGCTTATTCGATACGAGAAACATTTCGAGACACGTATTTAGGAGCGAAGGGACGAACTTATGGAGGGTGAAATTCACGAAAATGTATCCTCAGGGAATTCAACGTTCGATTTTTTCCAACGAGAATAGGCAGCGTGTAAACGTGCGATCAAAAAAAAAAGAAAATAAAAGAAAGAGAAAGACGGAGATAAAAGCGGAAAACGTAAAATCAACGTGGAATCTCTTCGACACCCAAAGGGACACTGTATTAATAATTGAAGCGGAAGGACTTTCGTGTCCTTATCAAGTATTCGACTTTGCGGTGAAAAGGAAGAACCGGAATCTCATGAAAAAATAAGCTTCCATTCTGATTTTACATGCCTCTCGAGCCTCCCGCGATCTCGAAGATTTTTATGGTAAACCGGTCATTTGTATGGATGTGAAGACATTTCTCGTACCCTTACTTTGCTCAATAATTCACCCATTGGCATTGAGAATTGTTAAGCAAAGAAAAAAAAACAAATCTGTGAATTCGTTTTTACATCTGCCCCAATTTTCGTGTGAAACTTGTTATTTTCTTCCTCGAAGGGAAAAAAAGTAGGAGTGACGATGATGAGGGCGTCTTGAGAAGAAAAAATGAAAATTTTCTCGCATTTTTTTTCTTCCAACAGGAATAAAAATTGAAGTGCCGAAATGAGCGAAGTTATGCAAAGGGCACTTAAGTTTGGATGTTATTTTTATTAAGTGTGATTATACATAAAAAGGAGCAGAATTTTAAAACGGTCAAGATCGAGCCAAGGATTCACCACAGTACTTACCCTCGAGCGAGAAAAAGTTGATTCAAATTAATAGCAAAATTCAGTCGAATAATTTCGCCCGGTAGATCCTCGGTACCGTTGTCATAATACTTTGCATTCCATAACCTACTTATTTCTGCACAAATTCACTTTTTTATTTCCGAAAAAAACATTTCACCTCGGAGGCACATTGGAAACGAAAAATGCACTCTTCAATTAATCGGTATAACCTTCGTGCAAATTTTGTCTCTTCTTATTCACCCTTCGATGGGTATGACATGGTGTAACATTCTTACCGGGGTCGAGATCGAATCTGATAAGATTTCGACACAAGCGCGACGGTCCAGCCCAAAATTCACAGATTCCATCGAATCGAGGGGTTGTTTCAACCCCTCCACTTGCGCAAACCACGCCCTCCATCCTTGCAGCATCCCTCGATATCATCCAATGAAAATTCTCATCTCCGAGTAGCAGCAACACCCCCTGGTAGACACGACGCCATTATCGAGCGATAATTTGTCATTTGCAGAAAATGAAAAAAAAAAAAAAAACGAGAGCTCGGCTGGTATATCGACGGCGAAATAGATTTTAAATTTTTCGCAAAATGTAGTGGAATTTCTTTTAACACACGATAAACGAAATGCGGCTGCTGTGACAGTAGAAAAACACCAAGCCTCTGTATGGAATTTTTATTAAAATACTCCTTTTTCATTTTGTAGACAAATGTCGGTACGGGAAATCCAATTCATATCGTTCGTTTGTATTTTCGAACGCTGTATCGGTGAAGAGACAAAACCCAAATTTTTGGGTTAAACTGTGCCTCGGATGATTGTTTTTCTTATTTTTTAGTGAACAAAACACTCGGAAAATGGAGAAAAGCACCCTCGGACGTGGAGCTTTGAAAAATGATTGGTTCGAGAAACAATGATTCAATTTCAGTTTTTCAATGCTATTTTCAGATCTGCATGCATTAAAAATAAAATAAAAATTCAAGAATCACTGAAAATTCTGTATATTCAATAAATATGTGCAGTTTACAGAAATTCTAAAAAATTATGCTGTAAAATTTTGAGTCAATTTGATGATAAATTCGTTACAACAACATTGGAGTACAATTACATTATTGAACCATACGCATACTTTGAAAATGTGATCAGTACACGAAATTTCGTTAATTACAGTGTATAATAAAAATATTTGGTTTTAGAATTTGCATGGAAACATCGAGGGTTAACTTGTTAAGAGCGAACGTTAAAAAAAATGAGACAGATGAAGGAAAAGAGTTTCGGATGGATTCAAGGAAAAAAAGAAGATTTTTTTGCGTTTATTAAGGCGCCACAGATGCGTCTCGGAGGGAACGCCACACCTGATCCTCGCAGGAAATCCATACTATCTTGCCTCGACTAACTCGTTTCCGTCCTCCTTCCTCTTTCACTCTGCAAGGGGTGAATCAACGAGGAAGTAATATATTGAAGGAAAAATATTTTTGGCAACACTCTCACAATCTCTGATAAAAGTGAGAAAATCCCCTGATTTTTTTCAGCTTTCAAAATAATTTTCAGCCTCTCCCAACGCAGATAGGCAATCCTCATCGAATTCGAACAACCCTTAATATCGTCGGAAACTTTGCCAGACTCAAAAATATTAAATCGTTTCTTCCACAGAAGTCGTACTCGAAAAGTTTTCGTAATAGAAATGGAAATAAAGCAAAAACTGCGGATCAATTAAAACAAAAAATGTTATTTGTTATTTCGTGAATGTAATATATTTCACGATTTAATATTTTTGAGTCTGGCAACATTTCCGACGAGTATGTATTTTTGGTAACACTCTCACAATCTCTGATAAAAGCGAGAAAATCCACTGATTTTTTTCAGCTTTCAAAGCAATTTTCAGCCTCTTCAAAAGCAGATAGGCAATCCTCATCGAATTCGAACAACCCTTAATATCGTCGGAAACTTTGCCAGACTCAAAAATATTAAATCGTTTCTTCCATAGAAGTCGTACTCGAAAAGTTTTCGTAATAGAAATGGAAATAAAGCAAAAACTGTGGATCAATTAAAACAAAAAATGTTATTTGTTATTTCGTGAATGTAATATATTTCACGATTTAATATTTTTGAGTCTGGCAACATTTCCGACGAGTATGTATTTTTGGTAACACTCTCACAATCTCTGATAAAAGCGAGAAAATCCCCTGATTTTTTCCAGCTTCCAAAATAATTTTCAGCCTCTCCCAAAGCAGATAGGCAATCCTCATCGAATTCGAACAACCCTTAATATCGTCGGAAATTTTGCCAGACTCAAAAATATTAAATCTTTTCTTCCATAGAAGTCGTACTCGAAAAGTTTTCGTAATAGAAATGGAAATAAAGCAAAAACTGCGGATCAATTAAAACAAAAAATGTTATTTGTGTTTTCGTGAATGTAATATATTTCACGATTTAATATTTTTGAGTCTGGCAACATTTCCGACGAGTATGTATTTTTGGTAACACTCTCACAATCTCTGATAAAAGCGAGAAAATCCACTGATTTTTTTCAGCTTTCAAAGCAATTTTCAGCCTCTTCAAAAGCAGATAGGCAATCCTCATCGAATTCGAACAACCCTTAATATCGTCGGAAATTTTGCCAGACTCAAAAATATTAAATCTTTTCTTCCATAGAAGTCGTACTCGAAAAGTTTTCGTAATAGAAATGGAAATAAAGCAACAACTGCGGATCAATTAAAACAAAAAATTTTATTTGTTATTTCGTGAATGTAATATATTTCACGATTTAATATTTTTGAGTCTGGCAACATTTCCGACGAGTATGTATTTTTGGCAACACTCTCACAATCTCTGATAAAAGCTAGAAAATCCACTGATTTTTTCCAGCTTTCAAAGCAATTTTCAGCCTCTCCCAAAGCAGATAGGCAATCCTCATCGAATTCGAACAACCCTCAATATCGTCGGACATTTTGCCAGACTCAAAAATATTAATTCGTTTCTTCCATAGAAGTCGTGCTCGAAAAGTTTTCGTAATGGAAATAAAGCAAAAACTGCGAGTGAATTGAAACGAAAAATTTTATTTATTATTTCGTGAATGTAATATATTTCAATAGGGAAAAAGTTTTTTTCCGAATCATTCACGAAAAATTGTATACTATTGTCGAGTTGTTTGCAGCCTCTGTGGTTCCTCTCAGACTCATCATTCGTTTCAATAACTTTTCAGCATAACTTATCCATCAAAAATTCGATCGTATGACGCGTGAAACGTGTCGACACGTGCTGAACCAGAAATTTTTAATCGCGATACGAACATCGCGCCACCATAATTGTAACTAAAAAATAATGCGTGTATGGGACAGAGAGAGAGAGAGAGGGATGGAGATGGAGAGAGACAGAAATGGAGATGAATGAGTTTGTGGTCGGAAGTGTCATGAGATAGTTCACACCTCGTTACTTGGAAAGACAACCCCTCTCGTGGACTATGCAATTTCACTTGTTCACTCAAAACAACCCCTTGAGCAACACACGTCACTCCCTTCATCTCCATTCAACCCCCCCTCGTGTTTCGTACGATTGTACTCGAGGGATTTTAAATTGTAGAATTTACATTATGAAAAGATGTACTCTCGCCTTGGATGAAGTCCTTTTATCATCATTATAATCATTATCATTTATACATGTCCACCGAAAAACACATAGATAGCCATAACCTACAAAAATGGAAAGAATTTTGAGCCCTACGTGAACTCTGAAGGATTTGATTCAAAAAATTGCATGGAGTCGAGTTTAAATGCACTGACTGTGCACAATGGACCAATTCTAATCTGACGAGAAAAATATCGGTAAAGAAAATCATTTTCCTGAAGAAGCCTACGCGTTAATCCTACGTTTGTGCTTTGGCTGTAAACGGACTGCAAACGGACAGAGTTACTTTCGCATTCATAATATTAATATGGATTTAGTGTCATATACATATTTGCCTCTACGTATAACCAAGATTTGCGTATATGGAATTTTAATCAGGCCATCATCTTTCTCGTCACCATTTTTCTCTTAAAATAGAAACGAAATAAATCGTTATCGAAATTTAATTTTCTATCGATCAAGTTTCTATCGTTTCGGTCCATGAAGTAATGAGCGCGAGTCCGAAGACTTTTTAATTAAGAAACGACGTTTCGAGACTACAAACAAACAAATCAAGTTGAACTCAGCATTCAATGAGCTTGGATAGTAAGACCCGCATTAATAGCAATCAGCATTTATTGTATAAAATTTTATAACAAGTTTATAACAAGCTCTTAACAAGTGAATACGGTCTAAGGCCCATATTTAAAAGCCAAATAAGCAATTGGTTAAGTCTTACCAAAATGAGTAAGTACTGTCTGAGAATGCTGGCTCAATCCATAACCGCGCACATTTTATCGTTTTCATCTTTCTTCCACAAGGTGGCAGCATCAAACATGCTCCGCGTATATTCACTCTGTAAGCTCTCTACAACGTTGAAGAGAGAACCTTGCCAAAACCATCTCTGTCGATAACGTAGTTTAAAGATTACTAGATAAGTAGTGATGAAAAGAATTATTTATTTCTTCGTTATCGACTGAAGATGTAAAAGGCTCTACGACCAAGGAGTACAACTTTTTTTCTCTCACATTTACCATTGGCAAAACTGCTGCGATACGTTTCGATGTTTTCGTCTTCAGAGGACGCTGCACCATGTATCGTTTAAAGCTTTCGTTAAATAAGAAAACAAGTGCAACAAATCAATACGAATCAGATAAAAGATTAATCTTATTCACGACATAATCGTTACAATTTCGAATAAAATAATGTTTCAAAGAGCAATAAGTTTCCTCGTCGTTCGAGCAAATCGTCACGAATCCGACGTGCAAATTCTACGAGATTAGAAATTCCTACGTGTACCATTTCGTTGCAAGAATATGACTTTTTGTGTGCTAAATGTATATATTTCGATAAAAATTATGTAAACAAAGGACTAGGCATAAATAGATACACGGATATGTATATGAGTGCGTTTGGGAGATCGCACGCGCCTGACAACAGCGTTTCTCTCGCGTTCTAAAATAGCTGAATACCGCTTAGTGCCTGTGGCAAAAGTATTCGTCGTTTTGCACGTTCTCTCGTCGTCATCATCGTTTGCTTCGGAGTTGCGCTTTTGTTGCAAAAAGTACGCGAAAAACAAGGCTTTGCAACGGATTTACTCGAAGGGAACACGTATTCAACATGGGAGTAACACGCGAAAGAGACATACGGTTAATTATTTTTGGTAAGACGTTATGGCGGAGTCGACGGATCTCTGTTTTACTTATGCAGCGTGCCAAGCAAAGACAGGCCCGTTTGAAAGCTCGAGAGTGCGTGACGGACAAAACGAAAAGTTCGACCGGACAGTTTTTCACGGCCAAGAAAACTCCTTATTCAGGCTCTACAACGCTTTGAGAGATATTTATTTACGAATTTCATGTATCTATTTCGCTGTGTTGGATCAAAAAAATGCGAACTGGACTCGCAATGAATAACACGGTGGTAAAAAATGAAAAAAAATAATACAACTCGACTACGAAAGCTTTACATATATTTCTTTCGTGCGAATAATAATAAAAATTATATTGATAGCAATACTGATAAAAATATTGTGATTATATCGTTATTATCGTTATTACTGCCGAATAATAAAAGTATGTGCAAAAAATTGTAAAAGAAATCGATAAATAAAGATATGTTTGCTTGGGGGACGGGTGAGGTTATGTTGAAAAAATGTACGCCACATAGACGATGGAAGTCATAAATTTGTTTATTTTGCTGAGAATATCTCTTCTACGCTACAGAACGTGTGTTAGAGCAGATGACTCGTGAGATTTTGCGAATCTAAAAGGGGGATTTGTCGCTGTATATTCTGGTCTTGAAAAGCCACGAGGAAAAAGGTCATTTCGAAGTAAAATCTGTCGCCACAACGCAGCGAATTTCATCTCTTCGCAGACTGAGCGTAGACAACCTACATTAAAAATCGTAAACATACACTTTTAACATTTTTTAACAAACCGCATATTACAAGCATCAATTTCGATCGCCTGTCGAAGCCTGGGTAAAAAAAAAATCTCAAACTACACCTTTTTCACAATTTTCACTTTTCGCGTTTCGGAAGTCACAAGAGTTCGCAAAGTTTTTGTCAGTACTGCCGTTAATACAATTGCGGTATTTTTTATGCATTTTAAGGACTACTTAAAAACCTGAGCAACAGAAAGTGCTGAAAATATGTTTTTCCAATCCTTCATTCAAGTTTTCAGATCGTCCAAAAAGGATAACAAATAATAATCTCACTCAATCCCTTTGCGTCGATGTAATGAAAAGAATTCGCAAAGACGATGTGAAATAAAAAAAAAGAGAAATAATAAATACTATTAATTCAGTCTTGAAGAGAACAAACATTCCGAGCGATATGCCCTAACCATCTGTGTTCCACTTGGTGCATATCCGAGTTTAACATTGGCAATGTTGAAATACAGCTATACGACGACATAACCTCTGTTTACGCTCGGCCTCGTCGTTAATCCCGCGTTAGACAAATTCCACAGTCGATTTCCATACACATATTTGCAAATCCATATACATCATTAATAAACGTTATGCATTCATCGTAGATAACAAACGAAGGGGATTATCGTCATTTCAAATTATGATTTTTTCTCACTCCGATGCATTACGACGTCATTAATCCTCAGGCTGCAATCGAGTTGTCTTATGAATAATCAAAAGCTTCGAAAGCTTCGAAAAATCCTTTCCTTCCGGCTCGCTCCGGCTCTCTGCCGCAAACACACGATTGGAGATGAAAAAAAAATCATGCCCCGAGAACGAGAAGGTTTCTCATTCGCATCATCATTTTTTCGCTACGAGTTTTATTCTTTCTCAAAACCGGAAACACACCCTTGAATCACAGCCAACGAACGCGTGGTTCGCGTGGTTTCGAATAAATATCTGTATGTGTTTCATTTATAAACGACAGTTGAGAAGAAAAAACTATACATCTTTACAGAAGACTCTTGCCCAAAAAACTATTAATGTATGCTTCGCCCAGGGCTAACGATCCTTGAGAGCTCGACTGCTCTTCAAAATCTGTATTCTCGTATTTTTATTTGCGTGTGACACTGAACGAGAATTAAAGAACAAAGTCCAAATACGATTTTTTAGTATGTTTTTCAGTTGACAGTGACATATCGAATGAAAATTTTGATTATTTTAATCTTCATCTTTTGAAATGCATTTCATCAATAAATCAAAGTAAATTTCAACGGAATTCGTCCGTTATCCTCCGAACACGAATGTTTGTCGTTTCTGTTTTATCGTTTGAAGATTTTAACACTGAATTTGCCGATTGCATAATTTTACTCAGTGACGTTTCTCCCAGTTTGTGCATCAAATATTTGCTCTTTAGGCAGAAGATGCTAAATTTCTTTTTACATAATACCAATGTCACGGAAATGATGCACTACAGAGGAAAAAAAAACAGGAATCTACTGCATCAACGATGGGCATAAAAAATATGTAAAATCACGTGAAAGAAAAAATCACCGTACACAGAAACGTTTTAATGATGTCAAACTGAACGACTTCGAAACAAGTAGACCGGGAGAGATTGTAAAAAAAAAGTCCAAGTCATTCGTTACAAGTATGGCAGTGCTCGACTGCAGCATAGATGGCAAAGAGATTTCCCGAAGAAAACAAAACTTGCCACAGTAGGGATAAACATATTGTCATGTCATTTTTAAGAAAAAAAAAAGAATTTTCAATTTTAATTTTTTATCCCTCGCTGCTACAAGAGGAAGAAAATTATATTAGCCCGATATTCACGAACGACAAAGAAAACAAATGATAACCCGTTATTTTCTTTAATCAAACATTTTAAATACGAATTTTATTGTTTATCCACAGTAGAGCGATTTTTTTTTCTCAAAATTGCAGTCTGTTTGCCCTGCCTCGATATTGTATTACACAGTTTTCAAATTTTCAAAAGGTAGTGCACAGATAGTCTTTTCACCCACTGGATACTAGAGAAGTGTTACTTGCTCCAGAGGCTCATTCTGCCTGAACGTCAATTGGCTCTAACGACCTTACATACGCGTTCATCTTAATTAGCGTGACGCATCCGCCTTCAAGCTTCCCTTAAGCCGTCGTATAATTTTTAGCGTTCAAGACGCGCATTCCTTACGTATTTTCCACCTAAAAATAAAACGTTAAAAACCAAGTGCATATTTTACAGGCATTTATGAAATTTTTCAATAGCAATTGTGTCAGCCTTTTTCTCGCCTCCCTTCGATAGCCGTCGAGGGTTTTTCGAAATTTGAAAGATGCGACAAAAATGTAAATAAAGTCTGTGTAATAATTCGCGTAAAAAAAAAAAAAATTCTCAAGCAACCGCACGAACGAAAATAAATCCTTGCACCTACGCATCTCACTTCGCGCCTCTCGTGTATTTTATTTATTACAGATCTCGAGAGTGAGATATCGTTACGTAACAGTCCCGGGGGCAGACTCGCCCGCTGTTATTCGCAAAATTTTCGAGAGCTTCCCAAGAGCAAGGTTTTTTATATATAGAAAAGAAAACAAATGCAAGACGTCTTTGCATCTTTGGTGCTATTTTTCATTTTTTTTTCTTTTCACCTCGATGCTATCGTCGTTGTTATTATTATTGAAGTGCAAACGCTCCGTGTCTAAAGGATGTATTTTCGATGGCGCGCGACTCGCGGTATACACCCAGGTAATGATCGCTACAGCATGACCTAGAGAGAAACCGCTTAGCAACGACCGAAACGGAAAAAAATGAGCGTGACGAATATATACGTACGACGATCTTCTATTCACTGCCCCAAATTGCACGTAGACATTCGTATAAATGTTTTTCAATCCACGTGATTTCGTCGTCTTTTTTTTCCCTCTCGTCGTATACATTTCCGATTTTTCATATTGGCCATTTTTATTTTTCAAAACGTTTCGCACGACGCAAAGATTTTTGCATGACCTTTTTTCTCAATTTTTCTCGAGAAACAAATGTGTATTATCGCGCTTTCGAGGGATTTTGAGAATTGAGGAAAAAATTATGTGCGATAATTTTTAAAACAACAATGCGGAATGTGTCGTGATGATGAAATACGAATTTTGATGGAATTGAGAAAAATGCAACTACGCCTCATGCTCTTATCTGTATACGTAAAAGATTTTGAATCCAGGTGGGAGAGGAGAAGGGGAAATTAACCGGATCCTGAACAAAGCTACAGTCGATGCGTCATCACGAAATTTTGAGTTCTTATCATCGAGGCCGCGTCTAATCTTTATTCGGTAAAAATATTAGTCCCGACGAAGAGACCGCGCTCTCCGTACGTCGCGTATTTACTCGAAGACATTTTTTTTTTTTTTCACACGATACACTTTCTCTCGATCATTTTTTTCTTTCTCCCCTCGTCATATACTCGATAAAAGTCACGTACGCGAGTTATCGCTCTCGATCTGCAGCTCTCGGGACCGCTTACGTGGCCAAACACCAAAAATCATCATTCAATTTTGTCATTAATCCCATCGCAATGATTACAAAATCTTTGGATCAAGCGCGAGCAATTTCAAGGCGAAAATTCTCCCGCCAGGGTTAAATAATTCTTGGCTGATGCGAGATGCACGCGAGACGAGAAACGTGAGCGTGTTTCGTCGAAAAACGAACACTCCTCCGTTTTTTGACTACAAATAATGTGAAAAATTTGTATCATCATTATTCAGAAAAGCTTTTTGAAAACATAAATAAGATGTGCAATGAATATTTCTCGAATTCATTAAGTAATAAACGTGTGTCGATATAAATATTGTATATATAATATATATAATATAAAAAGTATGATACAAAAATATTACATCAGATTAAAAAATGCGAAAAGGCGAAAATTCTTCCGCCAGGGTTAAATAATTCTTGGCTGATGCGAGATGCACGCGAGACGAGAAACGTGAGCGTGTTTCGTCGAAAAACGAACACTCCTCCGTTTTTTGACTACAAATAATGTGAAAAATTTGTATCATTATTATTCAGAAAAGCTTTTTGAAAACATAAATAAGATGTGCAATTAATATTTCTCGAATTCATTGAGTAATAAACGTGTGTCGATATAAATATTGTATCGATAATATATATAATATAAATAAGTATAATACAAATATATTACAGATTAAAAAATAAATTATAATAGATTTAGTAAAATAGATTTTAAAATAGTCAGATTTTGTAATAGTTATAATTTAGTAAAATAGATTTTAAAATAGAATTAAATAAATAGATTAAAAAATAAATGAGAAACGAATAATAATGCGATAAAAGTAATAATTCCGTATCGTTGATATTTTACTTGGCGGGTGAAATTGATACAAGAGAAAATTTTTGTCGCGAGGACGTTATTGCGAGTGGCCGTCGTGTAACGACAACAAAGCCTGATTTCTGGCAAGGTACAGCGACCTTTCCGTTAACACAATTTCGCGTACATTTTCTGCCTCTGCTGGCACTGAGAATAAATGGACTGTGTGATTAATTGCTCAATTTTCGTTACCCTCGACACAGTGTACAAATTCATCATTATTATAAATATCTGGTAATTCCAGATAGACGTCGATTCGCGTCCTTGTGTTTGTCGAAAGGAAAAATTAACAAATGTACACATACATACATGTACGTTTTGAAAAAAATCTAAATAGAAACCGCGACAGTTTTTATCGGTGCTGGTAGAGTCTCGTGTTCAATTGTCCTCGACGATGATTTTCATCGAAAAGCCTGTCAATGGTGTTGCTTCCTCGGTGTTTATTATTACATGACGAAAGATCTCGTTCGGACTCGGGCTGAGGTTACACCGTTACTATTCGCTTGGATACCGATACGTTGAAAATTCATTGAAAGTTTCATTAGGTGCATTTAAATGTGTTTTTACGACTGTTTGGCAAGTAATAATATTGATGATACCATTGGAAAAGTACAATCGTGAGTAGGTGTTTTAGTACATGTCTGACATGAAGGTTATATCGGTCGATATAAACACGATATGTTTCCGAGAAAAAATTGCAATGTACATACAAAAACTCTATTAATATCGGATATCCATGTAAACTGTATATATATCAATGTCGTTTAGATCGATAGCATCGATTAGTCTGTTGAAAATTCAAAATCATTCGCAGACAGTATTCCTCTTTGACCGAAATGAAAAAAAAAAAACGAATGACTTCACACTACGAGAAAATATTTCAAGCATTTTTTGTATCAGCTGTTTAACCGCGAGGTATTATTTATTTTTAATTATTTATCCTCGATGCTGAATATTACCACGTAATTTTTGTTGTCTTTGTTATTTTTTTTCGACGACTTTTACTTTTGCTGAATATACGACACTTATTTTTGGACGTTGAAGTGAAAAAAGTGGGTTTAGGTGAGTTATAGAAGGTATGTGAGTTTCGTATTGATCCGCTGGGAACAGCTTGCACGAGCTGTTCGACTCGACCTTTGAATTTCCCCCCTCTTTGCTTTGTCGTATTGTAGCGCCTTCTCGCGGACGCCGAGAGAACTAACGGTGGATGGCGGACAGCGAGACGCTGGGATCGCTGGAAAGGGTGAGGTAGACCAAGAACGACTGCGCTGGCATTGCAACGAGGGTGAAGAAACAAATGCGGAAATGGACAAGTCTACGGAAGGTTGAGGGGTTGGCGAAGCAGGAACGAGAGGGATGATGGTTGCGAAGCCCCAACACGACCTAGAACAACAAGAAGAAACGCGAGTTTGCGCCCGGCGCGCCAGCTGATCCGGCAAAACACACACGCGCAATATTCCCTTTCGGCGTACCAACTTTTACTTTATTTCTCCCCTTTATTTCTTTAGAATTGTTGCGCAATCATACAATTTATTATCATAATTTACAACAATTCTTGTGTCAACCGCAGGATAAGGATAATTACGCGATCGCGCTCTTTATTTTCCAATTTCTTTTTCTTCCATGCGTTGCGTCGAATTAAGAAAAAAGACAATTCGTTTTACATAATTCTTACTATTT
This sequence comes from Heteropelma amictum, assembly GCA_959613375.1. Lineage (NCBI taxonomy): Eukaryota > Metazoa > Arthropoda > Insecta > Hymenoptera > Ichneumonidae > Heteropelma > Heteropelma amictum. The sequence continues at coordinate 6,882,291 of OY390724.1, forward strand.
ATTGGCATCATTACATCAATTATTTTTTTCTTTCAATTTTTCACACGCGTTTTCTCGTGAAGTATTTCGTAAAATTGCATCCATTTATTAGCATCACAGTGTTGTTCCTTTGACGCGAATTGCCAGTGTCTACTGTTATACCCTCTCCCGTTTTCAGCTTATTTTCTCTCCTCTGCTCTACTACCACCGGCGTCAAGTCCCCCGGAGCTGACCGTTTTTAATTCCGTACTTTTGTTTCGCCGCTCAAATCCAATTTTAAAAAGATGGCGCGTCATCGGAAGATTGACGTGATTTCGCTGAACAATCGCCGGTTATGTGTGCCGGTTATGAGAAAAAGGTCTTATGTAGTGCGTGTACTGACCGTGAAAGGGTTCGGCCTGCTGCCACAAAGAAATAACGCATATATGTGTACGTTTAATTTGCCCTCGGTTAAATTATGCTCGGTTCAAACGCGTCCGGATTTGTACTCGTGTGTGAAAACTTTCACGTGTGTGCAACGATGCCACACGAAGAAGGGATGTTTGTTGCCGCGGAGCGGGGGTATGGAGAAATACAACGGAATGTGTAAGAGAGAGCGAGAGAGAGAGAGAGAGAGGGACAAAGAGATATAGAAGAGAACAGCGCCACCCGGGAGTAGTAGTAGCAAAGAGCCGAGTGGCACAAACGAGAACCGAAACCGCGCCACTTCGTTCCCGACTCACGTATCAGTTCGACGTGCGGGCCTAACCACAGAAGAGAATAAAAGGTCTTTTCCCGCTGTCTACTTTATTCAGCTCTTTCAACCCTTTCTTCGTCAGTGTTACAAAGGTCAGTAAAAGAAACGTACATTTTCTCTTCGATCTCAACCCTCTTGAAAACACTCTCTATTCGTTTTCGCGAAAAGAAGGATCTTTGCACGGTTATTCCATCGATTCGTATCGATTAGACGCAATGCTTGTATAAAAACCGCGTTACAGAGTGGACAAAATAATTGAACATCGTTGTGAGTCAAAGAAACAAAAGATCCGAAGTATTCGTCGACAGTTCGAGATTGAGAGATCGATTTTTTCTCGATATATCGTTGTACTTTGAAGAAAGTTCATGTTTTACCTTTCGTACTCTGGGCCAGTCCACTTTGTATTCCTTTCTCGTCGACTAAATCGCTCTTTCATCTCAATTTCGACTAATTTTCTCATTGAAGATCCGTGAAATAATGTTGCGTGGACATTTCATCGCTGTAATTTAACGCTTGATATTCGTCGAATAAAGTTCTTGACAATCGATACGAATCGAGGGAAAAACACGAAGGCAGAGAATCGGTTACAGGTTAGCGTTGTGTAACTCTATCGAGGTGGGTGGTTGGTCGATGCGAAACGAAGTCTCTCCCGGAGGCTCGTATTTCCTTTTCACTCGTCTCCTCTCCCTTCTTTTTCTTATGCCTTTGTCCTTGTCGCGGACTTCGTGGAAAACGTAAAACATTGACGGACGGCGACACAAAGAAGAAATTACATTATTTCCGTCGTTTTATTTCACATCCGGCAGGACTGTCCTCCTCATAAAACAATGAACGATGATAAAAGCGTCAATCCCATGTTTCTGTCGGTAAAAAGATTTCAATGGCAGTTTTACGTTGCTAACCGCGATCTTGAACAGACGCATCCGTGGCGTTTGTTTTCGGAACTGTTTCTTTTTTTTTGCAAGGAAAAAACCGCGTTACCAACGTCAATATTATGTTTTTTGCTTTCTCGTGTGTGCACGAGTGTTTCCCTCCCCCCAAGGATGATAAAATCACCGTGGGTAAGTCGAAAGGTTGAGGAAAAAAAAGGCAGTCACCGGAAACCGCGATTGCGTATTAATCGATTTTTTTTTCCTCTCGCGTCAGTTGCGAATAAAATCATAAATACACGATGCTTTATTCCGTGCGCCATTCATCCCCCGGGTAATAATAGACGCGACTCTCGCTCGCGATTCGAATATAAATATATTTTCCAAGCGTGTGTTTACACAAACTCGCCGTCGATAATGAAATCATCAAGAATTTATCAATGATTACTATCATTTCAAAATAAATAACACTCTCGTGCTCGCGCCGGAGAAAAAAATTATCTCAAAGTTCGCAGAATTTTCATCCCATCTTTCGTCTTTTTTTCACGAGCGTCATAATTTCGAAAAATTCCTCAAAAATATTCAGTATACTTTCGAAGAAAAAAGAATTTCAACTTTATTCAGCTATTATTTCAATTTTTTTTTATCGTTACGAATATCGCGAGAGAAATAGAACGAATTTCGATGGCGTCGATTTGTCTTACAATGTATCGAGAAATTATCGGACATTTTTGTGCACAATGTCACGTGAGGTTTCTTCGTTTCGTCGTAGAGTTTTTTTTTGCGTAGAATTTTCTCACGAGGATTCATTCACTCGCGCGTTTCTTTATCGAGAATGATTGATTCGCGAATCATCACAGCGACAAAAGCCTCGTGTCGCAAGCCGAGGTGACAAATTCGTGCCGAATTTCCGGCGAGTTATTCACGAGAGACGAAAGACAAGGGGGGCAAAAGAGGAGGGAAGGGCCTGCAAGCTCCGTCAAAAGTATTGATGGATCGCGATAGAACGCGATAGAGATACTGGTTCGCCCCTGATCGAGTGGGTGCAGCACCAGTTACGTAACCATCGCATTATAACGATGTAGAGCGATTCAGGGATTCCCTTGCCTGCGCCAGTGTCTCTCAATCATTCCGGCAAACAAAAATCCCCGTTATCTCGATCAGAAACATCAAATACGATCGACTGATTAATTCGTATCTGAAAAAAACGTTATTTACTCTTTAAAAATCGTTTTTCGCACAAAAAACATCTACAAACGTAAAAATTGTCCCAAGTACGTGTGAAAAATTCGAAATCTCATTTTTCTACACACCGGGAATTTGCCCTCAAAGAATTCGTGATTCGAATTTTTTCGTGGCACTTTTTTATGAAGAATAGTCGCGAGGCAGGGTGGAAACGGGGAGAAGAGTTTTTTTTTCATTGTTCCCGTCTCGTCTCGCTGACTGTAACCTCCAAGGGGATTTGCGGAAGCACGGGGCATAGAGATGGAAAAAAAAGATTGAGCAGACGCTTTCAAGTTGAAGACAGACTGAATAGTGGCCGGAGATTCGTATGAGCAGCGAATGCATGAGTTCGCATTATGCGTGCGGTAATTCAAAACGGAAATTGATAGTTGCCGGTCCTTCGTAACTCTTTCTGCCTCCTCGCGTCTACGTAAATGATGGGAAGGTTGCAAATTTTCTCTCCTTTTATTCTCCCTCACTTTCAACCGGTTTTCGCTGCAACGCGCGCCGCAAAATTACCTCGACCTGCATTCGATTATACAAAAATTCTCGAATCAACCGAGGCAATTTCAAAATTTCCGAAAGCGCACATTAAAAACCAGAAGAGCAATTTTTTTCGAAAAAATTACATTTTTTTATTACTTTACCGACTGGTTGAATGGCCCTTGAAGATTTTTGAAAAAAACTTCAGAGTCTTTGGAAATTCTCTGTCATTTATCGCTGATATGAATTATTTCTGTTTTTTTTTGTTTCTCAACAAATTATCGCCCGCCATCGATTTTTTACATTTCGAAGATTCGAGATGTGCATTTCGAACGTCCGCTTAATGGGACGTGTGCGACAACTGGTACAATTTATCCTTACCCCTCCCCCCCATCGTCGTGGCAAATTCTATTCTCATCCGCGTCTCGAAGGGACGCGACCAGACGCTGAAGTCTTTCAACTCCGAGGCTTTGCGAGTTCTCAGACCGTACCGAGACTGCTTTTATTTGTCCATTTCTGAATTTCTCGGGATATATATTACCGGTAGGCACCCATGCATTTGACACCGCAAATTTATTTATAAACGCACGCGGAGTGTCGAGAAAGGCACGAGGGACAAAAGAAATTTAACGACAATCCGCGTCGACCAGACAGGCGAATCTTCCCTCCCGTATTTCTAAATTGCGATCGACGAGTGACTGGCGTTCGTGATATTTACGATCGTTTCCGGATTCCACGTTGAATTATAGTATCATAATTGTCTGGCGAATAATTTTTTTAATTAATGGGAAAAAAACTGCGATATATTTGGATAATTTATCCTTTTTCAAATCATCGTTGTTCAATAACTGCTTCGATCGTTTGAGCAGACTCCTTCGATTCCAATATCCCTTTACACTGCTATTCGGTAATAAATAATTTAATGGCAAAAATAACGTTGAATAATACAAAATGACTGAGGGAATATTTTTATTTCTGCACAATTTTCTACGCGAATTTTTATTGAAATTTCAGATTTTTTTCCACGATATTCGAGTTCCATGTCAGTATTTTTTTAATGCTATTAGTATTAGACTATGAATTTTTATCGAAGAAATTTGAAATTTAAAATGCATTAAACAATTTGGATTTATATGGTCGTGGTAGTGTTGAAAATGAAAATGTTGTTTTTCTGAGCACGTATTTTTAATACGTATAAACATCGTACCAAATGTGAACAATTTGAAAAATTGCGTAAAAGTTGCAAATCTTCCGTGACGATATTTTCAAATCTTCGAAGAAACGTTTTTCCGTCGAAGAATGTAAAAAAAACTTTTCGGTGTTGCTATTATTTACAATCCGTATGATCGATCAGATCTTCGAGTTTTTGTACCATCCAAGGTACTTGAAATTTCTGTTCCATGTTCGTATTCCGTGCTACAATTTTGCTGCGAGAACATCGTTAAAGAATCAGGGAAGTATACTTCTCTTTGTTATTATCACTGTATCCTACGCCTCGTTCTATTTTAGTACAGCTCACGGCTTGCTACAGTACGGTACAATAATGTCAAAAGAGAAGCCCCGGAAAAATGTGCCGTGCAGCGCCGACACGAGAACACACACCTGTCTATTAATTCGCAAATGCATAGATTTTTTTACATGTATACGTAAAATGTAAACCGTACGATGAGCGAGGACGCTCGTAATAATATTACGAAACGATACAGAGTTATTATTATCGATCGGAAGGTTTGCAATAACAGTCACAGAGTTTTGGCAAAGTTGGATCGTCGGAGAGAAAAAGAAAAGCGAACGAATTAAAAGAAAAAGGCCCACGCTCCTTGTTCCACCTTTCTCCTTTTTTGTTTTACTAAAAATCGCTTCTGTATTTATTTCATATCGGGCGTATTATTCGTGCTGAAAAAATTAGTGGTCCCACGTTGAGTTTGCCGATGAGCAGACGGAAGATTTGAGGAAAATATCGCAGCTCGAATTTCATTTTTCTTCTTTAAATAAATCATCAAGTTTCGACTTTGAAGCCCAACAAACTTGTTTCTGTTCGTTCGAGCACCTAAATATAATTCGTAGCTGCTGCTGCTGCTGCTGGGTTTTTCAGTACCGAAACCAACAGGGCCGTTTATCCCAAGTCATCTTCTATCTGGCTGTAAAACACTCTTATTCTCGCCTCTCGTGCAACTCATTTAGAAATTGCATTTCCTGCATCGAGAAGTTTATGGACGAATTTATTAATACACCCAATCTCGAGGATTAAATCTGAGAAAAAAATGGTGAAACAATAGATCATCGAAATGATCCGCGATGAAAAATTAGCGTCGATATTGTACCTGTTTCTTTCTACGATACGAAATAACGTGTTTGCACGTGGGGTTTTATCTTATTTTTTCCGATACTTCACGCACCAGGGAATAAATTTCGATTTATCTATAAATACTTTGCGAAATCGAATTAATTGATTAATTTCGCGAAATTGGATACGCAATGCTCTGCAAAATACGTTTCGTGCCAAAAAAAACTTCAAACTTCTCGAGGTGAATTCGAATCCTTGAGCGTTTGCCAAAAAAGAAATGCTTCCAATATTTCCGGAAGTTCCCTCTCAAAACTACGAGGTTAACAACGATTTTAGACAAAAACTTGAGAACAGAAATGTCTCGCGCGACTTTAATCGTGCCACAACGCAAAGTTCTCCATTTTCTGTGCGAGCCTGACAACGCCACTCACGTAAATCTTCGTCAAACCTGTTTCACCGTCGTGACAACAGATGGCACGAATTTCTCCCTTGGTGATAAAAGCAACGAGGCGTTACAAAAATCTTTGATGAATATCTGCAATTATCTTACAAAAGATATCAAGTTTTTTCGAACGCTGTTTTTCATCGGATTGCAAACAGTCATTTTTGCTTTTTACGGTCAGAAACATAATCGCAGTCGAGACCAGCAAGATCTTTTTTCCATCCGCAAATTGTTGATATTCGACATACGTTTCGTAATTATGGCAAAATATTGCGCTCTCCTTTTCTGTGGCAATTTTTTTCTCGAAATTCTCATTTGTTTCATTATATACTCGAGTATTTTGAATATCGGTGATGATTCAACATTGAGGGAAATAATCAGAAATAAAGCGATCATCGAATTGCAAACATTAATTTTTGCTTTTTACGGTGAGAAACATAATCGTAGTCGAGACCAGCAAGATCTTTTTTCCATCCGCAAATTGTTGATATTCGACATACGTTTCGTAATTATGGCAAAATATTGCGCTCTCCTTTTCTGTCGCAATTTTTTTCTCGAAATTCTCATTTGTTTCATTATATACTCGAGTATTTTGGATATCGATGATGATTCAACATTGAGGGAAATAATAAGAAATAAAGCCATCATCGAATTGCAAACATTAATTTTTGCTTTTTACGGTGAGAAACATAATCGTAGTCAAGACGAGCAAGATCTTTTTTCCATCCGCAAATTGTTGATATTCGACATACGTTTCGTAATTATGGCAAAATATTGAGCACTCCTTTTCTGTCGCAATTTTTTTCTCGAAATTCTCATTTGTTTCAGTATATACTCGAGTATTTTGAATATCGGTGATGATTCAACATTGAGGGAAATCATAAGAAATAAAGCGATCATCGAATTGCAAACATTAATTGTTGCTTTTTAGGGTGAGAAACATAATCGTAGTCAAGACCAGCAAGATCATTTTTCCATCCGCAAATTGTTGATATTCGACATACGTTTCGTAATTATGGCAAAATATTGCGCTCTCCTTTTCTGTGGCAATTTTTTTCTCGAAATTCTCATTTGTTTCATTATATACTCGAGTATTTTGAATATCGGTGATGATTCAACATTGAGGGAAATAATCAGAAATAAAGCGATCATCGAATTGCAAACATTAATTTTTGCTTTTTACGGTGAGAAACATAATCGTAGTCAAGACCAGCAAGATCTTTTTTCCATCCGCAAATTGTTGATATTCGACATACGTTTCGTAATTATGGCAAAATATTGAGCACTCCTTTTCTGTCGCAATTTTTTTCTCGAAATTCTCATTTGTTTCAGTATATACTCGAGTATTTTGGATATCAGTGATGATTCAACATTGAGGGAAATAATAAGAAATAAAGCGATCATCGAATTGCAAACATTAATTTTTGCTTTTTACGGTGAGAAACATAATCGTAGTCAAGACCAGCAAGATCTTTTTTCCATTCGCAAATTGTTGATATTCGACATACGTTTCGTAATTATGGCAAAATATTGAGCACTCCTTTTCTGTCGCAATTTTTGTCTCGAAATTCTCATTTGTTTCAGTATATACTCGAGTATTTTGAATATCGGTGATGATTCAACATTGAGGGAAATAATCAAAAATAAAGCGATCATCGAATTGCAAACATTAATTTTTGCTTTTTACGGTGAGAAACATAATCGTAGTCAAGACGAGCAAGATCTTTTTTCCATCCGCAAATTGTTGATATTCGACATACGTTTCGTAATTATGGCAAAATATTGAGCACTCCTTTTCTGTCGCAATTTTTTTCTCGAAATTCTCATTTGTTTCATTATATACTCGAGTATTTTGGATATCAGTGATTATTCAACATTGGGAAATAATGAGAAATAAAGCGAGTACAGAAAAAGCGGAGGGATTAATTCGAAACTTTTATTCTAGCCCCTAACATTCAAAATATTCGGAATCGATAAACATGTGTATAGAAATATATTGCAAGAACTTTCCCTTTCGCTCGAGCGAGCCGAAACGCGAATAGGTCACCGGGTCAATGTTCAAGATCGTCACAAGGTCGAAATTAAATAGTGGAGTAGTGAAATTGATTGTTTTATTATTAGACGAAGAGCGGAATTGCGATCGATCGAGTTCGCATACTTTTTTCCCATCCTCTTTCATCCACGACGTTGAAACATTTCAAAACTTATATGAGATCGAACCACGCATTGCGAATAAATGCATTTCTGACGTTTTCATAATTATCGTAAGTCAAAAATGCTCGTGGATAGTTTCATCCTATTTATTTTGAAACGTGAAATTTGGATAGAAATTTTTTGCGAATTCAACGATTTTCCGCAGCTCGAGTTGCGATTTAAAAGAGTAGGGAGGAAAAGATGCCTTCGAACAAAGTTGGATTTAATGCAGGAGCATGAGAATGTAAGTTAGGAAGAGGCGCAGGTCGTTTTAAGGTCGAACGCAGGTCCATTGATCTCGATCGACCTGATTTACATCGACATCTGTACCATTATTTTTATCTCTCGTTCTCCGCATAGACATCTTGCCAGACACTACGACGAGACCTGTCTTCACTCTCGATGCGAGACACGCGTTGAAATGTTTTTCTCGTCGCACTGCAGAGTTTTCATCTCCTCACCGTGACACCCTGACAGACATTGGATTCAATTATAGAACGAAATTGAAACGCAATTTTCATCTTTATTTTAACCAAACGAATAAAAAAAAGTCTGGCAAAGGAGACTGAAAATGATAAAACAAATAACAGACCACGAAAATTATTTTCGCAATTGTCAAATGGAATATTCAATGGCGGATATTCTTGTAATTTTTGAAATGGCAGAACAATTCTCGATCAAAGTTGCATTTTTTGATCATCGATCTTTCCGCCACGCTCATACTATGATATTTATCATACACGAGCACAAAAAAATCGCTAGCCAACGATTATTGTGCTCTTGCGTCTTGGAATTTTTATAGCAATCGTCATGATCGATAAAACGTGAGAAATCGGACACCCGATCGTTGCGAATAATGTTTCACGAAGCGTAAAGTTATGAGAAAGCTTTTCGAGAACACTCAGTGTAGATTTGCACGCTTGTGCTTATGGTCGAGAGTTTCGGAAAACAAATGAAATCGCTCGAAGTAGAACGAAAAATAAAATCGAGGCTCCGACCGATGTGCAGCAAACTTGTCAGTTTCGCGAGAGCCTTCGTTGTAACGCCTCATTGAACTGTCGAGACTCTGTTCGCTCTGCGAGTAGTGCTTTCGGTGTAACATTTATTACAAAAAACAATGTAAAAAAAAACATGTAAAAATGTCTGCTCGCTAAGACGTCGATCTTGGAGCAGGTGAAACGAGATACGAAGAATTCTTCGTGCTCTGCAACAAAGTACAGCAGGCCCTAACTTATATCAGCAGCGGTAACTCGAACTCTTCATCTGCGGTTCAGTGAAGAGCTGCAAGAAAAATTTCAAAAAAAACGATAATCATTCTCGTTCCGCGGCAGTCTCTCTCTCTCTCTTGCTTTTGCTTGTCTTATTCGCAGTGAAAAAGACGCCTAAAACACGTGCAATTTAGTGTCGAACCGTAATTATTTAACGCAATAAAAAAAACAATAAACTATGTATAATAAAAGAAAAATACAAAGTGAACTGCTTCGAAATGATTTCGCAGAAATCGCCGTAAATTTTTTTTATCGCACGGCGTATATATATATATATATATTAATTAGATGTTGCCGAATAATTACGTCGTCGTTCGCCACTTCGAGCTCGTAAAATTGCGGCGTAGCTCGCGCGAGTGCAATTCTCGTATCTGACGTTGCAGCAAATTTCCGCAGATGCGCTCGTTTCATTGAGAAACTAGAATTGCTTCTTTTGGCTAGGTTTTTCTCCGATGAAAAGAATTTTACCATATTCGAAACGCCTGAATAATCGACAGACTGAATTGTGACTTTGCGCTTTTTTTTTCTTATTCGATGTGGGTCTCTTTTTCTTTTTATTTCGATTCAACATGGCGTTAAATAATTCTCCTCGGGTGTTGGGCAATTTTTATTCTATGGCTCTGTGAACGTTCTCTCGTCCAACGTTCCTCTCCGTTCTCACATTATTTCGCTTCGTTCCCGATGACTCATAATACGCTCGAGGCCCAATTGACGAACGTATCCATTGGGCTCCGCCATGATTACACGAGGACCGAAAAATATGGGCCTTTTTAGGCGGCAGTGAACCGCAAACGAATATTTTCTTATACCTTTATGGCCATTTCTCTGATTCGTCTACAGATTCAAAAATAGAAGGAAAAATAACTTCCTATCATTTCCAACTTTTTTTTTACAAGCTAATCGAAGAATTTCAAGTGCAAGAGAAAAGATTATATCGTTAAATCTCTTACAAAGTTGGAGAAAACAGTGCCGAGGAAAAGTAAAACTTTTTTTCGAAAAAAAATCGACAAGGGATACCGTTGAATCGGCAAATTTATTGAGAACCGATCGAATCAATCTGGAAATAAAATTGAAATTTCGGGTCGTTACTTTGATGCCTTATTACGTACTGAAAAAATAAAATCAGTCTGCCATGAAATGCCCCATACATGGATGAAAAAAGGTCTTATCTCGCACGAGTGAACACCTAAAGTGACGTGGGCTACGCCATTTTGTCTTCGAGCTATCGACGTGTGTTCATTCCCGATCCGTTTATAGACTCAACAACGTTATTCCGTCGTGTTATTACCTCGCAAATGATTATTGTCCCAAACGATGCGTGATCATCATCGTGAATTGAAATAAAGTGTGCGAAAGAAGGCGTCGTTTTAAATCGCTTCAGCCGCACTTTAATTCCAATCGCATTGGCCACTGCCCGACAAGTAAACGAAAATATCGAAATATCCACACGAACAAATTGAACTTTGTGTAATCATTATTAAAAGATAGGAAAAACGTTTACAATCGCGGATCATGCGTTTTTTTCGCCTAATAAACAACTTTGGAGTAAGTTGCATTATTCTTTTATAAATTGTCTCTGAGATCAATGCAGTATGCTTGCTAAATAATGTTTTTCAATCAAAATCGCATATAAAAAGAAAAAAAATTCTTTTATACACTTTGTGTCATAAATTGACAAATTTGTCTGGATAAAATTAATTTGTCGATGCGACCATTCACAAATGTTCTCGATGATTAACGATCATTTTTCTGTTTCGCGTATAATCGCATCATTATTCTCGTGCACGACGAAAATTGTAACGGTTATATACTCTCGTACTCTGGTTACGAAATACAAGTATTTTTTCTCGCTCATTGCTGCACAGTTTATTACGGAACGACAAATGACTCATTCAGACTGTGGACACAAGTTTCTTGATTACAATGATATCGGGATAAGGTGACGCGATAAAATTCCTCCCTCGCCCCGCAGCTTCGACAGTGCACAAATCCGTCCACGTATTACGATCGACGTCAAGCTTCAGGCTGTGCTGTTCAAGTCCCAGAATTGCACGTCGATTATTCAATACGAAGACAGGTTCAAGATATTTTACGGATTTTATTGGTATTAACGATGTATAAAGTCAGAGAATTAATTTTTTCAATATTCATCATTTTCCACGGTAATTCAATCTAGTGGCAAAATAATTTGCCACGAGCGAACGGATGTTCGTCGGGCTATAAATTTTATCACATCTCGAGGGATTTCCGCTTTACGATTTGAGCATCGTTCGCGCGAGTCGACAAACATCACCTGCAATCAAATTGTCCCGAAAGCAGCGGGTCAAAAATGTTTCCCAGCACACTGATTCAACGATTGAAAAATTGTACTCGGCGGAATAAACGGTATCCGGAACTAAACACTTTTTGAAAATAATCGCAGTGCACAAACGGTATCGCGTATTTTCAAACGTGTTTCGCCAAATAAAGAACGATCGTTTTCAATTTAAAATCGACAATGGTCTTTTTTCATTCAAATGTGAAAATCGTAATTAATTATTTTCGATCAAAGTAAACGCAAACTCGAAAAATGTATATTAAATTGTATATAAATACGCTCGAATGTTCGTCGATCGATATATAACCTCAAGCGATACCGCGTCGACAGCGTCGAGTCTCGATTAGAACATAAAAAATAAAAGAAATCTGGACATACCTCGAGACTTTTTCCGAAAAAAAATGTCCTTATCGCAGTCATTACAATTATTACCGGTACGACGTTGAGTAAGGAGGGGAAAAAATGGTAATGGATTTGTTGCGTGTTTAGATAAGACTTGGGTAAATAAATGAAATAAAGCGCGACGAAACCGTCTCATCGAAGCGAGAAATCCAAGGCTTTATTACGTTGAACATTGTTTGTCAAAATGATCGCGATATCTTACGGTTTTTTATTTCCTGTTCTCCCTCAACAAGTGTGCTATACGATATGATATACATATAGTGAATCCAAACTGTTAGGGTTCACGAAGATGCTCAAAATTCGCTCATGTCACGCGCCACTCAAGAACGTTGTGCGGTGCGAGCTTATGTTTTTTTTTCTTTCAACCCTCTCCTTCGTTAAGTCTTTATCGAAGCGAAAGGGCTGAGCCTGTAGGGCACGTTTGACGAGAGGGTGAACACGGGCGTGTGTACTCGCGATAAACGCAAGGGTGGCAAGTGCCAAAGAGGGATGATTATTCTCCATCGCGACGCCATGGACATTCTCGCCCCCTCCTCGTTTTTTATAGTTTACGAGTGGGGAAACTAACGGGGAACTAGGAGCTTAATGAAAAACGACATTCAAATCAAATTTGTTCGTCACACCTCGCTCGTCTCTCTCTCTGCTTCAAAGTGCGATGCAGTCGTGCCATTTCCGGTTTTTCAATGTTTTCTTCGCGAGCACGCGCTTTTTTCGATAAATCTGCGCATTAATTTTCCCTCAATCGCACTTTCTGCAAGCCAGTCGGCGCAGGCGTTTGCGTACAAACTTACCACCGTGCTTGAATCTTTTTGCGCAAAAGAGGGCGTGCGGAAGAATACGCGTGTGCGTACCGCAATGAATGAAAAACTCTGAAGAGTAACGAATCGAGCAGTTCTATATTTACGTTTAAGGTAGAAACGAGGAGGGGTGTGAAAAGGAAGGCAAATGCGTATATGAGTGTCCGTTTGAAAGATCGTAAACGAAGGGCGAGAGAAAAAAGTGCATGTCGAGGGTATATGCGGTAGGGGGTTGAAAAAAGCATGTGACGAGAGAGAGAGAGAGAGAGAGGGAAAAGGGTGAGGAAGTCTGCAAGGTCGATTGCGAGAGAAAAAGGTTTTTCGCCGGTGCGTGCAACAAGGGTGAAAAAGATACATGTGTGTGCGTGTGGCTGTGTATGTAGAGAAAGAGAGAGAGAGTAAACAGGGGAGGAGAAGAAGAGTATGCGTGCGCTATCGACCGGCGAACAGCGGCAGAAGCAGCAACCAGGCATCCTTCCTTCTCTTTGCGTATTGCCTGGCTGCTGGTGCTGCTGGGCTGCTGGTGCCGGACGTACGAAGCGCCGCTCGTGTGCCCCACCCTTGTCAGGAGAGTAGGGGACGATGGGGGTAGTGAGTGTAGGTGAGAGGACTGCTTCCTATCTAACCAATACCACCGCTAAACTTCCTGTATATGTGCTACGGTGTACGATACAGTGAGAAAAAGCGCGAGAGCGAGGGAGAAACGGGGAGGGAGAGTAAGAGAGAGAGAGAGAGAGAGAGATCACGGGCACGCAGAATGCCTACTCTCGCTTAGTGATAGCGTAGAGACTGTAGTGTTCACATCACCACACACCAAAAATCATAAAATTTCTTTATTATCCAATTTAATAAAGAAGAAAAAAAGATCAAAGCACCCTCTAGTCGCGGAATCCTAATCCAGTTTTTCTTTTCACGCTCGTCGCTCATTAGTGCGCTTTGAATGACGAAGATATAATTGTTATTATTATTATAAGATATAGTCGGTTCAAAACGAAAATAGGGTTCAATACAAAGTAACTTATCCGTACGAATTGACTCCAAGAGTGTTTACATTATTCGGACGCAATTATAAATATTTTTCTACAAAAAAACGCAAAGATCAAAAGGAGAAACGCGAAGTGACGTTCTTTTTTTTCGCAACTAATCAGGGTACCGTCACGAGGTTTTTTGATACTCTATATATACTTTTTTTTTCGAAATCGAGCATGCAGTGAAGTTGAATCTCGAATCGAGTGGTATTCATCGTTATTGTTATACATTTTTTAGATAGTCCAATTGTCGCGTCTTGAATTTCTTCACGCTCTTTGGAGATATCAAGACGAGCGAAGGAAAAAATTACAACTGATAAGAAACATTAAAACCGGGCGATTTGTTTTTCGACCGAATCTAGTTGAGGTTGAACGTTTTTCATTGATAAAACAGGCAAAATTTCGTCGGATTCATTTTGTTTTACCAAACGCCAAGGTACACGCGGGTAGATACTTATATATATATATATATATATATCACGAATGTATATACATGTATCTATTTCGTCCTTAATGCTGCGATATACGAGTGTCTAAAGTGAGCAGAAAAGCCAGAGCAGAGCGAGAGAGTTGCGAGCAAATTGTATCCGGAACCCTCGAGAATCATGGCTAGAGCGGCAACCCCATCTCACGACACACCCTTTCTTGCTCCCGCGCGCTTGTAACGTATGCGTTTGTACGTGTGTTCACCGCACGAAGTAAAATAACCACAGTAGTAGCAGCAATATAGCCAGTTGCGAACGTACTACGAATAAACCTCCGTCTCTCTCTCTCTTTATGTATGTATGAGCTTTCCCCTGCGACCTTCACCCGAGCCCGGGGCTCAACCCTTTCGGTTCGCTTTACAATCTGACGATTCGCCCGGCAGACGCGACAACGCGAAGCCGGCACGAGAAAGAGCCGGTCGACTCCGTCTTTCGCGAAAGTCTTCTGTTGTTTATTTTATTTATTTTCTACCAGAGGAAACGCACAATCGGCGACGAGAAAGAGATCTATTAAACTGTATGGTTCTTCGTTCGATGATAAGAATAAAAAATACCAAAAATTAACGAAAGAAAGTCGCGTGGACAGTGATTGTGACTTGTAGAACTATTTTCGTTTGTTGGTGAACAAATTTTTGATTGAGTCTATTGACGTGGTGAAAAAATACAGCCCCAACGAAGATACAGATATATTTTACATAAATATATATATACATATTACATATAACAAGGCAAAATGGGTGGATGTACATCAAAGGATACCGCTGCCGGTGACGAGTACGTATTTCATAGCCCACAATTTTCTTTTTCTTTCGTTTTTCATTGCCATTGATATTTATCAAAGTGTAAACGAGTTTGCTGACGATTTAATGAATTTCAACAGTGGATGGCATTGAAAAAGAAATAACAATGTTAGCGATGAATTTTGAACATGAATGAAATGTTCATTTTTGTAAATCAGAATTTTCGAGTCTCACAAATCATCCGTGCTCCAAAATTCCCTCGTCTATGATAATATAATTGACAATTACACCAAAGATGAAATAATATTTTAAGCAAAATTTATCTTCGACCGTGGAAGATGAATTCGTGGAACAATCAACGTTCATTTTGTCGAAATATTACTCATACGTGGTGGGCTTATTGATGTGTCATAGTAAGGACAAAACGAGTCGCGGTTGATGTTCGAACGTGCGAAAGCCTAGAACCCGTTTCGGTACAGACGAATTCACGAATTCCCAAAGACCTTGTATCGTGGCTACTTTAGAAAGTATACAAAATTGTTCACACATCCAGAATTGTATATCCTTGCATCTACGTGTATTCCTGTCAATACAGTAGACGCTTCCATAATTCAAAAAGTCAGAGTCTCAGATATTATACTTCCTCTACTGTTTTCTCTGGTGCCCCCTCCCCCCTCCCCCCCATACAACATTGGCGTACACTCGAGCACATGTGAAGCACACGTGCTCGACACATGCACACAGTCGGCAAACGAAACTGAAACGAAAAGTGTTTGAAAAAGACTCATATTATCGGAAATACGCTATTTTGTTAGCACAGCTAAAAGATCGTCGTCGTAAATTTTTGTTTCCTCAAAAAAACCTCGTGAAACGAAGTGGCGTTGCCTCGTTTATACTCGACGCTTACAAATACAGGGATTCAAGATGGAAGGAAAAAGACGATAGAGTCATGGAAGAACGTCTGCTGTGCGAAGAATTTCATAGCCTACCGTATTTCGCTCCTAAACTTCGCCGGCTTATTTCGTACAGTGTTGAATAATCCCAGCACGTGCGGTATCAAAATGAAAGCGTTCGCCGATCGCTTTATTCCAATATGTAACAGCCGAAATTGATGAAAAACACTTGAATAATTGTTTCTTTTGGAAAAAAAAAATCGCGTCAGCCCTCATGGTCTCGCATCTCTTGTCCCCTAGGAAATTTCATCAATTCCTTTCGATAGAGAAAGGCGCTCGATGATGAACGCATTATCCCGTTCGGCAATCGCACTAAAATCTCTGATAGATCGAAAATTGTCGGCTGAATTAGCAAGATACTCTAGATGCCCTTCCGCTTCCGCTCGTCGAGCCCTCGTTCACCTCGCTATCGTCAATCCCCGAATATTGTAAGTAGTCGAGATGAGACAAATTACCGCGTTCAATTGGCTACGATTTTGTACCCACACAATGAAATAAATCGCGAATATACACACGTAACACTTTGTAATGCACGCTGCATTCCGCAGCAAGTTGGACAATTTGTCGACGGTCAGCAATTCTGTACCGGGTTTGCCATTAATTTCTCTCTCACTCGTCAAATATCTTCATCTACAAACATTAATGACGTTTTAATGAATTAAGAAAAATGTGGTATCGAAAAAGTACGACAAAATTTGCACCAAAAAATGATACTCGCAGTAAAGTGAAGTAGGCGTAGAACCTGAAAAATTGTAATTTCTCCCAGAAATTTCATTTTAATGAAACTCTATTTCGTTCGATTTCTCTGATAGAGCAAAGGTGTGTTTGAACAAAAGCGAACGTAAAAGAGACATTTTTAGATAAAAATATTTCTCAAAAAAATGTGTTTAAATCCTTGACTCGAAACAGCCCATACGTGGTCTTCATGACATTCATCAAAATACATCTACGCAGAGCATACATAAACGATTGAATGATAAATCGTGCGAGACAACAAGTAAAACGGACGGGTTTAGTAACTCCAATCACGTGTAACAATCTAAACGGATATGAAGTCGAATCGTTCAATCGAAATCCGTATCACGCATTTCCTCGAGCGGATACTCGCTCGCGATCATTCTATTTATAGTCATCAAGGTGCATCCCCGATCGTCGTTCACGCTTCAACGGGAAATAAACGCTCGTTAAACTCTCCCACGGGGTCTTTGTCAAAAAAATAAAATCTATATACTACATGTATATAAAATTGTAACGATTGTGATTCAATTTGTTAAAAATGTATTTCCCGTATTTTTTTCCTCAGGAAGAACAAAATGGTCGATCAAGCAGTCCTTGACAAACTCGAAGCTGGCTTCACCAAACTCGCTGCTTCGGACAGCAAATCCCTTCTGAAAAAATATCTGACGAGAGAATTATTCGATCAGCTGAAAACGAAGAAAACTTCCTTCGGCTCGACCTTGCTCGACGTCATTCAGTCCGGTCTTGAAAATCATGATTCCGGAGTTGGCATCTACGCTCCGGATGCCGAGGCTTACACCGTTTTTTCTGATCTCTTCGATCCGATCATCGACGACTATCACCAGGGATTCAAGAAGACTGACAAGCATCCACCAAAGGACTTTGGCGATGTCGACTCTCTCGGCAATCTTGACCCAACTGTGAGTTACCTCGGATTAATTTTCATTTACTTACTTACTCGAAATGAAATTGATTCAAACGTTTCGTTGGCAAATGTACAACGCGATAAAAAAAATGTTTCCTGCGACGAATATAAAAATCTCACGCAGCAAAATATATCGATGTGTTCAGGAGGTTTACACGAAATTTAGTGTTTTTATCTGTTAAAAAGCTCCTTTTCGTGTGTCATTTTTTGAGTCTATAATTATGTCGATAAAGTGCCTAACGCAGAGGCTAAAAACTGTCTCTGGTCTCGTTTATTTTTCGTAAATGATTGTATAAAACTTGCCCCAGAGGGCTGATTATTTAACTCTATCACTTTGGCTGATATTGCAAGAACAATTAACGACACGCCTTTCTGTTTCAAAACGACAGGGTGATTATATAGTATCGACCCGCGTGAGATGCGGACGTTCGATGGAAGGTTATCCCTTCAATCCGTGCTTGACCGAGGCTCAGTACAAGGAGATGGAGGAAAAAGTGTCCAGCACGCTGTCGGGCCTCGAGGGAGAGCTCAAGGGCACGTTTTATCCGCTGACGGGAATGAGCAAGGAAGTGCAGCAGAAGCTGATCGACGATCACTTCCTCTTCAAGGAGGGTGATCGCTTTTTGCAAGCTGCCAACGCCTGTCGCTTCTGGCCATCCGGACGTGGTATCTACCACAACGACGCCAAAACTTTCCTCATCTGGTGCAACGAGGAGGATCATCTTCGTATAATTTCGATGCAAATGGGCGGTGATCTTGGACAAGTTTACCGACGCCTCGTGACGGCCGTCAACGACATCGAAAAGAGAATACCATTTTCGCACAACGATCGTTTTGGCTTTTTGACCTTTTGCCCGACGAATCTCGGCACGACGGTGCGCGCCTCGGTCCACATCAAAGTGCCGAAGCTCGCTGCCAACAAAGCCAAGCTCGAGGAAATCGCTGGTAAATTTAATCTCCAGGTGCGCGGCACACGCGGCGAACACACCGAGGCCGAGGGTGGCATCTACGACATTTCCAACAAGCGGCGCCTCGGCTTGACCGAGTACCAGGCGGTCAAGGAAATGCACGACGGTATCGCCGAACTCATCAAGATCGAGAAGGAGCTCTAAAAAGTTTTCAATTTCTCGTTCTACGATTACTCGCCATGAATCCCTCTTTTGTCCCTGAGAAGAAGGAAGGAAGGAAGGAAGGAGAAAGATAACTTTCCCAAAAACCGTGATTTTCCCCCATCCTAACACTCGAGTCATACTTTCCCCGCATCGATGTTTGGCAAGTTCCTTTTTATTAGCGTATACCAAAATACCGCGTGTGGAGACGAAGGCTAAGGAAACGAAGGTGCGGAAAAATGGATCGTAGATCCAACGATGAATCCGAAGTAAATATCGAGCAAGCTTGTTATTATTTGAACGTTAAACGTGAATTGTTTATCGTCAGTATTCTTTTTTTTATTTTTCCTTTTCGTTCGTATTCTTTCTTTTCCATCGCTGATGTACTCTGTTGTATGCTAACATAATTTTCACGATGATTGTATTATTTTCCGTTTGTTTTCGTTTTTCTCGAGAAAGCTCTAAAAAAGCGCGAGATCGCGCGAGTTTTTCTCTCGATCGTCAAACTCGTCGCGCGAGCTCTCGCACTCGGTGTATTTCATCTTTGCTTTTATTCGCTTGTTATCGGATGTTGATTAGAAGCAAAAGAAAAACATGATTATTGATGATGATAATATACTTTATTCTGTATTTACGGAATACGTGTTTTGTCTGTTCACTGTTCCATCCACCGATAAAGCTGTAGTGCTGCCACCCGGACACCATTATCCTCGATCCTTTCCACCAAAGTAATCGAAAGAATAAATAATAATAACGTTGCGATCTTTCTCTTGCGGTGAATTTACGACAAAACGAAACACCACTTGTAACGCGAAAGATGATTGTTCGATAGACAACAAAAATCAAATACACTCACCATCGGGAAAATATCGGGTGTCTTTTGTCACTTAGAACTTCAAAAAGGACGTAGCTGTCACGAGATTATCAAATGAGTGCTGAAAATATGATATTACAGCTGAAATTGAAATATACAATTACAACGATGAGAGAAACCGAAGGAAACGCGGTTTTCTGTCTTTCTCGTTCGGACGGTAATGAAACAACGTCCGGTTGTATTATTTTCGAATTATTTATCGCATTAGATTCGTATATTATGAGCTGAACGAAGAATTCTCGATTTTTGTGTTCCTACCAGAGTGAAGAACTCGTGCTTCTCGTTCGAAGATTGGCACGCGTTAAAATAGCGACAAAAAGTGCCGCTCGTCTTTTGAAATTCGTTGGGATGAGTAAATGAATACTACGGCAACCGGATTGTATCGAATGCAGTTTTAGAACACGAATAAAATAAAAGACATACACCCAGATGAGAAATATTTATTTGAAAACCTTTTGCATTTGTCGTCCCACTTTCATGACGTTTGCGTTGTCGCCATTGTATTTATTGTTGTATTAGGTATCGAAGATTTCCAAATTTTTCAAAGAATTTTCGCTCTGTTTGTAAAGAGATTTTTCATCGTGATGTTATTTTCCGGAATTTCTATTCGCGTTGTACATTTCCGGTGCGTAAGACTGTTCAATTCTGTTCGTATAGGATTCCTGTACGTGAAATTTTTACAAATGACGCATTTAAGAAAAACGCTTGTAGTAAATATCCGGACTATCAAATTGACAGAAAATTTTGTGAAAATGTATGAGAATAAATCGAATCGACGAAATATTTGCTATAGAATAATAAGTTCGAAGCAATCGATGTTCAAAATATATGTCTTTATTGATATACGTCACGAATCATTTTTTCCATATGGAAACAGGTAAGATTTCACAAAAACAGTATTTGAAAATAATAACATTTTCGGAACACTGAAGAATTTTCAGCGCCGAACGAATAATTGTGCTATTTTCGTTTACAGAAATAATCGTTTGAAGAATGTTTTTCAAATAAACTTGAAAGAAATTATTTTAACCCTGGGCGTGTATCGTATCATTTTCGAGACTAACTTTGTAAATCGAGTTGTTTTGGGAACAGCCGATTTTCAGAGGTTTCCAGGCCTTCAAAAAAACTCGAAAAATTTCTGGGCTACGTTTTTACGAGTTACATGACCCAGAAATATAAAAAAAATAGTATTTTTTCAAATTTCGACTGTTCCTTCAAAGACGCAGTGTACACACGCAGGGTAAAATAGCATCAGTGTAGTATTAGTGTAAATAATTAATTTCAATGTAGATTTCATGATGAGAGAATACAAATTTCATGTTAAGAACTCTATCCTATGTTAAAGAAAATAAAATAACGCGATTTCAACAATAATCATCGAAAAAAAGCAATCAACGAAAAAATCGTCGAATTTGCTTTGACATAACTCCTTTTCTTCGTACTAAAATCTACCTTTCTTTTCTACATGCATTGTTGGTCGAAATTGATACTCATTCATTGAGCCCGTTGGGAAAAATGTATAAATATAGTAGATGTATCCTAAAATAGTGACATAACCGCCTTCCAACAGGGCAACAGATAATCATTTCGCAAAAAAAAGTTGTAAAACTCAACTCCCAGTTTTTGGAAGCCTAAGTCATTCTATCGGCATCGAAATTAATTTATTCTACGGATTTCTGTGCGGATATTTTCGTCTCCCAGAATCGTGTAATAAACTTTATACATTTTTCTGCCAAATTCTCGGCACGAGAATGAGTCTGATCGAGATTCCATCCATTATATCTGACTCGTATTAGAATTACGCGCATCAACATTCGGATAATCAAGTTTTATTTCGTCTTCTGTATTATTTATCGAACCCGACTTGGGCAATAATTGTGCAGAACAGGTATCAACGAAAAATATTTCGAATGGTAACATTCAGCTCGGCAATATTCGCTTTTTTTTGCCAGAATTAATTGGTGGAAGTTGATACTCAATTTCCAAGTTCGTCTACAATTATCATATGTACAGATCTTTTCCAATCGTTATATCATGCTCTTCCAACTATTTCCCGTTTCCCAGAATCATACCAAAAAATTTAGAAATATTTTTTCCAATTTCTGCACACGGGAATAAATTCGATCGTTTCGATCGAGATTTGATTAGATGCAGCCCGTATCTATCTTATTCATATAAAAATTACATTCAACATTTGTATAATTATGATCAATTTCGGCTTCTTGTGTGGTAATTATTAAATATAAATAATCTGTCGGATCAAAGCTATCGATGAAAAAATTGTTATCTACAAAGCACAGAGTTGAATCGACGAAATATTCAGCATTATCGTAATTTGATTATAACTAAAACTATAACTATAAATTTTACGGTGTAACTCTTATGCTATGTTGTCAGTTTATGTGTAAAAAAATTGCTTCTTTCTTATATAGTATAATTTAAAAAAAAACTAACATCTTATGTGTTTTCAATGCGAATATCGACATTGAATATTTGAAGCGTTTTGTTCATACTTTGTGCGTAAGATGTATGTCTTGAAAAATTCTTTTTGTCTTTTGTGCGACTTTGTGTTCATAATCTTAAGGCTTTAAATCTACATTCTGTTTTTTCTCATCAATCAACTTTTGTATGGCTAAGGACGATTGTGCATCCGATCAATCCTGCTCGAAGTACTCGAAATCCTGTAACAATGAATATATATGTTTTTAATAAACAAAACGTTGAGAAAATGTTTTGTAATTTGTTCGAAGAGCATCGAGACTCTTTTAATCGCGAATAGATATTTGTATATCATTGAAATAAAAGATCTCAGTCATCCTTCTCAATTTTGTCAAATTGTTGGTTGTGAAACTGGACGTTTTGCACTTGAAGTGTATTACGAAGATTGAATAATTATTTATAAGTCATCCATGCGGACCGAATTGAAATTATTATCGATCGATGTAATAAAAAATTATTTACGATAAGAATGGCAGTTGCAAGCAAAAGAGCTTTCTGTTGGACATCGAGATTGACTGGAAAAGAAACGCCGAAAACATCGGCTCTGGTAAATAGTTCTCTCGCGAGGCCCGACCATTCCTTCGATATGACACCAATTTGACGTGATCTATCAGGTGTATATACCTATAAATAAAAAATATTTAACGTAATTTTTTTTTTAGTCCATATTTTCCTTGAATGGAAAATATTTGGACAATCATCTTTAGCGCCGAACCGGATATACATTTACGTTTGACATATCGATACACAGAGGTCAATCAATCGTAAAATAAAATTTAGTCGACCTTGGCGCCAATATGTGTACATTAGAGTGTCCGTTTTTTCCCGAGTTGACTTTTTCCACTCAGCCATCTTTCTTATAAAAAATTGATTTTGATTTTTCCCTCTGTAAAAAGTTGATGAGGTCCCGAAGTTGATCCTTTATCGAAATTATATCGCGTGATTGTTGCCATTTTATTCGTCCCCTGATTGGTCGCAACGTTAGTGAGAACGCAGCCGCGGCATGATTCATGCGAGACCGTATTCGCGCGGTTTTTTATGCTGTTTTCGACAGTTGTCAACTGGTGGCATTAGCGAATTAAGCGGTTAGCGGATAATATAATTCTACGATAATTTATTCTGTGAAGAAAAGAAATCATCCATATCGAGTAAGTAAGAGTGCTATATTTCACAGTTGAATTTATATTGTACTGAGTGAAAATGAGAGATAGTCCGGGAGAATGAGAGTGAATAACCTAAACTAGCATTTCTTGCACATTTTTTCAAGCGAAAATTTTTCTCCCTTTCTCTCTTGCACATTAACGTTTCATTAAATTTACAAGAAATTACTCTTCGATCGGACGATCTCGCGAGAAGCGTTTTCCATCAACGTAGTGGCAGATGAAAAGAACGATCGACAACTCCATTGATTCGTTTCCGGTTTTCGGTTTTTAAGTTTCACGCGTTCAAGAGGCTACTTCCGGTACAGCGTTCGTACGCCGTACGAGGCAAACGACGATCGACAACTCGATGAAAATTTAACCACGCTCAGAGGAAGCGACTCTGAGCAAGTTGATTCTTTTCCGGTTTTCAGTTTTCAAGATTCACGCGTTCAAGAGGCTACTTCCGGTACAGCGTTCGTACGCCGTACGAGGCAAACGACGATCGACAACTCGATGAAAATTTAACCACGCTCAGAGGAAGCGACTCTGAGCAAGTTGATTCTTTTCCGGTTTTCAGTTTTCAAGATTCACGCGTTCAAGAGGCTACTTCCGGTACAGCGTTCGTACGCCGTACGAGGCAAACGACGATCGACAACTCGATGAAAATTTAACCACGCTCAGAGGAAGCGACTCTGAGCAAGTTGATTCGTTTCCGGTTTTCGGTTTTCAAGTTTCACGCGTTCAAGAGGCTACTTCCGGTACAGCGTTCGTACGCCGTACGAGGCAAACGACGATCGACAACTCAATGAAAATTTAACCACGCGCAGAGGAAGCGACTCTGAGCAAGTTGCTTCCTGTCCGGTTTTCGGAAATTTAGTTTCAGATCTTTGCACGGATTCTGTGGTCCAGCGTTCGATCGGCGGATGAGAGGAACGATCGACAAGTCAATGAAAATTTAACCACGCGCAGAGGAAGCGACTCTGAGCAAATTGCTTCCTGTCCGGTTTTCGGAAATTTAGTTTCAGATCTTTGCACGGATTCTGTGGTCCAGCGTTCGATCGGCGGATGAGAGGAACGATCGACAACTCAATGAAAATTTAACCACGCTCAGAGGAAGCGACTCTGAGCAAGTTGCTTCCTGTCCGGTTTTCGGAAATTTAGTTTCAGATTTTTTGGCACAGCTTCCGGTCCAGCGTCCGATCGGCGAACGAGAGAAACGATCGACAACTCGATGAAAATTTAACCACGCGCAGAGGAAGCGACTCTGAGCAAGTTGCTTCATTTCCGGTTTTCGGAAAATTAGTTTCAGATTTTTTGGCACAGCTTCCGGTCCAGCGTCCGATCGGCGGATGAGCGAAACGATCGACAACTCGATGAAAATTTAACCACGCACAGAGGAAGCAACTCTGAGCTGTTTGCTCCATATCCGGTTTTCGGTTTTTAAGTTTCACGCGTTTCAGAGGCAACTTCCGGTACAGCGTTCGTACGCCGTACGAGGCAAACGACGATCGACAACTCGATGAAAATTTAACCACGCACAGAGGAAGCGATTCTGAGCAGTTTGCTCCATATCCGGTTTTCGGTTATTTAGTTTCAGGCGATTCAGAGGCAACTTCCGGTCCAGCTTTCGCTCGGCGTATTAGAGAAACGACGATCGACAACTCGATTAAAATTTAACCACGCACAGAGGAAGCGACTCTGAGCAGTTTGCTCCATATCCGGTTTTCGGTTATTTAGTTTCAGGCGATTCAGAGGCAACTTCCGGTCCAGCTTTCGCGCGGCGTATTAGAGGGACGACGATCGACAACTCGATGAAAATTTAACCACGCTCAGAGGAAGCGACTCTGAGCAAGTTGATTCGTTTCCGGTTTTCGGTTTTTAAGTTTCACGCGTTCAAGAGGCTACTTCCGGTACAGCGTTCGTACGCCGTACGAGGCAAACGACGATCGACAACTCGATGAAAATTTAACCACGCACAGAGGAAGCGACTCTGAGCAGCTTGCTCCATATCCGGTTTTCGGTTTTTAAGTTTCACGCGTTTCAGAGGCAACTTCCGGTACAGCGTTCGTATGCCGTACGAGGCAAACGACGATCGACAACTCGATGAAAATTTAACCACGCACAGAGGAAGCGACTCTGAGCAGTTTGCTCCATATCCGGTTTTCGGTTTTTAAGTTTCACGCGTTTCAGAGGCAACTTCCGGTACAGCGTTCGTACGCCGTACGAGGCAAACGACGATCGACAACTCGATGAAAATTTAACCACGCACAGAGGAAGCGACTCTGAGCAGTTTGCTCCATATCCGGTTTTCGGTTATTTAGTTTCAGGCGATTCAGAGGCAACTTCCGGTCCAGCTTTCACGCGGCGTATTAGAGAGACGACGATCGACAACTCGATGAAAATTTAACCACGCTCAGAGGAAGCGACTCTGAGCAAGTTGTTTCGTTTCCGGTTTTCGGTTTTTAAGTTTCACGCGTTCAAGAGGCTACTTCCGGTACAGCGTTCGTACGCCGTACGAGGCAAACGACGATCGACAACTCGATGAAAATTTAACCACGCACAGAGGAAGCGACTCTGAGCAGTTTGCTCCATATCCGGTTTTCGGTTTTTAAGTTTCACGCGTTTCAGAGGCAACTTCCGGTACAGCGTTCGTACCCCGTACGAGGCAAACGACGATCGACAACTCGATGAAAATTTAACCACGCTCAGAGGAAGCGACTCTGAGCAAGTTGATTCGTTTCCGGTTTTCGGTTTTCAAGTTTCACGCGTTCAAGAGGCTACTTCCGGTACAGCGTTCGTACGCCGTACGAGGCAAACGACGATCGACAACTCGATGAAAATTTAACCACGCACAGAGGAAGCGACTCTGAGCAAGTTGATTCGTTTCCGGTTTTCGGTTTTTAAGTTTCACGCGTTAAAGAGGCTACTTCCGGTACAGCGTTCGTACGCCGTACGAGGCAAACGACGATCGACAACTCGATGAAAATTTAACCACGCACAGAGGAAGCGACTCTGAGCAGTTTGCTCCATATCCGGCTTTCGGTTATTTAGTTTCAGGCGATTCAGAGGCAACTTCCGGTCACTGGCCCAGTGACCTCACTTACTAACACACAAAACGCCCAGTGACCTCACTTACTAACGCGCAAAACGAGAATCACTTGCCCAGTGAGGTCACTGGCCCAGTGACCTCACTCTTACTGTTGCAAACCGAGATTCACTTGCTCAGTGAGGTCACTGGCCCAGTGACCTCACTTACTGTTGCAAAACGAGAATCACTTGCCCAGTGAGGTCACTGGCCCAGTGACCTCACTTGTTAGCTCGCAAAATGAGAACCCAGTGAGGTCACTGGCCCAGTGACCTCACTTACTGTTGCAAAACGAGAATCACTTGCCAAGTGAGGTCACTGGCCCAGTGACCTCATTTACTAGCTCGCAAAAAGAGAACCCAGTGATCACTGGCCCAGTGACCTCACTTACTGTTGCAAAACGAGAATCACTTGCAAGTGAGGTCACTGGCCCAGTGACCTCATTTGCTAGCTCGCAAAACGAGAACCCAGTGAGGTCACTGGCCCAGTGACCTCATTTGCTAGCTCGCAAAAAGAGAACCCAGTGAGGTCACTGGGCCAGTGACCTCACTTACTGTTGCAAAACGAGAATCACTTGCCAAGTGAGGTCACTGGCCCAGTGACCTCATTTGCTAGCTCGCAAAAAGAGAACCCAGTGAGGTGACTGGGCCAGTGACCTCACTTACTGTTGCAAAACGAGAATCACTTGCCAAGTGAGGTCACTGGCCCAGTGACCTCATTTGCTAGCTCGCAAAAAGAGAACCCAGTGAGGTCACTGGCCCAGTGACCTCATTTGCTAGCTCGCAAAAAGAGAACCCAGTGAGGTCACTGGGCCAGTGACCTCACTTACTGTTGCAAAACGAGAATCACTTGTCAAGTGAGGTCACTGGTCCAGTGACCTCATTTGCTAGCTCGCAAAAAGAGAACCCAGTGAGGTCACTGGCCCAGTGACCTCATTTGCTAGCTCGCAAAAAGAGAACCCAGTGAGGTCACTGGGCCAGTGACCTCACTTACTGTTGCAAAACGAGAATCACTTGCCAAGTGAGGTCACTGGCCCAGTGACCTCATTTGCTAGCTCGCAAAAAGAGAACCCAGTGAGGTCACTGGCCCAGTGACCTCATTTGCTAGCTCGCAAAAAGAGAACCCAGTGAGGTCACTGGGCCAGTGACCTCACTTACTGTTGCAAAACGAGAATCACTTGTCAAGTGAGGTCACTGGTCCAGTGACCTCATTTGCTAGCTCGCAAAAAGAGAACCCAGTGAGGTCACTGGCCCAGTGACCTCATTTGCTAGCTCGCAAAAAGAGAACCCAGTGAGGTCACTGGGCCAGTGACCTCACTTACTGTTGCAAAACGAGAATCACTTGCCAAGTGAGGTCACTGGCCCAGTGACCTCATTTGCTAGCTCGCAAAAAGAGAACCCAGTGAGGTCACTGGCCCAGTGACCTCATTTGCTAGCTCGCAAAAAGAGAACCCAGTGAGGTCACTGGCCCAGTGACCTCACTTGCTGGCGCAGTAGGCATGGCTACTGGCACTGAGCTTTCAGCCCCGCCCACTGCCTACCTTAGCCTCTGGGCTAAGGCCCCTGGGCTTAGACGGGCCGAGGATAACGGGAGGATAACGAAGGAAGCGGGGACGAAGTGATGAGGATGATAGAAGTGGCTGGAAGATAGGCCTTAGCCCCTGGGCTAAAGCGGGCCGAGGATAACGGGAGGATAATGAAGGAAGCGGGGACGAAGTGATGAGGATGATAGAAGTGGCTGGAAGATAGGCCGTAGTGGACAAGGACAAGGTAAAAAGGAGAAAACGGAAGCGGTCAGTAAGGACGAGGATAGAGTCAGGAAGGTAAAAAAGAGAGGGCGCCCGAGAAGGATGGAGAATAACAGGGATGTCAGAGAATTCTTATGGAAAAAGGGAATGGAGGAAGAGGATGAGCTGCAGTCGCCACCGATGAAAAGGACGATAAAAAAAATGAAAAAGAGCAAAGAAACAGGAGTAAAGAATGCAGAGGGATCGCTGACACGAGAAATGGCCGAGAAAGAAAATGGAGAAAGCGAAAGCGAAGGGAATTCGTATTCATGGATAAGAGGATTACAGGAGACGGAAATAAGGTTGAGAGGAGTCTTGAGGAACAGTTTAGCAGAGTTGGAAAGAAAAATAAGGAAGGAAAGGGATCAGTGGTGGAGAGAGAAAGTGAAAAGGATGAAGAGAAAACATGTGAGGAAGAAGGTAAAAAGCAGTGGTGAGAGTTGCAAAGAAAGTAGAAAGTATGGAGTTGTATGGAGTAGAAGTATGGGGAATGGGCAAAGATTGGAGTGATAGAGAGTGTACATAACAGCTGTTGTAAAATGGCTTTAGGAGTGGATATAAAAACACCAAGATACGTATGGAGAAAGGAAATCGGGGTAATAACGATGGAATACATCATCAGGGAAAGGGCACTGAGATATCTACGAGAGATTTTAAGAATGGAGGAGGAGAGATGGCCAAGAATTTGTTTGATAGAAGAAATTAGCGGTTTGGTAAATGGAAGGCCGAGTAAGTGGAGGAAGGATTTGAAGAAGGTGCTAGGGGAAATGGAAATAGCAGAGGTTATAACAATTATCTGGGAGAAAAGGAGCGAGGAAGGAATTGATAGATGGATATAGAAAGGATTGAACAACTTGAAGATACAGACACTGAAAAAAAAAGGAGGAGGCGATAGAGAAATCAACGTACAATAGAATATACAAAGAATTATTAGAAAACGTGGAGGAGCCATGGAGATATTGGTCAGATGAAGGGGTGAAAGGAAGGGAGAAAGAAACATGGGCAAAATTGAGATATGGGAATGTGGGGAGAGCGGGGAAAAAAAGCAGAAGCGGAGTGCGGGTGCAGAATTTGCTGGAAAGAGGAGCAAACGATGGAGCATCTGCTCGTATGTAAAAAAGGAAGGGAACTAGTGAAGAAGAAAAGCAGGAAAGAAGTAGAAATATGGATGAAGGGAAAGAAGAAAGGAGCAATTAAAGAGGAGTTGATCGCGGCACCAAGGGGGGAAGTGGATGGAGGATTGTGCGAATGTTTCAGAGGAATAGAAAGCATTTGTAAAGGTGGGGTGGAAAGAAGAGGCACAGGACGGGATGAATGAAGGGACAATACGTTAGATGAGTAAGGAAAACGATATGTAAAAAAAACTTTGTACAAAATCTAAAAGGTTGTGCAAATAAAACTACATTGTTATAACTCGAGTATTATTACCCCTCGAGGGTCGCGTCTAAGCTAAAATACCCGTACTCCACCCCCGTACTCCACCCCCGTACTCCACCCCCGTACTCCACCCCCGTACTCCACCCCACCCTTGGAAATAAATGTATACCCCATCGTAAATATATACATATTTGATAGGGTATATATTTATAAAATATAAATTTATCCATGGAAAGTTCGATACGAGGAAAAGTAGAACAGAAAACCATGTATGACGAAGATATATCGGGTGTTACGAGGCGTCTCGTATACAAGCGAAGTTTGAATATTCTTTGAAAGCTTTATTTGCCACAAGGAATCTGTTAATAACACGTTAAAGCGGCAACAACGTCACGTCAACACGATGGAAATATGGTCAAGCATTTTCGAGTAACGAGATAAATTTTCGATTATCGTCATGGAATTACGAAAACAGAGACAAGTCGATTCGAAATGATTTTTTTTTATTCACCAGGCTTATTAAATAACAAAGTGAGGGAGTATAACATGTTTTCGAATAAAAAACAAATTGCCCTGCTTTGCCGTTGTTAATTTTGACCCTGGATCGAAATCCTCAAAAATTTAAACGAGAACTTTGGAATATTAATTTTCCTTATTCAAAGATCTGACTAAAATATGGAAAAATTTATATTACAATGATCAGAGGTTTGATAACGATGATTATGCGATTGAAGTAGTTACGAATTGAAATTTGCATAATCAAACAATTACGTGTTACTTGAGATTAATCGAAAATTCTTTGACTACTACCAATCATGTTTTCACAATTGACAAATATAAGTTTGAATTTGCGATAAAAATTAGTACCGAAAACATACGGAATTTTCTCAAAACTTTAGCGAATTAATCATCTTTTTTTTTCTTTTCTCTTTCCCTCTATCGCTGTGCACTTTCCCGTGATCTTGTTTGATTTACCTGAAATTGTCTGGCGCCAAAGCAGTTGCATTCGCAATATGATCCGTCCACTTGAAATACTATTTTCCCATACTCATTCTGAATTTCGAAACTTGGACATGGACTGCAGTGAGTGTGAATCGAGCCGAGACGTTTGGCGCCTGAATATACCTCCATTTGCTTTGAACAATAAAACAATACAATTATTTCAACGAAAAAGAAAATATGTTACTCGATTTTTATATATTCGCAAGAAAGTCGGTTTTTTAAAATATCATTAACAATTTCGGCACAAGTGACGTAGCACAAACGATCAGGCGATTTATACGTTTTTCAAATCGTGCATTAAAAAAAAACAACATTTGCTTGAATTTGACGATAAATCCACGTTCGAAAGATATTTCAAATCAACGCGAAGATGCTTAATTACATGCTGTACGGTTGTTGAAGTAAATAAATAATCATTCGCAGCTTCAAACTAAATCAAGTATCGTGCGTGAAAAGTATATCAGATCGAAAAACGGTGTCTCACGCTTAATAATAATTCCAGAGGACGATGAAGATTAAGAACTTGTTGCTTTGATCTGTCGTAGATTTTAATGTCGAATTCGCGGGCGCTGCCGCAGCACATTCGACCGAACAGCGACGAATCCTCCCGCATTTCGAAAAGTTGTTGCCCATTTTGGTTCATTATTACATATGTGTTTTCCCCATGAAACCCTGCAATCGCTGAGAATTTTAAACAATCAAGTAAAATAATCTTACTATCGAACGAACGAATTCTTTTTGCTCTCTCGTATGAAAATATGTGCGAAAAAAGTTCGACAAAGTGGCGCTACTGCGTCAGAGTTCTCCGTCACGGAAAGCACCACTTCCGGTGGTAAATTTCGACCTTTCCAAGGCCGATGTATCGCATTCATCAACGTATTTTCTCAAGTATATATTTCTTCCTCTACTTGATTTTCTCGCGCTTATCGTCCGATTGAAGGATCGAAGCTTTCGGCTAATTTAATTTCATATTTTATCTTTTCGCGATCTTTCATCCGTTTGACATTCAAATAAATCACACACGGGGTTTTTCCTCGTAACTAAATGATTTCCTAACCTTCCCACGGTTCAATTTGTTGATCGATGAATACTTTGTCAAGGTGCGTAAGGGATTCCAACCCGGGTAGAGATGTCGAACTCGGCGGCTGCCAACCACCTGATAAACATAAGGAGAATGTTATAAAAAAAATGGAGAAAAACGCAAACTTGCAAGAACCCGTTTGTCTTTCGGTACTTTCATACTGGAAGAGATATTGTCAAGCGATAAATATCGATCTTTCGACTCTTCAAGGTAGTTCTATCGCGACATTCAAGTCGAAAATTGTTTTTCAATTTTTTTTCACACGCAAAATGGTTTGCGGGCTTGAGTTAAATAAGAAAAGTTGTTGCAAATCGACCAAAGAACAACATACTCCAAATTCAAGGTCATCCAAGGTAATATGTGCTTGCTGTGTAATTACAAAAATTGTGACAAATTGTTTCTCAAGATTTTTTTGAAAAACTGAAGATAGCTTTTTCGATGTTGCATAAAAATGTATGCAAAGTTTTAGAAAGCTTCACCACGTACAAGCCAAGATATTTATTGACGAAAATGCAACTTTTAACAAGCGCTCTTGTGAAAGACTACCGAAAATTGTGATTTTTACCAATAAATATCTCAATTTCCACGTGGTAAAACCTTCCAAAATTTATTACACACGTACATATGACATCAAAGAATAAGAATATGTATCCAAATTTTCAACAAAATCTTAAGAAATCGGTAAAACTACAGAACTACCTTAAATTGAGCACTCGGAGAAGTTTACTCCGACGTTCGATACATTTTTTCATACATCGAATCAACCACGAAATTCTAGTCTCAATTTCGTGGCTATTCCGACAGTGATGAAAAAGAAAGGCAATTATGGAGAAAACAATCTGTAAACAAAGTTGATAAACACTCGATTCTCAGCTTTTCCCCGTTCGCGATGTTGTTCTCGAGACGAAAAAAAGTCTCGCGACACGTCGATTGATAATTTTGAATTGCGACGTCAATAAATTTCATTAATTAAAATTGAGATAATACTTTGCACCGTATATCTCATACGAGTGCATATAATTCCATGTGATACAAAACGTATCAGCCATTATTAAGATTTTTATTAAGTAAATGTTCAGTTGAATGAAAAAATAAAGTAAACGGAGATATTAAGATGAATAATTATATTCGCGTCGCTCCAATTCGTTTTCAACGCTGCAGCTGTGATAGCATATTTTTCTGTTATCATGTTGCTTTGATTTTTCTGCTCATTTTGTACGTGCGATTTTTAAGTGGTTACATTTATTACCGCAGTTGCAGTTCATACATTATTTTCACATCAAATGCAAAATGATACGGAATTATTGCTCGACAAGTTGGATTGTTATTTTATTAACGTCATTGAATTTTTACGTTTCTTCTGTATAGCCCAAAACGTATCATTTTTTTTAAATTCATACCCAAAAACAATGTTTTTGTTAATCATCATTTCTGTATCGACATTTCTACAATCCGACAAGTTGACTGGCAAAAAAAAATGATTTTTCAACCTTCTCTCCTCGGTGTTGAGAAATCTCGTGTATTCTTTCTTCTTTCTGTATTTCTTCGTGATTTCCCGAATAAAATTCATCACACGTCTACGTAGTTGTACGATACGAAGTCTCCATGATGTCTCAAAATATTCCGACTCCATAACTCGTTCGTAACGATTGATCAAAGCCGTGTTTTCCGTCGCGGAACTCAACGATTCCATGTCTTTTAAATTTATTTCACAAGTCGCGATTCGTTTTTATTTTCAGGAACGTTTCACGACGATTCACTCTTCCATTAAATTTCCGCGTGTTCTATGCCGAACAATGTATAGACAGAGGGTGGGTATAAAGAAAAATCTATTTTTTTCATGTTACTCCTGGAAATATATTATTCCATCCTTTTATTTAAAAAAAAAACAGAAGAATTCTGTCGATGCAAGCAGCCCTAATTTCCAAGAGTAAACTATTGTTTATTTAGAGACGAGACGATAAAACAGCTTTTTTGAATTTTTCGAAAATATAAGAATCGATCTGCCGTTTGATTGAAAAATAAATTGCTCAAAGGTGAGAAAGGAACGCTCGATAAACACCGCAGCCGAATATCCAATGAACATATCACAACAAATTCTCGGCTAATTCCACACGAAAATGCCTTGACAGCTCGATGAATCTCTAATTCTTCGTACGTAAAGTGACAATTCCATTTTCTAATACTCGTTTCCCTTCAAACGAGCAGAGGAAACATGACCAAGATGGCTGCTCAGTGAGTCTATCGGTACGAAGTACGCGATGTGCGCCAATCAACCGAGAAAGCGTCTTCGATATGATGAACCGGAAACGATCAATTCAACGAGCATGTAAATTGCGTGTTATCTCTCTCGCTCTTGGAAAAATTCTCCAACAACAGAGCGAAGGATCAAAGCCCTCTAAATTCACAAATTCACCAAAGTCACCCTGGAATTACGTTCGAACAGCAAAAGTCGAATCTTCACGTTGGCATTTTTGTCATTTTTTCCCCCCAGTCTGTTAAATAACGTTCGATTCATCGATCCAAACAAACGCTATTGTTCGGTCAAAGGTTGATGTCAAGTTTTTTCAAAGTCCATCGCGCAAAAGTACGGTATATGTTGCATCGAATTTACGATCACCCACTCATTTCCGTTCTTCTCTAACTATGCTTCTTCTTCTTTCATTCGTCTCGAATTAAAACGAATTAATATTAATTCAAGGTTCTCGACGACTTTACCGAAGCACTGAATCTTCTTGAGTTTTGCAAAAAAATATGATCGTCACGTTGCTTCAATTCTCATTGCGTTTACCGTCCTGTGAACTGACTGTGCTCGCTCTCTCGTCGTAACTGCGATCGTTACTCTACATCATTTCTCTCGAATGTAATCGACGGCGATTTGCGACATGCCAGCAGTACATGTGAGCACGGTTGGTCCTTCGTCGTTAATGTTGTGTGATAACCTGTCCCCTCTCCTTTCTCCTCGCACCAATTATCAACTTTCTCCATTAATTTCCCTCTCACACTTGACAAATCCCCAATATCGAGATTTGTCACACTTTTGACCCGAGAACGATATATATTTATGTGTATCAAATACACGTAAAGTACAAACCAATCGAACCAATGAATGATTCACCGATTCATCGCCTGTTTGCTGATTATTATCCGAAACACTATCATTATTTTAAGGCAAATAGCAGAAATGAATTTACACATTTTTTTTGTAAATTTTCCCCCGCGCTCTCAACGACTATGCAAACGCATTTTTGGCTAATTTGATTATACTATTTGCACGCCGAATAATTTTCGACAATTCATGTATTTCCTTCTTTCGACATGATTAATCGAATATTTATAAATTCTGAATTTTTTTCATGCTGTGAGAAGTGAAATTGGAACTTTGGTTTGAAAAGTTTCGATACGAATTCAGAAGTTTCTTATCAAGAAGTTAATAATATTATCTTATCGCGTGATAGATAAATACGGTTTACAAGGAAAAGTAGTATTTCTCGTCTCTCACAGGTAAATTCGTAAATTTTCTTACTCATCGCGTGAATTCATTCAATTTTCTTACCGATTTTGTACGCGTATTTGTAACAACACCTAAAATTCTCTCATGAGAATGTGCACCGTTTAATTTTACAATTTACCCGAATTTATGAGCTTGTGTTATTCCATTTTTTATCGTTAAATCGTTGTCATTATTGTTATCATGATATTATTATTATTTTTACAAGAGTGTGCACGTTTGTTAAAATATAAATTTGCGTAAAATATACATTTTTCGAGTTTCAATAAACGTCATAACCAGCAGAATCATTATACAATAAAAATTATGTGGATATATTTATGTGGATCATTTTATTCGTAATATTTATCGAAAATATCATCATTTTCACAAGTTTCCATTGGTGTTATTATTGCACGATTATTTATCACGTTGAAAAGAAATTTATTTGCACGTATTTATTTGAAAAAAAAGAAAACGAAAAACACAACTCCGTTACGTATATTGGATGAACTTATCGAGATATCTATTGTAAGAGCTTATTCCTCACAATCAGCTGATATATATCAACACCCTGTTAAGATAATTTGGGGAATTTTTTTTTTTT
Organism: Heteropelma amictum; assembly: GCA_959613375.1. Classification (NCBI taxonomy): domain Eukaryota; kingdom Metazoa; phylum Arthropoda; class Insecta; order Hymenoptera; family Ichneumonidae; genus Heteropelma; species Heteropelma amictum. The sequence goes on from OY390724.1 coordinate 6,918,209, forward strand.
GTTGATAAGCTGGGCTAGAAACGAGTGTGTATATAAGTTTGAGTTATTTCTACAGGTGTTTTTTTTTTTTCAAAAGTCCACACTGCGGAAGACCATGAAAAAATACAAAAACAACGCCGAAAAAAATATTTGTGCTGCGTAAGACTCGACTGAAACGAACACACGCAACGTCCACAGATATGTATGCAAACGTGGGCAAGCTTTCTTTGACCCTCAACGACGCCTTAATGTGCAATCGTTTGCACATAAAAATGAAAAATCACGTTAATATCAGCATTTCGAGGTGGCGATAATAATTGATTATTTCTACGTGCGCAAAAATGTCAACGAAATAATAACGAGTTGCGCGTTTTCGATTCAATAACTTGAAAAAAATTCTCGTTTTTCCGCAGTCCTGTGAGTCGTCCAAAACTACCCACGGTTCTTTCGAAATATTTAATTCAGAATAATTTTCTTCGATAATTGCATATATTTTCGAGTAATGGATTTTTTTCAAATGATTCAAAGGCTAATAATCTCCGGGGAATTATCAGGCATCGAACATCGAGAATTTATTATATTTTCTTTGATAATCCGAAATCTTTCAGTCCCAGCGTAAAAAAAAAGCAACAAATAATTCGGTAGAAATTGTATGAACAGAATCCTCGTCTTTCGATGAATTGAACATCACGGTGGTAGCACTGTCATTGCTTTTTTGGTCCATAAATCGTAATTGAAAGAAAATCGATCTGTATATTACAAGCTCCGAATGAATTTCGTTCTTTTCTAAAATTACAATTATTTATTTCTGCACTTTACAGTTTCTCTTACAGTTTTTAGTTTTCTTAACACGGGGCTGTTTCAAAAAAATTCATTAGTGTTTAATGCTTCGTCACCGCACGAAGGAAAGATTAAAAAAGCTTTCAAACCGAGCGTAAAGCGTCGTACAAACATCTTGCATCAATCGTATCGCGTGTACTAATGAGTGGAAACGACGAGACACTTTTGTTGAGCGCAAAGCAAGATTCTGTATCTCTCGTCGGTTCTAGTATCGTTTTTTTAAACAGTCTGATAAGCCCTATTGCTGGAAACCTTTCCGTACAAAAAATACAATATTTCGGAAAAATTGCGATGAAAAAAGTAAAGTCGACAGCAAATACGTGTATTTACTATAATTACATTTAAGTAATACGAAAAGTGAAATCCGTCTTCATGTTTTTCTTATTGGAATTTCGGAGTTTGACCACGCATTTGTATTTCACATTTTTTAAATTACAAAAATCAAAAACAATCATTCGGGCGTAATAAAGAAAGACGAGAGGTAAGAGTCGGCGATTCGAATTACATAACGGTCCATTGGACTCACCAGGTGGTGCGGATGGAGTAGCTGTGTTAATTCCTGGCCTGGGTGGTGTCGTTATTGGACAATTTTGTCGGGTACTCGGCCATTTCGCAGTTTCCGCTCCAAAACTCGTTTCTTGCATCATGGCTCGCCGAAAAAATGTTCAAAATCTGTAAGGGAAAATAAAAAATGTACATAAATTTCAAACCCTCCAAAAAAAAAAAACTCTTATGCATCGATCATAATAATACAAAGTTACTCAGTTCTGAAGATGCAATACCAACAAAACCGAAATTGAGTGCCAAGTAGTTGGCGGTTTTGAAAAATTCTTAACAAATCTGTGCTATAGAATATGGCAAATACATTGATTTCATATAATAAGTTTATAAAAGAATACATTTTGAAAAATATATTCAGTTTTAGATGAAAATTACAGATTATAATAAGTATTTGATATTGTCATCGTCCGAGATCAATATGTGCTTGTCAGTTTCTATATGACTGATTTTTTTCAAAAGTGGTAAACGAAAGTCGAAATTCGCATTACATTCCGGTTTTTGTTGGAATGGTATCTTCAGAATTGTATCTTAGTCGCGTTCTTTTAGAAAAAAGAAAAAATGTACTATCATCCGGTTGCAAACTCATTGCTGGTATAAGTGTGACAGATGAAAAAGTAATAGCGTAAAGAAATCATCTTTTTCCATCAATTAATATTCTCATCGTGTCTTGTGCAGGGTTCTACATTATCGACCGTTGGTACGCGCAGTTTTAAATCACACTTTCCGTGTACACAGTTCCAGATGTTACGGCCAGTGTGTGCAACTAACTGTCGAATAAAATTATGCAAACATTTTTATACCGTCCTACAACAAAGCCAGCTCTCCATTATAGCTGACGCAAACACGTTACTCGATGGTCAATATTTTTATTGCTATAAAAATTTCACAGGTCGTTGTACCGTCCCTCGCTCTTATCACCATTGATTTTAGAGGTCGTTAGACTTCTAGCGGAGAATAGTGGGAGTACGACCGTAACCAAACATGTATACAAGTATCATAAATACAGAAAGGCAGAGTGAGAATGAGAAACCTCTTTCCCATCTCTTTCACTCTCACGGGAGGGGCGGCGAAGGAAAAAAGAACTCGGGAGAAAGACCGCGAGTTCACAAATGTAACACACGTACTATATTATGCTCATTACCACACTGAATTACCCTTTTGTGCTCAACATTCAACCGCTAGACGACCCCGGCTCTTCATTAACGAATATAATTATATTCGTTATTATACACAAGTATAGCATAATTATGCTACACATTTATGTATTGTTTTAATGCTCATTCGCTTTTGTACAAACGATACGATTAATGCAACTTTTATGAATGATTTTATGTCCATGTAAAGGCGATAGAATACACATCGATGTGTAAAAAAAGATATTCTAAAAAACGTAATAATGCACACTGCTTATCGTCGTAAATTTCCCTTTGTCGTAAATTTTATGGGAGAAAGGTCATTAATTATGTATGTCGATTCTTTCGTGAAAGAAAGCTTCGATTAATACGACTAATACGCAAAGGAATGTATCAAACCATATTTCCCTATTATCTAAGGATTTCTCACGCTCTACCGTGTCATGTATCATTTTTTCGTGTTTTCATTAATCAAATGGTGTATATTGTGATATAAAAAACGATAATTGATGTAAGATTGTCCGGTATTTGTTTTTAAGCCTAATTAATTCATGTATAACGATTTTATGGAGAATCTTCCGTCCTTACTTTTGTTTCTACGATAAATAAAGCATACCGCCATCGAGTATCGAGTGATTGCTAATGAAAAAAGTAATTATCCATTTTTCTTTAGACTTGCAGCGTTACAAAATTTCGAAATCCTACGCCTATCTTATGATCGTTACTGTCCTTAATTGCTGCTGCTCTTCCAAACTAACATTTAATTTTTAGACGATAATCGTCTCGTAATGACCCTCGTGCAATAAAATTTTTCATACGACTGTGAAAATTCCTCGCTATTCTTTGGTACGTGAACGAAACTTGTGAGAACCAAAACAAACTTAACGCCATCTATTAACGATTTCGAAACAATAATCACGATCGTTTACATCTCTCGTAAGCCGAAAATGAAAAATTCCTCCTTCGATAAACTTTCAGAAAAATTATACAATGTACCTAATGAACTTGGGGAAATTCACGTTTTCAAAAGTCTCCATAATTTCCAACGAAATTTTTTAATCCTTCGTCTCAGTTGAATTAATACTCTTTAATTCTAATTGTGCACAAAGATACCCAACGAGTCAAGTCCTTTGACAAAACCAGAGAATAAAGTCACCAGAATGTCACTTCCGGTGTACGGGAACATGCGCAGTGATTATTCCGGCGTCACCGGAAATGATTGCTCATTTTTTTTCAAAGTATCGTGCGAATGTCCCTTAATTTATTATATATAAATATCCATGACGTGAAACTGCATAGTAAATTGTGTCAGATTCGTGTGCTCCTACTGTTGAACACACGTGAGTGAATATTGTCAATTCCTGTACAAGAAAAATCGATTTCTTCTGATAAATCATTTAGAAACAATCTGTAAATCGGAATGAATAAATGTAGATTATTCTTCGACGTGCGTAACGAAATAAATGGACGAAATGTTTGTTTGATGGTTGAGATTTTTGACGTCACCCGTGACGACCCAAGAGCTGCTTTAAATGAACCATTAACATGGATATATATCATACATCTACATATATGCCCAAAGGGTGATTCATAGCATTTTTTACAGTCGGTAACTGCACATTCTCTACAATATTCCGAGCGTGTTTGCTTGAACATTTTTCAATTGTGAAAATAGTTTTTGAACAGAGAGTAATAGACATCACAGACCAATCAGAACTGCTGTTTTCTGTGAGGATTTCGCAGGATCGCACACTTCGGACACTTCAGACAGGTCGAAAGTTGTGAAAAGCTTCCGACGAGTGAAATCATTTTTTTGGGTAACAAGCTGGGTACTCTACTCGACTGATTGATAGCAGTCTTCGGCCGAAAGCTGTATTACTGAAATCTCATCCGCGCACTAAAGGAATCCAACACCGTTCTAGTTTGGCCTAACTGTGATTGGCTTAAAATTCCAGAATCCTATTGCTTCGCATTCACAAACTGTTGTGAATTTAAAAAAACTTTGCTTATTTGCCCCGAATATTCTCGAGACTCTGTAGTGGTCGGATGCACGACCTACACCCAATCGCTCTATGTACATACACACACACACACACACACACACACAAACATATATCTTATGCACACTGTTGTTTGATGATGTCATCGTCTTCAGAAGTCTTTGCAGCTTTTTTTGATTCTCAGAGCATACGTTTCCACATCAGCGCAGTGAAGTTGCGTGTATATCTGTGCAAACCTATGTTCACGTCAAACGTTAAATCTCAACGTACTTCCACTGAGTTTTTAATGTGTATACAGACGAAAAATGAAGTGGAAACCATTCGACGATCGTTGCGGGGCATCTCTCCCGCTATTCATTTTTTTTTCTCTTTTTTATCTGCGCACGTCCTTCGAACTTTGAGTGTACGCGTATATATGCAAGATATTCCGAGCCTACTCGAAATATTTTGACGTTCTTTTAGCTTTACATCGGTCCATGATGTTACTACATCATTCGAGACAATCGGTAAATATTTTCTTCGTTGAACAAGTTTTCAAAGCAGACGATGATCATTGAAGAGAGTGTTATTGATTTTTGATTACGATAATTTAAAAAATATATCGATGCTACTTTTTTTCAAATGGAACAGTCTTTATGGAAAATGTTCTTTTTTGAAACGCGGGAGTACGAGGTAAAAATTGGTAAAGGAACAAACACCTGGATCAAAACGAGTATATGATGCGTCAGACTGAAGTCTCAAAAAGGAATATTTCTCGTTTAATGTGTCTGTAAACGTTTGTCTATCTATCTCTCTCTCCCCTCTCTCTCTCTCTCTCTCTCTCTTTCTCTCTCTCTCTCTCTCTACATATCTGAGAGGATGTTACTAACGGCTACGAGCGATAATGGATACATGACTTTCAGAGTTTTCCGAACAATGATACGATGATACATCTCCGGCGGTGGCGAAGGTCGACATTCGATGTAATAAAACATTCATTATTGTACTTTAATGTTTTTCCACAAACGAAGGCGAACCGTTGGATCAAAATGTATCGGTACTGCGAACTGGAACGATTAGTTCTTTCGTCATACTACGGATAATTGTATAAAGTAAAATGAAAAATAAAAAGAAAAAAAAAAGCACGCAGAAGCAATCGTGGGAGGTGGCTCTTTTGCCCCTCGGAACATGATTTTGTTTCCTACTTTTGTGATTAATTATTTTCCTTCGATTTTAATAAATTTCGATTTCGCATCGTAGCCTATCTTGATCTCGTTGTTGAATGCGTCTTTCGGTTGCAGTGAGGTTTCGTATGAGTGTGCTTCGAATTTCTAAAAAAAACATCTTTTCTCCAATTTTAATGTCCGTTCGTTTACGATGGAATGTCTCGGGACTGAATCACTCTGTAAGCATCTGGTGCGTACAGCACACACATTCGTACAATACGAGCGAGAGGGGCTGCAAGAGAAAGAAAAGAAGGAGAAAGAGAGAGAGAGGAAATATCCTGCCGCACGTGGAGTCACGCGTTGGTGCAGTGACTTTTTCGCTCGAGCCGTAGAGTCGGACTTTTTTCTTTTTTCTTTACATCTGTATTGAACATGTCATGCATATTTGCGATATTGTGTGCGTGCTTGTCTTCGGTATTTATTATTTTCGACTATTTTTTCTTTATCGTCGATGAGCCCCATCGTCATACGATTTTATGCTGTCGTTCTTCCCCACCTCCTATTTCCGGCCTGATCCGTGACGAATGATACGGTAGTGGGGGTAGGCGTGGAGGATGAAGGATGAAGGAAGGCGACGATGACCAAAGCATCGGGTTCGAGAGCGAATTTGAGACGGAAGCTTCATCAGCTGGTTCACCAACAAAATTCGCAAGTGCTTCAAGCACGTTGATATACCCGCATTGTAACAATAACAATAATTAATACCGCATTGTTGTCCAACGTTTATAATTTTCATTCGATTATGAAATACCCGTTTGATTTTATGAAATTTCAATGTCGAATTCAGTGTTTAATGTTCAATGTCGTTAAAATAAAAAAATATGACAAAAACTCGATATATCTATATCTAATTCTATTCTTAAAACGTTCGTCGTGTATGAGTATACACTGACTTACGGTTAGGTAGGTAGGTTAGTAGAGGTTAGGAACTTACGTGCTTAACCTCTTCATCGCGTAAAATGTTCGATCCTATTATTTTCGACGGTGCATTAATTTTTCACAATAAAAACGCACGTTGCTTGCCCTACGTTAATCAGATGCGAACGTTATGCAACTTTTCTTCGAAAAAAAATTTACGCATTTTCGAAAGTAATGGGAATCAAAGATCCAAGTGAGCGTGCGAGCCTCATTCGAGTGTCGCCTCATCTTGATAGAATTTTTTCAGATATTTCCATTAAATAATTTGCCGAAAACTTCTTCACTCAAGTCCTCGTACACGTTAAAATGCCTTTTCGACCGCATTACGTTGTGCGCGTGAAGCGGAGCATAAAAAATCGATGAATCTATGAAATTTTCATGATATATGCATTTGTGCTCATCCTTTACAAACGATTATTCGATAAAACGTGAAATATGCCGCTAACCTCGATCAAAACTGTGTAATAATAAGCGTGTGTTTTGCGAGTTGAGGCTCGCTGCGATTGGCACTGATTGGCATGGATGCCACGCATGCGCTTTAGCTGCGAAACAAGCGCTTTCTATTCGTAGATACGAAGGAACGCGTGCAGTATTCACATACATCGTGTAGTTAACGAAAAGAAGAAGTAGAAGTCAAAACCTATTAGGTACGCTATCCTTTTTTTCATCCTGGTATTCGAATGGCAAAAGATCGGAATGTCGATTGACGATTGATTGATCTCTCAAAACACTCGTAGATAATGAGTCATCGTACGTGTTAATCTCGAGTGGAAAAAACGATCTTTAGACAAATGATCATCATCGACGATTATAATGTTGGATAAGTTGTTTGATAAAAACCCTGTAAATCTTCGAAATTTTTCTCTCGTGAGTGTGATAGTCCGGAATTTAAATCTCTCGCCTTTTCCCAGCTCTCTAAATTTCATATTGGACAAGAATTTAAAAAATGAGATAATACCCCTGTACGACATGCTCGCTGTATCTATAATGTTGGACCAATAAAGACAAAAACACTTCCGAATAGCGCCTCAATGTTGTATCGATCGTTTCTACTCGCAAAAGTTACGTCGTTATAAAGGAATACGCTTTTAATGAGTCACGAGTTGATGATTCCGTACCAGCTCGACAGCATTAGCCGCACGGTGCCCATCGGTTCGTATATGAATAAAAATGACATGTAAAACGCGGTATGTGCACGTATATACGTATACAGATAGCTGTTTACGTTATACTAGTCGTTAAAATGTTGTATTGTATCCGTTTTACGAAAGTTTTTTGACGGTATTGCAAAAATACTCTGAAAAAAAAGACCTTATCATCATCGCATTTGATGTTAATTGACAACAATGAGACCAACCAATAAACATGTAGGTATTCTCTTATGAGAATTGGCTTGAATCGCACGCACGCGGTATCCACGATTTTTATAACCAATTATGCTACGTACCTTCGGAGTCACTCGTTCACAAGGCCGTAAAAGTTTACCGATTATCGTAAAGAAGAAAAATGGACTCCGGCGCTTGGAGAAGGATTGAAATCGCGAATAATACCAAATCTCGAAAAACCGAACGCTCACACGGCCTGCGATGTCACACTACCCAGAGTTCCAAGATTAAACATTCGGATACCCTTGGATAGTGTCTGCATCGGACATGAACGAAAAAAAGAGCAAGAGTGAGGAATTACGATACGCAGCCCGGCAGGAGAGGGAACAAATAGATGAGATAACTGACGATATAATCGTCGATTTTCGTGTAGATTTCATACGTTAAAGATATATACACACTGAGCAGGAGTGGCTTGTCGATTTTTGGGTACATTAACTCATGCTACAAGTGATAAGACGACGATATTAACAAGAATATTGCGCTCTTTGTAAACTCAAATTGGCATATAACCTGCAAATCATACTTCGATATACGCAAGTGCGAAAATAGTTGGGTTATGTTCTTCGTTTTTCTAAAGCGATGTGTGTATAACTTTTTTTCGCATCTCTCACATTTCATTCTCGTTGCGACTCCTTTTTTACTGTGAATACACCTTAAATTTTAAAGGTTCGAAAGGAAGGATAGCGACAGCCAATTCATAGCAACCAATGAGATTCGCCGAAAAACCCGGAGAGAGAGAGAGAGAGAGAGAGAGAGAGAAAGACGATAAAAAGCCATTTTCTTTCGTCGGCTCGACAAAACGCAGCCCTTACGCTTCGTAGCCTGGCGGCACAGTGAGACAGTGCGATTCGTGCAGTCTACGAGCACGCGTCGTGTGGTCGTGGGTGTTTTAATAAAATTCAGTCCCACTGCATACACACACATATATGTATATATGCATATATAAAATATTCCTATCACTGTGTCCTCCGTGTATTATTTCCATCGTTTAGTGTCTCTATTTGTGTTGCATGACGCCGTGGCCAATTGTATACTCCGAACATACATTTTTCGAAGTTGTTTTCCCCTCTACGCTTCTCTCGTTGCAGTGCAATAGTTCGTACATGCTTTCGTGAAAATATACACGGCAAATCATTCAACAGTTTTGACAGCGTGCGGTGTATTGTGTCGGCTGTGTGTATATAACGTTGATTCATGGGATTTATGCCGTACTCTCCGGACAATTTTTCTCGTCCTTCAAAGTATAACAAGTACAGCATCCAACTGGCTGTCCATACTTGCGTATAATTTCCCAATAACATATATATTCGTGTGTGTGTATGGGTAACATAGACATTCATGCGGGATAAAGAGAACATTGAAGCACTTTGGGAATTATACGTCTGGCACGTTCGGAGGAAAATCCCGAGTTACGATAAGATGGCGTCACACGGCAGCACGTCCAGTGTCGGCGAGGAATGAGGAGCAGGCTCTCAGAGCAGAAACAAGAATGGAAAGATAACATTTTTACGTCGTCTGACCCGGAAATTTCCAACTTTTATACAGATTGTACAAAACTCCGTTTTTTCATCGACTTTTTCGACAATTTATCTGGGAAAAGTTGATTGAGAAATTAAAAAGAAAAAACTACAAAAAACGACAAGCACGACACGAGGCGGCAGCAGCGGTGACTACGTCGACGAGTGAAAAAGAAGGAAAGAGAGCGAGAAAGCAAAATTGAAACCAGTGTGTGTTTGCGTGTGTGTCATGTCTTTGCTCCGTTACGAGAAATTCCTTTGTGCCAATGGTTAACAGAATTCACGTAAAACGAGAAAAAGAAACAGAAGGAGAGAACAAAATTTAACATTGTTGTCAAATGACTTGTTTCAATCGTCAGAAGACGTTGTCGAAGAAACGATCGAGAAGAAAAAGGATTTTATTTGACGTTACCGTCATCGTTTCTCTTGGATCACGAAGGTGGAGAACTTTGTAGCGGCGTAACGCTGCGAAAAAAAAAAGAAAAGAGAATTAAAACCAGTGTCTTTCGTGTTTAAACTCGCGTTTCATGGCAGTGCACTGCTAACGACATTAAACTTGTACATTTCGTCTCGACTATACGTAGGGGGTAGTGCTGACACGGACGTTTGCTCCCCGATTTCGTGTCTCGCAAGCCCGAAAAGTGCAAACGAATAATAAAAAAAACCGAAAAATAATCGAGCAAAGAATAATACGGCTGTGAAAGCGTCATAAATCGCGCGTGTCCTCGTTGTTTTCTTTTCCTTCTCTTTTCCGGAAACTTCCCCGCAGAATCGAGAAAAAGCTTTCGATTCTCGTGGTCAATTGTAGAAACAAAAAACAACGGGAAAAATGCGCGAATTCAAGGTCGTGGTGTTGGGTTCGGGCGGTGTTGGCAAATCCGCCTTGACCGTACAGTTCGTATCCGGCTGTTTCATGGAAAAGTACGATCCTACGATCGAGGATTTTTATCGCAAAGAGATCGAAGTCGACAATTCGCCGTGCGTACTCGAGATTCTCGACACGGCGGGCACCGAACAATTCGCCAGTATGCGCGATCTTTACATAAAAAACGGTCAAGGTTTCGTCGTTGTATACAGCCTTACGAATCATCAGACGTTTCAGGACATCAAGGCGATGAAGGAATTGATAACTCGGGTCAAAGGCACCGAACGAGTTCCCGTACTTTTGGTAGCCAATAAACTGGATCTGGATCATCAGAGGGAAGTCGATACCGCGGAGGGTAACGCACTTGCGCAATTGTGGGGCTGTCCTTTCGTCGAAGCGTCGGCCAAAAATCGAACAAACGTCAATGAGATGTTCGCCGAAATTGTGAGGGAGATGAATTTCAGCCCTGAAAAAGAGAAAAAGAGTTATTGCTGCTGCAGCGTGCTCTAATAATTAATCAAAAAAAAAAAAAGATAAGAAAAAAGCACAGCGTGTTAATTGAGCCGTCGTTTCTTCAAAGAACATCGTTCGGCAATGGGAGACGCGTCGCTGACATTGCCCAGACGCAATGTCGACGCTTTGAGCTGTGAATAAATTGCTAAAACTCTATAATTATAATTCATGAATTAGGAGAAAAAGTGCGAGCGGAGCCGCGGAACTCTGTGCGAAAAGAAAAAAAACTATTTACAATATACGACAATGGAAAAACGTGCACGTCTGTGTACTTTTTTTTCAACTTTGATTTTTTGTACGAAAAAATTGTGGCTACAAATTGCCATGGCTAAATATTTTAATATACGTGAATAGTATTATGTGTATACACTATGTTGTAATGTGTATATATGTATATATATATTTACATATATATATATACATATACACACACACACACACACACACATATATCGATTAATCGTAATCTGTTAAGCGGGCAACAAAAAGGGCAGAGCGGAATGGTATGTGTGGGTGTGTACGAACGAGAGCGAGTAGATGCAAAAGGACCAATGTACTGAAAGGTTTCAATCGAACGATGAGAAATTGTCAGTATCACGACGTGAGCGCATTTGTTAAAGCAAAGTCAGAAGCAAAAGAGAAAAGTAATATTGATGTCTCCTCAGCTTTGCTCAATTCGGTGAAACGGAGATGTTGATGTATCGATAGGAATATACGCTCTCCGGTGTTGAATTATTTGTTCATGATGTTGTTTGTTACTCTCAAGACGGAGAGAACAAGAGGGTATAAAGAGAGTACAGTATCGCGCCTACCGAATGTCAAAACTGCTATTATCTTCCTCAAGGTGCTACGAATGAGCAAAAGAAACGAGCGAAAACGACGCGGGGTTGTTGTACACATTGCGGAAGAATCTACTCTACTTGAATCTTTTGTTTCACGTGTGCTCAGAGAAAATGAAGAGAAAATTTATTCGCCCTGAACGATTGAAAAAAACGAGCTGAACTCTATGTGAAAATGATAGCTTCAGGATTTTTTGGAGCCTTTTGTCGTTTTGAAAAGCATCGGCGATACAGTCAGATAGATAGAAAAAGTAATTACTAATTATTTATTCGATGATTCATCGATGATGATGTCGATAAGCGTTGATCAGAGATAATGTCTGTGTTAAGTGGAGATGTTATTGTGTTCGTCCAAAGAAAAAATATTTATCGACGTTTTGATGCAATAATTCAGAAAGTTATTTCATTCAAGCAATGATACATATTTACGAAAATTGAAATAAGTTAGCACAGAGGACGAAAAAATCATTCACTTTTTTTCTGCGATCGTCTAAAGAGTCCCGTGCAATCGAATCTTTTCAGTTTTTATTTTAGATCGGATTTAGCTGACTGTGTCGCAAAAGGCTTATCGGCAAACTCCACCTCGTTCTATCGAAACAGTCGTAATCGGCAAAGAATTTTATCGCAAAATCTCAATGAGAGATTATCAAAAGCTAAAGTTTACTACGAATGGTTTAAAGGTTTTCCCGAGTGATTTACATTCAACCACTTTTACTCGCACTTGTGTCGCAATTTTCAGCGTATATTCGGACTCGGAGATTTTTCTTTTCCATAATAACGAAAACAGTACGAAAGATCTCTCGTTCGAGAGTCGCTCGGTAATCTCGAGCGTCAAAAGTGGAGTTGTCCTTCGATCCTCGAGGTGACTGATTGATTCTCCAATAAGAGAGTTTACGTACGCGATATCACCCGTGAATGTCTATTTATCAGAGAAAAAGCGGATCCAATATGATGAAGGTTCTTTTAAATCCGAAGAATCGATCGAATCTCTAACAATATTCGTTCGACCGTCTCGATTGTTACATTCCTTTTGGTCCTTTTTCAAAGATCGACGTCAAAGTTTTGCTCCGGAAATAACGTATTGAAAAATCACGCAACAAGCTTAACCCCTTAAGCCCTTTATGTTTGCCCCGTTGTTTTAAGATTTTCGGTATCTTACTCTCATTTCGTTAATTTGTTTCATTATTTTGTTAATGCTCTCTCTCTTCCAGGTGTGCGACGTGCAGATTACTCTTATATAAACACATATACATATATTCATATATCGTGTGTATCTGCATCTCCGCATACTGTAAAACTGTACAGAAAAATTTACCTGAAGTCAATGAGTCACAGATAGAACTTTATTACTTTGTACTATTTTGAGAGAAGTGAAAATGATGTAATTTTTTTTTCTTTTTTTTTTTTCCTCTTGAGAACGTGTAATAGTCGATATCTGATGCTATATCCAAAGGTTTTTTCACGCGATCTGAGATGTACGAGAGAAAAATGAGGATCATGATAATTAGCGAGAAGGATTGAAAAAAATAATACGATTAATCGGTTTCATAGTGTGTCGAAAGACGTCTTTTTGTAAATGAGAGGGAAAAAATATACATAAACTACACGATATTGTAACAATTTGAAACGATCAATTTGTACATGAAGAGCTTGCTGATTGCACCGAATCACCGAAACTTTCATACCCTATTTTTTGACGCTTCATTTCATTCGTATTTGTTGGATACCATGAAAAAATTCACGCAGTATGAAACTGCGTTCGTCTCGTTGCTTAGAACGACACACTGTGCGAAAAAATCCTTTGATCTGCGATAATAATGTTATTAAACTTAAGCACCATTTTCATAACTGCGAAATCCATTCTTTGCCCGGCGAGAACGTGCGAAAAACTAAGTATGATTTTTGACGGAACGAGCATTTTTCGAACGAAAAACGAGTCTCAAAGTTTTTATCGGGCCGATGGCGCACGATAGCGAAATTGGTAGAACGTGCTGTTTTTCTTTTAACAACCTGTTGCATCGCGTATTCGCAACAAAATATTTATTTTCAACAAACGTGAATATTTTATAAAAAGTATTTGACGACGATACTCCGAGGTGGATTATGAAATTGGTTTTCGAGCAGTCGATGATATACATATATATTTCGTTCGTTAAAACAGGTGTAAATAATTCGAAAACGATCTTGACGCACTTTTGAGCAGACGTTTTTTTTTTTTCTTCGAAGTATGCTTGTTTCTACTGTGCTCATGTTTAAAATTGTTGTAGGGAACTTTTACATTTCTTCGCACTAAAGATCGCAGTCCATGTACAGTCGCGCAATGTTTAAATAAATAAATAAAAAGAAAACGGAAAAAAAAACACGACATTGCCAGCACACAGCGGAGTATTTCATCTTCGGCGTGAAGTACGAGTGAGATAAAAATGAAAGACTTTGGCGATACTGTTATCGGTCAATTGAAAACAAAAACAAATACACCAACAACAAGAAAAGTCTCGCTGCGAATCAGCAATCTTTGTTTTTTACCTTTTTGTAAGCATCGCATTGACGAGTGTTTCAAATGTCGGAACTGCAAGAAAGAAAGAGAGAGAGAGAGAGAGAGAGAGAGAGAGAAAGAATGAGAGATAAAAATGTTCACTTGCTAAAACGTTCGATTTCACGAACACAATGAAGAATTAGTTTGAAAATGTAACGTAGAGGAAATAATGAGTTTTGTGATCATCAATCTTTCACTTCGATATACCGAATAGTCTTTCTGTGATCCTGTAGTTGTAATCCGCATTGAAAAAAAGAAAAAAAAAACATACGCACGAAAGCAAACAAAAAAAACGGAAAATAATAAATTGCACACTTTTGTACTGACGCAGAGACCACGTGAAAAACCTGCCAAGGCGGATGAAATTGGTGAGGAGGAAGGCTCTCACGCGACCTGTTATCCGGTAATAACGACGTCATATCTGCTTTTTGATATGTTGTGCTTCGTACGATTGTCAAATTTGTGAGTAAAAAGCGAGCAATGGAAAAAAAAATGTGACTATCGTAACTTTACACGTGCAAAAAGGCTTTTTTTTTATGAATAAGAGAACGAAGAAACAAAAAACAAACACCACGTTAGCTCATAGTCTCCTGCTTTTCGAGCTCAAAGTTGCATATTTTTCTAAAAGGAAGTTCAATAAAAACGTACCAAGTCGAATACAGCATTTGATTATGAAAGAAAAGAAAAAGAAAGAAACGAGAATAAAGAGCAAAGCAACTGTCCATCATATTCGATAAGAGGCGTTTTACAGTGTTTATAAATAATATGGAACCATTGATCACCTGCGTCTTTTGTCAGCCGGCATATCTTCTCACTAAGGACCAGAACAAAATGAAAATGAACTTCTTCGTTACTTTGTTCAATCGATTTTTGATCAATTTATGAATTTTATACTCAACGATTTCTCTACGCGATAATTCGTATTGCCCATCATTAGGTTTATCGTGAAGATCTTTGTGACGTTGTGTTTTCTCAGTTCGCGCAACTGGATCACTTCGATTGTTGAAAAAGGGATAGAAGAAAAGAGCGAAATATTGCAACAACAAGAGAAGCTGAGGAAAGATAAGAAACACCACAATTTTAGATGTATGTCGGCCTTTCAGTATACTACCTGCGTCTGGTATCGAGTACGAAATACGTTATATTTTTTACAATGTGAAGAAACTGTAAATATAGCATCAAGGGATATATATATATATACATATGTATACATATGTATGTATAACAACACATATATATTATAAGAATAAAAAATCTACTAACTCAAACATAAAAAAAGGGGAAAGACTTACAGTGAATAGCTTACAGCAAAAGAATGTGCATTCAATAATATAGATGACGGTACACAGTGTGTTGTCATTCCTTGCTATTGTTTTAGTCTACTAATTTCGTTTCATCATTAATCGTAAGACTCGATTACTTCAGACGGAAACTTGTAATCGCCATGGTCACACAGCAAGTCACGAAAGAATGACGACTACTCGAACGATGAGGGCGAGACCGAATTTTATCAATGACCGAAGAAGAGACAAGAAATACGACCAAACGATACGGTTTTTCTTATCTTTGGTGGCAGACCGTTCAAATCTTTCGTACGCTTTTAAATCGTAATACTACGTTCGAGATGCATTGAACTGTGGCTTGTTTTTTTTTTTTTGTTTTCGACAGAACAATCTAGTCATGTAATAAGAGGAATAAAAATCCGTCGTAGAACTTCACGTCTCACGCTGTTACGTGTCCGCAAAAAAATTGCAGTTTGAATGATATTCTTTCGCGAGAGAAAAAAGTTATCGTGAGCGGGCGGACATTGTGTACTCCCGTCGCGTTGAATTTCGTCTTTTTTTTTCTGTTGGACGGGGGGTTATTAAAGATGTTAGGGAAATAATGTAAAAAAAAAAAACGATTGAACGATAAACAATATTCGTCTCTGAAAAAATTATTCTAGCTAACCTCCGCTTCGTTTGACCATTTTTATTTACAACGCTTTTTTTTTTCTTCTTCACGTACCGCTCGTGCACATCTTTTCTCCTTCCGTACGACAATGTTCGAAGTACTCGGTAAAATCTTTTTCATCAGTTGCGTTTCTACGTTGTAATAACATTTTGCCAATTATCGCATAAATATAGTATCGACTACGAGTGAATAAAAAAAACAGATAACGAAGTGATTTTCGTTATGCGTATGTTGTTATTTTCGAGGGAAGAAGAGTGTGAACATAGCACCGGTAGTGCTTTTTTTTTCCTTCGATAGTCAATCCTGGACATTACGAAGAACGAGGAATAAACAATGGAAATCGCGCTCGTGATGCGCCGCTACCTGTAAATACATAAATAATCTTTGCTATTAACGAGTGAAATTTGTTCGCGAAAATGAAACAACTTTGGTGGTATTTCTACAGAAAAAAGTCTAATGTATGAGAAATAAATCGAGATAAGAGACGGAGATAGGAAGGCAAAAAAATAGCCAAAGCTTTACGAATGTCGTTTTTTTTCCTTTTTCATATCGCGACCGGAACTTGCGGCTTAAGCAAATTCTTTTTTGTACGTATTTATCGTACGGCTCTGACTGCCCGCTTCGCGATAATCTTGCAAACTGTTTCTTCGAGAAAACGCTCATTCGACAACAGCGAAACGCTTCTCGGGAACTTCAAAAATATTGTAAAACGATCGAAGAAAATTTAAACATTTGCGTGGAAGTAATTTTCTTACAATAAGAATTCACCATCAGTCGAAATAGGAAAATTTAATATCAGCAATGTCGAATGAACTAAAGATACAATAGAATCACTAATCACGATGAAAAAAAATACTCCAAGACGCAACATAACCTCCAATTTTACTGGACTTCGTTATTCCTATTGTTCGAGATGCACGGAAATATCGAGTAGAAAAAGAATGTTAACATTAAAACGTTCAGTCGTTTGTTTGATGACGGCACAATAATTTATAAATTCTGCACAGCGACGAGTTATTTTCATCGGCGAAATCCAGACTCGTAATTTCCGTAACAAAATCATAGGCTATTTTGTATCTTTTAGCCTCGTTCGAAGGCTCGCCTTTGAAGTCAACTTCATTGTGCGACATATCGAGACACTTGTTACCAAAGCCATCGATCAATCGCACAAGATCTTGCAATTTATCATTAATCGGTTCTCGAATGTCATGATTATTTATCTCGACAAGAATATTCGTAAAAAGCGATGAAAATATCGTCTGTTTAATGAATCTGTGCAGTGTCCGGAAATGTTCAATCAACGACTCGACGAATTTCTTTGGGTCACGTACTCTCTCGACGGTGATTAAAATGAGAGTGAAACGCGCTAAATTTTTAAGCAACGACGCCATAGTATCCGGTGAAATTGATCGGGGAAATTCCAAACAAAGTACACAAGCTTCGATCGTTAAGCGTACAATTTTTTCGTACGCCGCGTGCTCGTTCTCGCAACGAAAAACGTCCCATTGAAAAATCGTTATTTCAACAGCGAATTTAACGTACTCGCTCTCCGTCGATGAAACAATGAGATGCCGGATGTAATCATCTTGAAACTGACTCGTATCGAAATTCGATAATTCAATTTTCTCATCGTTTTCAACGATATCTCGACAATCTCGTATTCTCGTCAAAGCTGCGAAACAACGTCTCTCGTAATCTTTGATCGTATCGTCCGCGTCGATTTCGGCAATCTGTTCAGACAGTAACAATTTAGCGAAATGATGTCTGTCGATCGGACCGAGCAGTTTCTCAATTTTCTCGACAAGCGCCGTTCTCTCTCGAGTCTCCGAAGGTATTTCCATCTTTTGCGACAAAATATGGACGATACGTATCATCAGACACAGCGCCTGACCGACGGAGTATTTTCCTAATGTTTTGTCACATCGTACTTCCGGCATTTTACGAGCCAATGCAACAACGAGAGCTTCAAAGTCGGTTTCCTTCGTACACGTTGCAACAATGTGACGCAGGCAATTCAGAATCGACACGAAATTCGAAAAATTGACGGTTTTCTCATTGAGCGAAGGAACAAATACGCGATTAACGATGTCGTTCGCGGTTAAAAAACATTCGTCCAGCATAAATCGCACGAGATGCAAAAATTTCTTCTTGTTCCATTCGTCGCTCGCGATACAGATTTCTCGCAGTGTGACGATGATGAGAGTCTCGTTATGTTTTTCACGTATTTTCATAATCGGTGAGAGCAACGCCAAATCGCTGGGTGTCGTCATTATGTTGTCGTACTCGGGATGGCCAATCGCCATTTTAACGAGAATCGAGAGTATTTTGCATGGATTTTTCACGAGGAAAAATAATACGAGTCGCAGATTCGCGGATGATTTGAAATTCTTGTTGTGCGACATGAATTTCTTAAACATATCTTCCGTAAAGGATGACTCGAGGATATTACCTCCGTCGTGCTTCAGTATGTAATCTACCATTGTCTCATAAACACTTTTTATATCCTGCTGCAGCAAAACTTTCGTTACCATCGCGTAAACCTCGCGTTTATGTTCCTCCTGTCCCTCTTTCGTCATAACGTACGTAAGATATTCGAGTAGTTGGAAAAAGTCATCTTTGTCGAGACACGAACGATATTTACGTACGACGTTGAACGTTTCGTGATTCCATTCGCGATAACGTTTCAGAAGTGCCTTCAGACACTTTGCTTTTCCATCGACGACACCCGCGCACAAAACGTCGAGGCTGGGCCCCGATTGTGCATCGGATTCTTCAGGTTTCGAAGATATTTGCCGCAAACACTGAACCAAAGTGTCCCGTTTTATCAAATTTCCGTAGTCCTTGATAAATTCTACAAAGTTATGACAATCTATGCCGAGAGATCTTTGCAGCGACATCTGCGGATTGCCGGCATCCTCGAAGCTTACCCAATCGATGTACATGTTTATGTCTACGTCCGTCAATTTTTTCAATAAATTGTGAACAAATTCATGATTCAACATACCCAATTGCGTTATAAAATTGACATTCATACGTTTGTACGGTTCGCGACCGTATGTTATTTTGTACAGGGACGACGCCTCGGCCGATAAAGCAACACCGCTTTTCGCGTATTCGAGACAATCTTTAGTGAGTTTTAACATTCTTTTCAGGATAATGCCGTGTCTCTCGGATTGTCTAAGACCCTCTACTTCGTCGATTCTCGTGAACTTGGCATCGCAGAAAAATGCCATGAATTCTTGACAATAAATCATTAATTTTTCGGGACTTTCGCCGACCATCATCGTTAGTGCGCCATTTTTGTCGATCAGACGCAATATTTTGTAGCTGTTTGCCGTTATTAGCGTCAGGAAATTGAGACCACGAGTAAATTCCAATAGATTCAAGCATCTTTTTGATATTTCTATCAGTTCCACCGCGAGATCGAGGGGTATGTGAAGTACCGATTCTGCCACGATTTCTTCATATCCCAAAAACCAACAAATTTCAGCGAGCAAATAAGGCGAAAGCGGCGGACACATGTCGACCAAATGACCGTTCGTCGGATCTTCCATTAAATGTTCCTGCGACTCAAAGCTGGTGTTCAACAAGAGATACTTAAAAGCCTCCGCGCATCTCACATCTGTCGTTGAAATATTCTCCTTTGTTGGAACGCCGCAAGAGATCAGTATTGCGTTTACTATAACGCAAATTTCTTGTACGTTTCTTGAATTTTCCTCTGTCGTTCGAGATGCGAGAAACCTCAGTTGACCGCATTCCTCGTCCTTTCTCATCAGGTAAATTTGGAGTTTTCTGTACATATCATCCATCTTCACGATATCTCCCATTGCGGAAAGTGAATCGGCGATTGGAGATGAGACAGGAAAATCTGAAAAGAATATACGAGTGTTAATCATATGTTCGCGAGAGAATTGGATTTTTCAAAAGTTGTGAAGGAAAAACATACATTTACACTTGCTTATTACCAAAGTATGTACACATGCAAGGTATTTTTTGTAAAACACACGAATATGATTTTTTTCAAGCGTTCGTACAGAATAGAACTTTTGCTGTTCTAGTCTTTTCAGATCTTGACTAATAATTATTTGCATATAGAAATATGAGAAACATCGTTTATTATAAAGGAAATACTTAGATAATGGTATAGGAGAACATGGAGTAGAGATTTAAAAAATTTCAACAATTTTTTATCGTCTGTTTGCAGTATAGTTACGTGCATGCATACGTATATATTACGTGCATGCATGTGGATGCATAAGATTTAAAATGAAGCATGTGTGAACGTACGATTCTTTAATCAGCAGTGGTGAATAACTGGAGTGATTCTGTAAAGTCTCGATCCATAACCACAAACTCGAAGAGACAAGAGGACGACTGTTTTTTTCTATCGATCTTCTTTGGAATCCTCAAAAATATATTCAAATATGGTTCGAGCTTGGTACATGGACAGCAGCGAGGCTGATCAACGTCTCGAGCATCATCGCAGTCCACCGAAATTTTTATCCTTAGAAGACTTGTACGGAGTTTCCGGTGTCGAATATTTTGAGGTTAGGAACGCATTGAAATGAATGTTACTGCGTCATATGGAAAAAGGCATCAAGCAAAACCGAAATGTTTATTATTCCTGTAATCTTTGATGAATTTTGCTTTATCGCGTCTGAATATCATGTAGATTAACACAAACGACTACGCAGCGGACAATGTTCTATGCGAACTGAAGAAAAAACGCGGTTACACGTACGAGGACGAGATTGTGTGCTCCGAAGCGTGTTTACCGAATTACGAGGAAAAGGTAGGTGGTAACGATCGATTGTGTACGTTTCTTCATTGTTTATTCATTATCGCGCGCTATTTACTTGCTTTGCAACGATAACATTCCATTTGTCTATTCGTTATTATCGCACAGCATCAATATTTCATGCGTTCTCTGACAGCACTGTTAAAAATTGTAATATAATGTTTAGTTGAAGAATTTCTTCACTGAACATTTACATACAGACGAAGAAATTCGTCTTGTACTCGATGGTTCCGGTTATTTCGATGTCAGAGACAGAAATGATGATTGGATTCGTATAGCAGTGCAGGCCGGCGATTTAATCATTATACCAAGCGGAATTTATCACAGATTTACCCTTGATATTAATGTAAGTTGAATCGCGATAGAGTATATGTTTTTTAAAATGAAAATCGTCGTTTTTTACAGCCATCATAATATCACTGCCGCTCTTTTTCTTTCGTTAATACATACATGTTTTTTGGCAGAATTATATCAAAGCTAAACGATATTTCGTTGGTGAGCCAGTTTGGCTTCCTTACAACAGACCAGCGGACGAAACGGAAGCTCGTCAACGATATCTCGATCGTTTGAAGGTTGGCTTTAAAAACCCGGTTGATTAGATGCACAGTGGAAATAATGTTTATTTTTAATATTGAGCAATTATACAATGATCCTGTGCTTTTCCAACGATCAATGAATTCCGATACAACCAAACTGATGTTTGGTTCCACATATGATGTGTTGAATAATAAAAAAAAAAGAAATAAATAATTTTATCAATGTCCTTCACAGAAATTACAAAATTGGTTTATTCAATCATTATTTACATAGGAATACTGCAAGTTTCCAACATTACCCAATGTAATCGACGTCGAAATAATTCGCAATCGACGATTTCGTGAAAATTAAGTACACACTTTTGCGTGGGTCAATAGTATATACGTATGAAAAACAATCGACTAAAGACATACCAGAATATTTTGGAAAAGTCCATAGAAAATTACAACAGTCAAATTATAACGATATCTCAAATTTGTCCAGCGAGATTTTTTCGTGAAATTGCATCTCGAAAATTAGTTTACTGCTTCAGTATGACCGAAAAAACATTACAAGGTCAAAGTACATTCGAGCAACTGCCGTTAGCTGGTTCTCCAAGCATGAAACAGCATGAAAATGATTATAAATATTTTTTGGAAAATCTCTGGCAATATTGAATAAAAAAAAGTGATCACCATACCTCAAGCATAAATTACTATACATCTCCCAACTGATCATCATCTCGTCTTTATCTCTAACAAAAACTATATTGCAGTCACGATATATATAAAACGAAATCGATGTCACTGCGCAACCGGCTAGAAAGTTTCCGCCGCTTGTCCTTTTTACACGGAAATCCAAAAAGTCAAAAAGAGACACACATAAGGAAAGACAGACACTCGCAGATGTACACTTTTGACATCAAATGAGGGTAGAAAATCTCCACTTTCCAAGTCGTATTTTCATCGTTAAATTTAAATCAAGTCTCCTTTGTGAGTTACTGAAAATCACGTCGAATTAATACGGCTCTAGAAGAATTAATGCGCGAGCGTGTTAAACACGAAATACAAGATCAGAATGACGACTTGAAAGTCATCGAGAGCCAAAAAGAAAATCAATCTCCCGTTCAAATGTAACACTCGATAATTTTACCGAGCGAAATCATCGATTTCCTTCAACTTCCGTTTTGTCTTTTGAATCGACCGTGATCTCGTCAAAAATCGGCGTTCGTTCCGAAATTCGTGCTCGTCTCTTCCATGACTCCCCACTTTTGGTACTCGCCGACTTTCTTCTCGAAGAAATTTGTCTTTCCCTCGAGGGAGATGTGCTCCATAAAGTCGAAGGGGTTCTCGGAATTGTAGATCTGCAATTTTTCGGAGAGAAAAGTTCAGCGAAGAAGAAACAACGAGGAACTTTGGAAAAGAGGGAATATTCACGAGAAAGCTTTGGGTCTTTTTCTGTTTTGAGTACACTCGGCGTACCTTTGGACAACCGAGCTCGAGGAGAAGTCTGTCTGCCACGAATTCGATATACGTCCTCATGAGACTGCAATTCATGCCGATCATGTCAACAGGCAGAGCCTCGGTCAAGAATTCTTGTTCGATCGTTACTGCGTCTCTTATTATCGATATGACACGTTCCTGTGATGGCTTTTGTATTATATGTTTGAACATCAGACAAGCGAAATCACAATGTAATCCCTGGGAAAAAATGTACATGTTTCAAAATTCATCTAAAAACAGCGAAAAAAATCAGCATTACGACAAAACATGAAATTGTCAATTCTCACATCATTACTTTTGTTCATTACTTCGGTCATTCGTGGATTATCAGGTTCTTCAAAACACTCTGGATTTGCGCAAAGAATTTCATGTTTCTCGAAAATCGCGAATTGTATAAGAAAAACCCAGAGAAAAATGCATTTTCCGAAATACCTCGTCCCTCGAGATGAGTTCGTTGCTGAAGGTGAGTCCGGGCATGATGCCTCGTTTTTTCAGCCAAAATATAGACGCGAAGCTGCCGCTGAAGAAAATACCCTCGACAGCCGCAAAGGCGATGACGCGTTCGGCAAACGTCGCCTCGTCGTTGTCTATCCAATTTAAAGCCCAATTGGCTTTTTTCGCGACGCAAGGGAGATTCTCGATGGCGTTGAACAAAAAGTCTCTGCAAAGGGAATGATCACGCTCAATGGAAAAAGAAACATTAATCGCGAACACTGTAATGAAAAATCGCATCGCAAATCTGTTTACTTTTGTTCCGGATTTTTTATGTACGTCTCGATCAACAGAGAATACATCTCCGAGTGTACGTTCTCCATGGCCACTTGAAAACCATAAAAACAGCGGGCCTCTGTAACTTGAACTTCTTGGCTAAATCGTTCGACAAGATTTTCGTTGACGATTCCATCCGACGCAGCGAAGAACGCCAGTACGTGAGAAATGAAGTGACGCTCGTTGTCATTAAGATTATTCCAGTCACCAAAATCCTAAAAGTGCAAAAAAAAAAAAAGATATTCGGTTCGGCATTGAAAATCTGGCGATTTTTCGAATACAACATTGTCCAATATCTTTCAATGTTAACCTTGGAAAGATCGACTTCGTCGACTGTCCAGAAGGAGGCTTCCGCTTGTTTGTACATGTCCCAGATGTCCGGCCATTGTATCGGGAATATAACGAATCTTCTGGGATTTTCTTTCAGCAACGGCTCTAGGGAAACATCAAACTTGGCAGCAACTTCGTTCTCGGAGAGATTCAATTTTCCAACTGCCTTTGATTTGTCAATCTGAAAGATTAATATTGAATAACGATGAATAAAAGTATAGATTTTCATGAATACAGAGGGAACATTTTTCGTAATTTTATTGTTTCATTTACCTCATTCTTGGCTGTGTTTTCTTGAGTTTTTTCCGGACTGATGCATAATTTTTTCTTCGGTGATACCTGGAAGCAACGAATTCTCATTAAATCTCATCCGTTATTGCACAATGACATGCAATAACATTCTTTCCGGGGACACATAACTATATGTAGTTTGCACGATTCCATTGACGCAATTTTCATGATTATTTTTGCACTTTTTTTCCGCGATCTTCTTAATTGTTACCCTGGATTATTATTGTGCAATGTGACAAACAGAAAATGCGCAAGTTCAATGTACATTCTGCTGCTTTTCAGTGCGTATGAACAAAAAATGAAATAAAATACAAACGGTGAAACGGTAAAAAGCTACAGTACCGAGACAAAGTGTTTTGCAGTTGTTTTCTATCATAGACATTGATACTCACATTGACACAGTTGAAGCGTTCAAACAGCTTTTCATTAATCATTTTTTCCAAAAATTTTAGTCTCTATTTCTGCGATATCAAATTTTGTACATTGTTTTTATAATGCAGGAACATAATCTTATAACCTCTTATAACGATTCACGTGTTCTAATGCATAAGATTTTGCAACAAAATACAATACTTGGTAGATAGAGGACAGCACTTGTCGTAGATACAATTGACTTTGATAGTTATTAGGAAAAAACAATTTTTTAAAATAAATTATTGTGATTTATAATAGAATCGTAGGTTAAGCGTGAAAACAATGTTTAATGAGAAGAGCAACAATAAAATTCTGGATAACTTTCATATTTATATTGACTTACAGCAAAGAAAGTATCAAGAAAAGTAAAATTACTCACAATTTGTCCTTACATAAATTCACTAAAAATTCTAATTCTACCAAGCTGACATTCTGAATTCCAAGTGCTTTGAGTTCTTTGAACACTCAGGTAAAAGTTGAAATAAAAAAAATACTAGATTCATTCAATAAATTATTAACAAGCGACTGTAAAAGACAATTACTGTTGGTAATAAGAGAACGTAATTAACCAAAATATTTTCACCTGCGTGCTGTATGAATAGCATGAGCCTGCTGGGCCAACAAATGAGGACTGTTTAATTTTGAACACCATGTTGCGGCAGAAAAACGTGATTATATAGAAACAATGTAGGCAAATCATTCTCAATTAGAGGTCAACTTGCCAAGGAATAACAATCTCGTAAAGTTGCGTTTCTTTGATAAATTATTTGAGATTACAAATAACGAGAATATTCGCGTTTTGAATGAAAATGTGATAAATATTAATTAATACGTGGAACATACGATCGAAAAAGGTATAGATCAAATACTCGTATAAAATAAGCGAACTTTGAAACGCGGGTATCATGGGAAAACCTTGCGCTCATTGCAATGAAATTACTTGTGACAAATTTTAACTCACGTTCTCTTTGAAACTGATGTTCTCCAAGGTACGAGTGATGTTGTTTTTGGTCGAAACTTGTAGCGGCATTTTTAACGTGTCCTTGTATATTGAGAATTAAAAAAATTTCGCGAGGTACGTGTAACTCGTGAGACGTCAGACGATAAAGTAAGCAGCGTTGGCTCGAGAATTCGCTCCAAAATCAAACGGCTGCATATCGCGCGATTGGTCAAAGGCTCAATACGCTACAGATTGCGTTGCTCGCAACCAGTTAAGTGACTTCGGTTTACCGCCAAATTGTAACAGGACTGTTAACGCAATGTTGAAGAATAAATTTATCACGAACGCTTGTTCCGAAATAGAGACAATAATTCTTGTCATTATTGTTGCGATAAAATCGCACAAATTTTTGTTTTATTCGTTTGTCAACAGACAAACATGTTCCCGCGTTTCCGAGGTTTTCGTCGTTTTTTGACAAGAACGCAGCGCCTTCGCGAAAACGAGTCTGCCGTTGAGAAATTACCGCGACATTCGAAACGAAATATCTCCACAATGGAATACTAAACTATAAAGTAGGGAACTTTAATGTATACAACTGTACGAAGAATTTTGACACGAGATGCTTATATAACACGACGTCCTGGCATCAGTATATTTATAATTATTAATAATTTATTTATACATTCTTCTTGAGGCAGTTGCTCATTTCGCATTTAATCATCGCAATACTATATGTGCATATTGCATGGATGCATGAATTAATAATGTGGAGTAATGTAATAATAAAAGTTATAAAACAACCGTTGCCTCATAACGTTTTGCCGCTTAAAAATGTTGTGTATTTTGCTTATGCGAGGAGCAGAGAAATTTCTTTCACTGACCTCCTACGGAAGAAACTGAAACTGTATTCGCATCGGTAATGTAACTTTTTGCACAATACCCAGATAGCCAACAGGAGAGTTAAGTTTTAAAATACAAGATTTGTGTGGAATTCGAATTTACTCGCAATTAATCTGAACTCAAAAATGATTTTCATTAGTAACACGATTTTCAGTTCACGATATTTAGAACTGTTCCGAGTACGCCCGATGTAGAAATACCTATTTCTTACGAGTGTGTGTGCGTGCCTTGTGTAGTACGAGTGTGTGTGGTGACCGTGGTGACGTACGCCATGTTCTTAAAATGGAGTCGGCTTCGCTCAGTCGAAGCTTTGACGCCTATAAGCGTGTATGAAGAAATTTTTACTTTCATATATAAGTCATCGGGCTCATTCTGATCCTGACGTCTCAAATATGTCAAAAAATCATTTATCTCTATAGTACTTCTCTAATGGATCGTGATAATTAAACATTTGACGTCGTAGCCGGTATCACGCGCTCAAGGGTCGTGCGGTGTCTCCATGAACGATTTTACGAGTTGAGTGGGGTTAGGATTTGATGTGTACGTAAAAGACAAGTTTCGTCGGTGATAGCGTGTAAAATATAGTTTTCGTAGGGTCACGAGCGACAAGGTGTATATTATTCTTGTAAGTACAGACACTTTTCATTCATTTAGACCGATTGTATCCTCTTACGTGTCTACGAAGATGCCAAGAGGCTCGGACATTATTTTTCATTCTTCGCGGTATATTCCGCACTTTACAAAGCTGATTTTGTATTTAGTATTCATTTAGGCTTGCTACAAGACTCTTTCGTTGCATTAGCTGTTATATCTTAATAAAAAACGATGTTTTATACTTTTGAGTGGCGAAAACCGAAACCATGTTAATCATCTCCAGAGTTAAGAAGATTACAAATTTGAGTTTTTGCATACGTTGACATGTAAAAGTATTGGCAAAAGTCTTATTTTTATACGACAAGTAATGATGTTTCGTTAACAATACAAAATGCTCAATTGGCAGAAATTACATACAACAATAACCAACTTTATGTTTTTTTTTGCAATTGAAAAAAGTGCTCCGAAACAAAAGTTTTTCACCTTTGATTTCAGCCGTGGTGTTTTCTAGTAACTAAGCGAAGATGGCTCTGCACAGCGTGCCGCCAAAGCGAAAAGAAATATACAAGTACGAAGCTCCGTGGCCTCTGTACAGTATGAACTGGTCCGTGAGGCCCGACAAAAGATTCCGGCTTGCCCTTGGCAGTTTTGTCGAAGAATACAACAATAAAGTTCAAATAGTATCTTTGGATGAGGAAACTTCGGAATTCAGCGCAAAAAGTACATTCGATCATCCCTATCCCACGACAAAAATAATGTGGATTCCAGACAGTAAAGGTAAGAAACAAGCAAAATCATCCTTTTGCAAAAACCAAAATATACATTTTTCTTTGTTATTTCATCATCACCAGAACTTTTCTATTCACCCCGAGGGAATTCTATACGAATATTTCTGAATTTTTCCATCATATTTTAGCAATCTAAAAACTCGGTAAAAAAATCGAATTTCTTCAAAACTTGTCGTATATTACATCTGTATTTTATAATTCAGGATTATTTCCCGATCTATTGGCAACTTCCGGAGACTATCTGCGCGTCTGGAGAGCATCCGAACCGGAAACTCGTCTGGAGTGTGTTTTGAACAACAACAAAAATTCGGATTTTTGCGCACCGCTAACGTCATTCGATTGGAACGAGGTTGATCCTAATTTAATCGGGACATCGAGTATCGACACAACTTGTACGATCTGGGGCTTGGAAACGGGACAAGTACTCGGTCGTATAAATATGGTCACGGGACACGTAAAAACTCAGCTAATAGCGCACGACAAGGAAGTTTACGACATAGCGTTCAGTCGAGCCGGCGGTGGACGCGACATGTTCGCTTCTGTAGGAGCGGACGGTTCCGTGAGAATGTTCGATCTTCGTCATCTCGAGCATTCGACGATAATATACGAGGATCCTCAGCATACCCCACTGTTGAGACTCGCTTGGAACAAGCAGGATCCGAATTATCTCGCGACCGTCGCTATGGACGCGTGCGAAGTAATAATACTCGATGTTCGCGTTCCATGCACACCCGTTGCACGTCTGAACAATCACCGCGCGAGCGTCAACGGAATCGCTTGGGCGCCGCACTCTTCGTGTCACATTTGTACAGCCGGTGACGATCATCAAGCGTTAATTTGGGATATACAACAAATGCCACGTGCTATAGAAGATCCCATCCTCGCGTACACCGCAGCGGAGGGCGAAGTCAATCAGATCCAATGGGGTGCAACGCAACCCGATTGGATCGCGATATGTTACAACAAAGCGGCTGAAATTTTGAGAGTATAACGGAATTTCGACGGCGCTTTTACAATCGTGGTAAGCAGAAATGACAAAATTCTCAATCGATGACCAAATTTTTGATACTCGCTGTACTTTGAGGGGTTCTCGTTAATCATCGATTCGAAATTTGCGATATTTTTTCATAAAGAATATTACGCTCCCAAAAAATAATGCCGGGTGAAGGAAATTTCGTGGAAACACTTTTGGAAACGAAGTTAAGTCTCTCGTTTTTTTTTCTTCTCGTGATTGCAGATCGTTTTAATGCGAGGAAGTGACGAGATTCCGGCAAGGCCAAACTCATTAACTTCGATGGTAATGAAGATCTTGTAAAATAGTGATTTTTGTCAGGAGTGCGAATTACGACAGACTGATAGACGATAAAAATATATCTTATTTATACGAAGGTACGAGATTCTCGACAATTGACACGGAAGATCGATGCGTTTTAATCGATCTTTGGAAATTTGTACTTCCAATCCCATTTTGTATGTGTGTGTGCGTATGGCGTGCGTATGTATCTGGGCGAATCTGTTTTTTTTAAGATAACGCGAAATCGAGAAAGAGGTTTGGGGATACGACGAGGTTACGTCGAACGATGGCACTCGACAAAAAAAAGGGAGAGAAAAAGGGAATGATGTACATTTCGCGTATAGCAGTTTTTGCTCTCTCGTTCGTGCGATAACATGATATTAAATTATTTCCAGTTAAAATATAATCAGTTCATACGACAGGCAAAGAAACTGCGAATTTTCTTTTATTTATTTTCCACTTCCGACATTGTCCGTTCCGTTTTTTTTTCTCTCAATATCGAGTTTTTCGAAACTAGCAAAAACGAAAACAACAACCGACGTAGAATTAAATCACCCGATATTATTCGTGACATAAACGACACTAGCGGCAAGAACGTTCAAACGTGTATTAGAAATTCATGCGAAAGGAAATGCAACAAATGGAAATGAGTAGACAAAAAAATCAACTCGATAGCTCAAGAAAAAAAAACACGCGTAAAACAAAGAGGAAAAAGCATTTTTTGTTGTATAATTTGTAAATATGTTTATATCGATGGCGTACGGGGAATGACAAATTTCGATTCACACGAAAACGTAGGAAAATCGTGATCATCGCCAACGATATTGCGACAATATTAGTGCAATGAAAATATGATGGAGCGATTGAGTATGGATCGACGTGTGCGATGCGTTGAAGTTTTCATCACGCGATTGTCATGTTCAATGATTTTATATTTGTACGTGTAACAATAAATACAATTACAAAGTAATCATTGCAATGCGCACAAAAATATGTGGGCCTGTCCAACGGTGTTTTCTTTCAGTTCTGTTTCCGACGAAATAGAAAGACGCGAAACGCGAGCGAGGTTTATATCTTCGACGACGAATCTTAAAGACGATACGATCAATGAGACACAATGTATTATTTACAAGCGTAATATGACTCGCGGTGTGCGTTATAAATAAAACGTCAGTCAATTTGTATCATACAAAAATTTCATAGCGCGTCCTAGTTATAGGCAACGTTTTGAAAAAATTTCTATAACATTCCCCATCGAAACTGCCGCGTAGTTTCGCATGGTCTCGAAAAATGCCACAATTTGAATTGAAAAATTCAAATTGTTAATTCTGTCGAACAAAGCATCTGGATTAATTTCACAATCGAACTATGGCATTTCCATCGTTGAATCATTACGGCCGTTGTACAGGTCGTACAAAGTTATAATAAAAAATTAATAAATACCAATTAAACTCTGATACAGAGCGAGCCTCAAGAATTTTTCTCTAAAACACAACGGAAGTTCGTATCGGACCACATTCGTCGCCACTCGTATGTTCTTTTTTCTTCTCGAAAGATCATAGAATCGCAATTTTTTTTTTTTTTCATCCACGTATCATAATCACATTCTTTGCTGCGGCTAATCTCGCGAATCTCGTGAATCTTTGTCACCGAACAAAGATCGCGAAAAGCTATACAATTTATATAAATAATTATGCTATGAGCAGCGTGAAGCTTCGAATGAGCAGAGAGAGATTCTCAATTTCGACGAAGAATTTCGTCGCATTTGTATTCATCTATTTTTTCCGCTCACTCGAATTCTGTTATCGTTTGTTTTTATCGGTTCTATTATTTTGCATAAAGGCTTCCCCGTGACGAGTCATTGAGAATTCGTTCTTTTGCTTCTTTAATGTACATCTTCGATGACAGATTCTTTCAACGGCGAAATATCGAAAGACTGAAGATGTTGAAAATTTGAGCTACTTATTTTGTTTATAAAACGCACAATTTGCTGGCTATATAATGAAGATGCAGAACCGTGCATGCCATAGTAATCATATTACCCATTGCTATTTCAACGTGTATGCGACGAAAAGCTCCATGAATTTTTAAATAATGCGGACAGTGCTTCAAAGAGCCAGGATTTTGCCGGCCGATCTCGCTGCCAACGCCAGCTGCTCGCTCTATCGTTGTCTTCTGAATCATCAAAGCTAGAAGCGGCGGCGTTAGATAAAGACGTATCAGGAGTTCCAAAAAGAATGCACCCGACATTCCGATGACCTGCAAAATAATTACCAGTACGTTTTTAGTGCCGCTCGATATTAAACGAGCACATACAACGATTCATTGAATATTCCACTCTGCATGATATAAAATTGAAGAAACGAAGAAAGTAAACGACAATCCGCATAGCTTTTAGAAAAAAATTCTTGATAAAACTTGTCTGGAATTCAAATTGAACAAAAATACATTTTTTTCATCATTGTTTCTCACATAATTTCGCCGGTACTTTTTAATCACCTCAATTGATTTATCAATGCCTTAAATCATCTGGGAATTTTCTCATGCTGATCACACTCACAAATTGTAAATGTTTTGAAATGCGGATCGACAAAAATCGGTGTGTTCTCGAAGAGTCGAACAAAAGTGTGAAACAATTTCGATAAACTTTAGTACACCTTCGTTTTTGTAAAGTGGAGACTCAAGGTGACCGTCAAGGTCATAAAAGTAACTTGTTCCGGTTTAGAAGGAAACATGTCTGGAAATTGAAGGACCCTTCAATCGTAGTTTCGCATACAGCTGCGTAACGAAAGATTTTTATACCTGAATAGTAATTTCCGTGTCCCACGTGTGAGCCGGATGATGCTTGACAAATATGAGAAGAGTCGTCAGACTCAAGCAAGCATTTATCGTGAAATATCGCGGAAATAACACACGTTGAACTTCCCCAAATGTGTGCCTCGGTAGCGCAAAGTACAGTGATAAACCGGAAACAAAAGTCATCCAGATCTGCGCGCCAAAATGCACCACGAACGAGGCGAGATAGATGAATGAGGCTGCGCGTGAGTGAGGATGTCCGGCGATCTGATTTCTTTCGGAATTCGGTACTAGAGCCGACGTAACGCAGAGCACAGCTGCGATCGTTATGACGTGAGCCGGTTGTGTAGTACAGAATAGAATTCTGAAAAAAAAAAATAAATAAACCAAATATTTCCCAACGATTCTTCCAAAAATTCAATAATAATCGCTGCAGGCTAAATCGAGCGAATAAGCTGTCTCACTTGTTCTTTTTTTTATCTCGATCAACAACAAGATCAAACGTCATTGCATGTTGTGATTCATTCATTCGGAGGTAAATGAAAATCCTATCGAAAATGTTTGAATCTCGATGAAATTATTCAATGTCAAAAGTCATGAAACGTTCGTGATTTCTTATTGGCTTGGGTGAATTCTTCGGGATTTGAAATGACGTTAAAATCAGTTTATGTAAAATTCATGTTATATCGTCCATATTCGTGCGTAAATTTTTTGTTCGATGGATTTAATTAGTCGTATATAAAATTGGTTACGTGTGTTGGGATGAAATTTCGTGTGCTATTTTCGATACTCGAGGAAAATCAAGGCAAACGAATATTGATACGAAACGAAAACAAATTGTGCTCTGAGGTGAACCAACTGTTTCGCCTAACGTTCTCTCGCAGCGTGGGCACAGCCTCGGGTTGCATCGTCGATCAATTATACTCGTCTCCGTGCGTCTTTGTGCGAATAAAAAATAAAAGCGTCGTAGAGCACTTTACCCAGCACTTTCTCGAGTACATGTGGTATATTTCAAGTCGTCATATTTAGAAACCTACGTTTTTGGAGACTAAACTTCCAACGTACGCTCTCTGAAGCAAACGTTATTGAATAATAAACTATGAGTCCATCTGCATTATAGAACACGGAATTATTTTTAAATTTAAAAATTGCAGAAAAATCGTGATTGTCTCGGACCACTTTGAGTATTTAAAATCTTCAAAAAATAGATAGTCACCGTATATCTTCGTTCTTTCTCGATTTATGGACAGTTTGAACGCCTTCGTGGCTGCCATGTACGTATATAAATGCACATGTATGAATTACGTTTAAATTTCGACATATTTATTGAAAAATTGATCTCCTGAAGAATCCGGCCAATGCAAACGTTACGAATATCCCAAATGCAATATTTCCACGATAAGAAACGTTCGCAGATTGTGTAAACAAACATTTTTTCGAAACGTTATAAATAAGATTTTGCTAAAGCTTTGATCGAAACCCCGCGGGTTGCCGTACCTTCCCACGTCAATTGCGCTGTTTCTCGTGACGCATATTCGCTGTCAGCGTTAAATATCGAAGATCGGACAGAACGAGGGCAGCGCGTATATCGTGAGAGCGGTATAGAGAGGAGCACTAAAATCAGCTCGAGATGTGGTTTTTTTATCATCTTTTGCGGTGACGTATTTTTTATATCACATGTGCGGCTCACCTGCGTCATTCGAGACGACTTTCTTTTAGCTTGCAATTTTCCTGCCAACCCCATTTCCTCCCGAAATATTAACCTGACGTAAAGTGTTGTTAAATAAAAAGGAGCCGAGCTTTCCCGAAACGAAAACAAAACTGAAAATACAGGAAAATCGACGTGCGTTCGTTTTGTCACATTAAAAAAAATCGTTTCTTTAAAAAAACAACATTACGCGTCTGAATTTATTGATTCAGTGAGTTGATGGCGTTCGATGAACTCCAGTAGGGAGATGAAAGATGATTCTGGTATTCTCGCCCACGCGAGAGTACGATATTTGATTTAAAAAATTGCGTATATTATTTTCGCATTTTGAAGTCGTCCTCGACATGTAAATAAATTTATACGTGGATGTGTGCTATAAAATAGACTTGTTAACGCGAAAGGTCAACAGCAGAGACTCGCTAAGAATCGTCGCGACGGTACTTTGACAGTCTGGCATTGTCAAATGCGAAGAGGATTTATAGATTTATCTCTATGAGTGAAACGTCAAACGTTTGCGAATCTATCAAGATTCAAAGATGTTCCCCGGAGCTAAGATCCCCACCAAACCGACATGAAATATGAATTTCGAATACTTACCGATGATATAAACATTTTTACAAAATTTCAGATAATAACTAATAATAACACTGGAGAGTTTTTTTTTTACTAGGGACAAGAGACGCGCGCTCACGCGCGCGACCGGTTGCGTTTTCGCGCTACGACGCTCCGTCTTGAATTGAGTATAGACCCCTAGAGAACACATTATAATTCGGCATAAGTAGCAAATTGTGGAAAGCAAGGAATTTTTAAAAAACTGAACAGAAATTTCCGAAAACCGGACATGGAGCAACTTGTTCAGAGTTGTTTCTTCTATGCGTGGTTCAATTTTGATCGAGTTGTCGATCGTTCTTTTCATCTGCCACTACTTTCGAGTACTACAGCGTCGAGCGTTAGTACTGCGCCTGCGAGACTGTTTACCCGCCTGACATTGCTGTAGAGCGGAAAGATAGCCTCTCCGGGCCAGCGTCGAGCGGTAGTACTGTGCCGAAATGGCCGTAGAACAAAAATTTCCGGAAACCGGACATGAAGCATCTTGTTCAGAGTCATTTCCTCTATGCGTGGTTAAATTTTGATCGAGTTGTCGATCGTTCTTTCCGTCTGCCGCTACCCTTAAGGGGAAAAACTGAAACTAAATTTCCGACAACCGGAAATGAAGCATCTTGTTCAGAGTCATTTCCTCTATGCGTGGTTAAATTTTGATCGAGTTGTCGATCGTTCTTTCCATCTGCCGCTACCCTTAAGGGGAAAAACTGAAACTAAATTTCCGACAACCGGAAATGAAGCATCTTGTTCAGAGTCGTTCCCTCTATGCGTGGTTAAATTTTGATCGAGTTGTCGATCGTTCTTTCCGTCTGCCACTACCCTTAAGGGGAAAAACAGGAACTAAATTTCCGACAACCGGAAATGAAGCATCTTGTTCAGAGTCGTTTCCTCTATGCGTGGTTAAATTTTGATCGAGTTGTCGATCGTTCTTTCCGTCTGCCGCTACCCTTAAGGGGAAAAACTGAAACTAAATTTCCGACAACCGGAAATGAAGCATCTTGGTCAGAGTCATTTCCTCTATGCGTGGTTAAATTTTGATCGAGTTGTCGATCGTTCTTTCCGTCTGCCGCTATTCTTAAGGGGAAAAACTGAAACTAAATTTCCGACAACCGGAAATGAAGCATCTTGTTCAGAGCCGTTTCCTCTATGCGTGGTTAAATTTTGATCGAGTTGTCGATCGTTCTTTCCGTCTGCCGCTACCCTTAAGGGGAAAAACTGAAACGAAATTTCCGACAACCGGAAATGAAGCATCTTGTTCAGAGTCGTTTCCTCTATGCGTGGTTAAATTTTGATCGAGTTGTCGATCGTTCTTTCCGTCTGCCGCTACCCTTAAGGGGAAAAACTGAAACTAAATTTCCGACAACCGGAAATGAAGCATCTTGTTCAGAGTCATTTCCTCTATGCGTGGTTAAATTTTGATCGAGTTGTCGATCGTTCTTTCCATCGGCCGCTACCCTTAAGGGGAAAAACTGAAACTAAATTTCCGACAACCGGAAATGAAGCATCTTGTTCAGAGTCGTTCCCTCTATGCGTGGTTAAATTTTGATCGAGTTGTCGATCGTTCTTTCCGTCTGCCACTACCCTTAAGGGGAAAAACAGGAACTAAATTTCCGACAACCGGAAATGAAGCATCTTGTTCAGAGTCGTTTCCTCTATGCGTGGTTAAATTTTGATCGAGTTGTCGATCGTTCTTTCCGTCTGCCGCTACCCTTAAGGGGAAAAACTGAAACTAAATTTCCGACAACCGGAAATGAAGCATCTTGGTCAGAGTCATTTCCTCTATGCGTGGTTAAATTTTGATCGAGTTGTCGATCGTTCTTTCCGTCTGCCGCTATTCTTAAGGGGAAAAACTGAAACTAAATTTCCGACAACCGGAAATGAAGCATCTTGTTCAGAGTCGTTTCCTCCATGCGTGGTTAAATTTTGATCGAGTTGTCGATCGTTCTTTCCATCTGCCGCTACCCTTAAGGGGAAAATCTGAAACAAAATTTCCGAAAACCGGAAATGAAGCAACTTGCTTAGAGTCGCTTCCTCTGCGCGTGGTCAAATTTTCATGGAGTTGTCGATCGTCCCTCCCATCCGCTACTCTTAAGGGGAAAAACTGAAACTGAATTTCCGACAATCGGAAATAAAGCATCTTGTTTAGAGTTGTTTCCTCTATGCGTGGTTAAGTTAAAAACGTTCGCTTGAAAAAATGTGCAAGAGAAGCTAGTTTAGTTTATTCACTCTCCTTCTCCCGGACTATCCCTCATTTTCTCTCAGTACAATATAAATTCAATTGTGAAATATAGTACTCTTACTTACTCGATATGGATGATTTCTTTTTCACAGAATAAATTATCGTAGAACTATAACCTTTGCTAACCGCGATTAATGTCACGAGTCGACAACTGGCCAAAACACCATAAAAAACCGCGCGAATACAGTCTCGCATGAATTTCGCGGCTACGCTCATCACAGACCAATCACGAAACGAATAAAACGACAACAAAGCATGCGATATTTCGATATTTCGATAATTTCGATCTATATCTCCTCATCAACTTTTTATAAGAAAGATCATGTATGTAAAACAAATTCAGTCATTTTTTCGAATTTTCCCATCTTTTCTGATTTTCCGATCAGTGGAACATATACCAGAAATATTTATAATTCACATACAGTTTACAAAAAAAAATAACGAATGAATTTAATCGATAAGCAGGTAAGCAGGTAAGCAGGCTCTCTCACCTGTTACCTATTGCCTATTAGTATCGAAAATTGATGTGCTTGGTGCCTTTTATATACAACCAATTTCGTTTTCCACATTTTTATAATAGAGCCAAAGTACTCGAAAGTTGCATTCAAATTCGATTTTCATGGGATTGTGGCTGCTGAACATACTTAATCGTATTCCCCCGTTTTTTGTATTGTCAATGACATTTTTTTCAATTCAAATGATATAAACTATCCAATGGACAATTCACATTATTTCAACGCTCATTCGCCATCAACGAAGCGTAAATTTATAATGAGAATTACAGCACAATGAATGTAATTGTTATTCAACCGAGATCGTGAAATTGGTTCGCACAATTATGCACTGATAATTAACGATAAGTTCCGGAAATAATTTTTTTCTGTTTGCGGCGAATGGTTACGAGCCATTCAACAACATTTACTTTTAATTATAATAATAATAATGACAGAAACATTATCACACTCGGAAAACAAGGTTGTACCGTCTGGTGACTCGTGTTTTATTGCACAGCAAGAAGCGTACTCTCCTTAAAAAATTTTTTTATATTCAATCTGCGAGACGCGAAGAGCAAGAGGACGAGAAAAAAATTACGATAAGCTCAAACGATTGGAAAGTCTGGGGAACGTTTGTTCAAGGCCATCGTTAACTTTATTTAAATGACTTTGTGTCGGTGAATTATATTTTCTCGTCGTGGCAACTGATATTATGGAATATTCAATATGATGTGATCATTCAGCGATTTTTTTCATCGCTGTGATGGTCTCGAAAACCGAATCTCGAATCGTCGATTAACGTGAAATTCAATATTGCAATTGAAGTGAGAAAAAAAAATTGATTCCGACGATTGGGAATGCACGCGGAACCGTCCTTATCGCGTCTCGAGTTATGTGCTTCGAGCAGCGTGCTCCGTTATCTCTCGCCCCACGTTGATCGATTTTTTTCCTGGGAATCAAATATATTTCAGTCCAATCTTCGATTAAAAAGCACAAATTTCGAAAGAAAAAACGTTCTCACGATTCGGGGTCGTCGAACGTTTATCGATCTCATTTTATTTCCGATCGATCGAGTCATTATTCATCTTGATTTATTAATGAACTTTGCATCTCAACTGCGAGGGGAAAAAACCAGTTGAAAAAAAGAATGCATGTTACGAGAAAATTCCTGCAATTTAACCGTCGCTCGATTCATTAAATCATCATCATTAAAAAAAAATCAAGTTCATTTATTTCACAAAACCGTGGCAACTATTGATTTTCGTTAAAATCATTGAAACATAAATAAAATCAAATTAATAATCCACCGTTTTAGCAATTGACTATAATCGGATGATACTCTATAAAAAAATTAATTACTACAAAAACTACGTGAAGTTTTTAACGTTCCGCGTGAAATTTTCCACGTAAAAATTTGTAACGTAGGAAATTAAGTACACGATTGTCAAAAATGATTACAAACTTTCACCAAAAAGTAGCTTCTTGATGACAAATTTATTGGTGCTCTTTTATTCGCAATCCGGGATGTTTAACCTTTCAACCTTCTAGATCAGTCGAGTTGTGGGGAACGTGCAATATTGCACGCAGTCTCTGCTACGTTAGAACACATATAATATCTGTTTATTTAAGTGCATAAAGTAATCCAGACGTAGCATTGTCCTTCTCGAACTCAACGGTATTACATGCACAGACATTGCATCCGCGTCAATGTACTGATACGATTCCTGTACATGAGTACGTAGCAACATATACGTCGTACTCTTATCGTCGTTTTGATGATACGTCGGAGACGTTTACGATCGTATGACGTATTGTATTCGTCCGAGTATTCGGTCGGTCAACGATTTTTGCAGAAAGTTCTCTTTATCCACGACCTGAACTTTTTTTTACATAGAAAGGAATACTTTTGTTTATTTTACGTGTCGTCGATCTGAAAATCTTCAGCGTCACGAAATTACGATATAAAACTCCCATGACTCTTAATTAGTATTCAAGAATAAGTTTGTCAGTAAAATACGATCTTTTTCGATGCATCTTCCAGCATCGTTTTACTTTACATCTCTGTGAAATTGATAACCGAGTCTCTCTCGGACCGTAAATTAGACGCATCATCTTATACGATCGGTTACCCAAAGAGGTATTTATAAAATCGAAATTATTGAAAATCCGGTGATTAAAAATCGTGTTTTAATTGAGAAGAAATCGCGTCGATCGTTAAGCGGATATCTTCATAACGACGGATCGGTATTTTTATGTCGCACTCGCAAAATGATTCGTAAAGTATCAAAATTCCATTCGTTGCGTAATATATTGTGGACATTACGTTTTTGATAATGATACACATTTCTTCACACCTGGGTATGAAGGCTGTGATGGGACGATTATTTTTATCGGGAATTTCCGGGATATTCTTTTTTTTCGCGACTCAAATGGATGTACATGAGACAGTGTGAGGCTAAATTGAAGAATAAATTAGACATTAACATAAATTAAACAACAAAACTCGAAAACTATGCAGCAACGCGTAGTTCAAACGTTTTTCGAATTTATTCGATTTTTTTTTCAAGTTTTCTTTTCTTCCATCACCTGTACAACTGTACAAAAATCCTTTGAACTATAAAAGACTATCGTGAGGTGTATAATCGAAAGTTTTATCAAAAAAAAGAGTGATTTTTGACGTGCCGAGGTTGCAACAACAGAGTGCACATTATGTCCAGGAGTAATTCCCAGATTAATCCGCAGATTATGTTCTTTCTTGATATCAATTTTTCCCCGGATATGACTTTCTGTAATTTTAATCGTGGAGATATCTTAGATACGCTTTTTTTTAATTTTGCGAGTCAAGGCTTCTGTAAAATTTTATGAAATTCTCTTACAACAGGAAACTTTTTTTCCCCCACACGATTTCAACCACGATACAAAAAGATCGTTACATCTCGTTGGCGAATAAATGGAATAAATTTTTGTCGTGAAAAATGAAGCCCGTGGTTACGATCTAAATGTGATGAAAAAAAAAGTGATTTCTACTCTCAGTGAAAAATGATTCAAAGTGCGATGGAGCGTGTGAGCCTACACTCACGTGACCTCGTGACAAAAACCGACCCGTGTAACGAGAGATTGAACTTCGTTAGACGAAAGCATACGCAAATGTTTATATACGGATCTTCTGATTTATCGATGGGACAGTAAAAGTCAAACACGTGAAATTTGCATTTTTATTGCATGGCGTCATAACGCTAAACGCTGTCCACTTTTATGCGTACACGTATGTGACATACGTATGTCCACGACTTAGCAGTATTAAACGAACTCCTCTGAACTTTTCGTTCGATCAAACGACCTCCAGACGTTGCCAAACCCTGCTGTGTATATTCGCAATGATTACGAATGTTGGTTACTTTTATAACGTTTGCTTACTCAAAGACATTCCTGCAAAGACTTCTGAATAATTTCAAGAATGCAGGGGTCTAGAAAAAGTGCTTTGACATTTTTCGAATCTAGAAACGCGGCTGCATCTGGACGTCGAGTAATTCAGACGAAAAATTGCTCGAATTTTGATTAGGTCGTGAATAATAAACAGTAAAATGAAGATTTACTGGACCTAATTAAATAATAACGTTCATTCCATCTCTTCATTTTTTATGGGGCTATTTGAGAAAGAGAGCGAAGATGAGGGAGAGAAAGCATCTTTTATCACGTTTTATAGATGAATAATATTTCGAACAGCCAAAAAAAATCTCGTTTTTACATTTTCATCGTAATTTAAGGGTCATTGAACCGGGACAATTTTTCTCATTCGTCATTCGTAACATCTCTTCTACCAAAAAGTCCTGATGCTTGATTAATGAACGACAAAAAAGAAATGGGAACAGTTTGCAATAAAATTGCAATCTTACCGCAGTCATTGCATTAAAAATTAAAAAATGACGTGGTATATCTCGGTACGATTGAAATATAGGAAAAGATCATTTTCCCCTTCGTGATGCAAGAGATTATCGCGCGAATAACGATAATTTCTGCGATAATTACTTTTTAAAAGAACTTTGTGATCGAGCACCAGCTTCAATCACTCGGAGAAAAAAATCGACGCGCAATTTCTTTTTTTTTTTCGTTTCATCTCGTTGTCGTGCAACGCGAGTGGCTCTCGCACAGTGTATCCGATCATTCGTGAATCAACGACCTAATTTTCTTTAATTATAAATAACCATACGAAGCCCCACAGTGGTTATAAAGAAACCGCGCGACGATCACGTATAGATCGAGAAAAAAAAAAATGATTTCGATCGATACTTCATGACTCTCTGACAGCGTACGAAATTCGTTTCTTTTACCATCACGCGATCGACGAAAAAAAAAAAAATTCACGCAAAACTTGTTTATTATCCTTAAGGATGTACGGCAGGTATGGTCTCAATAAAATAAAAAAAGAAACGAAAATTTCGCAGACTTGGCGGTACTACAAAAATCGGAAAGAAAATCAATGGTATTTATGATACCGAGCACAGTAATTTTCAATAATAACAATATTAGAAAGTTATTAACGAATCGTTGAAAAAGAAAATTATTTAAAAAATGCTAAAAAATCCTTCTGGAGAAAACAGCGTTCTGGGTATCACACTGTGCCTTTGGAGACGTTTTACAAAAATGCCCAAATCTTCCCAAAAAGATTAACCTGTATACCTTCATCCCTAAGCTCTGTTATGCATCAGAAGGTGTCTTTCCCATTTGATTACGAGGACCATGACTCGCGGGATACTTTCTTACTTTTATCCATCTAAATTCTATTAGTAAATTCTTAATACGCTTGATTAGTCGAAAAAAACGGTCGTTTTTACGATTGAAAGTCACATCGAGGAATTTTTATCCAAGATAAAAAAAAATGTTTTGTTGTTGAAGCGCCCATACATAGATGTAGCAATATACGATGGAATCTAGGAAAGTGTCGCAAAGTGTTCATGGAGGGCGCCAAATCTCATGTGTAGAAAAAAATATATATTTCACGCGTATACGTAAGATCGAGTTTCACGCTCTCTCACGATTTAAAGCGCTGACCGATAATCTCATACTGAGAATCGTAATGAATGCTTACACCAGTATGACTATAATCGGCGTGTGAAAGAAAAAGAGCTAGAGAGAGAACAACGTAGCCCAGTTAAGTAGGAACTCGTTAGAACGACATATACAGTACGCTAATAGATACAACTGTGTAATACATGTGTATATATATATATATATATATGTGTGTAGTGTGCGAATCTCGGGTGCATACGTGACGAACGAGAGAATAGAAGGAAATGCGGGTGTAGTTCATGCAAAGTTCGATGATCCAACGAGAGACGCGAATTCGCATTGTCTCTCGTGAAATTTTTATAAAACCACGATTTAAACGATACAATAGGAAAAAACAAGATATATCATAACCAATGGCATTAATTAATTATAAAATTGGGCGATAACAAAATTTTCACGAAACTGTGACTACAAAATGCTTGAATAAAGTTTGGAACGTTCACATGTCATTCCAAAACAGTTTCAAGGGTACCAAAAGAACTGTGAAAAAGTTTGGGACAAAGGTCTCTTACTCACCTGTATGCATTGGAATGCCGGAAATCCTCGTAATATCGGACAAGATGATTGACGAAAATTCCATATTTGATAGTCGTTTTGGTAAGTATGTGATCTGCCATGTCAGTGTAAACAAGTTTATCATCGTCGTCGTCGTAGTAGTGTTTTCCCGCGCGAATCTCGCGATCGCGCTCGACAATCTCGTCGTGAATCTTCATACATTTTTCTTTGGCCATTGTAAGTTTGTTAGAACTTTGAGGGCGAATGAGAATAACATCATCCTCGATTCGATGATGTTCCGTGACAGTGTCACTCGCATCGTTCGTCGTTAACGTACGGATACACATGTTCCCGGCTTTTTTTTTTTCAATTCTTATTACGATTATTGCGAAAAATGAAGAGGACTCTCGCGTATGACGTGTATGGAATCACAACGAGGATCTCGCAAACTACAGTGCAACGAACAAGTTCGTTTGACAACCGCTTTATCGTCATGCGATCTTGCGGTATCTCGTGATTGTATTCTCCTTGCTTTCAAATTCGTAAGCTTCTCGAATTTTTTATCCGCGAGTGTTTCCGCACCCACTGTTTTATCGGTAATCGATACGAGTTTCATCAAGCGTTCGTGCGGATATAAATCACTGCTTTTCGATTTGAGCGCCGCAATTTTTTCTCGAATTTGATTCTTGCATCGAGCGATTATCGATGCTGTTCTTATTCTCTCATAAAACACTTGTCAATTTTGGAGGACGATGTATCCCCGTTGTTCTTTTTTCTGCTTTTTCAATGCTGTTACGAAACAGCGAACTCGACGTATCTGTGTCGTGTTGCACAGTGGCGACTCTGCAGGAACGTGCGGTTCTTTTTATATATACCTACGAGTCAAGCTCGACACGTTCTCCAGTGCGATCTCTGGTTAGAGAGAGAGAGAGAGAAACAGAGTGTGATATTGCGCGCGAAGGAGCAGGAAAGGGGCAAGGTGAGTTATCCAATGAAATATCTCCGTTTAGTTGCCGAGAGAGGCTCGTCGGCTCGACGATGTCGTGTGTATAATGTGCTCTTATATACACACAGAACCCACACGACGCTCAAAGAGTCGTAAAAATTGCAAGCGCGCGCAGAGATAAGACACATGTCGATCGCTTTTTTCGCTGACTTGCTTTTTTCTCTTCAATTCGAGTACCACGTGTTTATGTATGGAACGAAGAAGGGGTTGATGACAAACTTGGACGATATAACGTAACCTTGCTTTCTGAGTAGAATCTCTCGAGCTCACGTAGAC
This sequence comes from Heteropelma amictum, assembly GCA_959613375.1. Taxonomy (NCBI): domain Eukaryota; kingdom Metazoa; phylum Arthropoda; class Insecta; order Hymenoptera; family Ichneumonidae; genus Heteropelma; species Heteropelma amictum. The sequence goes on from OY390724.1 coordinate 6,962,278, forward strand.
CCGACTGTCTTTTTTAGCAGCTTTACCACCTTCCCATTGACGTTTTTTTTTAATTCGAAACATACTCCATTGTATAAACCAAAAGAATATTTTATACGATCATACTAACGAAGCTTTATCACTTTCCTTTGTCACTGAAATATTCCCAAATATTCACATGAAGTTATGAATGGCGACATTAACATATTTATCATCATTATTATTATAGTCACTATTATCCATGGTAATAGAGTCAATGTACCCTCCGTGCCGAACCTACGATAAACTTTGACGAATTTGGTCTCGAGCGAAAGAATCATCATCGAGGAATTTAGTGAATCAACCCAAGGTTCTTTTTTTGGAGATTTCTCATTGCGGCGGTCATGAATATGTCGTTGGGAGCTGAGAAAGATCGTTTGCGTGGGATTTCGCTATATTATACATTGTGCATCAAATTTTACGCCAATTAGAATTGCTCCAAAATCGTTATCGATATAGTTTGAAAAGCTCGATCGATTCCTTTTGTAACGGTGGGAGGAATAGTGTCCTGTGAGAACTGATAGAAATTTGTTTCTGTAGATTTGCGTGAGGGTTATGTGTACATGTAATTCTTGCATTTTTTGTATCGGTATATTTCATCCATAATTCAAAGACATTCAGCGAATCGAAGATTCAATTTAATTCAATTTATACCTTTTATGAGCTCGTATATGATTAAAAATGTTTTGAGGAAAGATTTTCGAACAAATACAGGCAACTCCCCGGAACGCGATGATCGAACCCGCTCATCTTCCGTGTAAAGTGTGAACATCGCGCATTGGCGAAACGCGAAAAGATCCACCCTGTTAACCGACAGAGCGTGTTTGTTAAATCGCGTGCATCAAAGCTACGCGACGCTAGCGCCGCCGCGGTCTTCTTCGTAATTGTATGATTAAAATACTAATTTTTTTTAGAAACATTTTTTTCAAGTTCGTATCTTCCGATTTGCTTTCGAAAGTACGTCATTTTTTCCGGATAATAGAGTTGGCAACTGTTTTTCCTGTAAAAAATAGTTTAATGAATAATGTAATTTGGAATTGAGCATAAGCACATATTTCAAGTTTTCTCTCTACTCCTTAATTCGTGTATCAAAAGATGTGTTAATGAAAAAGAATAATAATTCTCAGAGGGCTTATATGTTCTCGGTCGATTAATTACGGCTCCGACTACCGAACCCCCGTTCAATTATTTTTTGACAGGAATAAAAAGATATGTAATAAGAAAAATGATTATGACAAACGAGCCTGTACATAGTTTCGACTTTCACTGGTCCCACTTCAGGCAGCGATGCTTTCGGAATGCAACCCAAGATAAATTGGATCGCAGAGATTTGTTTTTTGGCCCCATGCGGACCAGAGGAGAGCAGCGTGTAGCCTCAGAACGAAAGGAAAAAAAGATCGTTAAGAAGAGGGACATAAAAACCAGTTTAATTCCTGCAATTTTTAGACACCATGATGCACCGGGCTACAACTTCAGCGGCATCCTCCCTCGGGGCCACGCTCATGCCGCCGTACATTAATGAATCACGAAATAAAAAATCTCCGACCGCGTGTACGATACTCAGTAGTACGGATGCAATCTTTATGTTTTTTTATTAACTCGGTGTATTATTGGAATGAAAATAGTGCGTTCTCTCAACGGCGGATGGGGTCGAGCGTCGAAATCCTGTGATGTTCTAAAATCAACAGTCAGATGGCAGCAGACTCCCGCGAAACAACAATGTCAGTTTCAAAAGTTATTTGTGTTTATCTTCAGCGTATGTAAGGCGTTCGAGGATGACGTATTTATCAACAAAAAAGGCCGCAAATAGTCCCAAAATTAAGCTGATAACAATCAGTTAAATATATCTAAATTGGATCCTCCTCTCATATTTATTGGTGGGGAAATGAATGTATTTTGAGACTGCCGCAGTGATTTATATCCGTAACGCTAGAGGCGCTCGTCAACGCATCATATGTTTCGGCTTCGTTTCCTCCGGAAACGCCAGGGGCCCGGGAACTTTACGCATATCGAATTGTTCACCGGAAAGGCAAATTTTCGAAACTCTAGTCACGAATCAAATAACAATCATGATTACGTGTAATGCTTTTTCTCGATGAACACGGTCCTTTTCATGGTATTTAATTTTAATCCCATGAATATCTATTAAAGTCTCGGCGTATTTATTTTACCTCTGAATGTAGTCCATGTTAGGTTAACTGTAAGATTGTTTTTCCGCGAAAGATTATTCGTCTTCTCCTTCGAGCAATTACAATGACGCTGTGGTTTATCAAAGGTAGTGAAGGAAGCCATTGGAATTCGATGGCTCGGTGCAATAACCTTGAAGACGGAAAGGGTACAGTTCTGATTTTTTTCTTTACATGCTCTTAAACAGGTACATGTTTTTTGCTGGTCATGCGTGCAACCCTAACTGATGGGTTGTAACAGTATAGCTGCGTCGTTGCGCAGGAATAACCGGTTCTAGCGTACATGAAAACTTAAATAATGAATTTGACAGGCAATTAAGTCAAATCTCAAAAAAAAAAACGAAAAATATTTCCAAAATGAAAATGAAACGCCTGGCATCGTCACGGGCCTTCCACGAATTCCTTTGGCTGTTATTTCTGCAATCATACGAAGTTGCGTGACGATGACATTAAATATCTTGCCAACAGACTTGATTAACGACGTAAATGGTATGTGTGTAATTGATCATCGAGGCAAAAGTCTATTATTTTCGAACGTTACGAATCTGCGCTCCGAGTAAATAGCATGGTTTATTTATTCGGATGATCTTTGGCGTATGAGCGTACATCTCATCGGTAGCGCAATAGACGGCAAAAGAAACTTCGAGGCTGGTGACCGCTCGAAATTTTTGGACGCGCGCCCATTACCGTTTTCTCGATCATTTCTACGCTCGATTTCTATTTTTAAGTATGGAAATACTTTAGCAAATCTTCTGGACCCGATGATGACCGATGCATTTTCTCATCTGCTTAAAACAAAGTATTGCCTCCTGGCACACAAGTGTAATTTTTTAAACTCGACTTTTAACAAAAATCTCCAACGCTTCATCATTGACATAACGTGTTGTTAAATTCTGTATATAATTTCCTAGAAATCGAAAATTTCTTTCGTGATTTTTTCAAGTACAAGATTGTATTTTTTTTTATTAATATTTTTACGGCGTCTTCTGTCATGTACCATTAAACGCCATGCAAACAAAAAACCTCGTTATTTACGCAGCAGGTCACTCTTTACACCTTCCCAAAAAAGGCTTGAATCTCGAAGGTCGGTTCCGATCACTCGAAAATTACAGAGGCGTTAAAAAAATCTTGCCGAAAAGAAGATCGACGACAATCTGCAAGAAAAAAAACTTGTACGTCGTGTAAAAGCTTGTAAAATGCTTCAAACAATTTAAACTCGTAATTTGGAGGGACAAAATCAATCAAACACGTTTGTTGTCGCTGGAAAGGTATCGAGCAAATAAAAATTTTGAATCCACCGCGTTTGTCCCCATCTTCGAGGAAGCCAGACTGTAAATCACGTACCGCGAGCAGATTGAACATTTATGACGAGTCTAAATGACCGTAAAGGAAGATATACGACTCTCGGACAAAAAAAAACGACTACCCCTGAAAGAATTTATCGTTGTACTAAATATTCTCCGTATTTAGAGTGATTGTATTGTATTTTTTTCAAAGAAAAAAATAATAAAACGAAAAAAGAATCTTCGATGGCAAAGATATCGAGAGAACGTTCTTACCTTTGAAAAAATGAGAATTCTTTTTTATTGAAACGATCGATAATAAAAAAACGACGTAGCAAGTTGCGGTATTGATCGTTACAGCGATTGATATTTATCCAAATGTAATTGTTTTACTGTCCTGTAGATTTATTTCGGTTTCAGGTTTATACACGGTGCGCTACATGGGAAATCACATTAATGTCTGAAGCTACGTTTAATTCGATAATAATAATGAAAAAATAACGTATAGAAATAAACTTTGAATAACATGACCGCAAGTTCTCGACTCTACGATCGATCTATAAGTTACAAAAATCTGTCGTTATTTCGTTTCGATCTTTCCCCCAATCGTGCTATGCGGTAATCTTTCTTCGCTTTTTTTTTTATTTTCTCTTCCTTTTCGTACCTCGTTTTTACGTGCAATTCATTCCGCCGACTTTTCCTTTCCCTTAGCTCTGATCCATTATGTTCGTTTCGTTCATGTTACTGCCTGGACAGTCTTTTTGAATAACCTCGAAGAGCGGCTGTAGTTCCGGCGTTGCCTTGATTTGCGCCACGAAATCGCTCAGCGATCGATTTTTATCTGCAATTTTTATTTATTATGAAAAAAAAGCGTCAACATTGAAGAATTACGCATCAGGAAAATGGAAAAACAATCAATCACGTCCGAGATGCGGAACACGCTACTTTTGAATAACAACATAAATTTCAGCAACGGACGGTTGTAACGAAAGATTTTTCGGTACAAATGTTATCGACACTTTTTGTTCCCGCGTGCAAACAGGTTTCATACCGGCATCGGGTATCGTCAGCAAAGCTGCAACGGCTCTGAGAGCGGAGCGCTTCAGCTCGTCCTGCTTCTCGTATTCTTGTTTCACCGAATTTGCTTTGACTTTCATGGTACACGTATTTTTCAAAGGTTCCACGAGTCTCTCCAACCCTGTGGAGAAACAAATCCGTGTCACTCCAAAACCAAATTTTAATCGATCGACGAAACACACGTCGTTCATCGACGATTCACGTTTGATCGAACGTGAACGAGAAATACAAAGTTTTCTTTGTCAAACGTGCGGAAATAACTCACTTTGCAAAACAGCTGTGGGGCACAGCTGGGCGAGCCGCGCGGTCATGAGATACGTGAGCATTTTAATGTCATAATGATCTCTGAGACCATTTTCAACGTGATTCAAGAATTTGAAGACATCTAGTCTGTCGAGACACGAATCCAACAGCGTGTACATACATTCGAAAGCTGCCTTTCTCAGATCGAGACCGTCGTCTACCGTGTGCTTGAACGGCCCCATTTCCACTTCCCTTATCAATTCTCGCTGTAACGAGATTAAGCGATTAATTGAGAAACCGGACATGCACGGATATAATTTATGTGAAAATGTTGAGAAAAAAAAAACTACGTCGCACTTTTGTTCGAGTTTCGGTGTAGAGTTGCGGCAGCACGGAATCGAGCAGATCCCTGATCAACATTGGTTTGTTGTGAGCTGCCGAGTTGAAAGCTACGAGTGCTACTCTTCTGACATTGAGGTCAGGATCTTCGAGTGCAGCGAGGAAACTTCCCATGCATTGTTTCAACATGGCGTCGATTGGTTGAGGCTGCAACAGCGAAAAAGAAAACGATAAACATTTGCAAATAACGAACCAACGATAACTTGGTTTTATTATTTATGATAAATACTGATTAACGTCGTTCGACAAAATCACTCTCTCACCTGATCGGATATCGTGAACTTGACCGCCGTGACGGTCGTAGTTCTCATAAGAGGCGAGGGTGATTTAAGGGATTCCTGAAGTCTAGGTAAAAGCGTGGCAGGATCGATGAGAGTTAATTTTCCAAGACACTCGGCGACGACGTTGCGAGTTCCTTCTTCGGTGCACTCGGCGTGCCTGTACAACAGCATCCATATGGAAGGGACGAAACTTTGCAAATGCGAGACCCCGGAAGGGCTGCTCGACTGGCAAGTTATGATCTCTTTGAGCGAGTGTAAAACGAGGTATTGTCGTTTTGGCTGCGCCTCGATCTCTTTCAATATGAACGGCAAATATTCCGGCAAATTTCCCACCGCGATGTTACCCAGCGTGTAACTAGCGGCCGATTTAACTTCCTCGGAGTGCGAAGAAAACGAATTGAGTATAACGTGTTTGAGGGAAGCTATGCCGCTGAGATCGACGTGCCGGCCGATTTCACCGATGACCAACAGAGCGAAAATGTGTTGGGCGTCGCTCTGAGGATTCTGAACGTCCTCGATGAATTGCTCGACGACGATTTGCGCCTCTTGATGCCACGTGATGGTGAGAGCCGCGGCGCACTTTGCGAGAGAGTGATAGGCCTGTTTGTGAAGAACAGCCTGTTGCGTTACCGGCGCTACGAGCATCGAGAGTAATTCTCTGTAGCCAAGATCGGGCATACCGGCCTGCACGAGGGCCTGAAAGAATTCGAGCATCGAATTCAGCGCGGCACCTTGCAGCAACGACGATTTAACAAGCACGAGAATTTCCGGGAGAATGTTTTCCGAAATGTTGGCCAACGCGGCTGGATGCAATTTCGCGATTGTCGTGAGCAGGGTGAGTGTCAATTGAGCGATATGAAGATCCGATTCGTTGAGCAGAGCCGGCAACTCGTCGGTAACTTTATCGAGCATGCTGACGTCAAGCGCCGGGCTGAACGAACGAACGAGCGTATCGAGAAGCGTCAAAGAGCAAAGTTTCAGGGCACGTTGATTCTTTCGCAGGAAGGAACCGAGTATCGGTATAGCTTCCTCCATTATAGGCTCGAGATCGACAGCGAGCGGCGACGCCGCGATGCACGTCAGCGCTTTCACGGTCGTCAACCGTGTTATTTCATTGCGCAGTCGATCGAGAAAGATCGGTAGGCAAACCGGAAATTCCTCGTAGAGGCTGTCACCGAGATGCGCCAATATTTGTCCCATACAGGCGATCGCCCGTTCTTTGACCTCTTGATCGATATCAGCGGTTTTCAGGCGAAGCAGGGTACACTGATATATCTCACCGGGCAGCGAGGCGAAATTCGCGTCGATAGGCCCGTTGTGAGGTCTTATAACTTGCACGAGTTGTTGAAGCACGAGCAAAGCTTCGGCCGTTATTTTGTAAAATGGATCGCTGACCGCGGCGATTATCGGCGGAGCTATTACCGACATGTGAGCGTGGAAAGCTTCCGGCGGATGTGTCACCAGCAGTGTATGAATGAACGCCAGAGTATCGATTTTCATGTTCGACGAAGAATTTTTATCACCAAGGCTGTATTGAATTCCGGGTATCAGAGCTGGTATGTGATTCGTAAGTGCACCGGGCAATACAGTCACGAGCTCTTTCAGCAATGAGAAGCAATCCTGTCGCGTTTTGATGCTCTTCTCCTTCATTTGACGATGTACGGCCTTTACGATAAGCGGTACTTGCTGCTGAAGCAACGATATAGGACCTTCCTCGTCCTCCATGGAGTCCGGATCATGGGCGACACCCGATGACGATCTCGTTTGCCTCAACAGGGCTATGTAAGCGTGAAATATATCGGATTTAACGTTTTCCTCGCGCTCCTTGAATCTCGCGATAAGGGCGGGCGAAACTACTTTGTAAAGTTCCGAGAGTAATTCCCGCCTGCTCGACACAACAGCTTCGAGGCATTTGGCAGCGGCGCGACGTACTTTCCAGCTCATGTCGTCGTCGTCGGAATACTCGTCTTCCGCGTCCTCGTCACCGTCCTCCTCGGTTTCCATTATTATACCGTCGTTGTCCGACGCATCGTTGACATCGTCGTCGTAGTTGTAATTCGGATCGTACGTTATGTACGAGAGGCAAATTTCGATGATTTTGTTAATATGCGGTGTTATCTCTTTCGGGCACCGATGCACGAATGCCTCAAACGCTTGCAAGCAATATTCGCGTAATTCGTCGTCATCCTCGTTGCTGTACTGTACTATCAGCGGCATGACACGCTCGATCTGTTCGCCAAAACGGTGTCCCGCCTGTCGGCATATCGCTGCGATGCATTGTATGTATGTACGTATCACGTTCTTCACTTTCTGCGTCGTTAAACCCTCCAGCAGATGATCGAGCAATTTCTTGTAGAGATAATTGTTACTCGACGTGAGTAAGTGACTCAGAGCTACGATGGTGCGTTTACGCACGGCCTGTCGAGGTGAAGACAGCTGGGGCAAAAGCGCGGTCAATATTATCGGATGAAATGTTACGAGCAAAGAGCCAAATCTCGAAAGCAAATCGGCTACGATGTCCAAAGCTTCCAGCTGTACAGAGACGTCTTCTTGCTATAAAAAAAAAACAATTTTATTCCGATTTTCGAGGTTTTCCCCCTTCCGTTCGCCCAGTTTCAATGATCATTCTTATTCTCGTATCTCGCGTATGTACATCACACGTACGGAAATTGCTAGGCTTTAAACGTTTACAGATCTCTGGATGTTTAATGATAGACATTTCAAGAACTGCGGGAGGAATTTTTATTTCGTTGTTCAATTTTTTTTTTCATGTATTTAAGATTTCTTCTATATATGAATTTATATTTTCTTCAATTATCGATAGTATCCGCATTTAGTGATGGTCGATTTTTATGGCTACTGACCACCATTTTGTCCAAAGTTATTGATAAACAAAATTACATATTAATCAGTGAAGATTTATGGAGAAATTTAACAGCACTGAAATACATTAATTATGAATTTTGCAAAAAACGGTAGTGTGGAAAACTGATATCACACCCTGTGGTTTGTGAAAATTACCTTTTCAATGGCGCTGCTCAGTCTTCCTGTGATTCTTTTGCAAACATTTTCAGCGAGATCGCTGGATCCCAGCGGCAGCTCGGAAATAACTGTTTTTAGGCCTATACTCGATATATCTCTAAGTTGTTCTTTGTCCGATACCATGTTTGTGCATAAAGCATCCACTATAGTTTCAACTTGATATTCCTTTACCTTGTTGACTAGTGGACCCAAACTAGGAACAACATCAATTTCAAAGCACATCAGTGGTACATGGAGAAAAATCAAATTTATCAATCTACTAATTGCAAAAGTATCGCTGTAGCACAAATACCAGGGATTGTTCTTGGTTAAAGACTTCCAAGGAGCATAATTGGAATAGACATAAAATCTTCAAATCAAAATCAATTTTATATTTTCATTTTTTACTGAAATAACTTGCCAAGAATTAGTTTTATAAGATATTTTGTGTTTCCCTCATTTTTAGGATGAATTTTATTAGATAGTTTTTTATCCTTGTTTAGACTCGAGTCGTAGGACATAACTGATTGTCAAACGAGAACAGCATCATGTAATTTGGAGGAAAAGAATTTCCATTACTACGAATTACCATTTAACAGCGAGATTCTGTACTTCTCCATTTTTGTCTTCCAGCAAACGAAGCAACATCTTAACTACTTTTCGTTCGGAATCATCGTCGAGCTTGATGCTGTCTTTTTGCAATTCGCTCATGAGATCGTTAGTCGCCATGAATCTAAAGTCTTTGTCGCTGGACGTCATCTACAAGGGGGATAAATTTGTTATTTGATAGATAGATTATCGGAGAAAGATGAAAAAAACGCGAAATATCAAAAGACAGGTTATGCACGATAGAGAAATTCGCAGTGAAAAAGATTCATGGGATGTCGAATGCGACCGAATATTTATAGGTATTAAACGTATCAGTGTGAAAGGAAATGTTTTTAAAAACTGGCTTCAAAGAGATATTTACCTTCTCCAGAAGATTTGCTATTTGATATGAAACACTGGCCATGATTGTGATGTCTTTGTATTTTCGCACGGCCGGCCGAATTAATACACAGCGTATGCGAGATTAATGTGGCAAGGGGGAGAAGAGAAAAAGCCAAAAATCACTTCGTTTTGAGTCGCGCGACCAAAAAAAAAGACAAGGAAGATGCGTCTTTTTGGTCGGGACGCGATAACGTTTCAATCGATTTTTTTTTCTCCTTGTGTTCTTTCGTTTCGTGTCGAATTTCGCCGGATAAACGATGTATGTATTGGTACTTTCATTGAAATACTACACAACCGGTAGCATTTCGGAAACCACTGCTGTTCCTGTTTCACTTATCGTCTTTCTTTTTCTCCGTAGTACTTGCACGATGGCCGACAGAGGCGCCACCATACGTACCGTGACTTTCGCGCCGCAGGCGCATTCCAGTTCAAAAAGAAGCATATCTTTCGAGGGTGCACATTTGAAATTTTCTTTTTAATGCATAAAGGCCGAATTTCAGAGCTACTTTCAGCTACTTTAAGCTACAAATATGTATCCAATAAAATGGAATATTTCGCTTTCATTCAATAAAGTGTGTATTTACCTACTTTTCAGTGCTCCCACCTCTGTATTCTTGTAATGATACACATCAGGAATGTTTTTTCATCCCTTGCGATACAAACTTTCGACTCGTACTCGTCACGAGTAAAGATCACGTTGAAAGCGGCAACCGGAACGGAAAGAAAACTAAAAGCAACTAATGTAAAAAACGAGACATTGAATAATAGAAGAAAAAAATGAAATTATGTAAAATAATTTATGTACGCATATTTGTTTAGATGTATGTTACATATTAGACAGGCGTTTTCCGTGTGACTGGATCGTTTAAAACATGTAGCAATACATAAAAATAAAATTTCTCGCTTATTCTTCGCTCCGTGTTTCGTTCAATTTTCGGTCTCCTTTTCCCACTACCATCACTGGAAGATAGTCCAATGAAAAAATAATAATTCCAGAGATTACAGACAATGAAAATGACTATTTTTAAAACAGTCTCTTCTCCATTAGCGTGTTTGATCAAAGATGACAGAGGCAAACCGTCAACGAATGTTTTACCTTTGTGTAAAACGGCCAGAAAGAAAATACTAAAATATTTATAAATTAATTTTCTTTAATACTGAACCACGGTGTCGTTCACCAAGATCATATTTTATGGAGCGGGATAAAAATAAATCTGGTTTTAATTACATTTTTTTCTCGAAGTTTTCCATCTGCTTGTTGTTATGTTTGAAAGAGCTTGAATCTCGCTCTGCATGTAACGCATCATAATTTTTTTTATACTCAACAATGTTGTGTGTGTGTTTTTTTTTGTTTCTCACGAGTCCAACGCGCAGAGAAACATTTCGTTAAATTTTATTATACAATTACATAACCAGCATGAGATTGCGAGTTTTACTTTCCTTTGTTTCTCTTTCTTTTTTTTTTTGATGTTTTGTATACCACCACGAATGCAAAGACATTCGAGAAGCAATGAGAGATATTAGATGCAGTAACGAGAACGGACAGAGAGAGAGAGAGAGGGAGATAGAAAGAGAAACAGAGATTAAGTCGAAAGCGCTAGTATGAGACTCTTGAGTAAAAGCACGATAAAAATGTACCTGCCATCGCAGCGATTAGATGCAAGTTTAGTCAACAATTTGGCAAACGAATCTCTTTTCTCTTTTTTTTCCTCGCCGGCAAAGGATAAAGTGAATCGATCGAGTACTCGAGCAAGATTTTTATCTTGTTCTTCTCTTTTCTCGTCCGTCGACTATGTAATATTTATACGCAATTTCTCATTGATTGTTAAATTCGTTTCCTTTCTTTCATTTTCATTCTAATTGAATCTATGAGATCGGAGGAATCTCGAAGTTGACGCTAAGATTAGCAGATTGAGCTAGTTTTACGATCGTCGAAAGTTTAACAGCGACTCGAGCCGCTTCGTCAAGATCATCGACCGGCACGATTTTCAAACCGGCGTTTGCGACAAGCGCCTTTGCCTCATCGACGTTGGTTCCCTGGAAGATTAGAAAAAAAAGGATAATGCACTTGTAAAATTAGCAAAAGTCACAATAATTTGACCGTGAAATCGTCAAAATCATTATGAGAATTTTGAGACAGCTCGGTTTTTCGTGTTCATTATCTCGAGTCTCGTATAAAGAAAATCCTTATACAGCGCACATGTTTTATATTCCGTAATTTACGATGGAAAATTCATTTTGAAATAGTCCTTAGCAGTATGAGCACGGATCAACGATAATTACCTGTAGTCTAACAACAACAGGTATCTTGAGGTCGAGTTCCTTGGTCGCGGCGATTATTCCTTCGGCGATAACGTCACATCGCATTATTCCTCCGAAAATATTTACGAGAAGAGCATGTACCTTTGGAGCGCGGTAATATCTTTCGTGAGACTTTTGCCATTTATACACATGATTCGTTTTTCTTTGCAAAACATTCGTTACCAAACGATGGTACGAATGAGACTTAATTTCTTACCCTGGGATCCGACGTTATGATCTTGAAAGCTTCTTTGACGGCATCCTTGGTAGCGCCGCCACCAACGTCAAGGAAATTTGCCGGTTCACCACCGTGGAGTTTGATAATATCCATCGTAGCCATAGCTAGACCAGCACCGTTTACCATACAACCGATATTACCATCGAGAGCAATGTAATTGAGATCGAATTTTGCAGCTTCCACCTCCTTCGGATCCTCTTGCGTCCAGTCGCGGAGTGCAAACAAATCCTTTTGCCGAAATTCTGCGTTGTCGTCGAAGCGACACTTGCAATCGAGCGCAAAGTCTTGAAGAATGTAGAAATTCGTTACGATTAAAAGGAGGCGAAAAGAGGAATAATGACATGACCGTTTTGACTCGTACGCTTTTTTTTTGAGAAATAGAGAAACAAGATTCTTACAGTTTCCCTTGATATCTTCGGCGAGTGGATTTACTTCTAGGAGAAGAGCATCTTTCTTCAGGAACATGGCGTAAAGACTCAAAATTATTTGGGATATATAATCCTTCACGTGTTCCAAGCCCAATTTAACGGCAATTCGTCCGGCTTGGTCTTTCGTTATTCCCTTTGTAATGTCGATTGGTTCGTACATTATCGCAGTTGGATTTGTAGCTGCCACTTCTTCGATATTTACACCACCTTGACTCGACGCAATTATCACGGGACCCTAATTCCATTGGAGAAATAAAATTCAATCGTGACCAAAAACATTTTGAGATGAACGATTTTCCAAGTTAGAGTTTTGTCGTTTCGCTGAAAGTAGGCCACGGGGAATTTTGCAAATTCAAATTGAAAGCGACTTACGCCAAATGCACGCTCCATCATCACAGCAAGATAATATTCTTTACGAGGAAACATTCTCTCCGCAACCATCACGGCGTTGCATATTCTACCACCCTCTCCCGTTTGTTTGGTGATGAGCAATTTGCCCAGCATTTGACTAGCCAGAGCTTTGGCCTCCTGCGGTCTGGAGAGTAACGTTTTTTCAATCAAAATAGCATCCTAAAAATACGAGATCGGAATAACATTCGGGAACTTACGTTTCACACATTTTGACGCCACTGACGCTACTGTCCTTGAAGTGACCTTTTCCCCGTCCACCCGCGAGAACTTGAGCCTTCAGGACGATATCCTTCGTGTTGAGATCGGCGGCGTATTTAGCGGCCTCATCGGGAGTCCTGGCAACGCCGAATTTCGGTGTTGGTATACCCGCTTCGTTCAACAGACTGTAACTTATGTGCTCGTGTACATTCAAGTTCCGCACCGGCTGTTTTCCCAATCCATTCTTACAGCCGAGAATCTGTAATTCCAGAAAATGTAATTTCACATTATTCTGCGTAAGAAGGTTCATTCGGGTTTGTTCGACGCATCGAATTGAAAAGTTGTTATTGCGTATAAAATAATTAATCGTGTTTATCCATCAGTAAATATAATTAATCTTTGTTAAGGAGCGAGAACATTTTCCTCACGATTTCATTAACGAAAAAACTACAACACTTTGCCTCGAGTTTCAACGAGCTTCAGTTTCAACCTTGAACAGGAACGTCCCCGACATTGAAACGGCGCTCGCTCGAGCCGAGAGAAACGAGTACATCTATTTTTGTGACTGCTGCTAAAAAATTTGCATTCATGACCACTTATTGTTTATATACGTTGATTACCAAAGGTTAACGACGATCAAAGTATTTCAAACATCCGTACGTGCGATGATGAGTAGAAAATCATAATTGTACTTTGTATTAGTAAATTTTAGTCCGTGTTTGTTTATTTTCGTCTTTTTCGTTACGACTGAAATGAAAAATAATGACGGTCAAACAATGCAACGGAATTGCGCCCATTTCCGGGTCCAATTTTTTCAGTTTTGTTTATTCAAATTTGGAACATTTGCTAAATTCAACATAATTCTCCAGTTTATGGTATAGATATTATTCAAATGATACGATAATTGCCATAGAACTATATTCGATTGAATTTTTCAAAACTTTCTTCGGCCTCGAGATTTTTTTATCCGAGTAAACAATAACCCATGCGTGATGAAGTTTTCCTTGAATTTTCAAAATGTTGCATCCACTTGGCGACAAAGAATCGTGTCCTTGTCAGTGACATTTTCGATAGTTATTCGCCTTTGTACATGCATTTTTTTGGTAACCCGAATTCCCGCTGTATTTTTGTTCTGTTACACATTACAGTCGCGTTGAGTTTTTTAACGAGGTTTTTCAAAACTTCCGCTTGACGACAGAAAATTATTCGCATATATTCGTAAGTGAATGTTACTTTGTTTCTCCTGTCATTTCATGAAAAGTTGCGACAATGCGCATCGATAAAGGAAACCAGCTGTCAATGAGGATGTAACACATCGCGGATGAATGAATCATCGAATCGTCGGAATAGAATGTTTATCACAGACTTTTCAAACCGCAGCTCACGCGACAAACGGCTTGAGAAAAGTAGATTGTCGCATAAACAGAAAAAAAAACAACGCAGCATCGATTTTATCGTAAAAATTTCATATGACATTCGAATATAGAACATATAGAACATTCTCAAAGTCCTCGACGCCCTGTTAATTTTAATAAAACGTACCATGTACTTTGTATCGTCGTTCGTATAAAGTTACATAATTGTCATGAAATTTGGAAAAGAATAAGGGAAATATTGAAATTGGCGATGTGTAGCGTATATAAAGTAGAAAGAAATCCTTGGCTTCGAAACGCTTGACCCTGGCGCTCAATTTAGCAGACTACACACACGGCAGAAATCTAATATGGTGATCGCCCCACTCTCGGAAGCCACCGCGATCATGTATTTTTTTTTTTAACACCGAGCAAATAATTCATCTTTCGCGTATTCATCGTCTATTAATTTTTTGAACGAAAAATTCCAGGACTCGAACGTTTTATCGAATAATATCGATTGAACGTACCTTGGCCCCGTTAAAACGGGCGAGATTCTCCGCTAAAGATATCGTCCGAGACAACATAGTAGCCATCTTTCTTTGACTGCGACGGCAGTGAACTGCTGCTTCGAGTGTCAGTCCGCCAGGCTTGCTTCTCGCGCTTCCCCCACTCTTCCGCCCTCTGACGTTTAATAAATGCATGTATATACATATATATAAGATAACGCTGTGTACAGAGTGATTCAGAAACGAGAGAAATCATTTTCCGGTTGAAATTCGCAAACTGTAAGTAAATTGAGGGCAATAATTCTTTCGTCGCGTCCCCGATTTATCCAAATTCATCGAACCCGGAGAAGAGTCGAAGACTTCCGATAGACTTTTCGAAACGTGACAATTTACTTTGAATAAACGCAAACGCAATACGGCTTCAGTTTTTAAACGCCTTATACGCGTAAAATACATGTCATCAAGATAGTGTACTTGTACCGTACTCTATTCGCCTCTTTGTATTGTTGACGTAAGCGCCCCAAAAGGTGGCAACCTTGTTATGACTGCATAGTCCAAAGAGCGGACAATTTTTTTTTTCGCAAAAACAGCGGGAAAGTAGCGGACAAATTTGAAGCATTCCTAAATAACAACAGACTCGAGAAACCTTCAGTTTTATTGTTACAGCGTTGATAAATATAGCGACGTATTGTAAATCGTAAAAAATAAAATGATTTTTATCAAGCAAATGTTTTTCGTAAAATATTAAAATTCGTATCGTTACACAATTATTTTTTCGACAACTCATCACAGTCGGGCAAATACTTTGATCGTCTCTTGTTGCCCTGCGAGCTTTTTTTCATTGAAATGTTGAGTTCGAGGTTCATGGACTTGGCCAAGTTTACCATTTTTGCTATTTTTACAGATGCGTCCGCGGCTTCGCTCATATCATCGATAGGAATGATTTTCAATTTGGCATTCGCTATGAGCGTTCTCGCCTCGTCTACTTTGGTACCCTTTTCACGATGAGGAGTGAACAAAAACAAAGTTGAATCTCCAAACATCCGCAAAAAAACGCGCATCCAAAGAAGAAAAATAACAAGTACCTGCAAACGCGCTATGACGGGAATCTTTAGATCGAGACTTTTCGAAGCGTTTATTATACCTTCGGCTATTATATCGCATCTCATTATGCCACCGAATATGTTAACGAGTATAGCCTCCACCTATGGAATCACGTGCAATTAATCATCGTTATTTTAGTAATGTGCAAATGTAATTGCCGCATTTCCGGGGATAACTCGAGGTTAAAGGATTTACGTATATTCCTGATAATGATTAATGCAGAATTTAGATCCGTGAAAAATTCGCGATCCGCTTTACGCGTATGTGTATTTTTCTCAAGTATTTCTTTGTACCTTTGGATCAGCAGATAAAATTTTAAAAGCTTCCATTACAGTTTCCGCGGTCGCACCACCACCCACGTCGAGAAAATTCGCCGGTGATCCACCGTACAATTTTATAATATCCATTGTAGCCATTGCTAAACCCGCGCCGTTTACCATACATCCGATATTCCCGTCAAGCGCAATGTAATTCAAATTGTATTTCTCAGCTTGCACTTCACTGGGATCTTTTTGCGACCAGTCACGTAGAGCAAACAAATCTTTTTGACGAAACTCTGCACTGTCGTCAAAATTGCATTTGCAATCCAGAGCGTAATCTGCAAAAAAAAAAGAGAGTCTCCAATATCGAAACATCTTCATTCAACGACACGTAAAGCGTCTAATAGAATTGCAGATTTATTCCGAATTTTTTGCCACGTGTGAAATGTTTTTCATTGTGAAATATCGAAAAATTGTAATTTTTTTTTTTTTTTCAACGATAATCTTACAGTCACCGCATATATCTTCGACGAATGGATTTATTTCGAGCAGCAGGGCGTCTTTGGCGATGAAAAGATTGTACAGGTTGCAAACAACTTGGAAAATCGGTTCGGCATTCGCTTCGTCGAAGCCGAGTTTAGCGATAATTTGTCGCATTTGCTCGTCCGTTATTCCCGTTTTTATGTCAACGGGAAAATATCCGATTGCCTCGGGATTACTAACGGCAGTGTCCTCGATATTGACGCCACCCTCGGTTGAAACGATAACAACGGGGCCCTTGATGAAAAAAAAGCATTTCGTAACTCTTTTTATTCAGCAGAACAATTTCGTCTTTTTCTTTACTTTGTTTTTTCGTTTATTAATCGAATTTTATTGAAATCTCTCACGTCGAAGCTTCGTTCCATCATAACTGCGATATAAAATTCTTTTCGGGGAAATTTTCGACTCGTTATCATCACTCGATTGCAAATTTTACCCTCGCTTCCGGTTTGCTTGGTGATGAGCAACTTTCCCAGCATTTTAGTCGCTTTGTCTTTGGCTTCCTGAGGTCTGTACGACCGTTTGATCATTGAATGAAATATTCCATGTTATTCGATACAAAGTTTAATTAATTTTAGTATCTTTTTTTCAATAAACTCTAAAATTATGCTTTTTTTCAATAGAAATCGGTAACTCACGTGTCGCAAAGGACGACGCCACTGGTACTGGTGCCTTTGAAATGTCCTTTACCGCGACCGCCAGCGAGAACTTGAGCCTTGAGAACGATGTCTCTCGATTCAAGTTCTTCGGCTAATTTTCCAGCTTCTTCCGGTGTCGTGGCTACACCAAACGGTGGCGTCGGTATCCCGGCGTCCTTCAAAAGAGTGTACGCAACGTGCTCGTGTACGTTCAGACATCTTTGCTGTTGTCGACGAATTTGCGATCCGTTTGGCACTAAAAACTGAATATTGGCGGCAGGCGGAGATTAATAAAAAATATCTCGAAGAATGGAAATCCATTTTAGCAGAAACGTTATCACAGTTTTTCACTTATTTCCTTAATTTTATGCTGTTTACGGAAAAAATTATCGATCTCAAGGCTGCCGTTTAGGAAACAGAAGAGAACGCAAAGATTATTCGACGTCTTCGAATATACCGACTAAAGATTCGAGGTGCTTTATGCTGATAAAATTTTCCGAATATGTCGCTGAACAATTGAAATATAATTTTAAAAGTTTTTGCAAACTGGGAGCAACGGTCTCGATAGATTAATATCTCTCTCTTTCCTACATTTAGACTCGAATTTAATTGCATTCCAAAATCGATAATCGAAGAAGCGATTATAAAATATAAAGAAGCTAAATATAAAAAACAAAAATTCTTCGATTCGGGTTCCACAAAGTCTCACCTGTTTTCCGATTTTCATCACGCAACATCTCAGCGTAGCGAGCGAACGCGATGACATTTTGCCAATTATTTTTCCGCCACTTTGCTAATTTCCATCACCTGAAGCTTCGACATCGACGAGAATCCGCGACGTGCGCTTGCGGATATACGATCGTTCTCAAAAAAACATGGCAACTACTTGAAATTTACAAACGTCACGATAAACGTCAAATTCGATATTTATCTCTGTAACGACATGCTTAACAATGAAACAAAGGAAGCACGTATTCCTAGCAGCGAATAACGCGAAGTGAACTCGGGGTAAACAAGAAATTCTTATTCAGCGAAGCGACGTAGCATAAAAAAAGTGGTTTGCGCTTCCTCCTCCGCAAGAAACGTCGATAAGGAAGCAGTGACCTTGTTTTTCTCGTTGAATATACGCGCACGCGGTCAAAAAGAAATCATTGGGATTCCTTTCTTTTTAATCGCAAAGCTCTATCTTATTGAAGCATCATTCAAGATTTCTTCATTCTGCTCGTTCGATTCGAGCGTTTGATGAGTAATGAGCGCGAGGGGAGAGGTCTCGAGCGTGCATTAACAGAAGCTTCTCGATTTGACGTTGGCCTGTACATTATTCAAATAGTACAGAGATTATCTGTTTTATTGATGAGCGCGGAGCTCCGAAAAGACATTTTTCCAATTCGGAGTATTATTTAATAACGATGTATTCTAATGACAACGTAGTCGTTAATACGATTCTTATATTACATCTCTCTCGTTAATTGCCTCGATTGTTGTTTTTGTTTCTCCGGTAAATCTCTACGCGTCGCGCATTTATCGCGAAACGCGTTTTTTTCTCATGATAATAATAATCATTACTCGTCGTAAATTGAATCTATGAATGTAATAAAACAGTGTGTCGTTTGGGAAATAATCCCAAGAAGAAAAAAAGAATTTTCTTTCCCTATTATTACAAGATTTCATCTTTCTCGACTCGACGGTCGAACGCTGCTCGTGATCACTGCTCCTAGTGTCCGAAGGATGAAACTACAAGATCGATCGTTTAAACTACAAAAAAAATATATATCTATATTTTATAAATCACAAACACGGAAACTAGATTTTTTTTTCCCCCTCAATTACGAAGTGTTTTTTCATTTCGATCGAGAGAAGATACGTTTCTCACGAGAACTACGAGTGATCGTAATACTAGTCTGAGGCAGAAAATAATAAAACGAAACAGCGATCTTAGTACCATTTGCGATAATTTAAAAAACGCACTAAGGCTTCGGTAAATTCGATTAATCAGTTGCCAGGAGAGTAAAGAGACGGTGTATGTCCACAGGACACGAAGCGTGTTTTACGATGCTGGCTTTATAATAGAGAAAACAAAGAAAAACACAAGCTCGCTCAGTTCGACATATCACAACTGAAGAAAAAAAATACTTGAAGAAAAAAAAAACTTAAAAGTTTAAACGTTAAACTTTCTGTACATCGTACGATCCGTACTTTCAGAGGCTGCACTTTTCTTTTCGACTATTTTCCTGTTTGCATTCGTCCTTGCGTCTTAAAACGCTGACGCGCCGTCGAAATGTTTCGAGACCGAAGTTGAAACCGCCTTTTGCCGCCTCGTCGATGCAGTCTTTACGTTTTATGTTATCATGTAAGAGCTTTTCTCTCGTTACCTCGTCGTAAGTCTATTTAATCTGTTAATTTCCTGGTATTGTTATTCAAGACGCACAAATTAGAAGCTAAATCGATCGTTGAGAGTTCGTTTGGTGACGCCGAGACTCTCCGAAATGCTGTACATCATTTCGCTGAAGGTGCGGTCGTCCACGGAGGAGCTCGACTGCACGATCGGGACGTTGCGTGGGCGCGATCGAGAACGTGACCTCGATCGGGAACGCGGCTGCCGGGTAAACATCGGTGGTCGGGCAAGCTGCAATTCGGAAAAAAAAAGCGTCCATATTTAGCCATTTTTTAGTCAGATGAGTGAACATTTTTACCGAGTCTTCACAAACAGATTGACCCTGAGGACTTGAGCATTCAAATTTATCGAAAATTTGTGAAATTTTCGAGTTTTTTTGTCGAAAGAGTCGTCATTTATTTGCGAAAAGTGGCGGATATCTTACAGCTGCTAAGTGTTGCGGATTTGGTCGAAAGGGTGACCGCGCTCTCGCGAGTTGACGAGCGTTGTTGACGGCGCCGCGGTTTTGCGTTTGCGCGAGGCTCATAGATCGCTGACGAACACCAGCCGGCGCATAATCATCGCCGAGCGTGCACATGAAATTCACGTTGGGATTCGGATTCATCCGTAGAGCGCTGGAATTTTAAGACACTAATTATATCTCGTTCAAAATAAATAGTATATACGTTTGTCCGTTAAAATAACAAAAAAAAATTTGTTTTTTTTATTCTTCGATGGATGATGATGATTATTGTTATTATGAAAAACAAACTAATTAAATGAGCGATTCAAGTCTGAATATTTATGATTTTGTTGAATTTATATTCCATCATTCGCCCAATAATTTCGGCGTTATTTGAATAACGGTAAAATTTTAAAATTATTCTGGTTTTTCGGAAATAATAAAAAATACGAGAAACCTACTTTATTCTCATAAGTTTTTGGGCGTATTGGGCTCGTCTCTGCGCTCGTAATATCTGATCGGAGCGAAGACCAGTGCTGTTGAAGTTACGTTGAGGTGTGAGAATTTGCTGGCGACGTTCGGTAAGCGCGCGTTGCTGAAGAAGCGTCAGAGTTTTACCGTTCTGAGGTACCTGGTATTTCAAAGAAACGACGAGCGTATTATACAAAATGACCGTAAACAAAAGGCATAAAATGCGATGTTACATTTAGTTTGCACTTGTTTTTTTTTTCAGAGATAAAACTTGATCGAACAGCGAGATTTTTTTTGCGAAACGAATGTTTTCTGGAGACTACGAGCGTGAGAAAAAGTTATATCCAAAAACAATGAGCTTATTCTTTGAAAGAAAAAGTATTCCGTGTCTCGAAATTTGGATTCCATTCTACTCATGGGTTAGCACAATGTCGAACAATTTATCAATTTTTTGACTAAAAACAGTTTGGCAAAACGTTGAAAATATCAAAGGATGAAAGACAAAAATGTTTACCCTGTAATCGTTGGGCATTTGCATCCGCTGGTTCTGCCTTTGAAGCAAAAGTTGTTTCGCCCTCTTTACGCGATTTCTGTACACTACTTGCGCAGGGCTTTGATAGCCCAAGCGATTGTGAACGGAGGTGGGATCTCGAAGATTAGGCATACTGTTGGTTCTCTTGAGACCGCCCTTGTTGTTGGCAAAGGAGCGTTTTGTCGTCGGAGATATGAGATTCGTGCGGCTTCTGCTTCTTGTCAGTCCAAATTTGGTCGGAAGACCACGACGCGCCGCTATGGCTCCTCTTCCGTTCGCGATATTGTTGTTTGTGTTATTATTATTTTTAAAACGATTTAGCGCAGTGTTGCTCCGCGATCTCACGATTCCACCACCGAACGTTGTTAAGTTATTCTTGGCTTTGTTCTTCATGCTATTGTAGCGTTTTGTCACAAAACCCGACGCAACGATGTTTTGCGTCTTCTGCTGTTGCAAACGTTGCCTCTTGGTCATCGGTGCGTTGGACTTGATATTTTTGACGACACCTCGAGATTGCAGTCCACCTCGAGTCTGTAAGCCACCTCGAGTTTGCAATCCTCCACGGCGTATTTTCTTGTTACCGCGTGCTTCGTTGACATTGCGATTTCGTTTAGCGCCGCCTTGGCCGCTGGTGCCGATTTTTCCTTTGGCTGCGACAGCCTTTTTCTTTTTGTCCTTTTTCTCCATCTTTATGATGTCATCTTAAAAACAAAAATTTTTCGAATTTTTTTTTCTGCTTCTTTTTTACAGCTACCGCGCCTCGACCGGCAGCTGCATCCTGTTTTTTGTGAATTCGTGGGCGGTTAAGACTTCGATAAAGGCACGAACAACAAAAAGTCCAAAGGACTACAGTGAGAAAAACCTTTGTCGCAGGAAATTTGGACGTTTTGTTTGTGCGAACGACATATACACTTTCGGTCAAGGACGGATTCCAAAGGCGAAAAATTATAATACGGCGGTTCCTGGATTATCATGGTTGATGTGTTTTTTTTTCTTTTCTGGGATCTCTCATCGAACGTAAGCTGGATCGATGGAAATTCGTAACCCGGTGAAGGTGCTCCTCGTGAACGTTTAATGAATTTGAAGAAAACAAGTAGATAAAAGTGGCGCAAAGACAATTGTGTTTGATGCATGAAAAAATTTACGATTTGTTTATTCAAATACCGTTGAGATTCGAGTGTTGAAATGGTTTAAGATGTGCTTTTAAAAAATCAATCGTGCAGATTTCATGTTAATGTGATTTAGAATAATTCTGGCAAATTCAAACGAAGACACGTTGTTCAAAATTTTGAACTGAAAATTCTCACAAAACGAAAAGACGCTGACGTAAAGTTGTAAGAGTGAAATGGAAAGACCTTTTTTGTCATGAATATATGCTATTACATAAGCGATTTTAGTGAAAAAGAATTTCTATCCCCCAAGATATGGTTTTAAATCGTAATATTGCAATTGAAACATTAATGGGATTATCGAATGTAGATATTTCGTTTTGTCAATGAATTTTTCTCGTCACTTTTTCGTAAACTATAGTCCCATTGTCCGAATCCAAGATGGCGTTGTCTTAGCGTTTTCAGCTCCATGATTTATCAGCGTTGTTTCCTCGGGACCATGATCGGGACAAAGACGAATTTCTCATGCCGAATTTCACGGTAGTTTAAACCATTTTAAGTCATTTTTGTATTTCTCTTTCTCACTCTCCGGATAAAAAATTTTATCGTAGGTATAAAGTACTATTACATGTTAATTTTATTTGAAAACAGATATATGGATATATATGTGTGTATGTTCGAGGATTTGTCGAAATTATCATCGTTGCCGATTATGGTAAACACATTTTCCAACGCTGTAGACGCTTATGAAGATTGAATTATCCTCCCTCTATGTTTCTCGAATTACACGAGTGCACTATTACAACAATTTTTTCTCTCATATTAGACAATTTTTCAGCCAGCGTGAGACTCTTCGAGACGCCAACGCGTTTCGAAAGTTTCGTACTCGTTCCAATTTAACCCCATATGTGCATGAGTCACGTATTCTTGTGAAAACTCGTTTTTAGTAGTCGCCCACAAGCTCCTGCGACCAAATCACTCGTCACTTGTATGTATAGATATATAGATATACACGTCACGTATATATAAATATATACACATGTTGAAAAATTCCGAGCATGTTGAGACGAAAAAAACGTATGAAAATAAATTGGATATTTTTATTTTATCCCGAATGTTGAGGCGTTCCCGGCTGGTACGTATCTTTGGCGATTATCCCACGATTTTTTCTCTCGAAGCGCACGTTACAGATTGTTAAATATTGAAATAATCAAGTTTCAAGTGAATTCCTCGGGTAACTTCAATTCCGCAAATTCTCTCTATTTTTCTCGGTCGCCATTTTGTGTTGCATGTAGGAGCGCCGCGCACGACCAAGTTTAGCGTACGTGAAGCCCACTCACATATATGTATACATATGCACAAGTCGATAGGTATGCATACGACAGTATGTAATTCATATAATCTCGTGTCTATAATGCCAGCCATTTCTAATCTCATGGAGGATAATCATGAGAGAATGTATGTTTTTGAGACTCTTGCCACTTACCAAGAGACATGTTCACTTTAGCGTCAATCTCCGCCATTTTTTCGTCGGTCTGTATTTTCTTCTTCGATACCGAACTATCTTGATATTCGTATCAAACGATCAAGTAAACAGTGAAACTTTATTCCGTACACGATGAGCCAACGACAAAAGACCGATTCGGGAACTCGACTAAGCGGTCCGGAGAACAAGAAAAATGCGTTGTATGTGAGCAAGAAAAATGAGGGCACTGACTGAACAACGAGCTTACTACCGACGCGAGCGAGTTGAACTGTGGTGATGCACGGGCGGCGCGTTGTTTTTATAGGCGCTCGAAGCGCCATCTACATGGCAACGGATTCTTTTTCCCCCCCTCCGCGTCTCGACCCTCAAAATTGGAATATTTACTTGAAAAAGTGACGAATGCATGTATATGCGTACAGAAAATATATGTGAATAAAGAACTAGAAAACCGGGCGGCGAATAAAAAAAGAATGAAAAATATTTTTTCGTTTATAATAATAACATCTGTCCCAACGATCCCAACACGCATTTTGTACAATTATAGGTTATGATATTTTTCGATGTTCCTTGTTCCTTTCCTCCATCCTTCGAACTTCCCAATTCCTTATTCCTCTATTTCTATTCCATTTGTTGTGATTTGTTGTACGTAACCCGTATACCGCTTGTATAATGACCCGAATCATGCAGTTAAAAACGTGCAATGAAAAAAATTCGTTTCTATTTTAACGTTCGGAAATTCAACGTGCCTTTCCAAGTGATTTTTATTTACAGTGCGGGCAACAGCTCTTTTTAAATCAAAACACAATTTACGCTTTTTGTGAATCGTACAGAGTTATGTTTCTTTACGTCGCTCAGCTGTGCGTGATAAATGAGCAGCGATGAGACAGCGATAAGAGTTTTTCCGCAATAGAAAATCTTTTGAAATGTTTCTCTCTAAAGTTTTGGACAATTTTATCAGAATAAACAATAATTCTAATCTTCGTCAAACTTTTCACATCTTCAATGTTCAACGTCGCTGTCGTCGATAATAAGTAAACGTGCCGCGAAGATGATGCGAAATAAAGAACATACACGAAAACCAACGAGCAATGGCAAAGAACCAAATTCAGTTCATAAAAAAATCATTCCCTATTGGATATTCGCCGCTCTCAGGGTAGTTCTAACCCTTTTACCCGAAACGGGGTACATTCATCCTGACGAGTATTTCCAGTCTATAGAAGTGATAGCCGGTGAGTCTGAAAAACGCAAAAATCATCAATGATCGTAATAATAAAAAATCATTTTTCCGACACAGGTGATCACTTTGACATCGATGTCCGGAAGCCTTGGGAATTTAACGTTACTTTTCCCTTGCGTACATCCTTGATACCTCAACTAGTCATTGGAATTCCTTATTCCATCGTTAATACCGTTTCCCCCTATTATACTCATTTGTTTGGCAAATTTTTGAAAACCCCTTATGTACTTATTTTACTTCCTCGATTGATAACTTGTGCCCTCAGTTTTGTGTCCGATTATTGTCTCTACAAAATATGTTGCTTATACAGTCAAAACTACAGCATCCGATTAATCACTTATGCCAGTTCTTACGTAATGCTGACGTATGCTACGAGAACTTTTTCAAATTCCATAGAATTAGTACTAGCCTCGATGCTGCTTTATTACGTCGCCCGGTGCATGGCACTCTCTGAAAAGGTAAAAAAAGTTTTTCACCCAAAAACAATAATTACGTTAGATATGTTCGAAAATTCAATTAAATTTTTCGATACTCTCTTTTAAAAAGTTTTCTGTGAAAGAGAGTGTTTTGAAATTTATGAACCGCGGCTTAACAGAGATTCCCCTCGGTATGATTGAATACTTTTAAAATTGTATGATTTCGTATCGACAGTTACAAAAAACGAAAACAATTTTGGAGTACAATTGAAGTAGATGAAAGAAAAATAATGATTTCTGAATATTTTTTACGATAAGAAATAAAAATTTATTATTTATATATATAATGAAGAAAGCACTATACAGTGGTTTTGTAAAAAATCATATTATTATGCATTTTTTTTTAATTTACGAAAAAAATATCGTATCATACAAATACTTTACCCTATCTATTTTTGTCCTGCAAATTCTCAGTTCCGGCAGCAAACACAGAGTGGCACACTAAAGTGCCCCAACATTTTGGCTCAAAATAGTAAACTAATAGTAAACCAACTTTTTGTAAAATTCAAAAATGCTCTACGATTTTTTTTACAGGTGGTTTTGCAAAGCGATTATTTGGCTGAACGTTACGATAGGGCCGCAACCATTGGCGAACGCGTGAAATATTACAAATTGCTCGTTTCATTGCCTTCGCATTCACTCAATCATTGTTTGATATTAGCAACGATAACGATCCTGGGTATATTCAATCGGCCGACTTTCATAGCTTTCGCTTTTCCTCCGATATTTTTTTGGCTACAACGTGGCCTGGGCTCAAGGAGCGTTGGTTTTCTCGACTTTCACGTACGAATCATCGGTTTCATACTCTGCGCCATACCCGCCACACTTTTTCTCATAATATCAGACAGTTTTTACTACAGTTATCTCACTGTCGGCGAAATCCTCAATTTCGAAATCAGTATGGACAATTTTGTTGTTACCCCTGTTAACTTTCTGAAATACAATTTAAACAACAAAAATCTCGAGGCTCACGGTTTGCATCCGCGATACCTTCATTTTATGGTGAACGTACCTCTACTGTTCAATATTTTGGGAATTATCGGAGTATTGACTTCTGGAAAAATGATTTATAGGTAAAAACATTTCGACCGATGACGAAATTTCGTCCAATTTGTGTAGTCTGAGTGTTCGCAAATAATGTACATACATCCATGTTGATTTTTTCAGTCTTTTGAGAGGCCGTTGGTTGGAACTACCTCGTATTCAGAGTATCGAGGGACTCATGACTGCCTCGTTTGTCGTACCAATAGCGGTATTGTCATTAATACCGCATCAAGAGCCAAGATTTATCATTCCTGCTCTTTTGCCATTGGTTTTTCTTTACGCTCACGATATTGGCAGTCCGTCGAAAAAGGCCGCGATGATTTATGCAAAGTGTAACAACAACAGTGATCATTCGACGAATCACACGTTCAATCGTGACAAAGATAAATTAACAAAATTGCAGTGTGTCTGGATAATCTTTAATTCTTTGCTGACTATGTTTTATGGATTTGCTCATCAAGGTGGTGTTCTGCCCCTTGTTTCGCATATGGCCGGAGAATTACGAGCGAAACCACATTTAACTCACGTGCATCTTTATACATCATACACTTATTCATTGCCAACGGGACTTTTGCAATTGCGAAATACAAAAAGGGTTTACATGAGCACCGATGGCCACAAATACCGCTTGAATCAAGATCTTTATCTCTATGAGGAGGGCAACAATAACGTGGCACAAGTTTACGAGAGTATCGCGCGCAAAATCGAAGAGTGCGAAACAAAATGGATCGACAAAAGAATTCCATACAGGCTCTATTACGCATTGCCGTTTAGTTTTTTCAATGAATTTGAAAATTACGCCTCGGCGAATAATTCAGAATCATTTCATTTCCGCAGAATCGAGGCCTTTTATCCTCACGTAACGACGGAAAAATTACCGCGATTCGATAAATTATACAATTGCCTCGTCATAGAGGATATGGAAGCTTGCTTGATCAACTTTGCTGAAAACATATCTAGCAATGTATATGAATTTCTGCATAGTTTTGGACTGTTGTTACTGAGGATAGAGGCAATTAAATCTGAAAAAATCGTTTCATAACGAACCCGGGGGTTTAACGTGAAATTCGTTGGGTAGCCTTTTAAAAATTATTTTTCATTTCCTTGCTCAATAAGGAAATATAATTCTGCAAAGAATGAAGAAAGTAACGCTATTTGGTGACAAATTTTATCCGTCCACCTTACGGATATATTGATTAACCGCTTGCAAAGGATTATTTATAATCGACATAAAAATTCAATTATTTATACATACAGTGGCGTGCAAAAGTTTCGGGCCACTTTTTTTTATATGTTGTTTTTGTTTTTACGTTGTAAATTCGTTCAGTTCACAAACGTCAGAACACAAACACTATTGTTCGAAAGTATCGGGCCAATCATGATCAATATCACAAAAAGTACACGCTGTTCACGTTTCGTACAATTTCGGACGTGAGAAAAACTGCGACGATCACCGAGCAGGAACTTGGGACGGAAAGACTTACAGACCGCGAGCCGCAGCACCGTGCCTCCACGTCTGAGTGACGTCGGCTCATTGGGTTATTTCAATAACGATTATTTTTCATTAACGTTTGGCCCGAGACTTTTGAACGCCACTGTATGTATATACAGTTAATTATTAGACCTAATATTCTCGCATTCCTTATTGTATATATAAAATAAGACTGAAACTTCTCTATGTAATACGCAAAAAATACACCCACAAAATCAATTTTCCTTTTATTTTTCCATTCCTTACATGCACCACGTCCGAAAAAGAGTGAAAAAGAACAATAGTATTCGCAACTAGACTTTCTGTCTATATAATAGGGTTTTAGGCTGTACATTGTAAAAGAATATGAAACTATCATATACATATATATATATGTGTGTGTGTGTGTGTAAATATATATATATTACGTATGCGTATTTTTTGAATATCGTATTATCGCTCTCATTCTCTTACGTTCGGCGAATCCTCGTTGTATGTCCACGGAAGCTCGTGATTGAATTTACTCAGGTGCGCTGCGTTCCGTGCTGCAAACAGACGCTGAAACGAAAACGATAAATGATAATAATGTCGCAGACGGTCGAATAAATACGATGACAAATAGCTGCAAAAGGTTGAAGAAAAAGCTTTGTAACAATCAACAGAATCTCTGCTATTCAAATGATTCCTTCGAGTGATTTTCCTTTTACCGGGTTATCAATGTACGCCTCGCAGCCGTAACACCAAACCGAGAGGTCACTGAAACTCAATGTTATCGGATGTTCGGCTACTTGTCCATGCGTTATCGCATGTTGATTGACACTTCGAGCGCAATGAACCGTGTAACATTGAAGACATATCCAATTTTCAGCCGTACTGCCGCACTCCTGACAAGGATCTCGCGCGTTTATACCGTTTGTCGGTACTTCCTGCACGGCATCGAGATGAGGACAGTCCCGCAGTGGAACTATCGCGAACATTTCACCCTGGACTAATGCCTGAAGATTAAGAAAGTCAATTTTGTTTTTTTTTCCCCTCAAAAAGAGTGATTTCGCGAAGCACGTATGTACATTTCACAGATAAACTATTTCAGTGGTTTTAATTTTGTTTCCACGAACGAAGAAACATGCTCTCTCGCTTTTGGCTGTTTTTTTTTCGGTTATTGTTTTTATCATCAGAATTTGTATGTAAAATCACCTGAATATTGTCGGCAAGATAATTCTGCAAAGTCGGATTTACAGTTCCTCCGGCTGCTTCAGCCTGCTGCTGATTCTCTCCGCTGCCGCTTGCACCAGCGCCTGCACTATCTTTCCTTCCGGACGAATTACCCTGACCGGGATTAATGGATTCTTTGACCGTTTTAACAATCGCCATTCTCTCGATTTCCCTCTGTAGTTCCGCCATCTCCTCCGCAGTTATAGTTTCCAAACGTTGACGTTCGCGCATGAACATTTCGAGTTTTTCATTTTCAATTTGTTCAAACGCGATTTTCGTCTCGGTCAACGGACTCGCTAGATGCACATTTTTGTCCGACGTTTGTTTCGATTCTGGCAATACATTTTCCTTCGGCAGTGCCATTTGGAACGACAAATTTGGCCAGTGTTGTTTGTGAATTTTAAGAACGTTTTTGATCGTTCCTGCGGCGCTTGGACACGGCGCGTGATAAGGTCCGAGAGACGGCAGTGGATCGCCCAAAAGTGCTTTTGTACACATCGTCATTGCGTACGAGATTGAATTAACATTGTAACCTCCTTCCAGAGCTATTACAACACGTCCATTCGCTAATGCCGACAACCAGTGTGTCAAATGCCCGTATGTTTCCGGTGATACGGTGTAACCTTGAAAAGAAGAAGAAAAAAAGACAAGAATAAATCACCGAGTGCGTTCAAGAACAAGAACTGTCCTTCGATTCGTTAAAAGCGTTCTTTCATTATTGTTTTTTAATAAACATATTATAATAACGGTAATAATGATATCGTTGTTGTTATTGTACTTGTATTGCTATTCTGCAACTTGAGCGAAAAGGGTGAAAGCAAAGTAATTTACCACCGAGTGGATCACCAACACAGGCGTCGAAGCCGGCGGATATCAGTACCAATTCCGGATTGAATTGATAAGCGATCGGCATAACAATTTGTTGAAACGCAGCGATATATTCGGCATCTCCCATACGTTTCTGTAATTCGGAATATTTTAATATAAAGATACAAATTCTTGAAAAAACGTCAACTGCTATGCTTCAATACTCTGGCATTCGTGCTACACGGGGTAGCAAAATTAGGTTGACAACCTCTCCCCTCCCACGGTTTGCGGTTTGCGGATTTTCAAAAAAATCTTTCGCACAGTTTTACCTTGCCCTATCGCTTTTTTCATTCTAGCATGCTAAAAAGCGATATTGTTTTCAGTAACGTGATTGATTCATTTTCCTCTCGGTTGAACTGAAATTTCTTAGCCCTCTCAGTTCACGTTTTGCCTTATCTAACGGGAATAATGTTTCTAACGGATTGTTCTCACGGAAAATATCGTTCATCACCATGCCCATATGGAAAAAAAATCGATGAGATCAGGTAAAAACTATGCAAAGAACTATGCAAACTAGGTGGGGCGATTCGACAGTATTATCCCATCACTTCCGTTACTCGGTCAATTCATTTTCATACTCTGTTCCATGGTATGTTGACGGTGTAACCCTCGCCTCGGCCGGTACCGACAAACGTATAATTAGCCTCCTTGGAATTCGGAAAAAAGCCAGCGTTGTCGTATCGATGTATCGATATATAAAGAACGTTGGGGTCGTTCGCGAGAATCGCTTGTGTCCCATTGCCGTGATGGATATCCCAGTCGACGATTAAGACTCTGCTTTTCGAAAAATTACAAGATGGAATAAAGACCAAGTTATTCGTTTTTCCTGAACAAATGTAAAGATATTTTGCGCAGAAATGAAAAAAACGATAGACCATAGTTTATGTCAATTTTTTCAGAATTTCGCGAATATCAGTTTGTGTAAAATTTCGGAAAAAAACTTGCCTCTTCAAATGGTGAAAACTCGTTGCATACTTTGCAGCCACGGCAATATTGTTGAAAATGCAAAAACCGCAAGCAGTTTCGTCATCGGCGTGATGACCAGGTGGTCTTACAATCGCCACTCCGGACTGGGTTTCCCCGTTTAAAACACTGTCGACAACTTGCAGCACCGAGCCAACAGCGACGCAGGCGCTATTCCACGTGTCAGCGTTGAGAAACACGGAATTTAATTTTCCACCTTTTTTCTTCAGTTCACTGGGTTTCGCTGAGCAAGTTTCTCTCATGTTGCGCACGTGACTGTTCGTGTGAGCCAAAAGTAATTCTTCCTCCGTCGCCTCGCGGCCCTTGAGGACGTGACAACGATTCAGCAATTTGTATTCCTCGTGTTTCGCGAATATCCCGGAAATACGATCTGGTTTTTCCGGGTGAGAATCATCCGTTGGATCACAATGTTTGAGCATTCGTTCGTCGTAGACGAGAGCAACGCGTTTCGGTGCTTTACTTAAATTTGTAACTGTGGAAAAAAACGGAATTTTTACTACGGAATAAGTCGGCGCCATTGAAAAACGTACAATTTTCACGAATCGCGATGTACCCGTGGAAATTGTCATCGATTTATTGATAATCCTTTATCGACGATTATTGAAAATTAAGGCTGATGATTGTATTTTATCAGACTCCTTTTTTCAATATTTCGCAATAATTATTACCTTGTCTCAGAGCGATCAGACGATTTTTGAAATCTCGAACAACGGTCTCGCTCTGCACGGGATAACAGTTACGAGTTTCGTAGCACTCGGGTTTAGTCTCGTCACCCCTGACACGAAAAATCTTCATAATTTTCAAAGGTTAAGAAAAATGTTCAGCAATTGCTGCGGCTACAACAAAATGCTACATTTTTAGGCATTTAGTTTCATATCGCCGCAAAGTAACCGAATTTAAGAACGCGTAAACGGCTTGTGAGTGAATACTGTAGGTTTTTACTGAGCGTTTTTATACGAATGAAATTGGTCGTAATATTTAATACTTCATTCCTCCATGAACGGAAAATGAATCATAAAAACAGCATATTTTTCCATCTTTGTTAGCACAACTATTTCCGGTACTTGGCATTTTGTCTCGCAATTAAACCACCGAGATGATATTTCCCTTGTACCTTTCATGAATGCAAACGAGTCATCGAAAGCAAGAACTGACGCGGCATTAAAATTCTACGTGTTTATGCGGGAGAAATAAGCCGACAATTCGACTTGTATACGCGGATAAATGTCGATAAATACTTGTAAGTAACGCTGGGCAAATGTCTATTGTTGCTTTTTTCACGATTTTCCGATTCCGCGTGAATGTTGTAAGAATCTTGGTACTGGTAACACTTCCAATATGGACTATGAGCGTAAATAACGTTCAGAATTGTGTCCCTCGTGATTTCGGAGGGAGGTTCGAGATCCTGATAGAACGGGCATGGATCGCCAAGTAGAGTTCGCAAAGTGAGTGCAGCCGCTTCCGACAACGAATCCAAGCAGTAACCGCCCTGAGATACAATATTATTTCGTAATCATAATATTTTTAATAGCACTTGATATTTTGTAATCACGAATTTATAAGTGAATTAAAAAGCGCGACATGCCTCTAATACAACTGCGACTTTGCCGTTCGCCAAGGACATCAACGATGATAGCAGGTGAGGAAAGAATCCCGGAGTCACTTCCATTTCACCCTGAAAATGTAACAATATCCCTGTAATTAATGCTATTTTCATGAAGAATTTGAAATTTCTGCAAGGGAAGACCGCCTCGAGGCTCGAACCTTTTCGTCACCGAGCGCCGAATCGAAACCAGCGGATACGAGTACAAGGTCGGGAGAGTACTATGCAAATGAAAAAAAAAGGCTTGCATCAGTATTTTTTTGTTTACCTCGGGGCAGCCGATCGCACAATCGAAACCAGCTGAGACAATAACAAGATCCGGTTGAAACTAGAAGTAAAACATTCGTCAGTCAGTAAAGTCTTCGTTGCGACAAAAATCTTGGTCAAATTGCACGCAACACGAGAAATTGTTTATTTCATGAAAAATCTCATATATTGCGGGCGAAAGTTTGTACGTTTGATGATTTTTAAGCGTTTTTTCGTGTATTTAAAACGAAATATCAACATCGTCACCTCATAAGCCATTGGGAGGAGAATCTGTTGGAATATCGCCAGATAATCGCCATTCGTCATTCCAGTTTTATTTAGCGGTACATTAAAATTGTAACCGATCCCTTCGTTGTTGCCCACATAATGGTAATCAGATTCTCTCAAGTTTGGCCAAAATTCACCGTTTTCGTAGCGATGAATCGAGAAATATACGACTCTGAAAAACAAAAATTAACGACGGATTTTCATTGAATTTTCCGCTCTGCTTTCGCAATAACGAAACTTGAATTTATCGTTTACCTGGGATCGTCGTAAAACATTTGTTGAGTAGCTTGACCGTGATGAACGTCCCAATCGACGACAAGAATCTTTTTCGCCAAATTGCTCCTGAGCATTTTTTCCGCGCCTATCGCAACATTGTTGAAAAAGCAATATCCGCAATATTCAGATTTCATCGCGTGATGCCCCGGTGGTCTTATTATCGCCATTCCATTTTGCACACTGCCTTGGCAAATATTCTCCAGTAGATTGATCGTCGAGCCGGTTGACAAAAGCGAAAGTTTGTAAGTCGACTGAAACAAGAATCAATTTTCATAAAAGCATTCAAGCTTTGTAACAAACTTCCCGAGTGTTGTATATCTTTATTTTATCGAATTTAGATTCGTTTGTGGTAGGTAAGAATTTGAATCAAAATTACGATTCAATTTATGATCAATTGGAAGATATTTTGAGAGTTTTCGTGAATTACCGGATGGATGTAAATGGCGTCATATTGCGAGGACAATTTTTCTAAAGTTTCACTATTCTCGCAACCATCTGTGGCCTTCAGAATATCTATTTGACTCTGTGTGTGCTTCAAAAGAATTTCGTCGTTTTTTGCAGGCCTCGGATTGATGAATTTGCATCTGTCAGTGAGGCCGAGTTCCTGGCAACGTTCGAGGACTCTCGTAAATCTCTCGGGACATTCCGGATGATTTTTGTCCCACATGGACCGATGCTCCGTCATAGAACGATCATAGGTCAGCCCCGTCTCTCCTCTTATCATATTTTTCGCATCCATTGTAGTCTGATAGATATCACGAATATAGAAGTTTTCAAATTTCTTCGATTGAGCCTGTTTTCTCCGAGCGGCTTCGCGTTTTGCAGCTACCAGCGCCGGCGACGGTTTTACCTTTCCACAAAAGAATTTCCGTTGTCACTGAAGTCGTCAATTATTGTACGAAGATGAAGAGAGATGAAGATTAATGAACAGATTAGTTTTATAACTGATTTTAAAAAGATGTCAAAGCAACTTCCAACTAACTAACTGAATTTTTTTTCAGTCCAACACAAATTCGAGGTTTGTAAAAAACAGTGGATTATATGTCAATTGTTAAGCTCAGATAATATAAATTATGATTCTTACGTTTTGTAGATCAAACAAAAATATTCAGTATGAATCTCTTTTTACCTCTTGAGAAAATCTAATATTTCAACACAATATCAACAATTGGCTTCAACAGAAATTACGCATTTAGTCTGCAGAAAAAAAATTGTAACACTTGCATTTTTGCAAATACTTTGGAAACGCACTTGTGCATGATAAACTGTCTGTTCAGCTGCGTTTTAAAATGATACACCTTGTTCCCTGCTTCGTTCAGTTCGACTGATAAAACTTTATTAGCTCTGTGTAAACAAGCGTAAAAACATGCAACTGAGATATAGACACCTTTGTTTCTTTCTTCACATATCTCACAAAGATAATCAATTTTTGCGTATAAGGCTCAAGAAGTCAATGTAAAAGTAGACTTAAATATGTGTGAGTTTTGTTACAAGGGTCAAACGAATTTTTTAGTGGAAAAAGGATGATTAAAAATTCATTTCTTATATAAATTTGTGGCAAGTCTTAATAAAATACTGTATTGTACATAAATGGACAAAAATTTTTTAAAAAATTGTAAATTCCAGGCACTTTTCCATTAGTATGCAAAAGTTATTCAGAGGGAATGTTGCAAGTTTTTTGTTAGTGACAAATTAACAGCACACGGTTTGGGCAAATTTAGAAACATTGAATCAGTGATAACAGATCTTTGATTTAAATCGTCTTTCGCATTTACTTTTGAATTTTTCACTGCTGCTTTGCCCGCTTGCTTGTTGTTCCTAGCGGACTTTGACATCGAGTCGTCGCTCTTGAGATTTCTCTGGCTTTCGCGCCTCGAGCTCTCGACGATCTTTAAAAGCTCGATCTCGCTGTCGATTAATCGCTTGGCTGCATTGAAAAAATTATCCCTTGCACCTGAATCCGTCTGATAGCAGAAGAAAATCCATGATGACAAATTGTGTTATTTGAGATCAGAAATTGTAAACAAATGAGATGGAAATACACTTTAATCATAATATTCAACATTTGTGATTTCATAATAAAAATATTTTTAATCGCGCCGCTTTATGTGTGGCGATCGAAGTATATACGTAACGTTATGTGTAGGCGGTTTTACGGTGCTGAGACGAGACCTTATATGGACAGGCTAAGCAATGATACTGTGCATATTCCCTTTTCCTTTACGCAAATTCTCATACATAACATGTGTGACACGTCCGGTGTGGAAAAATTCGTATAACGAGGTAAGAAATTCACGATAACGGTATATGAAGCTGAAATTTTTCCGCTTCAACGAGAAAAGGTTACAATCTCTCACCATATCACGCTCTTCTCTGTGTTTATAACCCCTGAATTTTTACGATAGTTGTCTGTGTTTCACCAAAGACGTCAAAGTTCATTGAAATTTGTAGAATTTTGGAAAGTTTGATCGATCTTGTAAATTTCCAAACGTTCGGTGATCATCGCCGGATGAATTCTCTTGACTGATGAATTTTAAAGTATTTCATTTATATACGATGGGGAAAGAAAACGATACACCATTTTCCTTGCATGCCGCACGATACACTAACCAACACTGACAGTGAGACGCGATCGCAAGCATCTGTCAAAAATCTTCGAGGTCATCGAGAGGGTGAGAAAATACCAACGTGCCACCTACACGCCGTCGTTCGCATTTCACGAGCGCTAGCTGATGCACGTGGGAATTGCACATGCACACGTATGCGCGTGTGGGTGCGATCGGTGCGGTTTCTACGCTATAAATCTTTACGCATATTTTGGACCGAATGATGATTTGTAATCCAATGTATTCATGACTGGATCAATTTGTACAATAATCATGTCATTCTTCATCCGTTAATCTCTTTTTAGGAATCTCGATCGAACAAAATAATCGTCTAACCTAAAGATCTCCGGCCCACCGGCGGGCGATACTCTGCAAATCGATGCGATTAACAATTTATTGATAACAACTGTGAATTGTGTTTTTATTGACACATCATGCTACGAATACTCAAAGAAAGTTTGAGAAAAAAATCGTTGGGAGTGAGCAACAGGACTTTAAATACGTGGTCCCCTCTCGCGACTGCGTTTAATTCCAGGGCGTCCGTGGACCTCGGCTTTAATTTTTCTCGCGTCAAAATCGTAAGTATTCCATTTTTTTCACAAAACGTCGAGTTTGAAAAAACTCGAGCAAACGCTTCGATAATGCCCCACTCTGCAGGGACTTTTCGGCATACCGGAGCTCACGAATGCTCATGGTTTTACAAACTTGCGTGAAATGGCAATGTCGGAATCCAACAGACTGATCGAGGAGGCGACGGGTCGCGCTAGAAATCGAAAGATGGTCGAAATTTTTGATGAATTGTCAGACACGCTGTGCAAAGTTGCAGACTTGGCGGAGTTTGTCAGAATAGCGCATCCGCAGGAAGACTTTGCACAAGCAGCCGAAAATACTTGTCTAGCGGTTAGCGGTATAGTGGAAAAGTAATTCGTCGGACGTATCTGTTTCGTGCGTGCGAATAAAAATTCTTCAAAGCGATTGCTGTTTCTCCTATTTTCGTGTTGTAGATTAAACGTTCACACAGAACTGTACAACACATTGCGGAATGTAGTTAACACGGGTGACATCGTTAAAACGACCGATGTAGACAATCACGTTTCCAAACTTTTTTTATTCGACTTTGAGCAGTGTGGGATTCATTTGCCCGAAATGCAGAGGCAGAAAGTCGTTGAATTAAACGATTATATACTTCAAGTTAGTATAAAACGCGAAATTGCAATGTAATCAAGTTTCCCTGTTTCTCATGACTCTTCTAATCCCAATAACACGTGTATGATACTACAAAATATTCGGAACTTTCAGGTGGGTCAGAAATTCATGACCGGCGCTGTGGCGCCGCGTTCGGTCAGAAGCGAAGCTTTGCCCGATAATATAAGACAATAGTAAATAATAAATTTTCAATGGAGAAACAAGTTTGCTCATAGTTTTTTAGTGTTTTGCATAACTACCCGAAATTTTTGTAGTTTTGTGAAAGAGGATGGTCAAATAATGGTACATGGCCTTTACACGGATTCCTCCAACGCTTTTGCACGTGAAGCTGCTTACAAGATATTTCTTTATCCGGATGAGAAACAAGAACACTTGCTGAGAGAATTGTTAAACTCGCGTCATCAGTTGGCTCAGATTTGTGGTTTTCCAACGTATGCTCATCGGTAAGTTATCGTCGTGTGACTGCGGAAAAAAAAAATCTCACCCGTTGAAATCTCGTATTTGCTTGACAGAGCGATAAAAGGAAGTACCGTGGAAAGTCCCGAAGTGGTGTACGATTTTCTCAATATTCTGAACGAAGAACTGGACGAAAGAGCTCAAACGGACTTCAATATGATGGAAAAAATGAAAAAAGCCGAATCGTTGACGGATCAAAATCTTATGACCTGGGACACGGCTTACTTTACTTCAAAAGCAAAAAAATCTTGGCTCAACACAAGCAACAATGAATTTACACCGTATTTCTCTCTCGGTGCCTGCATGGATGGTCTGAACATTCTGACTCAGTCTCTTTACGGCGTTACCCTTAAATCCGAAGACGTTTTGCCGGGTGAGGTTTGGACTTCGGATATCCACAAATTGGCCGTCATTGATGAGAATGAAGAAGTTTTGGGCCATATTTATTGCGATTTTTACGAAAGGGAAAACAAGCCAAATCAAGACTGTCATTTTACCATAAGAGGAGGAAGACAATTACCGGATGGCAGCTATCAGGCAATGCTTTTTTAATTCTTCTCAAACTTGGCCCATGATATTATCACAATTGGCTATATTTTAATTTTTAAAAAGAATTAAGAAAATGACTAAAAAGAAAACGCGAACGATGGATAACAAGACGGTGTAATAATTTTTGACTTACTTCAAAAAATTTTAGAATCCCATAGTCGTTTTGATGCTATCATTATCCTCTCCAAAATGGTCAAATCCGTGTTTGCTCAATCCCTCATCCGTGGACAATTTATTTCACGAAATGGGCCACGCGCTTCACTCGATGCTCGGCAGGACGCAATATCAGCATGTAACCGGTACACGTTGCAGTGCGGATTTTGCTGAAGTTCCCAGTGTTCTGATGGAATATTTCGCCAGCGATCCAAGAGCGAGTATCTTTTCTTCAAAATGTTTCATCAAAATTGTTGTTGGCGGTCGAATATAACGAGAAAAAACAATTAATGCACTTTCAGGTTGTACGATTGTTCGCAAAACACTTTCAAACGCGCGAACCGATGCCCGAGAATATGCTGGAAAAGTTGTGCGCATCGAAAAATGTTTTCCCCGCTTCGGAACTTCAGATTCAAGTTTTTTACAGTATGCTCGATCAAGTTTATCATTCGAGAGAATTGAACGGCTCAAGCACGGAAATTTTGAAAGATATACAATCGAAATTCTACGGTCTGCCATACGTGGAAAATACGGTGAGCAGCGATGATTTTGCTTTTACATACAAGTGTATTTACTTTTCGTTTTTCAAGTAATTGGGAGGGAGAATTCGGGAGACATTTTGATGTTGCAATTCGATGATCAAATACTTCGCGAAAACTCTGAACTCTGAGATTATCGTGTCTCGCCTTCGGTCAATGCGTTTCGTAGAGCAATGAATGTCGAAACGACGGTGATAATAGCTGTGCCTTGCTAATTTTCGTCCCTCTTTTATTTTTCTCTCTGCAAGAATTCATAGTGAGAATTATTTTCGAGTGTTTATTCTTGAAAATCATGTTTAACGAGCGACATTTCGAAAATTTGACATTAAAAATGATTTCCAATTTCCGAACTTCCTGTTATCCGTGCTTTCGTTTTCACAGGCATGGCAATTGAGATTTTCGCATTTGGTCGGATACGGATCGAAATATTATTCCTATCTTATATCAAGAGCCATCGCCTCGTGGATCTGGCAGACTTATTTTCAATCCGATCCGTTGAGCCGGAAATCGGGTGAGCGTTATAGACGCGAGTGTCTCGCTCACGGTGGTGGCAAACCACCCTCAAAATTGGTATCGGATTTTCTTGATAAAGAAGCGAGCGCGAGAAATTTTGCAAAATCGCTCATAACGGAAATCGACACGAAGAACGAACATGTACAGTCGATGAAGAGATCGACAGCATAATTAAGACGAAATTTCATTCGCCATGTACAAAACTTGTAAATGCAGTGTTTTTTTTTGCGAATTAGTTTACAAATCTATTTCTCCACTTTTTCGTTGTGTTTTTTTTGTTGTCTCCTTTATTACAAGTACGGAACCTTATCCTATTTACAATGTTGACAAAATCCTACGAAATATTACAGAAAAATACGTTTTCGTAGCACGGGGGGGGGCACTTGTTGCTTATTTTCCGCTCAAACGCAGTCCGGTGAAAATTTGAGAACTGGCCCTGTTATGCTTGTAAAGTAATTCCTTTCACTATTGTTGGACGACGGACAAAAAATTTAGCGACTCCGAATGTACTCCCTTCGGCGAAATCTCACGC
The DNA here is from genome assembly GCA_959613375.1 of Heteropelma amictum. NCBI lineage: Eukaryota > Metazoa > Arthropoda > Insecta > Hymenoptera > Ichneumonidae > Heteropelma > Heteropelma amictum. Next base: position 7,002,448 of record OY390724.1, read on the forward strand.
AATGAAAGCTTGTCGCGTTTGTCGAAGACTCGGCGCACATCTCTGTTTTTAGTATAATTATTATTCATTTGAAAAGAAACGCATAAAACTCCAACGTTAAGATTGAGGATTATTCGATAAATAAGACTTTAATGAAGAAACTGAGTAAGCCACTTGCAAGGACCTCGCTTAATTAATGCTCGTTATTCATCAATGTTAAGTGCATGTATTAATGCCAGGTTTTTTTATACAAATTCTTTTCAATATTCCCCCATCGTACGCCGGCTTCCTTCGAACTTTTATTACGATCGCTATTCCTTTGTTGCCGCATTTGTCATTTCGCTCGTATTTCTCGTTGCTTTTATTCGTAAAAGAAAGAGCAACGACCTAACGACCATCGCGTTTTCGTCCCGTTGACTCCTCGTTGGATTTGCCTAGTTTCAACTCGCTCCAAGGAGTCAATCGTGTTTCATACCTTCCATAAATTATTTTCTTCCTACGGTCAGTTACAAGGCATGGATATATATATATATTCATACATACATACACATATATATCCACATATACATATATACATGTACATATATATGCGTATGTCCGTCCAACATACCGTGAAAAACCGTCGTTAAATTTCTCATCAGTTTCACCTATCAACGACACTGTTATCTGTGTTTTTATTACGTTTTTTTTCCGTAGCAGGACCACATCGCCTCGCAAAAAACGCGGAAACCGCAAAGAAGAAGAAAATAATGATTATGACCGAGTAAAAGAAGTTAATGGCAAAGCACTCGTCGCGCACACTGTACACGAGTTCGGTCATCGATTTTATCGTCGAACTCTCGATTATTCCTCTGTGTTCGTCATTCAATCGATCATTGCTAGTCTTTTCTACATATTTTTAACGCCCGCTCCAACTTTTCTCTTTGTAAAACATTGGAAAAAACGTGTATTCTAATCACTCGTTTGACGAATCTCGAATTCATACGAGGGATACGAGTGTCTTAAAAATTTGTATCGTTAGCCTTTCTTTCGACAAACTTGGCGATAGAAACGTGACATCGAGCCTCATCTCCGTAATCTTCTTGTCCTCGTTTCTTTCTCTTTTCCCATCGTTTTTTCTCTACGGAAATGAACCCGACGGAGCTCAATATAACTTTGGCAATTGGTTGAGGTTACGCAACGTAGTTGTACTGATTGGCGTTGTCCTTGTCGCGTTCCATGTAATCTCTGTCTATCAAAGACTCGATGCGTTTCTTAAGATCGGCAGGCTGCAAAGTGAAAATTTGGGAAATGTTTTTTACGTTGGACGAGGCGTTCCAGGTGCTATGAAATGGTGCTCGATTAGCTTTCAGAACGATAATGCAAAGAGTCCTGTAAGAAAATAAGTCGCCGGAAATGACAATGAATCGAAGGTTGCCCACTTTTGTTCGAGTACAAATGAACAGACGAGGTACCTAACGGACTAAGAATCGCAAAACAAAATCGCTATTGAGAGCTTTCCAGCGAACGACACAGTGCGGAGCTTTGTCCCGATACAATAAGGCCTTCGATCTACCTGAACAAAAATTACGTTAATCTTTGCCCATCTGACCATTAGTGGCTTGAATACCGTTTGGATATTCCAAGAATGTTATACACAAAATCGAAGGGACGGAAAAAGTGAATAAATGCCTGATTGTTTTTATTCAAAAGAACGTTTTCGAAGCCAGGTGGCTTTCGTCGTTCATTCTCCATCCGATTCGCTGGAAATTCCAACTGTAACTTCCTACAGATTCTCGCTAGAAATTATCGCGAGAAACCGGGCGCTAAAAAAAATATTTATCTCAATTGCTCGAAACAGAAGCGTGGGTCGTTGTTTAAAAAAACTATCTACACTCATGATCGAAAATAAAGTAACGGTTTGTCATAAAAGGGCGAGTTAATTTGAAAAAAATCAGGCCCGAAAAGAATCGGTGCAATTTTGGCATTCTTGAAAACTGTTTTTTCTTTCGCCGTCTCGAATGCGCAACATTAAATATCAAGGATAAAGATTGTTAGAATCTTTCGAAAATAAATAATTAGCGTGAATAAATCATCACTGATAGAAAGATGCATCCATACCTTCACAGGAAATTTGAGTTGGTTGTAAAGTTCACTTATTAAAAGATTATGCGTAAGGGTTTTTCTCATCTTCATGATTCTCACGATAGCCGCATCTATTTGATATTGTCGATCTTGATAGACCCTTTCCTCCGTCGCTTTTTGCTCCTCATTCTGATGAAAGATACGAAAAAACAAATAATTCAAGAATCGAGAGTCACGATCGAGTCCGACAGCAATTATTCCGGCAAAAGGATCAATCGTACCGTTTCCTTCATCTGTATTTGATTGATTTTTATTCTGAACAATTTGTTCGTGAATTCCGAATTGAAGACAAATCTGTCGTTATCGGCGACGTCACGTCCCCGTGGATTTTTCTGTAAAACTCGCGCTTTGCCGCACGCGAGAGATTGCAAAGTTCTTCGTAATTCGCCATCCTCGATGTTTGTCGTTGCTTTTATATCCTCGAGGGACAGATCATCCGCGTCGTTGAACAGTATCAGTACCAGAGCTTGGAAGAGCGACACTTGTAATTCTTTATTTCCCTGTGATAAAAAATAAATAAATAAAACGATGAGAAACGTGTGCGTTATTTATTCTCGTTTAATTCGCTATCATTTTTTTCATTCAATTTTCTTCATACCGCATGGAACCAAGCCTTTAAAACGCAGTGTCCCAGTGTCGGTTGCCACTGTAACTTTCGACCGCTGTGCTTGCCGAGGTAAAATTTATTAAAGACCTCTTGATATTGTACCATTTCAGCGGGCAGTGTAACCTCCATTACGGGGTACGTAGGCCAATAACCCATTGTTAATATAGACACGGTAAGGTCGAGATTACTGGCCAGTAATTCGTTCTGTAGATTTCCGGAATACTGCTTGAAAATAAAATCTCGTATTCCTCAATTTGCACCATTCGTGGCGTGAAAAAAAAAGAGATTAACAATGTTTTATTGATCGTTTCATTACCGAGCTCACCTGCTTAAACGCAATGTTTATATCCTTGCTCAGTTCCATGTCCTTGAACATGCCTTCGAGTTTACTCGTAAAACCACCACCGCATTCTTGCTTCAATTTCGATAACATGGATTTTTCCGCGTCGACCGAGGCTGATTTCCCAACGAGCAATCTCTTTGCCAAATCTTTTTTGTAGAAAGCTTCGAACACGTCCTTGCCGTGTATAAAACGAAAGAGTACCATTATTTTGTCAAGCAATCGTTCGAGCTCCTCTTCCGTAGCTTCTTTGTTGCCTGCTCTGAGTTTCATATCTACAAACTTGGCTGCGATAACGAAAAAAAAAGAAATATACGTTGAATAACTTCGGAAATTTCTTTGCATCGCTTTCCACTCGGTTTTCAATACAAAATACTTGTCCTTGTAATTGACTTTTATTCGCATATGTACTTGATATTTCAATTGTTTGTAATCTTATTTCTTCGGAATGTCAAAATATTCTCAATCGGAAGACACAACATCGACTGATGAAGATTCTCTGTAAAATTCAAAGTGTATTCACCTATCAGTTCAGCAGGTTTGTTCGCTCGTTGATTGATAAAAGCTTCGAACGCTTCTTTCAAACTATTCCCAAATTTCTCATTTCTGTAGAAACACGTGTTGACAATATTGTCCATCTTGTCCTTAAAGTCAAGCAATTCTTGAACCATGGTTTTGTCCTTTTCCGGGTCTATGACTATCGTCTTGCCTTTTTTCTACGTTCAGGAAATTCATTTTAATGATTCGTCAAATTTTTGTACGCGTAACGTGCAACCTTCGTCTCTCGCACCCGGCGTACCTTTATATAACTGTTAAAGTTTAGGCACAACTCGACGAGTCCATTTTTAACTCGATTATACAAGTTGTACAGTAACGACAAATCGCTAATTCTATTTTCGTCCAACAATCCACTGAGTCCTTTTTGCAATATACTCGATACGTGTTCCGATAATAATTGCTTTTCAACCGTGTGTATCAGCGACCATCTAAATGAAAAACATTCGATTATTGAACGAATTTTCAAGCCATTTCATGTCTGCACTTTTGGATAAATACTTTTTTCACAGGAAAGCATTTATCGATAAAAATATCATGCTACAGCTCAACCAAAAACAAACCAAATCTTTGGAATAAATGTAACACTTGCATAGAGATACGGAAAATTTGGATTAATCGAGGTTTTCAATTTTCATCTTACTTTGTCGACATATCGAGATAGTGAAGCAATCTCTCGCTTTCCTCTTGTAACCGTTTATCGACATGAGCCAAGTATTCGGGAACGTCGTGTTCGTTCATTAGTCGCTGACCCTCGGCGGCGTATAGTCTTTCCGTTGCCATCAGGAACCTTGAATAAGAAAAATCATCGCCGATGATTAAATCGCGATTCTCGCAGCAAACAATTGCTCATTAAACCCAATGTGAAACTTACTTGTTTTCAAAAGCCTCCTGATATATCTGCAAGTCCGATAGCATTCTGAGCAATGATTTGAGAAGTGTGCGATCTACCGTGTCGCCTTGTCGTTCTTTTTCGATTAACATTAAAAGTCCCTCTACCGTGCGCGTTTGCACCAAATTGTTCAATACAATGTGAAGTCTAAACAGATGAAGTCCCATGTCCCTGATGAAATTCATTCGAAATAATTATTCGGTAAACATTTATTTTCTACCTTTGAACGATTATTCGGATGACGATAAAGGCATTGTAAGCAATTTTCATTATCAATACTTTTGACTTTTGACGAACATTTTGCTTTTCTCATTTTCAAGCTTTTCCTTCAACATTATGATTCGAGCAATAATGCGTCTTTGCAGTAGTTATTATTATCTTGGAACTTGAAAGCGTCGAGTCTTACCAGATCGACGATATACTGGGATTCTGAAGGACGTAAGTTCTATCCAGGTACAAAAAGATACTCCTAATCATGATCATTTGACGACAATGGGATTGCCAGCATTCGTTCATTTTTTTCAGGAATATGTGACGATCCATCGACTCTGCCAAGAATTGCTCCACGTTCGCCTTTACATGAGATTCCGTTAGTACTGAAAGATTGGAGTACAGGGTTATTGCCATCTTATGATTACACATGTTTTCCACAGCTTGATACAGTTCCTCCAGCGAATAACGTATGCTTTTGCTTGTTTGTATCGCCACAACAGCTTCTCTGAGCTTTTCCCATGTTTGTTCCTGATAATTATCCGGCAGTTTTGGCTTATCTGAAAGATGCATCATGCGGAAATAAAAATGAGGAAGATGATGAAGTTTTTTTTACATTATTTATCACATTTGTGCTTCTTCCAAAAGCTGCAGCTTGGTGCAAAACTCGTAGAAATTGTTTCGACAATGATTTTGAAAGGAAAAATGCGTTTCCTACTGCACCGTTACATCAGAAAATATGACGTGGATTTCGCAGCATCTATCTGGATATTTCCATAGAGACAATGTGATGCCTTTTTTTAAGCGCAAAGTACTGTCTCATAAAACTTTCATTTAAATCCAAAAAAACACGATTCTGCAGTGATAGCCGAAAAGACAAAAAGAAAGTACACCGAAGCTGGCTTATTGAAACAGAATGTAGCCTTTGCGGCAAACGCCGAATACATTTAATACATTCAATCTCGAAAACTATAAAAATCTCTGCTGTGCGAGTCTCAAGCATAAAGAACTCTTTCAGAAAGACACTCTTGGTTCTTTAACCACGCTGCTTCATCTTTTGGCAAGAGATATTTCGTAATAAAAAAAAGGTGTCTGATGTACGAAAAGTACAAAAGAAAAGTCTGACGAACGTAGAGATGAGATCGCTGGAACAAGATGCGCGATGATTTTGCAAGGTACTACATCGTTGATACAGGCGAAATGCCAAAATGGAAAACAAGGGACAAGTTATTTTCTCAAATTGCGAAATAGTAGACAATGCAACTTCGCGAAGAACGTTTGTTACAATAAAAAGAATATATAACAAATCGAGTGTAAAGTCGAGAGACGAGTTACGAATCGCACAGCTGATTTTGTAGGTTAAACGTAACGAGGGGTGGGAAAAAAAACTGTTGGCTCACTTTTGAAGTTTTTGATGACGAGTTTTCTGGCCGAGCCTGGTTTTGCGATAGCCAGACTCGGAGATATTTTGTTAACCCCATTTGGATTGGTTACCGTTAGAGCTGAAAAATTAGCTCTTTTTTGAGTGTTTGACGCCGCTGTTGCTGTGTCCGTCATGTTGTTTCAACGTTCTTAAAAAAATCCACGTTTTCCTCTTCCTGTACGATACACACACACACAAACGCGCTATACAGTGTATTTTTCAATGTGTGGCCGCGTTTAGACGCAGCTGCAGTTATATGCATATATGTGTGTGATCAAAGCTTTAGTTTTCCTCCACAAAAAGTCTCTCGTATAATACACCACTCGTCGACTTATCCAATTTATTATTATTATTATTATTATTTGTATTATTATAATTAACGTTTGCAAGACGACACGGGTGACTGAACCACGAACCAATGTTACTGTGATGTACACTGGTGTTTAATTTTTTCTTCACCTGCTGTTTCGTCGTCACCCCGAGAAGCTGAGTCCTCTCGAGTCTGGACATAAGCGCGCATCACCCGGCCATCGGCCTGCCCACACCGAAAACTTTTTACCAGCCTTCGTTCTTTTTGCTTTTTTTTTACTACGACTCGGCTATAACTGGCGAGTCAATTGCCAGAAAAAGTATAAAAAAAAGCAGAGTTTTCCGGAGGAATGAAAAAAGAATCTATTTCGAATATTAATGACGCAGAAGTTTTTATTTCACTGCTCTCGATCGATGTTTTGTTTGTTTCTCTCTAGAGCGAAGAAAAAGTTGCAGCCAGGGCAACTCTTTTCACTCACTTTTGCTTTCGGATGTATGGCAGATTAGGTGGTAGTAGTAGTAGTGTAGTGATGTCGTTTCGGCTGGCTCTGGACAGCGCCCTCTGGCGACGCGTCCATACGGCCACGAACAACAAAATGTAGTAGAATGACTCCGGCACTTGGCTTAGTTATAGAACCAACCGCACGAGCGCTCATGTGCGTACGATGTGTTATGGAGCGAAATTCAAATGCCAGAAAAAAGCAAAGTATGAAAAATTCGCAGTGAGAGTAATGTGCCAGAGGTTGGAGCGCAGTACATGAAAACAAAGAAAATGCATGAGTGAATAAAATGAGGAGTGAGGCGGGTTAACGGGCATCAAACGATAGCATACGAAGCGCCAAGTGGTAAATCCGGAAACTAAAAAACTTTCTTGACGGATTCGCACAATATGCTGTTATTGAATGAATAACAATAAAAAGTAAATTTTCTTCCCCGAGAAGAATGGTGCTCTGGTTGGTTTTTTTGTGGCAACTTTTCCGTTTTTTAGCAATCAATCATGGAAAAACCGAGGCAACTTTCGTCCCTTTCGCCCGACATTGCTGTAGAGCGGAAAGATAGCCTCTCCGGGCCAGCGTCGAGCGATAGTACTGCGCCTGCGTGACTGTTTTCCCGCTCGACGTTGCAGTAGAGAGGAAATAAAGCCTCGCAGGCGTCAACGCAAAGGTTCTTCCGAATCGTGGCTTCAACCGAGTTTTTCTTTTCGATCATAATTTTCCTTCAAAGTAGAGGCAGATGAAAAGAACGATCGACAACTCCATCAAAATTGAACCACGCATAGAGGAAACAACTCTGAACAAGTTGCTTAATTTCCGGTTTCCGGAAAATTGTGTTCCGTTTTTTTTATAGAATGTATTCCTTCAAATTAGTGGCAAATGAAAAGAACGATCGACAACTCCATCAAAATTTTACCACGCATAGAGGAAACAACTCTGAACAAGATGTTTCATTTCCGGTTGTCGGAAATTTAGTTTCAGTTTTTCCTCTTAAGGGTTAACGGCAGATGGGAAGAACGATCGACAACTCGATGAAAATTTAACCACGCATAGAGGAAACGATCCCGAGCAAGATGCTTCATTTCCGATCGTCGGAAATTTAGTTTCAGTTTTTCCCCGTAAGGGTTAACGGCAGATGGGAAGAACGATCGACAACTCGATGAAAATTTAACCACGCATAGAGGAAACGATCCCGAGCAAGATGCTTCATTTCCGGTCGTCGGAAATTTAGTTTCAGTTTTTCCCCTTAAGGGTTAACGGCAGATGGGAAGAACGATCGACAACTCGATGAAAATTTAACCACGCATAGAGGAAACGATCCCGAGCAAGATGCTTCATTTCCGGTCGTCGGAAATTTAGTTTCAGTTTTTCCCCGTAAGGGTTAACGGCAGATGGGAAGAACGATCGACAACTCGATGAAAATTTAACCACGCATAGAGGAAACGATCCCGAGCAAGATGCTTCATTTCCGGTCGTCGGAAATTTAGTTTCAGTTTTTCCCCGTAAGGGTTAACGGCAGATGGGAAGAACGATCGACAACTCGATGAAAATTTAACCACGCATAGAGGAAACGATCCCGAGCAAGATGCTTCATTTCCGGTCGTCGGAAATTTAGTTTCAGTTTTTCCCCGTAAGGGTTAACGGCAGATGGGAAGAACGATCGACAACTCGATGAAAATTTAACCACGCATAGAGGAAACGATCCCGAGCAAGATGCTTCATTTCCGGTCGTCGGAAATTTAGTTTCAGTTTTTCCCCGTAAGGGTTAACGGCAGATGGGAAGAACGATCGACAACTCGATGAAAATTTAACCACGCATAGAGGAAACGATCCCGAGCAAGATGCTTCATTTCCGGTCGTCGGAAATTTAGTTTCAGTTTTTCCCCGTAAGGGTTAACGGCAGATGGGAAGAACGATCGACAACTCGATGAAAATTTAACAACGTATAGAGGAAACGATCCCGAGCAAGATGATTCATTTCCGGTCGTCGGAAATTTAGTTTCAGTTTTTCCCCGTAAGGGTTAACGGCAGGTGGGAAGAACGATCGACAACTCGATGAAAATTTAACCACGCATAGAGGAAACGATCCCGAGCAAGATGCTTGATTTCCGGTCGTCGGAAATTTAGTTTCAGTTTTTCCCCTTAAGGGTTAACGGCAGATGGGAAGAACGATCGACAACTCGATGAAAATTTAACCACGCATAGAGGAAACGATCCCGAGCAAGATGCTTCATTTCCGGTCGTCGGAAATTTAGTTCCAGTTTTTCCCCTTAAGGGTTAACGGCAGATGGGAAGAACGATCGACAACTCGATGAAAATTTAACCACGCATAGAGGAAACGATCCCGAGCAAGATGCTTCATTTCCGGTCGTCGGAAATTTAGTTTCAGATTTTCCCCTTAAGGGTTAACGGCAGGTGGGAAGAACGATCGACAACTCGATGAAAATTTAACCACGCATAGAGGAAACGATCCCGAGCAAGATGCTTGATTTCCGGTCGTCGGAAATTTAGTTTCAGTTTTTCCCCTTAAGGGTTAACGGCAGATGGGAAGAACGATCGACAACTCGATGAAAATTTAACCACGCATAGAGGAAACGATCCCGAGCAAGATGCTTCATTTCCGGTCGTCGGAAATTTAGTTCCAGTTTTTCCCCTTAAGGGTTAACGGCAGGTGGGAAGAACGATCGACAACTCGATGAAAATTTAACCACGCATAGAGGAAACGATCCCGAGCAAGATGCTTCATTTCCGGTCGTCGGAAATTTAGTTTCAGTTTTTCCCCGTAAGGGTTAACGGCAGATGGGAAGAACGATCGACAACTCGATGAAAATTTAACCACGCATAGAGGAAACGATCCCGAGCAAGATGCTTCATTTCCGGTCGTCGGAAATTTAGTTTCAGTTTTTCCCCTTAAGGGTTAACGGCAGATGGGAAGAACGATCGACAACTCGATGAAAATTTAACCACGCATAGAGGAAACGATCCCGAGCAAGATGCTTCATTTCCGGTCGTCGGAAATTTAGTTTCAGATTTTCCCCTTAAGGGTTAACGGCAGGTGGGAAGAACGATCGACAACTCGATGAAAATTTAACCACGCATAGAGGAAACGATCCCGAGCAAGATGCTTGATTTCCGGTCATCGGAAATTTAGTTTCAGTTTTTCCCCTTAAGGGTTAACGGCAGATGGGAAGAACGATCGACAACTCGATGAAAATTTAACCACGCATAGAGGAAACGATCCCGAGCAAGATGCTTCATTTCCGGTCGTCGGAAATTTAGTTCCAGTTTTTCCCCTTAAGGGTTAACGGCAGGTGGGAAGAACGATCGACAACTCGATGAAAATTTAACCACGCATAGAGGAAACGATCCCGAGCAAGATGCTTCATTTCCGGTCGTCGGAAATTTAGTTTCAGTTTTTCCCCGTAAGGGTTAACGGCAGATGGGAAGAACGATCGACAACTCGATGAAAATTTAACCACGCATAGAGGAAACGATCCCGAGCAAGATGCTTCATTTCCGGTCGTCGGAAATTTAGTTCCAGTTTTTCCCCTTAAGGGTTAACGGCAGATGGGAAGAACGATCGACAACTCGATGAAAATTTAACCACGCATAGAGGAAACGATCCCGAGCAAGATGCTTCATTTCCGGTCGTCGGAAATTTAGTTTCAGTTTTTCCCCGTAAGGGTTAACGGCAGATGGGAAGAACGATCGACAACTCGATGAAAATTTAACCACGCATAGAGGAAACGATCCCGAGCAAGATGCTTCATTTCCGGTCGTCGGAAATTTAGTTTCAGTTTTTCCCCGTAAGGGTTAACGGCAGATGGGAAGAACGATCGACAACTCGATGAAAATTTAACCACGCATAGAGGAAACGATCCCGAGCAAGATGCTTCATTTCCGGTCGTCGGAAATTTAGTTTCAGTTTTTCCCCGTAAGGGTTAACGGCAGATGGGAAGAACGATCGACAACTCGATGAAAATTTAACAACGTATAGAGGAAACGATCCCGAGCAAGATGATTCATTTCCGGTCGTCGGAAATTTAGTTTCAGTTTTTCCCCGTAAGGGTTAACGGCAGGTGGGAAGAACGATCGACAACTCGATCAAAATTTAACCACGCATAGAGGAAACGACTCTGAACAAGATGCTTCATATCCGGTTGTCGGTTATTTAGTTTCAGTTTTTCCCCTTAAGGGTAGCGGCAGACGGAAAGAACGATCGACAACTCGATCAAAATTTAACCACGCATAGGGGAAACGACCCCGAACAAGATGCTTCATGTCCGGTTGTCGGTTATTTAGTTTCAGTTTTTCCCCTTAAGGGTAGCGGCAGACGGAAAGAACGATCGACAACTCGATCAAAATTTAACCACGCATAGGGGAAACTACCTCGAACAAGATGCTTCATGTCCGGTTGTCGGTTATTTAGTTTCAGTTTTTCCCCTTAAGGGTAGCGGCAGACGGAAAGAACGATCGACAACTCGATCAAAATTTAACCACGAATAGGGGAAACGACCCCGAACAAGATGCTTCATGTCCGGTTGTCGGTTATTTAGTTTCAGTTTTTCCCCTTAAGGGTAGCGGCAGACGGAAAGAACGATCGACAACTCGATCAAAATTTAACCACGAATAGGGGAAACGACCCCGAACAAGATGCTTCATGTCCGGTTGTCGGTTATTTAGTTTCAGTTTTTCCCCTTAAGGGTAGCGGCAGACGGAAAGAACGATCGACAACTCGATCAGAATTTAACCACGCATAGGGGAAACGACCCCGAACAAGATGCTTCATGTCCGGTTGTCGGTTATTTAGTTTCAGTTTTTCCCCTTAAGGGTAGCGGCAGATGGAAAGAACGATCGACAACTCGATCAAAATTTAACCACACATAGGGGAAACGACCCCGAACAAGATGCTTCATGTCCGGTTGTCGGTTATTTAGTTTCAGTTTTTCCCCTTAAGGGTAGCGGCAGACGGAAAGAACGATCGACAACTCGATCAAAATTTAACCACGCATAGGGGAAACGACCCCGAACAAGATGCTTCCTGTCCGGTTGTCGGTTATTTAGTTTCAGTTTTTCCCCGTAAGGGTAGCGGCAGACGGAAAGAACGATCGACAACTCGATCAAAATTTAACCACGCATAGGGGAAACGACCCCGAACAAGATGCTTCATGTCCGGTTGTCGGTTATTTAGTTTCAGTTTTTCCCCTTAAGGGTAGCGGCAGACGGAAAGAACGATCGACAACTCGATCAAAATTTAACCACGCATAGGGGAAACGACCCCGAACAAGATGCTTCCTGTCCGGTTGTCGGTTATTTAGTTTCAGTTTTTCCCCGTAAGGGTAGCGGCAGACGGAAAGAACGATCGACAACTCGATCAAAATTTAACCACGCATAGGGGAAACGACCCCGAACAAGATGCTTCATGTCCGGTTGTCGGTTATTTAGTTTCAGTTTTTCCCCTTAAGGGTAGCGGCAGACGGAAAGAACGATCGACAACTCGATCAAAATTTAACCACGCATAGGGGAAACGACCCCGAACAAGATGCTTCATGTCCGGTTGTCGGTTATTTAGTTTCAGTTTTTCCCCTTAAGGGTAGCGGCAGACGGAAAGAACGATCGACAACTCGATCAAAATTTAACCACGCATAGGGGAAACGACCCCGAACAAGATGCTTCATGTCCGGTTGTCGGTTATTTAGTTTCAGTTTTTCCCCTTAAGGGTAGCGGCAGACGGAAAGAACGATCGACAACTCGATGGAAATTTAACCACGCATAGAGGAAAGATAGCCTCTCCGGGCCAACGGCGAGCGGTAATAATGCGCGTGCGAGACTGTTTTCCCGCCCGACATTGCTATAGAACGGAAAGATAGCCTCTCCGGGTCAGCGTCGAGCGGTAGTACTACGCCTGCGAGACTGCTTACCCGCTCGACATTGCTGTACAGCGGAAAGATAGCCTCTCCGGGCCAGCGTCGAGCGGTAGTACTGCACCTGCGACACCGTTTACCCGCCCGACATTGCTATAGAGCGGAAAGATAGCCGCGTTACCTAGGCGCTCGTTACTAGTGGCACAGAATTGCGCTCTGCTACCGCGAGAGGCGATACCCTCGATTCTGAGTCGAACAGCTGAGCTTGCAGAGCGAAGCAGAGCGTTCCAATACCATTGCAAATATCAGCTTATATTTACTCGATAGTCGTTTCAAATACATATTTAAATCATATTCAACAAGTGGGGTTGAAGCGTATAAAGTGGGAACAATACGTCGTTGACACGATAGACCCTAAACGAAAACTGCGGTTGAACAGCATGGACCATGGACTGGCATGGACTTGATGATGTTGATACTCGGGATGTCATGTAGCCTCATCGTGATGCGATCGAGGCGTTCTTGCGACCGTTACCGGAAACTAGAGCGCTGCTGTATGCGTGTCGGTGCGGGAACTTGGCGGCATTTTTGATTTGGCAAACCAACCAACCCTATGAACCTTTGATCCGTTCTCTTCCTCTCGCTCTGTCTCGTTCTGTCTCTTGTGATCATAATTATTGAAAAAAAGTAATTAAGCAACTGTTGGTAAACTTAAATTACGAGAATAAAGGATCCCAGTCATAAAGTGTCTTGCTATTCTCGTAAAATTCGTTTTCCAGGTCCCACCACGTGGAGGTCGTTGCTAATCGAGACCCAGACTATAGAGCGTGTATACGAAATGAAGCATGAAAGGCATTTGAAAGGTTTAAGCGCAAGCGAAATTCAAGCAGTAAAAAGAAGCTAACCGAACGAACAGTGATACACGCTTTATACTCTTAATTGTTAGTATTGTTTTTTCAGTAAACATATTCATAATGCGAATGAGAAAAGTACAGTGAGAACGAAACATTTAAATTTTAAGCGAGGAATGCATTCAATAATGGAAGATATGAGACAGTATTTCAATAGAGATCTGCAATGAAAAAAATTCAATGTGTGAGAAAGCAATAGTAAAAACGCAGAAACGTGCAAGATAATGTAGAAGAAAATCTGAAACAAATGTAATTTATGTTTTTTAAAGATAGTCACAAATTATTCTGTCATATTGTATATAATGTATAACGTATATAGTGCATTGAATAAATGTCACATACAGTCAACAATTAAGAGCACTTTTCTTAAAACGATTCCTTATTATTATAAAATAAAGAAAACATGTTTATGTTTGTATTCATATAGAGATAATGCAAAGAGAGTTAATGGGGCCAATAACAGAAAGGTGTAAAACATAATGAAAAGTTGCAACATAATTTTCTCAGGAATCGTGAAAATCTGAAAATCTGAAATGAAAGCAATAACACATGTGGTCAATAATTGTGAGCATATTTCGATAAGTAAAAGGGGTTGGGGGGGGGGGGGCTTATTCGCAAACTTAAAACTAATCGACATCCAAACTAAAACTAATGATTCCTAACAAAATATTTTAAAAACGACGTGTTCTGTGCACAGAAAATACCCTATATTAAAAAGAAAAATGTTGCAATTGAAATAATAAGTGGCGAGACAATTCTGGAAAATGAGAAAAATAAGAAATTAACAAGAAGCATTCTTCGAGAATACAAATTCTCTATTCTGAAACAGACGAGAATACAAATTAGTCCGAAATACGATAATCCAGATGACAAAAAACTCCTGAAACAGATAAGAAAGTATTTCGACTGACAGAGACGAAATAACGATGAATGGAAGAATAGCTGAAACAGACAAAAAGCAGATTAATCCAAAGTCGAATGGTGGCAACGAAAAATTCCGCAAGATTGAACTTTACGCTCAATAAAGAACGAATTGTTAAAAAAAAAAAAGTCCAGAAACAGACAAAAGTACAGCCTGTTTTCTTTTCACGATAAAATCCATCATGATTATGAACCGTGGATCAATACAAATCTTTCTACACCAACGGTTCTTTGTTATTAAGGGCACAGAGAAAATGGTGCATGGTGCACATAAAATAACTATAAATGGAAAAGTAGCTGAAACAGAAAAAAAGCAGATTAATCCAAAGTCGGATAGGTGGCAACGAAAAATTCCGTAAGATAAAACTTTGCGCTCAATAAAGAACGCATTGTTAAAAAAAAAAGTCCAGAAACAGACAAAAGTACCTGTTCTCTTTTAACGATAATATCCATCATGATTATGAACCGTGGTTCAATACAAATCATCCTACACCAACGGCGCTTTGGCATTAAGGGCACAGAAAAAATAGTGCGTAGCGACAAAGTGAGGAAATTAATTAACCCACTGTATGCGATATGTCGATCTGCTGTCAGATCACAAAAAATTTCTGAAAGAGATAAAAAAGTATGTCGACTGACAGAGACAAAATAACGATAAATGGAAAAGTAGCTGAAACAGAAAAAAAACGGATTAATCCAAAGTCGAATAGGTGACCACAAAAAATTCTGTAAGATAAAAATTTGCACGCAATAAAGAATGCTTTGTTAAAAAAAAAGTCCTGAAACAGACAAAAGTACAACCTAACTTCTTTTCACAATAAAATCCATCGCGATTATGAACCGTGGTTCAGTACAAATCTTTCTACACCAACGGTGTTTTCGCATTAAGGGCACAGAGAAAATGGTGCGTAGTGACTGAGTGAGCAAATTAATTCACCAACTGTATGCTATGTGTCGATCTGCTGTCAGAGTCGCTCAAACGCGATAACTCTGAAAGCAGATACGAAACATTTTGCTCCCACGCTGTCCCTCGAAGTTCTCTGTAAATTTTCAAAATGTATCGCTCAAAGATTTCATCGAAAAGAACTTTTTGAACCGTCGCTTCAATGCGCAATGCAACCGAGAATAAATCTCAGAGCGATACATCAGCAAAATGCACATAACCGGACGGAAGGTCTCGGCTGCATTGAATTCGATCAAACTCTTTCCGAGTAACTGACTGATCGAAAAAAATGATGTACTTTCGTTCATTTCAGCCACGAGATGGATTCTGCGTGGGAATATCCCGCAGACTCCAACTCGTGCTTCGATAAACATTTCCACCGAGATTAGTATCTTAATATTACACGGGAACGAGCCAAGGGATGATAATTATTTCATTCAATGAAAAACTGGCATCCTTTGACGCTCCCTAACCTGCCTGACACTTGATTCATACACACACTCGGAGAAAGACTCTATAACCTTGATTTTTCACGCGAACAAAGTATCCCTCCGATGAGGTCACGGTTTTCCCGTAATCGAATCGAAAAAGGCAACGAAAAAACGCGACATCCATACCGTTAAACCCGAGAGGCACCCGGGGCCTCATACGTGTAAAAACACTCCACGATTCTCACTCATTCCGCTCGGTGCCATGAAAATCCTAACCTCTAGGGCATTTAAGCCGGCCTGCCTATGACCGACACCACGTATCCGGACGTGTCCGAACACCGAGCTTCACACTTTGGCAATGTGGATCCTCTTGCTCAAGGAGGATGCACCATTCACACGTTTTACAAATGCCAAAATTCGGTCCCGCTCTGTGACACTCGCGAGAGCTGCCGCGCGACTGCCACAAAGAACGAAAGCGACTTTTGACGATCTTAAACATTAATCGAAGGTCTCGAAGGTCTCGAAGGCCGTGTTTCTGCGGTACGATGAAGCTGAAAAGCCTAAAAAAGGTTCGAAATTCTAAACGGACTAACGACTCGAAACCCTGAGCTATATCCAATGAGTCGACGTAATTTCATTGATTCTTTTGAGAGCAAAATCGCGAACAGACTCTCTCGTGCTAATACCCACATCTCAGAAAAGCATAAATTGCCGTTTTATTCGAGCATTATCGACGCAATACGCGATATTTTTCGGGTGAATGCTGCTCCTGCGATGTAAACATCGCGAGAAACAGACTTTGCCCGCGAGAAGAGTGAGGCTCTCCTCGCAGGTTTTTCAGGGTACAGAGAAGCTGTACCCGACAAACGCAACACACGGTAGATACGCGAAATAAAACGAGAAGGGGTGAGAGCAGTCTGTTTTCACTCGAAAGATTTGTACAAAAAAATAAATTCATCAGCGATGATGAAGAAAAAACAAAGTTTATTTAAACGTTGACTCGATATTCCCTAATTTTATTATTTTGAAAAAATTGGCAAACGAAGCTCCAAAATGGAGTCGTATTGAGCTTTATGAGCGGCCAATGATAATTTATTAAATCGCGAAATTCCCTAACTATGCCTCTTCGTGCGAGGATTCGAACTTGATTATTTTGAAAAAATTGGCAAACGAAGCTCCAAAGTGGAGTCGTATTGAGCTTTATGAGCAGACAATGATAATTCATTAAATCGCGGAATTGCAAAGTGCCTGCGCGGTTCTCCAGAATGGAGTCGCTCGTGCTTGAGGAGCTGAGAGCAACCCTCGGCATTGGTGACCGAGACAAAGTGGCAATTTACGTTATTATTTACAAGAGAAAACATCGTGATAAAAAACTATGTGGCGCGTCTCTTTGTCAAGGTCACCGTACCACGCGATTGTCCTTCTCGGTTTTCAAAAACGAGACGTTCATTTTTTTCAAAAATTCTACTCGAAAATGTTTTTTTTTTTCAATTAAAATAAACGAAATATCGCGTCGTCCGAATTTCATTTATAGTTTAAGCGCAACGTGAGCCGAGAAGGACTTTGTCCCTGTCATTCGACGATGAAAACAAAAAGTGAAACAGCCGGGTCACTCGCGAGTCAAATTTCACAATGTCAAGGACCTTTGCGTCTCTCGACCTTGGAAGTTTGACTCACGGTCACTACGCAACCGCCGGCTGTCATAAGAATATACAAGAACAATACAACCATAACTCCGTGTCGCTTCGGACCTTTCGTCCTACGACATGATTGGAGTCTGGAGGAATTTAAAAATTGACAATACCGTGTGATGCTGCAGGTACGATGAAGCCGAAAAGCCTAAAAAAGTTTTCGAATTCTAAACGGTCTAACGACTCGAAACCCTGAGCTATCCAATGACTCGACGCAATTTCATTGATTCATTTAAGAGCAAAATCGCGAACAGACTCTCTCGTGCCAATACCCGCATCTCGAAAAACGCATAAATTGCCCTTTTATTCGAGCATTATCGACGAAATACGCGATATTTCTCGGGTAAATGCTGTTCCCGCGATGTGAAAACATCGCGAGGAACAGACTTTGCCCGCGAGAAGAGCGAGGCTCTCCTCGCAGGTTTTTCAGGGTACAGAGAAGCTGTACCCGACAAACGCAACACACGGTAGATACGCGAAATAAAACGAGAAGGGGTGAGAGCAGTCTGTTTTCACTCGAAAGATTTGTACAAAAAAAAAATTCATCCGCGATGATGAAGAAACAACAAAGTTTATTTAAACATTGACTCGAAATTCCCTAACTATGCCTCTTTGTGCGAGGATTCGAACTTGATTATTTTCCAAAAATTGGCAAACGAAGCTCCAAAGTGGAGTCGTATCGAGCTTTATGAGCGGACAATGATAATTCATTAAATCGCGAATTGCAAAGTGCCTGTGCGGTTCTCCAGAATGGAGTTGCTTGCGCTAGAAGAGCTGAGAGCAACCCTCGGCATGGGTGACCGAGTCAAAGTGACATTTTAGGTTATGATTCACACAAGGAAAAACATCGTGATAAAAAACGATGTGGTGCGTCTCTTTGACAAGGTCACCGTACCACGCGATTGTCCTTCTCGGTTTTCAAAAACTAAACATTCATTTTTTCCAAAAATTCTACTGGAAAATGTTTTTTTTCAATTAAAATAAACGAAATATCGCGTCGTCTGAATTTCATTGTTAGGTTAAGCGCAAAGTGAGCCGAGAAGGACTGTCCCTGCCATCTGACAATGAATGTCAAAACGTGAAACAGCCGGGTCACTCGCCAGTCAATTTCCCAACGTCAAAGACCTTTGCGTCTCTTGACGTTGGAAGTTTGACTCACGGTTACTACGCAACCGCCGGCTGTCTTTGGAACATACAAGAAAAATACAACCATAACTCCGTGCCGCTTCGGACCTTTCGTCCTACGACATGATTGGAGTCTGGAGGAATTTGAAAATTAACGACACCACTTGATGTAGCAGGTCGCAGGTCGCATGTTGACGCCTCCATGTCCCTTCCTGCTGCAGCAAACACACGAAGGCTCCTGTACTCCTTGTAGCTTTGATGCACACTGATTTGAAAAAAAAAGTAAAAATAAATTGTAGTGGATTCTCCGCTTTGTTAAAGCGATTTTTCTTTTCGCTAATGTTGATTTATTAATTATTTACTTGCCTCGAAGCTGTCGCTGCTTGGTTGATAACGAGCGACTGACTTGACTGTCCTGATGGACGTCGATGTCAACACTATTTGAAAAAGAGCAATGAAATTTCGGATAAGAATAAAAATTCAGCTTCATTGAATTGATTTTTTTGTTTTAAATATTAATATTTTACATTTTACTCGCCTCGATAGCTGAACTTTCGGCGTTGCGATTGACAATCCAACGTAATATTCCAAATAAAACGTGGACATT
Organism: Heteropelma amictum; assembly: GCA_959613375.1. Classification (NCBI taxonomy): domain Eukaryota; kingdom Metazoa; phylum Arthropoda; class Insecta; order Hymenoptera; family Ichneumonidae; genus Heteropelma; species Heteropelma amictum. The sequence goes on from OY390724.1 coordinate 7,021,874, forward strand.
TGTCTTTGGCGTGATTAAATTCCACGCATGACGGAAATTTTATAACACTGAAAATGAGAAAAAATAATATATGAAATTTCCGATGCATTGAGAACGCGGATTCGTGAACCAAAGTATCGCAAATATCAGCAAACATCGATATACTAAAGTAAAGAAGAAACGAATCATTGCTACGCGAGTGGAATACAATTTCTTTTGTTTCTCTTTCAATAATCGCGACTCTACCGCGTCCATAACCTGTCATTTATCCGTTCGATCACTCTCACTTTTGTTCTCTTTCTCTCTCGGAGTAAACACTAGCACCAATCGCACACTATTTTGCACTACGTCATTATCATTGAAATGACAGATTATGGAGGCTACACTGCCGATATGCTTTAGTGATATATTTTAAACGATTCATCCGAAAATATTTGCTGATATTTTATATCGCGATAATATTAAATATGCTGCGTATTAACCTGTTTCAATCGAGGTGTGATCTCATATAAAGATACTTTTTCTTTCACTACAGCTTTATAAATGCCTCTGAGGAGAGGAGCAATTTATATTCAGCAACAATGCTGACGGCGAGGTAAGAGCCCATGCTTAGCTCTCGACCCTACGCCGGCGACCGTCCGGCCACAACTGACGAACTGACAACTGACTATCGGGACGTTGCTGTCGCGGTGGGGGGAGACTAGGTAGTACGGAGGGGGAAATCAGGCGGTCCGAGTGGGAGCGCGACACGCGCGCGTCAGTTGCGGCCTGACTGCCGACTGTCAATGGCGTGTATCATGTTTGTTGTTTCGCGAGCCGCGTAATATTGGAAGATTTGATCGATGTGATAATCTATCACGGGGATAGTGCTCCGACGGCAAGTCATTCTAAAAGAACGTTTAAATTGTTGATCATAAACAAAGATGCGATTAAGTGCAACGACGCCGAGTCACGGTTCATTGAGACAAATCAACATGAATAATTAATCAATTTTTCAAATGATATCGTATCTCGATACGTTAGTTGTTTGCTGTGTTTCTGAATTGTTACACCGGGGTTGGGTGAATTTGTTCATGCGGTCCTCGCAAACGTCGCGCTTAGACTCATCAAAGTTCAGAATCGGGATTGATGGGAATTGCAAGGTCGAGTAACGTTACGATCTATTTATGTATTAAGAATTTTTAATAATCAATATTGTCGGATATATAATACATAATAATAATTGAGACAGTATGGACACATCGTATAATTGGCGCGGTAAGGTGACAAATGATCCTCACCCCGTCAATTGTTTCTTACATATTCCTTTCTCTACCGTGCATTTTTTGTTTGTTATGTTTTCGTTATTATTCGAATCCCTGGGGATTATACAGCTTCGCAGGACGAGATTCAACAGGAGGCTTCGATTTTTCATGTATCGCTATCACGATTTTTTCTCCCCATTACTTTCCTCCGAAAGTATGCAGAAAAAGAAACAAATTTCCGACACCCCGCCACTATCACCGCATTGCCTCATTTCACCCCCGATTTGCCATCCTTAGCGCGGCTCATTATACTATTTAGTCTAATCCCTGATATATAACATGAACCTCGTTCACGATCGTGAAAAAAAGGATCGTGAGACGAAAATACATAATTTCGGACTGTCACGATAAAAAAAAAAAGAAAGAAAAAAACAAAACCAACATACAGTCGTTTCCGTTTCTTTGTTCAGTTGCGGGTTCTTTTTCCTCGTTTCGATCAATCAACTCTGCATTAATTATCCGTTTTTTTTTATTCGTCTTTTCATCGTGTGTATCACTAACTTTTTTCCCAAGAATTTTCTTCTATCTCTCGCTGGTTCTCAGACCTCTCTTTTTATCGCATTTTTTACCTACTTTGTACAACCATGCTACACAATGTGCTATTTTTTTTGCTCAATAAATATTCGATAAATATATCATTGTATTTTATATAATATATGTATATTATTATCATTAATATATATATAGTATTGCCGTATTAATATTAATAATAATCGTCCTATTTATCATCGATGTTATTACTATTATCTTCATCATTATTATCATTATTACTATTACTATTATTACTATATTCATTATTATTATTATTATTGTTATTATTATCATCATCGTTTTACTGTATTTATCATATTGTTGCTGTTTTAGTGTATATTTTTCGTGCCGTGCTCACGCGACAACTCGTTCTCGCCTGCCCATTTCGACTACTGGTCTCCAATATCGCTAAGTTACCTTTTTTGAAATTCATTTTAGCTCCGCGCGTGTATAATATAAATTTATATTCATTTACAAAGTTTGCTAGAGCCGCGTCGACCGCTAGTATACATATTATTTTGTTTCGTTGAAACTGCAATTTGTTCTTGCTCATATTTTTCATTATAAAGCTCTACTTAAACGGTATATATTATTTATTCATAATTAGTTCCATTTTTCGATTTGTTTTTCGTTTAAATCGTTCAAATCATTGTTTCTCAGCTTGTCATTTGCCTCGATTAAGCTATCAGTCGACTGCACGCGAGTACATTTTCGTGTTTCGGAGTCGAGTTTAAGGGGGACCGGGCCAACAAAGTTTTCCGTGTTTTTTTTCGATTTTCTCTCTCTCTCTCTCTCTTTGTTTTTTCTTCTTTTCATTCCTCCGTCGAATATTTTCAGATGTACAACGCTGAGATACGCGCGTGTCGCAATTAACGACGCGTGGCTACGTTATTCGTTGCTGGTTTTTTTTTGTTCCTTTACTGCTCCGTCAAGTACCACAAGGACGACTCTACGTTTTGTAAAAAAAAAACCGTCTCCAACGCCGGTGAGACGACCGGGGAAAACTACGTTTCACCGCGCACGTCGAAAAATCATGCACGATCATAAAGCGCGTGAATAACGGTTGTACATTTTTTGCTTTTTTTTGCGAGTTGTTTTTCGTGTTTTTTTTTTTCTTGTTTCGTTTGTTTATTAATAATGCACTTTCGGTTCAAGGCAGCTCGAGACGCTGTACAACGGGGTTTCTCGTTACCCGATGGACTCTGTTTCGCGAAAATTCATTAATCACATTCTCATACATTCTCCCGCTCACTCTCGCTCTCTCATTTTCTCTCTGGCTCCCACGGCAATATCATCAAATTCGAGTGCGAATAAAAAAAAAGCCTCAAATCTCGTTGTATGCATCGCTTCGGTATTTTTCCGCATTTCCGTATTTTTCTCTTCTTCTTTTTTTTCAAAATCAATCCTGCGAAATTCGCCCGATCTACAAACAATCTTCATTCATTCGTCTAAGGATGCTCCTAAATATATAATCAACTCGAAATTCCTCATCGAGACGCTAAGTCGTTCTATACATTTTGTCACTTTTTAATTTGTTTTTTAATTGCACCGATCTAGCTTTAATTGGCTGTCTTCTTCGACACTCGCTTATCATATAGCTATTATATCGCTCACTTTCTCATTCTCTTTCTCTCTCTCTCTCGATCACATTTACATTATGTACGTTAACGCATGAGAATAATGAAACGAGTATCGAGACGTTGTTTTTTTGTTTTGTTTTTTTTTTTTTTCATCAGCGCGAAACAAATACGGCAAGAATCGTCCAGGACCATTTTTGTTCTCGCTTTTCTACGGGGTTGTTTTCATAATTCCGTACGCCCGAAAGATGGGAGGGGAAAAAAAAAAACGGTGATAGCGATTACGAAAATCAAGTTACTGTACACTGTCCCGGGCCACCCTGTGAATTTTTCTCTCCTCGGCAAAAGATTTTTCTCCCCCTTTATTTTTGTCGCGTGACGAAGACTGACGAGCGCGTAACATCGACATTATTATTATTCTTATTTTCGTCGCGTTATATCATTAATATTATTTCGTTAAATTTTCCGTAGAAAAAACATTCGTTATAATTACACTCTTCGCACATCGCTCTATCTCTTTACCGCAGTTTGTATGTAATTGGCATCATTTTTTTTTTGGCTCAACGCGCCCTAGGTCTACCATTTTTTACCTTGGCTAGTTTTTTTGTTGTATGTATACGCGTTTCTCGAAGCAAATATGCCACGTTCGTTTTTCCAAAATTTTCACACCTTTCGCACGTACTACTCAGCCATTACATGTAATTCAGCACTTTCGTTATAGATATTTACATTATTTTTTCTCCCTTCGCACCCGAGCTACCGCGAGTATAATATTCTTTTTTTTTTTTTTGCTTTTCCTTCCCTATCGTATTTTAGCCATTTGTGTGATGTTTTTTGTTTTTTTTTTAGATCAGATACGGCTTTGCTTCAAATTCGCCATGGTACGTTTCGCGTGGTTGGCCCTTGGGTTTAAAAAAATGGTGTTTTTTCTCTCTGCTTTCTCGCTCGGTAATAGCCGTTTAGCGATTAGTAGTGAGCGACGTTTTTAACCGTTAGTTTATATAGTAGTTTGCGGTAGTAGCTGTTTATAATATGCTTTGCAATAGCGATAACGTTAGATAACTGCCCAAACAGAACTGGCTCGCGAGAGACGCGTTTTAGTAACGTGTACGAGAGTAGCATCGAGAGTCGTTTAATCCTAGGATATTAAAAAATAGACATATGTATTTGCGCTTTTTCTTTTCAAATGATTTCACCGTCGTTTGATTATTTTGTAATAGTCACCCATGGAAAACGTCCGGTCGTCACTACGAAACGTAAATTTCGGCTTTCAACGTAAATTTTTAAAATAAAATTATCTCAAAGAGACGATATATCTGGATTTTTCATCAATCTGGAAAAAGACTATTTGTTTCAAGCGTATCGTAGAAAGAAATCTAAAAATGCCTTATTTCCAGAGTATTCGACGTTCCGTCAATCCGTGATTTAAAATCTTGAATTCAGTTTCACATTATCCAGAATCATATTCGCGGCGTGCTGTGTATTTCATTAACGAAAAAAAAAACACAAATTCGAAATTTGTATAATTTCATTGATGAATCTTTGTGGATGGAAAATCTGTATGACGTTTCCGGTATTCTAAACGATCAAAGTTCCGCGTGGATAGCAGTTATGATGGCTAGAATAGAATAACGGTGGTGATAACGCCGATCTTGCGGACGATAATTCACATCATCGTAATTATCGTTTACCATTAAAAATGGCGAAAACAACAACGATAACAATAATAATAATAATAATATCTCGTTAGTAGTCGATGTAATAGTAGTAGTAGTGAGGAGCAGCGTTTTTAAGTATCATGTTTTTGGCAAACGAAATTATATGTATAATTATGTGCGTGTGGGTGTTTGATTTTTAGGCAACATTTTTCTGCGTTTTTTTTCGCGTTGAAAAACTGATAATACACGTGAGAAGAGAATTCGAGCGAGCGGAAAAATTCTAGGTCGATCGCGACTTGGCTCAACGAAGAATTCGATTTTTCATTTAAGCGACATGGGAAAGGGATTTTTCAGCGATCTCTACGGTTATTGTTTCTGTCGACAAATTTTGTTTTTTTTTTATTATAAATGAACTTTGAAGAGTCTCAGAAAAAGTGTCTCAGAATAAAATGAGCAAAAAGATATCTCGAGTTACAGAGGTCTTGTAAAAATTCCCAAGGCAACTGCGATTACAGGACACGACACGTGTAAGCAAGTTAATTATAATCAACATTTTCTTTTCCAATCGGGAAATTTTTATTAAAAGTTGTATATTATTCATATAATGCAATATAATTATATGAATATAAATTCTTCATGGACATGATGTGTTTTTAATGCTGTCGCGTTGGTACAATTTTTCGAGCATTTTTCAAAATTGTTGTGTCCGTAACGCTGCGAATATCGATGGGGCTTGGTAGACTGCGAAAGTTTTGTGTAAAAAAATTCTAAAGACAGAAAAGAAGTAATGTAGAACGCGAAATTTTCTTTCCCATGTTTTTAAAACGTCGAATCGAATCTCATGAGTTCACTTTGCAATAAAACGAGAATTTCTTGACTTCCGTCAAAATTTCTTTTCCAATATGTATCGTCACTTTTTGGCTTTCGACAAAAAAATTCGTTGCTTCAAAATCAAACGCTCCAGTGTTTATATGTATACATACATATATTACTTCTGTTTTCTTTTTTTGAATTCCTCAAAATTTATAAAATCGCGTATTCGTTTCCAGCCGCGCTCTACAAAACTGGATGATCGCGAGATTATTCCATCATTCATTCGCTCTCTCGCACATTCGCGTTTCTTTTTGAATAACGACTAAAAAGGGTATTCGCGAGTGAATTTTTCGTCGAGGATGAGAGGATGGGAGGTCTCGAAACGAAGGAAAGTTAGTGACGCGTGAGGGGATACGGGAAATTCAAAAGAAAAATCAACGACAACAAGAACAAAAGATAAAACAAAACAAATTCAACAATATATCCGCGATCAAACGATCAACAATGTCTTAATTCGCTCGTTAGCAAAAGTGCGTGATTAAAATTCATAGATCATACGTCACCGAGACAAACCCAAGCTGTCGGAGATTCAAAAAACTATAAAACGGTATAACGAAGTCTGAATAACGTATTTTCTTTTTTTTTTTCATTTTTTTCGTTGGTACTTTGGATCGAGTATACAAATTTATTATGGATAATCCTTGCATCCCGAATGATATACGGCTACTAGCATTATTATTTTTTCTCTTATTTAATATCAATGATGCTTATAAAACTGATTACTGAGAAATAAATTAGCGACGATGTCGAGGTGGGAATCGGGACGAGAGGATTTGAGGGAAGGTCGGGGGATTTTTATTTATTCCTAACGGTAGTTTGGACGATATAGTGTATTTAGCTGACAGCCTTGGCGATATATCATATATTATGACGAGCACCCTTCCAAGCTTACCTATATATATATATATATATGTGTATATATATATATATATGTCTGTGTGTGTGTATATATATATATAAAAGAAAATACAAACTCAAGTTTCTTTTTACCCTAAATTTCGTATGTGTGCCGTTGTCCGTCAACCTTTTTTTTTTTCCACGTAGCGAGTATAATTTTGTTTCAAGCACTTGCCCCGGGGGTTTTTGTGTTTTTTTTTTTTTTTTCGTCAGCTCGTGTCTATAAGCATTTTCGACGTAGGAACTTACGACTCGGCGAGAATTCCGCTTCGTAAAATATCGTTGTTTCAGCTCCGTTCTTACGGCATCGTTAGACAAAAAAAAAGCAAACTATCTCCTTTCTTTTTTTTCTTAGCTCAATTATCGAGTATTTAGTACGTTTTTAAATTATTAGTTGCCAATAAGGGCAACCGAACCGCAATTCATTCGGTGGTTCTCCAGAGTTCGTCGTGTTTTTCACTCTCTTCCCTTGGCGCCCTGCGTTTTTCTTATCCAACGCACGTCGCGATCATCACACGTGTCATGCTTAACGGTAAATTCGAATTTTTCTTCGAGAGTGCGAGCGTGCGCTCCCTCGGACCATTTTTTCCCCTTAAATATCCCCGCCTGGACAGCGGAGAGCCGTTGTTGACTAGTCCGCACTGGCTCGTACCAGTGATGGCGCTAACCATGAGCATTTTAGGCATAAACCGCGTATGAAAAAAAACGAAATTTTCTTTTGTTATTTCGTTGCTTTTGAACCTCGTGATAAATCAAGTTAAAACTTCCGCCAAATCCCACGATTCGGCGCTCGATCGGTTTTTCTTTGCGTCAGTTACGACTCACGCTGCACCATTGATCTCTCTTATTTTCACAATCTACTCCGAGTTTATCTAGTAACAAACGCTTAATAATAATCAAGGCATTAACTCGTTTTTTTTTTGTTTTTTTTCTTCTTTTTTTTTCGCAGGCCTCTGCGTTCTCGCTACCAACGTTTCTCTCCTCCGTTTCGATTTCCCTTGCACTCTTACTTTTTCGAATTTTCCTTTATAATTAAACTTCGGAGATCGAGCAATCTCTGAGAGAACTCTCGCTGGAAGACCTTTCTACGTATAGATAATGTTGTGACACGAGGGAGCAAGATTATCGCGAGGAGGGAAAAATAGGGAGGGGGGGTGTGGCAAAGATCGAGAAAGGCAGAGGGATGTGGGAAAAGAAGGGAGATTACGTTTTCTCACTTACGTGTCGGACGTTTCGGAGCGAAACGCATTTGAGCAGCACAGCGAAGATCGAGAACGTTCTCTCGCTTTCTCTCTCTCTCTCTCTCTCTCTCTCTCTCTCTCTCTCTCTCTCTCTCTCTCTCTCTTCTCTTGATCCATTTTGTATAAATTTACTTTTTCTCTCTCTCTCTTTTTCTTTTTAGAACTATTATTCCCTCAGGGAGGCTGAAAAGCCGTCAACGTTGTTCACCCACCGATCGTGGTTTCTTCGTTTTTTCACACAACAGTCTTCGCTACTCCCGCGAGTTTGGCAAGACGATGGAGTAAACGCGCGATCAACGAGTTCCTCGTGTACCACGTTTTCGAATATACATAATACATGTTTTGGTGATTTGAAGTGTTCCATTCCCGGTGTCACGGAGGAGACTTTGGTTGCCCACCTTTATCTTGCATCAATTGTTGCTGCTGCTGCTGTTGTTGCTGTTGTTGTTGTTGCTGCTGCTGCTGTTGGTGTTGTTGCTGCTGTTGCTGTTGTTGTTGTTGATGGTGGTGGGACGCGGGATCTTGGGATACCCCGAGATCGTTACCCATCATACCCCCGGACCCGCCTTTGTCCACGACGCTGCTCGTGTGCACGGGATGGAAGTATCGTTCTGAAAGTAGTAAACTGAATTTTAATTCTACGCGATGATCTTTCAACAGAATTGTCATATTGCGATGAAAGACAACTTTGGAGGGGATGACGATTCGGTGACTATTTGGTCATTGTTTTTCAGGAATGGGAGGAATGTTATTTTTTGCGAATTTATTTTTGTTAATTCGAAATGCAGTCGTTTGGCCTTTGCGAGGTGTCCAAGTGTGGTTACTGGGCTGTTTTGGGATTATAGAAATTGGTGGAGAAAAGAACAACGGGGATGACAAATCGATGAAAGAACTCACCCTCGTCCATCGCTGAAGGTGGCTCACCAGGTGCTCCCGATATTATCGGCGCTATCATGTTGTAATCGTCCTCGAGGTTTATGAATGGCGCTGTATTCCAGCGTGGTGGGACGTTCGAAACTGACCTTTGAGTCGCCACGGGCCTCGACACCGAAACAGGCGACGAGAACAGCGAAAGATTCGTCGGGGAAATCACACCGGACATCGAACTGATCGTTGGATAGGTGAATATTTGCTGAACGGATAGAAAATACAGACGGAAGAATTTAGTCGTATAATGTTCGGTAATTTATCCGTTGGACGATAGAGGATTATTTTTATTTTCAAACTATCCAGGCGTTTCGATAAAATTTTGTTAATTAACATTTTGTACGTTAACCAACTCATCTTCGAATGCATTCGGAAAAAAATGAACGTTTCGGAAAAATGAATTGAGTCATTAAATACGAAAAGGAAAGAACTTTTTCAAACTTTTATCGAATTTATTTTCTTTCTCAATTCGTTGATAATTTATTCGTGCTACTTTTATGTTAGAAAAAAGAATCAACAGATTTATCGTACAATTCCAGTGCGACGGTTCTTGAGGCCGCCTAAGCCACTCTGACATCGGTATTTCGATTTTCAAAATGACGAAGGTAAACTGGAGTTTTGAGAGGAGCTTTTGAGACCATTGAATTTGGATATGACGCGAAATCAGAGTGACGAAGTTTGAATCCAAAATCGGTAAGATTCCTTTTTTTTCGTCGACCAGATATTCTACAAATTATTATCCACCCGACAGGATCAAATCTTAATTTGAAAACCTTGATTTACCAATAAATACTCCAATCGGTATCCACTAGACTTGTCTTTTTGTGCACACACATGGATTTCATAACGAAAAAGTGGCTTTTATTAGCCTTTTTGCGTTTGTGCATAAAGAATTAAAACTAAACACAGGAAAGAGAGGATCTCACCTGTCCAGGTTGCGAGTGAAAATGTGCAAACGTGTATTCTCTGCTGGTGTGTGGCGCAGCAACGAGTATTCTAGTTGGGCTTTTACGTCCTCCAGGATCGACGGAACTTTGACAACCGGAACTAACGAGACCGGCAGCTGCCGCTGCCATTTGCTGCTGTTGCTGTTGCTGTTGCTGCTGATCCTGACCACCAGGACCACCACCAAGATCCGATTGATCGGTCGGCGAGGTAGATGACGTTGGTGGCGAACTCGCGCTCGTCGCTGTCAGTTCGCCGGTCGAACGTATAATGGCAACCGGTCTCGCCATTGGCGCTGGTGGCGGTGGAGGTAACATCGAGCTCGGATAATACTGTGAGAACTTTTGCACCCCAGCGCGTTGTCCGGCGAGTTGTGCCTGCAAAATCGCATACCACCGATCAACTATCGACCCGCTTGCGCCCGATCCATCCACCCCGGGCGACACTAATTCAATCTCTTTGCAACGTATTTCTTGTCCATTCGTTTTTTCGACGCGTACAATCTATCTATTCTTTTCGTCCTTCGAGATAATAGTCAATTTGCGTAACGAGCTTTGTGCTCCTTTCAATCGTCCGTTTTGCTTTTCGTTTCTCTACTTTATTAGCCTAGGGTGACTGGAAAACGGGGGTTGTGCAGGCCGGTCACAGCCGCGTCGAGTGTCGCCTCTGCCATCGCGATAATACCACCCAAGGGTTTTCCAAAATTCTTTCTCCATCGCTAATTATGGATAACCAAAGTACGAGACGCGTGAAGGGTAAGCGGCAAAAGGTGAAAGAATTGAATTTTGTGAATCTGTAAATTCCAAAACGGAGTTGAAAATAACTCGACGAACGATCGATACTTTCCAAGAGGTTTTTTAATCTTCGTTTTTCTCGATCGTTTATTCGACTCGGTTTCGTGAAATTCTTCGGCAAAACGTGTGCTCGATTTTGTTTAACTTTCTTCAATGTCAGACAGTTTTTTGAAACAAATTTTTTGTCAACAGATGGATCAATGATGGAGCAAAAAGAACAATGGATGAGAAAGTGGGTGATAGTACAGTGGCGGTAGATGTCGCGACACTCGCGCGGATCTTGCGAGGCCCGTAAGCTACCTGGGGTAATTGCTGAGTGTTCTCAGCCTCCTGGCACACGAAGGTCACGAAATCGGAGAGGGTGTCGTGACCATTCTCCGGATACTTGACAACCCCGGTTGATCCAGGATGTTCGGGTTGGTAATAAGCGAGTCCCGACATATTTTGTCCTGAGCCACTGGCGAGGCCCTCGTGTGGCGAGTGAAGACCTGAAATCATTTCAGTTTTACGACATTTAATGTCTAACGTATTCGTGCCGATAATTCCGCAACGTCTCTATAAACCACCCCCGACCACCCTCCATCTCCCTGTCTTTTCGTCGACTCGCATTGACCAAACGCAAACCAAACGAATTTCGTTCATAGTGAAAAAAAAAGTGAGCAGAAAACGCGACAATTCCTTTCGCGTTCGAAAAATCAGGACCTCGATTGAGAAAAATGCTCGGATCGTCGCGACCCTTTTTTTTTTATTCGACAGCATAAATCTGCAATTTATAAATCTCTTCTTTTAGCAAACTGACGTTACCACGTGAAATCTTCATTCCCACGAATTTTTTAATTCAAGTTGCACGACGAATTTTCCGAAATTTGTGCTCATATTTTGACTGAAAAAAAATAGACGACCGCGTTGGTAAAGCAAAATCGTGCCTACATGGTGAGGCTGTTTGCCGAAAAGGAAAAAAAGAAACATACCGAAATCGTACGACAAAATAACAAGACCATCGAACGTTAAGAGGGCGGATCGGGGTGGTTAAAGTTGCAAAACAGCGTTACGACGATTGTTGGAGTGAAAAAAAAACAAAAGAAGAAACTGAGAAGTACGAGGAAGAACGTGAGATACTAGAAATTCGATTATGACGGTAATTTTTTTTTGTTCTCAAATATTCGTAATGGATATAAAAGGCACTTCCAAGCGTGAGGCTGGCTGGCTGAAAGATACATTGTATATATATATAGAGGTATATACATGTACTGCATATATGTATGTTAACGATGACATCCATATATAACGAATACACATATGTGGTGCAACAACAAACATCAAACAGCAAGTTAAACAACGATTAAACAACACATCAAGAAACATCAATGATAACGACAACATCAACATCAACCATGATCATTAATAATGTTCATAGATTCACATATATATTTATATATATTAGCGATAATAAATATATATGTATATATATTGTATGTATGAATAGTAAACAACAACACCAACATTGCAACAAATATGCACACACGTATATATATATATATACATGTATGCGTATGAATTTATACGAATATATGTATATATAAATACGGTTTTTCAGGTTTTTCTTGCATATGTAATTTGTATAAATTCTTGAAGGTACACAAAGATAATATAGAAGTGATGTAGTATCATTTGAGATCATCGTACGGAGAATGAAACGTTCAATTGCGAGGTTCTTTTTTTTTTTAAGGGTGAAAAAAAATCAATCGTTATTCACATCCAGCATACGACATACCCAGAGCATTGGCCGTGTATAGTGAGAGTGAAATAGATGGGTTTTCGTGGGACGATACTGATGATGATGATGATGATTGTAACAATGATGATGATAATAATTAAAATAATCTTGATTATTGTAAATTAAATTGTTGTGTAGTGTGTCGGTGGCAGCTTGGCGTCGGAAACACATGAATTTAGTCGCGATCAATCGTGGAATGATTGGTGCAAAAAAAAACGTAACTTTGAACGACGAAACGTCGATAATTGCGTTACATTTTCATTATTAATCGGTTTTCAAAACGTCAATGGCCGTTGTATGAAAATTTGCGATAACATGGTTTCTCGATATTCGCGTTTTTATTCATTTCCGATTCCAAGCTGTTATAGATTATTTATAATTGAAAGAGATGATAATATTGGACGATCTTTCTATCTTGTTGGACGTTGAAAATAGATTTGGAAAAACAATTTTCCTCTTCTCCCACCGTAAAGTGGACTTTGATTTTCTCTGATACTGCTGTTTAAATTCAACGCAATTAACTATTCTTCACGCTTTTTTCTTCTTCGTGTTTTTGGTCTCAATTTTGTTATCTTTCAAGACGGAATTTTTATCTTTCTTTGAAAAAACGAATCTGTCCAGTAGGAAAAATATCACGCTGAACATTTGACGGTGGAACAATGACGTTTTCGAAAATTCTTTCTCGCCAACAAGATGAAAGATTTTTCCCATGATGATAAAGTTTATTGCGGGCATGAGAGAATTTACGTGATGTAATAATAAAATAATGTATACGATATGCGTTGAGGCAAATAGTGGGGTTACGACATCAAGGGGGTAGGTTGAAGGGCGAGGGTGTTCGGGCATATACAAACAGAGAAACAAACACACAGACAAATATTTATTATTATTATCGTTATTCCTTAAATTTATATATATGTATATTTATTTATATGTATGTATATATATTTATATATGTATATACAGACAGACGAACGGGCAGACACATTACAGGGACACCAAGTGAAACAGTGACAGCAAAAATAGTATAAGACAGAAAAAATAGAGAGAGAGAGAGAGAGAGAGAGAGACAGATAGACACACAGCTAGCTTACCGGGCGCAGGGCAGGTGGGCGAGACAAAGAGAGCTAATGGTATGCTGCAGTTATATAGCAAGAGATCTATTTATTTATATATAAATTAATCAAAATTTATATATATCGAAAGCCGCCCGTCCGTCTGTCCATACGCTTGTCCCAAACCCTCGGCGGAATATCCCGCATAATTGTCTCGTTTCATTTTCTTTTTTTCACAATTTTCGGTTGCAACAACCAAGTTTTGTCGCTTATTGTATCTCGTATTTTTAATGAATAATTCGCATCGTCGTATGGTTTCGGTGTTTAAATATATTTTAGCCGTACGAATCAACGGACAGACTATAGCCAGACGGACAGGCAATTGTGACAGACGATGAATTACGTTAATTTTTTTCTTATCGCCTATATTAACGAAGTAACGATGATGCAGGAATGAAGGTCGGAGAAAAATGATGATTTTTTGGATAATTTGATTTTCGGCCGTGTTTTGCGGCAAATTGAACTTTATTCGACGTTTCAACGTGGACCATCGAATATATCGAGCCAATTTACTTCTCAAAGTCTGTTTGAACTTTTTTTTTCTTTTTTAAAACTCCGCTGATTTTTCTCGATACCTTTGCTCCGGTGATGACGCGAATCCACGCGAGATTTTACGAGCCATTTGCGTTTATTTCTCCGATATATGCAAACACACACGCGTTTTTTAATCATCCCTTGCTCCGCGGCTAAGCAATATCCGGTTCCGAAAATTCAAAGTCGATTTTCCGTCGTACCTTCAATTTCTATCACTTCCGAAAAATTAACGAGAGCGCATTCGAATCTTTCGACGTTTCAATGAAAAAAATGTGCTCTCTCTCGTCTTGCTGTTTTCTCTCGTACGTTTAATTTCCCCAATTATTCACATTTCCCCGTAAAACTCCCCGCCTCGACCTTACGCAATCGTTTGATTTTCATGAAAAAATAAAAAATAATAAATTCCACGTCGCACAACGTAAAGACCGATCGAGATTTTTTTTTCATTTACGCGACACAACGATGGGAGTACGTTTATGGTAAAATCGCGCCAATAATCGTGCATACAGCTGCAGGCGGCTAGTTAGGCACACTTAATGCAACATCGACATGATTTATGTATATAAAATATACATATATATGTGTATATATATAGATATAAACATTTAAACATGTGTTAAGTTATTACTTCGTGATAAACAAGTTCGAAGTTGATAGGGACGGTGGTCGTTGGCGATAGCGTTGCTGATGTCGATTTCGGGGCTGATTTAATTCGTCATATCGGAAAACGAGCGTCAGTCGTGACTCCTGGCAATCGAGAGCTACGTTAAACGACTGTCCATTCATTTTTATAACAGCACATGTAGAATATCGTTTCGGCTCTTATAAATATAAATTCCATTATTCAATTTCCTCGTCGCGATAATTTTGCGACAACTTACGCCCTATAAATTATTCCTCAGCGACGTGAGGCATCGTTTTTTTCCCCCTCCTTGCGTTCGTTCTTGTCTCTCGACACTCGGTCGAATTTTCTCATTCTTTCCCATGTTTTTTGATGATTTTAGAAAATGGCTACAGGCTTCTCTCTCGTTACTAAGAGAAACAAAAAATTATCCCGCACCCCGGAATTTCCTGTTTCTCTCTATATTATTTTCACATTGATGATGTAAAATACCGTGCGGTGTTTCGAAAAAATATTTTGGCCATCTCTTCGAAGGTATAAAAAACTCGATGTACAGTCGGGATCGAATTTATGCAAAAATAAAATGGGCAAAATTTCGAAAGTTTGAGAGTCGCGACGAGTTGTAACAGCGCCGCACCGCCGGTGTTAACTCGATCACGAGGATACGTATTCTTTGCTCGTCGAGGGACAAATTAAAAAATAAAATCGTCAATCACGTTCGATGATTTGCTTTTTATGCTCAAAATGACATTCGAAGGGTCGACGGTATAATGCATGTACGTATATGTATATAAAATATATGTTGAATAAAAGTAGAGATAGAGAGAAGAGACGTGACATGAGACAAGCAACCGCTATTACGTTCCAGGATAATGCGAATATAAGACGTGTGAACCAATGTACAAATATTTACGTGTATATTAATATATATATACATATATATGTCTACATATATTTATGTATGCATGTTTATATATATATATATATATATATATATATATATAGAATATGTTTATGTAGAGAGAGAGAGATAGAGAGAGAGAGAGATAAAGAGATAGAGAGTGCAGCACAACTACTAATTACCATATCAAGAGCCATGACGAGCGCGCGCGAATTCCAGGACGTTTTTTTTATTTTTCGTCCTTGTTCAGTTAATTCCAATGATCGATTTTGTATTTTCATTATCTTTACTGAAAACTGGTTGTAGCGAGTTTTCGACATGTTTAATATAAATCAAGATCGGACGGAATGATGTTTGATTCGAGAATTTTTTTCGTTTTTCGCGTAATTGGCGGTTCGAGATGATTATCGAGAAGAATTTTTTGATTTAGTTGGGGTGTTTTTTTTTTTGATTTGGTGTTTTTTTTGAGCCGGTATGTAGAGACGGTATGAATCAAGGGTGGATTTAATGTTGAACCGATTTCAGTCGAGTGAGAATTATCTTGTTCATTTGGCGAAAAAGCGGAGCGATTAATTTATATTGATTCGTTAAAAGCGTGTGGGCAAAATTGTCTTTTTTTTTTAATCGATTTGTTTTTTAGTTGCTAACGAAATGCACTCGCGCGACTTTTATGATTTGGAAGCGAGTGAGATTATCGGATTGACGCAAAAATGATGTTTGAAAAAGGAAACGGAAAATCGTCTCTGTTACGCGCTATTCTCAGCAGAGACTGCATTTATTAATCGACGTGTATCAATCATTGTCCTTTGCGCAGTTACGATGCAGTGAAGTCAGACGTGCTTGCGGTTTATTTCCCTTGTTTTTCTAACGAAAATGTATCATGGTACGAAAACACTGAAAACTGCCTTGATTGACATCAAATTTCTTCAAAATATATTTATCTAAAGTTTAATTACCGAAATAAAATCGTATACGAAAAAGATCGATGATTGGGTATAAAATACAAATATTCGGAAAACGTGTACCCGATGGGCTTGAAATAATGAAAAATAGGTGTAATATTTAATCCAGATAAAACAGGAGGAACAATTGATAATTACGAATTTTTGTCAAAAACTGAACGTATAATAGTCACGATTGATAAATGAATTAAAATTGAGATGAGAGAAAATGATAGCTTTCTAGAATAAAAATAAATATTCGCAATTCTGATATTTCAACTACGATAAATAAAGAAAAAGGGTAAAACGTTTCGAGTCTGTTGAACGTTTGAAATTAAGATGTCGAGGCCAGGGTAATGGCTTACCGGGGATCAATAAATACTCGATGGGGATTAAAAACAATAAATAAAAGTGCAACGAATGGTGGAAGGAATAAAAAAAAATCCACCTCGGCTACCCCGAACGTTGAACGAATCTATGCTCGACGAAAAGCCTCGATCCACAATACATTAACGTAAAATCACGGCAAAGTACAATCGCCATCGTACGCGGTAATTACTCGGCAGTTTGTGTATTTGTGCGTGTATGAAATTTGTCTCATGTGCGCGCGCTCGAGTGTGAAACAATATGTATAAAAATCACGACGCACAGTTAACACGTACGTACGTATATCGAGATATATATACATATATGTACTAAATATATGCATATATGTAGGATAGATATAGATATAACATCATAACCAATCTCAAAGTACCTTTTGGTCGAGTTTAGCGAGCTTCTCTCTACGCTCGGGCTCAGACTGAAACAGAGATCACGCGCAAAATGTCGCATATTAATGATTCTCATCAGTCGTCACTCAAATCATCGTCGACGTCCTCCTCCCCAACCTCATTTTTTCACGAATCTCTCGTCGCTCATTCGTTTTTTTCACGGATTACTTTCTTTCTCTGCCCAAACACTGAAAATCTCTAATGCAATGATGTATCGTGTTTTTCTTCACGCTCTCTACATAGGTTTTTAGAGTAGAAAAGTTGGAGAAAAAAAATCATGGAAAATTTGCCTCTATCAGCTTGTGCACAGATTTTTTCTTCTTCTCCGCTTTGCTGGTGTGCTTAAAAGTTGCTTGCCTGCCTCTCACGTGGGACTTGTACATTTTTTCATCCTTCCCTCGTCTTTTCTCACTGCCATTTTTTGGTTTTTCGATCTTAATGTTTCTTTGCTGTTTTTTTTGCTCAATTGACCAACTTTCGCTCTGTACAATAAACGTCATGACGCGGTAGACGCGGTGTAATTACTTACTCGCACGATGATGGCTGGATGAGCTCAGATTGGGTCTATCGCACACTGGACATATTTCGGTACTTTTTCCTTACTTCTTTTCCCTCTGTCGTTATCGTTTTTTGTTTTTTGGTATTTTCGAAAAACGTGAGTGAGAGAGAGAGAGAGAGAGAGAGAGAGATCGATAGATCGATCCTCGGCGGAAAAAAGTAAAAGACCTTGCATCGTTGTTATTTTTCACATTGGCCGCATAATGCATTCGATTTCTTTTTTTTTTTTGAATCGTGTCATCGTGTACTATCAACAATAACAATACCAAGTCGATATAATTGCTGTTATTATTACGATAATAATGACTATTAATGTTATGTATTTCGATGTTAGATGTTTGTTAGTCAGAGTTACGATAAAACAAGCGTGTCGATAAATGAACACAGCGGAATATGGAGGACCACGAAAAACGGTGTGAAAATCGTAAAGCCTATCGACCATTTTGTTCAAAGTACGATTCGCTGATAAAAAAAATTCCTCGTGAACGAACAAAATCGCGTTTCGCACACTCAAGAAAATCGTGTCTTTCTCTTTGTTTTCTTCGATATATTTTCTCTCAATTTCGATATATCGAGCGATAACTCTCCCGCGCGATCGATGTATTTGTGGATTTTTCTTTTTGTTTTTGTTTTTTTTTAACAATTTCAAGTAACGCAGAGAACGTACCCGTTTGCGAGTGAGGTGAGTCCATTCCGCGGTGTCCGTCCTCGGGCCTGAGGACGGGGGAGAAAGTCGGGGCGCTCGAGACCGAGACCGTCGGTGCTTTTTCAGTCTTGTCGTTTCTTATGAGCTGGTGCACCGGCGGTGGACCTGTATTATCATTGAAAAAAAAAGCAATATACGAGGGACGAAAACAGACGATCGGTCAGTGGGGCGCATTTACAGCGATTCTCCATTCGCTTAATCAACGAAACGGAGAAGATTTTTTTCATCTTTCGTCAAGTTGCAAAATCTTTCGGGCTTCGAGAAACATCAATTTAACGCGTAATTCCTTTCGACGATAAAGAAATCACGTGGTGCGACTGTCGATGTAACTCGAGTTTTTCTCTTGTCCCCGGTGGACGACGAATGAAGAAAAAAAACGATGTGTGGCTCTCATGACGTATGTTTGTCCACGTTCGTGCGTACGTGTGTGTGTGTGTGTGTCTGTAGTGAGATTTTGAAACTTACTGAAGCTTGCAGCAGGCTGAGCGTGATCCGCGGCCGAGGCTGCCGATGGTGGGGTGTAGCTGCTGCAGTAGTACGGCGGGTGCTCTATTTTGATCGCGTTTATTTGAGGCTGCATGTCGCTGAGGTCATGCAGTATGGACGCTGAAAACGTATCTCATATGAAAACACACACGGACACGTAACTCTTGCGCGTGCGCAAGTATGAAATATTTAAAAATAACATAACCTTAATGCGTATGCATGAAACAATAATAATAACAACGACAACGTAATAAACAGAGTTTAAACGATAACAAAAACACGATAAAGTGACAATCTCATTTTTGGGGAGTCGATGATAATTGGAAGTTGACGGTTTTCAACACAGAGCGCGCCTTCGTCTCATGGTGCTGAAAACATCGGTGTTGAAAAAGACACGAGTGCGACGAGCTTTCCATGGAAAGTATATGAATTTTCATAGATTCTCAATTGGAACGGTGGAAGGAGTCCCTTCGAGAATTACCGTTGGAGGTATATAGTCTTCAATAAAATCGTTTCCCCCCGTTTCATTTAAGTCTCGTCTCGTTCGCGGCTGCTCCTCACGTACGATCGTGATAGGTTAGGTTCTAGAAGAATTTGTGTGTGACCGCGAATACGGAGTGACGAAAAAAAAATGCATATAAATATACGACCGCGAGAAGAAAATGCGAAAATGAGCGAGTGAGAGAGGGAAAGAGATAGAGAGAGATTGGGAGAAAGGGGCTCGTGTACATGAAGATTCAAACGGCGTTTTCCAAGTTCGATCGGTCGAGCGAACCCGCTACAATGACGACGGGAGTTATAACCTCTCTTCGTGTAGAAACGGACAAGCGGACCTCTGAAGATCGCCTCTGTATGTAATATGTGTATACACATACAGATGCGTGTATAGCTTTATCGAGAGAAATAGAGAGGTACGATGTATACGTGAAGCGAATATACCACGTGAATTTCAGGACGCTCGCAGACGAGGCAGCAAAGTCTCCGTCGGGGCTCGAACTTGCGGAGATTTCAAGTCTCTTGGGATTCATTCGATCAATTCGTCTCGCATTTATATACACATACTGTTTTCTTTGAGCACACACAGAGGGCCTCGTCAACGATGCGCTGTCGCCACCTGACGGCGATGCATCACACGCTTGGACCGCTGCGAAATTTCCGAATCTATTTTTTTCAAAAAAAGCACAAGTAATCTCGCCTTCAAATTTGTCCAGCTCACGCACAATTGTGGCAAAAAAGTAATTGGGTTTCAGACTAGTTCGAGGTTTTCACAGTTTTAAAGAAAATACATTTCGCGTTTGACAGTTGGTTAATTTTATTTCTGCTGCTTTCGGGCTCTTGCCGCGCTATCAAAAGCGTATTTGTTTTTCGGAAATAATTTATTCGCACCGGTCCAAAAAGAATATCGAGGTTGCGCTCGTTCTTGAAATTTTCGGTCTTTTTTTTTTTTATAAAAGGCTTCGTAGGGTTATTCGACGTGGAAAAGAAATTTTTCGTAAATGAGCATTTTGGCGGGAAATTGTTCGCTCTTTAAAATTGCTGGGGAGCGCCGAGTCTCTACAAATATGAACTTTGATGAACTTTGGGGCTTCCGAGCTGTTTTGTAGAGCGTAACATTTTCGTAACGAATAACTTTATGGGGGTCTTTGTGAGAAAAACGAGCTCCCGTGCTATTAACGTGGAAATTTTAATGAGCGAGCGCCAGCGTAGTTAGTATTACCCAAAATGACGAACTTTGATAAAAATTAGTGAGGACTCGGGTGGTGTATTTTTCGATTCTTTTCACTAAATAAAAGAAGCTTAATTATAATTTACCATTTCTGTTATTCAGTCAATACCATTCAAGTATTCTAAATGTACTCTGCTGAAAGACAACTCTATTGATGTTAAAAACGAAAAAAATTGTCTCATTTCGAAAGAAAGTATAGATCCATAAAAAATGTAGTCAACCAAAGTATATTCAAGCAGAATACTCGTTCAAATATTATATCATACGGAGCAAAAGTTGGCCACCTGAGAGTGAATGTATTTAAACCTCACAATGTAAATTTTTTTCGATTTTTTTTCCACGTGAATGATCAGAAGACGGAAAATGTCTGTATATTCAACGAATCTTCATTTTACAGTTGCAGCTGGATGGTCCGCGAGTTTGCAGAGGCCTCACGGGGCTGTTGGTGATATTACGCCATCTCGGCCCAGGCCGAAATTCGTAAAGGATAAAAGACAATAAGAAAAAAAGAGCCGGAAGAGAAGAGGGTGAGGTAAAGAGCGAAAAAAAATGAAAAAAAAAAAATGGCTATGCACGGAGTCGTATAAATGACTGTGGGCGATGGAGCCCAGCGTGAAGCATTGTCGAGCGAGTCCGATGGGAAAAAAGCTCGCCACACGCTCCGGGGACGCAAAAATGCACCCGGTCTCGTTGAAAACGAAATGTTTTTATCCCTCTCAATCCTCATGTACACATATAGAGTATACGCTCTTTCTCCGCGCTTTTTGCATATGGTTGGGGGCGCCCAGTGTCGCCCCAATTCTCCCGTCGACCTTCTCTCTCTCTCTCTCTCTCTCTTTCGTTTTATCAGCTTTTTTTTGCTCGTCGCGTGACATTTTCGAAAAAGTTTCATCGCTGCGGTCTTCCGAATGAATTTTTTCGGGAGACTCGGACGCCAGAGGGCGCCTGCGATTCTTTACCGGGCGAAAAAATTGATTGCTACAAAATGGCGGACACTCTCGTTGTTATTTTTTTTTCTCCAACCCCGTTGGTGACTCTGCTCTTCCATGGACGCGTTTCGGGATCATGACGCAGCGATTTTTTTGTATAAAAAAAAAAAAACGCACGTGGATAACGCTCGAGAGAAATTCTTACGTAATTCTAACGATTTTTGACTCACGAATAGCCGATTTTGAGAAAACGGCGAAAAGTCCGAGTGTCTTTATTGTGATACAAAAGTCAGTTCGACGGGAAACGATAAATATAATTGCGTCAATGTCGCGGAGGGGCTTTCGGAGCAAGCTCATCGTTCGATCTCGCTTCGACATTGCTATATACGAGAAAAAGAAAGAAAAAGAGAAAGAAGAGCTCGAATAAGAAACGATCGTCCGATAGTCGTGGGGCAAAAAGAAACTCGGGTTTTCCAAGCACGATCTTGATTTCGCTTCGCGCACACCCACGCCCTCCCGCCGGTTTCCTCACCGTCCGAGCAGCCACGTTTTCTTTATTTCCTCCGCCTCTTTTTCCATCTCAATCATTTTTTTGTCTCCTCGTTGTTCCTCCCTTCTCACTATCATTTTGACTCTTTTCATCCGGGATTCCTGCGAGAAAATACGTGCGATTTCGCGTCCTCGCATCCGTCCTGAGAAAAATTATCGGTCGCTCTTTTCTTCTTTTCTCTCTCTTATATATATATTTTTTTTTCTCTCGTTTCAGCGTCTCCTCTTCGCGTCCTTCTTTTTCTCGCCCTTAAGCGGGTATACCGCACGGGAGAGGAAGATGGAGGACGCTGCGTTGCGATTCCAAAAACGCTGCTGCTGCAGTTTC
Organism: Heteropelma amictum; assembly: GCA_959613375.1. Taxonomy (NCBI): domain Eukaryota; kingdom Metazoa; phylum Arthropoda; class Insecta; order Hymenoptera; family Ichneumonidae; genus Heteropelma; species Heteropelma amictum. The sequence continues at coordinate 7,044,545 of OY390724.1, forward strand.
CGCTTCGTGGCTCGAATCACACCGGGCAAAAGAACAAGAGATAAAGAGAGAGAGAGAGAGAGAGAGAATGAGAATGAGATAGCGCGAAAGCAAAGCCGATGCTCGAGGGATGGAAGCTGCTGCTGCTGCTGCTGGTGCATCGCGCTCTAGCTCGCGCAAGCTTCAAGGCAGTGTGAGGCCGTGAGCATTGTTCGGCTTCTATTAATACGCCCGGGTTGCATACTAATCTACTGCCGCTGCGTCTCTCTCGCTGTGCTGCGCGCTATACTGGTCCAGGCCGGACGAAAAAGCGAGAGAGAAAAGAACGGGAGATAGACGCGGCGAGCTGCACGAGAAAAGGCAAATAAAAGAAGAGCGTAGGAAGGCTTTCGGGTGATCTCGCTCTCCTTGCATTTCGTCGACGGTGTCTTTCTAAAGCGCATATGTACACGCGCGAACGACACACGCTCTTACGTGGCCCGATGCTCCGATTTGAGTCCGAGGATGACAAAAAAAATCCTCCCAAGGATGAAAACATGAAAATACGCGTGTAAAACTAGATCCGATCATTGATTTCCGAGGGTAAACGGAGGCTGGATGAAACGACGGAGATGAAAAAAAAAACACCGCGTCTCGTTTTTCATTAGCGAAAGAAATCGCTGCTATCTCATTTTTACGCCGGATGGACCTGTTGGTGCTGAGGAAAACTTTGAATATACCGTTTGCAAAGTCTCCAACGTACGACGATAATGATTACATCCTAGTATGGAAGATAAAACGACAAGTTATGACGAAATTCACAATGGCGAATCAATCGCACGATCCGTGAGTAAATCAGTATACATATCTATAAATCCGTGTACCATTATGGATATATCGTGTAGAAAATAAAAAAAGGATGCTTTCAAAAGGTATTTCCGAAACGATTTTCAATTACCTTTCGAAAACATCCTCGTTGTGGCGTTGCGACAAAATTGATGTTCCCATGGACAAAGTCGAATTTTCATAAAGGCTTTTTTTCGTCATCGGTGAAAAAAGAAAGAAAGTGGCAAAAAAGCAGCGTCGAAATGTGACGCGTGACGTGGAACTTTTTGTTTTCGCGCAACGAACAAAGGGATGGAGAAGAAAAGCCTTTATCTCAACGTAGGAAAAATGTTCTTTTCGTTTTTGTTTTTTTTTTTTTTCATTCTAAAACACGTATGCGCGGTGGTTTCCATCGGGTAATCGTAACGTTTAAACAAAGAAAAAAAAATGTTTGTTCACGTCGTACCTTTTGAAAGCATCCAGAGCTCCTTCGAGCTGAAGACACCGGTCGCAAGGATCGTGTCGTTGCAGACGACACCGTTATAAAGTTCGTGGTATCCTGTACCTGGGAACAAACCCAATCGATCATTTTCCTCCATTTTGTGTTTTTCAATAGAGTTTTTTTCCGTCGCTCTCTTTGTTCTCGTATTTCTTTTGCTACTGATCTGATTGTCCTGAGCCTGTTTCGGGAGACTTTAGCTCGAGCTCGTGTCTCGATTTCCGGTTTGTTTGACGCAAGACAAGCTCAAACGATCCGAATAATGCAAACGCTCAAACGTTGTCCCGCGAGTTTAATGAAAGTCTCTCAAAATCGATACCTGATTTATTCGTTTTAATTCTCGAATCTCGCCAAGTTGGACGCAAATAAAAATCAACGATAGGGAAAAATATTCGTGCTAAATTCTCCCGATTCGAACCTCGATCCTTCCGCCATTGTCCTCGAGCTTACAAACTCTCGCGATTGCCTTCGAGTATTATCGATTTTAGGGGATGAAACGCAAGGGGATGAAAAAAAGATACGATTCTATTTGACGAGTATTATTAATGATTAATTTAGGGAAAATGTTTGAGTACCTTTTCGCCGCCTCTCCTCTTCCTTGTTAGCGTTGCAGATCCCATTTAGAACTTCTGAAAGCACAGGAGTAACGTTTTCTTCGTTAAACGGGGGTCCACGAGGGAAAAGGCTTTATCTCATATACGTGAGACGCTGCACACAAATATACACGTTATGTACGCTTGCTATAGAAATTTCAGGCAAAATATACATGTGTGGATGTAACCAAGACCGGAAGTGCGGTATACGACGAAGTAAGAGACCCGGCGACAAACTTTCTATCGGATTTTCTCCTCAACGAGCTTCCCCTCTGTGTCGTATTTACACACACGTGTCGTGTACACGTATAGCATTGTACACGTGTGGGTAATGCACATGAGAATGTAACGAAGGAATACTCTGGCCATATCCTTCAGAGACAGAGAGAGAGAGAGAGAGAGAGAGAGAGAGAGAGAGAGAGAGAGAGAAAAGGGTTTTTGTATGAATATATACGTATATATTTATATTGAGAATATTGCCAAAAAGAATACGCGCGACGAACCGTTGCGAAGGACGATTTCAACCCCCGGACTCTTTACACTCTTCATACTTTTGTTATACATTTTGTACTTTAAACATACATGTTTCCATGGATATATATGTATATACATATATTTGTTACAGCGATGCATATAAGAGGACCTCGCTGTGGCTCGCCAATTTGAAAAGTTTCAACGACGACGAAACGTTAGAACCTCACGGTCCGGACTGCGCTGTCTTCCTGGTGAGAGGAAACGAAATCGTCCTTTTTCAGCCATCGCGCTTTCATACATTTGCCATCCCTTTCTCGCTCTTTCCATCTTCCTCGTATCTCTTCTCGACCCTCGTCGAGGTCGACCGGTGATTTTTCTTTTTTTTTTTTTTTTACTGCTTTTGCTTCCTCGAGCAGAGAGAAAATCTCTCTCGTAATCGCGAAACTTTTAGTTTATCGAGGATATAACGGATTTTTCATTTTCACGAAGCTCGCGGATATATATTCCGAGGTGTTACTTTAACCATGGGCTTTTTCACTGCCGTTTTGCTGGATTTCATACTTCACCACTGGGAAACAAAAGTGTGTTGGTGGAACGAAACTTGCTGTCGAATATGGCCAACGGTGTAATTGCGTTTATTCGACAATATTTTTGTTCATGAAACTTATTTCGTTGAATCGAATTCCGAACCGTTGAATAAAGGCTGTATACCGTTTGCTGCATTTGACGGCGCGTTTTGCTCCACCGACGCATTTTTTTTTCTCAGTGCAGAGACGAAAGACCGAGCTCTCGATGAATTTTTGAGTATCTGTCAAAGTTTACTTTCTCCACGCTGGATAAAGAGATTCAAAGACGATATTTTGCGTATATTCCTCATGGTATTCTGGCCAACGTCTGAGAAACGATCTAAAAACACTTTCAAAATGGAAAGAAAGAACCTTTTGCCGTCTACCTCTTCGGGCAAATGCTTATCAAAGTCACAGTAAGTAAGTTTCTTCAATGTTAATGAGATTTTGGCGGTATTTTTTTCCGCAGAGTTGCAAAAATGTACAATCTTCTGGAGTACCAAAACGCATGTGTTTTGATGGTAAAACAACGATGGCGCGAAAGTGAGAAGCAAAAGTGAAAAGAAAAAAACCAACGCCGATTGCAGATAAACGCACAAAATTTTGTGAGAAACGATCTAAAATCACTTTCAAAATGTAAAGAAAGAACCTTTGCCGTCCACCTCTTCGGGCAAATGCTTATCAAAGTCACAAATATTCGAAATAGCAGTAACAAAAAACTGCGGTCGAGTTTCTTCAATGTTAATGAGATTTTGGCGGTATTTTTTTCCGCAGAGTTGCAAAAATGTACAATCTTCTCGAGTACCAAAACGCATGTGTTTTGATGGTAAAACAACGATGGCGCGAAAGTGAGAAGCAAAAGTGAAAAGAAAAAAAACCAACGCCGATTGCAGATAAACGCACAAAATTTTGTGAGAAACGATCTAAAATCACTTTCAAAATGTAAAGAAAGAACCTTTTGCCGTCTACCTCTTCGCGCAAATGCTTATCAAAGTCACAAATATTCGAAATAGCAGTAACAAAAAACTGCGGTCGAGTTTCTTCAATGTTAATGAGATTTTGGCGGTGTTTTTTTCCGCCGAGTTGCAAAAATGTCCAATCTTCTCGAGTACCAAAACGCATGTGTTTTGATGGTAAAACAACGATGGCGCGAAAGTGAATCAACATAAGCGCGCGCGGGACACGCCGCGAGAAACTCGCTACAAGATGTCCGTCGCCTATTTATTTATAGAGTCGAGCAGGAGCGCGTGGACACGCACACTTTCGAATATATCCGAGTACATACGCGCGAGAGGACACACAAACGCACAATAGTTTATTCGTGTTTCGCGTATGTACATATGTACAGCTAAGAGGATACAAACACGCGAATTACATACACAGAAGTCACCTTTGCTCAAGCTATCCGACGCGGTCCGCCGGCTCGAAGCTTCTTAAATCTCAAGACCCGAGTGTGAGCTCGCGTACAAAGATATCCCCCGAGAGAATTTTCCGTCTCGGAAAATTGCGGAATTTCTCAAACGAAACACACGTGAAGCTTTGATACACATCTGTACATAATGATTTTAGCTTTTATTCCGACAGACGAACACTTTGTACTTTATGTCCTCAAGACTTTTCCAATGTTTCGCTCGCTTGTATTAATAATATTTTCTTTCAGCTGTTTTGCAACATTGAATTCCGAGTCGCTCGGCGAAGACTCTCGTCACAGCTCGCGTATTCGTCGTTGAAGCTACACAATTATTTTTAATTGACGAATAAATCAGGGGCTGTCTTTGGCCGAATTGATCGAGGTGCATTGCTGCGGGCGAGTGGTTCAAGATTTTTCACAAAGCTGTTGGAATGTACCGAGAGTTTTGAAAAAGACGGTTCGTTTTGACCGGACGAATAATAATCGGTGGGGAATTAATTCTACTCCTCGAGGCTTTTGTAAAATCGATGTAAAATAGGCAAATGACAAACTTCTTTTTTTTGCAGTCTTCCAAGGCGACCAGGTATCTTTTGTAATCCGCAGAGGCGCGGCAGAGTTTCGATGCTTGAAAAAAAAAGTTTTCAGCGAACCACGAAAGCTGAAAAATGTTATTTTCCAGTACATCGTCAATAATTCACGTATAACTTTGGAGAATTATTCGTCGGTTTAATTTGTAATTGCCAAAAGGATGTTTGAGATGGAAAAAGAAAAGATGAAATGCTGCTTGGCTCGTGTCTAACTTTCTATGAGCTGATGCTTCACGGTTACAATAAGATTTAAACAAAAATGAAGCCGGTGGTATAATTAGGTACTGAAGGGTTTTTCCTTTCGATCAAAGCCACAGCGTTGACGATGCTTCTGGTTCCTGGAGACTTTAAGCTGGTCAAACTAAATTCGAAAGCTTGCGAGTAGCGTGAAATATGTTTCGAGGCAACAGCTGTGCTTTTGGTTTTGTAAAGCTTCAAGGAAGGAACGAGCTGTAAAAGTGTACATGCGTGTGTGTGCGTGTGTGTATCCGTTTGCGTGGCAAAGTACACTCTAGACCTCGAGAGAGAGTCTTGGTCGTTATCCACTCGAGAAATGAGGGAGTATAGGACGAGCTGAGGTGAAGAAAACGAGAGAAAATCGTAGATTCGAGCTTGCCTGCGTGATAGAGTCACCTCGAGTCTCGGCGGATTCACCCCGAGAGCTAAATATCGCGCGAGGTACGTTGCGTAAGTAACGGCGACGAAGACGAAAACGTCGACGATGTTTTTCATGCTAGGGGAACTCTATGTGCATCGTCCTAAGTGTTTTCTTCGCTCTTCTCTCTCTCACTCTCTCTCTGTTGCTCTCCTACTTCCTGTATCTTTCTTATCTCTTTCTACCTCCTTTTACACACATATGCACATGTTTATAGATACGCGCGAGGACAGGTGTTTCTCGACATTCAGGGACCATTTTAACGTTGATCAGCGAGATGCTTTTCTAGAATTTCCATCTCGCGAGAAAAGCAAACGGGACGGATGCTGCGTGGAAAACACGGAAATGTACGCAAGTAATTTTCTGTTTGACTCGCACCCCGATGATTCAGCATTATGTCAAAAAGTATTTTTCCCATCTTTTCAACAACATTTTGGAATTTGATGTTTTTGAGTTTACAGTTTTCCTGTGAATTATATGACGTGTAACGTGACGAGTTTTTTCCAAAATTTCGGCTTTTTCATTTTCAGGGGCGAGCGGGTATATTTTTAATGCATTTTCACGAATATCCGTAACATGACAGAACCGAAAAGCAAAATTTTGAGGTCCTTAGATCACGCTCTTTCGAGTGAAATGCGAGTCGGCGAACTCTATAACTGTGCCAACTTTCAGTTTGACATCTTTCCTTGATTTCGAAAAAAATTGCCTTTGACAGACGGGAAATAGGCACCAAACTGTGATTTTTCGTTTTTGAGAAAGAAAACCCCAAAAAATAACGATAGTCGGCAGAATCGGCCCAGAGATTATTTCTAATCGAAAATTGAAATTTTCGTGCATTTATTTAAAAAAGAAAAAATGAGCCAATTTTTTTCTTAGCTCTTCGACTTGGATTTCACGGAAAGTATATCGAATCTGTTTTTTATTCTCATACAAACTCGAATAAATAATCAAATCCCAAGTGATAATAATGATTGAATAATACATTTTGTTTCAATAATGATTTATTCGTCTTTTTGTCTTTACTGGTTCTTGAAATAGCTGATAATATATCGCACGTTTGTTTGCTTTTCTCGTTTCATCGTCAATGAAGTTTTAAAGCGCGTGTAATTCCTTTTAACCCTTTCGTCGTAATAATGCTTACAGCGATTCAAACAACGTCATGAAAATTCTCCGACGCTTCTCAAAATATACATCGCGTCACAATAACCCAAACCCCTTCGGGCTTCTGTTCGAGTCCCGTCGGATAGACGAGAAAATCACTTTCGTGTCTGTGCGTGCGTGTCGAGTATTTTCCAAATGGCTAGCGAGGAAGGGCACCAGGTCGAAGGCAAAAAACTTCTCCGATGACAAAAGTTTTTTCCTTTCGATAGATACGCGAGGGAAAACTCGGAAGAGAATGGATTTCGAGTACTTTTTTGACTTTTCTTTAATTTTTTTGGAAATTTGCAAAGAATGCGCAAAGGCGAAAAACTGTGTGAGACTTTCGGTGTATGAATTTTTTTCGGATGCAGCTACAGACTCGCGTGGACCTCCTCAAGTTTATAGAAAGGTCGAATGCGTGCTTTACAAATCATTTTCGGCTTCAAACTGGCAGCGACTGTGTAAAATTGTGTGGACCAACGCAAAATGGGCGTCGTCGAACTTTTGACACTCGCGACGAGGGCAAAACGTCGGTAAATTGTTTTCGCGATGATCGTTGGGCATTAAAGTATGAAGAATCGAGAAAAAAAAAGTATGTCAGCAAAGGTGGAACGACGTACGAGGGAAGAAAAAATCGATGTAACGAGAGAGGGTGAGAAAAATTCTCGTGTCTGAGTTTGGCGATGATCGCGAGTGTTTTTATGATGAAAGGAACGATCGGTCGTAATGTGTGTAGGTCACGAGAGATGGGAAAAGAGAAAGCGAGAAAAAGAGACAGGGAGAAAGAAAGGGCAAGAGAAATGAGAGAGAATGAGAGTGAATGCCTAACCTACCCCATGTCTTGGCATCATCACCGATTTTTTTCCCCTCTCTTTTTCTATTTGCCTGGCAGCGTAAGCAGTTATAGTGGAGTGTATAGTGCGGTAGGCCTGGCCAATTTTTGCGTCAAGCAAGCGGCGGCAAGCGTATCATGTGTGAGCCTGTCTTTTGCTGCGCTCCGCCGATGGTAAACAGTAGAAACGTGGCTGCCAAACGAGCGTTTGAACGATGAGACATTTTCGCAACACTGTTTTCATTGATGACAAGGAGCAACGATCGTAAGGATCTCACGCATTTTCTCGTCAGAATTACTCTCGCGACGACTACGAAATTAATCGAGACAACCGTGATTGAGTGATTGCACAAATTTGTCGATACGGATAAGTCATTTTTCGAAATTCGTTTATCCACTTCCGGTCTCTTTAGAGTATATTCTCTGGAAATTTGGTTGAAAAATTGTTGGAAAGATGTACGTGAGATTGTCTTACAAAAATGGGGAATTTATACAATTATAATTTATCGTCATACTCAAAAGCACGGTGCTTCGAATATTTATCGTTTTTTTGAAACGTTTCATAATAACATTTTGACACGAATGTGAATAATTTTCTTCTCCAACTTTTACAAGTATCGTCACGTGCTTGAAATTCTCATATTATTCCGTTTTTCCTCCAATTTCACAGCCAGATTATCTTTGATGAATTTTTGTTTGTCGTCTACAGACAAACAAAGGCTGTGTAAACTTGATTCGTTTGACATTTTTAAGAAAAATCAATTTGACAATCGCACAAGAATGACTCAAAGTTCAAAAAAATCGAACGTGTAACATGTACGTAAGGTCAATTTTTTCCGCGGAAATTGAGGAAAAAGTCAGTGCCTCGATCAAGCCTGAAAATCCTATAAAAAGGATGTTTGTCGAAGCGTGAAATATAAGTGTGAAAAGTTCAGGTTACAAAGACACGTGTATTATATATTTGGTGAGGGTGGAAAAGCTTCTGTATAGAAAATTGGCAAGCAGGCAGCGTTAAAGTTTGAATCGAAACCCGAAAGTGGAAAGTGGAGTCATGTGTGACGCTCAAAGAATCTCGGTGGCTGTGCGGGTGAGTGGAGAGCGTTGAATGAACAGCCAGAAGTGAGATATGTGGGAATGAATGAGACAGTGTTTTCTGTATACGTATGTGTATATGCGTGTTTATATTTCATCGGTTCTCGTTGGCATCGTAACTTTCCCGGGGTATATCAACATCGGAGCTTCCATGGTAAAATAATACGACGAGTGTTTTACCTCTGTTAACCTGCTCGGATCCTTTAACCCGATCGTTTACGTCGCGAGACTTTTCCGACGAACGCGAAAGCTCGCGGAAAATCAAACGGTGAAATAAAGAATTTTCATTAATCCAAAACGTGTGATCGGTCGGTGGTGGAAACGCGAAATTTTCGCGTCCCTTTCGCGGTACTACAATTCTCAAGGTCACCGAGGTCGAATCCGACGTCGAATTACGAAGTTTCCGAAGATTTGAAGAATCAAAAATCAAAATATCTCCCAAATTCGCGTTCGCTACATCGGAGCCGGCATTTTGAAATCGGGAAATCCGCTGATGCTCCGCTGAACGTAATAGTCAAATCGGTATAGGGAAAATGTGTTTATTTTTTGATGGCCGCATGTACGTGTTGATTGTCAAGGATTTTGGGCAGATTTTTCACACGCGCGCGATCCACGAGTCATTTATTCGAATTCGACAAGTTTGACATTAGTTTGCTGAGACTTACCGTGACTCGTAATAAAGTTTGCGAGGTAGAGATCGAGTTCCCGGACGGAGACGTTGATGTGATAAGGATTTACGCATAAACCGGGTTGGGCGCATTCCGCAGTCTTCTCGAGTCTTTCGCCATCCGTCGACTCGAGTGGAATTGCCTTGAAGAGGATAACCATGACCAGGTCTAATCTCCAGACCTTGAGAACCAATAATACAGTAAAAAAAGGAAGTAAGAAAAAAGGAGCAAACCGATCGTTGACATTCTCGGACAATTAATTTCCTCGCGCTGTGATATGTTTTATTGTTACGTTTAATTGAAGAAAAAAAACAGCCACAAACCTTGTCAGCTTGTCGCAAACAATCGATCCTTCGCATTTTTCCTTTCTGATCGGGATTGCTCAGCACACACATTGCCGGCCTCTTCCCCGTTATACTCAGTACAAAATCTTCCCGATACTCCTGCGTAATGTCCTTTCTCAATTTGCCGAGAAGCCGCGAGGCCCATTTTTGTTTGACCTCCAGCTTTTCGTTCTACAACAACGACAATGACAATCGTCCATCATTAGAAATTACGATTCATTAACGATCTTTGATAGTTATCGTAAAATACGTTTGAAGATATTGGGATGTTTCGTAGAGAAGGAGAAACAAAAAAGAAAAGGAAAAACGAAGAATTAATGCAATTTCGTGACGAATTTTGATGACACTCGATGATGAGAGGGAATCGCAAGATGAGGCAGAAAAGTAACAGAGATGAGCTTGAAAAATGAGAGGGAGAGAAAAGATCCGAGCTCGTCGAACTTTTTATCTTCCGATTGCTCAGCACACACATTGCCGACCTCTTCCCCGTTATACTCGGTACAAAATCTTCCCGATACTCCTGCGTAATGTCCTTTCTCAATTTGCCGAGAAGCCGCGAGGCCCATTTTTGTTTGACCTCCAGCTTTTCGTTCTACACCAACGACAATGACAATCGTCCATCATTAGAAATTACGATTCATTAACGATCTTTGATAATTATCGTAAAATACGTTTGAAGATATTGGGATGTTTCGTAGAGAAGGAGAAACAAAAAAGAAAAGGAAAAATGAAGAATTAATGCAATTTCGTGACGAATTTTGATGACACTCGATGATGAGAGGGAATCGCGAGATGAGGCAGAACAGAGATGGGCTTGAAAAATGAGAGGGAGAGAAAAGATCCGAACTCGTCAAACTTTTTATCTTCCGATTGCTCGGCACACACATTGCCGGCCTCTTCCCCGTTATACTCGGTACAAAATCTTCCCGATACTCCTGCGTAATGTCCTTTCTCAATTTGCCGAGAAGCCGCGAGGCCCATTTTCGTTTGACCTCCAGCTTTTCGTTCTACAACAACGACAATGACAATCGTCCATCATTAGAAATTACGGTTCATTAACGATCTTTGATAATTATCGTAAAATACGTTTGAAGATATTGGGATGTTTCGTAGAGAAGGAGAAACAAAAAAGAAAAGGGAAAATGAAGAATTAATGCAATTTCGTGACGAATTTTGATGACACTCGATGATGAGAGGGAATCGCGAGATGAGGCAGAACAGAGATGGGCTTGAAAAATGAGAGGGAGAGAAAAGATCCGAACTCGTCAAACTTTTTATCTTCCGATTGCTCAGCACACACATTGCCGGCCTCTTCCCCGTTATACTCGGTACAAAATCTTCCCGATACTCCTGCGTAATGTCCTTTCTCAATTTGCCGAGAAGCCGCGAGGCCCATTTTTGTTTGACCTCCAGCTTTTCGTTCTACAACAACGACAATGACAATCGTCCACCATTAGAAATTACGATTCATTAACGGTCTTTGATAATTATCGTAAAATACGTTTGAAGATATTGGGATGTTTCGTAGAGAAGGAGAAACAAAAAAGAAAAGGAAAAATGAAGAATTAATGCAATTTCGTGACGAATTTTGATGACACTCGATGATGAGAGGGAATCGCGAGATGAGGCAGAACAGAGATGGGCTTGAAAAATGAGAGGGAGAGAAAAGATCCGAACTCGTCGAACTTTTTATCTTCCGATTGCTTAGCACACACATTGCCGGCCTCTTCCCCGTTATACTCGGTACAAAATCTTCCCGATACTCCTGCGTAATGTCCTTTCTCAATTTGCCGAGAAGCCGCGAGGCCCATTTTTGTTTGACCTCCAGCTTTTCGTTCTACAACAACGACAATGACAATCGTCCATCATTAGAAATTACGATTCATTAACGATCTTTGATAATTATCGTAAAATACGTTTGAAGATATTGGGATGTTTCGTAGAGAAGGAGAAACAAAAAAGAAAAGGAAAAACGAAGAATTAATGCAATTTCGTGACGAATTTTGATGACACTCGATGATGAGAGGGAATCGCGAGATGAGGCAGAACAGAGATGGGCTTGAAAAATGAGAGGGAGAGAAAAGATCCGAGCTCGTCGAACTTTTTATCTTCCGTTGGTCGTACACATCGGGTCGTTGGGCATATATGCAGAGCACGCCAACGACCCTCTCTCTCTCTCTTTCTCTCTCTCTCGACTGTGATAATACACGAGCGGAATAGCAAAACACAAAATGTTTCCCATCCTCGTTTCTCGCTTGCACCGATCTTTCTGTCTTTCCCTCTTCCTCTGTATAGTTTCATTCCCTGAGAAATGCATTAAAAGTCCATGGAATTCCGCTGCAGCGAACTCTCCGCAAGGTGCATAGCGTATATAACCGCGATATGCGCACCCGGACCTTACCTCGGTGCGGCGATCTATCGTCTCTTCGACGCGGAGGGCCGCTCGCGTCTTTGCGGTATCTATTCGAGCTAATGCGGCGAATGTATGCGAGGGTATGGTCAGGTATGGTATGAGGGAGAGAGAGAGAGAGAGAGAGAGAGAAGAAGAAAGAGAGATCACTTGTGTTTCAGCGTGCGTCTAAAAGTCCACGCACGCAATCACGCACACGATATCAAGCTCCAGAAGTCGTGAGAGTGTTAAAGAAGCGAACAACGCTCACGAGGTTATACCCATTGGCCATTCCCGAGTGATTCGATTTAACGAGGATCGTTGAAAAAGTAGTTACTGCTCGATTCAAAATTTGCGACTAAATGACACGTTTTAGCATCGAATTTAGACCACAAAAACGGCCAAATCGCCTAATAAAGACCTTGTGCACGTCTCGTACGTAGGATCCATTGATCAGAAAGTCAAAAACGATGAGTAAATAATATATGGTTATTTTTTGCTCTTGGGAACAACATTTTTTTCGTCAAATTGTTATCACGCCGCATAATTTACTGATAAATCATGCTTGTTTGACAAATGTTTGACACTTTCTCGATGGTGAACTTCCGGTTTCGAGAATGCGTTTTTGCCTGCTGGTCTATCACTGCATCGTCCGGTTTCGGACGGTCAAACGTGTGGAGACGATCGAGGAAAGAATTTCTTTTTTTTTCACGAGGCAACACTACTAGGCGAGTCGTGATTCGATTAGTTAGCACGCATCGTAAATCCTCACGGAACCGAGCGGGAGCAGGAGTGAGGTGAGCCGAAGGAGGAACGAGGGGGATGTTTTTGCAAGTAGGTACATTTGCAAGTACGTGTGGTACGCTAAACTTGTAAAGACGATGTATATACGAAGGAGCAGAGACGAGCGAGAGGCTGGAACAGAGACAAAAAGGGAGAGAGAGAGAGAGAGAGAGAGGGAGGGGGGGGGGGAGATGAGTGTACAACAGCAATCCGGAAACGCCGCGGTGTGTTCCGCTTTCACGCCCGAAAACCAGGCGCCCGGCTGGCTGGCTCTTCGCTCGCCTTGCTGGTTCGCTGGTTTGGCCCCAAACGGCGCACAGAAGCTTGTTAAGGGCCATAACGGCGAGAGGAAAGGCAATGCCCGTGTACCACCCTCTCAAAGAGGGATAACAGCCGCGTGAGTAAGTTGGCTCGTTTCGTGCTCCTCGGAGGCTTGCTCGGCATGCTCTTTTCTTTAAAAATGTATCGCGCTTCGTGTCCATGAGAAAACCGCACATGGACCAGGAGACGGAGACAGCCGATTAAGCTCAAACACATTTTCGTCACGTTTGTAAAAGGAATCAGCAACATTGCGCTTATTTGGAACACACACGCGGTGTGTATATCGCGGGAAAAGTTTGCCGGGAAATTCATTTGTGAATAAAGCATCGTGAAGAGGCTTTGAACGAGCCGCCCTCGAGAGGAATCGTTTCGAAGCATAGAACCGAAATAGCGAGAGCTTTTTCGAAAAATCGAAACGTTAATTCCAACGACAAAAGGCTAACAATTGATTTTTCAAACAAACATCCGGATATTCAAACGAAATATATCAACGAGGACATTTGAAAGTTCAAAATTTCCGGTATTTTACCCTGATGAGTTATCGGGGATGGAAGGAAACAAAAGAAACGTTTGTTTTCTCTACAATGCCAAAAGAGATTTGAAGAAAAGGAGAGGAGCGGAGAGACTTTTTCCCAAACGGGAACATGCCGTCTCACAATATTCTCAAATGCTAATCTTCGAGAGATTGAACAAACAAAAGGCTCGCGAAAGTCTGACCGGAAGGAGAAAGGAGTAAAAAATGTAGAGTATAGAGAAGATGGAGACTGAGTGCTCTCAGCGAGGAAGACGGGGAAGAAAGAAAAAAGAGTAAGGTTCGTGCAGCGGCGTACGGTTGATGATTATTGGAACGCGGAAGAGGAGAGGACCGCGTTCTCGCGGACGCGACTGTCTATTTCCGTTTTACTTCAGGCTCCTCCAACGACGCCTCTCATTTTTTTCACTCTCTCTCTCTCTCTTTTCCCCTCTGGCTGGCAATGGCAAACCCTCATCCTCGGAGGGATGCTCCGGCGAATCGCGTACAAAAAAAAATAATATACACGCTGCGGGAATAAAAATCAAAATAAAAACAAAAAGGGGTGTATATGAGCGAGGATGAGGGGAGAGAAAAGAAATAAATGAGAGTGTGCTAGACATCAGGTTGAAAAAGAGAGGACGAGAGAGAGAGAGTGAGAAATGGTGGCGCCGGAAAACAGGCACGAGGAAAGCACGAAAGAGGATGGGGTTGGAATGTTCCCCGATTGGGCAACTACAGCAATGACAAAGTACTCGAGATTTCCCGTGTATATATACGAGTATACGTAATAAAGTATCCGCATGCACAAATAAAAGGACGAAAAACGAGGAGACATAAAGAGAATCGCGGATATTACACACACTGATTATTTAGTGTACTTTTTACATTTTTTAAGTATACAACACACGTGTACGCGGTATGTAGATCGACTGTACGTGTATCAACGTGTGAATCGTGTGATACGCGCATGTCGGAAGCAGAAAGATCGAAAAACGAAGAGGGATATATTTCGAGAATGTATATATACGCACACACACGTTTATGTAAAGAGAGGGAGGGAGAAATGGATGCTGTCTAATCTCGCAACGTTTTGTCGTTGCTGTACCAGTGTATATGTTACATGCACACACACACACATATGTGTACTTTCTTCCGCCACTGTCGCGGACACTGATGCTGACGCTAACGCAGACGCAAAACCCGAAGGCAACAGCTGTCGTCAATTTATTTTAGATTTCGCTCCTCAGTGGCCCGATCTCTCTCTCTCTTTCTCTCTCGCTTTCATGGCGAATGTATAATGCTCATGTTTGCGTGTGCGTTGTTGCGACGAAACGGAATTGCCAGTGACTTTTCGTCAACTAGATGCAGGGTGCTCGCTTTCTTACGTGCTCCATTCTTCGGAGTCGCACAGGTTTGCGTTTGCCCCCGCGAACAACGCGAATTGCCCGTCGACGTCGTTAAACGCGAAGATTCGGAGGAGGATTCCACGATGGTGGATTCCGTTCGAAATTTCGCGGGAATTCCAAGGACTTTATCGCTGAATTTTCGAGATTCGACACACGTCTTGCGATCGAGGGAAAAACGTTGTAACGATGATGGTCGTTTATGAAATGCTTGAAAAAATCGATAAAATAACATTTCATGCGAGCTGAAAAATTCGAGCCTGCTCGGTGCTCAGGAAGATGATAGAATCGATAATCATTTTAGGCGAGGGTCATGATTGTTTTTGCAAAAAATGGGACAATTCTTGACTCCGAAAGATTCAGCGCGATGTAACGTCGGTCTAATTTGTTCGCCAGACCTCGTGTACGCGAAAAAACGCGTCATCAACTTGGCGACGGTATAAATGGAAAGTTTCGAAGAAAAGGCGATGAAAAATTGGTTTTTCCCCTACGAAATAAATGCCTCGAGGTCAGGGGAACGACAATCGTATTGGAATTCATCAACGTTCTCCGGCAAATGGTGACTTTTTTTCTACCGGAACTCGTTCGAAATTTATTCGCCTTGAAGATGAAAGGAGCGTACTAAAAATGATGTAAAACATGGAGGAAAGTGTGTAACAACTTTTGTATCTATTTACGCGAGCATTGTAATGTACCGAGATAATAATGACGATAATTCATGGGTTATTACGTAGGTATTTGAACGATTATTTGCGGTATTCGTGGGCGAGTACACGGAAGGTAGTAGTTTTTCTTGTACAAAGGACAGAGCCATTTTCGTATTTAAATACGAGATACGCGAGTCGCCGGCTTATGCGATAAACGCATCGAGGGTTGAAATTAAAAAGGGCGCCCTCGACGTACATTTATGTGTCAAATTATCCCGTACTTATATTCAACGACCGATGTCTGCATATTCATTTACACACATATATAAACGTGTGTGTGTGTGTGTGTGTGTACGTGTATCGTTAAAACTAGCGTATGTAATAGCTGCGGAGTAATTCGGTACGTATTATATGTGTATATATGTATGTAGAGAGCCATAAGCCAGAAAATAACAAAAATAGGTGGTACAGCAGCGGTATAAGGTTGTTGCAGAAGTTTTGAACGAGTCCCGCAGTCGGACAACTGCGGTTGTACTGGAATCGTGTACGGAGAGACGTATATACGCGTACACTTTGTAAAAACATGTATATACATATACGTGTGCGTTTATGTACCGTACGAAGGATAACTGCAAGGGTCCTGAACCCTTTTTACAGAGTCGAAGAGAGTCACGACGTAATTTCGGTGGTTGTCTCGCGTTTCCCTAAACGACGAGGCTATTTCCTCGCCAAGTGAGGGATGAAAAGAGAGGAAAAAGGGGAGCAAACGAGATGGCACGAGAGGGACAAGCGGGGAGATGGCCTACAACACGTGCTGCTGCTGCTGCTGGTGTCTCGAAAGTTTTCAACGTTGGTGGAGAGTCGAGAGGGGCATTAAAAGGGAAAAGCAAGGGAGGAAAAGCACCGACAGAGAGGTTTGGTGTAATAGAGACGAAGGGTGGAAAAGAGAAAGAGAGAGAGAGAGGGAGGATAATAGGAGGAAAAATCGAGTCACTTTACGCGCGAGTGTCTCGAACGACGCCAAAGCCCTTCATCCTCTTTTCTTGTCCTCCTTCTCCAGTCTGTCGCGGGGATATAATCTTAGTAAAGAGCTTTAATATTTAGATTCAATTACGAAAGAATCGCCGCAGCGAGCACGAGACGGCGATACTTTTGGCTCGTTAAACGATAAATTTTCATTGCGGTGTATATAATGTACAGGCGTAATACCACGAGATTGTAAAGATTTGCCGCAAAACGCCAAGTTTTTCGCAGTAATGAAACAATTAATATTCAATTTTTCCTGCTTCGGAGGTCAAGTGTGACCCATCGTTCGTTTAATCGATTTTCACAAGATTCTCCGTACGAATAGCGAGCTTTTTTTTTAATCCAAAACAGGATGAACATTCTTTTTTATCAGTTAAAAACAAGACGTTTTTTTTCGTATCGATAACAAGTGCTCAGGGCGGTTACCCAACGAGATTGTCGCGAGTCTTTGGAATAATCGTAGTCCGAGGCGATTTTTGGAAAAAAAAAACAAACGAAAAAGGGAACACCACGTTATAATTTCCCAGTTTTCATGCGAAAAGGCGTCGCAAAATGAGCATCTGTCAGGAATGCTCGTAAAAAAAGTGTTTAGCTTGAATTTTCTCAACCCCTGTCGATGTTAACCCACCCCCTGCTTCACCCAAGGAGGAATTTCGACGCGAAGATTGTGAAAACCGCGCGCGAGCCGCCAAAATCGATGAAAAAGCGAGAACACGCGAGAATAAGTAAACAAACGGAGATGAAAAAAGAGAACAAGCTCATCCGAGATGAAAACCACACAGCGGACGACACACGTTTGGACGATCAGCTTCGTACCGTTTTGGCGAGAGTTCATGGAACATATCGCGAATGTGTACATGCATGTCTGTGGTATCATAGGGGGCGCCAAGGTATATAGCGAGAGAAAAACACGGAAGAGGGAGAAAGAAAACGTCTCGAAACTTGAGAATCAGAGCCAGGAAGCTCAAAGACCACGTGGCGAGAAGCGCGAGAAGGAAAACGTCACACGTTAGCCAGCTTCGATACGGACTAAACGTGTTCACGTCTTCTTGGCTATCTCGCAAGGAAATTCGAGGCGAATCGCAACGTGGTCGGTCGAAAGCACGTGGTCGTGTTTCGCACGTTTTCCACTCGCGATATTCGTCAATAAAAATCGCACGACGAATCAGCGGATGATTTTGCGAGTTGTTCGAGCAAGGAACGATGCAGAGTGGTCGTGGCCTTCAAAAGTGTCGATTTTTTTTCCCCCTGCGGAGAAAAATATAGACTCTCTGCAGCGATATTTCATATCTTTCCTCTCGCGGTCTTTCTTTCTCAGTCTCATCCCACTGTGCTTTTTTTTTTCAACTTCTCGACAATGTACCAAGAGGAGCGCATCTCACCGATTCGTTCTTGTATTAATTTGAAAATGGCTTCAGCTGCCAAGCGAGACGAATACTCTCGTGCACTCGTGTAATACCTCATCAGCTGTGTATTTCCTGTTTTTTGCCTCTCCCTCTCTCGCACCCTTGGACTTTATCCCTCGATTTTTCCGCGACTCTTTATTTCGCTCATACGCCCGCGGTTCTTCGTCATTCGTGTGTGTGTGTGGGTGTCTTTTTTTTAAACGCTCTTCTCCCCCGCCGGTTTAAGGCACGAATAAATCTTTTTCCGCCCAACAGAAGGTCCGAGGCGGACTTTTGTCTTTGTACACATAATACCCGCGCGCATATGCGCATATATACACATAGCAGCGATATATATATTCTCCAGCTTTTCCTATATACACATGGACCACTGCGAGGATAAAACTGTCTTTGGGTGGCCGGAATTCTCTCGTTTCCGGTTGAAAAGACAAGAAGAAGAGGATGAAGAAGAAGCACGAGGATGAGGAGAAGGCAGATTCGACGCCATTTCGAACACCCCGTCTCGGAGCCTCCTCCTCTATCCTCCGTCTCATCGTCCCTTTTTCTCTGTATTCCTTCTGCTCTTTGGTTCGCGGATGGTCCGAGAGGGACGAGCGAAGAACGAGGGATGAGAAAATAAAGCGCATCAGAGTTGGACAGGGAAAATGAAGGAAAAAAGACACAGCGGCGGAAAGGGGATGAAGCGGTAGAAGCACGAGGAAGAAAGAGGAGAGGAATAAGAAGGATGAGGAAAAGTGGGGGGGGTGGAAGGAGAGAGGTTAAATTCAGGGCACCCCTGTAACTATACAGTGTGTAACCTATAGCAATGAGGAATAGCGAGAGGGGGGAGGAACTTTCTGCAAAACGAGTACATACATACGAGCTTGGTGTGTATATACACCGCGTTTCACAGACATTTGCAAAGATGTATATATAAGCACATGTGAAAAACATACACGCACATTTGAAAATAGTGTTGGTGAACTTTTCTCATCCCGATTCTCTATTTTTCTCTCTCTCTCTCTCTCTCTCTCTCTCTCCGTATCTATGTGTTGATCCATGTACATAGCTATATGTTCCTCGTACATGTATGACATATATAGTTTTACGTAACATACACATTACGCTACATACATTTATACATTACAATTGACATTGGTATGTGTTACTCGTACAGTATATATACATATGTATAAATATGTTTATATACGAATACACATACTTATGTACATGTATGTTTATATATATACGTACGTCGCGAGCAAACGCTATGCGCCTATCGATTCGGTTTTTCGGGTGCAGGCCTCGTTTCGGCTACTCCTCTCTCTTTTTCCCTCCGCTGCGTCTGCGTAGCCATTATTGCCCTCTTTATTCAACGAAATTATGCGCTACTTTGTTCAGGAATTATTCACGGATAAATCTCCACGAACGTTTTATCTCCTTTTTTTCGCGCGAGGTACACATTCGGCGATCGGATTTTTCCAATGTAACGCGACGGTATTTTCGACCTCGGGGTGAAAATGAGGGGTGCAGCGAGATTTCTCGTTTATTTTCCCCGGGGGTGTCCCTATCTCGTGACGCTACGGTGTTTTTCACCCTTTTTTGCCCGTGATAAGAACAGCGGATCGGGCGCGCGATAGAGAAAAAAATAGATCGATAAAAGTCTCGCGTGCACGTATTTTATTGCCGACCAGGGGGAATATTTTTGACATTTGTTGCATCGGAAATTCGTTGTTTTGCAACGAAAAATGGCGTACAGGCTTTTATCTCAGTGTCGATAGCATTATTATTGTTGCAAACACGAGAGTTTTGAGGCAAAGGATGTTCGAGGGGCTAAAAGAATGAAGGCATTATGTAAAATGTGTTTTGACAGAAGGAACATTCCAGCGGTGAAAAAAGCACGTGGCTGGATCAGAAGACCAAAGATTCTCCTCGGGTCTCGACTTTCTCCCGCAAATCAAGCTCCAAATTCAAGCTCCACGTGGTCCAGACACGTCTCATTGATATCCCAATGGCAAGACAATTAACAGAGGGCGTGCGAATTGATCGGGAAGTGAGGAAAGAGCACGTTGTCAATGTTCGAATTTACGGGGATGTTAGGGACGATGTTCGCCAGCCTCCCATGCGGGATCGTTACCCACTTTGGTCGGAGTGTACGAGAAGGAGGCTGCGAGACGCGAAAGATCCGAGGTCGTATCGGAGATGCTCTTTTATATGCGCGCATATCCATGTATATATATATATATATACGTGCACATATACTCGAGTATGTGTATGTATGTATACATAAGACGCACGAGATAGGGAAGACGAGAGACGGAGATGGAAGTTAGGCACAGCTTTTGGAGGATATCAAAGAGAGACGAAGATGGAAAATACAACGAAGGTATGGGAAAACCGGATAGACTGGGAATATATTTATTAATTTGGCAACGGTCCCGTGAGGCCTTGGTTCTGGTATTGCCAGTGGTGGCAGCGGCGGCGGCGGCGGCGGCGGCCTCCCTCTTACGTTACTACGTTATGACGCGAACAAAGCGACTCTACCGATTTCTTTATAGGCAATTCCGGGGTCTGCAAAGAGTGTTGTAAATATTGCTCACATTCTCTCTTTCCTCCCTTCTGGTCCAGTTCGATTCCGTACTCTTTGCTTCTCTCGCGCGGTTATGACGGCGGAAGAGCCACGTGGAGCAAGGAACAAAGAGGGCGAAGGGTTAACACAGCATTATAGGTAATGCGCCGCCTTTATACATATGTGAAGAGGCTGGCAATAATCGCTCCATATACATACATGCATATTTACATGTATATATAGTAGTCATTTTTTTGTGCTTCACTTTCTCCCCCCTCCTTGCTTTCTTTCACTCTTCTCTCGAGCTTTTCCCTTTGAATCCGTCTGTGCGCATCGTTGCGCGGATCCGTCGATTTTTTGTCTCTTTTTTCCTTTCCTCACCATTACTTTCACACTCGTACCGCGCGAGCTCCTTTACGACCGGTTTCCGCAAAGATTCACGGTGAATCGAGGATATTTAAGAGAGCCCTTTTGTCGGCCGGAATTTCCGAGCTCCATACGCACCCCCTCGATTTTCACTCGGTATATGTCATCCGGGAGAGGATATTTAAGATATTGTTTGCATGAGAATCTCGAGGAAAGAGTGGAAGAGGAGAGAGAGAGGGAAAACACACATTCCAATCTACATAAATTCACGTTCGCTCGTGATTCAGTGCTATCGCGCATATAAATAAGAATAAAACGATCTAAGCTTTGCGCCCTCTTGCCTCCGCTCCTCTCGCGAAATCTTCTCTCGTATCTTTGCCTATCGGCGGGTGCATATAGTGGCGCCAAAGCCACACAACGTTGAACACGGCCAGGGAGATTGTACGTAGGATGCTGGAAGGAGCTCGTATAAATTGCTCGACGCTGTGTATGGTCACAATTATACGTAATATATGGACCAAGCTCGGGATTTCCTGCCAACGACTTGGAACATTTTTATCGTGCAAACCAATCGAAACGCACAAGCCTCGCGCGTTAAATAATTAGAAAAAACGATTAGAGAATGAATTGCGAACGAATGACTTTGACGCGTCAAGATCGCTGCTTCTTTTTTCATGGAATTTTAACGAAGAAGTATTCAACGATGTGATTTTCATTTTTTAAATTCGTGATTTCTGCAATTTACCGTAAAATCGTGAGTGACAAGATTGCCGCTGGTCCAGACTCGCTTTTCACCGAGGATTTCTCGTCGCGGATGAGAAATTTGTGCAATTTTTTTTAAAAATCAAGAAAAACTGCCTGCGTTTAATACGTTCTTAAGGTAGTTCTATCGTTTTATCGTTTTCTTAAGATTTTGTTGAAAATTTGAATACGTATTCTTTGATGTCATATATACGTGTGTAATAAATTTTGGAAGGTTTTACCACGTGGAAGTTGAGATATTTATTGGTAAAAATCACAATTTTCGGTAGTCTCTCGTAAGAGCGCGTGTTAAAAGTTGCATTTTCATCAATGAATATCTTGGCTTCTACGTGGTGAAGCCTTCTAAAACTTTGCATACATTTTTATGCAACATCAAAGAAGATTTCTTGAGTTTTCCAAAAAAATCTTAAGAAAATTTTTTTCGCAATTTTTGTAATTATAGAGCAAGCACATATCACCTGGGATGACCGTGAATTTGGAGTATGCTGTTCTTTAGTCGATTTGCAACAACTTTTCTTATTTAACCGAAGCCCGCGAACCATTTTGTATGTGAGAAAAACTGCAAAACAATTTCTCGATTCGAATCTAACGATAGAACTACCTTAATTATTCGAGTCGAGATAACGAAATTAGCCGAAAATTTGTCGGTGACGCGTGAAGTTTGGTACAATACGGTTTTTAATGGTTCGTGGTGTTGTTAAAGCAAATGAAAATTTAGTTTCTATCGACACCGAAAGCAGAGTGTACGAGAGATTCAAATCTTCGTCGAATTGACGCGAAAATGCCATATTAAACCATACACGTATATGCGATGGAGTCACAGGGGGTGATGCTGATGTAGCAGGGGTTGCAAGTTTGTTCAGTTG
Organism: Heteropelma amictum; assembly: GCA_959613375.1. Taxonomy (NCBI): domain Eukaryota; kingdom Metazoa; phylum Arthropoda; class Insecta; order Hymenoptera; family Ichneumonidae; genus Heteropelma; species Heteropelma amictum. Next base: position 7,067,220 of record OY390724.1, read on the forward strand.
TGTGTGTTGATGTATACATGTATATCCGTATGTTTTCATGGTAAATCTCGGTGTAGCATAAGAGCAGAGAGCACCAAAAGCGACAGATAGAAGCACTGCAACGTCGCGCTCGCGGTCGTGTATTATCCACTGTAGCTTGAATTTTCCCTTCTATATATCGCGGCGAAAGCAGAGCTTGCACATACAGAGAAAAACGAGACAGGGTTTCCCTCGAAAATGATTCGCCTCGGGAATCTCTCTTCCGCAGTCTCTCTCTCTCTCTCTCTCTCTCTCATTCAAGTATCCTGCTTTCCTTCGTCTCACTTTATCTCATATACCGCCTGTACCGACAGAGCGAGAGAAAAGACCGACCAAAAGAGGAAAAAAGGACCGAGAAGAACGAAAAGTCTAACGATTTTACATAATATAACACAGATTGAAACCGCCCCCGGGGACTCGAGATGCGACCGAGAGAAAGAGAGAGGAGAGAGAGAGAGAGAGACTCGCTTCGGAAGAGGGAAGAACCGCGAATGAATTATATATCTCTCGAACGGAAAGTACTCCGATTCTTCTTCTTACATTCAATCTTGAGCTTCACTCGCGAAATTTGCTCGTGTGTTTGTGCGTGCCAAGCTCTATTTTTCCTTGTCTCTCGATACGTTGGGTTTTCGGTGGATTAGAAAAAAAGAGGGAATTCCGCGGACGGATGGCTTTTTCTTTTCAATTTCCCCTTTGCCTTCGCCCGTCTTTGGTCCTGTTTGATGTACGAATGTATAAGTGTATACCGCAGGGATGGGTGCTCTCGCGATCGCACGATTTTTTGATTTTTTACGCGTTTTTATTAAACTTTTTATTAAACTTTGTTTTTCTCCACAAAAAATCTCTCCCGATCACCATCATTGTCCAAAATGGCCAAATATACCTTCGACACGAAACTCTCAAATCAGCATCACTCGGTGCCGCTACATCGCGAAATTCATTTATAAAGAAAAAATAAACATTTTCGACTCTCCGCAAAAATCTCGGATAAGAAAACAGAGGAGAAAAATAAGTGACAGAAGAGTATGTAGAGGTGTCGGATGGATAAAAAAATCCAGCCATTGTCATGGCGGATATTTGTTGATTTATAAAAGATATACAAAGAGGTTGTTGAGGTAGGCAAACATTGATGTGATAGCTCACGACTGAGCTCGTTAGATGAATGAGGCCGACGATGTATATATTACTAGAATGATGTGAACAGTGAAGAAGAGAGAGAGAGAGAGAGAGAGAGAGAGAGAGAGAGAGATAGAAGGTTCGCTAGTTTGCATAAATTTAGGAAATACAGGGTGGAAAATCGATATCCGCATAGAGATTATAGATGGTGGTTGGTAGGCGCCGCGTAGCCGCAGCCTCCGTCGCGACGGCGTGTATGTTCGCTACATGTCCCTACATACATATACCTAGGTATAGTCGCGTATATACATGTATATGTCTGGAGTTTCATCTCTCACATACATATACAGTTACAGTACTATATATATATATATATAAATACTCTTTGGTCCATGCACTTCTTGCACACACGTACACAGACGAATGAATACGTACTCTTCCGTGTACTCTACCTCGACTCTCTTCGTACGTGTATTCTTCAAGTATATTTGCAATTTATACACTTGCATTGTACACAGATGCGGTGCTGTACAGATACGAGAGAGTGTGCATGGTACAGAGAGAGAGAGAGAGAGAGAGGAATAAGCAAAGGCGTTGGTAAAACCGGCCCTGCATTACACACATACAGAAGAAAGGGTGAAACGACAAATGTGGAAGGAACGCGAGGAGCGAGGAAAGTAGTTTCATGCTCGTAAGTCTCTTTGCCTTTTCTGTTTTTCCTCCACCTCTTTTCTCTAACTCGAGAAGATAGTCGACTAGTTGCCTGCCCCTCTCCCCAACGGACCTTCAGTTCGGCAACTCTGGCTCTCCTCTCTCCACCCTCTCTCCAAGGAATTTAAGTAGTCTACGTTGAGTCTACGGTCTGCGATAAATATCTGTATATATCGAATAGTTGCACGAAAACGACTATATGTATCTGTGTATATACGGGGAGAAGAAGATTTTCGCAGTCAGAGGGCCATTTTCTACGAGAGCATTAAGGACGACAGGCCCCCAAACTGCCGGTCTCTATTGTGTCGAGAATTCGCAGTTTTTCCCTCACTTTTCTCTCGGTATCTTTTATTTCATTTTTCGCATTCGCCGCTGCGTCTCCCTTCCGCCCACCGGGCCGTCCCGTAACTTCGTTTTCAACCCTTCCGCGCGCTAATTTCACCTTTTTTTTTCAAATGTCAAATCTTTTATTGTTCCCAGCAAAGTTTCCAGAAGGCGCGTAAGAGCCGATGAGAAAAAGGGGATGAAGAGGAACGAGAGAAAACGAGGGGGTAGAGAGGGTGAGTTTCCCTCGCGCGCCCGTTAATCGTATCTACTTTTTTCTTCGCTGCATGTGCGCTTGATGCGCAGCCTCGTTTAGGGTGAGATTGAAGAGATGCAGCAAAAACGCGGACATGACCAGACTCGAATAGACAACGCGGAGAGGAAAAGGGAGGGAGAAAAACGTGGCTTTGTTGTCTGGAAGCTGTTTTTTTTTTTTCCTAATCACCGAACGATCGAACGCGATTCGCTTTGATCGCTTTGGCTGCTGAGGAAAATTAGGTAGTTATCGGTAATCGCTCGTCGCTGTACAATCGTACATGCCATGTATGTATATCTTTTATTTACCCATCGATACAGTGAGTACCGATTCGACTGCTGGTGGAGTCGAGTCAGGCAAAAGAAAATAAAGAACGTACAGAGAGGGAGAGAGAGAGAGAGAGAGAGAGAGAGAGAGAGAGAGAGAGAGAGAGAGAGAGAGAGGGAGAGAGAGAGAGAGGGAGAGAAAAGTCTCGTCTCGTTGCCGTGGCATCAGACGTGGAAAGCTTTTACCACGCTGTGTGTTTTACCAAAAAATTCTCTCCCACGATCCGATATATCGTGATCTTCATACTCAGGCTCGACAAATTTCTGTATAACGCGTATATACGTTTGTACTCACGTGTGTATGTACGTATATATGTATATATTGGTGTAGAGCGCAGCACGTGCATTTAGCCGTGCAATGCACGTCCGTCCGTTTTGCTTTTCGTTCGTTTTTGTCGGTCCGCCCGGCGTCTATATCCGCTAAATACCGCACCATCGCAGGGATTAAAATATTGATCGGAGAATGAATCTGGTAGGTGGGAGATGGGTGAAGGGAGACGGTGGGATGTTCAATGAGAGAGAAAGAACGTGATGGATGGTCGGAAAAAGTACGCGAGAACGGAGAGCGCACGTGTATGTGTGTACGGTGAATTGCGGTGGAGCGGATAATGTGGCGTTGAGTGCGGGGCGAAACGATAAAACGAAGAAATAAAAGGCGATGAAAAATCAGGAAAAATGAGATGGAAATCAAAAATCGTGGTACGATTGTGTGCAATGAATTTTGAGTATATGACCCTGTTTACGCCTTTTTAACTGTCGTTCAAACGCTCGACCGAACGGCATCGAATTTTCGTTTACTTTTATCGTCGATTTTTCACGCGCGGCTTTTTTTTATCGCACTTTGTATCGTTGCACATTGGAGTTTTTCCATCTCCGAGGAAAAAATGAAGAAATCTCGCTATACCTCGACACTTTGCTCATTATTACCGTTTTTTTTTGCTTCGTCATTTATTTTCACGTTTTTGTGCGCGGATCGGTTAGTTGGCCCTGTTTCTCATCGAAATTTTGAGAATAATTTCGGAGCAACTGGCATCTTAATCGAAAGGAATTTATTCAGCATCGAAATGCAAAATTTCCTCGCGGGATTATGAAAAAAAACATACGCTATTGAGAGCCTTTTTTTTGCATACATTTTTGAAAGCGGAGAACGAAAAAAAATGATGTTTTGGTACGCTGGATCTCGCGAGGATTTCACACCTCTTCCCGGCTAGATGCCACGCGGAGACATTTTTTTTCAATCAATTTATACACACAAGAACGGAGAATGAACCTCACGGAACGTTGACCTGTTTTTTTTCTAGATTATTTATACAAAATCGGTATAAAACTGTTCGGAATTCCGAAAATCGGATGCCGAGCGACGAAAGGGACGACAAAATCGATCGAATTCGAAAAACGAATACAAGGCGTGTTCGGAAGATCGCGACGATCGAAATTTTCGAATAAAATTCATAAACGCGCGCCCGGGGGTTTTCCAATGTTTTTTTCCTTCCGAATATGAAACGATCGTCGGGAAGAGGTTAAAATAAAATCGTTTTATCGAACCTCGCGGAACGTTGACCTGTTTTTTTCTAGATTATTTACACAAAATCGGTATAAAACTGTTCGAAATTCGGAAAATCGGATGCCAAGCGACGAAAGCGACGACAAAATCGATCGAATTCGAAAAACGAATACAAGGCGTGTTGGGAAGATCGCGACGATCGAAATTTTCGAATAAAATTCATAAACGCGCGCCCGGGGGTTTTCCAATGTTTTTTTCCTTCCGAATATGAAACGATCGTCGGGAAGAGGTTAAAATAAAATCGTTTTATCGAGCCTCGCGGAACGTTGACCTGTTTTTTTCTAGATTATTTACACAAAATCGGTATAAAACTGTTCGAAATTCCGAAAATCGGATGCCGAGGGACGAAAGCGACGACAAAATCGATCGAATTCGAAAAACGAATACAAGGCGTGTTCGGAAGATCGCGACGATCGAAATTTTCGAATAAAATTCATAAACGCGCGCTCGGGGGTTTTCCAATGTTTTTTTCCTTCCGAATATGGAACGATCGCCCGGAAGAGGTTAAAATAAAATCATTTTATCGAACCTCGCGGAACGTTGACCTGTTTTTTTTCAAGATTATTTACACAAAATCGGTATAAAACTGTTCGAAATTCCGAAAATCGGATGCCGAGCGACGAAAGGGACGACAAAATCGATCGAATTCGAAAAACGAATACAAGGCGTGTTGGGAAGATCGCGACGATCGAAATTTTCGAATAAAATTCATAAACGCGCGCTCGGGGGTTTTCCAATGTTTTTTTCTTCCGAATATGGAACGATCGTCGGGAAGAGGTTAAAATAAAATCGTTTTATCGAGCCTCGTGGATTCGTAGAGCATAGAGAGAGGGGATAAATGTTTAGTCGCGCGTGTGTGCATATATATATAAATGTCGGAGCATTTATATAGTCTACCGAATTTAAACGAGGATGAGAGCTGCTGCCTCGTGGCTCTCGCTGGTAACGCGCGTGAGAGCGTACGAGAACGTCACGAGGTCGTTTAGCGCCAGAAATAGTTCGGAAGCTCCTTATTTTCTCTTTCTCGTATACCTTCGTCGCGTTTCTTTCCTCTCTTATATTCTCGCGAGCTTTTTTTTACCCTCGCCCCTCTCGCTCTCAAGCTCTCTTTGTTTCTCCCTCGCGCACTCGTTTCTTCCTCTTTTTTCCCTCGCTTTCCCTCGTCATGTATTTCTTTTTCCCCCTCGTTTCATCTTCCCTCTCAGCCTCTCGCGAACGCTCGAGCGTAAATTCGGTATGGTAGATGCACATATTTATTCCGGGAAAGCTCGTTGAGAGCGAATCACAGACCGGCGCGCTGTAGCGAATAGCACCTTTTTTCTCGTTTATGCCGATAAACATTACCCATAGATCGTAGCGATCAGTGTCAACGTTTGAATACACGTAAATATCGAGAAAAAACGAGCGATTTGCTGATATATCGAACCTTTCGGAAAAACATTCTTACAAACTCCTCTCGGGATTTTTTTTTTTTTTTTTTTCGAATTTTTCGACGCCCACACAAGCTCGGAATTCTATATCGGAAATCGCAGTTTTATACAGCTTCGATATCTCTTTTTCTCACCGCACACGTGCTGAGAAACACGCGAGAGTCGTCAGACACGTGGGAATCACTCGAATGCGGTGGAAAAGGATGAAAAGAAAAACGATCGAGAGCTGGAGTTGATTTTCATTTCGAATCTGTATAAATATGTTTTTATACGTGTGTATATTTAAAAAAAAATAATAATAATAATAATACGCGTACTTTTAGATACATCTCGTGGCTAATTAAATTCTCAAGGTCGTTACGAGGGTTCCCGCCCGTTGACCAATAGGTTGGACAAAAATAAATTATTCAAGGAGAAATGAGCGAAATACGAGATGCGCTCGTGGGTATCGAACATTGAAATACGGTTGACGCGGAAAATGCGCGAAAGGCGAGACAATCGCGTCGCTTTTTTCTTTCCCGTGATAATAATGAATAATTTTGGAGGATGAGTATGTTTTTTTTTCGATTTTTCACGAATAACGTTACGCGCGGATTATTTTATTCGTTATTGTTGTTATTATTTTCGTGACAGCGAGTAAAACGAAAGCGGAAAGCAAAACGTACTCACCTGAAGTTCCTCCTTGCACTGACGTTCCTCTTCCAGACTCATTCGTTTCTCGTGTTTCTTGTAGTAACGCCTCTTGGCCGCTTGTAAATTGAACCACGTGTACGAGAAAGACTTTACGAATGGTAGGAGGGCCTCAATGAATGGATGGAACTCATCCTGAAAACGAATGACGAAAGAGGTAAAGGGAACTGAAATGATGGAAAAACACGTGGAAGAATATTCACGTGGTTTGAAACTCCAGCTTTTCTGCTGTAATAATTTTCTTTTTTTTTTATTTCACCGACGGAAAGACGGAACGTGAGAAAATTCCCACTGTAACTCTCGCTGACAAAAATAGGGCAAATGCTGGTGCTGTGATTGGGGTTGTAAAAAAAGAATCGATAGTTTTGAAAAAAAAAAGGGATAATCGTTTGGGAGGCGCGTGTCTATTTTTGAAAATTCATTTATATTCGCGTTATTGGTTTTGAGAAAAAGAATTCTGCGGCTTATTCGCGCGCGTAGAAGTGGAGAAATATATGGCTGTATTGGCTGAAAGACACGAAAAGCCTCGAGTAACCTCGGAATGTCTGATCGATGCAGGGAATTTCTACTGCCGTCTGCGGTGGTACTTCAAATAATGCGTATGTTTGTGTGCAGGTATTACAAATTTGTATGCACGCGGTATATAAAATTGCTTATACGTTAAATATGTATATTTGGGTGTTTCAAAAGTACTTAACTTTTCGAGAGGTTCAAAAGCTTTTAAGGTAGTTCTATCGTTTTATCGTTTTCTTAAGATTTTGTTGAAAATTTGAATACGTATTCTTTGATGTCATATATACGTGTGTAATAAATTTTGGAAGGTTTTACCACGTGGAAGTTGAGATATTTATTGGTAAAAATCACAATTTTGGGTAGTCTCTCGTAAGAGCGCGTGTTAAAAGTTGCATTTTCATCAATGAATATCTTGGCTTCTACGTGGTGAAGCCTTCTAAAACTTTGCATACATTTTTATGCAACATCAAAGAAGATTTCTTGAGTTTTCCAAAAAAATCTTAAGAAAATTTTTTTCGCAATTTTTGTAATTATAGAGCAAGCACATATCACCTGGAATGACCGTGAATTTGGAGTATGCTGTTCTTTAGTCGATTTGCAACAACTTTTCTTATTTAACTGAAGCCCGCGAACCATTTTGTATGTGAGAAAAACTGCAAAACAATTTCTCGATTTGAATCTAACGATAGAACTTACCTTAAAGAGGAAAAAAAGAGACTTGGCGCGAGTGGAATTTTATTTTTCAAAAAACGACGAGACTTGCGACACCACGCGTAACATGTTTTCGTGGGAAATAAACTTTACGGAAAGGCATCTGATCAAAGTTTAATACAGGCGAAATTTTTGTATTTTTAAAAACGGGGCCAAAAATCATTTTCATTAAAAAAAAATATATCAACATTTTTCTTTTTTCCATTGGACGTCAATCTCGCTATCGGAAAATGCACGATAAAATTCTTTGTCTATTACAAAACGCACGCGAGTATTATAAACAATAAAAGCTTGACTCAATTTCATAATTTTTCATGAAATTATTTTGAAATAATTGAACGAAAGGACAATTTTTACGACTAAGGACCTTTTTCGTACAGCGGTTTATTCCCTACAAAAATATGTTATGATCGCACTCGGACTGTTTTTTGCCCCGTGGAAAATAGAAAGGTCCGATGAGGAACATCTTAATATCATTATTACGGGCGAAAATTTGAAACGGTGTCTTTTTTCGTGTAAACGAATGTTTCTTTTTGTTTAAAAAAGTCTTCTTTTAAACACCCTGATTATTTTCGTACAGCGGTTTATTTCCTACAAAAATATGTTATGATCGAACTCGGACTGTTTTTTGCCCCGTGGAAAATAGAAAGGTCCGATGAGGAACATCTTAATATCATTATTACGGGCGAAAATTTGAAACGGTGTCTTTTTTCGTGTAAACGAATGTTTCTTTTTGTTTAAAAAAGTCTTTTTTCAAACACCCTAATATATATCTACAAGGGTGTATGGTGTATGTATATGCGGACGGCAGTTCTCTGTGCAGGGAAGGATAAGTAGCGGTTAGTGGTTGCGGTCATCGTTGGTCAGACACGAACGTGGAAATCGAACGGCGGTCCGGTCGTACGTAAAGGAGAAACACCTACTGCGGGCGTCTCGTAGGGTTTACGCGCGTTATCGTCCGCTAGTGGTTGCTACTCGCGTGAGCGTTAATGATCGGACATTGCGCGTACCACACATTTGCACGCAGAATATCAAGGCGTCGTAGCGGTAACAGCTATAAACGTCGTCTTTAACCTTCGACGATTAAAGATTTAATCGAGAAAAAGGAACGTCGATACTCGCACGTGATTTTTAATCAGCGAATGACAAAAGCAAGATATCGTCTTTTTACATTGAAGAATCTTCGAGATGGTACAGAGAATTGCAAGCTGCTAAATTTTACCATCTCTTTCGGTAATTTTGTGAATCGAATTTGAATTATTACCGTAGTGTTTGATTGAAAATCAGATTTAAATCGATATTCGACGATTAAAGATTTAATCGAGAAAAAGGAACGTCGATACCCGCACGTGATTTTTAATCAGCGAATGACAAAAGCAAGGTATTGCCTTTTTACATTGAAGAATCTTCAGGTACAGAGAATTGCAAGCTGCTAAATTTTCCCACCTCTTTCGGTAATTTTGTGAATCGAATTTGAATTATTACTTTACTGTTTGATTGAAAAATCAGATTTAAATCGATATTTATATTTATTTTTTATTGGCCTCGTGTTCCAACTCGAAAATGACGTTTATCGGTACGATAATTGTATCCCTGAAAAATCGCAGCTATTAACAAACACGTGTCCGCGTACCAGCAGCTCTCCGCGGAGCTGGCGAGGAGCGAGTAGTCGCGGTTGCCGCATGGTCAGACAGGCCCCAGAGAAAATTGCATATCTCTGTAAAATTAGGCAGGTCTTCCAGCTGTCAATTAATTTTTTTAATCGTTACACGCGATTCATAATAAAACGACGTTACTTCCGTAACGTTAGCTACAAAATTTGCGTTCGGATAAACGACAAACAACCGCCTAAAATTTATTTTCCGAATGAATAATTGAAAGGACTATTTTTTCGATAAAATATCAACGACCCGCGTCTCGTCGGATGAATTTCCGACGCGGTTTTTCCTCTCAATATCGCAATAAAGTTTCTGCCTGTTTTTTTTCGACATCAGTCGGTGCGATTATGTTTTCTTTTTTCAACAACTTTTTCTCCGGCGTTATAAATATTTCGGTAATTTGTACGAAAGGAAGAAAAATAACGAACCATCGAGTATTCGCAAGCACTGCGGCCGCTGTGGCACACTACCGTCTCTCTATCCCTTTGCTCGTCCGCCGGCTGTCAGAAACACTGATTCTCGCAATAACCGTAACGCAAATCACAACAATACTCCTCCAACACCTCCGGTACGCAGGTTGATCGCGGCCTCATCTGCTCAGATTCCTGGTTCTTCGACAATATCGCCCCGAATTGAGCACACAATTTAAATGATTTTTATACTCGTCGCGATCAATCACGATGTTATTCTCGATCAATTATTCGACACCGTCTTGAATTTACCGTAACCTCGACACGTACTCATCCGCCGAGATGTGCAAAGGTTATTTGACACTTCACAAAAAATCCCACGTGGTCTCAACACCGCCGAGAAACTTTGATTCTTCGTCAACGAAAAATTCCATCACAGCACCGAAAAAGATCGCCGATTTCTTCGTTTATTTCTACCGCAAGGATTCTTTCTAACGAGAGATAAAAATAAAAGGTAATGAGGACCGAACGATTCGAAAAGAGGGGAATCTCTCTCATTCTCTCGCGATAACTTTGCACCGTTTTTTTTCTTCGTTTTTTTTTTATTATTTTTCATGTATTTTTAATCCAGCCTCAAATGCGTTAAGGGGGATCGACGAAAATCCCGTCTCGAGGAATGAGAGGGAAGCGCGAATGAAGAGCGAGAAGGCACGAAGGAGAGAAAGACAGCGGAGAAGAAAAACACACGCGTGTTACGTTCGCAAAAGAGAGCCGCGGAGAACGTTAGAATGTTCTTTGCTATCTATTTCAGCGCGTGTGTTCTATTTTGATGAGTAGTGCAGAAGAGAATGGCGACGGAGAGTGACGCTCTAAAGGAGCTCGCGAGTTCTCTTTCTCCCTCCCTCTAATCTTCTCCCTCTTTTTCTCTCACTTCCTCTCGGTCCATCTCGCATGTATCGTTGATTCTCTTGACGCACGACAAACAAGAGGATAAAAAGAAACAAACTCATCTCCTCTCGAACGTTCGTATTTGCAGATTTTTTTGAAAAATTCAATCTTGAATCATCTCGTCACATTATGTACTTCAAATCGCAATGACACTCGGTTTGAAAGAGTAGATGAAAAATTGGAATAAAAGAGCGAACGTCGAAGAAAGAATGTGTGTGTGTGTGTGTGTGTCTCGAAGAGGGATGCTGCAGTTTTGCTGCGCATTTACTGGCTGTACGTCGGACCGCACGGTGGTAAAATCAAGCTTATCGGTAACCGGCGGTAGAGACACGGACTTAAACCACTTTGTCGTCGTAAATATATCCAAATAGGACAACGGAGACGGAGGGGGCGAGAAAGAGGGAGAGAAGAAAAAAGAGAAGAAGAGAGGGAGCGAGAGCGTTATGTATATACAGCGAGAGCTTATTTTATCTCTTCGGAAGATAATCAAGAACGGAAGATAAAAACAAACGAAAAAGAAGCTGTGTGCAAAAAATGGCCGAGATCGAGATCGAGAGAGAGAGAGAGAGAGAGGGAGATTGACAAAAATGCAACAAACACGAATCAGAGATGGCTGCGGTGAAAAAAAAAATGAAAAAGTTAGTTTCGAGTCTACGAGGACGAAAAAATGATTTGTTTTCGAGATTTACATGGTTAAAATGGCAATCGAGACGATAAATAAATATTAATGATGCACAAACGCGGTTGCGTGTTACTACGTTGACGCGAGAGACGGAGACAGGGAGGATTGTCTCGCGATGTTCTTTTTTCTTTTGCAGTCCGTTTGCGACTACGGCGGCTGCTACTGCTGCGTCCGATTTTTTCGACGCTGTCGACGACGAGGCGAGTAACGGAGTAACGGAGACGACGTCGGTCGTCGCGACGACACTGAGACGCCGGGTGGAGAATCGAGGCGCGCTATGCGCTCATCCTACATCGCTCTAGAGAGCTGAGAGAGAGAGAGAGAGAGAGGAACGCGCGCCGACTGAGAGCGACGATGGCACCGCCGCTGCGGCCAGGTACGGCACCCTAAACCCAGTTATTAATAGACACCCCACGAAGCGTGCCTGCTCCTCTTCTTATATATGTATATACGTGTGTGTGTGAGTGTGTACATTGAGACGAAGAGAGAGAGAGAGAGAGAGAGAGAGAGAGAGAGAGAGAGAGAGAGAGAGAGAGAGAGAGAGAGAGAGAGAGGGACGCAGCAGCGTCTCCGACGCCAATTTGAGTAATTAAAATTAAAAAATGTTTAATTTTTAATACGTGACGTCAGAAACCTGTCGCACCTCCCTAGACAGGCAAATGGCAAATTCACATCACTTTTACAACCAACTCGCTCCAAAAGTACGATCCGTTCAGCCGATTTATACGAATCGAAGATATTGAGCGATTTTTTTCAGTCAATTTTTTTACAAAACGATAGCAAAATCACACCAAACGCGTGATGGGATGTTTTATAACGTGATATTTATAGGTATGTAATATCACGCGTGTTGGCTGACGAGAAGCAGGCACGACATGGCAAACGCCACGAAAAATAATCGAAATAATTATTTTTCGTTGATTCTTATAGGTGCTTTTTTCGAACGTTTTTGAAATAATAAAGGTTTTTGGCTAAAGGAGATAAGAGTGGGAAAAACGAAACTGAAAAAGATGGCGAAAAGTCTGGGTGTGTATTTACGCCGTGTCCGTTTTCCTGACTTTTTCAAAATCAGAGCCAGCGATCGCGACAGTGTCGCAGCCATCGGGAAAAGTTTAATGGATCGAACGCTCAAAAGTGAGAAGAATCGTTTAATTTGTCGTCTATATAGCACAATGAAAATTACGAGCTCGAGAGCGTACAGCTTTTGCTCAATTTTTTTTGACTACCGCAGAAAACAATGGTCACCGGATGGGCGGACGAAATTATGGAGATCTACGTGTGTATTTTTCGGAGGAAAAATATTCGACGATTTTACAACGCCGCTTTGGTCAAACGCGCTTGGATTTTGGGCGCTGAAGCTTTCGCGTAGTTTCATCGCAAGACGGTATGGAAAGGACGCAAGGAGGAGAGTCAGCCGCGTGGTCCATGCTCCTTGTTTTGCAGCATCAGTGTACCGAGATACAGCGAGACAAGTGTAACAGAGTAAACGAGAGAGAAAATGAAAAGGACGAAGGTTGGTTTGGCTAGCGGAGAGAATAGAAGGAGGCGGAGATCGGTGCGGAACAACGGAAGGTTGGGAGGCAAAAGAGAGAGGAACAGAGAGCGGCGACCACGCGGCTGATGCTGTGCGCTCTGAGGGCGATCGATAGCCAAACTCCTCTCCGTCTGGCGCGGGACACAGACGCAATCCGAGCATAGACATTTTCGTGCGAGTAAACATATATCCGCAACTCGTAAATTCGCCTATCCTCCGACATGTACGATCATAAAATAACAAAATAACAAAATCGCGCGCGATACATCGAAGTATAGAAGATAAAAAATCACTCTCCGAGTTTATAAACTAGTCTCAATGAAATTTTATGCTGTAAAGTTGCTCGAATGTTTTCAGTCTAAGGGACACTGAAAACATTCTTTTGTTTTTCGAAAAAAATGTGCGTTTTCAAAAAGCGTGCATCTCTGTCATTGCCCAAAGAGCTGCTTTTTCAACCGACATAATATTTGCTTTCGCATTTTTCGTAATATTTATATTATTTATATTATTTATATTATTATATTTATATTATTATATTATATAATATATATATATATATATTATGTATTATATATTATATATATTATATTATTATATTTATAATATTCATACGGATTGAATGACATCCGGACAAGAAAGAACGTAGCACTGAAAAGTATAAATACGTTTATCGGTATGAAACGAGAGCTATGGAGAAAAAATCATCCGATGATTTTCAAGATTTTTGGGTCAAGTTTTTTTCAAACCAGAAGCGTAATTTTTTTTTTTGCAACGAAACAGGAAATGCCTCCGCCAATCGCTATCACTGTCGAGAGACGATAAAAAAAAAGATGTTCATTTAAACTAAAAATGAACGTCACGCGGAGCATCCCGAGCCCATATAGACATACCCAGAGGTGGATATACAGGCAGGAGGAACACAGGGTCGCGTTAATGACCGGTTCTAAGTTTGCAGGAGATGACGAGACGAATAGAGATCTCCGAGAGAGCAAGCGCGCGACAGAGAGAGCGAGAGAGAGAGAGGGAGAGGAAAAATTGTCAAAGTAAAAGAGAGAAAAAGAGATGCGAGCATGAAAGTGCAAGAGGACAATGAACCTGCCACTTTTAAACGTGTCGCCTGTATCTAAACGTGTACGTGTCTCTAAACAACTCGCCCTTCTTTCAGGGATGACGAGTGTCGGTAGGACACTCTTAAAAGTCGCTTGGAAAAACGAGAAAGAGTATATACAAGAGAGAGGAGAGAGAGAGAGAGAGAGAGAGCAGAAGAGAGAAACGAGCGAGATGAAACAGAAAGGGATAACTACGTTGGATATTTAACGACGTGACAACCGCTCGACGAAACGAGCCGTCAAATGAGGCGGTTCACCACGCAAAAGACCCTCGCGCCCCGTGAGCTGCTCCGACGATTCGATGTTTTACGAACGCAATCTCGTAACATCATAATCAACGAACCACGTCGGCGTGTCGTTCAACGATATTACGCGCGCGACCAATTATGACACAACGTCATGTTTGCTAATGCCGAAGTCACCGATATTTTCGCTTCTTCATTTCTCTCGAATCTCGGAAACAACGATCGTCGATGAATTTACGAGGTTTTCAAAAAGAAATGTCCGAGAGTCAGGACGATATTGACGTTCGAAGAAAATACCGGAAAATAACGGTCCGATAATTATACGAATAATTCAAAGTCTTTTATTACTGTTATCGTTGTCGTTGTTCAGATGTCGCTGTTGCGTTCTTTTTACGCGATTATCCGCGAGATACCGTGTGGGCATTTTTCAGACCGGATTTCGAAAATTCCACGGCGATACAAAAATGAAGCAAAGTGTGGTATTCCTCTCTATTTTGACACGTTGGCGTTTCGAAAGATTTCTTTTTTTCGTCGTGTCGTTACGGTTGTACGCGTCGAGTTATTTTAGGCGAGCGCTGGCAATTGCGAGCGTGGAAAAAACGACTTTTTCGACAAACGACAAACTCGAATTCGATCGGGGAAAAAAATGACTGACGAAATTTAAGCAAACGTCAGGAGAGGAATATAAAAAAACATTCGAGTGGAAAAATTCGTCTGAAAATGGAGAAATTATAGCCGCGGTCCTTCGGTGCTGATACATCGCGATTTTTACGGTCACTTCCGGTATTTCGAATTACAAAAGGGAGAGAGGGAAAGAAAGAAGAGAAGGAACGAGAAAAAAGATGGGAAAAACGATCGGACAGGTTTGCGCGACGGTCGGCTTTAATTTCGAATCTCTCGCGGGTGATTCGCACCTGCTATAGATTCCGATATAATTACGCGGTACGGTAATTGCTGGAAAGTTCCAAAGTTGCAACAAAATCAAAGTTTGACACTTTTTTGTTGCAAAATAAAATGAACAAACTGCATTGTTATCATCGTGCTCTCGAATCGTTCGTTTCCGTCAATAAAATCGATTCGATAAACGTAATTAGCACCCGACGTTCATAACCTCAAAACAACGGTCTCAAAAGTATCGTACACTCTGCAAAAATTATTGCGGGGAGAAAGCGCGATTCTCAAGATGCATTTTATCGATCATTTTAACCTATATACGACGTTCTCGTGTGTCACTAATCTTGATTGCCGCGAACAAACGAAATATTGCTTGATTATTTGACAATGTCGGTATAATAATAATAATAATAATGAAAACGATGAAAAAATTCGAAAAAAAGTTTGCCAAAGTAGGTAAGCTCGTTTGCTATAAAAAGAATGCTTTTTTTTTATGAATTTCAATGCGCGTCCCGTTCGCAACACTGATTTGTTTCCGGAATTTCGCGTCATCGCAGAGCACTCGAAATTGGTATTCTCCGTCCGAGTTTCGTCGGGATTGTATCGGCGGAATAATCTCAATGGATGATAAATTGGTATGCAAAAAAACTGACCTGTCCTACGGAAGGGGCCTGCAGGTAAGTCGAAACATCCGGTTCCACCATGCAGCTCCTCAGGGTATCCGGGATGAACATGAGTGGTGGCAGGGACTTGGGCGGTCCAGGCTGATGCCGGTCGTGGACGAGAGCTTTTGCCAAACGAGATAACGCGTAGCGGTGCAGCCTGTGGTGGTCGCGAGCCTCTCTCGAGCCGCCGGTATTTCCCTCGTAGGGAGGGAAACAAAGAACCGCGAAAATCCTCACGAGATTCCGTGGCGACGACTCATTGACGTTGAAAAACAACCCGGAAATGCCGCTACGATATACGAATGGGCGAGAGTGAAAAAAACGATAAACAAAAAAGGGCGCGAGGCCGCGCGTCGCTGCTCTTTCTTGGTTATGTGTATGACATATATTTATGTATTATGCATGCATGTGTGTGTGTGTATACGCGCCCGTGTGTTTTTACGTTCGACCTTAGCACGCATCGATGAGCCCGGAAATGGTTCTATTTGGCGAGTCCCTCGCGAAATTTTCATAGAAAAATAAAAGCTCACGAAAGTTTGTAGAATCAGCCCGTTCGATCTTCGCTCCTCCTCGGTTCTCTGCACGACGAATTTTCCCTCTCGAAGGTCGAGGTATCACTCGTCGTTCCGTTTCCGGCAATGAAGAAAGCTCTTACCGCCCCTGACGTCGTTAACGACGTTGTTACTTTTCCTTGATTCGCCCTCTCCTTCTTTATTCTCGATTCGGTGACTTCCTCGTGGTCGCACTTCCGCCCGAACACCGCGATGTTTTTGTCGTTACTCTCGTTGTCGACGTTACTGCCGATGCGACCTTGACGATTCGATCGCGTCCTCCGGTTGTAAACACCGCGACACTCGCTGTGACGATTCTCGATGATTATTTCGTCGATGTTTATGTTTTTGTTGTTGGGTGATTGCACACCGCGCCCAGGCACACGCATCCTATCTAACCACACTTTATCACTCTTATTGGCTTGTTGATTATTTTTCCACTGAATCTCTCTCTGCTCTTCTTATCCCCTCTCTCGGTGTTTCACGTTATTCTTTCGAGGCTGCTTTTTTTTTCCTTCTTTATCGGCGACCGATCTCGCTATTTTCGAGGTGTGCACGGTTGTGTATGCAGATGTGTCAATATATATACATATATATTTAGGTTAGTCACGTAAACATGGATATGTGTGTGTGTCTGTGTGTACGTTCGGACATGTATGTCTCTCTGTATTGAGGTTTTATTATCCGATCTTGAACAACGTCGAACGGCTGACGCTCCGCGCTGCTGTTGCTGCTGCCGCCACCGCCGCTGCTGCTGTACAAAACGTCGCTCTCCTCTTTCTCCGTTGCAGTTCGCGAGACGTCAGGTCCCCGACTACGCCGACTCGCGGTCTTGAGTATCAGCCGTTTTGCGGCGTCGCGGCGTCGGCGTAAAGTCCAACGGAACGAGCGCAAGCTCGAGCTTTTAACCAACGAGAGAAAATCCAACGTTTTATATACACAAGCGTGCACAATGTGTACGAGTGTGTTTGCAGCTACGCGAACGTATGCGAGGAAAAAACAGGGAAAAGTCCTGACTCGATGTCAGGACTCTCTTGTCCTCTTCAAATGGTTCTCAATTCACATTGATGTGCTTTGAAAACGCGGATGGGGGTGATGGACTCGTTGGTTTTGTGCTTTTTTATTTGTCTCGAACGAGCTAATTGAAACAAGCGTTTTTAACAAACCGAAATTTGGTAAATGCGTAGTTGCGTTATGACGCTGTCTTATCGCTTGTCGATAAAGGCTTCGTGCAAACTTTGGAGAATAATTAAGGAAACTGAGTCTTGCAATATTACGCTACCAACTTGTCGTACAAGTTTTAATATCATCCGAGTCGATATCAGTTATGTACCAGCCGCAAGGACAACGGGGTCTTCGTCTTTTGGTGCCGAGATGTATATTATGTAGATTTCGTTCTCATTAGAAACGTAACGAATTCGCGCACGTTGGGTGCACATAGAGGGCGCTCGTGTTCTCCCGGCACATAATGTTATTGCATCAGTTTCGCAATAACATAAAAATAAAGAACGCTCAAACGGCGCAAAGTTTGACAAACACATACGTGTACGGCATACCAGAGGTCGCGGAGGTCACTGTACCGTAATCGTAACGTGCATAAAAATCTTTTCAGCGTTATCGAGCCGCAAATCCAGCAAGGATTTCAATGAAATATATTTTACGTATACACGAAGGAAAAATCAGTGTAGGTTAAACGGCGATCGCAGCGCGTACTGCCGAGTTCTAACCCTTCCTATTCCGTCCACATGAAAAATACAAATAGCGCGGGAAAAAAAAAATAGCAGGCATCGCGCGAACGTGAAGGATTCCACGGGGAGACCGGCGAAAGATTCTCTGAACGTTGTATACGCGAGCATTGTCGTGATGGGTTTTAAAGAGAGCGCCGTACTCTTGCATACGGATATAAGTATGTATGTATATACATGTACATCGCATGTACGCGTACGCGCGTGTTGTTCGGCTATGCGTTGTGCATGAGCGTTGTTTTAAGGAAGTACAGGAGGTACTGTCATGTCCAAAAATCCCTAGCACGCGAGATGATACTAACGCTTACGCCATGAAGAAAAAGTTAACTTTTTCCGAGACTGTACATTCAAAAACCAAGTTTTCATATAACAGATTGCACCACTATTATCGATTATTTTATTTGATTTTTTATTAAAAACGGTGTTGGTAGTGAATAATCAACCGTTTACTGATATAAAATGTTTTCAATATCCCTATTTTATAATATTGAAATAATTAATTATGTCTTTGAAAAATTTGGCAACGCTGTAAGTGCGAGCGTGTTGGTGTGCGTACATGAGGCTATGAACAGTATTGTTTACCTCAGTTCACCTAACCTCTGCGTGTGTGTACTGTCGCTTTGAATCAATAAATTGTGATATAAAAACGAATAAAAATAAGTGACGAAAACGGACGATAAAACCACTTATAGAATTATTAGGATTAATAATTATTAATATTGTTAATAACCTCATAAGGGTTTTACATTCGTTATGTCATTGTCGAGCTGATTTATATTTCACACGTTGTTACTTGATTTGAAATTCCCTCTTCTCTTGCCGCCATATTGCAATGCTGCATTGCCGTCTATTCTAACCTGAACTGAATGGTTCATGAATTTCTGAAAATATTGCATTTTAAATGTTTATTTTCGCAGTTATTAAGGTACCCTTTGAGCAATGTTAATGTTTTAATTAATAAAGATGATTCTTATCAAGCGTAAATGTAGTTTTTTAAACGGCTGGCACCATTCTATACATTTATTTTTCAATATAATTGGCAGTTGATCACAGTTACTATAGGGTAACAATGTTAAATTGCCGATTTTCAATAATTTTTTTCGGAATAAATATGAACCCTACTTGCATGAAAATTTAAGGGAAGGTATATTTTATATTTTTCTGTCAAATCTGAAAATTTCGTATTTTTTGCATCATTTTGGCGAAGGTCCTGTACTTCCTTAATCCCGAAGTCCGTTCGTCGCGTGGTGAGAGAGTGCTCTGCTGAATAACGATTTGAAAAACAAAACAAACAAAAAACACGATCGCGTTGCACTTCAGCAGGACGATATTATCCGTACGCTTTGAGCGGGAGTAAAAGGTAAAAAAGACCATGGTTCGGCAAAAGTTTGAGAGGAGATTCGCGAACGGATTTTGCCTTGATTTTTTTACGATTGAGAGTCGTTGTAACAAAATACAGCGTCGAGCGAGGCGGCGATTGGCGCGACAGACGCGCGACGGGATTTACCGGAATTAACGCGCCGCGATCACCGTTGATCGGCTGCGTTCATTAATTCGATGGCTCGCCGCTCGGCAAACTGTGCGAGGGTGATAAAATGTCCCACGACATTGTCGTCTTTGACACAATTACGCTTTCAACGACAATAATTGTCGAGAAAATCATTACGTCCGAATTAATCGAGATTGGAAATAGGAATAAAAACGATCGAACGTGCGGAGGGTGTATGATTATCAGCTACGGTGCAGCAATTCTGTGTCGTTTAATGCTGGAATAGAGAGAATAACAGTTTCGGATACATTCTCATGTACGCGATTTGTCCCTTCTCCACGACACGCTCGAAAACATGGCGGCTTTTGTCAATTTCGTTCTTTATTTCAATGATCGTTTCCAACGAGCGAAAATTGCGTTTCGCAGCGATTTTGTCGTTTCTTTAAAACTTTTTCGAGCCGAATCGCGATAAACATTTCTAGCGATCGTCGTGTATTAATCAACGAGAATCAAAGATGGCCGACGAAAAATAAAAAACGTTTTTCATTATTGTTTAAAAGCTGACAGAATTGCGATTGAACTGCAATTTCGTTTCACGTTTTAGTACACTGTTCATTTTTCAGTGCTGCCAGTGAATACACATGTTATAGAAATAATCATAAAGACTCTGTGCATATTTAACTATTGCGGTACAATGCCACTTGTACACGTTTGTATCGCTAAGATGATGATTCAATTAATAAAATTTTCCACCAGAGGGCATCCCCGCAACTTTTCATTTTCCAGGTTCGCATAATTTTTGGATGAATTACAAGTGTCCGACTTCCATCAATCTTTCTTTTCTTTATTAAACTGTTCCTCCTTTAGCAGTTATGTAAAAAAAAAAATAATCATACTGCAACGATTTATATAATCGATCAATATACACATAATAATGATAATAATAATATAAATATAAAGTCACTTAGACAAAGTCCCGCTCTCTCTCTCTTCGACGTTTGTCTCGCGCGCTGTATCAAGTTTTACACATGTGGGAAATTCGAAAAAATTTGCCTTGTGACGCACGTAGATATATGTATATTATATAATATATAAATAAAAGAGAAAGAAAAATAATTGACGATTAATTGAAATGCTATCGCTTGAGCTCTCTCGTGTACATCGGCACAAGTACGCAAGTTTCATGGCGATTTAAAGTACAGCTCGTGAAAGTGTGTCTGTGTGTGTGTGTGTGTGAAGGAAATTCGACGTTGAGGAATAAAAGATTTATCCTCGCATTATAAAACTGTATGGAAAATTCACATATTATGGAAGGTCAGAGGAAACTTCATTCTGGTGTGCAATTTGAACGATCCAACAGTTTTAACAATGAAATGCAGCGTATAACGTGAACTCTACACCCTGCTGAAGCTTCCTTGTACAATTTACTTGGCCCTCTTTTTTTGACTCATCTCTTTTCCGGGACCATAATGAATTTCCTATTTATTTCAACAGAATGTAAGAAAAAATCCTCCGGTTTATATTCAGCTTGTTTCTGCTTCTGTACAATTCGTTTTCTTTTTATTGATATTCAGAAATAATGAGACGATTTACTGATGGAAGATACGAGATCAAGATGATTGCGTTGTTCTCCGTACAGTCCCTTTTCCTCTGTTGGTTCATTCCCTGTTTGCCCATGGAACGCCACTTTTCTCGTAATATCGAGCTATCTAATTTCTTTGTCAATTTATACACCCTCTGTGTCTTCTAAAACTGTAAACATACAAAAATCATTTTTTTTTTCGTTGCTTCCCTTTTATAGATCGATGTATTATACGTGTTAATCGTTGAGAGCGAAATAGTCAATCAGTATTTTCTCGATTCGTTGTAAAGTCGGGTATACGCCGGCATCTTTAACCTCAACACTCGAGGGAATATATTTCGACAATCGAGAGGAAAATTATATTTTTTTCCCGTCTTTGGGAGAACTAACCTCACTCTTCAAGTGCAATCCCGTGTTTGTTCGATTTATCGTATTATCCTTGAGCTTTGTCTATTCAAGGATCAAAGTACGAACGAGTATTTTTGATCACCGAAAAAAATGCTGTATTTTTTGCTTATTTTAGAATAGAATTCGAGAATTTGGCTCTTACAGCGAAACGGCAGAGAAAATTCGCCCCCTTCTTCATATTCAAACAAAAACCCCTTTTAAACTCTGTAATAAAGATCGCAGATGAAATATAGTCCAGTAAACTGAAAAAACACGCGATTCTTCCTATAGGCTAACCTCACTTCCGCTTTAGACTGCAAACAACATGGTTTCGCGTTTTTAAGCGTTGATAGGTTTTAATTTTAAACTATTGTGCATTTACGATCTTCACGAATTCAGATGTTCTGTTACGGAAATATATTACATTCGAGATTTTGAAATGTTTTCGAGATATTTAAATACACATAACATTACACAGGCATAGAATTGTGCATAAATATCCATAATATTATACAAGACCTCAATGTCAATGTGAGAAAGCATCTCAATTTGTCAAGATCACCGATTCGCAACAATTCAGTTCTAAAATATTACATACAATTAGTCGGAATGGCTTACTTCTTCAAAACAGAATTTTCATATTATTATTTTGTTTTTCGCTACAAAATGATCAAGTTATGTCTATCTGTATCGAAAAACATACTCCAACACAGTAGTATTTCAGGACTAAACTATTGTGAATTTGCGATCTTTACACATCGAGTATCCCACAAAAATATTATGCGATTGCTGTATTTTGAAACGGAGATGATTAAGAATAATAAAATGAAGGATAGACTTATTGTCTTGCCGATATTAAAACATCAGGGTCAGCGGAAATGTTTTCCATAGACAGAAATGAAAGAAAAATTTGGCTGGATAAGCATTTATGTACTTTTTTTTACCAAAATCCGTGTTAGAGAAGTACAAAACTTCTCTAGAGAGTAAAAAATATGAATTATTCAACAAGGATACCGAAATTGTGAAAAAAGATTGTAATTAAAGTATCAGCTTGTTAAAAAATGTGAGACATCTCCTTGGTATAGAAAATTGTAAAAAATAGCATTTGTCATTGTAGGTTACTTACCCTTTTTAAAAATTCTTCGGCACATATGCGAGCTCGCGCGTTCATTGACAATTTCATTTCGCTTATTTCTCTGTCGATTTCCTCCATGAAGTTTATCACAAAGTCCACTATTTTGTGCTTATACATTTGTTCGACATGGATATTCGTTATTAAGAAGCTTATGTCGTAACCTTTAATCGGCACACGTCTTAGAATCATGAAATTCTCAGCTCTCATCATCATGAATCTTGTGAATTTGTGACAGAGTATTTTTTCAAGATCGTCGACTTGTTTCACCGCTATGCTTATTCGCATACTATTTACGCTTGATTCAATGAGAACTTTTTCTTTGTCGTTTCGGCTTATGATGACGGGCGTCAGCAACAATTCTTTGCTCATACGAACTTCGATCTCGGGCTTATTGTGTTTTTCAACAATCTGAGACGAAAAATTCTCCAGACACAAAGCAGCGGTGAGGGTGTGCCTCACAGCCGCCAAATAAGGCTTCAGAGTTCCGGACTGCGTGAAAAAGAGTATTATTCGTAATTATCGAAAGCAGAGCGTACTAAAGATGAAACAAGTATGAGATAAGAAGACGAAAAAAACTGGAGAAACTGGACGAAAAGTACATCGAAAAATTTTATAACCTAATTCATGTCCACCGGCTACCGCTCTCGTACTTACCATTTTCTCAGTAATTATTGTTGACAAAAATAATTCTGTATCACGGTTCGCTGATGTGGAAATGGGTAAACAAAACGGAAAAGAAAACGTTGATATGCTGTGTCGCTCACGTTCGGCACTTTTGTGCACGTGAAGGATGACACATTACGTACAAAATTTGAGTGTGCATCGAAGTGGCTGGGTTGGGTTTTTATATTTTAGTTCGCAGCATTACCGTCTGAAGCGCTCGCGTTTTCCACATTCGCGGAGAGGGCGCCGTCCTGCGGTTCATTGATCAACTAACCATTGGAAGAACAAATGTGAAAATCGTTTGTCGACTGTTATTCCATTTCCGGTTTATTGATAACAGGCCAGTTTTTTTCTCAGTTCTGGATACGATATTCTGACGCCGATGAGATTATTCTTCGATTCAAGACCAGTCATATCAACAATGCCGTTTCCCCGGATCATGGCAAATAAAAGTGAGTGTACTTTACCACAAATTCAGCATTTAATTCGAACTTTCGGAATGCAGCTTAAAGTGAAAAGATGGTCGGAACCGTTCACATACCGATTTCTCGGGGGTTAGCATTTGGCAAAGTAAAAAATAACAGTCGCGGGAACTGAGAATGATTTGATGTAAATAATTTCTAACGTTCTTCAACGAAAATCAAGTAATAAACTCTTATGCAAACGAGGCATGATTTTAATCGACAGTAATCGTCGAATCGTCATAAACTGCGTATAGTATTTCTTGCTTTGTCGAATAAAAAACTTGCGTTTCATTTTTCGAGCTTTAATAAATATACATAAACAGTCGTTAAAACGTTTACAAAAGGTTTCCAGTGTAATTATTAACATAACAAGGCACAAAAAAAGTTATCCAACAAATTTTTCTTCCTACATAATATTAGTTTGGTATAAATATAGAGAAATATTGTGTATATAACCTCGTCGAACATCATTATTTTCGCATTACGTATACTATAGAGGGCGTTTGACAAACTTGTTTTTTCAATGTTCGTTTTTCTATAACTATTGACTCTTATTGCTTTATTATCGCACCGGAAATACATACAGAAGGTCACAGCAAGTTCTTTCTACATGACATCATGATTATATATTCATCACATTTATCGATGTATTTTTAGTTACCAAAGTTTATGGTTTTGTGCATTCCAATTGTTTCGTATTATACAAAACTCTTGAGTTTCGCAATTGCTTGAATATCTTTTTTGATTTTTGCCTCTTTTCATCAGGAATTGACGATAACCATGAACTTTGCCGTTGTCCTTCTTGGGTTGATTATCAGTGGTAAAAACCGTATTTCCGTCATGTATTTTTTATTAATATCTATTTCTAAATGCTTCTTTGATAACATTGTCTCATTATTGTATAACAGTGGAGAAATTCGTTGATTACGATTTGATTGGCCCATTAAAACCCACAATAGATTGGGTTGATATACATTAATTAATAAAATTTCGTTGTGGAAAGTCAATTAAAATTAAAGCAGCATAAATCAAAGTCACCATTTTTGAATCAACATTTCGAGATTCACCAATACAGAAATGCACCTTCCGATGAACCGTAAAAATATCTACACTAAATAAATACGAAAAACAAAATGTACATTGGTGATAAAGAGGCAGATAACAAATCGACCGAATAATTCTTTTCTATAACTACGATCAACTACATTTTCTCTCGTACAAAGATGTAAGAATAGTATATTACATTCTATATATTGTAATATCACAATACAAAAAAAATTGTTTAATATCTTGCTATAAACCTTTATAGAGAGTATTTGTCAGACTTGTTATTATCGTTCTAAGCACGTACGAGACGTGATAATGGTCGTTTCTTTCTCCACTGAAGATTTCTTTCAATTTTCATAGCGGCAGAATCAATTTTTGGTTATTTCAAAAAATTTTCGGACGAAAACGAAAAACTTGTGCACCGCTCTTTTTCGTGATGCGCTCTAGGTAAACTATTTGTTTGAAAAATTACAAAACTTCGCTGGTATAACGCGTGTCGTCGGATATTGACTACAATCACTACTTTCGAATGTTTAAATGCATTATTCGTAGAAAGAGAGATTTCGCGATAGAACAGCCTCGCTTTAGATCTCTTGATTAGGCTCGTGGCAATAATCGTAAATTGGAATCTCCGGTGGTTCCTCGATGACGAGACGAGGCATACAGCTACGGGTTATGGCAACTACGCATAGGGTGATGGCGAACGCAGCAGCTACGTGCCAGGAGAAAGCCAGAGCTATTCTCTCCGTATGGCCCGTACGGGACTGGTACATTCGTACCATCATGGCGATCCATCCGCCTTGAATCAGAGTCGTACAACCTCTGAGTAATTTCAATTCCGGCCAAACAAGCTCCAGAGCCACCGCCAGAGCGGTGGTCCAGACTACCGCGGCGAGAATTATGTTGACCGAGGCGTTTCCATCTACGCTCGCCCAAACAAAGAGAAAACCTTCGACGAAGAAACTCTGAGCGAGCGCGAGATTGGCCAAGCCATTTGTGACGTTCCGAGGGAAATAAAAATTCAAAACATCCACCAGGCCGGAGAAAGCAAAGAAGAGGTAAATGGTCGCATGTACGACCTTGGGCGATACAATTCCGTCGTCGGGCAAACCTCCGATCATTGTACCTGCGAGACCCACGGCCGTAGCTATCAATTTGAGGCTCCCTTCGATGGGATGACTCGTCAACAAGTTTTCGCAGTTGTTTTTCAATCTTTCGAATTTTCCCGTTTTCTCGTCGCTCCTCCGTTTTGGATTCACCCAAAATTTCGCGTATTCGTAACACCATTTCAGTCCGAACATGTAGAAAATGCAACCCGTCAAGACGTAAGGTATATTATTGTCCCCGATACCCATGGTGCCGATCTTTTTTTAGGTTAGTTTTCTTTCTCTCCTGTTCTAACTCGATATAGATTCGATTTTCTTTTTCGGAATAATCTGGATTATAGATCGAGGGTTACTTATCGTTGATAACCTCAAAATTTCACTGTTATTTTACGTCGCTATTGAATGTAGGTTACAATTTTGGAAGACACGATGATATGACTCGCCAAACTGTTTATTGTCCTTTCCGATCACTGCACACGAAAACGATTGTTTTCTCGTCCTTGGAATTAACTTTGCCTAAATGTTTTTTATTTTACTGTAAAAATAGCGATTAACCCGAGAATTTGGCACATTTGCGACGACTCGTCGACGGAGAATAAAATATAATACTGTGCAAGTTTCAAGTGTAGAAAAAAGGTAGAAAACATCGATTCCACCTCTGCGTGGTTTTTATTCCGCCATCATAGTAAAAGTCCTGGGTGTCGATACATTACCGTTCGTTGTTTATATTTTATTTGCCTGCGTTATTCAAGGATTTACCGATAAACAGATTCATGAATGGATCGAGGGTTAATCGTAGCAAAGCAAGACGATATATTATTTGAGATCAAAGTTTTCCGTCATACGTTTGAGGAGATATTGCAGACTATACCATTATACTACTATTAAAAACTCTCCATAGATAGCGCTAGTAGTTTTCGCGGCGAAGGTGACTGAAATCGCTCGTTGAATTTCGCGATAAAATTGAGAAAACCACAGAAAGTACGGCAAAAACTTTACACGAGTACTTTAACTGTATGTTATCACTTTAGAAAATGTATACATACCTTATGTTCACAAGTGGGAGACGATCGAAGCGATTTTACTGCCACTTCAGTAATAATCAAATTTATATAGTTTCGAAATTAAATTTAACACGTAACAATTTGCCAAAGTAATGATGCACTCACTATACACTGATTTTCAAGTTATCGAAATCCATAACGATTATACTATCAATTAACTCGTAAGCTAAAAAAAAAGAGCGCGTACATGAAACGTACACAGAATGTTCGACTGAAAGTTCCGCTGTTCACTATGATAAAACATTAACAACATTAGTAACAATAATGTGAATTCACTCACACTGTCGTATGCAATAATTCTCTTGTTTGGGATGATGATATCAAAATTGTCCCTCCGTCTGCGATGCCATGAGATAGAGAGAGGTAAGGGAAGCCCTTTCATGTACAGCTCAATTATCGTTATGTAAATTGACTCAGTTTTGTGGTAGCTCTGAGCGCTCATCCCCGCGCAAGCGGTACGGGAGAGCGAAAGAGACGAGTCTCTATCTTTCTCTCTGTCTCTCAAAATTCGAGCATTCACGTTGTGCGTGTATACATCCGAGCTTCGGAAACGAAATGAAATTTGATTTTTTGCGGTAACGTAGTTCACGTGATGTAAAAGGTTTTCGTGATGTACATTTGGGAAATTTTATTTCAACGTCATAATATTAATCAGAATAATAACGACAACAACGATGATAATAATATCAATAGTAAAATGTATAATTATGTTATAATTTAGTATGTTACGTTATTTTATTGGCGTTGTTGTTGTATTCAGTTCGTAATATTGTTATTCATATTCGTTACATATCCAGGCAGGAAGTTGGTTATTCGGTTCAGGATTTTTCTTCATTACTCCAATTTAAGTCGTTATTATCCTCATAATAAAAAATTCTATGAAACACCAAATAAATATCGAATAAATTGTGATCGCACAATTGCATGTAATATTTTACGTCTGCGTGGTGGAATCAGTACGTTTCTTTGGTCCGATCTGACTCATGCTGTGCTGCATATGAAAAGAGGACAAAAGATAAGTACGAAAATGAATAATCGCAGGTAAGAAAACGCAAAAATGATTATCTCACTTAATCATTCGAAACAAAAGATAAATTGTCATAAGAAAAGATTCAACGTAACGACAAAAAACAAAATAACGGTTTGTTACAAAAAATCAGATGTAAAACATCGATTGAGCAAGGAATTTCCACAAGGTGAGCCAATGTCCTTCCTTCACGTGCAAACTGTAACCCTGCCGAATCTCATCCATCGAAATCGGTTCAGCAAACACAAGTCCATAAATTTATCGCGAAAATAACCAAGATCATGAAAAAACCCAAGATTAAAGTAAATCTTGATGATTTTTAAACCTGTCGGGGCACGAAAAAGAAAAGATGTTGGTAATTGCGAATCGGTCTTCGAGCGAATTACGAGAGCGAATGAGAGAGGAAGCAAAAATGAATTTACAGATTCTCTTTTCCGTGACTATGTGGAGAATTCGTTAAAAGGAGTAGTCGGGGAGAGAGCCATCAGAGCAGCAGGCTTTTTTCTCTCCATCTTTATTTTGCGAAAATCTCACCGGCGATGTAAAAGAGACAGCCAGCGAGAGAGAGAGAGAGAGACAGATAGAGGGTAACGCGAGAGAAGGAGAACGAGGAAATGGTAAAACAACGCGAGTCTAGTCTGCATGAAAGACGAGGAAAAATAAAAGAGGCGACGAGAGAAAGGCGGGGGGGAGGAGGGTGCGGCGAAGAAAAGCGAAGGGCGAGTTATGCAGGAATACGAGAGACTTCTGCCGCGTTTTCGTGCTCTTCGCGAGTCGGTAGGAGAGCGGAGGGAAAGGCTGGCTGCACAATTCATATTTGTCCGTAGGCTGCAGTAGCGCGCGGCGCGGAATTGCACCTTTAATCAAGATTTCTACCAATTTGCGAGCGCCGACGGCGCGAAGACAAAGCCTATTGTTGCCGTAACTGGTTGGGGCTTCAAGTGTTCCAACGCAACGGCGAGTGAGCGAGTTGGTCAAATATATACATACATGTATATATATATTTATTTATATATGTATTTACCATGTATAGATATAACCTCTGAACGTAGAGTGAGAGAAAGAGCAAATGGCACGCGTATAACGGGTGGATCGGAAGTTTCAACAATTTCACGATCAAAGTTTTCCCGTACAGCAAAATGGAGGCAAGGGGCGAAACAAAAGATTTCCATCGAGTCACCTGAAAGACGTTTTATCACAAATTGCATAAACATCGATATTTCTTTGATCGCGTTTCGATATGCACTCGCGCATCCGCCATCTTGTTTACCCCCAGTAAACATCGAAACACGCCTTTTGAGGTTAGGAAACGTTACGTCGACATGAAATTTGATGATTCCAAATGATAAAACATACCGATATCGTTTAAGGTAGTTCTATCGTTAGATTCAAATCGAGAAATTGTTTTGCAGTTTTTCTCACATACAAAATGGTTCGCGGGCTTCGGTTAAATAAGAAAAGTTGTTGCAAATCGACTAAAGAACAGCATACTCCAAATTCACGGTCATCCCAGGTGATATGTGCTTGCTCTATAATTACAAAAATTGCGAAAAAAATTTTCTCAAGATTTTTTTGGAAAACTCAAGAAATCTTCTTTGATGTTGCATAAAAATGTATGCAAAGTTTTAGAAGGCTTCACCACGTAGAAGCCAAGATATTCATTGATGAAAATGCAACTTTTAACACGCGCTCTTACGAGAGACTACCGAAAATTGTGATTTTTACCAATAAATATCTCAACTTCCACGTGGTAAAACCTTCCAAAATTTATTACACACGTATATATGACATCAAAGAATACGTATTCAAATTTTCAACAAAATCTTAAGAAAACGATAAAACGATAGAACTACCTTAAGCAGTGTTGCAGCAAACGGGAAACATATTATCGGTAAAGAAATTGTCGATAAACAATTTCAAAACACGTGATAACACTTTTCTCTTGGTGAATTATAATAAAAACACTTTTTATGGCGCTGCAGTCGCGCGTGATCGAAGTCACGTTAATATCATCCAATTTTGAGGGCAATTTGAAAGAACGCTTACACCCGTTATTTGGAAACATGTCTGTTGCACACACGCACACAAACACGCACACATTCTCGTTCAACATCGAGCTGCTACTCTCGTGCTCGTGCAAACAGACGTAAGATCGAAAAATAGAGAATATACACAAACGGAGGAAGAAAGAAGTATACAGAGAAAGAAGGAGAGAAAAGAGAAGAGTACGAGAAAGGAAAGGCTTACGCTCTGGGGACATACACACACAGAGGATCCTTTTCATCCCCCGTCTTTTTCTCCTCGCTTCATCGTTCCATTTCGTTTCTCGCATCTCGATCCGTGCTCTTCCACGCAAGCCACTGTACCACACCATTTGCTTCCGGCGGTGAACGTCGACGAGCAGCAGGCACAACGGAAAGAAAGAGGAGAGAGTACAGAGCAAAAATCGTAGATAGGACACGTGATACAGTGTTGGCTTTCATAAGTTTCATCCCCTTTCCCAGTTTCCCTCTTATATTCGCATCTTCCCGTGTCGTCTCTCGTGAATATCGGTCGGTAATAAAGAAAATCGTTTGACCCTGATTACCCGTAGACCACGCGGAACCGGAAGTCGTACGGCGCTCGAAAAAACGCCAAAATGTGTGGGATAACGCGTATATACGTGTTTTGTAAAAATAAAGGGTGTATTTACTGTAGCGTCCCTTTTCATCTGTATCTTCCTACGTTTACATACATCGTCTTGTGTGTGTGTTATACTATTACATGCAATTCTGTTAGAGTCGTACGCGTCCATTGCCAACTCGAAAGCTCTTGTAGTTCTGTTTGTGTTTGCTAATTGTGAATTGTCTACTTCTTGGCTCAAACGAGAGAGGGCACCAATGCTGTGGAGAACAGGAGGGAAAAAGTGGACAGAGTTTGAGCACGAGGGTTTGATACGTGCCAGAAGAGTTACGCGGGATTTGAAGGGATGAAAGTCACTTTACAGTTTCAGGGAGTGAACGTAGACGCAAACTTAAAGTTCCTCCGATATCATCGCAATCTGTAGGCGTTGCATGTATCGGCTGCTAGAAAAAAAAAGAGGAGAAATCCCTTATGGCTTTTGACACTAGGTGTGACGTGGATATGGATTAGCTTCAATTATTTCTACTTCAATTTAAATAATTAACAACTTCCCTTTTGGGGAAGCCTTGGGTGAAATGAAAAGTCACAGGGGCAAAAGTATCATGCACAAGTGCAATAGTTTCGAGACTCAACGTATGATGATTCATCTCAGAGACGGAATAACTTTCAGACGTAGTGAAGAATTACGGGAGTTAATCAATATCTTTTTTACTATTTTTTTCGTTGCTGGGATAATTAACGAGAGGTGTTTCCGGTGTCGAAATGGTTCTTCGACACTGCGAGCCTTTTTTTTGGTTACCGATATGAAAAGTGCAAGTCAAATCCTACTTTCGAACTTTGTGGATGTCAGCATTCGTCAATTATGCGAAATTAAACGAAAAAACACAATAACAATTTTTCAAGCTCTTTTTCTCGAGAGTCTTGCGTTGGTTGCGGATAGTAATAGCTTTGGGATAATTTTTCTTTCGAATCGTTTGAATAATTTAAAAACAAAACCGACGGTTCGAGCTTGTTTGCGAGTTTTTTAATTTACAATGAAACAATTAATCAGGAATAAAGAATCAGGCTCGTTAGATTTTCATTAATTTCGTTGTATTTTTTTTTACGTTTAATCCGACTGATTAAAAGTAGAAATTATGACGTAAAGAGATTATACTGAAATCCGTGAATACTTTTGTATCCGTATATCAAAATTATAATTCTCGAATCTAGTGAGAATGCATACGTAAGTGACTCCCGTTAACCGAATTTTTTTAATGATACCTTTTTTTCGCTCTTCACCTCAATACCAACTGTTACTAGTGCTGAATGTACATACATTTTGGGGCGTATGTGTACGTATGTTTTTCATTTACAATGAAACAATTAATCAGGAATAAAGAATCAGGCTCGTTAGATTTTCATTAATTTCGTTATATTTTTTTAACGTTTAATCCGACTGATTAAAAGTAGAAATTATCACGTAAAGAAATTATACTAAAATTCGTGAATACTTTTGTATCCGTACATTAAAATTATTATTCTCGAATCTAGTGAGAATGCATATGTAAGTGACTCCCGTTAACCGAATTTTTTTAATGATACCTTTTTTTCGCTCCTCACCTCAATACCAACTTTTACTAGTGCTGAATGTACATACATTTTGGGGCGTATGTGTACGTATGTTTTTCATTTACAATGAAACAATTAATCAGGAATAAAGAATCAGGCTTGTTAGATTTTCATTAATTTCGTTGTATTTTTTTTAACGTTCAATCCGACTGATTAAAAGTATAAATAATCACGTAAAGAAATTATACTGAAATCCGTGAATACTTTTGTATCCGTATATCAAAATTATAATTCTCGAATCTAGTGAGAATGCATACGTAAGTGACTCCCGTTAACCGAATTTTTTTAATGATACCTTTTTTTTCGCTCTTCACCTCAATACCAACTTTTACTAGTGCTGAATGTACATACATTTTGGGGCGTATGTGTACATTTATATTTACCCTTTCTTACGGCGTTTCGGTGCAAAAGGAAAAGACTGAAAGTTCGTGCGACCCAGCCGCTCATCTGCCCGATATGCGACACGAGCGCCCCCGGGCCCAAGCGCGCCAACCACTCGAGTTTACCTCACTAGTCACTGCTCACACAAGTACCAGAGGCCGCCAAGAGACACCCGCGAGCAAAAGGGTACCAATTTCTCTTTTTTACATCATTCTTTCTTTCTCTCCGTCGGTCTCCGTTTCTTTCTCGTTTTTTCCTCCCTGGAATCTTTCTGCGCGTTGGCGTACGCGAGGAGAAAACGAGAAGCAACGGATTGTTAACAAAGTCCGAGTGGGATTGACGCATTTCGCGGAGCGCGGTGAAAAGATTTCGAGGGTTGAAGAAAAAAGGGGCGTCGGCACGAATTTTCAGAAAAAAACTTCAATCGACAGGGTAGACAACAAAAATGTTGGAACTCAATTTAGTTTTCGAGAAACTGCCCTTTTTTCGAGTCTGAAAAGGACGCGGTTGAACATTTTGTCTACAAGATGTCCGCCTCGATAGCCAGAGAGGAAATGTCGCGAAACGCTTGATTTTTGGAAAAGTTCCTCTCCCTAATTTGCAAATAGTACTTTTTTGAGAAAATTCATTTTTTCCCTGTTTTGCTCGAGAGTAATTCCGAAATAATTCGACTTTTGATACGACTTTTTCGTCTTTTTGTCAAGAAATGTAAGTTTCTCGTCATTGGTTTCTATTTATCGTCATTTTCGACAAATGATTTTGACGCGGATGATACACGACACGTGTACGAGTCTGTTAATTTCGTAAGTACTCATGGCTCCCCGATGATTTTATTTCCTTTCGAGCTGTATATTTATATCGACACTAATGGTGACACATCTCGTTTTTCCGTGTGTACTCTTGTAACTTGGAGTGTTTTATCCAACACACTGCGGCACCGCCGTCGCTTGCCACATGGCGCAATTCGCCGGCGGTGCACGTGCTCCGACGCTAAACTTGTCGTTCAGCAAACTGCATATCACCCTCCTGCGCGTCTCGAGTGGCAAACAGGGCAAACACATCGTAATTCTACTGATTTCGTGCCGCCAACGCTAATGACAATTATTCGGTACTGACACATTCTTCGCTCGTTTCCGTGGTCCAGGGAGGTTTTACCATGGCAGGAAGACGATAAGAAAAGGGCGATCGTCCGAAAACAATATCGCACCACAAATTGCGACTCGACGCGTTCTTTTTTCCGCCAAACTTGCGCATGTTTTGCTCTTTATCGAGCGAAGGAAAATGGCGCCGTGTTCGCGATTTATCGTTTCGTGAGATACAATGGAAAAATCACAGGCATTTCAGTGTGAATGCATAATTAATTATTGCAGAAACGAGACAAGGCGGACACGCCGAGTTGTCAATATTTCCGGCGTGACGAATGTATCGGCATTGATTCGTCACGTAACAAACATGGACGAAAATAATTTTTCATTTTTCTGGATAACGCGTTTCAATCACGATAAACCGAGTGTAAATTCAGCTCTACTGGGTATGTGAAAATCTAACGGAAGTACACGACTGCGTATAAAAAAATATTAATTGAAGAAATGCTCGACAATAAAAGGTGCTTGGAATTAGAAAATACATCAAAAATTTCTCAATCTTTCTGAAATTTCCGATCTGAACATTCGGTCAAAAATCGTACAAAATACAATTCTGTGCAATCGCAATTTTTTCAAAATAAAGTCAGGATACGTTGCGTTATTGTTCCGAAGATCTTTTTTTCGGTTTTGTTTTTTCATCAACGTCGTGTACAAATACTTTGAGTATTTTCGAATTCCGAGTTAACTTTTTTTAGCGCAGCGTATTATTTATTGGCTTCGTTGTCAAGGATTTCGAGAATTCCGGGGGTTGAGGAGCAGAATTTCATCGAGCTGTTCTTCCCTTTACCTAATTTGAATTCAAAATTGCAGCTTGTTTTCTTCGAATGTCCACCTTGGGTCTGTTTTGCCGGAACTTTTTGTGTCTCATCGTCGTCGTCGTCGTCAATCGCGTTTCCCTCTCGCCTGAAACCCTCGACTGTGTCTGCGACTCTTTCGTTGCGCTGGCCAACCGCCCTTGTGGTACATCCGCGGCGATCCCTTCTCCTCCAGGGGTGTATAGCATTCGTACGAACCCCTCCAGAATAACCGTGATTCGCCGTTTACCGTTCTACGAGGGTGACGAGCTCGCATCCTCATTGGTCCAGGGTAAACTCACACACACAGGGAAAGTCGTTCGAAGCATGCCCATTCGTTGATTCCCAGCGTGCCATCCCTCTTTGCTTTGACACCGCAAACGCGCATTCTCTGCCGAGTCTTTAGCCGGAAAGATTTCCAGCTTTAGCCGGAACTTCCCCTTCGATGAGGGAGAAATTGGTGGGAGAAAGTGAGAGAGAGAGAGAGAGAGAGAGAGAGAGGCAGAGGTGGATTTCTATCCTACGCTGCAAATCTTTAAATCCTTCCATGCATTTCACCGCCACTACCATCTGACACTTGGAAAAAAAATTTTTTTTAACAACGAGAGAAAAGGTCCAAAGCATTTATGTTCATTTTTTGTTCGGTCAAAGTCGGGGCGTGAGGATCTTGGGGAAAAAACAAGTGCCGCCGTGTTGTGATCGATTTTATTGACGAATATTATTATTCTTTTAAACGAAAGGTTCAATTCGGATCGATTTTCGTTTTTATATTTTGCAACTGGGCCATCTTGGTTTTTCCCTGAATTGTTCAATGCGATATTGAAATTTATACACGAGCTAAATTAACTTCAACTCCGATAATCGTGAATTATCACTTGTTGATTTTTTAGCTTTATCCTTCTCTCAAACATTGCGATTAAAAAGTTGAAAAAAAATCGTGATTATTTAATCGGACGATTATCAAGAGTTTAAACGAATAATCTTCAATAATATTATGAACCCTCGACTCTTATTTAATAATTTGCGAGATTACGCGAGTTTCTCATTTATTTTCATAGCGTTTACCTCGTGAAGTTCATAATTTCCCGAGTACGTGCACTCGCGATGTGATATTTTTGTCAGCTGATTAATCGCAGACAGGGAGGGCGAGCATCGATGTGACGGTGAGTGAAAAAATGTACCGAACTCGCCGAGTTATGGAATCCCCGAGTGCTCCACGGAGGGAGAAAGGCGAAATTTCGACAAAATTGTGAGGCAAAAGGCGGTGGGAGAAGTAGAGCAAAAAAAATGTCAAAATCGCGGGTAGCGGAGGAAGCAAAGCGAGAAGAAAAATATCGGAAAATCGTGGAAAAAAAAGATAGAGAGCAAAAAGGGAAAATATGATGTATTTTAAAAATTTGACGGCGAGACGGTAAAGGATGCACGACAGAGGTGAAGAAAAATTTGAGAAAAACAGAGGTGGATTACAGATGAAAAATGGGACCGGCGAGGAGAGATGAATAAAAAAAAGAGAACGTAAGAGAACAGAGAGAAAAAGAAGACGGGAAAACGGAGCATCGGGCGACGGTGAGAAAAAAAAAAGAGATGGGCAAAAGACAGTGGGAGAGAATAGAAGACACCGCGCTGCACGGTACAGTATAATCCCGATGTGGGCGTGAGTACAGATTCACCGAGTCGAGTGAAAATAAGCTCCTCCTACCGGCGAGCCCGTGAATTAACCGTGCGAAGCTTGGATCCGCCTATGAACGTGTACACAGAAACACGCAGGCCGATAATCGTTCCCCGCTTCCTCGCAAAAGACTGGGCCATAAACCAGTGGCCAGAAACCGGCATAGTACACACACCGCGCAACATCGGCAATACGCTGAAACGCACAGCCGCGGATACCGCCGGCGGTAAAGCTGCACGGGTGCCCGCGAACAACGAATCTGAAAGAAAAAAGAGAGAGAGACAGAGAGAGAGAGAGAGAAAATCGAAATCGTCCCTCCACCCACGTCGGAAATTTCGTCTCCCGGGTTCGGTCCGTCGGTCCATGAATCTTCGTTCGATCAACACAGACGCGAGAGATCAACGAGGAAACGTCCGAAGGATCGTGACGAACAAAAACGCGTATTAAACCGCGATGACATCGCCGAGATGCAAAACAGCAACGCCCTTTTGTCCAAACTGTGACGTTATTTGATTAAATGTTTGTCGTTCGGGAGATATTAGTGAAAACTCGAGAATTCGGCGATGGTGAAACGTTTTTAAGAGTGATCGAAGACACTGGAATTGGATCGATTAAAATGCCCGATCAGACGCTTGGAAATTCGGATCGTCCGTTGTGGAGAACGAAACGATTTTTTTTTAACAATCTCGGTGTGTGGTAGCGATGAGAGTCGCCGTTTAAAAGAAAAACACACATATATATATGTGTGTGTGTGTGTGTGTATACGTATATAAGAATCTTATATAGCCATACATATACAAAAAACAGTCATATCTGACCATTACGTGCGATAAGAGAGTTTTTTTCACGTTTGCACACGACGAAAGGTAATTAAAAAAAAAAATTTATAAACAAGTCGGCAAGATGAGGATCCGTGACTTCCGGGATTGCTCGCGTGATAAGACAGATCGCCGGTGAACGAGCACGTTTTACACTCTGTTTTTTTCTTTCGTATTATTTGTATTAGTTCGGTGTTGCTCGTATTTTGTGGTGTCCCCTCGGCACGAGCGATAAGCCAGATTTTCAACGTTTGTACACGACGGAAAACAAGAGAAAAACAAAATGACGAGATGAAGATTGAAGATTTTTGAGACTGCTGGTGTGATAAGGTCGTCAGTGTCCGAGCACGATTTTTTCGGCTTGCATACTCTCTCCGACCTCGAATATCCGAGGCACGGCGTGCGGGTTTTCTCTTCTTCTCCGATGGTGAAATATAAATCTCGCTAAAACTGCAGTTTTGTGGATTGGGAACTCGTTTATCATTTTTTTTCAAAATCACCTGTCGTTCTCCGAGGTAAAACGCGGTTGGAAATTGAATTTCAAGATTGTTCGTGGAGAAACGACTGGAGGGAGAAGGAATTGAGACATTCGTTTTGCACACAGTGAGTACAAACGCGTTGCGCGTATCTGTACGAATTTTTTAACGTATTTTATGTATAATGGACGAATAAGCGGATGAGTCGAGCGTGAAATGAAATTGGAGGACATTTTTTAGCGTTTGTACACCGATTAAAGTATGGTGAAAATAGGGAGGGGGTGGAGAAGACGAATACAAGGGTCTCTGATTTAATGGAATGATTGGCTCGGCACAATTAGCCGGATTTTATAAATGGATCTGTCGGGAAAAGAGAAGTATGCAATTTAGCGGATTACGCCACTCCGAATACCGCGGTAATACACGCAGATATCGCTCGAGCTCTCATCTTCATCCCCTTGCGAATGCGCGCCTGTTTTTTAAATGGATTAAAAACGCGGGAGCTTGTCACGCGTGCGTTTGTGCCGTAAATTACGGAAATTCTCAAAGTCATCCTTATTTTTTGCACTCCAATATTCTTCCGTATTATACGTCGATTTTCCAACCGTTGCAAGTCTAAAAATGTGTTGACGGAGTTGACGAAAGTAGCAGAAAGTCATTCGTCCAAATTCGATTTTATAAAAAAAAGGTTTTGTTTATTTTTCGATGACATTCATAGAATTTCTTCTAAATTATTAAATTTATAATTTCTCCAATGCTTCGAATTTGCTTGTCGACAGACAAGCAAATTCCCAAAAGTGCATTTTTATCGTTACAGTGCGAAAGTGTCAGGAATCGTATTTTTTTCGAGTATTTTTCGAATCAATAATCCCTCGTGTTTCCGCAGGAATTCAGCGATGGATTCGCCATTACGCGCGAATTACACCGAATAAATAATCGCTAAAAAGCGTTTGTCAAACAGTCCTTTAAAAAACTACTCGTATTTGCATTTCGCAAGCCTCTCAAGCATCTCGAGATATTTTGGGAAAACACGCCTGCTTTTCTCATTTCTTAAAAAAATTCAAGAAAAACCTGCAAAAATTCGTTGACCGTCGGTTCGAATTTTATTCGCAAATCACACACACACACATGCACTCAAAAGAAAAAGCCCAATATAATAGAGCAACGTTCGATTGAAAACAGGGTGGCGGTGAATTAGCGAACAATTAGTGCTCGTTATTCGGTTAATAACGCTGTTTTATAAACAAGCCAAAGAGTAAAAGGCCTCATCGTCGAAGTATCCATACACGACGAAAACCACTTATTGCGCAAAAAAGGGGCTCGGCGCTCTCGTCGCTCTCGTCGCTCGCTTCCATTATTTTAAAGATTCGAGTACTCGCCCGGAACTCGAGTTCTCTTGGCTTAGGCATATAAAACAATATTACACATGCATATTGCACATATATACACGTCGAACTCACAAAGTATACAATCCATTCACGCGTCCCCCTCCACCTTGATGCACACTCTTTTTTTTTTCGTATAAACGCATACGGTGTACACAAATATACATAAATATATACATGTATACACATGGCATCGTGAAACAACTTAATTATCAAACAATGAAATTGGTCCTCATATTTGCAAAAGAGAAACTTTGCTTCTCTTCCCATAAAAGAAAAATATCGTCGTAATAACAATAACCAGCGGTATAATCGCGATAAACGTTTATGTATATATATGTATCTATATACGCATATATACTTGCACGTAATGATTCAGTATGGTACGTGGATGTGCCTGTAAAATTTCAAACGTTACATGCGAGATTTTGAGAGTACAAGAAAGACGTTCGAGCACTCGTTGTGTGTATTCTCGAGCTTGAGCAATGTATGTTACGTGTGTGCATTTGTACAGCACTAAGGGTTGAAAAAGGGCGGCGAGAGACCGAGCTTAGATTCTCGAGTGGTCTTGTAGTGTTTCGCGCTGTAAAAAAAAAGGTCTGCCGCACTGCTTGGAACATCACACACGTTTATATCGACATGCACACATTCACCGTAATAGAAGCGCGTAGAGCTGCGATAGAAGTGCAGCCTTTGTAATAATTCGTTTTCTCCTTCCTTGCATCTCTCTCTCTCTCTCTCTCTCGTTCTCTATTTTTCATCCCCTTCCGTATTAAGAAGTGCAAACACACTTGGACACCGGGCGTTCGCATGGTCGACTGGGGATATGCGTTTTATAAGACATGTATACTATATAGTACAGACGAGAGTTTTGAGAACGAGTGAGAGTTCCACATCGATTATTGATTCTTCGATAAAAAACATAGCCAAGAATTCTTTTTGGACCTTTTTCTTCGCCTTCGCGAAAAAAGTCTGGATTTTCCATAGATTTTCTCGAGCGACTTTCCATAGTTTTATAAGACATGTATACTATATAGCACAGACGAGAGTTTTGAGAACGAGTGAGAGTTCCACATCGATTATTGATTCTTCGATAAAAACATAGCCAAGAATTCTTTTTGGATCTTTTTCTTCGCCTTCGCGGAAAAAGTCTGGATTTTCCATAGATTTTCTCGAGCGATTTTCCATAGTTTTATAAGACATGTATACTATATAGTACAGACGAGAGTTTTGAGAACGAGTGAGAGTTCCACATCGATTATTGATTCTTCGATAAAAAACATAGCCAAGAATTCTTTTTGGACCTTTTTCTTCGCCTTCGCGAAAAAAGTCTGGATTTTCCATAGATTTTCTCGAGCGACTTTCCATAGTTTTATAAGACATGTATACTATATAGCACAGACGAGAGTTTTGAGAACGAGTGAGAGTTCCACATCGATTATTGATTCTTCGATAAAAACATAGCCAAGAATTCTTTTTGGATCTTTTTCTTCGCCTTCGCGAAAAAAGTCTGGATTTTCCATAGATTTTCTCGAGCGATTTTCCATAGTTTTATAAGACATGTATACTATATAGTACAGACGAGAGTTTTGAGAACGAGTGAGAGTTCCACATCGATTATTGATTCTTCGATAAAAACATAGCCAAGAATTCTTTTTGGATCTTTTTCTTCGCCTTCGCGGAAAAAGTCTGGATTTTCCATAGATTTTCTCGAGCGATTTTCCATAGTTTTATAAGACATGTAAACTATATAGCACAGACGAGAGTTTTGAGAACAAGTGAGAGTTCCACATCGATTATTGATTCTTCGATAAAAACATAGCCAAGAATTCTTTTTGGATCTTTTTCTTCGCCTTCGCGAAAAAAGTCTGGATTTTCCATAGATTTTCTCGAGCGATTTTCCATAGTTTTATAAGACATGTATACTATATAGTACAGACGAGAGTTTTGAGAACAAGTGAGAGTTCCAATCGATTATTGATTCTTCGATAAAAAACATAGCCAAGAATTCTTTTTGGATCTTTTTCTTCGCCATCGCGAAAAAAGTCTGGATTTTCCATAGATTTTCTCGAGCGATTTTCCATAGTTTTATAAGACATGTATACTATATAGTACAGACGAGAGTTTTGAGAACAAGTGAGAGTTCCAATCGATTATTGATTCTTCGATAAAAAACATAGCCAAGAATTCTTTTTGGATCTTTTTCTTCGCCTTCGCGGAAAAAGTCTAGATTTTCTAGGATTAAGACATGTATACTATATAGCACAGACGAGAGTTTTGAGAACAAGTGAGAGTTCCACATCGATTATTGATTCTTCGATAAAAACCATAGCCAAGAATTCTTTTTGGATCTTTTTCTTCGCCTTCGCGGAAAAAGTCTAGATTTTCCAAAGAAAAGAAAAATCGGTACCACGCTCTTGGCAATTGTACCAGTTAGAGAAATCCTTTATCAGTCGTGTATGCTTCTCTTTTTTTATCCACGTCTTACCCAAGTATTTTTTTGTTTGTGTT
This sequence comes from Heteropelma amictum, assembly GCA_959613375.1. Taxonomy (NCBI): domain Eukaryota; kingdom Metazoa; phylum Arthropoda; class Insecta; order Hymenoptera; family Ichneumonidae; genus Heteropelma; species Heteropelma amictum. Next base: position 7,108,696 of record OY390724.1, read on the forward strand.
TTTTTTTTCATTTATTTATTTCATCCAAAAATGTAGGCAGCGAACGTTCATCTGCAGATATACATATCTGATTGTTTATGTAGATGGATATGCGGAATACGTCGGAAAGTTTATCCTCGGAAATACCCCAGGGTGTATGCATTCTCGCCTTGATCTTGCAAATTAGCATAATCATCGTTTTCCACCTACACTCTTATTCGTACCTTATCCGAATTTATGTGGTAACTCGACGTCCCTCCGTGAACGAGGGCACCGGAAACTCCGCTGCAAAAGCGAGAGCCGGGGCTAAATTTATTTATTTACATATACATATCCTCGACGTCGCGTTTTTTCTTCTCGATTAATCGAATTGATTGTATTTAGCATCGAAGGTAAAATAAAAAATCCCAGCAGTGCTGGCGTTTGTTCCATCCTGCTGTATCCTGAAGAATATGGATTTTTCTTAGCTCTAACTCGTCAAATATTGACTAAGGCTGTGTAGAATGTACTGCAGAGTCTCGTGTATACAGGAATTCGAATTCGGAATTATATCGCAGTTGAGACTGGTGTACGTTTCGTCCACATACGTCCTTACGAATCGTGAAGGATTTAAAGCGGCGGCGAGAGAGCTCATACGTCCCCTTTACAAAACGGTATCCCTTGAATTTCTATGGCGAATAATCGGAGACAGCTGGTATTATGAAAGTATACCGGTACACTGTGTGGCTACTGAACGAACGTCGTGTGAGTGTGTGTTTGTGTGCATGAAACTGGCTCGATGTGAAATCAAGTAGCGTAATAATGCTCGCGTCCGGAACTTCGTTTCTCTATACATATATATACGTTGTATCTACTTTATATACTCTACGTGTATATCGACGATATACATATAGATCCGAATGCATCGGAAACAAGCCTCGTTTACCGATCGCGAAAAATGCGGAGAGATACAAATTTTTATCGGCGATAACACGCCACGAAAATTCATCCATTAATTACGACAAGCACATCGAACGACGGATTTATGCATCACCGTGAAAAAAAAAATGCTGGCTCTGAGCATAAATTAAATTTGTACTCGATTTCGGTTGAGTACGTTTTGCATCGATCGAGCGCCATTTCGCGTCGCGAAATAATGTGCTCGTCGAACGGAGTGGGGGCATTTTACCGACTACCGCTTTTATCGACTGGTTTACGATACGTCGGATATTCCAGTTTCAATTAATTGATATTCTTTCGATCCAATTTATAAGTGGAATTTACTTTTTTGTGGGGAAGTTTCTTTTGCGATTATTTGGCACGATATTTCCTGTATCTTTCGTCGAGTTTCACCGTGTGAGATTGAAGGAGAAAAGGAGACGGACGTAGGAAAATTTGCGGCGGTAGAGTCATTTCGAAGGTCCGCCGAGGCTTTACCATATATATCTCGTTAGTCAACCACGTCGTCGTAGTTTTTCTTCAAGCCCAAGGCGAGAAATATACGAGGGCTCGTATAATACTCCGGTATCCATAGCTGTTGGAAGTTTCCGCTATGAGCTTTGCGTGCAGGCTCGTCGTTTGCGACGATAAAATAACGACTGGGAAGACTGACTTCGCGCGTTTCGATAAAACCCCGCTTTTTCACATCGCTGATTAAAGAAATACAAGAGATTTTTTATTTTCCAACGTGATCGCGAGAAAACGCGATATCACTTTTTTCACGATCGAAAGATCGTTTCGATAATTTAATCTCGCGAAATATCCGCAATCATCCACGATACATTTTTATCTCATCACCGTCAAAAGTAGCTCATCGTCATCGTTTTTTTTTGGCAGTAACGCGGTAGTTATCGAAATTTGGTATTTTAGAAATTTGTTTATTCCATTCCCACACGTATCGTGTGTTTATTCGTAACCGAATACGGTAATAACGAAAAAGCCCACACGTGACTGTAAATTACGAGAAAGTTATGACAAACAAATTACTTGGCACCGCGCAGTTAAGGGGTTCCCTTCGGTTCCAACCCCTTTCGGACGATGTTACGCTTCGTGTCTCACGTTCACCGCGGCTACTATCGTATATCTGTCTACAAATTATCCAACCGTTCACAAACACTTCGGCTAACTGCTGTTGCTTAGGCTTATTGTTCCAACTTAGTTATAGAACGAGCGTAAGCTTTGACGCGGCCGCGTTAACGTCCTCCGTCTATACGCACACAACGAAATTCAAACAAGTTTTCTCATACTCCGAATGACTAATTTTTATGCCGTACGAAATTCGAGCAGGGATTCCGTAATTTGAAAAGCGAGGTATGACAAAAATAATTGGTAACATTGAAAAAAAAATATTTTTAATTAAAAAATAAGACAGGAATTAAAATGTGACATTTTTTATATTTAAGCAAATCTTAATGACTGTGTTGCCGGCTTTTATTCTTCTCTTGGAGGTTTGTGAGAACTTGATTGAGCAACTACGTGCTATATCTGAACCGACGAGTTGAAATTTTTCGATTGTGCAGTTTGGAGTAAAATTGGGAGAATTTTGGAGTAAATATTCACATTCGGTTGTACAACAGTTTTTAAAGAGTTTAGCTCAACGTCATTAAAACTGCCTGCAATTAAATCATACAAGGATCTCACGTGCTTGTATTTTACGTGAAATTTCATTGTCTCTGGACGACCCGCACTTTGTCGTAAATTGTACACACATGATTTCAGTACTTTCAATGAATCGCCACCGGATGTGGCACAACTTTTGCTACCAGACAAACGGTATCAGAGGTTACAATTCCAATGGTTGCATCGATTATTAATTCATGTATGTAAATACGCTCAGCAAAAACTCCGAACTTGACCTGAAAAATGCGAGCCCGACAAGCTGTCAGAATTCGTAACAAACATGTGCATAATTTCGCCTCATAGTGAATGACAGGAGTCTCGATTAATTATAAAATCAAAGCGATTCTATGTGGCCTTACTCTGCCATATATCATCGAACTGCGAAGGAATCCAATGCAAAGTTCGAGAGAAAACGATTAAAAAATTCCATCGAGCCTCCTAAAGTTTCAAAGAGCATTGGGGAAGGTTGAGGGAGCGGCGGGAGACACTCGAGGTGAGAAAGGTGCGATATATCCGGTCGTGAGATTCTGGAGATAAAAAAGAAACCTCTCGCTGTGTTTTCATCGTCCGTTGAGGAACGAAAGGGCTCGAAACGCACGAATTTCAGTGCCGAAAATGACGGTAGTCGAGTCTTTTCGTTGATTAAAGCAATACTCACGTGCATGACTTGCTCGCGGTGCTTAATGCGAAATATACGCGTGGGATGAATTACGACCATGCAAATGTACGTGCAAGCGCGAAGCAACCAGCGAAATCCTAAAGATGAAGGGACGAGAGACTGCGGAGAAAAATAGAGCAGGTGCATTTGACAGTGTGCACCAAAAGATATTTCTAATGCACACATGCGAGCATATATTTGTCTTCCTCATCGGAACATAGGATCGAAAAAAATTGTTTCACTTCCTGGATGTCACTTGCGCGGGAACCCCCGCGGTTCGAACCCTTAAAAACATATTTCTAAAAACTTTTAACTCGTTTCCTTGCCTTGCTTTTTAGGCAATTTTACTTTGGTATTATTTGACGACGAAGAAAATAATTCTGTCTGGAAACAACTGCGAAATGTCGCAGTCGAGAGGCGCGAACGTTATTTAGTGACTTCCGGTACTTGAAATACACGAAATGAGCTCGGTGTTTTGTCATTAAAAGGAGTGTCGGGTACGCAGAGTCGCGTGTTGGCGATTTTATTTATGGGGAGTAAAACAAGGAAACCCCGTTGATTGACGAAGTTTATCACGGTTTTTTTGTGATATTTTTTGACTATATATTCGCCCGCATTGATAAAGCGTGTACGTAAAACACCTGAACGTTATTTATATCAGTGTGCCGTTTAACGAGGACCACGCGACAGGCCAGCGAGAGAAAAGATCGCAGGCTCGTGCGGTCACGCTATGGAAATTATGATGTATTACACGGTTGGCCTTTTGAGCCTCGTATGGCACCCTGTGAACCTGCGATGCCGTAACTAATGGGTGGACTCATAATGTCAACGCTTGACGTTTCAACTTCAAGCTCTTACGCGTATAAAAATATTCATGCAAAATTTGTCTTCTTAATCTTCGGTCCACGAATTAAGGGACTCATTTCCCCTCCGCTATTTGCAAAAAAAGGATTGAAAATATGCACTTCCGGAAGTACTCGCAAGATCGTCACGTCGAAATTGTCGAGTTTTTATCGTATTCGATCGTTTAATAAAAGCATTAAAAAAATATATAACGAAATGCGCAAAAGTAGCTCGATTTTTGCTCTGGAGTGACATTTCGCGATAATATTTTTGGATATATGAATAATGTCCGCAAAGCGGAGGATTCTTTTTTCGGGTGACATTTTGTGCAATAAATATTTGCAACAGATACGTAAGAAAATACGAGTTTTCGTAATATTTCATCTCGGTATTTTGTCTTTCGTTGATTCAAATTAATCAAGGGCCATAAATCAACTCAAAGAAAAGTATTTTCAACGAGAACCTCCAAAATCGACCAGCTGCGGCTGTCCTCGTCCGACAATTTTTCTAATGAGCAGGCAAACGTTCCGCGCGTTCTCTTTCTTTACGACTTCATTCGGAATTGGAAATTTGACCGAGCGGAAGTCGCATCTTTCTCGTATCTCTCTTCGCCTGGATTTTTCACGCCGTCCAGCAATTTGTGTGTAGCACGTGTATATTTATGCGAATGAGGGGGGCGAGAGTCGAAAAACTTTCGAGAGCCGAATTTTATTGTGATCGCGCGGGTATAATACTGTGCATTTGGAAACCGGAAGTTGATGCTTATTCACCGGTGAACCGCTATAAATTGCAAGATTCGAAAACACTGTATGCCCCGAAGGGCTCAGCGCGATATACATTTACGTACAAATTAAACCGAATGAATAAACATGCCGAGAAAAAATAATAGGAATCGTATTTCGGCATATCCGACACCCTAATTTCTCACAAGAGTGATAATATACGAATACACGCGTGCAAGAAGCTCCCATGAATTATCTCGTTAGGCAATACGTTTCGATACCTTTTTTCGTCCAATCGATGCTCCTTGGTGTCCTATATTCCGCTCGTTAAACAAATATATTAACGTCTTTATTAGCTCGCCACGTGGATCCTCCATATGCAATAAAAACTACTGCGTTCGATAGATCGCAATGTATATATACAAGTATATCATTCGAAAATGTAACTCCTTGGATAAGTGGTCACGTGTCGCGAGGTGATACGCACTGGTCGTTTCCGGGTTCTACCCTAGCAAGTTTTCAGAAAGACTCCCCCTTTCCCCAATTTATTTCAATATTTCTTTTTTATCGATATGCATTTTATCTTCAAATGTTTATCAGTAAATGACACTGACACAACAACACGAGTGGCAGAAAATCCGTGCCTTACACATACAGGAGTTAAATATCTTTGTGGTGCAGAGCTGGACGACTGACGCCTTTCTCCACCCTCGTACCGATTTATCGATTCACCAGATTGATTAAACATTCAATTATCGACGAAACAAATTTCAGATATACATTTCACAACTGTAATAACCTTCATCGAAGGTTTTCGCTATTTCCACATGCTTCGAAATCACCTGCAGAACAATTGAGCAATCGTCGCAAATATCACGTTAATATTTTTCATAAAAATCATGTTTTCAATTATTCACGTTTATTTCGTGTTTGCGGGTACTACAGTTATGATAATAAATCGATGAGATCCAGATCGAATGGGAGATAATAAAAATGATGGTACGAACCTGGTTTATGCTGCGAAATATGAATCGCGGAAATGAGAATAGGGTATGATTTAAATGGCAACGTATATCTATATGTATGCTTATGTATATAGATGCATAGGTAGAGGGTTGCCAGAGCCCAGTCATGGGATAAACAGGCCGTGAAATTACCTTTTAAATATTAGATTATGATTAAATGTGTACTCAGCTATCTCGCATATAGCCCGACTGAATGTTCAGCCCGCATGCGGGAGGAGCACCCAATATACAAGTATACTCTTTTCCACCCCTTTATCGCCGGCTCTTTCGAAGCTTTTCATGGATAAAAAGCTTGTGCGATTATGATGCTAGAATACAGGGGGGGTTTTGCACCAAGAGCGATAACGTTGCAATTCAGCTTTAGCATACACGCTCTGCGTATGTGTTTGTACGTAAGCCGATGTGTACTTGCATAGTGTGCACAGCGTTGAGGGTTTCTTCCTCCCACGCTGTGCGAGGCTGTCGCTCGTTCATTCTGTCCAACGCTCAGGAGCCACGATATCAATCAAGTTCCTCCAACATCAGATAAGATGGGCTGCCAGAGGTATAGGGCTGCTCACAAAACTCTACACCGCACGATACCCCGGAGGACACCACTTTTTTTACCTCCCTTGCGCAGGCTGTTCAATTTTAAAGGGAATACATTTTTGCGATTGAAGGAAATATCCGACAAGACTCGTTCTTACGAGCTGAAGAGGGATAAAAGCGTGCGAGTTGAACAAATGCGCTTTTTTCCATTCAATTAACTGGTTTGCCAATTAACCGGTGAAATGAAGAAGAATTCATCGGTTTTAGGTGGCTCTCGTTCGATTCTATGGAGGATTTTATGACGATTTAATGTACAATAATAATATATGCGATAGAATAATACAGGAATCATGTGTATACAGTTGTATCAGCAGCAGGTACTTAAAACTCATCGCAAAGGTGCGGAACTGACGGGAGCAGGTGGCTGTATCCGGCCGGTGGCCGAAGAACCTTTTGCGTACTCGCTATATATCCCTATAAACTACATATTATCCACGAGCTGAACCGCGTCAGGTACGCGTAGATCGCAGCACCCGCACAAATGTATAAATATGTATGACATGATGCTATACGTGCATTGAGAGTATACAGGCAGGAGAAAAGGATACAATTCAGGTAAAATTCGCGTATATTAGACCGTAGAAATTACGCCCTTTTGCGTCGCTGCTGTCATTGATATATGCGGCGAAAGAGCGAGGGGTTACTTGATGCCCAGTGGGCAATGTCCACCCCCGCGTCCGGTATAACAGTTTACTATATTCGAATATACACATATACACGTACATGTTATAAACTCTTCAACTTCTCATCCACACTTTTGTGCGATACGCACATTGCTCATTTGCAAGATTGATATGCCGGCATTGCGATAACAAACGGAGCACTAACCGACTCATAGGTCGCTTCCTTTTTTCTCCTTCAAAAGGAATTTTGCGAGATCTCCGTTAAGGTCCTTCATTTCCTCCCGAAATCGATCAGAAAAGCTGTTGGATTGGTACAATAAAGATAAACATAATTTTCAATGGCTACTCTTGCTGGAGAAAATTGAAATACGAAATTGTCGTGCGATGTTATATTTTTCATGACTATTTTTTTCACGAACTTTTTCTCATTCTCTTCTGTATTAACTTCTTTCCTGTTTCCACATTAATTTTAAGATTGTTTATTCGTTAGCTTCCCTCTTAAAAGCATCGAAACTTTGCACACCACTTACAGGGGTAGTAGGAATAAGAATGAATACTTTCAAATGCGAAAAAATTATAACAAGACAGGCGAGATCGTCTCATAGAGATCAACACCAGAGCTTTCGATACGTATGGAGCAGACATGGAGAATTTAAAGTCGCAAATCTCTTAGGAATTATACACATATATATACACATATACACGTGCATATTATAAACTCTTCAACTTCTCATCCACACTTTTGTGCGATACGCACATTGCTCATTTGCAACATTGATATGCCGGCATTGCGATAACAAACGGAGCACTAACCGACTCATAGGTCGCTTCCTTTTTTCTCCTTTAAAAGGAATTTTGCAAGATCTTCCATTTCCTCCCGAAATCGATCAGAAAAGCTGTTGGATTGGTACAATAAAGATAAACATAATTTTCAATGGCTACTCTTGCTGGAGAACATTGAAATACGAAATTGTCGTGCGATGTTATATTTTTCATGACTATTTTTTTCACGAACTTTTTCTCATTCTCTTCTGTATTAACTTCTTTCCTGTTTCCACATTAATTTTAAGATTGTTTATTCGTTCGCTTCCCTCTTAAAAGCATCGAAACTTTGCACACCACTTACAGGGGTAGTAGGAATAAGAATGAATACTTTCAAATGCGAAAAAATTATAACAAGACAGGCGAGATCGTCTCATAGAGATCAACACCAGAGCTTTCGATACGTATGGAGCAGACATGGAGAATTTAAAGTCGGAAATCTCTTAGGAATCATACATATATATATTTATATGTATGTATAAACAGACATGCATGTGTCTGCTGCAACGAGGGTGGCAAACGAGAGAAACTACAGCCAAAATCAACCCCCTTTTCGTTCTCAAAGTTTTGCGAGGGTGCGCGCACCACAATACAAGCAATATAACACGCGCTCGTTTCTCCTTTATCTTCTTCCCTCATACAGACGGTTTGCCTTGAACGCGCGTTTCCCGATGCCGCCGTACGACGGAGAAAGCGAGTTTTACTCGCGGGGGAGGCGGGGTACGAACACCCCAAAACAGCCAACACAAGAAAGCACACGCAACGGGACTTTCGCGTGGTTCATCCCCATCATTTGAGGCAGAACGACGTCCGCATTCTCAACCCCCGGCAACTCTTACCTTAATCGACGAACGATGATTTGGTCTTAAATAAACTTCTCACCTACCACTCGACAAGGAGGATTACCGCTGCTTTTCCCTTTGCCATTTGCTCCTACACACACCGCCATCGAGTAGACGGCTGTACTATACATAAGGGCGAATATATATACACATGGGTTTATATAGCTGTTGTGATTATCCTATAAAATCGTCGAGTGGTCACTTTTGATTGAGTCTTCGGTACCCCAAGTCTGTCCCAGCAGCAATTTCAAACGTCTCTGCGACCTTCGTACCCTCCATCAAACGAAATTCGATCTTTAAATCCTTGTACGACAAGTTTTACCGACAAAAATATCGAGCCAACCCTCGAATATGCGCAACGATAATTTCCTGACACGTATCGGCTATTCCGTTTAAAATCATAAACGTCGGTAAAGAGAAATCAACTTAGCGTTCACTTTTTTGTATGAATTATTCCCGCGACCAAATTTTAGTTCAGTCGTCGAGGAGGGGAGGAGGATAATTTGAAAAAAAGGCCAATAAGAGTTGCAAGGAGAAGAAAAAAAAAATCATAAAGAAAAACATATTTTACAATGAAACAAAACGATCGATCCGAATTGCATATAATTGCATTTTTCTCAGTCGTTGTGGATTATATAGGCTTTATATGGGTTTCCGGGTGTGAGAAGATAAAAGACGAGACGAATGATCCGAGGAGAGATTTGAGAAGGGCGACAAGGAAACGTTATTCTTAACCATCTCAGCTTACTTTTGATTATATACCTGCACGTTGGTCCATGCAGGACGGAAACTGTCGTGAGGGGTACATAACGTACTTCACGAGCTTCCGGCCACGTGGCCTGCAATCTTAGCGAACGTCGGCTCGAATTCGCCGATATATTCAACGTCTTCTCTTTCGGTCCAGCTGATGAGACGTTAATAAAATAAATGCCACGATTTATACGACAATCATCATATTTCTCCGTGTGTTCATATTTATATATATTTATTTAAGAAGTGGAGACGAGGACAGTCGGAGTTTGCACAAGGTACGACGATTCTTTCTTTCAACGTTATCCATAAGAATGTCGGCACGCGCCCCGCAGAGAATGCGTTTGAAATTCACGAAGGGGCCAGCTGCGCTGATCACACTCGCGCCCGCTACGATATACTCGAACGTGGATATCGGGTCGTGGGGGCGGAGGCGAGGCATGGTCCCCTTTGCGGACGTCAACGCGTTTAGTTCCCGACACCGGTTTTTCATTCTTTCTCGCTCCATCTCTCTTTCTCACTCTCCTCCTCTGCAAACTCTCTGTTGCTTTCTCTCTTCCATGCTGGATGGTATTGGTACATATAGCTCTTCTCATGTACCAGGGCCTTTTTACGTCAGGCACGCATTGGCCCATTGAACGAGCATGAGGTTAGTACAGCGGGGGCTCCACCGCCGGTGGGGCACATATGCGATAGTTTAACGCGAGATCGAGTTCGCGTATGTACGTATTATGCCACGTTCGAGGGCTGACGTCATAATACGCATAGTGAGTTTTGCCTTTTTTTAGCGAATAAAAAACTGCTCGGTTTTATAGGATTCGATCTTGCCTGTGCTTCTAACGGGTAGGTTTTTCTTCATTTTGCTGTTGTATTCATTATTCGTTGTCATTGTTTTATTCGACTGATTTTGGCCTTCCAAAGGAATAATCGATATCGAACTTTAGGAACAGCTATTGGTTGTCACATTTTTGAAAAGGATATGCTCACGTGAACTCAAAAATTGTACCTGCTGCCGCTTTTTTTTATTTTATCATCACCGGATGGAGGAGTGATTGCCAAAGACAGGGGATCTCGATACTTCAAAATTTCCGCAAAGCGCATCAAGAAAAAAAGGCAAAACGCGCGGTTTGGCATTTTATGGCGTAAAAAATGTTTTTTCCGTCTCGGAAACACGGAAAGTTCGTAATTACGTTCCAATATTCCCTTACATTTTCGAGTTCGAAATCGCGTCCTCATGGTCGAAGTAATTTATTTGATATCGATTTTTTTTCCATCATTTTTTCTTTCATTCGAATGGTCGGGAGGAATGTGAAAAAAATGAATGTCTCGAAGGATAATCGGCTGGGGATAAGCGACGTTGGAGAGCAGGGTGAACCGATTTGTCGTCGTCGCGATACTTAATGCGTAATATCCCATTTAATCTCGTATGAAAAGGTGCGAGGGAAACCAAGTATGAACCATCACGAAGTCGTTCGGTTCACGACGGTAGAATAAAGCCGAGCGTTTGTGCACGGGTGAGGTTATACTCTCGTCTCGTTGCCACCGTCGACGACGACATTGACGACGTTTCCGTCGGGGGTGGCTCCTGAGGGACCCTAGCATTGAGCCGTCCAAGCCACTCACGAAATTCTCCAGCCTCTCTTTCCTTCTCTCGGCCAAGGAGAGAGTGTTGGAGGGAAGAAAAAGAGAGAGAGAGAGCGACTGGATTGGCCCCCGGAGGCTGACAGCCCGGGGGCGGCAGATGCCAGCCAGCGTATGTTGGACCAGTTTCTTGGAGCACTTGACTATGGAACATATTTCCGGTTTAATCGACAAAGTTTGTGACCACGAACGAGACGATCCATTCGTCATCTTAAAATCACCCCTTCGTCACGCTTGTTTTTAATGAATATGCGCCCATGCGAAGAAAAATTATTACCATTGATATGCTGAGTTCATTAAGTCAAAAATACACCTGCGGGTATATTTTTCAGGATGTATGCTACGTCAAGTTGGTGTCTAAATATTATTGATTTTTAAAGTCTTTTTTTGACCGAATTTCTTTCGAGCAATAATTATTTCGGAATTATTTGTAAACGAAATTATATCGATCTTGGCTACATCGCTGCTGTAATAAGCGTGTAATGGCGTTTCAAGTCGGGTTGCATTCTTGGGGCACATCGGGATTAACTTGAGAAATCTAGTATCGATTTGCAAAAAATTACGCATTTATTTTTAAGCGAAAGTTTTTAGGAAACATCCTTAAGTATCGAAAATTCTTGCCACGACTTTGTTTTACATCTCCCCTCCTATATAAGGCTATCAGTGGATATATTTCTTCATTTTCCGGCTTATTAAATATATTTCTGAAATTAATCACACGTTATCATTTCTTTCTGCTCGAAAAAAGACACAAAATCTTCCAGGAATAATAATAATATTGGATCGAAGCGAATCAAAAAGTTTGAGTCGGAGATATTCCTATCGTGTCCTTGCGAACGTTTCCCCTCCGATATTTTGATTGAGTACCGTCTAATAATACTCAAGACCTTCTTTCAATCTTGCACAAATATCTTGAGAATTTTATGATAGCTTTTATTGCGGAAGGGAGGAACCATCGGTTATCGACCGCAAGAGAGTTTAGGAAAAACAGAAAATGTGCGGATTAACATTTGCTTCCACTGCAGTCAAGGTTTTTTTATTTAAATTAATCGACATTTCAGAACAATATTTCAGTAAATCATCATGAAATATTTTTATATATCGTCGTATTAATTCAAAAACAACATTGAACAGGAGTATAAAGCCGTGAGGAGCAGCTTGTTAAACGCTTTGAGTGCGATACAAAAGAATTTTCAAGCAGTTTTCCTAGCCACACATACCATGGCGAGCATAAGATTCTTCAGCAATATAACTCGAATAAAAAAGCAATAAAAGTATCTAAAAATCGTGTAAAATTCATCACCTTTGTATATCTTATGAACCTAAGAAAGAAAAAGAATATTTCTCGTTTCTCAAGCAGCGACCTCTCGTTTTCGAATCGTATTTTTTTTTATTTACATACCAATCGAAACAAGTGTCACAGATTCTATAATATTTTATCACCACGATGCAGGCGACTGGTACAATATCACCGACGATATTCGATTTGCGTCTGTATGTTCATTGTCCAAAGCCATCGAAGATTCACTTCTCGTGATTCACCTTCCATCTTTATCGGTTTCTTTAAATTTAACCCCCGATGGATAACCCTCGAGCTGATTTTATTTTACAATAGAGAGGTTCGGGCAAGCCCCTTGGATGGGCTTCGTGTCGGCTGCCAGGAAGTCGAGAAAATAATAAGAAGGTATGGAGTAGCATTGGAGGAAAAGGACGAAGAATAAAAAAGAAAAGGGAAGGTTATTTCGAAGGCAGCCGGCACGCGCCACTCCAGTAACCTCCTGCTTCTTCTTCTTCTTCTTCATCCTCCTTGTACGGTTATTCATCCCTGGCTGTATGATTCTTTACCTACCGACTGTAAGAAGAGCCTGAAAGTGAAGCGCAACGTCACAGACGCGAGAGCATCTCGTGTATGCCGATATATGCTTTTTGCGGTATTATACGGTTTACGTGTGCACAAATGCAGACGTACATGTGTGCGTGCACTGAAATAGTTGTAGTTGGTGCTAATGCTGCAGAAAGAACGGGCGTAAGATAGACAAAGAGAGAGATTTCCGTAACAGCACACACGAGGTGGTACCACGCCCGCGTCGACAACGACTACGACGATGACGACAACGACGATGAGTATATCGGATGATGCAAATGGCACGCGAGACTTCCGGTTGTGGCCCTGCCGCAGCGCTTCCATATAGCCTAGTCCATATCCATACGTCTAGCCATATTGTGTATATAAATGGACCACTCGCAAACAAAAGGGCTCAAACTACGGCACTTTGTGCGTCAAATCGCGTAGGTCAAGCCTTTTTGGTTCCCGACCTTTCGATAAAGTCTTGCGCTATAGTTGGTGAGGGTTGGTGTAGAGGAGGTATCGAGTTTGCCTGGCTATTCTCTCTCGTTCGCTTTCAAGAACTCCGGAGAGGAGCCAAGCCAGCAAACGCGCCCGGGAATCGAGGTCTCCCGAGGGGTTTTCGTCAATGAAAGCGGAAACGGTGGGCGAGAAAGAGCGAAGGAGAGAGAGAGAGAGTTGGAGGGTGAGCAAAAAGCCAGCCACAGAATCTCGCAAGGAACAGGATCAGCGATACGACGACGACGACGACGTCGTCGTCGTCGTCGTGAACGCCGCTTGCAACCCTGGCTTTGTTGCTTCAGCTCAATTGTCTCTGTGGACCCACCAGGCGAAGGCGTGGTCATACAATCACGCACACCGACGCCATCACAGACGCAAAAACTCGCCAGTTCGCTGCGGGCTTTGTGGGATACTTGATCTTTTCGGATGGCCCGTTCTCCGTATCGCTAAATCGTCCACCATTACTTTCATCATTGCGACAATCGGACTTTTCATCGACATTAAATATTATGGCAAAAGTATCAACATTCTTGCCATGACATAAAAGTAATTTAGGAAATATTTCTCAGCCTCTCAACAATATTGTATTCTCAGCCGTATTGATAACGCGGTAGATGTAAAAAATTTTTTTTTTTTTAATAGCCGACTGGACAAGTAGTTGTTTTTGTCCTTTAACAGGCTTCGGTTTTCAAAAGAATGTACACTAAAAACTATCACCGATACATACAGATCGATAATTTTTTTAGCGCCATTTTCGTTGAATTTGAAAATTCATAGATAAGTAGCAACATAATTAACGTATAAACTGTCTTGCTTTTTGGTTGGAACTAGATTATTTCCACTGGCAGTTAAAAAGATGTTATGTACACTAGCCCGTTTCGTTTTTGAAAATGGTGACGTCACATTTCCATTCCGTTATTACCGATTTGTCGTTGCCGCCGTCGCGTGACCCACAATAAGGACCTGGGACATTGGTAATCCTAATAAAAATGAAATAATATGAAAGGTCGTGTGGTGTGCGCCAGGGCGCAAGAGGATTAGACAATGCTCGGCGGTAGTAGCATTGACGATTGTTTTCCTGACTTTTATACACCCGTCATCGTTATTTCGTCAACGATATACCGAAGAAAAAAAATGCCACGATGGTTTCAGCTTACCTATATACGTTTTGTACGGAGGGTGTATTGTGTTTCTTCTCACCACGAGAAAATCGGCATGGACATATTATCTCAAAGCCTACTCGTTATACGCGACCAGGCGCACGCGTTGCTTCGTTAATTAAAAACCGTTTTAAGAATATACCAGGTCAATTATCCTCAACAAAACAAAAAACGAACGATGGAATATAGAAATATTTAAAAAGAGATAAAAAGTTTGGTAAATTTTGGAGTAAAAAAAATACAGCAAAAGCATTGACGAAAGAAATTCACAAGAGATTCTTATTTGTTCGACGAATAAACCGTGTTATTTTAACTCGAGCGATGAGGCGTTAAAAAGATATATTATACATTCTTGCCGATAATAAATTCGTATAAAGATATATCGACATCGCGTGGAACAAACAGTTTTACACGCTATATATTTCTCAAAGTCGTGGACAATGACTCTGAAAAGTGTCGAGGAAAAGTAAACTGAGCATTTAAAGTAGAGCTTATTAGGTACGGCGAGACCTTTGAATGAACCGAAAAAGTGACAGGGCATCGAGGTGTAGGGTTCCAAATGACGGGGTTTCCCATGACTCTGGGCTAGTACCGATTCGTGAATCGCGTTTTTCGAGAGCTTCCATGGGAGTGGCGCGACGAGGGGCAGATTTCCGGTTACAGGAGCGAGAGGAGGGAGGGGGGCAAGAGTACCAGGGCGAAAAAAAAGCAGTTGAGTGATAACGAGGAACCTCATACGGTGCTCTGTGTGTAGTTTGACAATGCTCCTGTATATGCACCATTAATAGTACCTTCGTGCTCCCCACAGAGGCTAGCACAGCTGCGCGAGCCCCCCGCGAGTCTTTTGCCTTTCGCGACTAAACAATTGTGCTCCTTTTTTGGTCGAAAACGAATCTCCGGGCGTCTCGTTACGGTTAACCCGAGCAAAGGCCTTTTCGTCGATAATAAAAACTGATGAATGTTGGAATAATTAAATCCAACGATAACAATGACAAATGGGAGAAATTTTGACAAGCTCATTGAAGGGTTGAAATATCACAAGGCTCTGAAACCAACGATCCTTTCTTCATTAGCACACGACGATGACGGAACACTGCTACTTTTTCCGTTTTTGAGAACGATCGAAAAATAGCTCGTCTCGAAACGTGTCTTGGAAACTGTCGAGTTGGCCAAGGGTGGTGAAAATGAAATTCAGGGGGCAGTCGGAATTCCCGCAATACCAATCGTTGGATAAAACCCGTCTGAATTTCCAGCGAGCAATTTCGAATCGGTTTAAAAGCCAATACCGTCTAGGACGCTGCGCGTTGTAGGAGGGTAGTTTTGCGGTGGAGTTATCAGGCATCACAACTATCACGTTTTATACATACACTTGTATACACATATTGGATACGTACTTATATACGTGAAGGATGTTAAAGAGGGTGGAAGGGTGTCGGATGTATTGTGTCTCCTGTCATCCTCAGCCTCGGCCTTACTTAAACCCCTGCAATGCTAATTATACGTCAACGGTTTTCGTTCTCGCGCGACACTCGCTCGCGCGCCTTCCTCCGCCGCTGAGGACGACTGTCACGAATGGAACAATAGTGAAAACCCTGTAGAACCATAAGAGCTTTACAAACCACCCACCTGATATACCTTCCCTCTATCTTTATCTTTCCTCCCTGTGCCAGAAAACTAAAGGGCCCTCCATCTTCCTTGCACTTTCTCGTCTCCCTCTGCTTTAACTTTTTCTGTCAAGAGCGGTTCGAGCTCTTGGTCCGAACTTTGCGTCGTCGTCTCGGGGAAACTCTTTAAAACTCCGCAGGCGTATGACTGCCGCTTCGTAACGGAACGACGCTCATTAATATACACCCCGCATAAATCGCTGAAAGCTCCGAAACAGAAGGTGTCATTAAACTTTTATTTTCCAAACTCTGGACGTTCAATTTTCGGGTCAAGTCTTTGCATTGTATGCTCAACACCTTATCATCGTTGAGCAAAATGCAAAATGGCCTCTCGATTATTTTCGCTCGTAAAAAAATGCACGCACTCGTTGAGCCACTCGAAAATTATCCATCGATATACAGCAATTATAAATTGTGCTATATTTTCTCGTGATGATCATTTGATAAACGTTGGTCATAATGGATGGCAGTTTGTTGTGCGGAATTAAAAAAAGAAAATTTAAAAAAATCCTGGTGTGTACCTCGCGAAAAAATGTTTTTTCAAAAAATCATAGTGTGAACAAAGATGAAAAGTTTTACAACGCATCTCAACGAGAGAATTTTACAACTTGGGTTTACTACAAATACTACAAATTTACAGTGTATTTAAGTGGCCTGTGGAATATTGCTCGGTGCTTCTTCTTATCACCCCAGTCTCAGAGCCAAAGCGGTTAGTACCTCGTGCTTAAACCTGGCTGCTCTTCGTGCTAAGGGAAGAATGATGGAATACAAAAGTCCATGAGCAAAAGGTGTCTAGCCGGTATATATTGTACAGGCCTCGCATCACCTCAATGCGCAGTATAGTCCAAAGTGTACGAGCTCGTTCAAGTGGGAATGGTCGAGTGATTGATGAACTGGTAGCACGCGACAGACTTTCAACCAGTTTATGCATAGAATTGAGAGCCTGTAGGCATTAAAACTGTACAACTTTGTACGTGTATATAAGTCTAGTGAATTCCTCGATTCTCTCGATAGAAAATCTTACGCAGACGATATTTCGGCACGTTGGGAACCTTGCTATTCTCTCGGTTTCTGGAAAATAAATATAGTCGGAACAAAAAAATTACAAATTGACTTTTCGGTTGGATTTATATCGAAGGCAACAATCCCCTTAATCTTTTTCCCTCAAAAAGACGGGGATATACCCGGCAACCCTTTAGGGTCTTCCAATTATTCCTCTTCACCTTCAGCTTCATTCTTTTCCGTCGTCTTTCATCCACAATGGTGGAAACTAAACGATGGCGGTTCGCAGCACCGATAGTGTTGACATAATGATTTCACAGACGAGCAAGATCTCCTCTGCGTGTAAATAATATCAAGGTGCGAGGAGTTGAGGGTAACGCGAAGAAACGAACGAGTTGGCGGTGTGGAAGATAATTAACGATCTCGACAATGCGACGAGTAAATTTGCAAAGCCATTTCAAGCTCCCACCGAGGTCCTTTGCCAATTTGCACGTTTTATCATTCTCGCTCCTGGAGCTTTCTTTAAGTTCGGTCAGCAGTGTCGAAGGAACGATCTGTGCGAACAATCAGTGATTTCAGCGAGAAGAGTTGGGCAACTTTTGTTAATAGTTTACCCCCCCCCCCCCTCGAGTCTTGATTGGATTCGCCCGATCGCTCTGTAACTACGTCAGTAAACTTTGCACATTTAGCACCGCGACGCTTGTTCCTCCAACCTTCTCCAACTACCCATCTTGCTCGCATTCTCGTACCGTCACCGGTAAATACACCGTCTCCAACATCTTCGACTTGAGCGTTACTCTGTAGCTGATTCATCTTCGACCCTTTAATCACGTTTAAACCCACATTTTTGTTCGGCAACGTCGTACTTTTGTGTTTGTTTGTCAGCTTGAAGTGAGGCTCAACGGATATCACTTAATTTCATAGATTTAGAAAAGAAATAAAAATCCCACGCAAAGAATGACAAAGAAGAATTCAAAACACTCGTGTCCATTTGCATGCAAAAAAGAATCAGGCACATTCATCATAGTAAAAGTTCATTGATGAACTGGCAATGGCGATCGCTGTTGCGGACTTACAACGCGCAACGTCGGGAGCATGTATGAGATCGCGGCTATCGAATCGAGTCGAATTAAGGAAGCAAAATGGTCCCTCGTACGATAGTTGCGTTTAACCACAGTCGTGGGGTCCGCGCGCCATGCTTTTTATCGTGGGATTGAAATAAATTGATGCGGAATTGGCCCGACAAGCATAGAGAGCATCAGCGTTACACCAGCGTGATGCTGGACCATGACGTTAGAGTGGGAGGAGCAAAGGAGGTTGAAGAGAAATGATAGAGAAATAGAAAAAAGGGCGACAGAGACGACGAACTGATTGTCTCAACCGTTCGTTAAGTACACTCCAGGCTGCGCAACCATGCGACCTCTGGTGTTCGTCTTCGGTCCCATCTCCACTCTCCATCGAACGAGCGTACATATAAAAAGAGCGGAGGAGCAGTTCGAGCGAAAAGGGATCGAATAAGACGAGAGGAAACGCGAACTTCCCGACCAATCGACGTTTTAGCGCAGCCTCATCTTTTTTTATTCTTGACGGATATCCGCGACGTTTCCAGCACATCTCCGAGATCCTCCGCTCTCAGTTTCGATCATACATCGATGGTTAACTGGAAAACGAAGGCTGAAAGTCGCGGTGAAGTTTCATTGGTCGGACAGGCGAGAGAGAGAGAGAACGAACGTCGGGAAATAGTTGTGCCAAAGACGATCCCTCGTGTGCGCTCACTTCGGGGGGTTTGTCCCCGCACAGATGAGAGGATCTCAGCGCGTACTTGGCCAAAAGCCGAGCGAGATAAGTCCCCAGCAGCCGCACATATAATCGCATATACGTGTGTATATAACATTATACTTTGCTACTGTTGAAGCTTGTGTATATTATATACTTTGCACGTCATTTATGAAGGTGTGCGCATGTACATAAGCGGAAACGTATACCGTATATCTCTTTGTCACGCCGGCATTTCGTCGACAGTTGCGCGAGTGTACATGCGGCACAGTAATGGCGCGTGCATGTGAACACATACGTTCTCCGCACTCCGGGTTGTCCCTGCTGGTTTTACCAGGGTCGCAGGGAGCTAGGGGCGTTCACAGGGGTTAACGTTGAGGTCGGGCGTGCGCGCGCGCGTCCCTGATTTTACCCAGGACTCGTAGTTGAACGCGGTGGTTCTCTTCTCTCGCGCGCGCCTTCTTGTTTCGCACCACAGGAAGGAGAACTCGCTCGGCGTTCTCCACCGCGACTTTAGGCCTTTCCTCTCACTCTGCCACCGTCTGTTTCTCGCTCTTTCTCTGCTCCGCCGATTGTTAGTTGGGCTGGCTTTGGTTCCCCCCTTGCTCCAGGCCATATATACACACAATCGAAAGTTACTATGCCACGAGAGAGAGGGGCGGAGCTATATGGAGTGGACAACCAAGAGCAGCCAGTTTATAACAGTGTGGTACACGTAACAAGAGGCAGAAAAATCACAGCGACGTGTGGTTCTTCGGGCACATTTCCTGCCCGCATGGCAAATGAAACTGAGAAAAGCAAATTCCACCTCTGGCAGAATTTCTTTTGCCATTTATCGACTCTCTTAAACCCTCGAGTTACTATTTTTTTTTTAATGAAAAGATTCACGTTAACGCGTTTTCGGTACATGCATCGCTCTGTGAGTCCATACAGTCCTCTCTGCTTCAAGGACCATCGAGGAGATGGAAATGAATGGGAACAGTTTCGAAATGTCGGTGGACCAATCTCCAATTTCGAGTATTTTTTGCCGAAAAATCGGAATACCTCTGGTCATTCTACGTTTGAATTTATCACGAAGGTCAAGCAGTCCCGAGTCCAATATAGAATGAAGCCTTTTCTGTTCAGCTCCCTCGGCCATTTTGCTCCGTTTTACATGGTACCTCTCTCCACACACACACAGCACTGCAATTTCGACCGCCGTCATTCCAAGTCCAAACATAACGCCATTCCGTGGAGCAAACATTCCTATTTCTGCAGAGACGTAAGACCGTACTATTGCCGTGTACCCTTTATAGAGTACAGAGAGAATGAAGAAAAGAGAAAGAGAGAGAGAGCGCGCGAGGGTATAGTTAAGCTGCGAACACCTTAGCCCGCGGGGAAATGGAGAGAGGGCTTGCTCTTCGACTCTGCGTGCTGACCATTTCACATCTCATTCAACGAAACGTTTCTGGCTTTGCATACTCCTCATACCCTCGAAATGTCAAGCTAAGAGCAGACGGTAGTGCTTTCTGTAAGTCAAGCAGAATATAGCATCCCCTTCACCTCGTGTACTTGGTTGGCACACACACACACACACACACACACACACACACACACACACACACAGACACACACACACACGCATATATCAACATAACCGTAGATATGCAACGAGAGTACTCGTACTCGACACGATGTGTATGTACAGTATGTACAGTAACGTGCCATAGCTCTTATCAACGCAGGGTACTTTTACCAACTCGCTTTTTCACGGACCTTGACAAATACATCGTCGTTGCACACACGATAAAGAGCAAGTCTTAATGCAGAGCTCCTAGCTTCTTCGTCCATGTACCATATTCGTCATAAATTCGCGAGTCCATTTATATCGCTGTACCCTTTTCCCTCCATAGAGATACAGAGAGGCCTGACACCATTTCTTCGAGACTCGTTTAAATTAGTTTTCACTCGAATGCGATCCTGATACCGCGATCGATTCCAAACAGTCTCTCAAACGTGCTTGGTTTTGGTTTCTACTTTCAGAACACTTACGATGCAACCTTTTTCATCGGGCAACACCATGGCCTGCACGGACACTCCGACGAGTCTTCCGACGGCCGAACGTCCCCGCCAAACGTCGACGACCCCGACTCCCACCTCCTGTCGCAATCTTACCTTCTCCATAGCCAAGATCATGGAACCTGACAAGCGTTTGAGCGACGTGTCATCGCAGCCAGGCTTACCGAGTGGCCAGGCGAGCGCAATGACGAACGTTTCCGGTGCAGCGAGTTCGGCCATACTTCAACAGCCCTCACCAACCAGCGGCATATCCTCATTGGCGTATTCCGCTCATTTGGAATCGGCTTTCAAGAAATACGTCCCGACCCTCAGACACCAGACTTTGCTCCAACATTACCCACTTCTGTACTATCATCCCGGGCCTCTTCTTCGAGGTTTTCCAGCGGGACCGGGTGCTGCGGCAGCAGCGGCGGCTGCGGTCGTCTCGGGCAATGCACCATCAACGCAATTGCGCAATTCGCCACCTCCAGCTGGACTCCAGGAGTCTTCGAGGTTAGCGTCAACGAGCGGAGATGATTCATCACCCGAGGCTCGCCATCACGGTCATCATCATCACCACCCTCATCATCACAACCGAGGACCACCCGGAGGACTCGCGAACAGCGCTTCCTCGACAGGATCCATCAGCAAGAAGAGTCCGTCACCTCGTGACCCCAATCGCGAATCGAGCGCCAATTCATCGAGCAAACAAAAAACCTTCGCCTGTCCGGAATGCGGTAAAGTCTTTAACGCTCATTACAATCTTACGAGACACATGCCTGTACACACCGGCGCGAGACCCTTCGTCTGCAAGATATGCAACAAGGGCTTCCGTCAAGCCAGCACCCTCTGCAGGCACAAAATCATTCATACAGCTGAGAAACCCCACAAGTGTCAAACTTGCGGGAAAGCTTTTAATCGTAGCTCAACTCTGAATACCCACACCCGTATCCACGCTAATTACAAGCCGTTTGTCTGCGAATTCTGCGGCAAGGGCTTTCACCAAAAGGGCAATTACAAAAATCACAAGCTCACTCACAGCGGTGAGAAAGCTTACAAGTGCAACATATGTAACAAAGCCTTTCATCAGATCTACAATCTGACGTTTCACATGCATACCCATAACGACAAAAAGCCATTTTCATGCAAAATATGCGGCAAAGGCTTCTGCCGAAACTTTGATCTGAAAAAACACATGAGGAAGCTGCACGACGCTGGCTCACCCGTTCATTCCGGGCTGAACAGTCCTTCGGTCTCCAGCCACGTTGAAAATTCTTCCTTTTCCACGATCCATCATGGGCCCAGTGCCGGACATGCCTTCGTTAGCCCCTTTTTGTTACCTCCACCTGGTTCGACAGCCAGTTACCTCAGCAAGATGTTGTGACAGGCCGAGAGCGTTAATCATTACGCGAGAAGCAAGGGTCATCACCAGTTTCCAATGCTGCTCGGACCACATTGTTACAACGACGATGTTGGACAGCACATGGCGCGACCTATGAAATAAAACGACTTTTTCATTCGTGCGAATATACTCCAGAATGCAAGATCAAACCAAAGAAGATGTTTAGTTGAATAAATCGAGGAATAAACCATTTTGAAGGAAAACCAAATGTGGAATCGCGTCAAGGACCGTTTGAGAGAGCGGAGAGGTACGGGGAGGAGACGTCCTGCGCGTGGTTATGCGAAACTCTGTTCCCCCCCCCCCCCCCCATGTACATATCGTAAATCCGGTAAGAGAAAAAAAAAATTGTACCATCATTTCGCATACTTTATTAAAGATTTACTCATGGTGAAAAAAAAAACAAACAAAATCATCGGAAAAATTGAAACAAAAGCGAGCAGAGTTTGTCGACGATCTGGTATTGAATGATGAAAATAAAAAACAAAAATCCTTCGTAATCCGGCTTAACACTGCAGACGCATTCCCGAATGAGCGAAATAGCGAAAAAAATGAATAAAAAACACGCTCACGCGTATCAGCTTAAATCGAGACCCACCCCGCGCAGATTCGTTCGAATAAACTTTCCAAGCGAAATATCGACGCAAATTCGGGAAATACAAATTTCTCGTCTGTTTCATCGTAAATGCATACAAATGCTATATCGATGTTTAAATACCGTATGTTAGATCTCTTTTGGTTGGACGCGCAATATGAGCTCGCGTTTGCAGCCCAGTACACGTTAAAAGTAAACCCAGCGTTTGCGCCAACGGGGAGTTGAATCAACACAGGCTGGTTCGTCGCCTACGAGCTCGTTTCTCATCACCCTCTGTTTCTCTCTGCTCTCTCTGCTCTCTCTCTCCCGCTTTGGATGTTACGTGTGTATATACGTGAGGACGGATATCCGTTCACATTTCATTGGATGAAAACGTATATACGTTTAAACAAGCATTATCCCTATGGGCAATATCGCATGCATGCATCGAACCGATCGACGACTGATTCAACAGACTTTCAAAGTCCTTATATTCAATGTCCAATCGCTCTCCGTACGACGGTTTTCGGAGTCTGACGGTTCTTACACAGCACGCTTGAATCAAACGGCGAAATTTGAAAATCGAGACGAATATTCCATCAGTCTCTGTTCAACGGGCATCTGTATATATTTATAAATACAAATAGGGGTTTTTAGTATTCGGGAGCTCGTCAAAGCAATCGAGTAGTGTTTTAACGCTAAAATTTTCGGAATTCGAATATTTTGCGCAAGCTCTCCCATCAGTGTACAGGATGATTAGCGATGAATCAACGTCAGAGATATCCGGGTTGAGTTCCATCCTTTTCCATCGTCATTTCATTTATTTTCACGATTTAATTCGCATTTTTTCCTGCCCGATTTTCGTACTCCATTCACGGTCACAATGATTCTTGTCTCTAGAAAGTGTTCAGAAAGTTTCGCTCGACTTGATTTTGCTTCTTTCACGATATACAACAATTTTACTCGGGACAGAAGTTTCTCCCCATTGGATATCTCAAACAAGGATCAATAATCGAGAATTTCGAAAAATATCACGGTATTTTCAAAATGAATCCGATTGTAAACTTTGTGATCGAAACGTGGAGAGTTTTAGATTGAAAATTTTCGTCACGACTTCGCGAAAATAATTTTGCTCGTAGCAATAAAGAAAATGGCAAATCAAAGTGCCGAACCTTCATTTCACGGTTATGTTTGGGACGGGTTTCTGTTTAAATCTCGAAATTCAACGATTTCCCCATGGAAATCCCCCATTGAGACTGCCATCGTATATCGAAGCAAATTTATTAATAATTATTTCTTTCGATGTACATCTCGAAAATGTTTGTTTAAGGCGTATTTTATAAAAAAAAAAAAAACACTGTATGTACATACTATATTCCTCGTTCTCGCTATGTATAATTGTTTGTAAATAATTGTAAATACCGAATATGCGCGTGTGTATATAAAGAATACGCTTTTCGACGTCGTACGTAACGAAGCGAGGTGTCGGTGATAATGCACAATGTCGTTTTTCTTCATACACACGAACGGATCCCATATCAGTGTATTATATTATTATACATACATGGATCGTATACAGATATATTTAAAGCAAAAAAATATATAAATATAGATATAAATAAAAATATTATATGTTTATAAAATTAGGGGGAAAATGTATGAATCGGTGTGATAGTAGCTATAAGAAAAGTTGTGTATTAGATAGCCAATAAAATGTTGCCCATTTTGTCAATTCCCTGATCCTCGCCGACCGTTTTTTTTCCATCACCCCTGCATAACTTTTGACAAATCTGTCATAATTCTTGAACGAACAAATCTGAAAATTGAAATAATTTTTCTATAAACCATCGTCGACTCGATTCTTGGACAAAAATTGTTTCGACATGATAACCTTAGCGAAATTTCGTGCGCTTTGTTCATGGCAAAGGGTAGATCTACCGTCACGGAAATTTCATTTGTTTTCCGTTTGAAAATAATAATAATAATTAACGAATTTACGATAAGATGAAACTTAACGTTTCGTCGAGGTTATTAGTATGCAATATGTGGTACCGAGGTTTTGGACATTTTCGAAAATCGATTACCTCGTTACCCCTCTCCGTACCGAATAAAAAAAAACGCAAGACCCATCGAATGTTCCACTTGTTGTTTTTTTCCTGTTTTTTTTTGTTGCCGCAATATGATTTATTTCTTTTATTTTCTTTTCCACGACAAAAGTCCTTCGTCATTATCTGAATGTAAAACAGCAACGATAATACTAACGTGTCGCAAGTTCGTACAAACCCGGCTGAATTTTGTAGGCGAGTTGCAATAACGAGAGAGATCTATTTCGCCAAAAGTGAGAGACGAAGAAAATCAAACTTTCGAGCAGAAAGAATGCGGTGTGGAAGGATGTTTGCACGAGCGATCGTTAATAAAAAGAAACAATCGCAGGCGGCTATTCGTGAATTGCGATAACTGTTCAATGAATCGATACTACATGTAGATAATTGATGTAGAGTAGGGAAAAAAAAGAGTGAAAATATTTATATGCAGCAAGATGGATATTGTACGTGTCTCCTATCTCTCTCTGTCTCTCTCGCATGCACGCACGGACGACCTACGATACATTCTGTTGTAAATAATGGATATTCATCAGCCGACGCAATAAATTCATCGGTAAACATAAAAAACTGCGTTATTGTTATTTATTGAAAAAAAAAACCCAAAAACGAACGATCGATGACGAGCAAACTCAGACTCACTGCATCAAATGATTATCATCGCGATAATGATGTACAATATTATTCTCGTTTCAATGAGAGTCGACTGATGGCAAAATGATCAAACTTTCGCAATAAAACGGTCAATTTTTTTTATTTCGTTGCGTATTATCAGAATCGGTAGTGAAAAACTTTGAGATAAAGTAAAAAGCCTTCTTGACGAGTCATTCACGCGATGATACTCCGAAGCACTCGTCGAGAACACACCTGTATATGCACGCGTTAATCGAGCCGATATCTCGTTCGTTTTTCAATTTTGCAAGCTGTGCTCGATGCGATCTTCCTCTTTTCCTTCCTCTCTTCCACTCGTTGTGAAGGAGAAATCGGCTCGTGAAGAAGGCACATCTTATGGTGATATACGTACATATGTAGTACGTAGAGTATGTAACAAAGAGAGAGGACACGCGATTTGATCTGCCGATGTTACATCGCGTCATAGGCAAGCATAAACCTCGCGAGAGAGAAAAGAGGCCAAGTGAAACCCCGAGTTTCGAAGGTACGTAGATATACATGTGTACATTTAGGATGAAAAACTTCACCCAGCCATTAAGCTTTGCTGAGATCTTCGCGTTTGAGATCTTCGTGAAGACGAGTTGGTTTAATCGCTCATCCAGCATGAAGCAGCGAGAGCAACGGGGATGACGAAAGATAAGAGGGAAAAACGTGCCTTTAGCGAGATCAATCGTACGGATATCCGAGACACGAGCCTTCCTGAAAGAATATCGATACCCAAAATCTGCGGATCTCGCTACGTTCGTCAGCGCAGTTTCTCGCCCTCGTCTTTCTCTCTCATCTTTCTTCAATGACACAGGATATGCAGCTTCTATTTCATGGCACATAGATAAACACGATAGGGTGGATTTAAGCAGGATATCGATCTACATATTTATTGAGGATGACGTACAGAGGATGACATGCAGGGGTCAAAAAGTTGCGAAGCAATTACTGATAATTCTTCACTACCTAGTTAGGAGAGCCGGTAACACACCGAAAAATTAATTCTTAAATTGGGAAAATAATTGAATTAAAATCGGAGATTGAAATGTGAAAAATGATAATTCGCTATAATTTTTTCTAAAACAGTGATTTTTCAATATTCGAATTATTATCAAATTGTTTTCTATCGCACACAAGTAGTTTTTCCTTCTTGCTTTTGTATAATAAGGGTACACACGTAACGTTTATTTCTGCACAAACAACGATGTGATTTAGAGATTCTCCGAGGGTACGTCAGGGTTAAATACTTTTTAAACAACTCGTTGAATAATTTGAACGGATTTCATCATGCGAGAATCATATTTTTTTCCTTACGTTACTCATTTCCTGCGCCGTTGACGACTTGTTGCGGAAAGCTTCAAAAGGTCCTGCGTCTGCATTCTTCGAGCTATTAGTACATTTTTATTTCCTTTTTTTCTGGTTTTGTGCATTTGTATTAGAATTTCCGGTTCGGCACAGCGGGAAGTGTATACAAACAAGTTATTTAGAGACATTTAATGGAAATCGTTTCTTCGCCAATATGTGAATATTTGTAAGTGTGTATTTTTGGAGGTGAAGAGACGTTGTGAGGGTGACAATTAGGGGTGGATTATTGACACCTGGTCGGAAGACTCCCTGCTGTTTTTCGAGTCGTTGCCTCGGATATTTTTTCTACAGCCCCTTCATCGTGTTCCATTCAGGTGAAGTACATAGAAACGCAACTTTTTTCGTCTTATTGAATGAGAAACCTCTTGTTGAGCATCGTAATCGTTTTTCCGAGATTTCGATGTTTTTCAATCTTTCTCTCGCGCAATAAGGCGCGGAGACATTTCCGTACTGTGTGGCAAATATACGAGAGGCAGGAAACCGTGAAATCATTCGGTAATCCTTGTCGTGAACTCCACGGTACGTCGAAGAAAACTGACGAATTCACCCCTTGATTCACTTTTTCACCTCGTTTCTTTTTCCTCCAATCTTTTTACGCAAAACTTACCAGTCGCTCCGACTTTTCGTAACACCTTTAATAACTTCCATCGGCATATCCGGAATTCGATGTACAGTCGATGACAGTTTCATTCGTTCGTGATTGAATGTTTTTCCGCAAATTATTAATAAACTAGGGATGAGTGCTCGCGCTCACACGCGCGATCGCACGATCGCGCTGCAGCGCCTTGATTTTTTACGTAACTAGGGATTAGAGACGCGCGCTCACGCGCGCGACCGGCTGCATTTTCGCGCTGCAGCGCTGCATCTTGAATTAAGTATAGACCCCTACAGAACACATTATAATTCGGCATAAGGAGCAAATGGTGAAAAGCAGGAAATTTTTAGATTCACAAATGAAGTACAAATAATAATGATTAATAAATCATAAATAATCTTCATAGATTTTCATGGAGTTGTCGATCGTTCCTCTCATCCGCCGATCGAACGCTGGACCGGAAGTTGTGCTGAAAAATCTGAAACTAAATTTCCGAAAACCGGAAATGAAGCAAATTGCTCAGAGTCGCCTCCTCTGCGCGTGGTTAAATTTTCATCGAGTTGTCGATCGTTCCTCTCGTTCGCCTATCTCACGCTGGACCGGAAGCTGCGCCACGAAAATTCTGAAACTAATTTTCCGAAAACCGGAATAGATGCAACTTGCTCAGAGTCGTTTCCTCTGCGCATGGTTAATTTTTCATCGAGTTGTCGATCGTTCTTCTCATCCGCCGATCGAACGCTGGACCGGAAGTTGTGCTCAAAAAACTGAAACTAAATTTCCGAAAACCGGAAATGGAGCAAATTGCTCAGAGTCGCTTCCTCTGCGCGTGGTTTAATTTTCATGGAGTTGTCGATCGTTCCTCTCGTTCGCCGATCTCACGCTGGACCGGAAGCTGGGCCAACAAAATTCTCAAACTAAATTTCCGAAAACCGGAATAGATGCAACTTGCTCAGAGTCGTTTCCTCTGCGCATGGTTAATTTTTCATCGAGTTGTCGATCGTTCTTCTCATCCGCCGATCGAACGCTGGACCGGAAGTTGTGCTCAAAAAACTGAAACTAAATTTCCGAAAACCGGAAATGGAGCAAATTGCTCAGAGTCGCTTCCTCTGCACGTGGTTTAATTTTCATGGAGTTGTCGATCGTTCCTCTCGTTCGCCGATCTCACGCTGGACCGGAAGCTGCGCTAACAAAATTCTCAAACTAAATTTCCGAAAACCGGAATAGATGCAACTTGCTCAGAGTCGTTTCCTCTGCGCATGGTTAATTTTTCATCGAGTTGTCGATCGTTCTTCTCATCCGCCGATCGAACGCTGGACCGGAAGTTGTGCTGAAAAAACTGAAACTAAATTTCCGAAAACCGGAAATGGAGCAAATTGCTCAGAGTCGCTTCCTCTGCGCGTGGTTTAATTTTCATGGAGTTGTCGATCGTTCCTCTCGTTCGCCGATCTCACGCTGGACCGGAAGCTGCGCTAACAAAATTCTGAAACTAAATTTCCGAAAACCGGAATCGAAGCAAATTGCTCAGAGTCGCTTCCTCTGCGCGTGGTTTAATTTTTATGGAGTTGTCGATCGTTCCTCTCGTTCGCCTATCTCACGCTGGACCGGAAGCTGCGCCACGAAAATTCTGAAACTAATTTTCCGAAAACCGGAATAGATGCAAATTGCTCAGAGTCGCTTCCTCTGCGCGTGGTTAAATTTTCATCGAGTTGTCGATCGTTCCTCTCGTTCGCCTATCTCACGCTGGACCGGAAGCTGCGCCACGAAAATTCTGAAACTAATTTTCCGAAAACCGGAATAGATGCAAATTGCTCAGAGTCGCTTCCTCTGCGCGTGGTTAAATTTTCATCGAGTTGTCGATCGTTCCTCTCGCTCGCCTATCTCACGCTGGACCGGAAGCTGCCCCACGAAAATTCTGAAACTAATTTTCCGAAAACCGGAATAGATGCAAATTGCTCAGAGTCGCTTCCTCTGCGCGTGGTTAAATTTTCATCGAGTTGTCGATCGTTCCTCTCGTTCGCCTATCTCACGCTGGACCGGAAGCTGCGCCACGAAAATTCTGAAACTAATTTTCCGAAAACCGGAATAGATGCAAATTGCTCAGAGTCGCTTCCTCTGCGCGTGGTTAAATTTTCATCGAGTTGTCGATCGTTCCTCTCGTTCGCCTATCTCACGCTGGACCGGAAGCTGCGCCACGAAAATTCTGAAACTAATTTTCCGAAAACCGGAATAGATGCAACTTGCTCAGAGTCGTTTCCTCTGCGCATGGTTAATTTTTCATCGAGTTGTCGATCGTTCTTCTCATCCGCCGATCGAACGCTGGACCGGAAGTTGTGCTGAAAAAACTGAAACTAAATTTCCGAAAACCGGAAATGGAGCAAATTGCTCAGAGTCGCTTCCTCTGCGCGTGGTTTAATTTTCATGGAGTTGTCGATCGTTCCTCTCGTTCGCCGATCTCACGCTGGACCGGAAGCTGCGCTAACAAAATTCTGAAACTAAATTTCCGAAAACCGGAATCGAAGCAAATTGCTCAGAGTTGCTTCCTCTGCGCGTGGTTTAATTTTTATGGAGTTGTCGATCGTTCCTCTCGTTCGCCTATCTCACGCTGGACCGGAAGCTGCGCCACGAAAATTCTGAAACTAATTTTCCGAAAACCGGAATAGATGCAAATTGCTCAGAGTCGCTTCCTCTGCGCGTGGTTAAATTTTCATCGGGTTGTCGATCGTTCCTCTCGTTCGCCTATCTCACGCTGGACCGGAAGCTGCGCCACGAAAATTCTGAAACTAATTTTCCGAAAACCGGAATAGATGCAACTTGCTCAGAGTCGTTTCCTCTGCGCATGGTTAATTTTTCATCGAGTTGTCGATCGTTCTTCTCATCCGCCGATCGAACGCTGGACCGGAAGTTGTGCTGAAAAAACTGAAACTAAATTTCCGAAAACCGGAAATGAAGCAAATTGCTCAGAGTCGCTTCCTCTGCGCGTAGTTTAATTTTCATGGAGTTGTCGATCGTTCCTCTCGTTCGCCGATCTCACGCTGGACCGGAAGCTGCACTAACAAAATTCTGAAACTAAATTTCCGAAAACCGGAATAGAAGCAAATTGCTCAGAGTCGCTTCCTCTGCGCGTGGTTTAATTTTCATGGAGTTGTCGATCGTTCCTCTCATCCGCCGATCGAACGCTGGACCAGAATCTGTGCAAAAATCTGAAACAAAATTTCCGAAAACCGGAAATGAAGCAACTTGCTTAGAGACGCTTCCTCTGCGCGTGGTTAAATTTTGATGGAGTTGTCGATCGTTCTTTTCATCTGCCACTACTTCGAAGGAAAGCGCTTCTCGCGAGATCGTCCGATCGAAGAGTCATTTCTTGTAAATTTTATAAAACATTAATGTGCAAGAGAGAAAAATGTTCGCTTGAAAAAATGTGCAAGAAATGCTAGTTTAGTTAATTCACTTTCATTCTCCCGGACTATCTCTCATTTTCTCTCAGTACAATATAAATTGAACTGTGAAATATAGCACTCTTACTTACTTGATATGCATGATTTCTTTTTCACGGAATGAATTATCGTAGAACTATAACCTTTGCTAACCGCAATTAATGTCACAAGTCGACAACTGACAAAAACAGCGTAAAAAACCGCGCGAATACAGCCTCGCATGAATTTCGCGGGTACGCTCATCACCGACCAATCACGAAACGAATAAAACGACAACAAAGCATGCGATATTTCGATATTTCGATCATTTCGATTTATATCTCCTCATCAAGTTTTTATTAGAAGGATTTTATCATACTTATTAAAAAATTTGAATAAAACATACGATATGGACCATTAAAAATCGTTTTTGAAATCCAAAATTTTTCCCCATTTTCTGCCGGATTTAGTTGGTTCGCTAAAATGTTTGCCGTTTTTTTTTCGTTTGAGGTGGACACCCTGACTTTTGCTTATTCTCTTGGCAATTGATGAGGCTTCAAAATGTCGTTTGGTTTGTCCGGATATCTTGATTTTTCGATTTTTGGCAGATTTTTAAAATATGACCACCGATTTTCGCCAATTTTCGCATACATACCCCTTTGCGTCATTTTCGCCGATTTTTAACACCGATTTTCAGGGTGAAGCAATCGAGCTATCGAAATTTTACTTTCACCATTGTTTAAGTCTACTCGAGGGCTTTTCAAAACACCCCCAAAAAATCTATGTAGCTTCATTAGGGAGGAAGTTATGATCATTTGAAATTTCGACTTTTCGACGATTCTGGAAAAGTGGCGAAAAACGAGTCGAAATTTTTTTTTTCAAATTTTCAATATTTCAGGAGCCTATTCGATCGGAAATTTTCCGCTGATCACGAAACCCACCGAGTTTTTCCCGAAAACTCGGAATTGCAGCAAGAAAACTCAAAAAAGCAGTTCAATTCACGAAAAAACAAAAAATACGCGCGCATCAGAAAGCAAACCGAGTTTTGCCACGAAATTCGTTC
The DNA here is from genome assembly GCA_959613375.1 of Heteropelma amictum. Lineage (NCBI taxonomy): Eukaryota > Metazoa > Arthropoda > Insecta > Hymenoptera > Ichneumonidae > Heteropelma > Heteropelma amictum. The sequence goes on from OY390724.1 coordinate 7,140,941, forward strand.
TTTTTTCACCGACCAATCAGGGAACCAATAAAACGACAACAATCGCGCGATATTTTTTCGATAAAGAATCAACTTTGGGACCCCATCAACTTTTTATTAAAAGGACATTGGAAAATCTGTTTCCAAGAAACTTCAATGGATGATACATGTTTTTTCTTAGTTCCATCTTATCCTTTTGAATTTCAGAGAGCTTCAAAATTTGACGCTTTCTTTTCCATCGAATACCTTCATCAAACGTCATCATTGAAAGATTTTGTTTTACCAGCAGCATTGTGCGTATTTCACGAGAAAGTTGCTCACGGTTGATGCCAACTAAATTTCCAAACCCACCATGTGCGATGATACACCAATGAGGGTGGAACTGAGCAAAAGCCTTTGCTCCGCGGGAGGTCCAGTGTGTGTCCTTCGTGTTTTCGTTTTACACACTCGAACGGCCTTATAAACGTTCTCGCATCGATGCTCGTTGATCCGAAAGTCTCCCTCGATGTTTCGTACAGTTAATAATTCCGTGGGTCCCTTTCCCCAAGTGATAATTGGTTAAAACCCGTAACTGATGAGTGAAATAACTGCAAGTGTATGAGAGTTATTATTATGTCCTGAGCTGCTATGTGCACAGAGTGCGAGAAAGACCGTTAGAAGGGCACTATGATGCTTTACCGTTGATGTATACGGTTCAACACCTCTTCATTACTCTCTTCAGGGCTCGACAGGGCTCGCTCATTCTCGTGTCTATATGTAGCATAATACGTACATTATACTATCGGCTCTTCGGTGTCCTGGCTCCATTATTGTTCGCAAATGGTATTCTCCTTCGATCTCCATCGCACCCCCGCAATGTTCTTCGCTCATCCTCTGCTGCTCTCATTGTCGCCTCGAATCGAAGCGATTGAGTAAAAGAGAGAACTTTTTTTTCACCAAAGGAAACCTTCGTTTCATCAAGATAAACGCTTTTCACACGATTTTTTTCAAAAAATTCAATTTTGATTTATTTTTTCATTGCCTTGTGGATATAAAAAAAATGGTACTTTATCAACATTTTTGAAACAACACATGCGATCCCCGTATGAATTTCGTACTGAATTGTTCGATCAGACTGACTTTGATTGCCACTTATGGCGAAACGGTCCATATAACGACCAGATTTCATCTCTGCGGAGAAACTTGATCGTCTCACGAGAGTGTTCGGGTATCACTGACGATGGTGTGCGCACATACATGCATAAACGCAGACACACGTGCGTTCAAACTTACGCACGCACGTACAGAAGCTTGACATTTTTGTTCACCCTCTTTGACACGCGGTCATTGTGTTTCCGTTGGCAATTATCGCACGATCCGACGCCTCCGAGCTGCTACTGCTTTTCCGCCAAGGAGAACCAGATTTGTTCACGTGTACCCTACGAATCCATTGCCAACAGATATAAGGGCTTGAGTCAGTCGATGTTGAACATTGCCCCAAGTAAATACCGCCATTTTTCTTCTCGATAGACAAGACGAATGTTCCAAAATTCGAAGGTCGTTCATTTCGATTTTACACTTTCATTCTACGCCTTTTTGACGCCAAGTCACGTACTACGTGCAAGCGTTATATATAATATTAGCTGTATCGTCCATGAGTAACGAGGGTTCATTCGCACAGCAGCAGCAGCAGCAGCAGCAGCAGATATACTCATGAGAATCCCGGGCGTTTCGTTCACACAGGGGAACAGAAAGAGTTCGGTCAGGCGTTCAGGGTGGATCTCCGCGAGTTCGCAAGAAATTTTCACTACTCCCGCAGCCGCATATCTTCCGCTCTACCGCGTCGTCCTTCGAACTGTGGCGCCCCGCGTTTTTCCACTGCCTGCTCTTTCACACCTTCCTTTATGTACATGTACTTATTTTATGTGTATTATACACGCAGACGCATACAATACAAGTTCCACTCGTTCACTTCCCTTTCCGTTATACATCCAATAATGCGTGCAACCTTCCGTGCGACAATCGACGCCCTATGAACTATCCGGAGACGCGTTATTAGCTCCGACAACTCTATAGCAACTGAAATGTGTGCGATCATCCTCTGTGTATGGATAATACTCCTACTTATGCTGGGGGAGGTTTAAAAATGTACACTATATTTTATTGAAAATTAATATTTCGATTTTATTATACGCATTGCATCATTCGCACTATAATTACAAAAGCAAATTTGTATCCTTCTCAACACGAATTCCCGCAACAGTCTCGTTGTGGTCTAATCTTGACTAATGAGGAAGAAACGATACGAATAATTTCTTTAATTGTGAAAACACGCCAATTTCAAGTAGTACGAAAAGACTTCCATGCCTTTTGGAATGCCTCAGAGAAAAAAACCAACAATTCCGTTATCGTCTTTTTTTTACATCGCCACGTGGGATATTGTTACGAATTCGCCATACCAAAGATCTTTTCCCAAATTTTCACACGAGAAAATGCAAAAAAAAATCAATTTCGACGAGACGTCACAATTGGAACAACCAAATTATCCATCCGTACCCCACTGTATTCGATGCATTTCGTCGTATTTCGAATGCACGTATACCCTTCGAGGGTCGAGTGCACACATATACAAAGTCGGTATATCGGGAAAAGGGAGGAAAAGTGGGTTTGAGTGTAAAAAAGAAGCCTCTCGAGAGCTTCGAGCTGGTTTGGTTGAAAACGGGAGTACGGTGAGAGGTAACGAGTTGGGCCGAATGAGATTGAAATGATGAGATACACAACCCGACGAACAGCCGATATTATATTATAATGACGTTCTCTTGGAGTCTCGACGTCTCGTTGCAGTCGTAAAACCGTCGTCGTCGTCGTCGTCGTCGTCAGCGTCAAACACGGTCGAGGACTCTTCTTGTCGCGTTTTACCTTGTCTTCCTCCTTCCGAGGCATATCAGAATGGGGCTTCGATAACCTTCGTGAAAAACACAAGTATCTATATAAATATATATTCGCACACGATATACGTCATTTTTCGACTCTCTTTTTTCCTCGACAACTTTCTACACGCTATTCTTCTCGTTATATCAGACCGAGAACGACGTCCAATATGCCCTCTTTCCATGCCTCTCGATCCTCCCTAATTTAGTCTCGATGTATATTTCTTTTTCCTGACTCGACCGCAAAAACTCGAATTTGCAGTAATATAACCAGATGATATCGAAATATCAATGCACGAGGCGTTCAATGCAAAATCGAACTGTCTTTCGTCACAATCTGTTTTCATAGTCATTGTCTTGGTAAACGAGCTTTTTGGAAAGTGGCAGGTCATTTTTTGTTCTCCGATCGTACGAGAGAGTTTTAAGATTTTTTTGATTTTATATTCTATCGGTTTGCGTAAACATACTCTTGTATATAAGTGTATATATACGCGTAAATATGTATGTTTAAAATGCGTGGATCGCTTATGTGAGTAGATGATAAATTGGAAGCGGCGTGTATATCAAATGTTCCGATAGGCTGTATCGCTAAGGAGAATGAAGGATGAGGGATTGAATGGACTTTCGACGCCTCGAGGGGTTGTCTCGGTGAACAATGAGGGCGGATATACGATCTGCCAGTCGGAATTGTCAACCACTTCAAGAGGAATCTCCTAGCATTATCTCGGGATGCAGAGTCCGTTTGTGTACAATCATGCCTATTCCGTCTTTGTCTCTCTCTCTCTTCCCTGGCTTTCACCAATTCTTATAGCTATTTATCGATAACGTTCGACTCGTACATTCCTGAGATATTGAATTTTGTTTATTATTGTTATTTAATGTCAGAATTTCGTAATAATTTGCTCTTTATCTTCGTCGTTGTCTCATGAAAAAGATTTGTGGTCCAGTGTACGCTTTCGTCTGCTCCGTTTCGGAGTATATCTTTACAGCAGAAAACGATCGTGCCACGCGTATTACATCGAAAAAGGATTATACTAAACAGCGAAATGGGAAGATTTGAAAACTTTTCCGACTAGAAAAAATGTATTTCTTCGTACGACGAATCAACCGACTTTTTTGTCGGGTTCTTTCGAAGGAGAAACGAGTCGTTGAACGTGTATCACGAGATAAATTGGGTTATCAAAAGCCTCGAGAGAAAACGAGTGATGTCGCAGTTTGAAAAGACTTGCAATAATGGAATGAGAAGTGCATTACGTAGATGTACGCGCGAAGGTGATAATAGCGAGTGTGAGTGCGGAAGAGAGTCTGCGAAATCTGCGCACCCTTTTTAGCACGCGGAGGGTGAGATTTACCAGAAGACTGGTCAGCGAGTGTGTGTCTACTTTGAGTGGACATGGACGTATACTTTCTTTTTTGCCTTTGCCTCACGCAATGGCCAGAGCAGGACTGTGGCATTCGCGAAGAGCGTGGGACGGAAAGAGATGGAACGACGGGTAGATAATAGAGATAGAAGGTAAAATGTAGAGGTTGGAACATTTCCGAATCTGTTTAATCTTGGGCTATGCGTCGAGTAAGTGAAAGCTATCTCCTGTGAATGTAAAATCAAACAAAGCGACAAACAAACCGGTTCTCTTGCCGGGGGAGTCGCAAAGTTTCGCAAACGCTGCCTCTGCTGTGGAAGGGAAATGAAAGGGGGTGAAGGGAGTTGAAGCCAGATTCATTCTTCTCACTCTAAGGGTGGTAGGCTGCATTGAGAGGGCGTGTGCACTAGTGACACGAGACGAGCGAGAGATAGAGATTCTGCCATGAGGTGTACGGTGTAACGATCGCTGGTGGGAAAAAGGGCTCGTCTCGGACAATTTCGGTATTACAACCGCGTGTATTTAAGGTCCTTTTGCCTGGCAGTTAGTCTATGACTAGGGCTGTAATGTCGACTGTAAAAAATTGAAAGGATCCAACTCGCGTTGCTTAACGTGTGAATGATCGACGAACGTGGCGTTTCGACTGTCAACGCGCGCCGCGCGTGTGTTGTCTTGGCGAGAAGTGATGAAAAGACTAGAGGGTTGGAGAGTGCGAGAGGGTATATGATATACGCGCGGGAAGATGGAGTCAACCCTGCCAAGTACGAGAGAGCAGGGTGGTGTCAGCGGCGACCTTTGATGTTCCATGCGGTACACCGCGCACAAAACCCGACACCATGACATCGGATCGTCATCGCTGGGTACATACAATACACCTGCGTGTCACACTCCAAGTGTTTATATGAGCTTTGAGAGGACAATTCCGCGCACTCTTTTCTTCATCTCCTTTCTCTTACGCTATTTCTCTCGGATCATCTTGAATGCGCAAAAGGGGAATCAACTTTGAGAGTAACCTTATACTTGTAAAGTCCTTACTGATTCTCCTTCACCCAAGCTTTTGTCAGTCGCACACTTTCATTGGGTAATTAACCTTTGCTCACGACTTTGTAGTTTTTTCCCCTCTTTCCGCCCTTCTGTTCCTCAAAGCTTCAACAACTGTGCATACAAAGGACGTTGGCAGTATCGATGATTCGACATATTTCTCGGTATGTTACGTCAATGACAACGAAATGGAAAAATGATTGATTTCGTTACGATACATGCCGATAATATCCACGTTATTCGTCAACAGCTCGAAAGAGCTTAGTTTTTCCTTCAATTATCGATAATAAAGTGCGATATTTTTTAATAAATGGAAATTATGCTAAATATGAAATGTACATTAGCATCATTCATGTAGAAACGATACGTTTTTTTCTAACCATGTTTATTCAGTAATGAAAAATACGCATGAATACTGTCGGGGTAGTGTACGATAAAAACAAATTTTTTTCACGAAGGAAAAAGCTTTGATAATTTTTGCTTTCGCGAATTATCTATGCATCTCGACAGTTTTTTGCACAGACGGAAGCTCCACTGTCATACGTATTTTTCACATTTCATCGTACCGCTGCGTATGTTCCCACGGAGGTACTCTGTCGTCTCTTTAAAAAAAAACCCTTAATCTCTTTTTCTCTCTCTATCCGAACACGACCATAACATTAGCGTATTGCGCATTTGTTCCTGGTCATGCAGAATATACAGACGACTGTCGCGTACACGCACACCGAGTATAAATTTGCATGCATTTATTCTCTGGTGCCTTTAATAATGAATGAATCGGAGACATCCAGGCAGGGTTAATGCAGCACGTACATTTGCATCGAATGATACAAATTTCCGCATTTTCCTGCGCGACTTGAAGTGCTAACAATAAACGTACGGGTCATGGCATATATTTGGCTTTGAACGTTGAATTGTTTCAGTTACACGTGTTCTCTTCCAATAGTCTCTCTAATGTGTATATATTTCCGGATTGATAATGATTCGACAATTGAATTGTTCCAACCATTGATAACAATCGGTCTCTGCATATCCAACGAGATAAAGTATTACGAATTCATAATACGCGACGTATGTCTGGTTTATCGCACCTGAACCATTCAAATGAACAAAAATATAATTCTCTGTTAAAACGGGATAGAATTTCCAAAATTCAAACAATTTTTCTTTCAAAATACTCGGCGTCGAGACGCTACCTAATAATAATAAAAATGGAATACTAACTGATAATTATATCAGCCGTTGAAGCAACTTGACATTTCTTTTACTACACGCTGACTCGTAATTGCGGCCGAATTATTTTAAAATAATAAATTTATTTAAAGTTTTTTCATTCGATTTCTTCGATGAGTCTCTCCCGTTCCTATAATCGCTGTTGTTAATGATGCGATTTCCGAAATTCGTTTTTTTTTCAGGACAATCTGCGAGGATCTTTGTAGATCGAAATAAATTTCGTATGCCCCCTCAGCGGTATTGTTCGCCCGTGCGAAGACTGCAAACTTCAACTGTTGAAACTATTTCTGTATTTCTTATTCGAGCGAACATCCTGCGAGAGGAAAAAAAGAATCTGTACAAGGAGCAATTGTATGGCAGAGGTCTTATTATTTACGTACTAGATCGAGGTAATTCATAAAAGTGGTTGTGGCAAAACTTGAATGGAGAGAGAGGGAGAAAGAGAGCGTGGCGGCTTCTCGGTCAAAAAGATAAAAAGAAAAGGCACGAGAAACACTCTTACGCATCGAGGGTCAAAGTGGAAAAAGATGAATGGGAATGAGACCGCACTGGAATTGGTAATGATCGGTTCGATTGCATGTTTTTTTCATTCTTTCTTTACACTGAATGACGCCGCAATTTCCTTATTGGCTGAATGAGCATGCGAGAGGAGAATACATACTTCCATGATTTTTTTTTCCAATCTACCATGCCGGACCTTCGGAGTAACGCGAGGTTTATTTTTCTCAAACGTATTTCCAATGCTATCGAAAATTATTGAGTAATTTTTTTCAACCAACCAACGATTCAAGCACGATCGTTAATTGTCCAATAATTGTGCAAATAAAAATACAGATACAATAATATATATGTATGCTATAGTATATTACAATATCCTTAATACCAAAAAGAGTACAACGCAAATGTATGCTAAATGCATATAAAGAGAAACGAGAAAGGATTGAGTAATCCTCTCGAAGTTGTCCATTGAACGAGAAGCAGCAGGAGCAGCAGGTCTTACCATCAATTAAAGCGAGAGTAGGCGCAGTCTCGAGTTTTTCCGAGAGTAACGCGTTGTGGTGCAGTGTAGAAGGAAAAAGGGAGAGGGCCGAAAAAAAAAGGAAATAAAGCATCGAGAGCAAGCATTAGAGGCAGTAAGCTAGAAGATCCCAAAGGTTCTCGCGCCCTGAAAACTTTCCCGCTTCTTCAGGAAGAAATAAAAGAAGGTAAAAGAGACGCCGCTCTCGCACCCCCTCCTCAGGATATCCCGTCGAGTTTTCTCGAGTCTTCCGCTGTTTTTCTCTTTTACTCACTTTTGCTCTCTCATAACCGCATCTTTTTCTCTCTCTCTCTCGGGAGGATTAAAGGAACCGCGCTCACTCGCGTGAGGAACAGCACGCAACAATAACTCGCGATAGACGACAACGACTAAACTTGCCGCCAATAGTATAGCTTCACAAATACCCGGTAGTTAACCATGTACCGGCATATTTATATACTTGTACATGCGTACACGTACATGGCATGATGTTTCGCTCTCTGGTACAGGGAAAATTCTTGCTCGAGGAAGAAGAGAAAAAGCAGGGAGGAAGTCTAGCTGCGAGTACCGCTCCAAGTACGTCGACAATGGGGCCAAACATTTGGGACCTGCGAACGACGCGGTAAAACGGTCAGAGAGGAAAAAAAAAGAGAGAGACGGAGAGAGAAAGAGATTACTACCAATAAATTGGACCACGGTTCATTTCACTAATTCCCATAATAATCTAATGGATTACTATTATCCGTTTAGTTCGGTTCGTTTGCTCTCCAACGGCTAAGAGTTCTGAGGTACTTTTTGTGAATGGCCTTGTAATATACTACGTATAAATATGCATGTGTGTGTGTGTGTATGGACGTGATAGATGCAATTTGATAAAAGGAAGCTGAAAATAGAAAGCGTCACGAATGAATGAAAAATTGTACGACCTCTTATAGTCTTGTACAAGTCTCGTGACATACACTTCCGGTTTTTATCGTTATTGCTGAAACAAAAATGGAAAGTTGACACACTCGAGGCAATGAAAATTTGACGGTGTTCCGTAAAGCGTCTTGAAGAATTCTGCAACCGAATCGTTCATTTTGTTGACAACGAAATACAGAGGGTTAAGAGACTGCCATCGCTTTCATTGAAATCGTCGCGATTATCGAATACATTTTTCGTCCTGTATATTTCTAAAACTTTTCTTTGGTATTTTATACAAAGAAATATTACGCGATGAGTAAAAGTAGAGTTGAAAAAGATGGTCTTGAGGAGGATAGCGGAGAGCGAGATGAAATCATAATCCCCAAATTTAGGGTGCAATTTAATTTAACAGGGGGCAAGCGCGTCGATCTCGCTTTGGGAATGAAGAATGTCGAGAGAGAGAGGAATATCGCTCTTTGAGGGTCGAGGAAGCGAGACAGCTTTCATCGGTGTCTATATGAGCGTTTTAGAAGGGGATTCGAACGAGGCAGGGATGAAGACCGCGAACGCGCGAATCCGGGCGTCGATCGGTATTTAGTGGAGTCTGTGACTGACGTGTACAATGAGGCAACGCGGAATTTGCACAGTTCATGTACACCGCACACATACTATACATGCAAATCCGGTAAAACGTGACCCTCGCTTACGTCGAAGAGTAGGAAAAGCGTCGATTTATCGCAATGTAATAAAGATGAGATGAATCGCAAATTTCGTACGGTGAATCCAAAAAATTGACAAAACGTAACCGCAGGAGACTTCTCAAAAATGTCATTGATGATAAAATGCATCATTTTTAATTTATTTCGAAATTCTCGCGATATTCTCGATATCAAAAATCCTCCAGCACGTGTGAAACTTATTAATCGACGTCGATTCCCGATTGCGAGTGATCGTTTTGTTCGAGACCGAACAATACCGCTCCACCTCTCTCTCGTTTTTATTTTTCTGCACGGTTCTTAAGTGATGTGCCAGCATTGCAGAAATGGGAAGGTATTTTTGTTTCCCGGCGTAATAATAAAACCGAAGGATTGTCTCCGTCGTTCTGTACCGTCAGCCGTGTGTTTAAATAGAGTGCATATACCTCGCATTGAAATAAAAGCTCAGCCATTGTCTTACATCCTTGGGTACACAGCGTGGATGTGGATATCCTCTCGAAAGCTCGGTAAAATCGCGAGACACGACGATGACAATAAAATGGACCATGTTTAAAGCGTGCTGTGTGTGTGAACGACTGCTGCAGGGGTAAGGATTTTCGACCGGCAGCAGGTTAACGGTGCCATGGCGGAAGAAGCAAGGGAGATGAGGTGCAGAGCGCGAAAAATAAGTTTGTAAGAGATCGCGCTGCGTGTACGTGTATTTATCGCGAGGGATAATTCGTCCCGAGAGTAAAGGGTGACGCGCGGGGGTGTATTTATATCTGCGTATGTCGTTGCTGCGTGAAACGCTTAGCGAGATTGCAGCCGACAATACGACAATAGACAACATGCGTGACACGCCCGCGATCAAGCAAACGCGTGTTGCCGGGAGTTCAACCCCGCGCATGCAACGCACCGCGGCAATACCAACTGAAAATCTCGCCAATTCTAGGGGCGGTTTGACACACCCCCATCAGCATGCCGTGTGTATACGAGCACTCATTTTTTTTTCCACCGTTCCCTCACGTATTCCACAGCTCTCTCTTAAATTTCCAAAGTGTGATGCTTTCGCATCGACGCTTAACTTTAAGGGCGCGCGAGTATCGCAAACGAAGTTTTACGAATTTCGCGTTTTTTTTTTGCTTCAAAAAGAATATCCCGAGACAATAATCGATTTTATTTTCGTTCAGAAAGCGGAAAAGTTAAATATATATCATGTACCGATGGACGAGATGCTTATTCTTTAGAAAAAAAAAAAATTATTCTACTTTTATGACGAGAGTATGCGGAAAATCGTCGAGCCTGTGTGGTGTGCGCTATAAATTCTGCTCTTGTCCATTTCTCGTGATCACTGAAGGAAATCTTTTTTTTTCCTTGCTGTACGTTCAAAGTTGAATGAATCGTCGGATGAAAAAGGTGTACAGTGCGTTTATCTCTCGATAAATCCCCGTGTGTATCGAAGCACTGGGACATGGTTCCATTTTGAGCCACAACGTAGCGGACGCACAATGGATCGTGCATTATATGCCGGGACAACGCTGGTGTGTCGTAAATTCACGTGTATGTACATGTACATACATAATAGTACGATTCTTGTTATATAGTGTATGCTTTAGCTCTTCGCAGCACTAAATACACGGGAGCACATACATAATACACGGGCTCTTGAGTTTGCACAGAAGATTGCGTATACCATGTGTCTGTCGTTTTATTATATCTCGTCAGCGAATGCTGCGGGCTCCAAATGGACAATCAACGGTCATCTATAGAGAGAGAATCTTCGATAAAACCTCTCGAGATCAAACAACATTTTTTCCTCCTCCTTCGGCTTCTTTTCGATTTTTTCTCTTTCATAAAAAGGCCCACTCGATCGCGCAACGTTCATGCTCTCGTGATGGCGATTATATATTTTACGGAAGAAAAAAATGTCGTTTATAGAATTGAAATAATTCGAAAATTATTGACACGTGGATAGGTATCTTTATTTTCTGGATTTCATGGATAAGCGTTATTATAAATAATCGCCTGACTAACAAGAACGATTGACAATACAGGTTCGAAAATTCTTATTCGATATGTCGTTGAAACGGAACCAATCCATCGACGAGATATTCTTCGCACGCCGGTCGTGCTGTAGACATTTTACGATTCAACAATGGAGTCGGAAAACAATTGGAAACATCATTTTTTTTGACGGAAAGTACTCGAAACGAGTACCAGAGGGCGTTTCAATCAAGAAAATATTCACTCTCCGATTGACAGAAACGTCGGAGTTGTCGCAACATCCCTGGGATGAAAAAATTGTACAACGGCAATGACGTTTGAAAAAAAAATGTGCTGGACCGACAAGAATAATTGAAACAACGTTTTTCCGCGGTCGGAGTGATGCACGTCTCGTCGAACGTTTTTTTTTTCCGATTCTATTTCACATTTACCATTGAGCAATAGCTAATAAATGTGAAGAAAAAAATGAGAGACAAATTTTCGGAAGCTGCGAGACCTTTACCCACGTCATTGACTGAATTTTATATACCTATATAAGTACACGTGTAAGAAAACGCACATATGTACACATATTATAAACGGTAAATACGACGAGGGTCCATAAATGGCTAAGCCGAAAGAGCTTAGAAGTGCCGAGTTTCGCTACTGGAGTAAAAGTTATAGTATGTGGAGCACATAGAGAACCTTTCACCCCGCAACACCGGCTCCGCGGAACACGCACACTTCAGAGGTATTAGGGACAACAAGCAACACGTGTATCTTCCTGCTGACATGTATGTTCTATATATATTTATATTGTTCGAAGGATTTACCGTACATGCACAACTAAAAGTACAATACCACGATTCCCTACATACAGTTTTACCTATTACGATGGAATCTAACTGGCACAGCCCTTGGCAGCGTGTCCATCGTTGGCAGGCAGTCCGTTGATTCATTCGTGATGAAAGCAGCGTTTACTAAAATTCATCCTAAAAACAATGTCCTAGATTCACTGTGCTGGCATGTGGAGCATTATCAACCGAGACCCCTCATCTGGCTCAAGCCAATTAACATGTAACGTGAAAACATCGCTGGCGCTTATCGCGCCAGATAGTGTCTTTATCGGTATGAAAAGTGTGTGTGCGATATTCATGCAAACGTGTATTTTATATATGCCATGTGGACAGAACGAAGAGATCTAGCCCGCTAGATCTCTACATCAGCCTATCGATGCACTGTACTTTTTACATAAAACGAATGTTTTGTATATATGTATATGTATATATGACTCGAATAAGCATACGTGCTAAACGCACATTGACGCATGAACGGCGGGGTAGCGAAAGATCTCTGGGCGTAACCCTCGGCTGATGCTGAATGACGATGACGAGGGCCGACAGTCTCACCAAACACGCGGTTGAAAACGTCTGCTCGCGTTTTATGCCAGACTTGTTTCGTTTCTCACATGCCCGCGGGATATCCCTGATCTCGCTGTCTCTCTCTCTCTCTCTCTCTCACTCTCTTTCTCCCTCTTTTGGTTTCTAACATTGTAACCATTGGACCCACATTTGTACGAGGATCGGGCAATAAAATAGCCCGACACAGGAAGCTCTTCCGATTCGATAAGTTTAGGCATCCTTGTTAAGCAATAAGCTCCCACACCGCCACCGCTCCTTTTTTCCTTTATATCACAAATGTTTACTGATGCAATAGGCTTTGGATTTGAGCATTTTATTGCAGGACAACATTTTCAGCACCAACGGAAGGAATGATAAATTATTATTGCAATCAACGATTAATCCTTACAATTTTCGTAGCAAACTGCTGGACCAGCGCTACTGAATCACCAACTAATTGTAAATTGTGTCACTAATTGAATCATTGAACAGTAAGACATAAGACAAGAGAAATAAGAATGCCACAAGATTCATAAGAAAATAATCGTCGCGCGTTTTCACGTCGCGTAAAAGAAATCTTACACGAGCTCGATGCAGCGTGCAAAACGCGATTTCATTCCCACAGAAGAGAGTTTTGTATTCCTTCAGGATTTAAAGGATCGGGGTAAGTATACACGCGTATTGAAGAACAAATTGAAAAAGCGTTTTTCCCATGCGGAGGAGTAAAATGAGAAGCTCGTTACATCGAGCTCTCAAAAACCCTTTGATACCCGTACCAGGCTCCATTTCCAGAAGTAGCTCAGCGATGCGATTAGGAGCAGTGCGACATGCGAGAGACAACAACAACATACAGCAATGGGAAAAAAAGCAAAAAAGTTTGAAAGAGCAAAGGAGAGAGAAGCGTAAAGTGCCGGATACGTCGGAGACTCGAAGGCGGAGGAGATTTTCCATGGTAGGGTGCCATGGCGCGGTAAGAGCTTAAAGACTCCTCGCTAATCTCCCTAATGCTGGTAATCCTTTGGCTTCACTCGGGTATTACCGCAAATGCAGTTATACTCAAATATGTATGCTGGCTTTAAGCCACGAACGATGGCGACCCCGTGCTGTTTCTCGATCAGATCCACCGCCACTCTTCATCAGCTGGTTTTACCACAGCCAACAAATACACACACTCGCACACACAAATATAATATAACATCTTATTTATTTCTCTCTGCAACTGCGTATGAAACGCTCTCGTAATCTCGTGACCCCGTTTACGTTTTTCGGATTTGTATTCATTCACCGGTGACCGCAAGTACATGAACATCACAGTGAGCTCTATTTTCCAGTGTACGTAGCGCAAAGTCCGTTTCTCCCGGTCGTTTAATCCTGATGGCCACGCCTAGAAAAACACCCCTACGAAAACGTGTGTCTGGTACAATAATGGAATATAAACTCGCTATATATTCTGCTTTTTCTTAATGGCTTCGAAAAGCTTTTCAAAAAAAGGACGCTACGTTTTTTGGAATGTCGTCCGTGCGCCAATATCGTGACAAAATGGCGCAGACACGTATCCATCTTTCGAACCCGCCATATCGCGTTGTTATGTTAATCAGAGCTGGCAGGGTCGTTGAAAAGAATCTGTAAAACGTACGTATAATGACTACTCTTGCGATATTTGCCCCATCTATTCCCCCGGCAAATTGAGTTTGAGGTTTAGGTTTTACGCAAACATATGTCAATGTTTGCCTTCCGGCACGCACGGACTAAAGTCACGCTCGTCTGGCCACGGCCAGTCATTCGTGTGCTTGTATCCAAGCTTGTATGTTCATGTGTGTCGTCACTCTGCAGCTTCCCCTCGCGACTACGTGCTGTATCATCGACTCTCTTGTGTTTTCACGTTCAAATGATCGCGGATTGACACGGAGGGCGAACTCGTTCCAAGCTCTTCCACGACTGCGACGAGATTTCCATCAAACATCCCTTTCATCCTTTATGTTTCCATGTCCACTTTGAATCCAGAGTCGCGATAATTCGAGTCCTCGGAAAAGGAATGTGATGCACAAAACGAGAGACTGATCATTTCTCGTTGGCTTTTCACGACGGAATTCGTCGATGATACCGTCAGAAATGATCCTGTAAACATCATTATCTTTTTTCACTGATGACTTCCGCTTCCGTTCGATTTTTCAGCAAATACGAGCGGACTATCATCGTCAAAGGAGAAACAACGTTTTTTCTCAGATTAATCGATTATAGATGATCAATATAGAATAAGATTTTTCAGATGCGGGGGTCATAATTTTTAAGGGTCACCCTGCGAGGGAATGTGAAGCTTGAACCAAGATTCATCGAGCGGTGATGCTGGGAAAACTGGAATACTGTCAAAAACAGTGCGGTAGCTTGACGTCTGTGCGAACGCAGTGGTGACAGATTGGATATGAACTGAATCTCCATGGACCGAACAAATCTATAGTATACAGTTTTATTTATACCGACGTTTATTTTGTTATTTGTTTATTTTGTTAATCCTCCGAAAGGACATAAATTCTAATCATGTGGCTGAACAAATTAAAGCAGAACCCACCAATAATTGTCGATCCAAATGAAGTTCCGGTAATTATTGTAACGATCCTGCCAAGCACAGAAGTCTGCTCGATTACATTACTAGGGAAGTTTTGCGCAGGGACGAGAAGTGTGAATGGATCGTTCCCGATAATGAGGAACCCAACACCAGCGAAGCAGCTAGCCAACCAGGCGATGCCGAGGCTCATTCCGGCGAAAACCCCTCGATTTCCATCACTCCCCTCTGTCCAAACTCCGCACTCTGGTCCTCCATTTTCGGATCATCCCATGGCCGTTTTCACTCATCCCCCTGACCATCCCTGTGCTCCATGTTGTCAGAATTCTTGTTGTATAAGAGATACGCGCTGTAGTCTCTGCAGGGAAAGAGTCTACAACCGTCGATTCTGGCTTTCGGGAGTTTGTTTAACCAACGACGAGCAATCTCCATTTCAACGTGTGTCAACTGACGACATCTTGACAGAAAGGGACCTTTTCTTTCCTCGTAGTTTTCGGTGAGATCGCAACCGCATTAGGAAATCCCTGGAGGCCCGGCCGACGGACACTCGTTAACAATCGTTCGCGATCGTTTTGCAATCGTATTTTTATCCTCCACGACAAATAATCGAACGAAAGTTTTTTTTTCGCGACAAATCGTATTTTCATTGCATAAGATCGAGTCTCCCGATCGTTTACAATCTCCAATGCCGATGGAAATCCTCTACTTCCGGAATAGAATGTTGACTCTTCCAATTCTTCCGGTGTTGTACGAAAAAAGGTATCTACTGATTCTCGGTTCATGCAAAAATAACCCGGCAATCCGCCTGGCGACTCGGGAATCGTGTGAAGTCCGTTAATGCATTCTGACTAAATTATTCGTTTTTTTTTGTCACCGATGTATACATCTATCGCAGCGTGGAAGAAAACCGCATGGCAAAGGATCTTTGCGAGTCGTTGGTGAAGAGAAGCGGCAGAAAAAAAGCGTTGGAGACGGGGTAGGAGTAGACGCGGCGAAAAAAGCTGAAAGGATCTCGCGCGGATTAAGACGCGATAACGAGAGCCCCACTGAGGGCTGCGAGAGATTCACCGCGAACGGATCGTCTGCGAATCAAAGTAGCATTACTCTAAAAGGGAGCCTACCGCGTTCTGCTCAAATCCGTACGCTGTTCCGTATGCCGAAGCCCGCTAAACAGGCGGATGTCGTTCCCACCCCAAGGGCTGATTATGATCCTTCCTTCTTGCCTCCTTGTGGAAAAGTAATCGCTTTAATTCTCAGCACATTGCTTTGAATTTTCTATCCTCGTCACGACGACCTATCGAACTGCATTCGATCCTAAAATCGGATAGCTTCGTGTGACAATTGGAAGATCAAAAGTTCCCAAGTACATCGCGATACAGAAAAATTCGTAGCACGATGTCGTCGAATTGAAAAAGTTGCACCGTTATGTCAGCCACCGCCTCGCAAATTTTTCCTACCCAAGGGATGAAACTGTGGTTATAACTACGATTGCAGGATTGTAATGGAAAAATCGATTACTTCACTGATTTCATTTCTACTTGTGCGTCTTCGTTTGCTTCCAATAACCGAACGTGATTTTCCGCCAGGGGAAATATCCTTGTATGTGTACATGGCCAATCGAGGAAGACAATGGGCAAGGGAGAAACGCGTATATTCGCTGCCCCGTAGCGATCTCGTCGAAGCAGATCCCTTTGTATTATACACGTGGGGTTGACGAGATCGACGAAAGAGGGACTCATTTTCTCTCGTGTGCGTTCGAGTCTCTCGCATCACCACCAGAATTATGTCGCGCGTCACAACGAAGACTCTATTATTGCGTTAACGGCTAATCATCCCTTGCCGTGGGGTTGGATTATCGTTCAATCTGACAAAGCCTTTAACAGCCTATACGGAATTTATTATACGTATACAAGTGTATATATGATGAAAAATAATTCAACGCGCTTTGATTCAGGGTGAACCGTTTCGCGCCCGCAGATTCGGGGGTGAAAAATCGTACTCTTCGTTATGTATCCTCATATAACGTACCGATGAATATAATTCTCGTAAGAAAGCAAAATATTTCCGGAATCGGAATGATTCGTCCGGGCGGAGAGCTGTCGAAAAAGAAAGCCTCAAGATCTGAAGAAAAAAACGGAAACAAAGTCGATCTGGGGATACTTGGTGAATATTGCGAGAGTGTGCAGAGCGAGCAGAGGACTGCGAGAGAATCGGCGAAGGGAAAAGATTGTTATGCCTAAACAAATCGTGATTGTTTGCCGTGGCATCGTTTTACGCATGAGGCCGCTGGTTCTTTATATTCCTTTCTCAATTCAAGTTGATGCCACTTGAGCGAGCTGGAGTGTAAACGAATGCGAGAGCGCAAGCGAACTGCCGCATATACGGAACGGTGCAGGAAATCCAAGTGCGATGGAACTAAGCCGCACGCGCTCACGAGGAGGGGGTTGGTCTCTCGTCGGTCACCCCCGGGGGGCTTTGATCCGTGCCGGTCTCCGGAACTACCCTCTTCCCCCATATCTTTTTATTTTCCTTGTCCTTCTCATCGTTCTGTTATTTCAAACGCCGTAATATACATAGACGACACACACGTACGTGTACGTCGTTTCGACGCCACCCTCGCACTTCGATCTGCAAAAGCTACCCCGTAAATTCCCGTAATTTGAATATACATATACATACCAGTGCGTACGTGTACGTATATTTGAATCGAGTATCTTTTTCTTCAGATGCATTACCCAGAAGAACGTTGCAAGAGCAAGAGGGGCGAATGGCAATTTTCGACAATCGATGGTCTTGTGCGTACGATCGAGAACTTGGTACACAAAACCTTGCTCATTTCCGTCACTAAATATCGCGAAATTATCGGCCACATTGGGGAGATCGATTGAAAGAGGGAATTTAAGAAAACGTCAGGGAGACCACCGCACGACGACCCTTGCTAAAGAAAGTGTATATAATTTTTTAACAAATTTTCTGTGGAGGAGCGATTTTACACCGATCTCCCCTACGTTTAATAGTTTCAGCTAATACATATGAAAACAATGGAAATTGCAGATCATCGTTGGAATATTTGTTACAGTTGAATATCATCGTTGTTTATATGGTAAATATTTATTTTGTATGCTGAATCGGTGCCCGCTTTTGCGAAGCAATCACAAACATCTCGCCGAATAATTGGCAGCATTGGCGTCGTGCTTGTTAAAAAATCTGTTAAGCATACAAAACAAGTTCGATGCTTCGCGATGACGGTGCACTCGATGAAATGGGCAATTGAGCGAAAATGCATCGTTCGGCGAGGCGCGAATTCCTCGGCGTATGTACATATCTTTCCGTGCACCGTCGTGATTTCATTTAATTCCCTTTTCTTTCTGTACTTTTTTCTACGTCGTTGAAAATCTCGTTATTACTGCGTCAATCCCCATTGTCCGATGCGACGTACATCCTGTGATATGCGGAAGTTTTTCCGCTGTATACCCACGTACGCGCTGGGCTATCGCGGCTAATTGCTGGTGGCAGCCTCGCCAGGTTCTTCTTTCAATCGTTATTCAGCATACCTGCAGTATATATAAACGCACACCCGCACACATATGCACACAAATTTAGCACTTTCATTATACATCCTACAAGTATATCGTAGGTGAGTCTCGATCTCCCAGTTAACTCGCATTTCTCATTTGTCGGAAAACTAGACGTTTTGTCGTTGTTGTCGTTGTTCAGCATACCTATATATATATATATATATATATATATATATATATATATATATATATATATATAAACACACTCGCACACATATGCGCACAAATTTAGTACATAATAGGTGAGTCTCAATCTCCCAGTAAGCTCGTATTTCTCATTGGTCAGAAAACTAGACGTTTTGCTGTTGTCGTCGTTGTTGTTGTGAAGCAATCATGGTTTTTTCACGCTGCGAAACAAAGAAATAAACGATGACGTTTCGCTAGCTACAATCTTCCTTTAATATATTTATATTTATGTATACACTGTGTACGGGGGTATATATATTTGTCGGTGCAGAGAAAATGAGAGAGGGGTGAGATGTGCGCTCAAATGGTGGTGTAACCCTATACACCTTGGTTGCGCCTTAGCCATGTGCCCTCTGCTTTGCAACTAGTGCCGTTGCTCAAGAGACGACAATTAGATGTCGTCGCGCCAGGGTGCTCTCTGAGCTTCCTGCGGATGCAGAATCGAAAAGCAAGCGGAGCGACGGGCTCTGCGAGTTCTCCATATTCATGGAAGATCAGCGCGCGTTTAAGGGAACCGTATGGTCTAGAGCACGAAAATTTCACCTATTTTCACGATTTTTTTTTTGCCATAAAAAATTAAAAAATCGATGTTTTAACTTTTCGGGTTTATTACTACCTTTATTAAGTATACAAAAAATTTTTTTTTTAATTTTAAAAACAGTGTTTATTATCATATAATTGGCATTGAAGACGACCCTCTCGAAAAATCCGACCCGGACGGTGAAGATCGATCCGAGACTTCTACTCATCTGAAACACAAAATTCAAGAAGATTCTTAATCAGAAAGAGTGCAGTTATGGTCGGGGCTGGAACAAATCGAAAAAATTAAAAATTGACAAAATGGCGCGCTTTTGAAAAAAAAATTCGTAAAATCGGGTTTTTTTCACTAGTTTTTTAGTATAAACAATAAGAAATTATTTAAATAAAATTATGATTGCAGCCCCGACGATAGCCATACATGTTGTGAACAACATATCCAAATTTCAAGTGATTCGGTTGAATAGTTTTTTTGTTTTCACCTGCGCGGTGCCGAAAAAAGTCGTTTCGAGATAAATGAGTTTAAAGTTTGAGGTACAGATATTTTCAAAAATTGAGCAAATTTTGAATACTTACAGTTAATCCGCGATTCCGGCACCATATAGGATTCCTTCGGAACGTTCATAATTCAAGATTTCCTCACTCCTTTCATTTCTTCGAGCTGTCCGAGCCTCTTTGGAGTTGTCCGTGCTCCTACGGTTGGCGCTCGATACTCGCAGCTCGTCTCGGTTTTGCGCTAGTTGCTCCGCTTGTGGCCCGATTGTTATGCCCATGGTCTCCATTATTTTCAATAGGGATGCGAATCCTTCATTGAATATGCAAGCGGAAATGTGAGTGGCAATATCAATGATTTTTTTTCCGGCAAACAGATGTTTCGGCGCAAGGTGCCACACGCAAGCATTGAAACTTTCGTTATTGTTCTGCGTATTACTGCCAATACACCTTTCCAATAAAGTCTCTGCTGTCAATTCTTCATAAATTGGTTTTAATATCTCTTGTGCTTCATCGCACAGAGCAGGTGGGTGCTCGTAGGTGTCTAAAGTACCTGCAGCCTCACTTTGACGCCACTTGCACCACGATTCGGAACCTGGAGGACAGTACGAGTGTTGCGGATTTTCATCTGTTGAAATTTTGTGATAATATGCTGCCCATATTTCACTTCTCATCCCTTCAGTCGAATCTGAATTACGTCTAATTGCTAGACCGTAATAAGTTGACAGCTCTTGCAATAATTTATTCGTCAATTGTTGACGCTTCGGTGTTTTATTTATCGATTTCCGCTGTGTCTTTTTTCCCTCTTCTTTTTCTGTCAATTTCTTTGTTGCTTTCTTTATTTGTGCATGTTTTTTTTTCGCATCAACAGCACGTTTGTACAAACGTTTTTTAACATGCAAAACACATTCTTTTTTGCAAACTAAAAAATCATCCCGGTAAGGCTTTGTGTCCAATAAGGCTTTGAACGTTTTCGTGTCGCCGTCTCCGATATAGTTCGCGTATTTTACGTTGTACAACTCTTCCGATCTCTTCAACATTTCCACGATGCCGTCTACCTCCATTTTGCCAGCACTTCCGGTATGATTTGCGTCACAGTGATCTTCATGCTCTCGATACCACGCTTCATATTCAATCGTATCCTCTTGGCCTTTCCATTGAGAGCAGGCTTGACATATACTGCATTTGACGACAACATCTAAAATTTTATTACTGTATTTCCCTATTAACGAGGCAATACCGAGAAGCGATGAGAATCCACGTTTCGCCCACGATCCATCACCAGACACAGAAAGTTCATCCGCGGGACGCCCAGCTTTTACATTCAACTCGACTTCTTCTTTCAATGCTCTTTGGAAAACGATTTTCGCGACGGCTTCAGCTGCAATTTTTATATTGTCCACGATGCCGTAATATGTACTCTTACAAATTCCTTGTCCAAGATCCATGAGACCGCACAAATTTTTCAAGCCTTCAAATCCTACTCCAAGCATTCTCAGGGCGAGAACAAGTCTACGGTTGATTTCAAATGCCTTATCAATTAACGGCGAAGACAAAATAAAAGTTTCTTTACACTCACACTTCACAGAGAGTTTGAATCCTAGACCACGTTGTCCGTTTTTGCTAAAAGTGACCGCACCGTTACAATCTTTACACTTCAACAACTGTTGCAACGTTAAAAATATCATGCTGAATTCGATGATGCAATAATTGAAAGTAGGATTAACGTTTACTTCCAATTCCTCATTGCCTTTTAATTTTTTCGCAGACGTGCTCGTAAAATCAGTAGTATTTTCGATAGTGAATCGATTGCCCTTGAAATATCTTTTGCGACCTACAGAAGATGGTCGTCTAGAAGAGTTACGGCCTTGCTTTCTATCCATATTTTCTGATATTTTATTTCAAAATTTTCGATGTTGGTTCGTCAAAACGTAACGTTGTACTGATCAAGTCAGGGGAAACCGAAATGACCGTTTCCCTCACAAATGTTCGACAATAGGTATATTTCGGGGAAGGGAAAAGTATATATAGGTATATAGTATGTACTATATACAGGTATATATTTTCGGAGAAGGATTGGGACAGCTGCTGTGCTCCGATTAGGTTACCGGTTAGCGCTAGACCCGTTAGGAGCGCGCGGACCGCTCTCTACCTGCGTTATGGGCTGTAGAAGCTGTAATATTGAGAATTTCTGCATGAAAATTTCACAGTATATCCTTGAGATACTATACTTTCGACATATCGAAAAAAAAAAAAATCGATTTTTTCAAATTTCTAGACCATACGGTTCCCTTAAGTCGAGGGAGAGATGAAGAGAGGAAGAGCTGCCGGCAAGTTGATCAAAGGATCTCTCGCGACGGAGCGCAGCTTCGTTGTCCTCACAGCCCCTTCGTCGAGATTTCTCTGTATCCTCTCTCTCTCTCTCTCTCTCTCTCTCCCTCTTTATCCTTTCTCGATCGGTCTCGAGTCGAGATTCCCACACCCGCCGAGTTCTCTATACTCAAACAGAAAACCACTCCAAAGAGCTTCGACAACTCGAAACCGAGTCCCGAGTTCAACTGTACTTTTCAAATAATGACCCCGCGAATCCCATCCCCATGCGCCGCGACATATTGTATACGTTTGCATTTTTTGCATTAAATAACTCTCACCCACCTTCACGGAGCTCTTTTATATATTCTTCTTCCGTAATGTTTGTCGAAAGATCGATGAGGTTTTATCCAAACCGTTGGAATATAATTGTTCACGGCGGTGTAGGAATAAAGAAGAATCTTAGTAAAATTTCGTACGGCGTTCGCCGATGATCGGGAATCTCACGACCGGTAATTTTTATTTAATACTTCTTCTATTTTCGATAGAAATGTTATCCCTCGAGAAAACCGGAAATGACCTCATGTTTTCAATTTTCTTCCGTTGTTATCAACCGCGCGTTCAGGGTCACTATCATTCCTGAGCGCGAAAGGTAAAGTCTGAAAAGTAATTCTTCCATCGCTCACGAAGTCGATGAGGCGAAATTTCTGCTGTGCAAATAAAAGCTCCTACAGCATTCAGAGATGAGAGACGTCTCAGCTAGTGAAAGGGCCAGTCGAGCATATCTCTCCGGTTTCTCTCCTACCGATGCCATTTAATTAAGCCTTGAAAAGGTTCTACGCTGCGGCTTCAAATACGTCCATTAAGCTCCGCAGTAGTTGGTCCGAGACGAACGAGATAACGATAGCATTTCCGGACAAAATCTCCGCCAGAGTCCATGTATTTCGTGTATAATATATATATAATACACAATGACGTACAATAACCAACGTATATACATATGTACCCGTGATAAAAGTCACTGATTTACCGCGAATTTATCGTGTAAGGTCGAAATTTGATTAGTCATTGTAACGAGCCGGTCAAGTTGCGTCAAATGCTCGGCAAACTCGCGCGGATTTACTCAAGGAAAAAGCAGTGGAAAGGCCCGACTGGTTGTCACTCGAAGTAACGATTACGCCCTTTTTTATCTTCGGGAAATCTTATATATACATTCTCCAGCCAGCTACTCAACGTTCGTCGTTTCTTTTCCTCGCGGAAGCGAAGAGACCGGTATATGCAAAAGTACGCAGTGTATAATCGGCAAACACAGATATGAAAAGCTCGCGCCAGAGATGGTCCCTTTAGCAAAGCTCACGAGGACCTCGATACCCGTCCTTTCCGGCCACCCTTTTTCGTTTTCATCTTCGTTTCTCTCGCAACACGCGTATCATGGTCTCTCTGACATTCCTTTTCGTTTCCACATGCGTAGTCTGTCCCTTTTCGCATATTTTACGTCAAATCTCTCGGTACTTTCCTGTCTGCCTGAGCTTTTACTCAAAGTTAGCAAAATTTACTTTTCTCTTTCTGCCGTTGCTCTCTCTCTCTCTCTCTCTCTCTTTCCCTTGTATGATATTATGGAATTACTTTTCCACCAGCGGTCACCCAACCTCAGACTCGTTTGATTCGCTCTCGCCTGCCCATCATGATGATTAAAATCTATATTAACGGGCATCAAGCTCGGCTGTTCGACTCAGAATCGAGGGTATCGTCTCTCGCGGTAGCAGAGCGCAATTCTGTGCCACTAGTAACGAACGCGTTCAGCGGCAATATTGTTTATCAAAGTAGGTACATACATTCAGTGCCGTGCTGCGAAAAAGGAACCTAAGTATCAATAACCATCAAAAAGTGATGTTTTCAATTTTATATGTGCAATGAAAGTATATGTTCCTCTAATTGTCGTGTTCTCTTGGTGAATATCAAAACAGTGCACGAACTTTGTTTATATCATAACTGGTGCCAGAAAATGTAAAAAAAAGTAATGGGATCAATAAAAATTCGTAGTGAAAAGCTTTGTTTAGTGTTGTAAATATCTTTGACATATGTTTTTCCATATCATTGTTATTGTACGCTCTTGCGAGATCGTTAATTTGTCTTTTTCTGTCGAGAATAATCGTATTTCTCAAGAAGCTTCGTTATTATAAAAAATCTACTCTGGCTAGAGATGAGAAAATTATGATCGAAAAGAAAAACACGGTTGAAGCCACGATTCGGAAGAACCTTTGCGTTAACGCCTGCGAGGCTGTCTTTCCGCTCTACTGCAACGTCGGGCGCCGGTAAGCAGTCTCGCAGGCGCAGTACTACCGCTCGACGCTGTAGTACTCGAAAGTAGTGACAGATGAAAAGAACGATCGACAACTCCATCAAAATTTAATCATCCATAGAGGAAACGACCCTAAACAAGTTGCTCCATTTCCGGTTTCCGGAAATTGTGTTTCAGATTTTTTATAGAACGTATTCCTTCAAAGTAGTGGCAAATGAAAAGAACGATCGAAAACTCTATCAAAATTTAACCACGCATAGAGGAAGCAATTCTAAACAAGATGCTTTATGTCCGGAAATTTTGTTCTACAGCAATGACGGGCGGGTAAGCAGTCTCGGAAGCGCAGTACTACCGCTCGACGCTGGCCCGGAGAGGCTATCTTTCCGCTCTACAGCAATGTCGGGAGGGTAAGCAGTCTCGCAGGCGCAGTACTACCGCTCGACGCTGTAGTACTCGAAAGTAGTGGCAAATGAAAAGAACGATCGAAAACTCTATCAAAATTTAACCACGCATAGAGAAAACGACTCTAAATAAGTTCCTTCATGTCTGGTTTTCGGAAATTTAGTTTCAGATTTTTCCCAGATTCTGGTCCAGCGTTCGATCGGTGGATGAGAGGAACGATCGACAACTCCATGAAAATTTAACCACGCGCAGAGGAAGCGACTCTGAGCAAGTTGCTTCATCTCCGGTTTTCGGAAATTTAGTTTCAGATTGTTCAGCACAGCTTCCGGTCCAGCGTTCGATCGGCGGATGAGAGGAACGATCGACAACTGCATGAAAATTTAACCACGCGCAGAGGAAGCGACTCTGAGCAAGTTGCTTCATCTCCGGTTTTCGGAAATTTAGTTTCAGATTTTTCAGCACAGCTTCCGGTCCAGCGTTCGATCGGCGGATGAGAGGAACGATCGACAACTCAATGAAAATTTAACCACGCGCAGAGGAAGCGACTCTGAGCAAGTTGCTTCATCTCCGGTTTTCGGAAATTTAGTTTCAGATTTTTCAGCACAGCTTCCGGTCCAGCGTTCGATCGGCGGATGAGAGGAACGATCGACAACTCAATGGAAATTTAATCACGCGCAGAGGAAGCGACTCTGAGCAAGTTGCTTCATCTCCGGTTTTCGGAAATTTAGTTTCAGATTTTTCAGCACAGCTTCCGGTCCAGAATTCGATCGGCGGATGAGAGGAACGATCGACAACTCAATGAAAATTTAATCACGCGCAGAGGAAGCGACTCTGGGCAGTTTGCTCCATATCCGGTTTTCGGTTTTTCAGTTTCACGCGTTTCAGAGGCAACTTCCGGTACAGCGTTCGTACGCCCTACAAGGCAAACGACGATCGACAACTCGATGAAAATTTAACCACGCACAGAGGAAGCGACTCTGAGCAGTTTGCTCCATATCCGGTTTTCGGTTTTTAAGTTTCACGCGTTTCAGAGGCAACTTTCGGTACAGCGTTCGTACGCCGTACGAGGCAAACGACGATCGACAACTCGATGAAAATTTAACCACGCACAGAGGAAGCGACTCTGAGCAGTTTGCTCCATATCCGGTTTTCGGTTTTTAAGTTTCACGCGTTTCAGAGGCAACTTTCGGTACAGCGTTCGTACGCCGTAAGAGGCAAACGACGATCGACAACTCGATGAAAATTTAACCACGCACAGAGGAAGCGACTCTGAGCAGTTTGCTCCATATCCGGTTTTCGGTTCTTAAGTTTCACGCGTTTCAGAGGCAACTTCCGGTACAGCGTTCGTACGCCGTACGGTGCAAACGACGATCGACAACTCGATGAAAATTTAACCACGCACAGAGGAAGCGACTCTGAGCAGTTTGCTCCATATCCGGTTTTCGGTTTTTAAGTTTCACGCGTTTCAGAGGCAACTTTCGGTACAGCGTTCGTACGCCGTACGAGGCAAACGACGATCGACAACTCGATGAAATTTTAACCACGCACAGAGGAAGCGACTCTCAACAGTTTGCTCCATATCCGGTTTTCGGTTTTTAAGTTTCACGCGTTTCAGAGGCAACTTTCGGTACAACGTTCGTACGCCGTACGAGGCAAACGACGATCGACAACTCGATGAAAATTTAACCACGCACAGAGGAAGCGACTCTGAGCAGTTTGCTCCATATCCGGTTTTCGGTTTTTAAGTTTCACGCGTTTCAGAGGCAACTTCCGGTACAGCGTTCGTACGCTGTACGAGGCAAACGACGATCGACAACTCGATGAAAATTTAACCACGCACAGAGGAAGCGACTCTGAGCAGTTTGCTCCATATCCGGTTTTCGGTTTTTAAGTTTTACGCGTTTCAGAGGCAACTTTCGGTACAGCGTTCGTACGCCGTACCAGGCAAACGACGATCGACAACTCGATGAAAATTTAACCACGCACAGAGGAAGCGACTCTGAGCAGTTTGGTCCATATCCGGTTTTCGGTTTTTAAGTTTCACGCGTTTCAGAGGCAACTTTCGGTACAGCGTTCGTACGCCGTACGAGGGAAACGACGATCGACAACTCGATGAAATTTTAACCACGCACAGAGGAAGCGACTCTGAGCAGTTTGCTCCATATCTGGTTTTCGGTTTTTAAGTTTCACGCGTTTCAGAGGCAACTTTCGGTACAGCGTTCGTACGCCGTACGAGGCAAACGACGATCGACAACTCGATGAAAATTTAACCACGCACAGAGGAAGCGACTCTGAGCAGTTTGCTCCATATCCGGTTTTCGGTTTTTAAGTTTCACGCGTTTCAGAGGCAACTTCCGGTACAGCTTTCGTACGCCGTACGAGGCAAACGACGATCGACAACTCCATGAAAATTTAACCACGCACAGAGGAAGCGACTCTGAGCAGTTTGCTCCATATCCGGTTTTCGGAAATTTAGTTTCAGATTTTTCAGCACAGCTTCCGGTTCAGCGTTCGAGCGGCGGATGAGAGGAACGATCGACAACTGCATGAAAATTTAACCACGCGCAGAGGAAGCGACTCTAAGAAAATTGCTTCATTTCCGGTTTTCCGAAATTTTTGTTCAGTTTTTTGTATAGAATTTACAAGTAATGACTCTTCGATCACACAATCTCGCGGAAAGAGTTTTACTTTAATGTGGTGCTAGATGAAAAGAACAACCCACAACTGCATTAAAAATAAACCACGAATAGAGAAAACAACTCTAAACAAGTTGCTTCACGGTTTGTTTTCGGAAAAATTTTTCAAAATGTTTTATAAAATTTATAAGAAATGACTCTTCGATGAGACGAACTCGCGAGAAGCGTTTTCCTTCAAAATAATTTTTTTATGTAAAACATTTTTGTATGTAAATTTGCAATTGTTTATTTAACTACATATTTGTCATACAAAGATGGCTTATTGAAACCAAATTTTGAGTATTTTGGGCAATGCATTTTACGAAGATTATTTATGATTTATTAATCATTATTGTTTGCACTTCATTTTTGAATCTACAAATTTCTTGCTTTTCACCATTTGCTACTTATGCCGAATTATAATGTGTTCTGTAGGGGTCTATACTTAATTCAAGATGGAGCGCTGCAGCCCGAAAATGCAGACGGTCGCGCGCGTGAGCGCGCGTCTCTAATCCCTAGTTTTTTATAGAACGTATTTCTTCAAAGTAGTGGCAAATGAAAAGAACGATCGAAAACTCTATCACAATTTAACCACGCATAGAGGAAACAACTCTAAACAAGATGCTTCATGTCCGGTTTCCGGAAATTTTGTTCTACAGCAATGACGGGCGGGTAAGCAGTCTCGGAAGCGCAGTAGTACCGCTCGACGCTGGCCCGGAGAGGCTACCTTTCCGCTCTACAGCAATGTCGGGCGGGTAAGCAGTCTCGCAGGCGCAGTACTACCGCTCCACGCTGTAGTACTCGAAAGTAGTGGCAAATGAAAAGAACGATCGACAACTCCATCAAAATTTAATCACGCATAGAGGAAACAACTGTAAAGAAGGTGCTTCCGGTCCGGTTTTCGGAAATTCATGTTCAGTTTTTTTATAGAATGTATCCCTTCAAAGTAGTAGCAAATGAAAAGAACGATCGACAACTCCATCAAAATTTAACCACGCATAGACGAAACACCTCTAAACAAGATGCTTCATGTCCGGTTTCCGGAAATTTTTATTCTACAGCAATGTCGGGCGGGTAAGCAGTCTCGCAGGCGCAGTACTACCGCTCGACGCTGGCCCAGAGAGGCTATCTTCCCGCTCTTTCCGCGGCGAAAGGGACGAAAGTTGCCTCGGTTTTTCCATGATTGCATGATTCCATGATTTCCAAATAACGAAAAAATTGCCACAAAAAAAACAACCACAGCACCATTCTTCTCGGGGAAGTAAATTTACTTTTTATTGCTATTTATTCAATAACAGCATATTGTGCGAGAAATCCGTCAAGAAAGTTTTTTTCGCTTGATGCCTATCGCTTGATGCCCGTTAAGTATATGGGCAAGTATATGTGTCTGAAACTTTTGGTATTCTGGACGACAAGCGTACGACACTAATAAATGATTTCAATCGAAATTCAGTTTTGTGATCGACTAAATCAATTGTTTTTGCTTAAAGAATGATAGCGAATTGGAGAAAGAAAAATGAAGATTCTCTTTTGGTTATTTATTCGTTAAAATTGATAAACCGTTTTTCATATGTTTCCCAATTTTATTTCGCATCATTGAATTCACTGAAGCAAAGCAGACGAGCTGAGGGAAACGTGAATCTTGTAACAAAAATGTATTCGATGATAACGCTTGACCGAATCCGCCGAATAAGAGAATCTTGCATTGGCGTTCGGAAAAAATACCCATAGGATATGTTGATGTTCCAAGGCGAATATACTTACTCAGATTTGCATATGGAGAAATGAAGAAGCAATATTGTGTTGTGTAAACTTTTTTTTGTATTGCCAGAATGTAAGAAGAGTATGAGGGTACAGTGAAGAACGTATGTGAAGAAGAAACTCCATTGTACGAGAATCGTTATGATGGAAAAAGATGAAAAAAGAAACGACTTGAACATATAATTCAAGTGGAAGTTATTCCCGGGGTTGATATACCGAAGCTTTCATTTCCTGTTTGATATATTTACTACGGTGTGCCGTATGTATAAATACCACAATAAATTCTGTTTCACTGTATTATGGGATTACTAATGCTCCCTAGTCGGATATCGCATTATTATTAGGCATGTGGGGGTAGTTTTTACCCTCCGGGTCATTTGTGCGTATACTGGTGGCTATACGCTAGAAATAAAAACCATTCATACCCAACAATTTTGGGTTATAAGAAGATTACATTCCATCTTACGGTATACACGAGACCATAACACAAATAATTTACACATACGTCGAAAGATTTTGTCAAAAGTTCCATGTGACTGTCCTTGCCATAAAGAAGAAAATATCGAGGAAAGCGCTTGAAAGATACTTCTTTTAGAATTTTTTGTCAAAATGTGGGTTTTGAAAAATCCGCGGCAGCGAAAAACCTTCCTCGTGTGAAACACTTTGATTAAACGAACTGCGTTACTTTTTCTGAGCGAGGTGGTCCGAGAAAAGCTCAGTCGGGAAACCTTTCAAGCTTCGGGTCTCCGAAACTCAACGATTATTGTAACGTCGCTAAAGTGGAAATCGTGACTGAAATTCTACGCTGTCGGAGCAGAATTGGATAATCACGGAACCGTCGCTGCTGACAATGAATTGCGAGGGGAGAGAAAATACCTGCTAGAGCTTACGACGCTAAAAACAGCGCACCTTCTTTATTGCTCGTCAATTATAAAGACCGTTTATAGCGGTTTTTCTTCCTTACCAGCCGTTGATTATTCACCAGCTGCAGTTACTTGATCAGCGGAGAGTACATGACCAACCGATAAATTTAAGCTTTGGTGCACTGTCGTATTTGATCCCTTGATATCCCTCACTTTGAACGAACGTTGATGAAACTAAGAAATTCAATTATTGTATAAAGTGGTTTAAAATAATTAAATCCAATTCCACACAAAGCCTTACGATGGAAGCCACAGAGGCACCGTAGGTATACTCACATTTACTGGGGAACCGCTTTTTCCACCACATGTTTCCAATTTTATTAACACGTTCTTAATAAAAGACGTTTATTTCAGCGCATAAAAAAACATAAATAAACGTGACAAGAACTGTCCGAGGATCAAAGTGGAGGTCAGATGATTGCCATTCGGGGATGCCAAAACAATCGCTTCAACGATATACATACGCAGATAAGCGAAAGATTAATATATACGCTGACAAGAAAAAAATCAATAAATAATGAAATCTCTTGCTCGCCGCTTTCTTTTTATCGCTCCGTCGCAATAAATTTATTTCGTCGACTGATATCGGGTCCAATTTGAAGGAAACTCAGATACCATATGTAAGCCCAACAAGTATTCGTACACGCGTTTCCCAAGTAACTAATGAATTTCAAAAAATTCACGGAGGTTTCCGACACTCGGCCATCACCGGCGGGAGGGTTCCCCGCGTCTCGATTTAAATGGTAATTGACCTTCACTCTAACGAATCTCGAATCTCTATTCAGTTACTAAATTCGCAAATTCTCTCTCACTTTTTTCCATCTCCCTCTTCTGGTTGCTCAATTGCTTTTGCCATCTGTCAATAAACGCGCGAGATAAAATTTCGTGCAAACACGCGGCGAATCGATGAAAGCTCGGGTAAAAAAAAAAAGATTCGCTTTGTGATGTCGATTCCCCTGAATAAGTCACACGGGAAGTTGATGGATATAATTGATTGCACGCACAGCCAGTCACGTAATTCATATCTGTCTGAAATCGCTCGAACGCTTTGAAATATTTTCTTCAACATCTCATTCTTCAACGGTTGGGAGTTTGATTATAAAGTGAGATACGGAAGTTTGAACGCACGTATCACCAGTTATGAAGCTCGAGCTGTCGGCTGGAATTGAACCCAGTCGCTTTTTCCCTTTATTGTCAATATAATTTACCGCGACTGAAGTACTTCCGAAAATGAGAGAAACAGAAGGAGAATCCGCGAACAGCACCATTGAGGAAAGTAGGTCGGAGAAGGCTTCAATTCGGAAATGTTTTTTCACCCTCGTGGAAGTAACGAATCACATTTTGATATTACTGGTGACTGGATTCGTGCTTTACATCGCTGGGAAAAAACTCACGGTAACCAACGTTCACGCGGGACTGTTGACCGTTGGGGTATGTTTGATTTTTAATTAGTCTTCTCCCGACAATTTATACCGCAATTTTCTGTCAATAATATCAAATTCATCGTCGTATACAACCGTCGTATACAAATATGTGTATATCTACACATATTTGCTTTGTTTGTTCAAATTTGAGTCGTTCATTTATTGAATTATCGATGATTGATCGCGAAAAATGTCGATCCTCTGTTACCAGACAAAGTACTTTGACAATTCCCACGCGAGATTGCTCACGTTAAAAAAAAAGTTGACGTTGACGTCGATCGAAATATCGCGTTCGTTGTTAACATTTTTTTTTCGTTCCGTGATTGATCCGGCAAGCGAATGACTTTAGGGAAGATTTCCATTTACTCGTGCGCACGTGCTTTTCATTTTTGCTCAATTACACGCACAAGTTTTGCAAAAGTTTTGCATTCCATTACTCGTTTCTCAAGATGTTACTTGTACGCTCAGTAGCGTCTCGACGGCAAGTAGATTAAAGACATTTTTACGTATTTATATTTATATACATTTTGAGATATCTTTTGTTTGTCCAATCATGGATTCATCGATCGCCTTGCTGTGAAAATCTGGCAAAACGTATGACTTTAATTTCTCGATGCCAGATCTCAATAGCCGATGTATTCTTGAGATGAAATCTTCGATCCGATCAGTCTGATCGCAAGGTTTATCAACAAAACAATTGCCGATAATTTTTGCAGTACGTTATGCTGATGTCAGAGGCGATCGTTGCACTTTCCGGGGATGGCATTGCGACGAGATATCTGCCGCGTCGCGTCATCAGTCATATTCACTGGGTCCTACAGTGTCTCGGCGCGGCATTCAGCATCGCCGGTGTCGTAATTATGTATCAAGTGAAGAAAACGCACTTCAAGTCGGTTCACGGGATTCTTGGCATATCTTCGGTCATAGTTATGCTCGTACTGGGTTTCTCCGGCATCCCCGTTGTATTCGCGACGAGTCTCCGTAAAAAAATACGACCCGTGACCACGAAATTCTGTCACAATTTTCTTGGAATATCGTGTTTCGTGCTTGGTATGTTATCGCAATGTTACGCGTATCAAAAACCGTGGATGACTTCCGTTTCAGGGAGTGATATTTCAACCCTCTGCACGGTATTCACCGGTCTTATCGTTATTTTTTCCCTGCTTGGAGCTCTTCGATCGTTGCAACGACAGATTGTAGGAGCATTTATGTGAAAAATTTGCAGAAATAAAAATATCATGAAATTGTTATTAGTATTTCAATGACGTACATTATTGCTGCGTTTTTACTTTGTAATATTTCGTCCGGAGGAATAAAAATGACAAGTTTGTGAATAAATGTATTCATACGTTTGCGAGGTCTTGAATTAATACCTCGAGAGAAATAACATACACCTTTATTGTATTTCCAAAACATTTTTCACTCGAAATATCGAAAACTCTCTTCCGTTTCGTATATATTGTATATTTTATATAAATATCCGTTACTCGCTTCAAGTTTTTACCCAACTCAAACGAAAGACCAAAGGAAATCGGGCGAAAGGGTTTTGCGGTGAAGAGACACCGACAAAGAGTCATGTACAATAAAACGAGGGAGATATCGAGAAGAGAAACGAGGTCTCGAGGGAAATTTTTGCATAGAGGGAGAATATATATTTATATACACAGATTTATACACATCGGGCATTTCACATAAAATTGGACAAATTTTTTGCATCACTTGGAAAGTTTCTTCCTTCGATTGTTCGCGAAAAACTCGAAATAAACGGCATTTTTTTTTCATCTTTTTCAAACCATCGCTCGTGGAAGGTTTCGTTGAAAGAAAAGTTTGGTCGGATTTTCGAAAAATTTAAAACAAATACCATCGATCATCGGTCTGGTGTTGTTTTTTTTGCTTTTGCAAGCGAGTACCGAAAGGGATTTAAACAAAAGTACTTACGGGAGTGGTTAGGTCGATTCAAGATGAAATACCGCATACATATGTAATATATAAGTGAATCAAGAACAGTTTTAGAGGGAACGTTGTAGGGTCGTGGATCTTTTGAGCTTTGGGTCTCTTCCTTCTTCGGTGTCTCGTGCTTCTCTTATATTAGAGTACGAAAAAAGGACAGAGAGACGGAACGCACGCAGAGGGTTGCGAAAAGTGAGAGGGTAAGAGTTTTCCTTACCGTGTGAAACTTCGTATACGAAGCTCGAACGACGAGCTCCGGGCCGTTGAAACCAAAAGACAGGGCACCATGGGAATGCATATACTACTTTTGCGTAAAACCGGAGAGAAACAGCATCAGCAGCGACGTAGAAGAAGAGAGCAACCGCGAAAGAAATGACGTAGAGAGAATACCTCTTATTCCTACGTTAAGAAGATGCGATCTTCCCCCTTTACGTAATCCCCTATAAATCTCAGGCTCCTTGTCATAGCTCAGTTTTGCTCCATGTACACATACATGCATACAGCTTTTTTTTACGTACGACAGTAGAGAATTCACGTTATAATATAAAGGGCAAAAGAAAAATGGAAGAAATTGTTGAAAATGTTTTTTTTTTTCGTACCAACTGAAATTTTTGTTTCTACTGTTTATAACGGAAGTTATTAGGAGAAAGAAGATGAAACAAGTGAATTTTTTACTTATTACCCACTGGCGGTTTGAAATTCTGTCATTTTCAACGTTCGGATCAATTGAGAACGTATTTATCGACTCGGTATCACAATGTTCATCCCTGTCGCATTGAGAATACCCTCGACAAATACGGAATTAAATTATTGACTCAACGAAACAATAAGGTTTAATTGTCGAATGTGAGGTTCTACAAGTCCTGGAAGGGCAATCTGGTGGTGGCGTCTGCTACTAGTGTTCCATCTGTTCGTCAGTGCAGAGCAAAGTTGAAAAACTTGCGAAATCGAGATTCAAGAGGGAACATCAGTCGTGTATATAAAAATACGAAGCCTGGTAGAAACGGCGAGTAATAGAAGAGCCGGGAGACGAAACTGGCGCAAAGCGGCAGTAAATATGCAAAGTGGTCTGTTTTCTACGGAATTGTGGACGCTCTGTAGCGATGACTCAAGCGGCTTGAGTTCTCGTACAACAGTGTGTCGTGACTTATTTTCACAGGATTTCGAGTAAGACACGTTCCAATTTCGCAGGGTTTTGCAAATCTTCAATCATAAAGACCTTTTTTCTCGAGAAATTACGACTTTACATGCTTAATTGGATCGCGAATATTTCTTCGGACGTATAAAACGACGAAAATAATGCATGATGCATGAAAATAATAACGATGATAGTCATGCCTATAAAGACAAACGATCTCGCAGTTAACGAGGGGAAATAAATTCAAGTTTTTCTAAAGTCTCTGCTCTCTTCTGTCCTTTATCAATTATACGAAAGATTCAAAATAGATGCTCACAGAAGTACCAGATGAAAAGAACGATCGACAACTCCATCAAAATTTAGGCACACATAGCGGAAACAACTCTAAACAAGTTGCTTCATGTCCGGTTTTCGGAAATTTTGGTTCAGATTTTTTATAGAATTTACAAGAAATGACTCTTCGATCGGACGATCTCGCGTGGAGCGTTTTCCTTCAAAGTAGTGGCACATGAAAAGAACGATCAACAACTCCATCAAAATTTAACCACACGTAGAAGAAACGACTCTAAACAAGTTGCTTCATTTCCGGTTTTCGGAAATTTTGTTTCAGATTTTTCAGCACAACTTCCGGTCCAGCGTTCGATCGGCGGATGAGAGGAACGATCGACAACTCCATCAAAATTTAATCACACGTAGAGGAAACGACTCTAAACAAGTTGCTTCATGTCCGGTTTCCGGAAATTTTTGTTCTACTGCAACGTCGAGCGGGAAAACAGTCTCACAGGCGCAGTACTACCTCTCGACGCTGGCCCGGAGAGGCTATCTTTCCGCTCTACAGCAATGTCGGGCGGGTAAGCAGTCTCGCAGGCGCAGTACTACCGCTCGACGCTGGCCCGGAAAGGCTATCATTCCGCTCTACAGCAATGTCGGGCGGGTAAACAGTCTCGCAGGCGCAGTACTACCTCTCGACGCTGGCCCGGAGAGGCTATCTTTCCGCTCTACAGCAATGTCGGGCAGGTAAGCAGTCTCGCAGGCGCAGTACTACCGCTTGACGCTGGCCCGGAGAGCCTATCTTTCCGCTTTACAGCAATGTCGGGCGGGTAAGCAGTCTCACAGGCGCAGTACTACCGCTCGACGCTGGCCCGGAGAGGCTATCTTTCCGCTCTACAGCAATGTCGGGCGGGTAAGCAGTCTCGCAGGCGCAATACTACCGCTCGACGCTGTAGTACTCGAAAGTAGTGGCAGATGAAAAGAACGATCGACAACTCCATCAAAATTTAACCACACATAGAGAAAACAACTCTAAACAAGTTGCTTCATGTCCGGTTTTCGGAAATTTTTGTTAAATTTTTTTATACTCGGTTGTAATCAATGTACAAAGTTCTATAACTTTTTTGAGATTTATTATTATTACAAAATTGAATTGCCAAACAAGATACTCTTGTTTGAAGAGTCAAAATATCATCAGGCAGCGTTCTTGCTAAAAAAAACACATTCATCTCGCGAAAGGTCTTCTACGCGTATTTGCATATATTTAAAGTGGGAATTGGTAAATAATTCGATACTTAAATATTCATAAATATTTCGATATATTTTGATACAGCGTCCATATTTTCGTTTTTCGACAGTCTAAAGGTTAACAAAGTTTACGTGGCACTCTTCGCGGCTCTTTCACAGTTATTTTCAAATGAAACAATATCCCTATAATTTATTTATCCCGCATTCATAATGCTCCGATAACGATTATATATGCGCACGGTATTGACGAATTGCTGGCAAATAATGTAATCCAATAACGCTTGTATGAATATGCATTTCAAGTCCAATATTTACCACAAATTTGTAAAATAAACGCAGTGGGTCGCATACCCTGTTATTATACGCTAAATAAAATAACAAATTATGTATATGTTGCGAACCCACGCTGTATTGCGTTATTATTCTCCATGCTATAAATAATTGCCAAACTCCAACGCAAAATCAGTCTATAGAATATTATGCAGACAGAGAATGTGCAATCAGTCAGCGATAATTATGAAACTCAGCGGAGTCACGAAGAGATCGTGATTTGTGTGTTTTGGATATTGCCATTTTGCCGACATATATGTGTTCGCTATTTGATGACGCAGACAACATGCATGTACACAAGATTTGATTTTGTAAACGTCTAATTTTTCTCTGATCCGGGAAAATGTCAGGGGCGATCGGTTGCAGCTTTAAACATTTAACGAGGAGCGAGAGAGAGAGAGCGGGACAAACGCATGGTTTTGCAGGCACGATAAAACTATGCAGAGAGCGTGTTCTCTCGCATTCTGCAGGCCAACTGCGCGGATAATTGCCATTTAAATTGCAGGCATTTGTCAGTGGTTCGTTGGAACGCGAAGATCGGGAAGGACGAATCCGTGAGAGGTACAAGCGATAGCGAAAAGAGGAAAAACCTGCTGACCGCTCATTAAAATTTGTCACTTGCGTCAAAAATTCAGCAGCGATAACACGATCGACATTCTTCTCTTTTTGGCTTCGTTTATGCGTCAAGTACCACAGCTTACCTCACAGAAGACACGTAACGTCCGACCGGATATAACTCCCCGGATGTACTTTAGCTGATTGGATGTTCATCATCACGGACAATTTTTGAAAAATCCGCAAAAATCCCAAAGTCGGTGACTCCTCGATTGCGATGCATTTCGATCGAGCGATTGTTAAATTAATTGCAATTCATGTACGATTAAATTACGAACATCAACCCTCAGGGCATTTTCATCCCGATGTTAATCCCGCTTTAATTTTCTCGTGCAACTAATCATTTTGTCGATAACAAATCGTTGCTCTTGAGAATCGACAATGTATTCAAATGAAAACACAATAAAATTCCAGTACAGTCATCCACTAATATCTTCATATATTTTATTATCCAATATGCATTATAATTCTTATATGTGTATATATAATGCGATTAATATACATACAATACTATCCCGTTGTAGATACATAACGCGGACGACGAAGGATTTCAGATGAGGATGACGTTCGTGCGCGATATATACATATAGTATATCAAGATCGGAGGAGAAAAGAGGGAGAGGTGTGACACGGAAAGGTGGTGAACAAAGTGAGATTTTCTGGCTCGGAAATGGTACAGGAGGGAAGTATACAACGATGGATTAACGATCTATATACACACATATATATATATATATATATAACAGCTTTAATCAGCGAGAGAGAGACAAAACTGTGTACGTGTTTCCATACGTGTAATCCGTGCGTGTGCACGAATGCGTGTATGTGTGTTTGGAAAATTCGTAGCTCGCCTGAAACGTGGTAACGAACTTTGCGTATGTAGGTAGTAACTCGATGGGGATGTGCTAGTATGTAGCCAGGAAAAGGGTATAAGCTCACTTGGCCTCATTAATCGCCGACGTGCCATGAGGTTTATAGATTCACCTCCGCTCTGCGAGGGTATAAGGTTAAGTCATGGTATATGAGCATATATACAAACACACACGAACATATGTACAATTACGGATATATATCAATCGTTATCAACCCGAGGGGCACACAAAACAAAGCGAACGATGAAGGAAATCATGTGAGTTACACCCTTCTGTGCGCTAACGTACAATATCCACTTTGCCGAGTATCACGAGGGTTATACTCTCCTGGACCGTTCTAACGTGAATATCTATGTGCCGCATGGAGATATCCTTACAGAGACACATACGCATGGGCAACACACACACACACACACACACACACACACACACAGACAGATGGGCGCGTACGCACGACGAAATAACGCGTGGAGATGTATACCATATCGGTATACATGATGTATACCTCATGGTGCAAATGCACCATGAGGACTTTGCCGAGGACTCTGTGCGAGGCCCTCCGGAAATTCCTCGTTCATTAATTAAGGCCCGGAGAAGTGGGCCGTGCACTGGGTATACTTACATGTATACAGACCTTATATACGTATATAATTCACCATCTATATATGTATGTACGTGTGGATATATAGATATAGATGGTATCCCATCGCTCGATCTCGCACAGAGTTTAATCAAGCCGTGAATCGCCGGGAAATTCTACCAATTGAATTAATCGGTGCTAGGCCATCGAGCTTTCCTGCCTCGCGTACGCGTGTACACACGCGAGCGACGTGCCCGTGTTTCGGCATATGTGCTTTGCAGAATTGAACGTCAGATGGCGTGTTTTAGGCCCAGAAATCGGTCTCTCCCTTCGGCTTTGCTCTTAACGCGAATGCTACACAACAACACCCGGTTTGAATCGAAACGAGACGAGGGAAATTCAACGATGTATATACGCATATAAGTAGAGTATATATAAATATGTGTATATAAGCAGGCATATGTATATACATATGTGTGATACTGCAGTGGAGGGCCACACAAGTTTCGTTCATCCGGGCTCTTCTCGTCGCCCTCCCAGCAGCCACGCGAAAGCTTTTACCGCACTTGGGCTCTTCTCACAGAATAATTGCGTCCTCTCGCTGTACAGCGGGAGAAAAAGAGAGAGAAAGAGAGAGATCGAGCAAAGCTTTCGAGCGTCGAGAGAGCCAGAAAAGCTCGTCACCGGCGTCGATCTCTCACGGTCACGTGTGTATATACGTATATATACATTTATATATGTAAATATATATATTTCGATACTCGTCTTTATACATATATATTAGTTTTCTCATTGTGAATTAGAGTACCCCGTTAAATCTGAAGATGCTCTTGGTGGAGGATTCGCGAATGATATTGCTTAGGAAAATACAAGCCATTTATTTCTCCCTTTCTCTCTGTTCCCTCTTTTTCTGCACGCTTGGCTAATGCGCGTGTGCTCGTGAGCAATGGTAGATTTTTGCATTTAAACGAAGGAACGTGGAAAAAACGTTTTTTTTTCTTCGATATATGATTATAATCCATATAATGACGAAACCAGAAAAGGAAGATTATTTCATTCGTCGAGTCTCTGAATCATCCAAAAAATTTCGTGGTCCACAACGAAACGTTCGTCGTGAAAAAAAGAGGGGTTCTCCTGCTCTACAATGACAATCGTGTTTATCACATTTCCGTGTATATTTTTATATTAAAAAAATTGGTCACATACAATTTCAGCTTCGGGACTATTACGAATATTTGACGAGCGTATTCTATGTTTAAAGTTTAGTTTTTACCTTCCTCGATTGAGCTCTTCGGGACGAATCTCGCACTCGATCGACGCAAAATCGAAGATGTCTCTTGGTCTATGACCCAAGTAGAAGAAACTTTGAAACGTTATGTGGTACCTCGCCGACAAAATGTCGACGCGAAAACTGCTTGGAACAACGCTCAGTCGCGTCTCGTATACTTTTCTTCGAGATGATATAAAACAGAGTGATTCTCGGCTTTGGTTTTTTTCACGACATCGGGGAGTCGCTTCGAAATATTCCAAAGAAAATTTATGGATAAAAATTGTCCTACCGCTGTATTGAAATATTCCACATTTATATACACGCACATAATGTATAGCTCGGAGCGAAACGATACGTTCTCCTTCTTCTCCTCTGTGTTATACATTTTTCGTCATATCAATTTCCAGTTGGATTTACATCGATAACACATTACGTTCTCGCATATGTATTTCCTCTTCTCTCCGTTCTCTTTCCATCCCTCTTTATTCACCTTCTCATCGTTTATTTTCACCTGCATTTTCCATCTTTTCGGGTGTCGGCCCGAAGCACCGAGACAGCACAATGATTTTACGAGGAACAATGATGGCGAGGGGGATTAAAAAAATGGTTGAAAACTCGATGAAAAAAACATGGAGGAGAGTTAAGAAACTGCAGTGACTGTATATCGCGACGGGACGCACTCTCGAGGACCGTTGAAGGATTTTTAAGAAGCTTAAAGTCACTGGTTCCTTTCGTTTGTGCGAACGGGGATGCCTTTTTTCCCGCGCATCTTCGTTTAATTTTTTCCTTCTCTCGTTATCTCGAACGGAGAAGAAAAAAGATGTCTGATTTTCTCCCCGTGTTACTCTCGCTCTTTCCCTTCCGCTTTCTTTTATTTCTCCTCGAACTCTCATAGAAATGAGAAAAATGCGAGAGAGCGAGAGAAGCAAACGTTCCGTAATTAATGAAACGTCCAAGGGATGCTTTCTCGTACCCTGCGGCGCCCACGATCGTTTTTTCGTTTGTTTTTTTTTTTTTTTCTTTCGAACGATATATTCCACAAGCGCCTCCTTATATTTCTCCCGCGTCTTTAACTTCTGGGTGCACCAAGTTTTTTTTTCCTTTTCACGCGACCAACGTGACTCCATTCGTTTCTGCTGTATTTTCTCCGACCCTCAACTTTTACCGGATAATTAATTTTCGTTCCCGCGGTGCTTTTAGTAGTCTCTCATAAGATTTAGCATGGTACAACCACCGCGCGGCGAACTTTCATAACGCGCCATGCGAGAAGCAATTTAAGCGCGTTCGATATGAAAAGGTTCTCGCATATGCTTCCCGATGACTTTCCAAGATTCCGCACGCGCCTCTGGGTTTCGAAATATACACACTGCTGTTTGAGATTGTACCGTAACGCGTCATGCATACCAATAACCGGGGGTTGGAATTGAAAAAAAAAAAAAAAACTCGTAGCAGCGAAAAATAATATACGTTACGTGCGAATACGCCCATACACGCGTATATGCATTGATGAAGGACATTTTTCACTTTCGAAAAAAAAAAAAGAGTGGAAAAGCGAGGTGGAAAAAAAGCGTGCATGCGCGAGTCTGATTCCCCTGCCGAGGGATCCGGGCTTAACCGTCGACGTGCAAAAACGAATTTTTCTTTCATTTTTCAAGCAATTAGGGCGCCACTGTAATCTCACTCCAAAGTAAGCGCGAAACCGCGAATTCGCTTGTTTTATGGAAATTCTAGCTTTTTCATCTTTGGAAATAAGGAAAGTTAATATTAACCTTGCGCGATCGCGCTGAGACGATTTTGTACCGAGAGAAATTTCTCTTTTCGGAGTTTCGCTCAGATACCAATTTGCGGTGACGAAATATTGTAACTTTTGTACTTGAATAACCGAGGATTCACGTTCTAGTGAGGATTCGAGAGTGTTCGTGATTTTTGGAAATATTTTTCAAAGCGATTTAACACGTGGAAAACCGGAAGTTTCTCAAGGGATTGAATCAAGGATTTTTAAATATGCCTCGGAAATTATGCAGCGAAAAATAGTAAAAAATATTTGTCAGGCTACCAAAATATCTTTCTCCGGGCAAGAAAATCTCCCACGATGCAATCCGTCACATGTCGCGCGATGCGTGGTGAATTATGCAGCAACGGTCGAATAAATCCGAGATTGCAAAGCTATAATGCAAGACATTGTGATATTTCGTTTAATACGATTAACGCGTCCCACCGAATTAAATGTATGCTTGTGGAAAGAAAAAACGAGGATGTGGAATGTATGATTAAAAAAAAGCGAAAAAGAGAGGAAAAATTGGAGGCTGCGAGACACGTTTTTTGCAGCGACGAAGCCACCGCGTCTCTCCCACCGATGATAATATTCATGTGTAAATGAGGTTGCCGAGGGGATGAAGCGAGAGTCGGGAGACATAACGTCACGAATTATACGCGAAGGAATGTTTCACAGCCGATTGTTCTGCATTTACGATAGAGTGGTAATGATAATAACAGCGATAAATGTAATTTAAATTCGGAGCCAGCGTTTTCAGAATTGCCGAGGTATTTTTATCGAAACAATATTGCTCGATCGATCATCGTTCCATTCGGAGCATTTTTGAAATTTCGAATTCCCATCGTTGCACACAAATTATTGTAAACGGATCTCGTACGAGCTCTGCTGATAAGGCGTCGAGGGTGCTTTCATTTTTCGACGATTTTTGGAATTTCCGCATTGAGTATCGAAACTAGCCAAATTGTCGGGCAACTAAATTCTCCGATATTGTTCGTCGAAATATCGAGCACATTGCCATTTTCGTTATGCAAATTGGAACGCAGAGTTTAAAGTTTAACAGAGTCGCGAGTGTAACGTTCGATCGTCGAAAATCGAGGCGGCAGAATGAAACGAATTCCACTTCATTCTCCTCGGCAACGAATCAACCGTAATTTTCCATTTTCAAACTCTAATTTCGTTGGAAAATAATTGTAAAAATCATTTTGCCACGTTTTTTTTTCTTTTTCCACACATGTGCGTCAGATTCGGCATATTGTCTCATCTTCTCATTGATCTCAAAGACGAGCAAACGATGTTAAAATCCTCGGTGTGTCCTAAAAAAAAAAATGATGCACCGATGCACAAGCCGTTCGGTCGATAAAAATAGGTTTTTAATAACAATTCTATCTAGAAAAGTCACAAAGGAGCACGGAGATGAAAGTCGCAAAAGGCCGTGAGGGATCGTCGGCTCGCTGAAATTGCAATAAAAGTAAATTGATAACGGGTGGAAAATGAAGAAGACGACTGACGTCATACCGTCTCCCAACACTCAAAACGTCGTCATGTCGTCTTCGAGGAGGCATAGAGTACTCGAGATTAAAACAAGACCGGATAAGATGAAAGATAACGTGTATCACAAAAGTTGCTTGATGCGTACGAGCAAGATTCCGTTAGTTGCATAATAGTAATAATACGATACGTTGTTTTACGTACGAATATATCTATATAATAATATAATATCGTTTGAGAGCTTTCATCTCGTCGTTGGCACGCTCTGACGTCTTCACCACACGAGTCAGTTAACGCTATCAGCCTCGGTAACTTCTCAACCGAGTATAATGATGACGAGACACACGTACACACACACAGGCATGATAAAACACACACACACACACACACATACCGAATGGTTTCATTTCTAACATAGATTCGAACGTCTCCCTCGTGCCGAGTCTTGAATCAATTTGAGCTTCGACGAAGCACTCGTCGTCGTCGTCGTCGTTACCGAAATTCTCCGTCTCATTTTCGTCGACGTAATCAGGCTCGATAAAGCGATTAGTAAACCGAGTAAGATCGTCATCTTGACGCGATAATCGACCATACGG
Organism: Heteropelma amictum; assembly: GCA_959613375.1. Lineage (NCBI taxonomy): Eukaryota > Metazoa > Arthropoda > Insecta > Hymenoptera > Ichneumonidae > Heteropelma > Heteropelma amictum. Next base: position 7,184,750 of record OY390724.1, read on the forward strand.
GAAGCATTTCCACGACTGTGCTGCATGGCTGCTGGATTTTCACCGTCTAGTATGAGGACGTATGCGCGTCCTGGCTGTGCGTTACTAGACTCGCACGTGTAATTTCCCGAGTGCCGAAACGTCGCTCTCGGTACCTCGAGCCAACTCTCACGCCCGAGCAGATCCGTGCTCACGTTGACACCCTGATCGACATCGTAATTGATCATACGCAGGTTATGATACCAGAAGAGATACGACGGTGTCTCGGTCGAGTTTTTAACGAGACAGTGAAGCTGCAACGTACTGCCGGGACGCACGAATCTTTCCGATGGACCGAAAATCTCGGCGCGCGCTTCTGCAAGGGGAAAGAAAAATTGTGACGGAAAACAGAGGTGTTTAACTCGGAGGGATGCGTGGAGAAACGATGATAAAGTCAGGAGCGTGCAAATGGAGAAAAAGACGAATATAATATGTGGCGAAAAAAAAAAACGATGCTGGAGAAGCGGTTGTGATCTCCGTTGGCAATTTTTCATTTCGATCGATTTGTATTTTTTATGAGACTTTTTTGCGACGCAAAGAGAATGTGGGATGATGGTTTTGGAAAATATGTATATACGTATATACACGTGGCACATTGGTGCTTTAAATTAATCAATTTTTTTTCCAGCCGATATCCGGTAGTCTAGTTATCATATCTGCCAATCGCTGCTGGCCAGATTATTCACAAATATAGTACATGTGTTCGCTGCAATTTTTTCTCTACACGTACATTCAAGTGGTTCTTTTTTACAATGAAACGAGCTTTCAGCTTTTGCTCACACCATTTTCAACGTGTAATCGGATTTTATAGCGACCGTAATATCGTGTCATTCGTGTAGAGATAAAAAAGCAATAATTGGCGGAAACTAATCAGTAAGAGCAAAAAAAAACAACAATCCCGGTACTCCGCCAGTGTAATTAAAAATTGCAGTCCGTAAAGAGAGGCTGATTAACTCGAGAACTCTCCTCGGTAAAAATTGATGAAGACAAGGGTACGTGATTATATCCAGAATTATCCCAACCTCTAAAGAGTACGTTCTATCAATAGAGAGAGAGAGAGAGAGGCTGTTCGATTATGTGAACAATTTTAATTATAATAAAAAATAAAATCCCTCGCGTCAACTATCGAAATCAATGCTGAATGGGCGTTTTTTAAATGTTTTTCACAGACGACAGGAAAATGTGTTTGATTCGTACGTATCATTCCCAAAGTACAATTCGGATGAAAACTCACTTGAGAAAATTTCAGTTTTACCATACCGAAATGTCGATCCAAAATAAGCCGATACGAAAGATTCGAAAAGATATGCAAATTTTTGTATTTTATTTTGGAAAGCTACATACGATTTTCATGCACAACCTGATCCACATCCTCATAAATTTCATATTTATTATATCATGTTCTTGACGAGATTCCATGCAATTTAGCCTCCCATAATTGGGTTACTTTTCTCAGCACAAAGCTTCCTGAACGATTTCATCATTCCCTTTCCGATATCACAATCTGGATAATCCTGATTTTGCGAAACGACGGAACAAAGGAGCGATTTGAAACGTAAAACGCTGTAGCAAACACAGAGAGAAGAAGCCTCTGAAAATATTGGATTTGTCACTTTTATCGTCGAGTAAAAAATAATAATAACAAACAAAAGATGCAATCAAGACAAAAACGTCACCGTTGTCCTACCTTCTTCGAGCAAACCCGTGCAACAAAAAAGAATATTCCTTTCATACCGCCGTCTGCTATCGGGTTACGGTTTCTTCTGTTCGAAAGATCAAAATGAAAAAAAAAGACGAAAAACGGAAAGAAGCGAACAATCGAGCGAATAATGTCTCTGATATCGGAGGACTGACATTAGAATTTTCATTGCGGTATACGTGTAGAGATCGTTGCCGCTGTGGGGCTTGAAATTTACATAGTATATAGTACATACACGTATATATGTACGTACAGCTGAGAAACGCAGTTGGGCGTCTATATAAATTCATGTATTAGATAGAAATATATGCATGTGTAGTTTCAATGCACGAAGAGTACACTTGCAATCGAGCGTGCTGATTTGGACGATCGACGATGCCGATCGAATGGACCTATATATCGTCTGTGTTATCTTGCATGTAACGTCTTTATATACGTATATATACATGGTTACAGTCACTCGCAACATTGACCACACGCTGCCCATATCCGGTCGCCCTTTTCCGCGCCCCTTTGACGAAGTAACGAGTCGAACTCTCTTTCTCACAGAATGCAGCTTTCCCTCATTGCGGCAATACTCTTTTACACTATAGGTATGTGTATATAGATATAGATATATATTTGTGTATGTAGGTGAGCGAGGCGATAACTGCAACGCTCCGCACACTCTGTAGCAGAAGCAGCATCCTGCTGTAGTAACCAAGGGGGATGAACAGTCTTTGTGCGAGAAAGGTCTGACGCCCGCAGGACCTCTAATACCAGCCCCGTGGCTTTTGGCGAATTTCAAGATAGTACAAACACAGTACGGAGCCCACGACGCCCAGAATCTACACCGTTGCCCTTTGACCACGTTCAATAGACATTTCCCTTTTATACTTTCACGGAAATTCAATACCACCCCGCAGAAACCGTTCCTTGCGAAAATAAAATAACCGAACGCCAAGAATTATAGAAAAAAAAGGTACATTAGACATTTATTTTCGTTCGGATATTCTGGTTTGATTGCGTTGGTTCATATCCGTTGTTTAACCCTCCGCAATCACCACGGGTGGAATCGACCTAACTACTCTTTTTGGAACTCGCACTGCGCCGTTCTATCGGCAAAAGCGTCAGTCCGAGAAGCATCTACTGCCAATTTTATGGAAAATACTGAAAATTGGGAAAATTACGATCTCAAAATGTGCGATTTTCCGCAGCATGATTTTTTTTTTCAGTCTACTCGACGCAGAGTCGACTCGTTGTGACTATCGCGAAGTTGTCCGATAGTGCGACTGTGGATGGTTGAAAATTACAAGTATTTTCTTGATTTTTAACAACCAACCGTTTGGAGTTTAGTTTAGAGCGTTTTGGATTATTCAAAGGCTTAACTCAGGAGCAGCGACGTGTCCGAAAAAGTCCGTTCTGAAATTTCGCGTATTTTACTTATTCGGATTTTCGAAAAAGTTCAGCATTCAGGAAAAATCAGCGATCGGGTTTCGCATTAGCACGAAAAATCGTAAACCTTCTCGCAATATCCGAGCAATTTTCACGTTGGTATATCACGTCCCGCAATCATTTGAATCTTTGTTAACGAAATATATCAAAAGTCCTGAAAGTGACAGAGAGAGCGAGAGATAGAGATCTTTATGGAACAAGAAGGACACAGTGTATATGACTTCCTGCGGTTGGAAGTTCAGGTCAGAGGTGGAAATGACGTTCAAGCTGGTACGTGCTACGATTTCGAACATGACATGCCCGAGGCGAGTTTCGATAATACAGGGAATGTCCAGTGTACTTTGTACCACTGTACACGTCCATACATACATATATATATGTATATATGTACATGTTGTATACAGAGCACCGCCTGTTGTACATATATAAGAGGAGCATGAACAGCACACAGTAAGAGCATAACGGTTTGTTTGGCCACCCATCCCGGCATTGCGGTAACGATCACAGTGGTCAAATAAAATAAGAAAGATAAAACCGAATGAAAAACGAGGAAGAAGAGTCGAAGGGAGAAAAAAAGGAAAGAGGGGTTGTTACCCAACCAACTCGACGAACAAACGAATGGACCGTAACTCGCTACGGTCGCATATATACACACATATGTACATACATATGTATAGTATGTATGTGCTCGTGTAGAGCGAGAAAAATGGAGAAAACACGTGAGCGAGAAGAAGCAAAGTTAAAGCGAGGAAAGAGTAGATCACGAGGTAGGCTAGGGGAATAAGAAGTTATAGGGTTGTTGCTCGTAATAAATATAAGAGAGGTACAGCGAAACGCCAAGGCGATGAACTACGCGAAGCAAAAACGGCCAATAGAAAATTCGTCCGCCAAATCTTTGGACGATACGCGAGAAAAGTGTGAGAGAGACAGAGGGGGGAATAAAGGGTAAAAATAAAAAGGGAGAGTAAGCCAATGTAAGCCGAGCTCGCAGTAGAAACGACAAGAGACGGACGATATAGTAAACGTCTCGAGAATCGTTTCTCGCTTCAAGCCAAACTTCCTTTAACCATTTTTCCTCACAGAGTTATCTATCACCCTCTGGTTGGATAGTGCGAGCAAGACTCTCCGTCGATTCGATCTTGCACGTATATATATGCTATATACGTACGGTTGTATCAATTTCTTTCAGCGGAAAAGTCGTATGTTACGTTTGAAGAAGCTGAAACTTGAGTCTTTTCCCCACGAAGCATCGATATGTGTCGACACGTACATGTACATGTATTTTTTTTTCTGTGCAACGCGAAGGTATCGACGTTATGTATATGTATAGATATTCAGTCCCGCGTCGAGAAAGTAAGAGGAAATCTCTTTTGCCTCTTTATCTTATTCTCTCTTTCGGTAAGTTAGACTTAGAAATAGACGTCCGTTAGGCGACCGTACGTACACGAATAGGACAGGATTTTACCTTTTCTTGATCGCTCGCAAAGGATGTGCTGCTTCGTTTTTACCCCTTCTCGCTGCCTCTGGGTCTCTGTCTCTTTCTCTCTATTTTATGATACTAGGGATGGGTGCTCGCGAAATCCACCGACTTTTTTTCGAAAACTCGATATTTTGATGAGAAAATAGTAATTTAATCGATAAAATTCGCATTATCGCACTTTCGGACGGAAATATTGGGTTTTCGATGAAATACCGGTGTGTTTCGTAATCAGCGGGAAAAGATACATCGATGTGGACCATTAAAAATCATTTTTGAAATTCAAAATTTTTCGTCATTTTCGGCTGGATTGAGTTGGTTCACTAAAATGGTTGCCATTTTTTTTTCGTTCGAGATGGACATTCCGACTTGTGCTTATTCTCTTTGGAATTGATGAGGCTTCAAAATGCCGTTTGATTCGTCTCGATATCTTGATTTTTCGATTTTTGGCAGATTTTTAAAGCAGGACCACCGATTTTCGCCAATTTTCCCATACATACCCCTTTGCGTCATTTTCGCCGATTTTCAACACCGATTTTCAGGGTGAAGCAATCGAGCTATCGAAATTTTACTTTCACCATTGTTTAAGTCTACTCGAGGGCTTTTCAAAACACCCCCGAAAAATCTATGTAGCTTCATTAGGGAGGAAGTTATGATCATTTGAAATTTCGACTTTTCGACGATTCTTGAAAAGTGGCGAAAAACGAGTCGAAAATTTTTTTTTCAAATTTTCTATATTTCAGGAGCCTAGTCGATCGGAAATTTTCCCCTGATCACGAAACCCACCGACTTTTTCCCGAAAACTCGATATTTCAGTGAGAAAATAGCAATTAATCGATAAAATTCGTATTATCGCATTTTCGGATGGAAATATTGGGTGTTTCGTAATCAGCGGAAAAAAATACATCGACATGGACCATTAAAAATCATTTTTGACTAAAATGTTTGACTTGGTAAGATTATGCTGAAATGTCTGGACCGATTTTCCTTAAATCTGTCGTCAAATTCTTTCGTCGGAAACGCGAAAAGAACTGTGTGCTCCACTTTGAGTGCCAGCCACTGTACGTTACGCCACCAACGAAATCACCCACTGGTCGTACATGATACGTTTGCGAAAAAGATCCCACATTGAATGAAGCACGATGGGCATACAAAAATTTTGCGATACACGTTGAGAGATATGAGCTACTAAAAGAAAGATAATAAGGGCTATTTAACGTGCCTATACAGATTTTTTGTCGACCAAAGACTTTTTATCAAAGGACGTTGATTTTCAAGATTTTGAACGTAAATTTGTGAAACCGGAAACTGGTCAAATTCCGTTATTGAATACACCATTTTCGTGAAATTCATTACGGTACAATAATCGGCAGCATAATGACATCCTGTTCTTAATATTCTTTATTCGCTGCTTAAACATCATTTTTCTCAATTATTTAAATCTCAACCGAGTTTGATCTTAAATATTTTCAATCCAAAACATCTAAAATCCGAAACCACTACAGTTCAGTTGAAAAAGTCACTACGTCGAAATATGCTCAGCAAGGAGTAAAATGATTGTCCTGCTCAATGATCCTTCGCGGATTAAGAGGCTTTTTTAATTTCGAAAAATGTTCATCAAATCATTTTATTATCGCGTTCTTGACATCAGAAAAAAAACACTTCATTTTACCAAAATTTACAAGTGTCTCGATAAGAATTTATTTTTCGATAGGTCCGTATCTGTTATTCGCCGAATTGATTAATCCACCGCGGTCAATGTTATATACGTTCGAATAATTTAGCGACTACGCACTCTCGAATAATTGGGTCAATTATCGCGTGTACCCTCCTATTTTCCGTATGGGGAATTAATACTGCCGAACTTTTTCAATTATAAACAGTTTGTCATGAAATTTTCGCGGTTTCGTGAAGGCAAACTACGTGCGATTTGTGCAATCGCTGAAATATTAGTGTACTCGGGCAACAAACATTTTCCCAGTTAATTCAAACACGTCACGTCATTTGGTATCTAGGTTACGTCGCACGACCATTTTTTTATTAACGTTTTTTTCCATGTGTTGAAACTCGCCATTCGTCATTGGCTCGGAAGACTGGAAAGCATCGTACGAATAAAAAAAAAAGTCCCATTTCGTATGGATAGCCTCGTGTTTCGGGAAGTGCAGATTTAACAGCGGGGGACAAAATTATGATGGAACGGAAAAGGAAGAAGATAAAACTGGTAAGACTACGAAAATTCGTCCATTAATAACGCTTACCGACGACCTCGAGAAAGAGAAATATACTCGTCGGTGGATGGGTCGACACTTGGCACTCGTACATACCAGCGTCCCTCCGCTGAACGTACTTTATCTGAAGGCTCCAATCCTCGCTGTGATGGAAGTGTTTCGCCTGAAATCGCTCGTCACTCGCGTACGTCGTCAGACCCACGGTCAATAATTGTTTTACGCTTTTTCTCTTGATCCACGATACCTGCAACATTTCACGCGAAGTGTGAGATACTTTTGAGACCTCCAATCCACTGCCATACAAAAAAAAATTGTACATAATTATTTGCCGAATATTTATCACATCAATGGTTTTGGAATCACTCAATTCGATGGAATCTCCGTGGTGCTATACGCAAAAATAAAAAATAAAAAACGAGTGAAAATAACCATAACTGACTGAGACTGATTTTCCATTGCTGTTTGTATGAAAAATAGAAAAATGCGATGAGGAGCGCCTTGAGACTAATACGAAGGGCTACGATTCTAAAGATAAATTAAATGTAAGAAAATTGTTAAAAATTGGAGTTGAAACTCCAATTTTGCCTCACCAGGCATTTCTTGAACCGTCACATTTATCGATACGACACGAAAAAATAAGTGGTTTAGGTTGATCCTGTTATTTCGATACCCGCAAAAATAATAAAATGATATAAATTGATGATTCAAAGACACTTGCACATATTTTGCCAGCACTAATTGAATTCAGTTAAACTTTTTGCGCAATAAATCTTTCACACGTAGTTATAATTTTCCGCTTCCGCTAAAGGGATGAAAACAAAATTCTGGCGATCCGCCGCACCGTTAATCGGGCTAAAACTTGGTACGCGCATGACCGCAAAGTCTCAGCCCCGTCATATTTTACATTTACCCGGCTGTAGCGACGCAAAACTTGAGTGCAAGAGTTACCTAAGCTTTAAATCGAATTAACGAGCAAATTTTCCTTTTCACGCGACAGAAATATATGCAAAAAGTTATTAATGCATTCAATATTACGAAACTGATAACAAGATCTTCGCGCAGGCACCTAGGATTCTCGACAAATACGAGCGAGATGGAAAAAGTACGGCAACATGGCGATAAAATTTCTCTGTCAATCTTCCTCTTTAAGCTTCGCTGAAAGATCATTTTTAAAGTAAAAATTTTACAATAATGTAAAACTTTGCTTTATTTTCTTTTCGATTCAATCACGTCGTATCCTGGGCGCTGAGCTTTCGAAACGTTTCACCGTTGGAAACTTTAAAATAACCCGGAAAAAAAGCATTAAAACCCAACGGAGTTATCGATTCGTTGGAAAGATTGAAAAAATTAGAAAAAAACCTTGAAATTAAAAGCATCGGAAAACGTATATGGAAAATATACGACTGGATATTTTCCGATCCATTTTGTCCTCTCCACGAGGGTGGCGCGAAAAAATGTATGGAGGACGAAAATCGAGAAAGTTTTTCAGCGAGAGTCGCGAGCGTGAAAGCTGTGCACCGATGGCACAATATAACGGACATGGAGGGACGAAAGGCCACGAGGGAATGATGCGAGTCGCGTGAAAGTGAGGTGAGAGGATTTAACGATCGACGGAGGACGGCAAAATGTAAAGAGATAGGGGAGGAAAAGAGAGGAGCTAAAGAGAACTGGATGAAAGCATGTGAGAGCTTCGAGAGTAGCAGGACGTCGATCATATCTCCTGGACCGAGACTAGAGTGGGTCGAACGAATTTATATTTTTTTTCCATTTTTTTCCCATCTTTTTTCGCTTCGACTCCATCGAATTCGATCCAACTGTTTCACGAAGAAAAGAAAACTTTGGAGATGTATTTTCTGACCCCTATGACATCGCTGAACTCAACATGACGATCGACTGAACATGCATGATGTCCTCCTTTTATTTCCACATCTACGTCGACGTAAAAACACACACAAAAGCACGATTGTAATTTATTTTAAGGGTTTATTCCCACCCAACTTGGCTCTCGTGACCCACGAGCTATTTTCTTTTTTACTACAACTTTCTTCGAGACTTCTTTTATATCACCATTGATCTTGTCCACAATCGCTCAATCCTTAAACGCGTCCTGTGCGTATATACGTGTCTATCCGCTATACGATCGTGTTGAGATTGCACGAATATCGAGCAGGGCATTCAAAGGGAAAAAAGAAGGAGATATTCTGGCACTTTTGTGCAAATGATGGAACGAGAACGTGTATTTGATTTATCACCCTTATAACATCATTCCGAGGAAATAAAAATGGCACGGGATTCTCTCATCCCTTTCGTTCGCTTCCTCTTGAACAAAGCTTGCTTTTCGCGGGGGAAATTGAGTCTTTGACGCCGGGGTATTGGAAATTTTCCATATAATTAAACAGTCGGAATTGTTATAAACGTCTCGATTGGTCAGTGACCTGTAAAAACAATTCAAACCTCTGTGACTAGTGAATTGATTGACCTGCCAAGTTTTAGCTTTGCACGCACTTGGATGCAGAGTATACTAATCGTTACTGTGGAATTACGGATTTAAATTTTAGGTCAATTCAAAATTCCTCAAAATGTGCCATACCAGACCGATTTTCTGAATATTCATGGTCAGATTTTTTGTGAATTTGCGAATAATCACGATCTGTAGCTTGCTAACTGTATCTATGAAGTTCAGCAACATCTGATAAGTGAATCTTTGTTGTATTTAAATACAAAACGAGAGAAATTTGATTTTAGGGGAGACTATCATGCGCTGCTCAAATCGTTTTTTTTTAATTCAGCGTACGTTCAAGGTTGACACGTCAATATCCGACGACTCTTCGATCTAATACAATTTACGAGAGATGTGGCAAAACTTTTGTACTGCTTTCTTGTAATTTTTTCATCTTCAAAGAGATTGCTTCGAGAAAAAACTCAAAATTGGATAATCAACTTTTCTCTTGGAAAACTTCGACTATGTAAGAAAAATGATGGTAAAGCTATTAGCCGCACTTGAAACCCAAATTACCTTTGCACTGCTCGGAGATATCTAGTCGAATGCAATAAGTGCGCAATATCACTTTAGCTAATTATTTCATAAAGCATGGCTTCGTTATGAAAAAAAAGGAGCAATCAATTTCTCAGAGTTTCAGCGGGAATCATCTTTTACCGAATATGCTGAAGCTGTGAAACATATTGAGAACAAATTTTTTAGGCGGAAATGTCGTTGAAAAATTGTCATCTGTATGCAAATAATGTTCGTGTGCGGATAAATGAATGAATATTACTGACAACCACTCTGACTCTCGTCATAAAAGCTTGCGTACATCATACACATGTTACCTGCATAAAATTATTTGGTCTCGCTAGCACTCTCATCTCATTTCCGTTCTCCCTTGAATAAAAATATAGCATGACTTGAAAAAAGTAAAAATTATGAACATGAATATGACTGAAAGATATGAAATCGTATGTGTACCGAGTATTGCATCGTTTGACTCGAGGGTAATTAAATTTAAACGAGCAAGAAACATCCCCTTTAACGACTTTTTAAAATTTCGACGTTGCGCAAAACAGGGACTAATTAATGTGAGGATTCTGTTGACTAAAGCGGTGCAGTTTTCACATTTCAAGCATTTCATTTTGTTTGCACTCATCCAACGCGAATTTGCCTACTCTCGCAGGGTTGCTTTTTTTCGTTCGACGGTTATTTGAACAGTTTTTTGTGTACTTTGTGAAATGATCGTTCAACCCTGTATGAAAACGGTATATCGTTAATTGGTACAGATTTAATGCAGAAACAATCGACTGACGCTCATTTTTAATGAGCTGAATTTTTTATTTATTTTACGGTCGGTTATTACTAGATCGCCATTTTTATGGCGATACTCGCGTTTCAAAAACGAAGTTATGATTTGCGATAATCAAGAGAACGTTAAAGTTAAACCGAATAAAACTTAATTGATTTATTGTTAAGCATAAAAGTAAAAGCTTTCTTTTCTTAAGGGCAAGCAATCTCAATTATATTGTTTCCGCAACCCCCAGCAGTTCACCGAGAAAGCTTATTCAATTAAGGTGTACACGCGTGGTAGCGAACGCACGATGAAAAAAAAATCATTCCCGCTTTAACCATCAACGAGCGACGATATTCGCAGCTTATTACGCGTGTGCTGCTGATAAAAAAGATGAAAAGTATGTTTTTCATAAAAAAACTCTAAACATTGTCCATTTCCGGAACTTTATTGCATCCCACAAAAATGGCGAGTTCAATGGACGTTCTAAATACGAAATGCGACAATTGTCAAGTGCCACCCGCACTATGGACCGCTGTGATCATTTTATTTTTATATAAACACATATCGACTTTTATTTCTGTTTTACAATCATTTTGACACTTTGTGGATATGCTGTGCTTAACCACACACATAAATCCCCTTCAAGCCTTTTCCAGTCGAAGAATCGACGTGCGTAACCCCAAAAAATACAAATAAATGTATGCGTTCGCGTCGCTAGGCTTTTCCGGAAGTAAAATTGCTCGACATTTAGCCAGAGAGCGTATGGAATATAGAACTCCAGCTCTGATTTGTAATTGCATCGTTCTACAGCTCTCGCATCATAATTTCCCTCATTTCGCGAAACCTCCAATCCCCACGCTCTCTTCGCGTTCATTTTCGCTAACATCTTTCGATCCATCCAGCTCGTTCTTCTCACAAATTACGGTTGGAAATACGAGCGTTTTATGAGGAAAATGAAAAGAAATAACAGACATATCGCAGTGAAGGAAAAATATTTTGTCGATTTACGAAAACGAAATCGTAAAGCAAATTGCACTTCTGTCTTTTTTTTCGCGCAAAAAACATGCAAAAATGAAAATTCTTCACAATCCTCTCGAATTTAATCGTTGTTCCATGTTTTTAAACGTCTTCGATCGATGTCTTATTATTATTCGATTAAAATGTCTCTCGTCGCACAAAACTATCGAACGTCGAGTGCACAGAGAACTTTGGAAGATCTAACAAAGTCATAAATTAGTCGCTTCGAGCAAACCCGACCGAGATCGACGGACGATTCTTATTACACGCCGGACACGTCAAGTTTCAAAGTATATCGATCAAAGGACGAAAAGTTATTCGAATGAGAAAAGAGTATATGCAAAATGGGAATCAATGAATAAATTTATTCCCACGCGATGCAAACTAATATAATTCGATCAGAGCCGAGAATTGAATATTAAAAGTGACTTTCAACGTCTGAATGAATATGAACCAAGACGGGAGCGTAGGTCTTGCCTCGAGTAACGCTCGTCCCGTTTATTCGCGTAGCATCGTATTTGTATTAAATAACGTGAATGTGAATCAATATTCAATTCGCAACAAAAATATATACGCGAAAAGACGAGAATCGGGCGCGTATAATATTGCAGAAGGAAGACGAGGGCCGAGGACTTCCCCGGTGGGGAACACGAGGACTGCAGCCTGGAGAGCCAAGGGAGTATAATTAGAAGCGATTTATTGGCAAAACGCTCATCTTACGTTTCGCGTACAGGCAGTACATTATATTCAAGACGGCGTTACGTGAAAATGTCTATCTATAATAGTATACAAGGGCTGTATGTGACACACAAGTATGTACAAGTAATAAGAATTTCAGGATAGCTGTACAGCTTGAGCGCGTATATAAGACGAGAAGATCGCGATTTCAGTGCCCGATTGCCTCTTGGGAATTAGATGAGACGGTTGGACAGCCATGAAGAAACGAGCGTCTCGACGACGAGAAGACGGCCGCGACGACGAGAGACATTTTCTCCGCTCCGTTATGTATATACGCTACATATATTTATATATTTCGCTCTTTATACATACGTGTATGTTGTATATACATATTTTTCTCATTCTCTCATCGCCAATGTCGTTTCTCAGTGGATTACCACCCTCTCCGGTGGGCTAATGGTTAAAATAATTGCACCGAGAATTATCGCCAAGACCATTGTGACTTCGCTCTGCTTTCTCTGCTTTTACGAAGCGTTTGGTCTTTTTCTCGTATTTATCGATGTAATTTTTTTTCAGATTAAGGTAATCCTCACGCTCAGCTTCTCCGCGTCTCTCTATTTTTCTCAAAGCATGGATATTTATATATATGTGTGTTATATTTATATGTACATGATTTACAGCTGGCGAAACACGGTATATGGGAGCGATGTGGGTTATACGCGTTTTTCAGCCGCTTGACATTTATATGACGGCGCTGTGAGCAAAGGACGAAAGAATAAAAAGTAAGATAAAACAGCCCCCACGCAGTCCTCCACGTAACTCGCAGGATCAGAGCGAATAAAGCGGTAAAACGAATTAAAACCTAATTACAAGGCGGTTTATAGGCTCGTAAATACTTGACATTCTGTTCCCTCCGCTGCAAAAGGCATGGGAGGTAAACGAACATGAGACGTCAACGATCAAGGGAGATGTTAGTCGCGGTGAGAGAAAGTGACACTACACATTCTCTTCTCACATTCGCCGCTTCTCGCTTCCTATATATGCCTTTCTCTTTCACCCCATTGTACATTGTACAAAAGCTACTACGGTAATGATATACACATGTACATGCGTAATAATACTTGCTTTGTTAAGCTCCCGGTGCTTTTCTCTATACACTTTTCACGGCTTTCCCGAAAGAGCCCCTTTTTATTCACTTCCTTTTCATTCTCTCCTCATTTTCATATCCGCCTGTTACTTGTATTTTCGAAAGGATTTCCCTTTTCCTTTTCTAGACTTTCACTTGGAGACATGGCGCCTGCACCGGGTAATGAAACTTTGCTCATATCCCGACGAGTACAACCAGTGTGCTCTTCCGTTCAAGGGAAGAGGATATGGAGAAGTGCTTAAGGTGGTTACCTGGCTCAAAGTGTTTCCTTGGGAATTGTATAACATTGGGAGGGCATCGCGGTCGAAGGACGTTGATGCATCATCACTCGCGAAATTTTGAAAGGATTTTGTCGAGTAATTACTGTTTTCTCGTTGAAATATCGAGTTTTCGGGAAAAATTCGGTGGGTTTCGTGATCTGCGGAAAATTTCCGATCGAATAGGCTCTTGAAATATTGAAAATTTGAAAAAAAAAATTTCGACTCACTTTTCGCCACTTTTCCAGAATCGTCGAAAAGTCGAAATTTTGAATGATCATAACTTTCTCCCTAATGAAGGTACACAGATTTGTTGGGGGTGTTTTGAAAAGCCCTCGAGTAGACTTAAACAATGGTGAAAGTAAAATTTCGATAGCTCGATTGCTTCACCCTGAAAATCGGTGTTGAAAATCGGTGAAAATGACGCAAAGGGGTATGTATGGGAAAATTGGTGAAAATCGGTGGTCCTGCTTTAAAAATCTGCCAAAAATCGAAAAATTAAGATATCGAGACGAATCAAACGGCATTCTGAAGCCTCATCAATTCCAAAGAGAATAAGCACAAGTCGGAATGTCCATCTCGAACGAAAAAAAAATGGCAACCATTTTAGTGAACCAACTCAATCCGGCCGAAAATGACGAAAAATTTTGGATTTCAAAAATGATTTTTAATGGTCCATATCGATGTATTTTTTCCCGCTGATTACCAAACACACCGCTATTTCATCGAAAACCCAATATTCCCGTCCGAAAACGGGATAATACGAATTTTATCTATTAATTACTAATTTCTCATTGAAATATCGAGTTTTCGGGAAAAAGTCGGTGGTCCGATCGGTTCGGTCACGAATTCTTATTTAAGAAAACGAAAATCGGTTGGTCGACGTCATAGACAATCCCTATAGACAAAAAGTTTTTGAATTTTATCGAAGCGCTCGTATTTCTGTAATTTTCATGCAAGGACCATTTGCAAAATGCATTTAAAAAATGAAAACATTCAAAAATGTTTGTTATTTCATCGAAATTCCGTATCCAACTAATCAAATAACACGGAATAAGCAGGAAACATTTTTCTCTGCTTTTATAACTTTCTGTTTATGCTTGAATTTTCTGTTTTTCGAGATGATGTGTAAATTCGATTAGAACGATAACAGGACGAAAATTCGCACTCTGTCACATGGTACAAAGTTTCTTTTGGGAAATAACATTTTCGTTTCGAATACCAACAGACACATGTTTTTGTTACACGAAACATATTACTATATAAACGTACACATACGAATGTACACACATAAGAATATCATGAATGACAATTCTACCAGGACGGTCTTCCCTCGGTCGTGTAAGCATAAATTTATAATTCAACACTTTCATATACACGAGAAGTACAGAGAGAAATATACCGGAGCGGATAAAATATGTGTGAGTGTATGAGAGAAAAAATGGAGAACATAGAAGCATACGTGTACATGCATTATTATTGCGATGGATGTTCCCTCATCTCCTGCATACGCACTCGACGGTACACCTGACGTTGTACATCAAATATTTTTTTTATTTACCATAGAAAAGTTCATTCTGTTGCAACTTCAAACTTCTCATACGTAAAAGACAAGGTTTTAAAGACAAAATTTAACGTTAAAATATCCCTTTGCGTCTATTTTTATTTTATCAATAAAGATAGAAAAGACTAACACGGTAGCTCGCGTAATATCCCAGTTTGACTAATCACGATGGTAAACATGCGAAATCAAAAGGGTATCCATAACTATCGGCGAAAGGACATAGTCAAAGGAAAAACGAGGGGAATAGAAAATGAAAATGACAAGAGGTATTCGAGAAAGACCTCGAGAGGGTGAATAAAGTAGTTACACCGCTGTGTAATTCTGTATATGTATTCATACCGTTTAATGAACCAATGAGGTGAAGTTTATTCAAAACAAACGGGGCGCGGCTCTTGATCAACCCCTGATTCAAACTACGCTCTCGACCTTCCTTCCCCAACTGTTTAACTCTCAATTTCAACGTGACATATATACACGTATATAATCTATTTATTGGCAGTATACAAGTATATATACACACACGTATTCATATATATATCAATTAAAAGATTAAAAGGGCATCCACCCGCAAAATTGGTCCGTTAATTAATATAAATTTACGCCTTCCCCATTCTCAGAGATCATCCCGCACCTCTGTACTATGTATATGCGTAAATTACATTTAGAATAGCGGACCGTTATTTTGCCTCGTGAAAACATCGAACAAGCGAGGCAAAGGAGAGATTTGAAAACCAGCTAGTACAAACAGCTATCGGCAAGCCCAATGGGATTAATTAATCGGGGTTGAAATTATACGCCATATCGCTGGTGTTCTCGAAAACTAGCTTTTCCAATTTCCACGGGGGCTTTGTTTGCGTATTATTATTATGAAAATAAAACATTGTAGAGTACTTCAGTCCACTGCCAAATTCCGTTCAAGAATGAGAATAAACGAGACTGCGGTGACGCAATAAACTTTCAAATAACATTCTGTCAATTATTCGAGAGAAAGTTTCTACGATATTGCAACTTTGTAATTAAAAAAACGAATTCTTGGATCGTTTATTATTAAAGTCAAGTGTTCTTCAATATCGACCGGTTTTTTTTGTGGATAAAACGCATGATTTGTCGAGTAACGTTTTTTATCACCGTTTGTCCTTCTTTACTGTCAAACTTACGTTAAATTAACGACGAAGCGATAATATAGTTCAAACGGACAATGAATAATTTATCATTTGAAGATGAATTTTTTCGACGATAACAGCATCCGGTTCGTTTAGATTTTCGATAAGTCAGCTCGTGCAATTTATGCATTCGATAAGTCGGCTCGTGAATTCCGTGAAATGGTCACCAAAGAAATGTCGACGCGCATGGATATCACGACGACCCATTTTATTCAGGGTGTTTGTAACAATAGTCGGATTTTTGTTTAAATACAGATCTCACGTGTCATCGGCGCGTGATTTTTTCGCAAACGATTCCGGTTCGTACGAACGATGTAAATATGGAAATGTGGACTGTTGGAAAATTGACTGAATAAAGCCCTCGGTGACCTGATTTGCACGAGAATTGTTGATTGATTCAGGTCAGGATTCAGTCGATTTGCAGTAAAACCCTCGTAACTGTTTATAGACATGCGGACTTGCTGCGGTATTGAATGAAATTATAGAGCACGGTACAAAGCCGATTATGACTCATACGAGAATCGAGCATCGATCGAAGTTTTATCCTCTAATTACTTCCCGAACGGGGTGATAATTATAATTTTCAATTTTAGTTGGCAACTCAACGAGTTATGAAATAATCCGTAAATCTCGTGTCCGTCGAGTCTATTTTCTTCGAGAATATCGTCATGTTTTATAACTTTTTTCAAACTACACCAACATTTGCCATTAATCGTGTCGAGTGTGCATGATAATTTTCCTTTTAAATACACGTAGAAGGAGAAAATCGTCGTGCGACGAAAAAGTTCTCCGGAAACAGGTTTTTTTTATTCAATTTTATCGTTTACCGTGCGGTTGTTCGTATTGGCAACAAATAAAAATGACTATTTTTGCTTCCAACATGCAGCACACCGAGGAGAAAAATGAAAAACAGATAAAAAGACGGTGCCAATGAATTCTCCACCAGGAGCACATACGACTGCCGGAACACAGTCGTACTTTATCACTTGGTTCGATATAATTTATTCCAAATGTATAAACCGGATATAAAACTTACCGTTCCATCGCCAATATTGTGCACGACGCATGGTAGCAGGGCGGTGGATCCGGATTGCGCAGAGACGAGACTCGAATTTTCTGTACCGAAAGTCATTGGCAGGGTTGGCGGTAAATCAACGTCCACGGGCTTGGAGCTCTGATCCACCGAATTGACGTTCGCTCGTACCATCTCGGCGGTAACGGCCGCCGGGTAGTCTGCGTTCGATGAGAGAGAAAGAGAGAAAAACAGAAAAAGAGAGAGAGAGAGAGAGAGAGAGAGAGAGAGGAAAAAACAAGAGAGAGTCGATGGGTCACGATCAGGGATGGAACACCACGCGCGCTCTCGTCCCTTTCGCCATTGCAAAGTAAAGAGGGATGATGAAAATCGAGGGAGACAGAGGATAAACGGGTAAACTTCTATGGAAAGTATAAAACTGGAGAGAAAAAGAGAAGAAAGTGTAGATCGAGAGAGAGAGAGGAAGGGGGAGAGGGGAGACGAATGAAAAAAGCGGCGTTAAATCACGCGAGAGCCGATATAGGCTTCGATCGGCAACGGCCCGTCATTCGCCCACGCAGTTTTTCCTGTACACCTAGCCAAGATCGGGTTATACAACAGCGTAAAAGCAAAATACAGTCAGAGGACAAAGAGGACGAGAATTTGGAAAATTTTTCGGCCCTTTTGTTTCGTTCTCCCGACGATAAAAGAAAGATTTTTCACGTTTCGATTAAAGCTTGCTTGAAAGCAGCGGACTGTATCGAATTTACATTCCGAATAATCTATGAAAGTATCGCCTCGCTTTCGAGAATAATTATTCCCGTATAGTTCCGGAGACGGACTGAATTTTTAATGCAGCTTTCATCTCAAAGTTAAAAGGTCTGTCAAGAGGTAAAAAACAATGGTCCATTTGGCGCGGTGTGTCGCGTCTTTGTCAACGCGAAAATTCCGTATTAACGTTCTTTCAGGAAAAAGTTCATTAAAATTAGCACCTGAATGGAGAAGTGATGAATTTATTATCCATTCGCGAAATAGTAAGCTAGATTGTAAGAAAATTTGCACGGTTAACATGATTGTTAACTACGCAGAGTGACGTTAATTCAGGGATCCATTTACATCTTATTCCTCCTGTCAAACGGATAATCAACCCCCGATAATTTTAAGAGTACGATATTTATACATCTCGTAATTAACGACGAGTCGTATAAATATCGTACTCGCAAGAATCAAGTCCTACAGAGTCAGGGGTGGAATGTGAATTGCTGTTTTTTTACACAAGAGTCTCAACACTGAAACTTGAATGCTTTTCTCGTCGACTTTTCCTCAACCGGTAGACAATTAAATTTAGTTAATCAAAAGGATTCGCACGCGAGAATCCCTCATCCCACTCGGTTAAGAAAAACCTCTGAGTCTTTGACCGCTCTCTCGGCTTGTCCTTTTCTCCCTTGTCACACCCTAAACCCGCTTTTCATCCCTTATGATACGCGTCATTCTACGCCACGAGAGGGAAAGAGTTTTCACGTGTTCCGTCAGCTATGTGCGAAAGAACAGCCTCGCTTTTTCGCTCTGTCATTTGTTTCTCCCTTTTATTTTCTCCGCTCTTGTAAAAACTCGTCAGAAAAGTTATACGCTCGTAGCGTATAAAACACAAGCGGGAAAACACGTGTAGGAAAAAATAAGCGAAAAAAAGCGTGCAGAAATATTTATAACGTGTATACGCTCTCTCCTTTCCGGGCGCTTTTCACAACCACGACGGTCGAAAACAAACACAAACACGGCCACCGTGAGTGTACAAAGGGAGAAAAGAGAAACTTAATTGCCAGCTCGAAAAGCGGCGGAAAAACAAGGGCCGAGACTTGGGATCGAAGCTTTTTTTTCTTGATGCTTTTAAAGTAAATTCGCAATATGAATACCAAACAGCGCATATTAGACACGCAACAAGAAGTCGCGGAGGGAATCCAGAGATACACGGACTTTCGTTGATGAAGGGAAGAGGGTTAAACCGGAAAAAGCAAACGCACAGGGACGAGAGCAGCGTTTACTTTTTTACAGAGTAATAAAGTACGATGAAGTCGAGTCTTTTGGGCTTTTTGGCTCGATTAGATGTAGGGAGTGTGGAAAATATCGACTCACCAGTTTGCACGACGACGTTGAGGAGCAACGAGAGAACGACAGCGGTCGCCCGATAACCGTGAACGACGATCATGAGGCACTGGTATAGGTTGAAGCTCGTTTGCCAAAGACGTGGCGCCTCCGAGACCATTTTTTTCACCCCTCACAGTTTTTTCCACCTTCGCCTCTCCTTCTGCGTCCTTCTAATCCTTTTTCTTCCAATTTCCCTCGTCTTTTTCTGTTGGTTTTTTTTTTTTGCTTCGTTTTCACATCTTCTTTATTCCGGAGGTTGGCAGAGTGTCGCTTTCCTCAAAGGGGAAAATCCACGCGCGGTTCTCTCGATGATCTTTCGTCTCCGTCCGCGGATCTTCAACCTCAGCGCCATCATCCGCTCGGTGTTTCGGGACTTTGACCTTGCGTCTCTCATTCGCTGGCCGAAAATTACTCTTCCTGTGATCTCGGGAGGATGATACCGGCTCTCTGATGTAAAATACCTCGTTTTCTCCCCTCGTCCGCGGTGCTTTATCCTTTATAAAAGATACCGGTACCGCGGTCTCTCCTTTGCCGTTCGTCCTCTCCTATTAGTACCGGGTTTCATCCGTCGATGACGACACTCCTAAGTGCAACCCACGCGGACTCATGTATTCACGTACAGCTACATGGTTATATACATAATTTTATGTTTTATATACTGAATATATAGAATATTTTATGCTCGATCGACATCTGGCTCGACCGGATTAAATTCAACGTATTTTTTTCCTCTTTACGATTTTATACCCACCTCCAAGACGAATAAGATCTGTCATATTCGGATATACCGTATCAAATGATTTGCGAAAAATCTCTATTCGATTTCGATATTTGTTTTTTACGTCTCTGGGTATGTTTTTTTTCCACGACGGATAATCAAAGAGGCAAAAAATCATGAGCCTCAGTTTTTCGGTTTTTTTTTCATTTCGGCAAACACTCGGGACACTTGGGAAGATTCTCAACCGTCGATAAATTATTGTGCAGAAAAATTAATGTTCCATCAATTGAACATACGTGAACGGAAAATCGTGTAAAAAGTTGAGAATTTTATTTCACGTTTAACAATATGTTAATTTAAAATGACATATTTTCATGAATATAGTGTACCCCGGAAATGCCGTCCAATTCAAGATGTAAAATCGTTGAACAACTTTGCGTACGAGACGCTTCGTATTGATGTATGCACATATACGATTTCTGCATCGAGTCATAGCTTTTCACCGGTGTACACAGCATCCAAACGAGAGCAATTCAAGTCGTCTTGTATAAGGGGAAAAGGTGCACGGAGCGACGTTGCACACACATACTTTTATTCTATACGTATATGTAAATTATACAGAAGCAAGACTCGAGTGTCTCTTGATTCAAATAAATTCCAATACGTATACAAATATAAACACAAATTCACGTTCTTTACAAATATACGCGTATAGTCAGGTCCGACTGAAGCGGAACATTATTATTTTCAAGAATTCCCGGCGCGATCCAATCGATTCCGAAAAAGTAAAAAAAAAAGAATCCTTTTTCAAGAAATTGTATCAGCCTCGAACTTCGATCGCGAGAGGGCGTGTTTATGAATGTACACTTCGAAATGTACTTTAAATAGTACTAGGGATAAGAGACGCGCTGCAGCGCTCCATCTTGAATCAAGTATAGACCCCTAGAGAACACATTATAATTCGGCATAAGTAGCAAATTGTGGAAAGCAAGGAATTTTTAAAAAACTGAACAAAAATTTCCGAAAACCGGACATGGAGCAACTTGTTTAGTTATCGATCATTCTTCTCATCTGCCACTACTTTGAAGGAAAACGCTTCTCGCGAGATCGTCTGATCGAACAGTCATTTCTTTTAAATTTTATAAAAAAACTGAACAAAATTTCCGAAAACCGGACGTGGAGCAACTTGTTTAGAGTTGTTTCCTCTATGCGTGGTTAAATTTTGATAGAGTTGTCGATCGTTCTTTTCATCTGCCACTACTTTCGAGTACTACAGCGTCGAGCGGTAGTACTGCGCCTGCGAGACTGTTTACCCGCCCGACATTGCTGTAGAGCGGAAAGATAGCCTCTCCGGGCCAGCGTCGAGCGGTAGTACTGCCCCTGCGAGACTGTTTACCCGCCCGACATTGCTGTAGAGCGGAAAGATAGCCTCTTCGGGCCAGCGTCGAGCGGTAGTACTGCGCCTGCGAGACTGTGTTCCCGCCCGACATTGCTGTAGAGCGGAAAGATAGCCTCTTCGGGCCAGCGTCGAGCGTCAGTACTGCGCTTCCGAGACTGCTTACCCGCCCGTCATTGCTGTAGAACAAAATTTCCAGAAACCGGACATGAAGCATCTTGTTTAGAGTTGTTTCCTCTATGCGTGGTTGAATTTTGATGGAATTGTCGATCGTTCTTTTCATCTGCCACTACTGTGAAGGAAAACGCTTCTCGCGAGATCAGCTGACCTTTGCTAACCGCGATTAACGTCACGAGTCGACAACTGTCAAAAACAGCATAAAAAACCGCGCGAATGAAGTCTCGCATGAATTTCGCGGCTACGCTCGTCACAGACCAATCACGAAACGAATAAAACGACAACAAAGCATGCGATATTTCGATCATTTCGATCTATATCTCCTCATCAACTTTTTATAAGAAAGATTTTTCTCGAAAAAATTGGCTGCAAGCTCGCGAATGAAAGATCCGTTAAAATCCAATGTGACAATGAGTGAAAATTGCGGAAGGAATTTATCCGCATGTGCACACCATTCGAGTTGATGCGATTCGGAGTGAAGATAATTCATGACCGATTGAAATTTCCCACCTGGCTCTGATATTTGAAGCAACTCTTCGATGGCCGAGCCAAAACGTATATATAGCGATTCATAGGGGAAGCGGAAAGAGCCGAAGACCACCACTGGCAAATACTCGCCCCTACCAACTCTATCCCCTACGGTATATATAGCCGGGACTCTGGATATTGTACAAGTTTGTCTCGACTTCCTTATTCGTCTCTCACGCTGGCTATGTAGAAATGTGTGGGCTTCATCCATTTGTAAGCCTCTTCCCACATCTGGATTTAACCATCTATATTTATGTACTATGCACGTGTAAAGTAACAACCGATTTGCATATACGTATATATATGTATAAACATGTGAAAGTCCTTCAATGTATAAATGAAGTTGGACGAAGAAGTCTCTCGCTTTCTCGTGGTGATGCGCTCCAGAAACGTTTGCGGTGAGCTACGTTTTCCTTTACGTTTGTAATACACCCCAACCCAACCAATTCTACACCCCTAAGACGACTTTTCAACCTTTACCTCTTTCCCCTTTCTCTCTCTCTCTCTCTCTCTCTCTCTCTCTCTTTCTGTCTTGCACTTCCAAAAAGTTTTTCCTCACTCGTTAATATTATGCAGCATCTTTCGGGCAAAGTTCAAGTACCGAGCAGAGAAAACGTGACACTTATATTCCCCGAGACACTTTACCCGACCTCTCGCCCTCTTATGTGCACCTTTCTCGTGGTTTTCTCTTCGTTTTTTTCTTTTTTTTTACCTTTTCTTACGTCCTCATGTGCTCTTATTAATATATTTTTTCTCTCATTCCGACCCCTCCGCTTTCCAAGTGTCCCTCGCTTCTTCTCTCGTGTCTCTTCGTTATGAGAAACTTTTCCGCCACGGTTATTCCCAGAGTACCGGCGCATCGCATTATGCTCTCTTGGTAATCTCTGCAAAATTTTCGCAAACATTAGCGACCATTATGATACGTCACATGCAGGAAAACGGCGCAACTGAATTATCGCCGTGGGCGTGAGCGAAAACGGCAGTTTTTGAAATGTTTCAGTTCATCATTTATTTTTTCACATTATTACTATTTTATCGTAGGACTCTTTGATTTTTCATTTATTTTTTACCGAGGGGGGATGAAATGAAATTTTGGATTACTGCAAAATGCAAGATTTTACGATACAGCCAGGCTTGAAAAAAGTGCGTAACGCATTTCTTTTCAAAGTAATTTTTCAAGCCCCGAGATTTGCAGACACGGTAGTCAGATAATGAAAACGAATGATAAAAGTAATTAAATGGCCAGAAGTGTGTGCTACAGGCGAAAAAAATGCTCTCAGGATACGCGCATGGAGACGAGTTTATGTTATTACAGCCATACATAGTTTTCGAGAAGACCTCTCAGGTACAAAAACTTGCCGTACAAGGGGATGAAAAAAAATACACGAAACGTCGCCTAGTTTCTCTTCCATCGGGAATATTGTATGTGTGCTCTGATACAGAGCGAGAAATTTTTGCTCGTGTTGAGAAAGTGGGAAGAGAAATTGACTGGGAACGCGGAAAAGAGCGAGAGAGAGAGAGAGAAATAAACAGAGAACAAGGAGAAAAGCGAGAAACCCCTGAGGAAATGTGCAAACTGTGAAAGAGTCTCGCAAACTGCCCTCTCTGCGTTTCTGTACAAAACACACCTTTTGCCGAACTATAGTTATGGTACAAAACCTTTCACGTTGCATGTATATACGTTACAGCAGGATGTTCCAGACACAATACCTCCTGGAGCATCGCGCAGAGAACATCGGGGAATTGATGGAGAGAATATTGTTGATCTTTTGTCAATTTATCACGATTCATTTTCCGTTGTGTTTCATAAAAGAAAGATTTTATCGATGGTAAAAAAATGCAAATTTTTTCGAACGGAAATAGCACTGCGATATTAATTAGAAAAACAAAACAACGCGACGATTTTGGCAACTTTTCAATAAAAAAAGATGTCGAATCTCAAAAGATAGACATGGAACGATTTTATTAAATTCGACCGCAATAAATCGATATTCGATACGAAATAATTGAATTTTCGTAGTAACAAAATTTGTAAAAAATGAAAATACACGATTGAATGATGCATTTATTTCAAATTTTTGTTGTTTCTCCATCGATCCATCGGTGCATATATGAATTCATGACATTTTTGCATTATTAATTAAAAAAACAAAATAATGAGACGATTTTCGTAACTTTTCAATAAAAGAAATGTCGAATCGCAATTGATAGACATGGAACGATTTTATTAAATTCAACTGCGATAAATCGATATTCGATACGAAATAATTGAATGTTCGTGGTAACAAAATTTGTGTAAAATGAAAATACACGATTCGATGATGCAATGAACGATGCGAGAAACGATTTTATTTCCATTTTTTGTCGTTCCTCTATCGATACATCGGTGCATATACGAATTAATGAGATTTTTGCATTATTCACGCCTGGATTCAACCGTCGACGGAATTTATCCGCATCGACATCGGGTTCCGACAATTTCATCATTTTCGAAAATTACCCGAGAGACTCGAAGCGAAAGACAATAACCGCTGACGAATCGAGGACACTAAAAGTAATTACTTCAAATACGTATATACATGTATACACACACACCTATTATGCAAAAGAATGCATCGATATTTTGGAACAATGCGAGCACCGCAAAATGGGAGCAGCTAATTGGACGATTGAGAATTCAATTTTCGGGAGAATGCGTTCGAAAATTCTCGGACTATTGTTTCATCGGAGTTATCTTTTTCCGTTCCGTAAATTATTGTTATTTAGCGCCTGATCGTTGTAGTTAACGCTGCATTTAAATTATCAAGATAATCATGTCAAAATCAAGCCATTTTGGGTTCTGAAATTATAGTGTTCATTGTTATTCATTGAATAATAATTATTTTTGAATCTGTCGAACCAAAGAGCGATTTTTCATTTACATCCAAATACACAGCAGGGAATTTTCAACATTGTTGAAAAAAAACAATCTTTAAAATCAGAGAAAAGCAGAGGCTGTAATAAACTTTGAGCAGATTTTGAAGTTCGTTCGATAACGTTTTCTTCATTCTTGCGAGATTTCTCTTTAATATACAAGGATTATTCGTCGGTTTTTTATAGAGTTGTAAAACAATGATTCAAAAACGATTCGATATTCGCTAAAAATACAACAAAGGTTGAATTTTATTTTCGCTCAAGACGATTTTGGTTGAATAACACATGGGTAAAATTTGAATATATGCGTGGGACCGAAACGCATGTTTAAGTCAAATTCCTCGACCAGTGCGTATATGTACATTCACTTTGAGTGCCAATACAGTCATGAATATTTCATAAACAATAAAAAGAGTCGCGTTCAAAAAAAGAATTATCTCGCCTACACATAAAACAATTCACACGCTGCAAATAGGCTTCAGACAGAGTGCTTCAGTTCCCACGTGGGTGAATCCGAAAGAGATATTTATAAATATTAAAAACGACAGAAAACAGGAGCGAGAGAGAGAGAGAGAGAGAGAGAAGGCGAATGAGAGTAAAAGAAGCCGGAAGTATAAAGATGGTAAAGCACGAGGAGCAGTGATGGTTGCAGAAAATACGACGAAGGAAATGGAGCCAATAACGTCTGTATGGAATGAATACGTACATGTCAAATCGAACATCGCAGATTTGCATATCTGCGCAATCGCCTATAAACGGACGATAGCGTTCCCCCCCCCCCCCTTTATCTCTTTGTATCGCTTTCGGCATGAAAAAGATGGAATTGCAAAAGTGAAAATAAAAATGAAGAGTATGTATGAAAATGAAGATAAGAGATGGAAATTCAAGAAATAAAGACAAAAATAAGAAAAGAAAGTAATGCCAATTGTAGAACGAAAAATTCGATTTTTTTTTAAAACAATATACGCACATTGTATATTTTTCTACACTTCTATATACAGACGAACAATCTACTTAATCCGTTGTATCTCGAGTGAAGATCGTTCGGAATCGTTTCGGCTTTTCGTGGAGAATAAATGATATAAGCTGCTCTCCTTTTTACTCATACGCGAGATGTGCGCTTTCAGCGTTAGACAATTTCGGAATAAATATATTACGCTGTGCGAGCGCGAAAAACGATAGTGGTATAACGGAGGGCTCTCGTCGCATACATCCCCTATAACGATTGCCAACGGGGGGGGAATAGAGAGGAGAAGAAGCGAGAGAGAGAGAGAGAGAGATGGAGCAAAGAGACGAGGGAATATTAAGGTCTCGGAGAAACAGTTGGCGAAGAAGCGAAAGAGACCCATCGCTAACAAGTTTTACTACCCTTATACGGTCGTGGCTTCCGACGAGGCTTGACTCTGAAAAAAATAAAGAAAAAGCCTGAAAGACCGAGAGAGAGAGAGAGAGAGAGAGAGAGGGGAGGGAAGAAAACAACGAAAAAGCGAGAGGGAATACGGTATAATAAATATCACGAAAAAGGTTAGAAACAAGGGATGATACCGAAAAGTAAAAGGAAAGCCGAAGAAAAATGAGAAAGCGAGCAAATAAGATAATTTCCGAAAATGTCAGAATTCTCAAAGTATACGGAATTTGTTCGATGAGTTTGCCAAAATTGCCTACACGATATATGGCATACATATATTCGTACGAAAATCTTGAATCATTCCCACTCATTCTTATTCCTTCGCGGTATAATCTCTTGAGAATGTTAGTCACATTCGAGTTGCTTAATTGCTGGATAAAAAAAAACTAAATTCGTTTCAAAACGATCCCCGCACGAAAATATTCCACGATCCTCTGGATGAACCGTAGGCGATTAGCAACAGGATGCAAATTTCAACTCTCTCGTTTCTTCCTTGTAATTTTTCCTCCTCCAAAAAGCTCCTTTCACCTCTGTGATGGGTTGAAATATTAATAAGCTTTCCGTGCATAAAAATATTACGTGTAACGAGGCTAAAAAAACGTAAAACGTTCAAACAACACGCTATTATCGTCCGAGTTAAAAAATAATCGAATAACTTTTCCATGCGGAGAAAAACACAAGAATTTAACGATAATGAATATCGAAAAATAGCATATGGACCATTTGATAATGCGATTTAGCCCTTAAAAAAATCTTGAAGTGACCTCGAGGGGGCGCTTATTTGAATTTCACAGGATTTGACAAATATTCCAAGCCACGTACGAATTTTCCCTCGGGAATTCAATCTTCTCGGTAGAGGCGCAGTAGGTCGAGAAGAAGGGTTTAGGGGATGATGTGAGATGAACTGAGAAGCATATTATACGCGCATATATATGTATATACATCGAGAGAAAACAATATTGAGCATCCAGCGGGAGATATCCGGACGAAGAGACAGAAAGAGGGAGGGAGAAAGACCAGTAGGACGGCTCGCAATGGAATGAAATTTGGGATACGCTCGGAGCGTACATGAACCGTGAGAGATGCTGCGAGAGCAATCCTTCTTCGACGGTATTTCCCATCCTTCTCTCTCTCGCATCTTGTCTGTCTATTTACATATACATGTACATACATACAGCATATACTATACATGTATACATGCATACACATATAACATCCAGACACTTACATAAACATATATATATGCGCGCGTGGATTGCGGATGGCACCCTGGACGTCGAGGGACTCTTTAAGCAGGTGGGGGAGTTACGTGTCATTAACTACCGTTGCAGGTGCGGTCGACGCATCATTATAGCAAGGAGAGTAGATGCAACAGCGATAAGGGTATAGAGAGGCTGCAAGGGATGAAACTCGCACGATATACACTGTGTGCATAAAGATATTATCCGCCAGACACCCAGCTTTTTCAACGCAATGAATTTCAACCCTTTGGCTTTATTCTTTATTTATCTCTTTTTTTTTTCACGTACACAAAGTTCGTTTCAGCGTATTTTTATTTTTAACGCTCTAATGCTCGCCTCTCCGAGGTCTTGAACGCCGTGGAGAAAATTATTTATTTGCAAGAGTAACGAAACACAGGGTGGAAAACCAAACGAACAATTCGAATTTTTTTTTCGGTTCCGTTGAATCATCCCGTTGACCTCTATATGGTCTCAATTTCATTGGAATACCGGTGCCATCACAGGCGCGTTGTAAAAATTGCGATATAAAGGAAAAAGCTCCAGTGCGATGATTCGGTTGTTAACACAATTTACACGCGTTGCGACGAAAACGATCCATTTGTTTTTACGTCTTTTCGCTATGCGCTTTGGTGCGTTTTATGTCTAAAACTTTACTGCAAATGTATACAGAGCAGTCTTACGGGACCCGTTTATTTTTTTCGCCGACAATCCGACGAGCGAAAAAATAAATTAACGCTTTTGGTTATCGCGATTTGACCCCTTTTTTCTACTTGTATAACACAATGCGGATAACATTTATTTGCACGTGCTGCTGTACACATTGGTGGAAGTTACCGTTCGTGACCGAATTCACGCGTGTATGGAAAAGCGAATTCAATCGAAAATATTATCTCATCGATGTTTCAACGTTGCGAAACACATTCATTTTTCTGTATATATATCCACGAAGGGAAATCTGCCACGGACAGTTGCAATTAATTTCAGCTTTTGGGGTTTGGGTTTTTTCTTTCGCGCGTGCAACCGCAGACTCTGCGCGGTATCTGTTTCAACGCGAATTGACCTCACGGAGTATCCTACATTCGGATTTTCGAATATAACACGTTCGATGATAAAAAAAAACAACATTTAAAAAAAAAAAATAAGCCGCACTTCGTTGTTTAACATCGCGCGCCTCGACGCTGGTAAATCTCAACGCTGATAGAAATTAATAAATTGAAAATGTTTTACGCCTTTGGAAACGATACGCGCATTTGTTCGATTCTTTTGTTCTTTATTTCGGTAATTTTGTTCAGTTCTCGCTGAATCAACAACGGTTTATTCACGAACGAATCCTCGTCCGCATCTGGGACAATTGTGGCGATGAAAAAAAAGTTATCAATTCCGGACTTGTCGTGATTGTTTGGTAACCGTTCCCGAGCGAATTGACGGTCCAATGCAAATTTCCCTGGCATGTCGTTTAGTTACAGCACAAAACGAAATTTATGGATAGTCGAACCTCTGGAGAATAAACATTTTTTTTTGTACGGCTGCACAAACGCACTAATATGGGAGTGTAAAACATGAAATGTGTATATGTGTGTATCGGGATGATGTATTATATCGCCTAGCCAATCATCGGTGACAGGTCGAGCGAATCAATGAACTTTCTCCCCGAGGGACAGAGGACGATCCTCCTACATCGTCGTAAACGCGTACACGTACACATATCTGTACATAAATACACACATAAATATATACACGTACGTGCACGTATAGTGCCAACGGTATACCGCAAATCCTCTGCCACACCGATGATTAAGGTCGACGTTCCAGTCGCTGATCGTGTGTATACAAGGCAATTTACAAAGACTAACGATATACAGCTTTTTTTTATACCTCGGGTATTTTTTTTTCTCCATTTTTTTCCAGCTTTTTTTTCAAATCACGCCCCAAAATATTTCCTCGCAAAGAGTCTATGAAAAAAAGTATGCCACGTTATTCCGATTCGTCACTCGATCGTCCTGTTCGATTTCACACGACTACGGTGATCAATTGCCAAAATTTGAATCTATTATCCGAAGCGATTCAAATTCTTTATACGTCACCGTTATATTGATTTACATTGTCGGTTTTTAGAATTCGAAAATCGAACAAACTGTTCAGATTTTGGAAAAAGGAGTCTATTTGACGTTTCAGCAGAGGGATGATTGCTGGATAGCCGAGGATCATCGTTTGCTTTTTGATTCTCGATCTTTCGTGCGGTTATCGGAGTATGTGGAGTATTCTTTACGCAGCATTGTAAAACAGCTTTTCTTTCTTCAATTTTTGAACGTCACCGTTATATTGATTGACATTGTTGGTTTTTGGAATTCGAAAATCGAAAAAAGTGTTCAAATTGTGGCAAAAGGAGTCAAATTCATGTTTTAGCAGAGGGATGATCGCTGGACAGCCGAGGATCATCGTTTGCTTTTTGATTCTCGATCTTTCGTGCGGTTATCGGAGTATATGGAGTATTCTTTACGCAGCATTGTAAAACAGCCGCAATATTCGAGCAGAAACTTTAACCGTAAAGTTACACTTACGGTACTTGCACGGAGCGATAAAATCCGTACGCGAGATCGAGAGAGAGAGAGAGAGAGAGAGAAAATTGCGAAAGATTCGCCATCTCTATCTTCTCCGTTACCTGGTAATCATTTGCCCGGGTGAGCCTGCCACCTCCCAATTACAGGTAGTATCCACTGTACTCGTGTCAACTCTCGTAAATTTTATCATCATTCTCGAGTCTCTGGTGTCATAATCATTTTTCCTCCTCCAGAGTCACAGCAGCCACATTAAAAAAAAAACAATTCTTGCTATCGAGTCGTCGAAAATTAATCGCAACGTATCAGTGCCGGAAGTAAAGTAAACAAGAAGAAAACTCGAAACATTCCGCGAGCGCGATCAATTTTCCGTTTTTTCGGCAATCCATCCGTTTACGCGAGAATAACCCAAGAGAAAACATGAAAACAACGCGGAATGAGAAGCAAACGAGTGCAGCACTGCTGTGAGAGTAGGCGCGATGCAAGTGCGGAGTACTCGAAATGAATCTAAACACCAGAAATGTCGATCGGATACTCGATGAAAGCACGAGAAAGAGAGAAACAGGGCGAGATTATGGTGTACACAGGGATGAAGAAAACATCGCGGTATGGGCCGCGAGTCGACGATACCGCGGCGTGAAATACACTGGTCGCGGTTCCAGCCCCTTACTACCCTTACGGCGTTATACCACGAGAGGGGTGATTGCGAAGCGCGCCGACACAGATAGGGAGCAGATAGGAGTCGGATGGCGGCGCTGGTGGTGGTGGTGGTGGTACGTAGGCGAAGGTTGAGGTGGGTAAAGGGAAGAGGATGAAAAGTAACGGATGGGTGAAAGCAGGGAGGAGACGCAAGGCCGCGCACGTCGGAAACGGGGTTGGTGGTGAAGGGTTGAAAAGGGGCACAGCGGCAGATAGAGGATTCGTGCATGGACACTGTGTTCCAACATAGAATAGGCTCTTCTCACACACAGTGCCGCAGATTCCGATGGTCCAGAAGCGGGCCACGATCATCGCTCGTGCAAAATGGTACAAACAAAAATTCATCGTTTTCACACGGAAGAGTGAAAAACAAACAATCGTATCCCTGAATAGAGAAAATCTATACAACGACGAGTACGCAGGATAGACGGCAATTTTCACTAATCACTTCGCCTTTCGAACTCATTTTCTCTCGACGATTAATACGTATTTTTTCTTCAAAAAAGAAAACAAAAACGTTTTCCGTGAAATATCGGAAGCAAGATGGCAATACTTGTTTATTTAATAACAATCTTAAAAAAACACGTGTACCAATTGACAATGGCTGAAGTGAGAGACGATTGTATGGGTACTGATAATCGAGCGTACTTTTGTTGTTCTTCAAATGTAATTGCAAATTGCGTTGATGTACACAATAAAGAGGGAAAAGTGATATTGTTGGTATCTCGCGATTGAAAACTCGAAAAATATGGGTGCGTGTGCGTTTATTCGACACGCTGAAGGATAAGACAAGAACCAGTGTTCAAAATTGATGCAGGCGTTAATTTATAATATACATATACATTGATTCTCTCGTGGAGGAAGAAATGGGGTCACCCTCTCACTGTTACTCGTAAGGGAAACGGTTTCTGACGTTAATTTCGTGTGTATGACATGCTTGTAGCCTTTGAAAGTATCGAAATCTATTTTTGGCAAAACGGTACAACGAATCGAGATGAAATTGGATCAGCCAACGCGGAATCGTGACGCAAAGTGGCTAATCTCGTAGCATTTATGAAAATCTTGACGATTTCAAATAAAACACAAACTGCGTTTCGTTTCTCCCTTGCGCTCAACCCTCTTGCCTGCGATACTACGCCGTAAATAACACGTGGCCCTACGTCCATCTCAATTTCACTCAATTTCAAGCTTATTCCGACCTTCTCCACCGAATTAACAAAGTCTCCATCAAAATTTGTACCGATTGATTATTCAATCAAAAGTTTCACTCTCCCCTTGGCATTGATCTTTGTAAAAATAAACGTGATGCTGCAGGGTTCATCGTCAATTGGAATAAACAGAAAATTGTGGACCAAAAATCGTCTTTATTCACCATTGTGCGAAACATGGCCGACACCACTCTTGCTGATGTGACTTTCTGCATTATACAAAGTTATGTTTTTGCTGTACACATATTCCGTATGTATATAAAGCGAATTGGCTTGTTATCCTCGCCAGTGCATGCAGGCAATCTGGATGCGCTCGGTATATAATTTTATATACAATATATGTGTATTTACTTTATATGCGTATCAGATTATGTATGCATGAGATAGTGTGTGCCAAGGGGGATGTGACAAGTGGGGTAGTTGTCTGTCCGTGACTCTCTCTCTCTCTCTTTCTTTCCCTTTCGGTATTTCTCCCCTCTTTCACGCTCTTCATCACCCCCTTAAACAATCCCCCAACACGAATACACATTTATGTAACCGAAGCAGCCAAGATTAACGTTATATATGGCGGGCGGGGTGATTCGAATTTCGTGGTAATAGGATACGAAAGGGCGTTTTAAGGGCAACCTAAGAGACACGCTCCTGAGATTCGCGTGTGACGCGCTTGCGTCACACACGATGCCACTTCTGCACGATCTCAACGAACCTACCAAGACAGGGGTTATTACGATGACGCGTTGTGTGTTCTCGTTCGGGATTGCGCGCCACCCATTAGGAGGAAATACTCTCGAGTACCACTTAGAATTTTGGCTGGTGGACAGTCACGCGATTTCAAGAGAAACTGCTATATGCCGTAAGCCACTGCTTTCGCACGTTCAAAACGCGATCCTCGACGCAATCAGGCCAGTCGAAAAAACGGTAAAAGCAATAAAGTGTGGAACTAATTTCCTGGGTTAACTTCGTGTTCGTCCGAGGATTTATGTGCTGTGTGGGGCGAATAATCAACTTGCCCTTGCCGACTTATCATATCCGGGAAAATCTTCATTTCCGGTGGTGTTTAGAAGGTCGAAAACAGGGCTATTTTTCGTGATTGGAAATTAGATGAGATCCTCTTCCAAATTTGGGGAATGTTGCGTGGCATGTTTTAACGGTAGATAAGAATTTTTACGCGGAATGCACCCCTGCAAGATCCTTCTTTTTTTCGAAAAAACATATTTCGTATCGTTTGGATCGAGTTCAATTGTATGCAACGATATTTCGGGAATTTCTGAGAGAATTGAAGCTCATCAAATTCCGGAAGTCTACAGGTTGAAACTCGAAAAATGGCATTTCATACACTCGCAAAGTCATTTCCGTAACTCGGAGCCGATTGGTGTCGTGAAATGTGACTGGCGCAAAGACATCTCCGGAAGCAACCACCAACGGACTATGTTCTCTTTTCCTTTTTCAATCGATACCAGTTTGATGAAAATCCCTTAAGAAATATAGCATACTCCAAGTTATTTCCGCTTTCGGACAGATCGTTTTTTTCCAATCGCGACTGTGTATAAAAAAAAACCAACAGAAACATCGAAATCCTGAATATTGTGCGAATTCGGATTATTTTCATTCAACGGGCCGGAGAAAGACAAATATATAATATCGCACACGCCTTTTCTCGCTCATATCTTGAGTGAAAGCTGTACTTGACGTCGCATAAAAGCCCGACTAAAAGCGGGTAATGGACGTACATGAATATATGTACACAATTTGCACGATTCGATTCAAATGAAACGCGAACCCTGTACCCAATTTTCTGCTTCTTGATCGGATAATGCACATTCGGTTTGAGTAAGGGCTGAACATTCTACATGTTCCAACTCAATTTCATGGTAAATAAAATGCTTTAGACTCCGATTTACCGATTATATTTATAATATATAATCGAGGGCAAAGAAAATCGCATCTCGATCGAGTAGAAATCGAGTGGCTGACGTTTAAAACGATTTGCTGCTTGACTCGTTCGTGTCCCGTGTACACCAACCCTTGTACATGTTTATTTCACCCCTTGTAAACTGAAGACACGTAAAAATAGAGACTCGTATACTTTTTCATATACGAGAAAGTTCCTGCGTGCGGTACGCCTTAGGAATTTCATAACTCAAATTTTGTGGCAGTAGCAGGCTAGTACAATTAGCAGAGTTGAGAGTACTCAAAATCGAAAAATTTCAGAGAAAGCCCTGCGAGCGCTATCTCGAAAACGATAAACGAAAAAAATAATTGATTTTTAAATGTCATAATTATAAGTAAATTTACGAAAGCACTTTACTTCACTAATTATTGTTCGCCCTAATAAATTTTTATCTTCATACTGTCATTTGCGAATATGTGACTAATTTCAGACTGCTATTGAGCGCTATGTTCACATCTTATCACGCAATACGTTAAAGATTGCTAATTGTTTAATCGTGCTTGACGAAAACTCGCACAACCTATGAAAATGTATGGAGGAATGGCGAGGAAACGGAAGGCGGAAAGGGACTGTACATCGAAATATTTATTAATATACATACATGTGGAATATGATACTCAAAAAAAGATGAATCTTTTCCGGCAAATTTGCTCCGGTTACAATGCAAATGGTGCACCTCCATTTTGTTTCACACGCAGAATGCCGACAGTTGAAACATCGCCACGGTTTATTAGTTCTCTCGCTGCGTTCTCGTCAGTTATACTTTTACTCCGTTTCTCATACCATTTTCATATCTGTATTCTTCTATCTCTCCTCTCTCATTTCGCGTGACACTTTATTTTACTTTTTTAATTTCATTCCTCGTCGTTTCGTTCCACTCTCTTCCCTCGAGCATTCGTTTTACCGGGCTACCAGCCCGAGAAAACAGGTGAACGCGTTTCCGCAACGCAAGAAAGATTTATCGGCATTGTGGCCTACCTGGTTACTGCCTCGTAACTTGCTTCCTCCCCCTTTTTTCCTTTTGTCTCGTACTATTTTATTTGTTCTTATTTTGCTTGTCGCAGCTTAGGATGCAATTAACACAAGTTGCATCGTTTTTTTTTTTACCGATTGAGATATCGATGATCGATCGACGACGTTTCAGCGCGTTTTCCGTTTTTTTTTTCTAACAAAGTATACATCTTATTGTTTGCCTTCTGGATTTCTTGTCACACGTTCGACGTGCCGAAATATTGGTATAAAAACTTTCGTTCTTGAAAGACCAATCTCGAGTAAACTCGGATGTGATGAAAATTTTGGAGTGAATTTGTTTGAAAATTGCGATATGAAAAGATATATATTTTCCGACATTTTGGAATAACGTAACAATCTAGTCCCACAAAAAAGAGACCATGACCTTTTTTGACGAGTTCCATATTTAATAGATGTTGCAAATTGAAATTCTTTTGGAAAATTCAATTTTGAATTGCATGAGAGGTTATATAGCCGAAAGCGCGATTCAACGTCGTGAACTTTAAACACATTGTCTTCAAGTTCATATAGTATGATATACAGTATCACATATTATCGTGTGACACATGCATATAGTATGAGTCGTGATGAGAGCATTCATTACTAGTCGTAAAGTAGTTTTCATTACTCCAAAATATATGTATATATCCGTATAACTATCGTATGCTCGGTTCCATAAAACGTAAACATATAGTATATGCGTGTACTGCACAATAAAATACATTCCAGAAATGTGAGGTATCTACTTTAGTGAACTTTAACTGGCACGAAAATTCCTACGTCGGTCGAAGGTCTGACGAAACTTATAATCGTATTGAACTTCATAATAGGATGTTGCAAGGTTGAGAAGTGCCTTATAGACTGATCCCTCTGTAAAAAGTTGATGAGGTCCCGAAGTTAATCCGCGTGATTGTTGCCATTTTATTCGTCCCCTGATTAGTCGCAACGTTAGTGAGAACACAGCCGCGGCATGATTCATGCGAGACCGTATTCGCGTGGTTTTTTATGCTGTTTTTGACAGTTGTCGACTTGTGACATTAATCGCGGTTAGCAAAGGTTATTGTTCTACGATAATTCATTCTGTGAAAAAGAAATCATCCATATCGAGTAAGCAAGAGTGCTATATTTCACAATTGAATTTATATTGTACTGAGAGAAAATGAGAGATAGTCCGGGAGAATGAGAGTGAATAAACTAAACGAGCTTCTCCTGCACATTTTTTCAAGCGAAAATTTTTCTCCCTTCTTTCTCCCTTGCACATTAATATTTTATAAAGTTTACAAGAAATGATTCCTCGATCAGACGATCTCCCGAGAAGCGTTTTCCTTCAAAGTAGTGGCAGATGAAAAGAACGATCCACTACCCCATGAAAATTGAACTACGCATAGAGGAAACAACTCTAAACAAGATGCTTCATGTCTGGTTTCCGGAAATTTTTGTTCTACAGCAATGTCGGGCGGGTAAACAGTCTCGCAGGCGCAGTACTACCGCAGGACGCTGGCCCGGAGAGGCTATCTTTCCGTTCTACAGCAATGTCGGGCGGGTAAGCAGTCTCGCATGCGCATTACTACCACTCGACGCTGTAGTACTCGAAAGTAGTGGCAGATGAAAAGAACGATCGACAACTCTATCAAAATTTAACCACGCGCAGAGGAAACGACTCTAAGCAAGATGCTTCATTTCCGGTTTTCGGAAATTTTGTTTCAGATTTTTGCCACAGATTCTGGTCCAGCGTTCGATCGGCGGATGAGAGGAACGATCGACAACTCCATCAAAATTTAACCACGCTCAGAGGAAGCGACTCTAAGCAAGTTGCTTCATTTCCGGTTGTCGGAAATTTTGTTTTAGATTTTTGCCACAGATTCTGGTCCAGCGTTCGATCGGCGGATGAGAGGAACGGTCGACAACTCCATCAAAATTTAAGCACGCGCAGAGGAAGCGACTCTGAGCAAGTTGATTCGTTTCCGGTTTTCGGTTTTTGAGTTTCACGCGTTTCAGAGGCAACTTCCGGTACAGCGTTCGTACGCCGTACGAGGCAAACGACGATCGACAACTCGATGAAAATTTAACCACGCACAGAGGAAGCGACTCTGAGCAGTTTGCTCCATATCCGGTTTTCGGTTTTTAAGTTTCACGCGTTTCAGAGGCAACTTTCGGTACAGCGTTCGTACGCCGTACGAGGCAAACGGCGATCGACAACTCGATGAAAATTTAACCACGCACAGAGGAAGCGACTCTGAGCAGTTTGCTCCATATCCGGTTTTCGGTTTTTAAGTTTCACGCGTTTCAGAGGCAACTTCCGGTACAGCGTTCGTACGCCGTACAAGGCAAGCGACGATCGACAACTCGATGAAAATTTAACCACGCACAGAGGAAGCGACTCTGAGCAGTTTGCTCCATATCCGGTTTTCGGTTTTTAAGTTTCACGCGTTTCAGAGGCAACTTTCGGTACAGCGTTCGTACGCCGTACGAGGCAAACGACGATCGACAACTCGATGAAAATTTAAACACGCACAGAGGAAGCGACTCTGAGCAGTTTGCTCCATATCCGGTTTTCGGTTATTTAGTTTCAGGCGATTCAGAGGCAACTTCCGGTCCAGCTTTCGCTCGGCGTATTAGAGAAACGACGATCGACAACTCGATGAAAATTTAACCACGCACAGAGGGAGCGACTCTGGACAGTTTGCTCCATATCCGGTTTTCGGAAAATTAGTTCCGGACGTTTCAGAGGCTACTTCCGGTCCAGCGTTCGGCGTACGAGGCAAACGACGATCGACAACTCGATGAAATTTTGACCTCGCGCGGAGAAAGCGACGCTGAGCAAGTTGCTTCGTTTCCGGTTTTCGGAAAATTAGTTCCGGACGTTTCAGAGTCTACTGCCGGTCCAGCGTTCGTACGCCGTACGAGGCAAACGACGATCGACAACTCGATGAAAATTTGACCACGCGCGGAGAAAGCGACGCTGAGCAAGTTGCTTCGTTTCCGGTTTTCGGAAATTTAGTTTCAGATTTTTCAGCACAGCTTCCGGTCCAGCGTTCGATCGGCGGATGAGAGGAACGATCGACAACTCCATGAAAATTTAACCACGCCCAGAGGAAGCGACTCTAAGCAAGTTGCTTCATCTCCGGTTTTCGGAAATTTAGTTTCAGATTTTTCAGCACAGCTTCCGGTCCAGCGTTCGATCGGCGGATGAGAGGAACGATCGACAACTCCATGAAAATTTAACCACGCGGAGAGGAAGCGACTCTAAGCAAGTTGCTTCATCTCCGGTTTTCGGAAATTTAGTTTCAGATTTTTCAGCATAGTTTCCGGTCCAGCGTTCGATCGGCGGATGAGAGGAACGATCGACAACTCCATGAAAATTTAACCACGCCCAGAGGAAGCGACTCTAAGCAAGTTGCTTCATCTCCGGTTTTCGGAAATTTAGTTTCAGATTTTTCAGCACAGCTTCCGGTCCAACGTTCGATCGGCGGATGAGAGGAACGATCGACAACTCCATGAAAATTTAACCACGCCCAGAGGAAGCGGCTCTAAGCAAGTTGCTTCATTTCCGGTTTTCGGAAATTTAGTTACAGATTTTTCAGCACAGCTTCCGGTTCAGCGTTCGAGCGGCGGATGAGAGGAACGATCGACAACTGCATGAAAATTTAACCACGCGCAGAGGAAGCGACTCTAAGCAAATTGCTTCATTTCGGTTTTCCGAAATTTTTGTTCAGTTTTTTGTATAGAATTTACAAGTAATGACTCTTCGATCACACAATCTCGCGGAAAGAGTTTTACTTTAATGTGGTGCTAGATGAAAAGAACAACCCACAACTGCATTAAAAATAAACCACGAATAGAGAAAACAACTCTAAACAAGTTGCTTCATGGTTTGTTTTCGGAAAATTTGTTGAAAATGTTTTATCAAATTTATAATAAATGACTCTTCGATGAGACGAACTCGCGAGAAGCGTTTTCCTTCAAAGTAATTTTTTTATGTAAAACATTTTTGTATGTAAAGTTGCAATTGTTTATTTAACTACATATTTGTCATACAAAGATGGCTTATTGAAACAAAATTTTGAGTATTTTGGGCAATGCATTTTATGAAGATTATTTATGATATATTAATCATTATTGTTTGTACTTCATTTTTGAATCTAAAAATTTCTTGCTTTTCACCATTTGCTACTTATGCGGAATTATAATGTGTTCTGTAGGGGTGTCTATACTTAATTCAAGATGGAGCGCTGCAGCGCGAAAATGCAGCCGGTCGCGCGCGTGAGCGCGCGTCTCTAATCCCTAGTACAATATAAAGATTATACTTTACTGATTGTACCTTTTCACCATTGTGTTCTTTTTGCCGCTTTCCAACATTTAACGGGCATCAAGTCTCGCAGGCGCGCAGTACCACCGCTCGACGCTGGCCCGGAGAGGCGATCTTTCCGCTCTACAGCAATGTCGGGCGGGTAAGCAGTCTCGCAGGCGCAGTACTACCGCTCGACGCTGGCCCGGAGAGGCTATCTTTCTGCTCTGCAGCAATGTCGGGCGGGTAAACAGTCTCGCAAGCGCATTATTCCGCATTATTACCGCTCGACGTTGGCCCGGAGAGGCTATCATTCCGCTCCACAGCAATGCCGGGCGAAAGGGACGAAAGTTGCCTCGGGTTTTCCATGATTGATTACTAAATAACGAAAAAATTGCCACAAAAAAAACAACCAGAGCACCATTCTTCTCGGGGAAGAAAATTTACTTTTTATTGTTATTCATTCAATAACAGCATATTGTGCGAGAATTCCGTCAAGAAAGTTTTTTAGTTCTTGGATTTACCACTTGGCGCTTCATATGCTATCGCTTGATGCCCCTTAAAGCATATTTTTACGCATAGTTCGTTTAGCAACCGCAGAAGGCATCATTGGTTATGACAGCGCCACGTGCGGCAATGTCCCGAAACTTCGAACGTAGATTTATCGTATTTACGACTTATATACGCTTTGTAACAACAAACCTTGTTACACTGTTACATTTCGGTTTTTTTTCTCTTTAACCGTGATAAACGAAGAAAGACGATTTTCATGTATTTCGCGAAAGCCCAACGAAATTATTCTTTGTAAACTGACGATGGACAAGTCGATAAGCAAGATTATTGACGTCTCATGGAAGTTTGGCGGTAAGCAAAGAACATAACCTCACTATTTCAATCTAAATTTAATCTCAATATTCTATTTAAACATATTGAATGAAGGTGCAAATCGTTGTTGCGACATTAATTTCAGATTGAGAAAAAAAATGTAAAACTCGGCATGTAAATATTTTTTGGCTCTCTACGAATATGTACATTTTCCCTTCCCCAAATTGAAAAAAAAATTGAACATGCTCCATTTCAATTTCAATGTGTCGCGAAAGAAACTCCGATGAAAGAAATTGCACGAACAAATTGAAAAAATGTGGCAAATCTAAGTAATGATCGGTTCAAACATCGAAACTGTCCAGTGACCGCAGCTAGCAGCGAATCGGACAAAGTTGGCAAAACTTTTCTCCAACTAAGATTCCTCGTGGAGGAAAGTGGCAAAACTGAGAGCATATTTATGGAGATGTCACTGGCTCAATTCTACAAATTTCTCCACGATTTGGAAAGCGTTAAAAATAATCTCGACCTATTGGCTTAATTATCAATAAAAACATCTTCACCAATAAAAAGATTACACAATCAGGTATAAACAACTATATTCAACGTACAGAGCAATCAATTATTCTACTATCACTTATTTACATGTGCTCTTGTATAGACAATAAAATGAGATCCGAACGAAATATATATCGTACATTTTAATCAAAAGATCCCCTCGTTGCGGCGGTTGATAAATTGTAAAATCATTTTGGTATCCTCTTCTGTAAAAAGCCGTTGTTTGTACCCCGACTTGTTATCTGCTGAAAATAATGGCAGTACTTCTTTCAATGAACGCTACGAAAGAAATTACAAGAGCGTAAATATTTTTCTCCTTTGAGATAAAATTATCGTACCGGCGTTCTATCGTTTAATTTCCCACAATTCTCGTCGTCTGGCGTTAAAGGCGCCTATCGCTTCTGTTCTCACAACATTAACGCCATAAATAGCATACAATCGTATCTCAGGGCGTTAACATCAATTTTCTGGCGTACCAAATCGCTCATCTGAAAATTAATGTCACGTTCAGCAGCGTACATGGTAAATTTCAATAACGACGATAATAATGTGAAATTTGAAAAAAAAATGACAATACCTCTCAAGCTTACGTACGAAAAAAAAAAAATCATTTGAAAAAATGTTTGCGTCATAAACGATAAAAAGCTCGCGCTGCTGTTTCGGATAGAGAAATAACGACGGACGAACGACGTGTACGAAATTACGAAAGAATATTTATTTCATTTTTCTGTTTTTTTTTATCACACATATTTATATATATATATAGCCGAAAAATGTGATTCGAATAAACGTAGATATACAATTTGGTCAATTACAATTATTTCGTTTTCGCGCGTTCGACAACGTCGTTTGGACCAAGCGTTCCAATCTGGAAATGGTTATTTATTTTTTCTCTCAATGAACACAAAACGTGCGATAACTTTAGTACATGAACAATGATTTTCGTAAAGCATCAGTAGCAATTAATCGTGATAAATAAATAAACGTCAAACAAAATACGACGGGATTAATGTCAAAAAATAGTCGGTGCAATATTTTACATTTACAAAATTATCGAACGTCACGATTTTACCAGTCTTTCAGAGTCAAGTATGTAACAACGTTTCGGGACAATAAAATTTCGACTGTTCAACGAAAACGCGTACAAACGCGAAAATATACATTTACAGCGATCGTGAGATTAAAAAATTGTCATATTAAAATGATTCTACTCAAGCTCGGTGGCAGCTTTCATCAGATTTTCCTTCGTTTCCGCAAGCATTTCATAGAATCAAAAGGACAAGTCTTCTAGTCGATTAATTAATACTGTTACTCCAATATCACGAAAGTGGGAGATTGTTCATTTTTTTTGTCAGCCTGATAGCTCCTCTCCAAGCCCGGTTATGTTAGATTTGAGCCGCGGGGATAAAAGAAGCATTCTAAAGTGGAAAAGGAAGGGGAAGGAGCCAAGTTTAATCATGGTTTCGTTGCCTTTTTCGCGAGTTTAAAACTCGCGCATTTGTACGTAGAGATTGGAACATACGCTAGTTTGGAAAATATTAGTCATATGAAGAACAGGATGTTTAAGGGTTCTCATGGGTCTGCGTCTCTGAAAAGGACTCGGCGTAGCACCTCTCTGATTATTCGGCTCGGCTAACGCCAACGCCGGACTCCGCGCGTCGCTGATTCCAGCTGTGGTTTCCTTCTGCTGATTGAATTCATCGCGCTCGTTCAATGCCTTGTTTCTTTCGGCCTTTTCGCGCTCCCATTCGAGAACCGGAAGTATAGCGCCGAGTAACGGACGACGCGACGGCTCGCCGGCCCAACATTGTTCCATAAGTTTCCAGCACTCATCGTCAAACACAGCGAGCCTTTCTGGTCTTAATCCTAATTTTAATCAAAGCAAACATCGCAACATTAATGAAAAACCAAACGGATAATATCTTCCACTAAACATACTCGGGCTAGTCGTAACAAAAAAGTAAATAAAACGCGAATTTTTGCTCAAAAATGTTGAAAAATTATGTGAAAATCACAACAAACACGCAATTTCACACTCGTCTCGTTATTTTCATCTTCCGTTTTTCGTAATTAGGATCAAAGTTGCGAGAATTTTTACTTTTTTCAAAATACATTGTTTCGCGAGTAGTCAAACAAGCTCTTGCAAACATTTCTTTTGAATCAAAGCGTACCTCGCTTGACGCTCGTCCAGAGTTGATCCTTGTTGTTGAACTGTTCGAAGGCATAAGGCATTCGAACGTGTCCAGCGCAAATGTACCAAAACAGTATCCCAAAGGCGTAAACATCGACGGTACTGTCGTAGTGTCCGGTGAGTAATTCAGGCGCCATGTGAACAGGCGTACCGACGACGCTTCCTGACATCATAGCTTCGGTTATGCAAAAGCCAAGATCCGTCAATTTCGCGCGATTTTCCGTATCGAGAAGGATGTTTTTCAGTTTTATATCACGATGAAGAAGCCCCTGAGAGTGAAGATAACGTATACCCTCGAGAACGTCAATAGCAATTTGTATTCTTTCCAGCCAAGCGAGGCCGGCCCTGAGACCGCAGTAAAGATCGCGACTCATCCGATCGGTTATCAATAAAACAGCAGCACCGATTCCGCAACCGCCCCCGTAGCTGTGATCGATAACGGAACCTCTTAGCCTAACGATCCTCTTGTGATCGGGTATCGATCTCGTGTAATAAAATTCCATAGCAAGATCGTTCCAGTGTTTCTCATCGGGAGGAACGACGGACTTAACGGCGCATGGTCCCGGCGCGCCACCCCATCCGTCGCAGGAAAAAACAACGCCGTACTGTCCACGTCCGATCTCTTTGCCCTGATGGGGAATTCCAAAACGCACGAAATCGCTCATCGACGTTGACTCCAGTGCGAGCTTGGCAAGCCGTGGCGCGTGAATCTTTCTTATCGCCACTCTCTGCTCCTCGGTTCTCTCGAGTTTCCCGGAATGATGGTTCTCCAACGATCGAAGAGCGGAGTGAAAGGCGTCATGAGCGGATTTAATCTTGTCGCGGAATTGCGTCGAAATGCTGCGCGCTAATCTAGCGGCCGAGAGAGAATTGAGAACGTCGATGGTGACACGACGGCGCCACCCCGCGTCTAGATTCGGCGTTGGCGACCATGGTAACGGTAGATATCTAAAGATTTGCCGCATTCTCTCTATGAACGTATGGACAAGGGACGGCGACGAATTGTGCAATTCAACGTTATACGCCGCTGACAAAATTTGTTTGAGCGCGTCACTCGCCAATGGATTCGCGTCGTTCTCATACGACTTTTCGAGGCTCAACAAGCAGCGTTCCAGGGTACCGATGAATGTTTCGCGAAGGCAATCGACCGAGGCTACGATTTGCCAAGCGACTCTTTCGCTCAAGTGTCCCAGCACCGTTCTCTGCACTTCCGCCGTCGCGGTCCGCACCGTGATGTTCCATTCCGAATTCTCCCTATTGCGGAACAACGACGTTATGAAATCGCACGTTTCCATGTCGCTCGACTGAAGATCGTCGATCATCTCTTGCACGATGTTGTGTATGAGATCGGTAAGTTCTTCCTGATTTTTCGACACAACGTCCATGAGATTCGCGTAAAGTTCGTTCTCCTTCTGCTGAGCGTATTGTATCCTCTTGGGTGTTATCTGTATTTCGCGAGCCATATCGAACGCGCTCAGTATAAACTTTCTGAGACTCGCGGTATGGATCTCGTTCAGCAGATTGCTCGAATTAACGAGGTACGTTTGTAGACAGCCACGCACGAAGAACAGTATTCGATCCAATTTCTTGTTCAGATCCACAAGCTCGCTCGAGTTCGA
Source organism: Heteropelma amictum (assembly GCA_959613375.1). NCBI lineage: Eukaryota > Metazoa > Arthropoda > Insecta > Hymenoptera > Ichneumonidae > Heteropelma > Heteropelma amictum. The sequence goes on from OY390724.1 coordinate 7,229,657, forward strand.
AGAACGTCCGTCCACCATCCAACTCGTGTGTTCCATGTCGAGGCTGTCGTCGATTCTCAGGAAACCCAATGCGGATAATTGATCGAGCCACGTGAGTCCCAAAGAGTTTTCCTTCTCCATAGTCAGAGTGTCTTCGCTTATGGCGAAATCGGCATCGGCAAAATTCGTTTGACCCTGAATCCTGTGCTGTTCCGATTCCGTTAGGTCGGCGTCGAAACTGTTGAACGATATGTTGACCAACGACGAGACGAACATTACCGGATCGTAAGGATACGTGTCGCGTAATTCTCTCAATTCCACGATGTTGTCCTCCGTCAGAGGATAGTCGCTGAGTGCGTAAAGAAAAATTGGTAATATTCCGAGATTGCATTTCGATAATACTCTTATAGCACCCGTGTCTGGCGCAACGAACAGCTGCACGTTATCTCTCAGTATCGTTCTGTCGAGTTTAACCTCGAGTATCGTTGGACAATTCGAATCCTCGTTGCCCGACCTCGTGAGATCCTCGATCGGCAATGTGCTCCATGATTTTTCATTCGCGCGCACGCTCTCCAGCACCTCGTAGTCGAGACCGAGCGTGAGACTCACTTGCTTGACGTGACCGTAGGCAAATTTTATCCAACGCCATGCACCGTCGCAAACCGGCAATATGTCGGTCGACAAGAGATTATTGACCAACGCGGCTTTTGACTTACTGTCTTGACCGCAAATCACGATCGCTGGATTTTTGTAAAGATTGTAGTTCAGGCGATCCACAGTCAACGACGGTATCAACTCGGCGAGTATACTTTCTGCATTTTGCATAAAAAAATTGAAATTTTCCTATTTCCGATCGAACCAAGTACATATTCATGATAATGCGAGTTTCCGAGTGGAGGAACAAAAGATCATTTACTGGGACGATCTATTGACACGATTATTTAAGATGACTGACAAAAAGTGTTATTGATAAAGTATCATTAACAAGACGCTAGTTACGGAACGACATATTGAAAAAAAATCGTTAAAGTGGAGATAAACTCGTGATAACATCGCGATGGCACCATTTCAACCCGTACAGATACACATGGAACTGATAATTTCATCGTCTCATTGTAATCCAACGGCTCGACTACTTTTCAGGATTTTATACTTTAGTACCGAGTAGATTAGGTCATTTTTTATTATTCATAAAGGATAATTATACAGAGTTTCGCTGAATTTTTGAGATTGAATTGAATATTACCCTCGGGAAAGAAGTTCTCCAGCGTCACGACCTCCAAGACTCTCTGAGTTTCCTTGAAGATGTGCCGCAGCTGATTTCTGTTGCGCTGATATCTCCGGAACTCCTGCGGCAATTTGCTCACCATTTTAACCGGTTGAGCTTGGACAGTCGCAAAGATACCTGGTGCATGCCCTGGACAAATAAAGAAGGTACATAAAAATGTGTTAAAAAACCAGTTATCTCTCGAATGATCATTTTACTGAGGTGGTAAATATTTTAACAGAGGTTCGATGCAATGGTAAATTCTTTTTTTTCTAAGTTTCCAAAACCTGTCTGTAGGCTTTACGTCGAGGCTTTCACTAATTGCATATGTTTTTACGAACAATTTGTTACAATCGAGTGATACTCTCACGAAAAATCAAATTATAACCAACAAAATTATTGATAATATTAATAATTTACCATTTATTACGTAATATTTAATCGAGGGTGTTTCGATCTTTCGAACATTGTGACCAATTTTGCACCGACGATATCTTTTCAACTGACGATTTCATTTGCGTTTGAGTATATAGCGATGAACGAAGCTCGAATGTGTTTTCCTCCTCTTGTTATCGATGCATTGTATACGAGAAGGAACTCACGAAGACTGATGAAATATGGTAATCGCGATAGTGATCATGTTCATAAATAGCTCGGGAAGATGAAGGTTATGATGAAACAGGAAATTCGTAATTTCGCGCAAATAACGGCCAATATTACTGTGTATGTGTGAAGAAAATTGCTATCAGAATCTGGAAATGGTGTTTCCAAAATATGGAAAAAACAATAATACCGAAAACATTTATTCCGAGGACCCTTTACTTGGAGGGCATATGAAAACAAAAACAAACACGGTGGACTCTGTTGTATCGTGGCTGTGCAAATGTATATAGCTTCAATGTATAACCCATAAAACCGCGAGTGCCCAGGAAAACAATATTGAAAACGTTTTTAAACTTTACACACGGCTCCAAGTACAAAGTATTGCTCAAAAATCATTGAAACACTTGGTTTGACGATTATTAAACGATATGAATCAGTCCATTGTACATAGGCGGTTGGTTTCGGCAAAACAACGTACGTATGTAATAAAATAATGGCAGTGATAATAATAATATTACGTGTTCATACTTTTACTCCGCGACAGCCGTCTCGACTGGTCTCGACCATCAATCCATGCGAGGACGATTTATCTCCCCATTTTACACACGACGGAATGACAAAAAAAATGTTAAAAGATCGTTGAAATTCGAAACCGGAGGTTATTACTATCTCTCACTATAATCGGTTTTAACCTCGATGTTTATTGCGAAGAATTTTAAGCACCGTACAAAAGACTCGATAAGTATCATACCCGTTCGACAAATCGAATTATCAATTACCGAACTCATGAACTTTCAAACAGTTTATCGGTCAGTGTATATATCGTGTATACACCCGACCGTTTACATGCACTTGCACAAAAACGTTAATATATTAATCGTTAACTGTTTGGAAGATCGACGGGGCCGATCGGTAAAAATAATTGTAATTTTTAGACGAGTCCGGCATTTGTGTGTGCAGGCGAAATGCGACTGTAGGTGAAGAAGCATTTCTTTTGCATATCGTATGAGCAATTGAGTCTTCCCCCTCCTCAGTCTCGAGTCTCTCTTCGCCCGCGTACTTTGATGAACAACATGCATACACGCGCGTTAATTGGAAACTTTGTGTGAGAACTGTATAGCAATAAAGTTGCTAAGTTTCATTGAAAAAAGCACAACGCACCTATGCATTTGGAAACATAAGGTTTGTTTTTATGAACTATATTACCTATATTTCGAACTCAACATTAAACACTAAAAATTGTTCAGATATTCTTCGTATTTCAATTACAAACGCCATTATAATAATTGATGAATATCCTTTTTTTCTAATAACGCGTCAACGGAAAAAAGTTTTCAAAAAAAGCTTTGCGATTTGATTGATTTTACTATGAAAATGTATTTGCGATACCACCTCTCGATCTTTTGTTTTCGTCTGCACTTGTTGCCATCATACTGTCGAAACCGCGATTAATACGAATGAAAAATGACACGACGTATATGAATGTGATAAATAGTTGGTCGAATGTACACACATGCACAAGGACATGCCGTGCAATTTCGAACGAGACATCGATGAAGAGACATTTATTACGAGATTATAACGACAAATGCAGTTAAAAAATCGGAACGACACGCTAGCCGAGAAAGGTTAGCTTTTCCGTTTTTTGTGTTGTGGAGCAGCGTTGCAGTACACATATACATGCGTGTACAGCGATAAGAGCATTACACACACGGCTTATTCTCATTCTCGGGATGATTCAATATAGAGTCAACACTGATCGATACCAAGCATCAGAACCATACAAAACACGATTATCAGAATGAATTACGAGATTTTTTTATGCATTTGTGTCTTCCCATTCTATTCGAATTCTATTATTACAGCTTCGGGTTGCCATCATGGTTTAACCTCTTTTTGAAGATTTTTATGGAAACGCGTAATTTGAAAGATTCTCATAACAATTAGTCTTACTGCGAAACCATTATTTTCAAATTACTCATATCTATTTAACATTGGGCGTGGAAAGTTTTTCGACTTTAACGATCTGCGAGAAAAAGACATCACAGGCATGCTTGAAATGAAAAATGTTGCAATCATCGATAGCGGGATTTGCCCAAAATCAAGTTTATTCTGCGAATGTTATTATGGTTCATCGTGTATTTTTTTGGGTAATTAATATACATGAAACTTGAGAAAAAAATTAAGAATAAATGAATAAATCATATCGATGATTATTGCCGCGCTTTTGCTCGACTGGTAGTGTAGACTAATAGTTTGAGAATCTTCCGCACGATGTCGCGATGGTCGCCACGATGTGGCAGCACCGAAATGATTCAACAAAACCTATTGAAATTTGACGGATAAAAACTAATAAAAACGACTACGTATCGTAGGCCTCTTCGCTTCGATGTATTTGCACGATTAAATTATTTCTTTTCAGTTAGTACAACGACTGGTAAGTATTGTAATCTTTTATTTGTAACTTCGATCGGATTATCGCAGTGCCATCTTGCGGAAATTACAGACTAATATGTATTTAAACGCATTCGAAGCAAACAGTGTGATTTGTCACGAAATGAAAATTATTCAAACAACGCTTCTGGCGCAACAAATGTACCTTCACCATGCATGATTTAAAACAACAAACACGATAAAAATAATCTTGAATCTCGAGTTTTCGTGATGCTTTCTACTGGAGTTACGTGTGAAAAATCATGTAGCATGCTGCGCGTGCGCTTGGGTTCCAACGGGCATGCGCAATCCGTGCAGTTGTGAACTTCTGTCGCGTCAAGAGATGTTTACGATCGCAATTTGTGAGGTTATTAATTTTGTCAGCACATTTTTCAAGCTTTTCAACGTAATTACTTACCAAATTTAATAAAGTTAACGTTCAGTCACCTTCTTTTTATTCTGTTCCGCCGCTATACTTCGTTTTAGTGCATACGCATGCACATATTTTCGCGAAAGTTGCGAAAGTAAATACACATTACTCCGGTTCCTGTGTGTTCGTTCGGCAAACAATGTTTATTTCAGAGCAAATTACACGATTTGCCTGAAAAGAAGTTTATACAATGTCGTTATTTCGGCGTGAAAACAACCCCTTTAAGTTTAATTTAATTGATATCGATGACGCGGAGCTTCTACGTTTAAAGAAACTAATCGAAGTAAGTTTTTTTCTGTGAATATGTGATTTGGCAATATTCTTACGACGCAGATTTGTTTTTCTTTTAACATAATTTCATACCGTTGTTGATGCACTAATGTTTCAGGATCACGGCGGCCAGGTTACAGATGACGAAGAATCCATAATTAAATTTACATCTCGAGATAAATACGGCAAAAAAAAATATGTGCGGGCTAAAATTTATGACGTTAAATTCATCACGGAATGTGTCAAAGAAAAGCGCATTGTAAATCCAGAAAAGTACCGGTATGGCATTTGTTTATTTCATTACGCGTTAAAGTATGCCTTTACATCGTCTACGGTTCTGATCCTTTTTTTGTATTTTGTAATCAGCAATTTTATCCTTTTTAATTTTTGTCTTAATTATTTTCTTTTATCTTTTAGCAATTTGTATCTTAAATATCAGTCAAAGAATCTAGAACAAGTTATTCAAAAAATGCAAGCTGAGATTGACGAATGATTTGTATTATTTTAAAATTGGAGAAGAAAGAAGTTTGATTTCGTGTTTTTACTAATTTTGTACACATTTGCATAAGTCAACGTTCTAATTTACATTTTTTTTTTAAATGTATCGTAAAAAAAACGGAAGAATCAAATCGAAGGAAATTAACAATTCCACAAATCTAGAAAAGTACTCGCAATGTTCATGGTCCCAATTTATCGATAGGTTGGGGGCAATTTCTGACGAGAATGACGCATATATTATGTGGCATTTCTTACACGGGCCTTGTGCGCATTTAAGGTGAGCGTTAATTTCATCAACCAGGGTAATTTTGTACAAATTCCCACTCCAAACGAGTCGAAACAAAAGAATTTTAGTGAGAATTTCGCAGACTCTTGACACTTTTGGAAAAATTGGTGTTTTTTCTTTTTTACCCGTAATAAATAACACGCTGATACAGTGTTTAAGTTTGAGGCGTTAACCGCCTCTGGTAGGTGATTTTTTTTTTCGATATTAATTTACATCAGCATTACACCTTTAAAAAGTAAATGGCAAGTACCGCCTAGTTGTAGTTATGTTTACCAATGCATAATCAGACGCATCTAAAATCAGCAATCTCTCGTTACTAAAGTCTCAACCGTTCTGCAATGAACACAAATACCGTTTATCCACCTTTCTCTCCCGCACTCGTTTCAAACTTGCGCAAGGGGTGTCAATCGCTGGAATGTTTATTCCCACACAGCGATCATCTCAAGAAGGTTCCATCCAGCGAAGCCTCCGAAGTTTTTGAATCAGCGCACGGTTCGAGCACCTCGAACGATTGTTCTCAGATAGTGAATGCGGATGAGACATTATCGAGCGAACAATCGCAACATTCGGAAACCACCGCAGAGACGCTCCAATCGATAGACGAATCGGCGCCGGTCATAAACGACGAAGAAATGCAATTGTTCGAACCGCTTTTAGCCGGCGGCGATGCAACCGAAAATATAAACGACGCTCAAGAGAAACGTCCGTGCAACTTGGAGTACCAGCTTTCCGTCGAACCAAAACTGAATGTATTGATGAAGCAGGCGAGGAAAATTGCCGAATCGAGGGAAACGTCGGGCGCTCAAGAGAGCCATCAGCACCAAAGATCGCCGAGAACTCTCGCGAGAAGACCTACTGTCAAAACTGATATCAAGTTGCAACGAAATATTCTATTCAATCCGAAAAAGCTCGCGGAATTATCGAGGCGCCAAAATGAAAATGCTTCCGGTACAGTTGCCGAAGGAAATATACGGATGAAGGAAGAAATCGATGTTCCTTCGTCGAACGATGAAAGTTCTTGTGAGATGGCTATCGTAATGATAAAACAAAGCGACTCGCCGGAGAGTCGTAAGATCGCCGGTTCGGCGGTCGCAAAGGCGCGGACGCGTTGGATCACTACGAAAAATCATTTATCGAAGAAAGCGGGTAATAACGCGACTCTGGAGAAGAGCGACGGTCAATCGAGAGATACGAACGGTTCTTCTCAAGAAAATACGGGAAAGACCTCCGGCGATGTCGATCATCGTCTGAGCGATTCCGTTGACGATGTAAGGGAAAGTACGAGTAAATCGAAGCTTCCGAGCAAAAAAAACCGAAACGCGAGCGGCGGAATGAGAAAAGCGCATGAGAAGGAAACATCCGGCGAACAACGGAAACGACATTCCGGTAATGCGAAAGAAAGGACTTTGCAGGAGCGTCGAGAAACATCGAAAATAACGTCGCGAGTGTTGGAACGTATGCGTGAAACTGTGAGCGATGACGAAATGCGCATTCACTCGGATTCGTCGGACACGTTGATCGACTCTGACGAATCGACGGATCATGAAAGCGAGCCACCCGCGGAATCACGAAAACGAGATCGATCCAGGATTATCGAGACAATCACTTCTGATTCGGATTCGAGCGTCGAGATACCGCGCAGACGTCAACGTACAAACCGCAATGAGGCTGGACCGAGCCGCGTTAGCAGCAAACGAAGCTCCAACGCTCAGGAACAGAAGTAAGTAAAATTGCAATGTTTGAAACGCCTCTTTACCAGAAATTTCTCAAAATTCATTTGAACAATGGCCACTCCTGCTTCCCGTTTTCAAAAGTTGTGAGGCTACGATTTTTTACGAGTTTTAAAAGTATCCGATATACTCTTCTCAATATTTGTGAGTGGCAGGAGAAAACGTAAGGTCGAGGAGATAAATAACGACATCGTTCTTGTCTTCTCTTGGTAATGTTAACGACTTTAATTCCCTCAAGTCTCTGGTAACGTCTGTGTCCGTTTTTCAGCTTATCGAGAGGACAAGTGTGGAGGATGGGTTTGATAAATAAAAATCAAACAGACAATAGAAGGTTGTAACCCCAAAAAATCTTATCTCTTTTAATTTTGTTTCCGATAAAGCATGTTTAATGAAAATTTCATTGACTTCTAAGCAGAGCCCCGTTTACACCAGCGGAGAGAAAGAAAATGTTGCAATATCTGATAAAAAACGATTGCATAAACATGGCAAAAGGACTCGTCATATGGAAAAACATGATCCAAGACGGGGTAAGCCCTACGATCTCGAAGAATCTATATTTCCAAAATTGTCATTCAGCACAGATTTTGGAAAATCAAAAATTTATATTGCCGTTTCTCCTCTCTGTTGCAGTATCTCACGCATCGTACTCCTCAATCGCTTCAGAATCAATTTCGAAAACAGATATTACCAAACATTAGATCCGTCAATTACCTGTCGCAGCCCGACATACAACGATTTTTGAACCTTAAAACAAAAAGACGTTGAGAAATAAACAGTCTCGCGCAGGTTTTAAAAGAAACATCATCATGATTTGTTTGTATTCGACAATAAAAAGTGTATTTTTTACATTAATCCTGTTGCTGTTTTTTCAAGTACATAACGCCGCGGTTTACACACATTCATACCATTATCTTCACTGTTTTACCGAAGAGCTGAATAGACGAGTCTTCGAGGAGTCGCGCGCGGGTAGTTACATTGCGAAATAAATTAATCAAAGCTGAATTCCATCGAATTCGTAGATACAATCGGCCGGCGAAGGGCTCTCATCGCACTCTTCTCTCCGCCGTCTCTCATTCGATAATCATTCAAGACTCTTTTTCGTGTCGCTTTTATTCAGAAAAACTTATAAAAAAACAAAAAAAATCACATACTGCTTTCTCCTTCGTTCGATCTTCTTAAAACAATTATTCAAAACATAACCAGGTATGTGATAATTCTCACGGTCGACGTGACGCTCAACAACGTATCGCGCGTGAATGTTCTCGTTGAATTAAAATATCTTCACGGTTTCGTGATTTGGATTTTTATTTCGTCGAACGTAGCATCGAGCACTCTTTGATCGTTCAGATCGAGAACGCAGTCTCGCTGGTGGAGGACAGAGAAGGAAGGAAAAAAAGTGTGAGAAGTAGAGGGAAAAGAGAATAAATAAATAAAAGCACAAATCTTAAACACAAGTTGTCTCGCGAGACCGATCGATCATTCTCTCAAGTCTGTTCGGGCGAAACGTTACTGTTCAGCAGTTCGGTGTTCGCATTGTTCATAGCGAGCTGCTGTTCTTGTTTCAATCTTTGGCGAATTTTTCTCCTGTTGTTTCTCTTGTGTATGAAGTAAAGAGTGATAAACAAGAGAACGAGGGAAACGGCGAGACAAGATGCAACGAGAATCCACGTGGAACGAGCTTTTTCGGTCTCGACGCGTATCTCGATGACGTTGCGACAAGAATCAAAGTTGTTTATCGTTTCACTGGAGAATATCGATACTTCCGGGTCGGTGATATTGCCGCACAAACGTGAGATTTTTTCGTCACGAGGGCAATTAAATTTCAACGGTTTCATCTTTATGCCACGTGCCTCTATCCACGAATGAAGGTTTTGACAATCGCAGCTCGACTGGTTGAATTTTATCGGATTTCCCGTTAAATCGAGGACCTCGAGCGAGCAAAACATTGCCAGATCCTCCGTAGTCACGCTCGTTATTAAATTTCTCGATACGTTGAGATATTTCAATGATGGTAAAGTACCCAATGACGGTAATTTTTTCAATTGATTTTTCGATAATTCGAGAAATTCGAGGTTCGACTCCTTCGACAAGGAGCTTGAAACCACGAATGAACCGTCGTTCAGCATGTTTTCGGAGAGAAATAATTTTCTCAGGTACGGCAGGCCGAGAGTATTCTTTGGGAAATCTTGACAGCCATTTTTTGTGAGATCGATGACTTCGAGACGACGTAGACGATCGAACGCCCCTTCCTCGATCGTTTGTATGAAATTATCTTGAAGATAGAGATAAGCGAGGCTCGAGTACGCGCCGAGCGTCTCGTTCTTCAATTCCCGCAGACGGTTTCCGGAAAAATCAAGAATCTGAAATGAAAATGACTCGCGTAAACTTGCGTGAAGATCTTGACCTTTTTTTCAATGGAAAATGTCGACTTTTGTTTGTTCAAATAGCTTCGAGTTACTCTGTGAAGAAATTCATCCAAATTACCATCTAACGGTACGAATAAGTGAATCATGATATTCACGTTTGAAACTTGGTTAGAATTCATCATTATGAATAGCTTAATCTGGATAAATCGTCTCGAATTAAACTTTTTGAAAAAATAATCTCACCTGAATGTCGGTTCGGAGGTTTATCGGTATTTCCCTGAGGTTAAAATCGGCGCATCTCGCTTGAATCATCGAGTAAGGATGACTGTACCGACATTTTTTTGGCGTTAGTTCGCGATTCGTGAGCAACGTGGCGCGCGGTTCGCCGCCAAGGATCATCACTTCTTCCGGTCGTATCGCAAAGCCCAAGTCCAGCAACAGGAGTAAGTTTATGGCGAGGACAAACATCTTGTCGACTGTAAATCGAAAGAAAATAAAACTGCGGTTGAGTGAAAAAAAAACACGTATACGCATGAGTTATTCGTTTACGCGTTAAAACAGAAGTAACGAAACAATCGTGAATCGCGATTATGAAAAATCCGAACGCTGAAAATTATTTGGTAAGTTTTTCCTTCATTCAATTAATAACGACAACAGAGATCACAAACAGTCAGGCGATTAATATTATGTATACAGAATGTTCAAAAACAAAGCGTCAACAATGTTAACCGTTAACTTTATCAATTAATTGATATAATTTTTATGATTTATACATTTAAGATGAAACTCGAAATCGATAAGTATCCTGACAGTTTTCGAAACGACAGGCTCCTTAATGAGCAGGTTAATTGATCAAATTCGACCGCTGAAACGCGTGCTGCGCGCCGAGCCGACAGATGGCAGAGCGAACGTGCGCGCCTGATCGGCCTAGCTTGAATTGATCAATAACTCGTAATAGATTCGATGAAACAAACAGCACCCGATTACATTTCGATTCCGGAATTTCACCGAATCTATCTTGACGTTTTATCATTGACATTCGCAATTCTGGAACACGCAGAAAATACCACGTGGTTATATATACACGTGCAATTATAGAAAAGTCTACAATATACGCAGCTTTGTAAAGCTTCGTGAATCGTGCCACCAGGGGCCGAGTGGACATGCGAGCGCGATGCGAGCTAATGCGGCCATTAGCCGCGAGAGGGAGAGGATAAAAAACACTCTCTGCCTTCCTTTTCTCTCCACTTTCTCGAGGGTCGTACAAAAATAGTTGGCAACGATACTTTTATCGAAAGTTTTTTGTGCTTCATGTGAGACAGATAGAGGAAAAAATACTACGAAACACAACGAGGGGTTGTACGGGCGTTTCTGGAGCGAAGAAAATCACGCGAGGCGTTTATGCTCATTGAATGCTCCGCTTGCGGCGAAGGATTTCGCGATAGGTATCGCACTTTGCAATTTATTTCAATGCCTTTCTCTCTCTTTCTCACAACGAGCGATGTCTACAGAAAATGTAAACTGCTACTCGATAACGAATTCTCATAGACGTTGTGTAACGAGACTCGTATTTTCATACACATACATCGCATTACGCGTATGGTACATGCACGAGCGATATTCGAAAATAAATCGACAGGGACATAACCTCAAAACATTTTTCGTAGTATCGTCTCGTTCACTTTTTATTGACAAAGTCCTTACAATTCTTTCTAATACTATTATTCTCGAAATATACGGATAAAACGAACATACGAGTGCAAAACAACTCGTCTCTTCGTTTTTTACCGATCCATAAAGAAATTTCGAGGTCCGTTGAAATTACCGTTAACATTCCATCGTATTTTTGTACGGAGAGGAAATTTGTATTGAACTCATTTTGAATCTCACATCTGCTGTGCTTTTCGCTTGGAGAAATGAACGAAAACAAATTATAAATACGTAAATTACAGCGCGGAGGGCAAATATATCGGATATTCGCGATGAGAAAAATCTTGCGATTCCAAGTAATTGCATTTTCTCTCGAGAGACGACTTTGCGGAAAAAGTTTTTTCTCGCGTGCAATTTATATCGGAAAATCTATCATGTTTGCATTATATATATTGTATGTATATTCGCGGATTTTCTCGGATGTGTACGAATAGTCTACACGTCCCAGTGGAAATCCAAGTCCCTTCTCTAATTTATAGTTGAGAGACAGACTTTTTTCACTGCACCTTCGGTTACCATGTTGCCTGTATATACGGGGCGTTCCATGACAAATCAGGCACTCGACATATTCAAAAAAAACAAAACAAAATCATGAAATAAGCAACAATTGTCGACGAGGACAATGAATATTCAAAGAATGACGATAAATTGAATTTCCAGCAATCAAAAACATACATTTTCCAAATGCTCGCGGGTTTTGTTCATTTCGTGTTTGGTAAAACATTATCTTCCAAAATGGCCGCACTTCGCAAACTCTCAACCGTTTCACGTTCGACGATTTTATTGACTCGAAAAAAACAAAAACGTGTATCCATTTCATGATGAAAGAGGGCCGAATATAAAATGGAATTGCCCATATATGCAACTTTTACACCGTAGCGAGTCAATTTCCTAGGCTACACTTATTTCGAACCGAGTACTATCAAATTTTGAAATACGAACTTTCCTTCCTCTGCGCGCAATTTCCGTCATTAAAACTTCGAAACCCTGTTAAGGCAGCCTGACAGCAGGCTGGACGTCCTTCGGTGAAGGACTTACGCGCGAGGATCTTGCTGTCTCGCTCTTTCCTTCTTCACACCGTATATGCGTATACGTACAAAAAAACTTTCAGGGTTTCTCCGTTTTTGCCGTGGCTGGTATACGTGGCGCTGCTCGCTTCGCCCAACGTTCGTTTATCGGGCGTGCGATCGGACGACAAAAGTCTCTGACGATGCATGGCGAGACGGAATGAAAATAAACAATCGTACGCGTCTCTTTCATCGTCATCTCGTTGTTATTTTTTTCGATCAAGAGTAGCAGGGTTTTCGAATAAAAAAAATCAGAAACACACTTTTGATTCTCTCAATAAAAATTAAAAAAGACGCGTTGTAAGCTCTTGGCGCGTAATAAACATTGAGATATTTATATTTCACCTAACGCCATTACCGAACGAGTGTGTTTCTATATATTCGTAGTTGCAAAAGAAAATACATTTGGTCTCGCAGAAATGTACGTTTGTTCGCGTGCCGGTGGGTTATTCCAGCGTTTATTCGCCCGAAAAGAATTAAGAAACTTTTATGGTCTCGGGAATAGCCTCCACCCTGAAGAACGAATCGAGATCGCGAGTTGCGAGTGCGCAAAGTATGTTCCCATTACATATAGGCCGCCCCCATCGCCCTCCCCCCACTCGACCAGCTATAGTGTTTAATCATCTTTCGTTTCTTCCCCCGCTCGTAAGAGAGGAACCGAGAGGTAAAACACTCGGCGAAAATCGTTTGGCAAGGCACGCGAAAGATGGCAAAAAATTTCGACGGAAAACAGAAAAAAAAGTTGTACACGACAGGCTTTTTTTCGAAAGACAAAAAGCACCCTTGGGAAGAGTAAGAGGGAAGACGAGAGTAACGTATATTTATACGAAACCTTACGCAAGCAGGACATTCGACTTTCGAAAATCGTGTCTTTTTTAACTTATACGAAGACGATATTTTGCGTAGAAAACGAGAGAGCCGAAAAAATGCTCCCTCTTCCGTCTGATTCGAATAGTAAGATATTGACAATAACTTTAACCAAAAAATCCAGCACGAATAAGAAGACACTTTCCGGCTTGCCATTGTCTCGCGATCTGCGATGAAACGGATTTTTCTTGGATTTCATATTACTGCAACAATTCGCGAATTATATGATATTTTTATTCGATTTTTTTAACGTGATCGTACTCACTGACGATCCCTGAGAAACACTGGGAGATGAGCAAATAAGCGATGCCGTTTGACAAATCTATTAGAATTCATAACACAACTCGTTATCGTACCTTAATGATCACAGAGTAATTATTATTAAATTCTATCTTTTTTATTGAATCTCTCTCTCTCTCTCTTATATTTTCGATACGTCAGTATCGTCTCGTATTCAAGAAACTTCGAAGCAAGCGGAAAAACTCCCTCCTCCGTTTGTTTTATGTGCGAGATTGACACGAGCTGACCCTCATTACCCCATCGCTCCCGAAAAGCTTCGCTAATGTTTCTTCTCCCTCTTTACCCTTTTGATTCCTTTATTTTTGGTCGTCGCACTTGCCTCTCTCCTTGTTTTGCCTACACCGACATTTCCCTGCTCGAGACTGACGTTCCCCGTCGGGAACCACTTCGTTGAACACCCGCGAGTTTTCGTACGACAGCAAAGTAAAGACAAACGAAGTGGAGAAAACGAGTGGGCAAAAAAAGAAGAAGTAATAAAAATACGAGAAAGATGAAGAGCAAACGCAGCAGCAGCAGCATGTACATATACAGGCATCACCTTGGCGTCACCTGTTCAACCGCAAAACTCGAGCTCGAGCTCTCGAAACGTTCAGCAGAGTGGATGAAGAGATGGGAAAGGAAAAAGTAAAGAGAAAAAAAAGCATCGAGCCTCCCTTGACGCGAAAGAGGAAATACGGTGAAGATCATTTCCCATTCCCGTATAACATCTCTCCTCTCTAATCTTCCAGCTCAGTCTTCGTATCTCGGTCCAATGTTTGTTGTCACGAATGGAACGACAACGATTTGTTAACCACGACCGACAAAACTGTCGCGATAAAGAGACCGGGAGTGTAGAAAAACTCACGATTCCACATGAAATTATGTAACACGCTGTCAAACGACGAAATTTCGAAATGATTTTTGTTTTTTTTCCTCCCAACATCGTTTATTCTGTTTTATCTCAATCTTTGCTGGCAATCGTTCGATGGACCATCGAAATTTATATTTTAGAGAGATTAATGCAGAGGGAGGGTGTGGAAATCGTCATCTATTTTAGAGAATTGGATGTGATGAATTAGAATTAGAATATTCAAAAGGTGCTTTCGAGGATAATAGTCGATTTTGTTTCGATAATACGATGATCAATTTTTGCTATTCCCTTGCACACGAGTTTTAAGTTTAATTGTGGAAATTTGTACCTGTAAATTTTGCCACGGTGAAAAAGAGCCTGATGGCTTTGAAATTTTACTTTCGGGTCAATTTTCACTGTCTTGTGTCTCAATATCGATCAGACGATAATGATTTGAGGCTCGGATCTTTCACCCACGAATGCTCTGTGATACTCATCTTCGAATCGCACAAAATATAAATGTATCGACGCAAAAAGCGTGCCTCCTTTTTCAGGGCAGGCGATATAGCGTTATTTTTATTTTTACAATATTTTTTTATCTTCGCGTGTGCCCATTTATTTCTTGTTTCCACGTGAGATGGAAAAGATACCTTATCGACTTTGAACATCGCGTCCTTCGGTTATCGTCTCGTCGAAACCTCTGGATGTCGATTGTCCCCAAGTGAGAAAATTTCCATCGTAGGTGCCTCGAACGCTAACGGAAAAAGCGTAACGCATCCCACAAAAAATATCGTTCACCAAAACTATTACTCATGGCAAATATTCCATGGGCTCTAGGGGGATTTCAGAATTTCGATCTTTGATAAGATAAAAAATCAATACATTTGAAAACTATAAACGCTCAAATTTTTTTATTGAATGCTATAAAATGAAACTCGCGATGAAAATAACCGTGAGAAAGTTCAGAAAAAATGTTCATCGATAGAAAATAAATTCGTTTGATCAAAATCCTTCAATGTAAAAAAAATTCCAAAACTGTAGAAAATTTACTTATACATTTGTCATGAAATTTTTAATTTACGTTCGACAATTTTTTCATATTGTTCAAAAGCACATAGAAATATTGCAAGAAGCATTGGAAAAAAATGAATTAAGTTGATTATAGACGCAAATTTAGTTTGTAAAACTTTATAAATTTAATGAAAAAATTTGACTATTTCGTTATCAACCCCACTAATGTTAGTAGAGTGTTGTTTTTACAACTCGGAACGAGAGAAGGTCGGATGCGATGAATTCCATCGTCTTAATAACCCACTCTCTTGTGTAAACACGTTGAATTTCGAAAAGAAAAATACGTGGTGAGAAAAAAAATCTTCTGCATTTCACAACCGATAATTCCATGAGCCTGGTGGTCCAGACGCCAGAAAAACTTGATGCGAGACACACTCGAGTACCTGATTTTTTTTTCTATCTATGTAGTACGCACATTCCTTCGCCGCTGTGAGGAAATTCGATAGTTGTCTCGTCGCACTACAGTGCAAAAGTATTCAGTTCGCTGGATCGTAATCCCCATTCGTGATATACAATTGCACATCCGGTTGAAAATTCCATCCATTCCTCATTATATTTTCATCGATTTGTGTATAAAATGTTCAAAAAATACCGAATCAGAAGGATTTTATATTTTCTTTCGAAATATCATCTCTAATGATTTTGTATGATTCGGGTTGGTATTTTATTTAACAAGACAAGATTAAAACTGAACGAAAAATAGCAACAATAACAGTAAAATCATTCTCGTCTGTGGCCATTTGAAAAATGTTATTAACCCAATTGCTATGTATATTTGACACATTAATTATCATGATTTCTGTTTCCAATCGGTTTTTTGTTATTTTTATATTTTTTTTATTAGCTTTTTATTTATCGTTTATGCGCTAAAGTTTATTAATGCAAACGATAGATACAGTAGCCGATCAACCAGACGTCATTTTCTTGGGGTTGAATCGAAAAAATTTTTTCAAAGTCCGGTCGCGAAAGTGAGCGAGTTACTTTTTGACATTAAATTCGTCCGAAATGCTAAAAACACTGTCAGCGATTTCTTCTTACACACCCACCGTGCCGCAATATGCGTTATACATTGGGCAAAAATCATAATTGATTATCCGAATATTTTTCATTCCATTCAACGCCACGAATCCGCCGATCCAACCTGGAATGCTTCGTACAAAAGTGATTGGCAAATATGACGAGGTCGAATTTTTTATTTCGTCGACGCTCGAGTCTTCAATTTCCGGCCAGTGAATCGTTAGTTACAGATTTTTTTTCCGACTGAAGCGACAAAAGCGATAATTGCGCAACGTTTTTCCTCATTTTATTCCATGTTTCTGCGGAAATGGAAAATTAAAGAAGGAACGGAGACAAGTACGAGAGAAAAAACCAGAGATAAGCGAAGGAAGACGCGGCGCATCAGTGAGGAATTCTTCGCTCCTGAAATATCACGAGAGAAGAGGGATATATAAGCATAATGTGTGTATAATGCGAAATATACCCTGGTTTTTCTCTCAGAGCGTCCCATTTTCCATAAAACAACGTCTTGTAGAACGCTCGCTCTCTGCATCTCGTATCTAAATATTGCGTTTATCGGCTTATCGAGCTCCGGCAAACATTTTCAAAGATCCGACAAGCGGAAATGTACGATACGAGATCCGTTTGTTCGATATATACATTAAAGCATCCTTCATAAATTAGTCGAAAGGTTATCGATTTTGCTGCAAGCACGAATTGAATCAATGAATCTTTATATACGTTTTTATTCATTGGTATAAAGAAAAATTCGACCGGAAAGTTTTCATTCAACAATGAAAAAAATTTCGTTGCTACATCGATGAAAAACTGCCAAGCTCGTTCGTTCCACGGCGAGAGAAGGCATGAGTTTACATTATACTCGTAAATTTCCTTCTCTCCTGAATTTTCCAACTAAGCTCTGAAATGTGCAGCGCCGATAGCTCAAAGTCAACAAGGGATAAATGTAAAAGGATTTTGTAAATTAATGTTAGCAGGCGGAGATGAATATTCGAAATTCCATGCCGCGTACTGGTCCAACGATTATTGTCTTTCATGCCTCGAGGTATAAATTTGTATTCAGGTGTTGTAGGAGGGATGAAAAAAAAATTGAACGTACGAAAATGATTATTGGACACTTGCTCGTTAATGAATCTGCCAGACGTGGATTGAAGCCTCGTAATAATTCTCATATGGTCAACGCCATATTAAATACACGAGTGTCATTGCATATACAATGAGAGAGATATGTGATCATGATCTTAATCCACGTATGTATGTGCTACGACATCGGAATTGTGTAAATCGCTCGGATACTTTTCGTTCATAGGCTCGTCGATGTTGATGAAGTTCAAATTAAAAAATGATAACATCCATAAATGTAGCTCTGTGAGTTTAAAACACGATCTGGGGTGAAAATGAATTATTTATCGAGAATATTCGAATGCATATTGAAAAATCCATCTCAACCGATCGAAGATATGAATCATGCAAATAACAATTATTTTCCTTATTACAGCATGAGTCGGCAAATTGGGCGGATGACGCAATCATACGCGGAGGTTCAAGGTAACTGAAATTAAAATATTATTTCACTGCAATCTGCATTTTCATGCGGACCATTTTATAGAAATTACTGACGAAAAAAAGAATTTCAAAAAAGGCCCATTAAAGTCGTTCCTTCGTTCTCAGTGGGAGAAAAACCTTCCATATGTTCGATCGCAACATAGTCTCAACGGTTTCTTTTTGTTTCTTTGAAAAAAAAGACTGAGTTATGTCGAGTGAGGAACTTGACTCGTCAATCGGTCACAAATGAGCTAGGTAAACTCGCGCGAACAACGAGAAAACGGCTCACTCGTCGAGAGTCAATTGGATAACTGTAAACAAACGGAAACCGCGTTTTATGAAGTCTCGCTCCGACAGCGAGCACAAACATACACGGGGACCGGCAAACCGGGTGTGAAATACCGAAAGATTCGCGTTGAAGCGACGCTCCGCAACGATTTTCTATGCTCCTATGCTCGTGCGTTATCGTAAACACACGAGCACACGCGTACTCTCGGGTATACAGGAAAATTGGGGCAAGATGGACCACATGTACGAAGGTTTTTGCATAAACACGGTTTATTCGGTACTGATCGGTACTTGCTCGGCTGCGGAAATAACATTTGCAGATGCGCCGGTGTGAATTTCGAATTTCGAATTTCGAACGTATTTTCCTACGTTCGTATACATCGATTTTCCAAAGATGTGGGGTAAAATGGACCACCCGTTGAAAAGCGCAGTACTTTTCTTTACAGCCTTCGATATCGCAGCTTCCTCGAGAATGCTCTCCGAGAAAGCATATTGTGCCTTGTACAACGTGTGCGGATAATTTAAAGTGACCCATTTTGCCCCGCACCTTGCATCAATCGTCAGGATATTCGTGTAAAACATTCGCGAGCAAGTCGAACACGGCGCCTTTGAGGTCTTCATCGAAAGCCTAGGCGGTTTGTAAAGTAAACGCGAGCGAGTATATAAACTGCCGAGCGCGAACTTTCCGTTCGCACCCAATCGAGAAAACCGCCACGTAACACACGTGCGCGTGCTGTGCAAAGCACAATTACCGGGACGCGGACCAGCCGCGAAAATCGTTTGCGATTTACGATCAAAATACGATAGTCGCGCGCGTGTTTCCGCTTGTTGATTCTTTTTTTTCTCTCGTCGTCCTGTTAAAACAGCTAGCGAGAAAAAGAGATCGCGAGAAAATTTGCAGAAGGCTGGAAGAGCGAGAAAAGATCGACGAATAAACAAGAAAATAATCGAATATATCCGATTTGAGAAATAAAAAAAGGGGAAGGGGGAGGAAAGGGGAAGAAGCAAATAAACGAAATGCAGGCATTGCGGACTCTGCGGCCAATCTTTCGCTTATGATCAGCTAGTCTGCTTGTCTCAGTACCGCTCCACGCACCATGTGAAAGACCCGGCCAACCGCAAAACAGCTACCGCAGCAACGTCAGAAATTCTCGGTTTTTTTCCACGAGAACACTTTTTTTTATCCGTTTTTGGAAGTAACGAGATGCACAGCGCAAAAAGTGGCTATCTTTGCAGCGCTTCCGAGTAATTACCGACTCGGTTTAGACTCATTGAAGTAATGCCGACCTCTTGCAGTATTTCCAGACTTGCTATTTTTTTTAATGCAGACATTTACACTCGGAAATGCACCAACCTCGTTTTTTTCCCCCCTCGTACGTAAATCGTTCATTTTCTCATTCTTTTAGTACAAAAATACACGGGAATTCATAAGTCACAATTATTAGGGAATATTAAATCGTTAATGACGATTATCATTCTTCTTCTGGTCTAGAACTTGAAAAAATGTCTCGTATTTTGATATCTCGACGTGAAAATTCTTTGCCCGACTGTACTTACCGAACTGGTCAGCGAATGACCTCGAAACTTCGCAAAATTTCAGACTTTCTCTCTATTTGCATCGAACCTGACTTTTAGATGAGAATGTGTGCACACTAAACATCCGAGAGGATATGTATAGCAGGTACAGTTCTGTTCGGAAGTATAAAAAAAAAAACGGTGAATTGAAGGAACGCTTCACTTTCGCAAATGGCGAAAAAAAATGTTGGCAAAGTTAAATAGTACAGAGAGTCTAGGAAATAATTAAAATTTTCGAAATATATTAAAAAACATGGCGGAGACAACGTACAAGTTAGTGGCCTCGTTACAGTCATTCGGAAAAGTCAGTTCACCAGACAGGGTGCCGAAACTTGCGTAACTTGAAATTGCAGTAATTTTCCCAAAAAATCCGTGCAATTTTCATTTTGCAATTCAGAGCTCAAAATTATTGCAAAATTTGTTAAATTTTCCACGTAAGAGTCTATATGCAAAGATGCAGTATGCTTCATTAACGATATTTGCGAGTCCCACCGGTTGATCCTATTAAAATGGTCCACATCTGCTCTAAAAATTTTACACAATTCTCAAGAAGACATTTTGGCTTTGTGAGAACTGTGAAAAATGTAAACTCTGCCAATGGAACATATTATCTGCGTTATTTTCTAGTCAGTGGGGAGAAATTTTACACCCGTGGAACGTAGACACTGAATGGAAAAAAAAACGCAATTTACTTCACTTCTGTACCTTAGGCCAAGCTCGAAGGAGAAAAAAAAAAGTATAAAGATGTTCCATGATTAAAACCAGAATACGAGAATCCGGTCTGCAGTCGTGAAAAGTCGCCGAATTCTACCACGGGGAATATATGTATCGTAGTATTCACTCGCGAATACGTACTGTGCACGGTATTCATTGGTGACAATATGGACCACCGCGATGTTAATTTCAGTACAAACTCAAAGGAAACTTTGAATAAAAAACGATGACATTTACTCGACTCTGATGTAAGGCACCTTCTGACCAACCGCGAAATAATTTCCGTACGCCGAGTGTAGGTACATTAAATTGCAATTTTTCGTTGATTCACGAGTCGTTGCAATAATTCTCGAAGACAGCGGTACCTACACGATGTAATAACAAAGATATACATCCGTAGGTAAGCGCGTACGACGAATTTTATGAATTTCAACCGACACATTCTCATGTGGTCCATATTGTCACCAATCGCTCCACATATGCGCGCTAGTCGCACAGAGCCCTCCATGAAAAAAAAAGGATGAAGGGACAAAGAACTCGTGACGTAAGGAGAGCACGGAGGATACAAAAGTCCCCTCGGCGGATATCTTGGAAGTATTATACCCCGGTAGTTTTGCCAGTGGGACTGCAAGAATACGTCATGTACGAGCGTATCTCAAAACTGGACCAGCAGTGAGCCAAGGGCGGTTTTTCTCGGTCTTTCTCGCGCCTCTGTGCACACCTACACGCTCGAAGATTGTGGGGGAGGAAACGACACATACGCACATTCGTATACTATATATCCTTCTCACTCTCGCACCCTTTTCATTCGCGTTGCGGCGTTAGGGGTGCCCTACGCGTTACGCTTACGCAGTATCCTTCGAGTCTCTCACCCTTACGAAATCGATCGGTTATTTTGCTGCGTAGTTTCGCCCCACAAAAAAAACATATTCAACTACACGACCGGAATAACAAAAACACGACAGTACCGCTGCGTTAATCCTTTATTTATCGTTTCTGGTCCATGAGGTTAATTCATTCCAGAATTTTCCGACAATTTTCGCGATCGAAAATTGTCGATCTCGATCTCCCGTTCGTTTGCTCGTTGTTTATTTTACGCGCGAGAAACGGATATACCACTTGTATGAAACAGAGATCGAGACTGGTGTTGATCTCCCATTTTTTTTCGGCTGCGATAAGTAATCGATATCTCGGGCGTTTTTCAACTGGAAGATAAACCGATCATGCGATGCGATAGGGAAAAGTAATTACATACGCACAAGCTTTGTTCGACGCATGGAATTTTCTACGCATCGATTTTTATCGATTTTTCGCATCGAAATAACCTGAATTTTCATTGTAATATCTTCCTTCTCTTCGCGAGTGTGATAATTTTGAAAAATTGTTAAAAAAACACTCCTCTAATCGTAGAGAATTAACAATTAAAAAAAAAAGATACAAACTTGAAAATCGTTTTGTTCGTGCGTGATTTTACTTTAAAAAATGCCAGATTTTTCAGTATAGTAACATCGCATCCTTGGACGATAAAAATAATGCAGTAATTTATGTAACCCCATACCTACTTGTATTTAGTTTGTTCGGTGTTGAAAATCCTCAGAGCATATCGATTAAGCATTAAAGTACATGCGTCGATGGATTAGCTCGAGGTCTGAATCATCCCACGTCTTCATCACTGACGCAAAGCGACTCGCGCGTACGATGAAAAACAACACAGAGATGAAAAAATCGGGATTTCACATTAAAGTTTTTCAATTTAACCGATATTCTCCGCAGTTCGCAAACATCGAGTTTTCAAACCCACTGGTAGGTTCGGTAGAAGTTTACGGTTATAGTCGCACGAATATACTGATATACAAAAACACACGTATACTATACGTATACCGTACGTAGCAGCACGTCGAAAGGATCTACAGAGTAATATCGCTAGTTCCTACCCCAATTTCTCTGTACGAACAATAGTTTACCGATATCGACGAAAGTCTACGTGATTCGTCAACTTCACGTAACAAACAAAAGTTTTACAAACTATCACTGATACACACGAGCACGAAAATTTCGCGATTGCGCGCAGAGCGCGTCGGTATATACGAAAGTACGATTGTTTTGACACACTATGTGCTTTGAATACTTTCAAAGTGAATACATTATTTTCCACAAAATGTAACGCGTAATTTCCAGCAATCAGTCATACATTCGACAAAGAAATTATGAAAAAAGCTTGGTGATCTCAAGGATCAGGTCCGCAGGATGAACAAAAAGAATGACGCTTCGGTAGCTTCGGGAAGAGCAGCGAGGTTGCCCCTACAGCGACTCACGTAAGACTGTGCTCAGAGAGGACTTCTTCGGCCGTTCGTCCGTTCGTATGGTATAACTATAGTGTGCGCCGCGAGAGGAAGACAGAGAGAGGACAGCCACGCTGACTCGGTCGGTATATGCATATGTATCCGTACGTCTCTCTCTTTCTCTCTTTGTGTATACATGTAGCTATACATCCACTGGATTTTACATGGAAATGTAGACACCGTATAGCCTAATGCGATTGTAATGATTTTTTATTTCATTTTTTTTATGGGAGCTCGAATTTTTTCCCCCTCTGGCGTCGGAATCGTCGAAGATGTACGGCACAGATGTAAAAAAGTAACCGACTCGTGTGGTTACTCCCATCACGTGTGGATAAAAACAATGATATATTTCAATCGCTTATTTTATTTTTATATTCATTTTAATCGCGAATCGATGTATTTACACGTTGGAAAAGATCATTCTTCGTCAAAATTATTCCGTCATTTGTTGTAAAAATAAAGAGAAAATAGAACGAATCGGTGGTTCAAATGTCCCTCGTCGCGTTTGGAAATTACGAAATAAAATTAAGGAAAACGATGAAAAGTCGAGGACGACATTGATCGGCACTGATCGGAGCGATAAATCACCTCTTTTTCAGTTGGGACATTTTGAAACCGTAAATCATTGCTCCACGGACGGCGACGCTCGGGAATACCAAAGAATCCGAGAGACATGTGTGCGCGCCTCTCCAGCGATGTGTCCCTCTTGTGTTTTCGGGCGATCGTCGAGTATACGCGCCGAGTTTACGGTCACAGAACTATGGACACGCAGTAATCGAGGCAACGTGCTCGGAACGAATGAAATAAAGGCTGGGTTATTCCACCTCCAGGTAAGCTATACCTGGTAGGATATTTGGCCGGTAGAAGCCAAAATTTCCTGTCCGGATAAACAACCGTGGAGTATACCTGAATCAGAGACGGAACGAAACAAGTCTAAAAATTAAAAAAAATATATAACTACACACTGATACGACCTTTTGAAGGTTAAAGGACTTTGCTATCCCGTACAGTGTTTACGGGATGAATACAAAGCATGGAACGTGCGTAAACGCACTTTTTCGGGAGGGTTCTCGCTGCTCGTCTAAGGACGAAGGTGAAGGATTTCTGCGCAGTGGTTTTTCGTTGACTCGACATTTTCCTATACCGCGTGTATTACCTTAGGGTGGGTAAAAAACATGAGGCTTTTTTTTCTTCTTTATATACTGAAAAATTGATTGTTCGGCGGGTTAAGAAACGCTGACGTTAAATATGAGCCCTTAAATAATTAAGAGGTCCCTTGTGGGCATTTTTCATTTCCCATTTGACTAACACGGGAGAATTTTCTTTTTTAATTTGGAGCTTTATTAGTGGCAAATCGTCGAGCTTAAGAAAAGACTCTGGGAATATTTTTTGTACTTCGAAACTGTTGAATTATTCCAGTCACTGCAATTAGCTAATCATGAAAATTACTCTAAATACCATATCACGAATATTTACTCTTTCCAGGTACTTACAACATTGTTGAAAAACAGTTACACTTTTTAGCGCAATAACTTGAATTTTTCAACACGTACATAGAAACCGCGATGAATTAAGGTCTGGCACATATTTATCCATTGAAAGGTCACTTTTATCGATTAAACACCAAAGACCTTTTTTCCAGGGCATCAAATTTCCCACAAAAATTGTTTGCGGCTCGTAACATTTGAAAGTTACAAAAATAATCTATCGTGTTATTTTAATGAAAGCTGAAATATCGCGCTGCATTAAGAGGCCTACCTTTGCCTACCTCTTAATGTTGATATAAACGCCTTGAATATGAATCGGTGTTTCTTGAGATGCCAAGAAATGGATTTTTCAGGATATTACGAAAAAAGTAGTCGCGCTTCTTTACCCACCTTATTATATACACATATACACATTCACGTACGTGAATGTATATGTATAATACGCAGTTTTAACCGACCCTTGTTCACATTGTGTTTCACCTGGGCCACGCGGGCCGGAGCTTGGCTGTATCGCCGGGCGTCCGCTGGCGGCGCTGGCGGTGCGGCGCGGGGGGACAAGATGGCGGATCCTTCAGTGCCCCGTTTCCGCGGGCAGCACGCGAGAGTGAATATCGGAAAAGGTTGTCTGTGTAAACCGGCTGCAGCGAACTTACCGGAAGTCTTGCTTGCACGTACAATTTTGAACTAACGCACGCACATATCGTATTAATCTGTCGTACACGTGTGTGAGATCTCTACAGGGTGAAAATATTATCGGAACTTTGTAGGTTAATTGAGGTACATCGAAATTCGTGCACCGACCAATCGAGTGCGCTTGAATTTGTTCAACGCTCTGAATAAATTTCCAAAGGGAAATTCATCGAAAGAGCATTTTCCTGACGGACGAAAAACCATGTAGAATCCGCCACTAGGATCAAATTTCACTTTGTCACAAATTATTTTCTTCCCGAGAACGATCTTCGAGTCGAATCTCACCAGTTTTCGGACGGTGGTCCATATTCGCACCAACCCATTATTAACGCGAACCCTGCTGTAAATTCGAGCTCGATCTTTGAAAACGCTTCAATTTTCACTTCCACTCGAATGACATTCTTGAAAACTCGAAACGCCAAGGTGTCCCGTATCCGACGCTTTTTGCAGCAAAAACAATAATAAACGCCGATACACCGAGACTTTTATTTCCTCTAGCATGGTTTCTTATTCCTCTATCGATTTTCACCCGCATTTTCGGCGCGTTGCGAAGTAAAACTACGTGCCGCAAGATCAAAACCGTCCGAGGATCGAGAAAGCTTTGCAAAGTAATCGATTTACGACGCGGTGTAACGGTTTTCCTTTTTGCTCATCCGGCAACGAGGAGAATAGCTTATTCATAAACGATCCGCTCTTTAGCGCAAGTTTTTCCCGTTTTCCGTGCCGAGCGTGCCATTAATACCGCAGCTTTGCGATATACCGCCCGTTGAGCTCGCAGTCACGCACACACGCACACGTAAATAACACGAACGCTATATGTAATGGGTGAACGTGCGGTCAGTAATTAGATTACGTGGTAGTCTTTCTCTTTCTCTCTTTTTCTCTCTTTCTCTCAACGTGACAAGGTAAATTCAACTTTTCGATTACCTCGCAACGCACAACCATGTCCCATCGCCCTTCCCCCCTTAACAGACCCGCCGTATACGCTTTTAATAATCGTACAAAACGCTTATTGCGTTAAACCCACACGCATCTCCATAGTTCGCGTTGTAAGGCAGAGTTAGGAATTGTGGGTCGCGCGAGGGAGCTCTGATAACTGCTTACCAAGTATTATTATTTATCTCAAGTATGGTATGTATACGGCAATATGTAGAGGATGTTCCATGACTTGTCGAAACATCCTATATTTCCGGAATAATCGACACTTGAAAAACCTAACGACGCATTCCGAAAGTCGAACAACAAAAATGGCTGCGTCGAGATCGTCTTTTTCGCAAAGCGTCACCATTTTGGGACTAAAGTTCGCGGCGTGAATGTAAAACGAACGAGAGACCCGACATTTTCGTGCATCAGAATGAATTTTCGCGAAGAAAACTGTTTTTCGACTTCCGGAAAGAGTCCTGGTGACGTGGAATCGGCCAACAGCTTTTGAATCACCCTGTACGAGTGAACGTGATGAAACTGGTGCGAATATGATGGACCGGCATAAAAATTGTACACGTCACTGGAGAAAATCCATTCCTGGGGTAGATAAATCGCGTGATTTTCCAAAGACGATTTTTCAAGACTCGGTTACGCAAATTTTTTGCAAAAAGCATTATGTTGTACGAAAGATAAATATGGTATAGCGTGTGTATCTGTTTTGAAAAATACCGTGATTTTATTTGTCAAACAATCATGCCCTCTGTGTTATTCTACAGTATTATCATGATTTTTCTCCTCAAGGATGCACACTGCAACATCTGCTACAGCACCTTGTACCGATTACTGCAGAGTACCGTCGAGTTCAACGGTATTTACCATTGTATATGCACATGAGCATGCAGCCGATGTAACATTTACACAACCATTAACAACAACGATACACGCACAGTGTTTATAACGATACATTCGCATCACACCACATTTTCCACGCATCGATCGATTTTCCATACATACTTTTATTTAACGTATATGGAAACGTAAATTAAAAACGTAAAAGTAAAAGAAACGTAAAAGCTGCTCATCGAATTTCGGTCTACGGAATCAGTGTTGTACGAAATTTGGGCTTCCTGTTGACAAAATAACATCGCGTTCCCGAGGATGAGACATAAACAGAATAATCGAGATGAAGAAATAAGGACGCGAAAGAGTATAGAGTATTCATAAAATGGGATAAAAAAAGCGAGGAGTAATCATGTGTCTCAAATGCCGAGTGCATTATTTTATTTTATATTGTATATGCACATGAGCATACAGTCGATGTAACATTTACACAACCATTAACAACAATGATACACGCACAGTGTTTATAACGATACATCGCGTGGTGTTCGCATCACACCACATTTTCCACGCATCGATCGATTTTCCATATTTTATGGAAAATCGTTTATTTAACGTATATGGAAACGTAAATTAAAAACGTAAAAGTAAAAGTAAAAAGTAAACGTAAAAGCTGCTCATCGAATTTCGGTCTACGGAATCAGTGTTGTACGAAATTTGGGCTTCCTGTTGACGAAATAACATCGCGTTCCCGAGGATGAGACATAAACAGAATAATCGAGATGAAGAAATAAGGACGCGAAAGAGTATAGAGTATTCAAAAAATGGGATAACAAAAACCGGGATGTAATTATGTCTCTCAAATGCCGCGTGCATTATTTTATTTTATACTGTATATTCGCAGCAACACTACATTTTCCACGCATCGATCGATTTTCCATAGATACGTTTATTTATGGTAGCGCCGATGATAAATCGACGTAATCGAACGTAAAAGTTGCTCATCGAATTTCGGTCTACGGAATCAGTGTTGTACGAAATTTGGGCTTCCTGTTGACGAAATAACACCGCGTTCCCGAGGATGAGACATAAACAGAATAATCGAGATGAAGAAATAAGGACGCGAAAGAGTATAGAGTATTCATAAAATGGGATAAAAAAAGCGAGGAGTACTCATGTGTCTCAAATGCCGCGTGCATTATTTTATTTTATACTGTATATTCGCATCAACACTACATTTTCCACGCATCGATCGATTTTCCATACATACGTTTATTTATGGTAGTGCCGATGATAAATCGACGTAATCGAACGTAAAAGTTGCTCATCGAATTTCGGTCTACGGAATCAGTGTTGTACGAAATTTGGGCTTCCTGTTGACGAAATAACATCGCGTTCCCGAGGATGAGACATAAACAGAATAATCGAGATGAAGAAATAAGGACGCGAAAGAGTATAGAGTATTCATAAAATGGGATAAAAAAAGCGAGGAGTAATCGTGTGTCTCAAATGCCGCGTGCATTATTTTATTTCATATTGTATATTCGCATCAACACTACATTTTCCACGCATCGATCGATTTTCCATACATACGTTTATTTATGGTAGCGCCGATGATAAATCGACGTAATCGAACGTAAAAGTTGCTCATCGAATTTCGGTCTACGGAATCAGTGTTGTACGAAATTTGGGCTTCCTGTTGACAAAATAACATCGCGTTCCCGAGGATGAGACATAAACAGAATAATCGAGATGAAAAAATAAGGACGCGAAAGAGTATAGAGTATTCATAAAATGGGATAAAAAAAGCGAGGAGTAATCGTGTGTCTCAAATGCCGCGTGCATTATTTTATTTCATATTGTATATTCGCATCAACACTACATTTTCCACGCATCGATCGATTTTCCATACATACGTTTATTTATGGTAGCGCCGATGATAAATCGACGTAATCGAACGTAAAAGTTGCTCATCGAATTTCGGTCTACGGAATCAGTGTTGTACGAAATTTGGGCTTCCTGTTGACGAAATAACACCGCGTTCCCGAGGATGAGACATAAACAGAATAATCGAGATGAAGAAATAAGGACGCGAAAGAGTATAGAGTATTCATAAAATGGGATAAAAAAAGCGAGGAGTAATCGTGTGTCTCAAATGCCGCGTGCATTATTTTATTTCATATTGTATATTCGCATCAACACTACATTTTCCACGCATCGATCGATTTTCCATAGATACGTTTATTTATGGTAGCGCCGATGATAAATCGACGTAATCGAACGTAAAAGTTGCTCATCGAATTTCGGTCTACGGAATCAGTGTTGTACGAAATTTGGGCTTCCTGTTGACGAAATAACATCGCGTTCCCGAGGATGAGACATAAACAGAATAATCGAGATGAAGAAATAAGGACGCGAAAGAGTATAGAGTATTCATAAAATGGGATAAAAAAAGCGAGGAGTACTCATGTGTCTCAAATGCCGCGTGCATTATTTTCCTTATCGCGCCTACTCGTTCTAATCGCCAGAGAACGTTGCAAAGCCATAAGCTCGAAGCCGACAACTTACAAGTATATTTATCGCCCGCGATGTATCGAGGAACCCCGTGACCTTTACTGCGTCTGTTCGTCTTCGTCCAATGTTCGCCTCGCGAGATGAAAAAAAAAAGTCAACTCACCGGTGTCAACATACACCGAGATACGGTGAGATATCGTCGAAAAACTAAAGTCGCTCGAAGAATCTCGCTTAATTTTATTCCCCGTATTTTTCGAATATTTATCTCGACACAGCGAGCCTCCTCCGCCTCTGTTATCCATTCTTCACAGTTTATAATCTGTTTGGAATTTTCGTTGAGGCCAGAAATCTCTTCGTCCGGGCGTTGAGCAAGACGTGGCAAAAGGTCGATTTTTTTTCAGATGGAAAAAACATTTTTTCATTTTCCGATTCCGTTAAAACCAGCTCTGATGAGCTATGATTTTTTTCAACTATTCATGTCGAACCGATTAAACAAAGTCCCATTGGCTAACGACATGTGGATGATACAGCACGTATATATCCGAAATCTGTCGAAATGTTATATTCTGCCGAGTGTTTTAATTTCCCTCTATAATTTCCGTAAAGAAATAATTTATTGGTAGATAATGCATGACCAAAGAAAGATTGCATTACGAAAAAGAAAAACGTTTTTTTAATCCGTCTGAAAATCATCCCTATGCTAGAATCAGATTTGTCGACTGTAAGCCTCGGAATATTCATGCTTTATTATTTTTTATTATTTGTTTCATTTCGACTGGCTCCGGATATTGCGACTCTTAATTCCGATACGGATGATATGAAAAATATAGTGGTTGGCCAGGGAAAAAACACGATTTCAGACATCGTGCTCGTTCGAAATCATCTCGTTTTATCTCTCGCCAGGCCGCATACAGTTATATTTACTATAATAGCCAACTATCATTTATTATTTTATAAAAAAAGAAGGCGATCATTTGTTCTCCAATTTCACAACAAATTGTCGATAACGAATGTCAAAAAGTTCCAAAAGCACAAAAATAACCGCTCTTCACTACGCCTCACTCTAAAATAATCCTTTTTATAAATGTCGAATTACCCACCTTACGAAAACGCCAAGTTCATCGCCTCGTAGTAGACTCAAATGTCTCAGAGAAGGAACAAATTCGCGTCCCTCCCCTTTCCCTGCGCGACCTGACGTTAATTCGATTTCGATGAGAAAAGAAAATGATAAAAAAATCAACCGTATCGACTTTCAGCCCGCAGAGCCTGTAAATCCGTGGAATACCGCTTAAGTGAATTAACGATAGGTGGATAATGGACACGCGAGCTCGACAGTGACGTTTAATCGACGCACTTGGCTTTTTCAATCGCAAATAAAGCTGCCTCGATCGTGAAAATGTCATGCGTTATTCACGCTTGAATTTCCAATGCTCGGGACGTTGACGAGATTCTTTTATCTCTGTATCTCAGATCGTACACGCGCTCGAACGATATAAGCAGCAGGTTAGCGTGTGATAAACGTCAAAGTCGAACGTCAAATGAATTAGCGAGATTTTGGTCCATATTACCCCACAATTTCATTATTTCCGCTTGAATTCAGCCAACCGGTTGAATAAGCGTTTCCGGTATCGTATTATGCTTACGTGTATGAAAACCTTAAAAAAAAAAAATCCTTCGTCCTTTTACGCGTGAATCAGCTTTTTTTTTACCTTCGTTCGTATGCATCGCGCTTCGAAAGATACTTTGAAAAATCCATGAAAGACGTGAAAAATAAAATAACCAAAAGCCCTTGTGGCGATCGAGCTTTGATATAAAAATTTGTGTGACTAATCTTTTAGAGGGCGAGGGTTGAATGTAGGTCGAGGTGGGGTAAAAATGTCTCGTACACGCTGACACATTTGTTTTTACTAAGCACTATACACATACGAATAATAATACTCTTAAAAATAAGTAGAATATAAAGGTGGAATTGTAATGTCTCACAATATGGTTGGATATAATAATAATAATAACAATAATAATAACAATAATAATAATAACAATCTGTCGACTTCAGCACGTCTGACTGCCAGGAATAATCTTTCGCTGACGATGGGGGGAGGAGTGTCTCTTCTCATTGCAGATATTATATTACGCCCGATGTGTTCTATGCTTTTTGTTTATCGTTTCGATGTTTTGATTGCGAGATCCCAAGAATTTCAACGTGAACCAAAACAATCGGGACTCCTCTCGCTCTCCGTCTCTTTCAGGGTTTCACTCATTCTACTTTAAATCCGACTCCGTAAAGTATGTATCGTCTTGATTCGCACCAATCTACGGAAAACAATGGCGAAAAAACACACGACTGGCATGAAAGAAAGTGTATTGATTGTCTCTTTAGACGAAAACGTACATTTGCGCGAAGATTAGGCGTCTCGAGGCACAACTCGTGCGGAATTTCGAGCAAGAGATGATAGAGGAGAAATTATTTATCCATCGTTCGATTATATTGGAAATGAGGCAACTAGTTCGTGAGATTCGGCTAGAGGATAACGCTGAATGGATACGTTTTAACAAAGCAAGATTACGCTGTTACCAACGATGATTTTTGTTATTCAAGCTGGTGATAAATATTTGACGAGTACTATAAATGCCTTTTGTCGTGAATCTCTATGGATATTAACCAAGGATGGGCACTTTTCATAGAGATTTATTAGATTTATTAGTGTCGGTGATAAATGAAAAACTCTGTATGATTCTTGCGGATATAATAGCATACGAGATCACTTTGAAAATACGGTTTATGACTTCTCCGAAACCGTATTAAGACCCACCCGGTTGAAGTTATTTAATTTTTCTGAAAATGTTGGCCATTTGCAGGTCTCGTTTATCGTGAGCTTTCAAATAACCTATTCTCATTGCCTCGTATGTAACTCAATTTACAAGGTAAGTTGGGATGTTAAATTCGTGTATTATCAATTGTATCAAGCGTTTTACTGTTGCGGATGAATAAAAGAAAGAGTGACCCTCAAAAATAGACGATCTGCCAAAACAAACGCGATCTTGGAAGTAATTTATTTTTCGGATCAGGAAATTTGTCATTTGTACGTTGCATTTTTCAGCGACATCTTCCGTTGCGCATTTTGCTCTGTCGGTAATGACCGTTGATCGGTGCACACTGTCACGCGTAAGTTGCTTGACCAAGAGGTGGCGCCACGTTACCTGTTTACCATCTCTCGACTAATTCGATCAGCCTGACCTCTGTTGGCGTTTTCAGCTTCTACACTTGAAAATGAGGATAGAATGGCGTTCTTTCGTCTCGCAATGTTATTGTTGCAGAACTATGCTCGGCCATGCTAGGCGACAAGATCATTATCATCAATCAATGGAATCATGACAGACTAATGAGTCGTGTACGTCGAGAAGCGTATATAAATATATTCTATGCAAACTTTCATTTTTACCAACGCACCGTAAGTGCATTGCGATTTCGTAATATTTTTTTACAAAAACATCGTGATGACGTTTCACTCTCAGCTATGATCGGATTGTCATGAGAAAATTGGCGGATTCGCAACGATTGTATCCATTTTCATTCCGTAGTTGCAGGGATTATTGCTTACTAGTAATTTACAAAAAGTACAGTAAAATCTATATATATATATCAGGACATTTTTTGCGTAAACATTTTGAGAATACATTTTTAACAACATTACACCAAATATTAATAATATTTATACATTGACTGAGGATGGGCATTGTTCATAGAGATTTCTTTCTTAAATATTATCAACAATATCCATACGGCAAATGCTTAGGCAAAATTGCCGTATATCGATATAAATCCCAAGCTTTTGTCGGATGAAACGCTTCATGTGCGAGAAAGTTAGTCTCGTCAATTTGATACACGTTTCATTTTATAAAATCTGCGACACCTTTCCTCGTCTGTTTACTGTTTCTTTTTCTTCTTTGTTCGCTTCAGTACCACAGCGTGTGGAGTCCACTGTCATTTGCATAGTGTATGTAGCCTTATCGTTCATATATGATTGCACACCTCAGGAGGTTATGTTACCGGGTCGCTAATCCGGTGGCCAACGGACGTGAATAGGTGCGAGTGTGTGTGTGTGTGTGTGTGTGTGTGCGGCGCGGGCAAGCGGAATTGCATTCCGGGAAATTGGCGTACGGGTAGAGGCTATATCTCCGCTTGACAGTGTTGTATTTGTATGTACTTTATGGAATGCTGAAAATCAGAAAGACGTTTCGGTTTCGAGCAACCAAGAGCTTTACCGCCATCATGCATCGAGTACAGGCTTGAGATCGCAAGCTGTGCTCAACTGCAAAGTTACGAGACGGACGCGAGATGGCGCTGCTGTCGTTTCGCGTTTATGGGACAAGAATGATCGAAAATCGATGTTTCCTTCGAATTTCCGAATTTGGAATTAAAAAATCACTATCATTCGTATTTAGAGGAAAATTTATTATCATACAGACATTTAAAACACGTATCGTTTGTTTTATTTTCGTCGGCACCTCTTTTTTGTAATTCATGTTAAAAAAGTCGGCTTGTGTGGTAATCTGCAGTTTAATATACGTTCAAAGTTACGTATCAAACGCGTCGAATAATAATTCCCTACGTTGTGCAAAGGTAAAAGCACAAAAAAGTCCAGCGGTGAGTTTCGCAATCTATACAGCCTTTGGGCAAACGCAGTCTGTTTCTCTCGAAACCGAGAAAACCGGGCCTTTCAACAATCGTGTCCCGACGTAAATGAAGGTCGAAACGACTCGAACAAAAAGATGCAGGAACTCGGAATGATTCGTGTTAAACCTTCTACACGTATATAGCCCGCGTGTATACAACACGATTGAGCGACATGCTCCAAGAAGTTTGAGAGTTCGGAGAAAGAGATTACGAAATGCTGCAGTATAGGAAGCGCTTTTAGCTGCAAAAGTTTCGCTTCCTTTTTCCCTCTATGTACAGAGAGTGAGAGAGGCAACAGGAGTATCGTATCACGTTTGACTTAGCAATCAAACATTCGCTAGCAAAATTACGATTGAGTTTGAAAACTCGTTTCTTGTTTTGCGGGTAAATTTGACTATTAATCTAATATCGCGATCCTCCTTCGTGACTCGCATTTGCGAGAAACTCTTCCGATTTTCGTTTTTATTCCCTCATTTATATTGCTTCCTCTCTCCCATTCGGCTGAATCTACGTAAACTAGTTTTGCTGTTCCGAATTGGTTCGCTGAATCCACCCAATTATTCGCATAACATGTAGAGAGAGACGAGAGTACGCATACACCAACGCCCGCGGATATTTCTAGGTTAGATTCGGCACAAAATTTAAAGGCGCCATCTCCGGCGATATTATGATGGAACTTACGATGAATATCAATGCTCGTTTAAAATTATTCATCTTTTGATGTAAAACTCGAAGAAATGTTGAGCCTATGCAGGTTTACATTACGCAACTGTTTCGTAGTCGAAAAAATAATCGTCAGCTATATTTTTACAAATTTTCCTGTCTCTTCGCATATATTTCGTTCGTTGTTATTATATTGTGTGAACAATCATTCATTACATGTGTTTCACATCTAACAATAAGCATTCATTATTCGGTCTGTTCGGTGGCTCGTATATTCCTCAAGAAAGTGTAGAAAGTGCAGCTAGCATGAACCAACGTGATTTCGGCAATCTCTCAAATCTCTCTGCAATGAGCGTTGAATGAAAACGTTATGAATCATTGGTTTTCCAGCGTGTGAGAGATGTACTGTGAAAAGGAAAAAATAGAGGTACGAAAATGATGATGCAGTATTACTATAGTATACGCAGTAGTGGACACCAGAGTCAGTAGAATGAAACAGAAAACGAGACGGAAGAAAAGATAACAGACGGATACAAAAAGTGAGAAACGGAGAGACAGAGAGAGAGAGATGAGAGGTTAAACCGGCAACAGGCGGCTCATTTGCAGTTTCGCCGTCTGACTCACCGCGGCGCTAGCGTCGCCCGACCGGCGCGCTGCCCCACACACCACACACACCACAGCGCACGTTCAGTCAAACGCCGGCTCTCGCGGCGTCAAGTTCGGTGCGACTGGTGAAGAAATATTCCCGTGTTATTGAATCACAAATCGATTTAAAACGTTGACAGAATCAATATCAATATTGACAATTGTGGAATATTTTCATTTCTAATCGCGATACGAGAAACTCGATTCAAATAGCAGTGTGCAAAATATTGTCGAATTACCCTGAACGTTATACGAAGTGTTTGTGATGTGCGAGGTTGGAATATCACACGAAGAAAATAGTATTCAAAAAACTGCAGGAAACTCGAAAAATTACGAGTCAAGAAAAAACGATTTCGGAGAGTGATAATTTGCATCGTTTATTTTTTTATTCAAACGAATCTTGGGAGTAAACACGAGGAAGCGAGTGTTTTTTTTCATCAATCGTTTCATCAATAAATACGAATCGCGGTGAGTACGGTGAGTCATCGAACCTAAAGTATCCTTCGTTCGTTTCGCGCGCTAAAGTGTCTCGAATTTCAACCGGAAGCTGTAAAAGGACGGTACAATAAATACAAAGACTCTAGTCTCGCGCGAGTGATTTAAAATACGTATCCATTATATTCATGCAAACACATCCATGTATGTACGCGGAAATATAATATAAATACGATACGGGCAAACGCGTGCTCTTCAGCGAGAGAAAACAAAGTAAGAGGAGAGAAAAAAAGGAAAGGAGTCTCGCGCTTGTAACCCGAGACACACAGGAACCGCTTCTCATCTCTTTTACTTTTTTGCTGCGTTCACTCGTTGTTTGACAACGACAAATATCACAGACGAGCAAGGAGCGACTGATATATTGTACACACAGAGAGACATCCACACATTGTATATCCGTGTACACGCGCATGAATATATCAATACAAACAGAACAGGAGGCGAACGAACCGCAAAAGTTTGCCGGCGCCCTCTGACGAGAAAAACTCGCGAGAAAACTTTTCATTCTCTTTGCACCGTCCGATAATTTCTCACGAAACATTCTTCCTCCATTTGTCTCTTCGACTTTGAGAAATTCTTCAACTCGACGTTTTTCCGTCGAACAAAAAGCCTTTGGCTCTCATCATTT
The DNA here is from genome assembly GCA_959613375.1 of Heteropelma amictum. Taxonomy (NCBI): domain Eukaryota; kingdom Metazoa; phylum Arthropoda; class Insecta; order Hymenoptera; family Ichneumonidae; genus Heteropelma; species Heteropelma amictum. The sequence continues at coordinate 7,266,405 of OY390724.1, forward strand.
TCTTTTATTTCTCGTTTTTTCCCCCTTTTTTACAAGTTTCACGCGCTTCTCCGCGTTCAGCGAGCGTGGGAAGCTTTGACACGGGAGCAAAGGAGACGAGCTGTGTAAAAGAGATAAGAGAAGAAGAATAAGAGATATTTAACCGATCGGTCGCTCGATTAGCGGTGAGCCAACAAAACGTGTCCCGTGCCCGCTTGCTTGTAACATAATACACAAATTGTGACCGCGCTACGTGAGATATATACATATACGCGCATATAAATATTTACATAAAACATCGTTTGTCCGCGGTCGGAAATTAAGTTCCAGCAGAAAAAAAATGTGATCTTTGAGCGCGCGAGACGAGCGTATCAAGAGTGGACACAATAATAACAGTTAGATCGAAACGTCCGATAAAAGTTTCCGTTTTTTTAATCACGCAAAAATAAAGAACAACGCGGATAAAATGAAGCTGCTGTGGCTCGCGAGTATCTGCATCGTGATCCTTCGTGGCCCGTGCTGCGACGCGAACGAGCTCAAAGACTACTGCTCCGTACACAAATATGAAAATTTGTCCATCGGTGGATTAAGATTCACCAAAGAAGTCATCACGACCGAGTACGCCAACGTCGGCGCTTTCAAAGCCATACACTGTTGTCTCCGTGGCTACAGAAGCATCGAATGGTGAGTTTGCGATAATTATTATTATTATTTTTTCAATCGAATTCAAAAAAGCGCCGATTCGCCCGTTACTCGCGGAATAATTTTCGGTGAAAAACGAAAAACGAACATTTTCGACGAAATTCGCCACGAACAACTTCCCTTTTCCATTCGGACTAAAAAAAGTTCGAGTCTCCTTCGATTTTCGTCGAATATCGCAATTTTTATCACATTTCTCAAAATATTAATTTCAGATCATTTTGATGGTTTTGAAGTTTGCATCGTTGGAAAGCAACGAATGTTCGATAAAGTTCGTATTAATTGTCAATATTCCGCGATGTATGAAAAATATCTTTTAGCAATTGTCGAAATGATGAAACTTGACAAAAAACTGAAAAAAGGTATGAAAATTGTGTAAAATTCAATGTAAAAAATCAGGAAGATTTGAATTTTCGTTGAGTTCTAACGATGCAAACTTCACCATCATTCATTTTGATTCTAATATAAAATAAGCATCAAACGTTGCGAGCGCCGGCGTTACGATAAAATCCGCTTTTAACGACGGACTTTGTTTTTTCGTCAGTATTCTCCGAAGTGTGTGAAGAATCACACGACTGGTCGAAATTTATCATTTCGTCATTTTCCCCTTTTCGTTTAAAGAAAAAAAAACATTTTTGCCAGCACGCGAGGGCAGCGAAATTCAATGTCCGAAGAAGTAGAATTTATATTCCTCCGCGGGTAGATTCTCAATGTGTTTTTTTGATTCTCAAACTCTCGCTCTGTCGTGCACAAGTTTTTTCGAAAAATACACGCGAAGTAACACAACGCAGCTCTTCGTGTTCGCGAAATTTTTGAACAAGACGCTGTTAGCGAAACGAATATCCGGCTTGGTGTTTTCAAAGATGGCGAGAAAAATGCAGGCGTTTTCGAAACTTGGCGAGCAACTTTCGAAAATGAATTTTACTTACGTTATTGCTGGCCCTGGCGGACTGTTTTTGCAACTTACTTACGTCGTTCGTGCGTTGCGGGTTTGTAACACGGCAGCAAAGATAATTACTCTCGATCGACGTGACCGTAACGACGACTGATTGACTGTATTCTATTTTTTTTTCTCAATTTTCTCTATAATATTCCATATCCCGGTATGTCATTAAAGGCGTTCGACCCATTAATCGTACCTTTCCGTATGTTTTCTCATTTTCTTAAATTATCGGAACGCCGGAGAGTCGGAAGATCGTTAAAAACCCACCGTGTGATTAAAATACAGTTTACTGAATAATGATCGCGTTGGAATCCACGAAACGCAAGTTAAATTTTTCTTTTATCGTTAGCATTCCGCGACGTGTCAAATATTTCTTCGGTAATTTTCAAAATTGCGACACTTGCAGCAATGTAAAGAAAAAAACCGAAGGTACAACGAAAATTGTGAAATATTTCGTTCGAAAGATCGAGGAAATTCAAATTCTTCGAAATTCGAAATGGCAATTATGTTTGTGGTGATACTCATTGGGACATGAATACACGTCATGAATACACTCACGCGTCTTTTGTCACGTGTGAGCTTGTGGGGTCGTCACTTTCGAGAAATTTATCTGCAGCCGCACATCGGATATCGAGATATAAGTTGTACCTTTCCGGTCATGAAATAACGTGCAATAAAGTGACGAAATGCGGCACATTTGACAATTTCCGTTCATTGAGCTCGAAGCCGTCGGGAGTTTCGCAAAATTTCGATATAATTGGGTAAAAAATGACTTTAGTCAAAACATAACTGGACAAATCACACTGACGCTCGAAGACACACTTTTTCGACGGAATTTCGAACGTTTGTTTCTTTTACGAAAAATAACCACGTTTTTTTAGCACGACATGCTGCATATACGGGTTTTCGTAGTTCGCCAAAACTTGACGTTGCCGCGAATCTTCGTCGAATTTTAGTCGACGAGCTTTTTTTTGTGTTCTCGTTTGTCGATTTCGGTGAAAAACGGAAATTTACGCGAATAAACGAAAAGTTTCTCATGCGACCTAAAACACGACTCAGCAATGACGTAATTCGAGTGATTCTTTCGCGCAGTCCGCGGAGCAACGAGGTTGCATTGACGAAGCAGTTACGAGAATGAAAATAAAAGATTTTTATCGTAATACCTTCCTACTCGTTGCGATTATACGCGAAAGTAATCCAACGATAAACATACAAAGAATAATATGATCGCATATTTCTCCGACGAGAATGCTCGCGAGTACTTTTTTTCCGATCGTCATTACGGAATCTTATTTCTCGAAATGTTTTTTTTCCATTCCTTGATTGAATATTTTGAAAAACACGCAATTTTCGCCTTCTTGCGTAATCGGACGAAGCGTGTGTGTTTTCTTTTCCCAAGTGATTCTTAAGACCATCATTCGATTTTTATTCCTTATTTGGGATTTTTTGTTTCGTTTTAAAAACGATCCATCACTGTTTGATTTTTCATCTTTGGTTGGGACCGAGTATTTTTCGCGATATTCCATTTTTTTCACGTTATTTCGTGGAATTTTGTTTTTTCGGTTTCTGTTTTATGATTACCATACGCAATCGTTTCCATCGAAGAAATTTTGAGATCTCATAAAACCATCATTCGATTTTTATTTCTTATTTGGGTTTTTTGTTTCGTTTTAAAAACGATCCATCACTGTTTGATTTTCATCTTTGGTTGGGACCGAGTATTTTTCGCGATATTCCATTTTTTTCACGTTATTTCGTGGAATTTTGTTTTTTCGGTTTCTGTTTTATGATTACCATAGACAATCGTTTTCATCGAAGAAAATTTGAGATCTCATAAAACCGTCATTCGATTTTTATTTCTTATTTGGGTTTTTTGTTTCGTCTTAAAAACGATCCATCACTGTTTGATTTTCATCTTTGGTTGGGATCGAGTATTTTTCGCGATATTCCATTTTTTTCACCTGATTTCGTGAAATTTTGTTTTTTCGGTTTCTGTTTTATGATTACCATAGACAATCGTTTTCATCGAAGAAAATTTGAGATCTCATAAAACCGTCATTCGATTTTTATTTCTTATTTGGGATTTTTTGTTTTGTCTTAAAAACGATCCATCACTGTTTGATTTTTCATCTTTGGTTGGGATCGAGTATTTTTCGCGATATTCTATTTTTTTCACGTTATTTCGTGGAATTTTGTTTTTTCGGTTTCTGTTTTATGATTACCATAGACAATCGTTTTCATCGAAGATAATTTGAGATCTCATAAAACCGTCATTCGATTTTTATTTCTTATTTGGGTTTTTTGTTTCGTCTTAAAAACGATCCATCACTGTTTGATTTTTCATCTTTGGTTGGGATAGAGTATTTTTCGCGATTTTCAATTTTTTTCACGTTATTTCGTGGAATTTTGTTTTTTCGGTTTCTGTTTTATGATTACCATACGCAATCGTTTCCATCGAAGAAATTTTGAGATCTCATAAAACCGTCATTCGATTTTTATTTCTTATTTGGGTTTTTTGTTTCGTTTTAAAAACGATCCATCACTGTTTGATTTTCATCTTTGGTTGGGACCGAGTATTTTTCGCGATATTCCATTTTTTTCACGTTATTTCGTGGAATTTTGTTTTTTCGGTTTCTGTTTTATGATTACCATACGCAATCGTTTCCATCGAAGAAATTTTGAGATCTCATAAAACCATCATCCGATTTTTATTTCTTATTTGGGTTTTTTGTTTCGTCTTAAAAACGATCCATCACTGTTTGATTTTCATCTTTGGTTGGGATCGAGTATTTTTCGCGATATTCCATTTTTTTCACCTGATTTCGTGGAATTTTGTTTTTTCGGTTTCTGTTTTATGATTACCATAGACAATCGTTTCCATCGAAGAAAATTTGAGATCTCATAAAACCATCATTCGATTTTTATTTCTTATTTGGGTTTTTTGTTTCGTCTTAAAAACGATCCATCACTGTTTGATTTTCATCTTTGGTTGGGATCGAGTATTTTTCGCGATATTCCATTTTTTTCACCTGATTTCGTGGAATTTTGTTTTTTCGGTTTCTGTTTTATGATTACCATAGACAATCGTTTCCATCGAAGAAAATTTGAGATCTCATAAAACCATCATCCGATTTTTATTTCTTATTTGGGTTTTTTGTTTCGTCTTAAAAACGATCCATCACTGTTTGATTTTCATCTTCGGTTGGGATCGAGTATTTTTCGCGATTTTCAATTTTTCTCACGTTATTTCGTGGAATTTTGTTTCCCGGTTTCTCTTTTATGATTACCATACGCAATCGTTTCCATCGAAGAAATTTTGAGATCTCATATCCTCTGATTCACGGGAGATAAATAACATTTTCGCAGGTAAAGTTCAGAGCGAACAAGTTTCGACCCGTGAGGGATTCCCCAGTTTTTTTTTACCTTGTTTGGAAAAAAATGTTCGTCCTCGAACGGGTTGTGAGTCATCGGTGACACGATGTGTACGGTGTTTCCGTCGCTGCTCACCGATCCGACAACTTCCTCGAGTTCTCGCGGTCGACCTGGATCGTTTATTTGTACAAAGACTTCTGTTGTAAAAATTCTCCCGTATGACGCAACGAATTTTCGATCCGCCACGGTCCAGTGCCTTTCCCATCAGAGCGCACATCGTCTTCGATCAAATTCAAGCCCAAAACCGCACGATTTTCATGTTTAAAAATTTCATTTCAATTTTTTAAATAACCAGAGAGAACCTTGCTGGTGGAAAATAAAACGAATAGTGTAGCTCGAAGCGACAAAAGTTGAATGATAATAACGACGAATTATGATAAAGTTATAATTTTACAAACTCAAGTAGAAAGACAATGACGGCTTCTTCACCGGCGGAGACTAACGAAAAAACCACTCAGTTTCTCGAAATAACAATCGATATGATATTTCCTGCAAATTTTTGCAATTGCAAAATCCATAATCCCCTAATTACGATTTTTAAAAAACCGTGCGAAATAAATTAAAAATCGTTCGGATTTAAAAACGGTAAAAATTGTACTTTCGTCGCGTTCCATCGATGCAAATTTCAAAACCATGGTTAAAAAGAGAGTAAAGATTTCCGTTGAGAAAAATTAGAAACATTTAAACATCAGAAAGGAAAAATAATAATAATAACGAAATGAAATTTCAAAAAACTCCAGTTAAACACAGATCGAATGTTCCGCTTTGAAAAGCGATAAATATTCACCTTTAAACAACGATTTCAATTTGACGAACGACGGTGCAAATTGTTAAATAATTAATGAATAATTAACGAAGGTACTATTTCCGAGTTTATTTATCGTCAGTTTCGAGCGATATTCTCGCATTTGTATATAGAATCCGTAGGAAATTCCATTACGAAGAACTCGAAATCTGGGCTCCTTTGATCCAAATTCTTCGACGTTATGAATTCACGTCGCGAAAGAGACGTGCACTTTCTTTGCCATTCTTTGACGGAATTTTCCACCGCGGTCATAATTAAATTTTGCAAACAGGCTTATACCTTTCGCGGCCGTTTCCGGAACGTCCGGGATTATACGGGGATAGAAAATGAGCGATAATCGTGAACTCGTTGATCGACGATTGAATAGTCGGATTAGATCGGGGGGGAAAATCGATTTATTCTCGTATCGTACTCGGAAATCTCGTTTCACCAATGGTAATTCCCCGCGTCGACTGTAAGACGATAATTAAGTTCTATTGTGGCAATTGCCCCTTCTGTCTCTCTTCCTCTTTGACCCTCCGCGCGTGTTTCGTCTCATCCTTTTTTTTTCTCCTCGACGCTCGATCTCAACTATTGTTTAATTCTTTCCGGGTACGAGTACTCGCCGAGCCGAGCGTGCACCTCGTTTAATTCGTCGTGCTTAATTCAATAACAGCGTTACATATGTACACTGTAACGACAATGCCCACATGTATACCTCCACCTTTCTCGTTAAACGGTTGTATCATAACCGGGAAGGTCACGCGATCGAAGAGTCTTTGACCGCGTTATATACACACACATGCAACACAGCGGTCCTTTCCAACTCTCAATTTCTTCACACCATACATCACACAAAGATATTTCCCCTCTACGAAATTGAATTTCGACGATTAAATCGAATCACCCATTTTTTTTCGATGTTTTTTCCATCTTCACGTTCGGGGGAAAAAGCAACGCCATCGGCAATTTTATTCTTATTAATTGAATCAGTGTGGCAGCAACGTTGATATTCGTCGTGAGAAAAAAAAAATTCGATAAATCGCGAGCTCCCTCTCGTGTTCTTAAAAATTCCTGAGTGTCTCGTACGATATTCACCAAAGCACACTCAGTCTCTCGAGATCCATGTCCGAGATACATGTACAATGGGGAACCGCAAAATGGACTCTACGAGCTGTGTCGACTTTGATCCGTCCGCTGCGACCCCCCGTTGAGCTTCGAGAAAAGTCCATGAAAAGTTTGACCGTCGAGCGATCGAGGCGGAAGAAAGCGCCTCGTGAGAATCGCCACGGTTTCGAGAGCGTATACGAAGTTTCCCTTTTTTCTTAGGGCATGGCGTACGTATATTTGCGCTTATACATGTATATCTGTATTTATGTGTATAGTTCGGTGAGGACGAGGAATCGAGGACGTTCGAGAGGGTCGCTTCCTCGAAATCACAAAAGGGCACACCTTTTCTCGTCCTACGAGATAATAATCCTCGTACGTACACGCAAACACGCGCACACTCACCAATTTACAAGCTCATCTATTTCCATTCATTTCGCCAGGATGATCTCTCTCCTTTCACTCTTTCTGGTCCCCATCGTCAGCGATTTTACACTTGTCTTTTTTTTCTTCGTCTCCTTCCATTCCGCGAAAGTCTTACGGGAGTCACGTTCTTTATACTTTCCCACCCCCCTCTGAAACAGACACGCCGAAGCTTCGGTGAAAGCTCTCTTTCGATTTATCGACGACTGCTCGGAATTTCATTGTATTCGTTTTCAATATACATCGAGTACAGGAATATTAGCGTGATATCAATATATTTGTACATCTTCAAAACCCCGGTAACGATTTTTCTATATATTTTTCGAGTTTTAGCTATAGCGATTTATTTATTTGTGTGCACCGAGCGTCGTCAGTCGACAAGCAATTTAATCACGTATGTTTCCGAAATCGTTACCCTGATCGAAAGTTTAATGACGTTTTGGCGATTCAATATGATTTTTTACGAAATTTATTTGATTGGCAAACGTCTTGACATTCTTACAGTGTAAAAAGAAAGAAAGAAGTAGTAAATACGTACATGTTTATAAAATAATGATATAAATAGATATATATATATCTGCAGATAAATATATCAACTATGCATGTATACAACTTTGTAAAAGAGCGCAAATACTCGAGGTCTCTCGTTTGTTATGTGCCTGTCGCTGTACGCGGTCACAGAGAGGCGCGAGACCGCCGGTTCTCTCAAAGTTTCATTGTCCAGGTGTGACAAAAACGCGGGATTTATTAACAATGCCCTCTGTTGGCGAAGTACACAACTACGGAGTTTTGTACTCGAGTGCACGGGCGCACATTTTTCAATTCGTTCCGCGTCTATTCGTCAGGCTCGCGTCTCCCAAGTGCTAAATTTTTATTCACACAACGAAACACCAACGAGACGGAGAACCTTATTATTATAGTTGAACGATTCCCATGTGGCAACGCCGGAAAGTTCTCTCGGAGTATTCTTCCGAGTTTCTTCATTTACTTTGTCGTTTATTAAATTCCTTTTATATCGCTCTGAAATCGATTAAACAATTAAAACACTATTTCGAAGTGGGATTCGAACGGACATAGTTTTCAATTGTGGTACGAATTTTTTCAAGGATTTCTACTCGCGTAAAGACTGATGAAAAAACCGATCATTATACTTTGGAACAGGGCGATAATAGGGCGATGTTTAAATTTAGAATTTCAAATAAATTTTGAATTTCAAATAATTATTTAGCAAAAAAAAGGACGTTTGGATGAACATTCTTGTGCACGAGTCCACAACGGGTCTTCTGAATAAGAGATTTGTTTGTAGAATTAACGCGAGATGGCTCGTGTATGTTTTCACAGCTGTTTATTTTCCGGGATTATTCCGAGAGGACTCTTCAGATGGTCAGACGACATTATACCTACACCTCCAGGGAACCTCCCTTTTCCTTCCGCAGCCGTGTATATTTCCCGGTCATGCTTGCATACACGGCACGTGGAAAAAAAAGCGTCGTTCCAAGTGCGAGCGTGACACGATCCCGGATATACGTATTCTCTCTCTCTCTCTCTCTCCTTCTCCTCTCCGCATCTTCGTCCGTTTCTTTTTCCTTCCTCCTGGTGTCGCACCGCCAATTTTGTTTTTCTTCCCCTCTATGACCCGAAAACGTGAAAGTAATACCCAAAAATCATTTGCAGAATCCCCGAGCATCCGTTACGATCTTATAATCAAAAGTCTTTTTTTTTTATGAATATACACGATTATTCACACCCGTTGAAATAATTTAGCACGAACCTTTCGATTGATTCTTTTTAATCTCCGACAGAGAGTTCAGAGGCTTTTTCTTTTTGTTTGAGTATCATGTTTGAATACTTTACGACGTTATACAGAGCTGTGATAATTTATTACTCGGATCCCTCTCTAACGAGCCTCGCAGCGTGTTGTACATATATTTATAAAGATTGCCTCGGCTACTATTTTACATCTCTCGCTCGTTTCACGTGTATTTGAGAAAAATTATCGAGAGGAACAGCGTGTATGTGCACAGTACGAATCGCTGTTTCAACGGAGCTAGGCCGTCCATCCGTCTTTTTTCCCTAATTTTAAAACTGCCGTGGAAAAAGAGAGAAAGAAAGAGAACGTGACGAGGCATATCGCTCTCGTCCATCGATGTTCTTATACCGGTCGAGACACGTTTTTTTTTGGTCCACTTCTCTCTCTCTTTCTCTCCCATCGACACATCCGTCCGACTACCTGTGCGGCTTTGCTCCTCCCGCGCAGCTTCCCTCGTCTCTTTTACAAACGATCGGCGGTGTGTTTCTCCTTGTGATGTCTCTATACCTCAACCACCCTCGACAAGACCCGAGAAAGCGTATACAAACGTTTCATTACCACGAAACTACATAAAATCAGTGGGTTTTCTTATCCACTGATTTTTTTTTTTCAACGGTCCGTATAATTTACGCAGTCGTTGCGAAATTAGTTTCCTTTCGTTCTGTTTTTCTTTCCACATCCACAGTTGGATACGACCATATTGATATGGTTACCGTAGGACGATTAATGGCAACCATATCGTGGTTTTTTTCATCGTCTCGCACCCGGCACGATTCTTGCTCCATCTCCCTCCGTCCCGGTATATACATCGCACGCTCGATTTTTCCATATGTGGAATCGATCGAATCCTCCTTCTGTCTCACTTTGATAATAATTCAGCCGAGTATAACTTCCGAGAATTGCAAAGGCCCGCAAGTTCGAGGCGTCTCCGCGCTCTTTGAATATGCATAAGCGCACGAATAAACGTGTACAAACGTGTACGGTGGATAGACATCCGCCTGGGTGTACAGACGAGAATGGCAAGGGGATGCGAGAGAGACTATAGAGAGGAATAAAAGAGGAAGAGAAAAAAAAACCATCACGATTCTCGACGAAATCGTTTCGTGGAAAGTCATTTTCCAGTTCGCGGCGAGCTCTTCGCCTCGCTGCATCGACGGTGCATCCAGCCGGTGCGCGCAAACGGGACGACTCGCGTGCGGTGCAACGAGGAGTGGCGAAGGGACGAGAGAAAGCGGCGGGGGGGATAAAAATCCGCTGATAACAGAGGAGATAGTTTCCTGATTCACACGGCTAATGAGCTTTAATGTCATTTTTCTGAAATTTCGCAAAACACACGTGCATTTAGGTAGTCAATGCCGCGAATTGATTTCAGACGGATGGTTTCATAATTTAAAAAATTATTAAAATTTTTATCCACGCGACATATCCAATGTGTACTCCCCGTGCTACCAAAACAAAAAACGTATCGACGCAAACGTATATACGCAATCGCATATCTCTGTGTGTTAGAAAAACTCTCGTGACATATATATATAAACTCAAAACTATGGAAAGATGGATGAGGAATTTACAACGAAGATAAAAAATAGATTTATCGTATTTCGGGATTAACTTTTTGACAGACGGACGATTGACGGATTTGACATATGGAAATTCAACGTTTGATCAGAATTTCATACCAATTTTCAGATTTCAAAGTCGGAAAATATTTGGAAGTCATTTTTGAACGGGACTGTGTCTACAGAGTACTACGTTCAGAAGGCCTGTACATTCCGTTCAGCAATCACTCTTTCCGTATATATCGCAAAGGTATACTCGTTATTACGGGTATACCTTGCTCTCCATTACTGTTTTCCTAATCCATCGTGTGAAATACGGACAAACTCTTGCTTTGAATTTTCATCATATTTTCTGCCTTTTTTTTCGCTGGTTTAATTAATTTGGAAAAATTGCTTCGAAACACTTGGCAGATTATGGAATATTGACGATAAAAAGAAAGTTTACATCGCGTTGGTCGAAATTGACATCAGCACGTGGTTTAATGTGTTACAGCCTCGTGGATTCCGAAGTAGCTGTGGATGCTGTGCATCTTGCATTGGTATTTTTGGTTCTTTTTTAATAAACGTGTAAAGTACTTTGACACTGGAAAAATGGCGAGGTTTCCTTCAGGTACTTCGGAAGGTGACTTGAAATGTATACTGCGTTAATATACACTCTGTGTATTCGTGGGTGCGTGCAGTGTAGTATATTCTTTTCTTTTGCTTTGCTCTTCGCGTCTTTGGTTCTGGTAGAGAAAAATACAATGCAAGCAGAGGCCAAAAGTCCCGACTATACAATGGCCGCAATTTCCGCGACTCCCTCTCGTAGACGACGACTCTCTTTCCTCTTTCTCAGCGCTTCTTTTTCCCTCTATATTCTTTCCTCGGTATTGCACCATACATCATGGCAAACATTATTGTATTTCAAGGCGGATTTTCCGCACGTTTTTCTTGACGAGGCTTTAGAGCGTAACTGAAGCTCGCCGGGGACGGAAACATTCAAGTATAAAGTCGAGTCTCCCGAGTCCTTGATGCTCTTCTTCGTGCCCTAAGGGGATCTTTCCACGTTCACTTTTGTTTTTTCTTTCGACTTCCTTCGGATTAAATTATAATGATATACGACGTACTATATTCCACTGGAAGTTCTTCCAAAATATCGCGTAGTGCATTTTCGTTAATTGAATAAATAAATCTAGGACGACCGGGGAAAAATCGGCTTTTTCAAATACGAGCACATATTTTTGGTAAAAATTCCGAGATTCGTGGAAATTTCCAAAAATTTCACTGTAAAAAATTGAAAAAATTCAAATATTCGTTCAAGATGACGAAAAATCAGTCGTGTGAGCGCTACCAACCGCAGTGATTTTTCAGACGATATCGGTGTCATCGTCGTGTCGCGACAAATTTTGAAAACAATTTAGAAAAATTGCCTTCGTTTCCGCATCGCGTATTATTCAAATATTGGGTAATGAGGAAGCTTTGCGATTATCTTAGTTTTTTGTTTTTATAAATCGCGCGAAATTTGTTTCAAAACCATGTTCAAAACGTTCAAAGGATTCGCGTGTGAAATTTCTTCGATTTCAAATCAATTTGTTAATTTCTGATGCTTGGAATTGTCGTACTATCCAAAATCAGTGTGGTTGATGCCTTCTGCATATGACTGATTTTTTTTCTGTTTTTTTTTTTTGCTTTCTGTTTCGGTTTTCCCTAAAATGTTCAAGGAAATATGGCACACGTACGCAGTCTGAACAAAACCGAAGTAGGATGAGAATTTCGCGTACTTGGCGATACTATAAAAATCTGAAAAAAATCACTCGTACGTAATATACCGCAGTCATTTTGAATAATAAAAAAATCAAAAAGTTATCAACAAATTGTAAAAAAAACAATTCTGAATGCAAACTGCGAACTTTTTTTCTTCTCATACTAAATTAATTCGTTGATTTTTTTAAATCTACTTGAATTTTTTCAAATTTTACTCGGTATTTTCAAAATTTGTTTTTTTCAGATTTTTTAAGTATAGCCAAGTACGCGAAATTTTTATCCTACTTCGGTTTTGTTCTCGACTCCATGTTCAAAACGTTCAAAGGATTCGCGTGTGAAATTTCTTCGATTTAAAATCAATTTGTTAATTTCTGATGCTTGGAATTGTCGTACTATCCAAAATCAGTGTGGTTGATGCCTTCTGCATATGACTGATTTTTTTTTCTGTTTTTTTTTGCGTTCTGTTTCGGTTTTCCCTAAAATGTTCAAGGAAATATGGCACACGTACGTAGTCTGAACAAAACCGATGTAGGATGAGAATTTGGCGATACTATAAAAATCTGAAAAAAATCACTCGTACGTAATATACCGCAGTCATTTTGAATAATAAAAAAATCAAAAAGTTATCAACAAATTGTAAAAAAAAACAATTCTGAATGCAAACTGCAAACTTCTCTTCTTCTCATACTAAATTAATTCGTTGATCTTTTAAATCTACTTGAATTTTTTCAAATTTTACTCGGTATTTTCAAAATTTGTTTTTTTCAGATTTTTAAAGTATAGCCAAGTACGCGAAATTTTTATCCTACTTCGGTTTTGTTCGTGACTCCATGTTCCAACACGTGGTTCACCTTGACGGTAGATGCAGAGGTCGAAAATAATAAGATCACGTCATCGAACATCGCGAGAAAAATTCTTTCCGCTTTGAATATCCGCCTGGAGTGTCCTGAAAAATTGAGAGGCCCAACTCGAGTCATTCGACACTCTCAGATGTAGTAGTATACGTACGAAGGGAAATGATTCTCTCGGCATTTAGCGTGCAAAGTTTTCAATACATCGCGCTAAAATTGCAACGTACAACATTTCTCCCTTGCATACTTGGTAAAGTGTTAAAGTCGCTGTACCAGTCTCGCTAATATCGTGATGTAACTCGACCTCACGAAGCATCGTATAATATACGTGTACGATTCTTTTATTACGATAAAACCCGTCGTCTTGAGTTCTGCGACTCGCGTATACGTATATATGTATACCCGAGCGACCAACTTTTACTTCCATAGAAGCTCTCCGTCTTATCGCAGCGATTTTACGATCGTTCTTATCGCAAAAGGGTCATAGACACTCTTTTCCATCGCGTCTGCTGGCTTCTTTCGAACTCGAAAACGCGAAATGAAACATCGACGCAGAAGCGACGGAGAACTCGATTATTCGATCTCGAAACATTTCGCGAAGATGGAAAAAGCGATAATTGCTCGTGATTAGTCGTGATTAGGAGAATCAGCTGATCGCTTGATTAAAAACGAAATTTCAACTACGACGGTTCCTTTGATCCCGTATATACTCTTCGATAATTCCCGGCGCGACTTGACGATCAATTACAGATTACGAATTTATCGTGCAAAGTAAACTGTTCGATGAGGTAATTTCGAAATTATAAAGGTCTCACCGACGTGCGAGTGTTGTTCTTTTTCCCTTGGTAACAACAGCCAATTTAACATCATCCTTTGAAACAAACGATGATGTTGAATTTTGCATTTTTGAAAGTCAACGAAAATACAAAGTTTCCTCATTTTTTTGAATAAATTTTCCTCAATTTTTCTTAAAATTCTTCGCCCTCTGCCGGGCGTTACGATTGCTAGAATCGCAAAAATATATTTGTCCTTCAAAAAAAAAAAAAAATAGTGCTCTCAATGTAGCTGCGCTGACAGGGTCACTCGCGGACGGATTTTCTCGATGTTCGCGGATAAAAATTTTTTTCAGTACATTTATTTTGTTTTTTTACGCATCAACTTCTTCATGTCGTTTCTCATAAAGTTCCGACTTGTCCACCTATGAAATTAGATCCGGTACAATTAGCTTGTCTCTCGTTTCGAATTCCCAGAAACGAGAGACCCAAAGATACAGCGGTTGTCTCTCGCGTTCCGTATGGAAAAAAAAACGGAGAACGAGAAACAAAGAGCGGAGAGAAATCTTGCATACGGTTTCATCGGAATTGGCAGTTGGCTCACGCGAGAGACCACATTAGAGGATTCTTTCGCCGCGTTCGCAACTTTCTCGCTCTTCTTTTCCGTCCAGCTCTCGCTCGTCCCTCTTCCGCCATTTTTTTCCTCTTCGCGCGCCCTCCATTTCTTCCATCATCTTCTTCATTGTTTTCCTCTCGCTCGTCCCGCCTTTTTCGATCATCGCGATGTTTCTCTCTCTCTCTCTGGCGCACTCGAAGAAATCCCCCAAGTTCGCCGCGTCTCTCTTGAGCGTTATCCTTTTTTCCCTCCGTGTATGCGTGTGCCCAAGGACACTGCCGAGAGCACACGAAGGAGAGAAAGAAGAAAATAAATATAATGAGAGAAGTCGAAGGAATAAGAGGGAAAGGATCGAGAATCGTGCGAAATGGAATACAACGACGTGAAAAGGAGGTTCGTCGGCAGGACGAAGCTGATGATGATGATGATGATGATTACGGGGGGACAATGATGATCATGCGGTACGCGTATCTTCCTTCCTCTCTCGAGGGGGAAGAACGCGCGACCGAACAAACGGACGAGTCCGAAGCAACACACGACACGACCAACAACGTCCTGTGACCGTAGGCATGTTCGCGATCTTGATTTTCTCACACGCGCAATTATTTCCATATTTTCTTTCCCTCGATACGAGTGTAACACCTCGTGAATCGTTACGTAGAATTCCTCCTTGTAATCGAAATCAAAAAAAAAAAGCGACGGTGCAAAGTTTCAAAATGACCCGTTCGAATAGAATAGGACCGTGTGGCGATAATGGCAAAAATTACAATTTACGAGTCTAATTATCACACTATTTATCACTGCGGTATGCGTAACTCATTAACGCAGCATGTAATGCTTTATCATTTTTTTTTAACCGAGAATAAGTCATTACAAGCATTGTCATAATCATTATTATTATTATTATTATTGTTATTAGGCAGTAACCAAGTCGTTTGTAACGATTGTGTCTTTCCGAGAATGGCGCGCTGTGTTTAATTCCGCAGAGAGATAAAATACCGATATTGCGCGTATATATGCGATAATAATGATAATGCGCGTGCACCCACCTTCCGAAGCAGAATGTACGTCGAGCGTGAGTCGATTACTCAAGTATCTTGGGATGGAAGACGAAGGGAGAAGAGAGGTATCGAGGGTTGAGCCATCAACGAGCTCGAGCCCGAGTACGTACGGTACACACGAGAGGTCTACAAAAAGTCAGACCGGAATACCGCTTCCTGTTTGCAACTTTCGCGCAGGGCGACCGTCTTTGCCCGTTTTGTTCCTCCTCTCGCGCAAGAACCCGGCCACAGGTATCACACACACACACACACCGAGCGTGCAACCACATTTTTTTTACACGGCTTCGAGACCCTCCACTCGATGTTTTTTCCTTCACTATTTCGAGCTGCATTACGATAACGTTTGCACGGGAAAAAAGCAGAAAAACCGCGTCTCGATTTTGAGTTGAAAAAAAAAAACGGAAAAACGTTTACGCTCGGAAGAAATGCCACGGTAATCGCACGATTTTATGGAATTCCGATTGCGCGATAACGAATTATTCACGGCGCTGCTATTTTTTTTCCTTCCCCTGTAGGTCATTTTCGAACGTTTAGTCTGTGTAATGTTTCCATATATCATTGTTATTATGGTCATTAGCCTCTCTGCATTTTTCTTACGAGTCGTAGAAAATCGTAGAGTAAAAACGACGGTTGCAACACACTTGTTCGCGTTACCCACGCTGAGACAGACGCACGCATACGCAGGCGAGGTTTTCACCATTTGTGCACGGATTTATTTGACTTCTCGGTGCAAAAATATGAGCTTAAATTACGAGTGTACGTTTTTATCACCATTCTGATTAACTCTTCGCGAGTCGATGATGATGGGCCTGTAAAACGTGAGTCATTGCGCGGAATTTTGTATTTAACTCGGCGTAGAGACGCGGCAGGAGGGTTCGTATGGAGATACGCACGAAGGATGTATACTCGCGCATGAACGCCGTAATGCAAGCCGAGGATAAAGACGCGTTTGATGCGGTTATGCAATAGCGCAATTAGGTACGTGTTTGCGGGTACTTTTGTTTCAACGCTTACTTTACATTTACGCCTACCCTTAACGCTGCCCTTCCGTATTATACGCGCGAGTGCATAAACACGTAGACGTGCAATCACGTTTACGACAAGGCTTATTATTCGTTAGCGGTACACGCGAAATGCGGCCGCAACGGTACACCCGAGTGTTTCTTTTTCTCTGGCCTCTTGCATTCAATAAGATCGCAAATAGATTCGAGCACTCGGACGCTTTGTTACGACGCCGTAAATGAGTTTGCTTCTCAGTGTCGCGAAAACAACATTAACCGGATGTGGGGGGAATATCAGGAATATCACGCTTTCTTGTGATTAATTATTTAGGGTCGTTAGTCGGTTGTGTTTTTTTTTTCATTCCATGGACATTTTTTTGCTACGTTACATCTTGATGAAACTGGGTTTTCTTTTTTATCCAGCAGGAGCTACACGCCCGAAAGAACATTAGGGGAGTTACAGTCGCGACGAAATCGAAATAGAATAGAAAGATCGAGTCGGTTGTGCTTAAAAAGTAAAAAATATCAGATAGTACGAAAAAGTTATTGACAAATTTGTGACAAATTGTGTATTATTGATATTTATTGTGTAGGAAGATTCCTGAGTGCCGAGGAGAAATATCTGGTCCATTCAGCAAACCTTTGCACAGTGGCGTTTGAAAAATTCGTGAATATTGCGAAAAACGGATGAACTCGCTTGACATCAAAAGAAGCTCGGTTTCTACGGTTTTTTTTTTCATAATTTGTCAATAACTTTTTTTTCTCGTCAAATTTTTCGTCGCTAAGATTTTGCATTAATCTGTCCATACAATTTCATGATTTAGAAGCTTGCATCGTTGGAATCCAACGAAACGCAATCAAACGTCTTTTTTGTCATTTTCCCGAAATTATGACACTTTTGAAAAAAGTAAACAAAAGAATAATGAAAATTCCGGAAGATGCGATGTTAAACGCCGAGAAAATTCCCAATCATGCAAACTTCAAGATCGTATAATTACATGCGGTGATTTCTGCGATGAAACCGTTTGCAGGAATTATACGCGAATTATAATCGCGAAGCGGGCATGTTGATTGAATTAATTATTGATATTTACCCGAGTTTGCATTGGAGGATGAAAGGTTTGCCCTCAGCGTACCAAATCGTTCATGAACAAGCTTCGATGCTGAGAGACAGAGAGAGAGAGAGCCTCGTGTGTCTGCAGAGTATACAACATTGACTCTGAGGGCCACGAAGTTGCAGAGTTGGGGACAGGAAGAGGGGAGTTATCGATCGATATAAACGGAAATTCAACGAACAGGTTTTGCCGACGTACACGTATGCATATATAGTATATATATTCGACAAAGTGGGTGGTGAAAACGTGGAATAACACAAATGCATTCGCTCGTACGTATATACGAAAGAAGAAGGGAATCGGTGAGGAGCGAGGGAGGGCAACGATTCGCACGACCTCGCACCAGGATATGCGAACGTGTTTTCGCGGAAGCCTCGTTACCCTCTCGCCCAACCAGTTTACTCGAACCACCCGCACTCGCGTAATATGTGACTCACCTACTTCGAAGGTAACGATCTTTCGCATCTCTCCGCCTCATCATTTCAACCAAATGGAACACGAATTGTAGGCGGATGAACATTTTCGCACCCTCGTACTATCGTTATCTCATGATTAAAAACACAGATTGCAGGTTGTCACTCGAAATTGAAAAATAACGACCTCTGCAAAACAGTCATCATAAAAATAACGTTTTCAACCATCTACCAATAACGAGGGTCGAAACCATCCGGACAAAAGAGGATTCTCCATATCGCCCGAAAATCGTTGATCGACGACGTTAGAGGTCGTAAATTTATTCCATCCGACTTTGTGTCGAATAATGAAGATTTCATTCTGTTTCGTCGCAGCAAAAGTGTCGCCTGAACACGAGTAAGTCAATTCCCATCCACCACAGACATAACATACGTATTTTTTCCTCGGTCCATTCCCTTTGAATCTTTTCTCTCCATCGTTCGACCGGATTGCTCTTTTTTCCTTCTCTCGTTCCATCGTTTTCTTCTCTCATCTCTCATTAAACTTTTCGACTCTCGTTCCATTTCCCCTTACACTCTTTTGTTTCCAATGTTTTCTTCCTCGCTACGTACGTTTCCTCCACGACCATTTCCTCTCTCACTCTATTCTCACCCTTTACCCTTGACCCCATCTCGCTTTTTATTCGTCCCTTCTCTCTGCATCTTCATTTCTCGTCCGCGATATTCACTTTTCTCTCTTCCTTTCTTATCCTTCTTTCTCCCCTCGTCGTATCCTTTCTTTGTGTACGCCTTTTGCTCTCTCGCTCTCTCTTTTATACCTACTTGCTTTTTTCGCGCTTTGCAACCGCACCGCTCGTGAACCACGAGGAGGGAACAGATGCGACGATGTAACCGGGAAGGAGGCTGCCAAAGGGTTCGCTGCACTTGTGTGTGTACTCTCGCGAACGTGTGTAATCTCTCCCCTCCCCTCTCCTCCCCTGCGTCCGCTCCTCTCGCCGTTTCTCGAGTTCTCCCTTTCGTAGAGAGGAGACGATCGTGCTGCTGTAGTTATGACTCCCTTTGTTGCGAAACGACACAACGACGACGGTGGTGGTGGTGGCGGCGGCGGCGGCGGCGGCAAGATTCTCCTTCTCTCTTAATCCTTCAAAGGCATCCTTCGTTCGTGCACACACAAGCGTACCAGGTTTGACCTGGGAGAGGGAGAAAGCGAAACGGGTTACTCCTCGAAGATCGTACGCTCGTTTCGACTCTCTCTCGCGAGAATCAGCCGCCTCCGACGCGCCAACTTCGTTTCATACACAAAGGACTGTGAGAACAAAACGCGGAGGGTTTTGTCTCTCCTTGTTATGTCATCTCTGTAATGACAAATTTTCCTCATTTCGTTTGCATCATTCTTTCATCCCCCAGATTGGGGAACGCAGCATCTCGAAGCGCAGTTTTTGCACGGTGCTTGAAAAATTTCAAAAAATACGACTCACGATATCGCGAAATCTGTAGGAAATGAGGGAAAAAAAAGTATCGAAATGTGAAATTTCGAAAGTATCGTTGAAAAAAAGGGTCTGTGACGTGAAACGTGTGTGATATCGCAGGGGTTGTTTCAAGGATTTACGGTTGAGGTTTTTTGTAAAATATATGGTCTATTTTGAAGGGGAATATGTATATACAAAATGAATACAATACTAATTACTTGATTTGACAAAATTGCAGCGAATTTATAAAAACTTTGAATACACGTAATTATGTACGTAGGTACTTATTACCGATGCTCGTTAAACATAGAGCGCATGTTTGAACTTTCGGTATGTATCGTTGGATAAATAGAGCACAATGCCATTGAATCAATTAACTGGCTGCTGGAAATTCAAACATTTCGAAAGCCGCGAATTCCTCAATTTTCCTATGGGATTGCGGAGCATGAAATTTCCTCTGACACGTGCGAAAGGATCCGGTAAACAGATTTATTACATAAACATTGCCGGAATACCGCGCAAACGCTGAATATTCACTCGAAAGAGCGAATACTCTTTGTGATTTTTGCTTGGTTTTTGCGATCGATCGATAAAAGGACGAAGAAAGTTTGACGTTGTTTCAAGATTTTTTAAAACGTATATTTTTTTTATTTTTTTTTTCCACACGAACCGCGAATTTCTTGAGACTTATTGTTGCTAATTTTTAATGCTTGACGAAGAAGAGTGGTATTCCCGTTAAATCCTTATCGGTTTCTCTCTCTCTCTCTCAGACTCGTTTCTTGGTCCGGTCTCGTCATTCGTGCAACACTACTTTTTCTCGTACATGCGAACGGAGCATGCAGCCTCACAGTGCCTAGCGCAGTTGCGGTATCCTTTCCTAAATAGGAAAAAACCAGACGCGAAACGGTCATGGATAAAATTCCCCGTTTTAGCATTATCCCGTTGGAACTAGATCGATCTTTTCATCAAAACGAACAATCGAATTTCAGACACCCTACAAATGATATCGCTTGTCATGGAAAAGATGAGAACAATGATTTTTTTTTCCCAAAATTTTCTCGCTCTTCAGAGGAGACATTGGACAAAGAGTGGGATGGTATGACGTTTAGAAATTTCAGGAAAATCAAAGAGGGTCGGTTTTTAAAAGTGGTCGATTTGGCGTGGGATGCCCCATATGCATTCTATCGTACTTTGATGGCGGTCCAACGAAGCAAACTTTAGGATGAAATCAATTCAACGAATTTCGAGTTGTAATCGCATTAGGTATTTCCATAACATCGTACGAACTTTATCCCTTTGGGATGATTACTAGTCGTCACATTGTTCGGCATCGATTCTTCTTTCCTTCTCCCGTCTCTCATACATTTTGTCTTCAAGATTGCTTACATCATCAATTACCCAACTCGATGAAATCCGTTGAATTTCCACCGAGTATTACGAAATATCTGATATCGAAACTAAAATAATTTTCGCGATCGATAATTGTTGTTATTATTTCCCTCTCCATCTTTTTTCTTTCCCCACGGTGGTTTGATGTGAGAACGCAATTTCGGGTGATCGGGAATGAGAAATAATGAATATATACCATACGCGAGAAGGGAGAGAAAATAATCGGTGTTGAAAAGAGCCCTCTCGTCTCTAATGCGAGCAACCTCAAGGAATCTCGCCAACTACGACGAGGATGAGAGATGGACCGAGGGAGATACTTCTAGTCTAGACTTTTCTGAATTTTTTTTTTTTCTCTTTCGAAATTCTCATACGCCAGTCGAGTATACAAGAATTTCAACCGAGACCGGAGATTGTTTCTCCCTTTTGTACCATATTCGTCAGGAGTGCCCGATGCCGTTTAGATCGTTTTAACCTTTTTTCGCCGTATAAAGTGGAATCTCGAGCACGGACTTTTGGCTCGGGCTAGATATTCTCTTCGCCAATCGCATTCAAACTTTCGAATGCCATTCGGCTCATCGCGCTATTATGCTTCCTCCTGGCAAATTTTCAAAATTTAACCATACACTTTTCGGAATTTTTCCGAGCGATCTCTCAACCGTGAGAATCGAGATGTCCACTAGGTGGATATGCAAACGACGTTGTTTGTTCAAAAGTATAATAAATGTATTTATACTAAAAAAACACTTAAAAACAACGCCGTCGAGCATCAAACTCGGGAAAAAGGTGTTTCGCCATCTTGAAATAAGAAACTTTCTTTGGCTGAAGACAAAGAATGAGGTTTCAGCGGTGGTCATCTTTTTTTCAAAATTTTAGACAAAAATTGACAAGAAAAACCGACAAAGTACGAATTTCAGTGAAATTCTGGATTTTTTTGTTCAATTTCCTGTATTTCGCCCGTGTGCTATCGTTCGATGTGGTATCGACGTCGTTGCAAAAAAAAAAGGATCGAGGTCGCGCCAATGGAAACGAGAAATCATCACACACGTCACCTTGTTTCGTAGCTTGTATACAAATACATACGTGTGAACGTACATTTATAAAAATACCATCCAACCCTGACAGTCGCTTGTTCCGTTCCATTCGACGCTCGTCCCGGAACGGAAACCCTTTTGCTCGCGGAATTTCATCACGCATATATGCCCCCATACTGCTCTTATAAAATACCAGACTCTGGAATTGCAATCCATATAATATATTCACTATTCTATATAAATTGAACACTCGCGATCGTAACATCGACCGAATTGACGTTTATGACGTCGTTAATGCACGATTAATTAAATCGATTAACTAAAAAGCAGCGTTTCATCGGAATTTACGAAAAATGCCAATTTTGTTTTAAAAAAAAAATTGTAAAACGTATCTCTGGAACGCAACGATACAAACAATTTTTATATGATTTTTGTTTCATTTCGATGCTGAATTCCACGATTGTAAAAAAATATCCTCCATGTCACGTAACACGGCCAATAACGAAATTTTAATTCTAAATTAATTGCGCGTATACACGATCGTAGAGAAGAATTCAGCGTTTCTTTTCTTTTTTTCAAAAACCGTGATAAGATTTTAACAATTGCGAACGGTTGATAAAGCCTCCCTTGTGTGTTTTTGTTTAAACTGCGATATAGCATATTTAAGTAATGCAATCATGGGACGATACAAACAGGAAAAAAATCGAGGCTCGCGGAGTTGAAAGATTTTTTTAAACAAAGTTGGACTCGTGCCAATATGTAAAAACGAGAGCCAAACGGGTGTGTGAAGTTTCCCGCAGGTAATATGACAGACAGCACAAACACATCAGGTGCATATACACGCATCCTCTGCTAGCTTATTCCGGCACATGAGACAACACTAAACGGATTCTCCGTCGATTTTATACTGTTTGTGCTGAAAATACAAGAGGTCTTTCGTGTCAAATACATCTGTAACAAAGACTCGTTCCATTGCCCTTTGAGTTTCGTCAATAACATCATAAATTACGCGCAGCATCATTAAAACAGCAAGTATATAATACTAACTCGCTTGAAATTAAAAATGGCTCCAATGGCTAAAGCTAAAAACGTCTCAAAATCGTGCCTTTCAAGGATATTTAAAAAGTACCAAATGGAATATAATTGGAAGCAATTGTCATGGGTCCATTTGACACAAAAGTGCCCATACATACATCCAAGCGCGTAGGATACTAGATCTTACGTGTGTACTTTGTATAACATAAACTCTCGGAGCTTGTAGTTTGATAAAATACAAACCGAGGAAGCGAGAGAGAGAGAGAGAGCAGGTTATCATAGACAGCTAGAAACTTGTAGGATCCGTACGACGTCCAACTTTGCTCGAAAGTTCCTGTAAAGTCGTCTACGTGAATATCAATTTATCATTAGTTTGTAGAATCCACGAACACTTTAACCCGGCAATGTTACGCCTTGTACAATGTAAATGGTGAGCATGGATGAGATCCAGAGCAATTGTACTTTGTAAACATTGTATGCGAACTGTGTGTGAAACTTGTGCACCAGTTTTCCTATTAGGAGAACAAGCAGAAGGCAGTGCCTTTAGCACACAAGATCTCGCGGCAGTTACGAAGCCGCCTCGTCCTCTGCAAATTCACCAAAGCTCCAAATTTCGTGGCACGGATCCAACCGAGAACCTTGTCACAGACACATCCATCGCTGCTCGGGACTCTGACAAAATTAACAACGAAATTTACGTGAATATTGTTACAGTGAGCTCCAAAGTCGGCGCAAAAACGTACCATCGCAAATTTGTCTCACACTCTGAAACACGTCGTATATATTTCATCATCCTGGCGCATTGGAATGCAAACAAAAATATGTTGCCTCCGTAATTTTCGGAGAATATTGAAAATACTTGAACGGGATGTCCCGCAACCGGATGTCGATGGTACAAAGTTACGCCGAAGTTTCGAAACGAAAAACTTTTTTTTCATACGATGAAACGTTGGCGAGTCTTTAACCGTCAAAGTTATTAATCACAGCTGGAATATTTGGATGAAAAAGTATTGCAGACTCTACGACTTGGAATTTCATCCCGTATTTTGGTCCAAATTGTAGATATTTAATTCTGGGAGACCCTGTATATTCCATGCCATATAAGGACCGCGGATTTTTCGGAAAACGACTTTTCTGTTATCTTTTTTGGCATTTTTTACTTTGTGTCAGAAAGCGTGATATTTCATCGGAGCCTGAAATTTTTCCTGCTTTCCGCAGTTTTTTGATGAGAAGAAAAGTTTTTAATGAAAATTTCAACCTCCCCCGAGTAATTATCACCGCTCGTGATGTCTACCGGTTGATGTACAACCGTTTGAAAGATTAATCGACCTTTTTCGGAAAAGCCGCCATTTCCAATATTCACCAAGAATCCTTCTCCCCGGTTTCCCCTTTTTTCTCTTCTGCCTCCCCCTGTCATCTCATAAAATATTGATGCGAAGAATGTTGAAACTCTTTTTTTTGGTCCTTCTTTGCTGAATACATTAAAAATTCAATTTTCATCGAGAGGCAGACGAATTACTCGCGGCACGATTCATCTTTATCATTATCATCATCGTGCAGCGTTCGTTCATTTTTTCGCATCAAGTAATTCTCGCACGCACGACACGCGATAGACGATCATTGTCGTCTCGGGTTTATCCTTTTTTTCTTCCTCCATCTCTCTCGCCCCTTTTTTTGTTCTCCACTCCCCAGGGACTTTTTATGAATACCAATCGTTCGATTCTTCTGTTCTGAATATTCAGCATTTACGTGATAACTCTCCGTCGTCTGCGGAAAAGTGTTCTCCCTCCAAGGTTAATTTTCTCGCGAGAAACAAAAAACTTTGTACTCCCGTCTTTTCACGTTTGTAAAAACGAACTTGACGTATCCGTGCGAATATTTTCCACGATGAATACCATCTTATTCACACTTATTTAGCGATCGATTTTATCATGTCGAGAAAAAATCCTTTTGAAAAAAAGAAAACACCGATCTCGACGAATAAATATTCGCACGTTGATACGAATGCCTTTTGAAGAATATACATCGATCAGATCGTCGAGTTTTTAAAACGACGAGGCTCTATCAAGGCAATACCGAACGAACACAGCGGATGCCATAGTGGAATCTCGAACAGGGCTGTAAATTTTGACGATCCACTTTGAACATAGTATACCTCCGTGTTATATTAAATATGCATTCGATGGTCAAGTATCATAAAAGTTGAGGGTGCACACGTGTGCTGCATGAATTAGAATTTCGTGCTTGCATATTCAAAGTTCGAACGCGTTCGTGGCTGCTGTTGTCGATGCTTCTAGCCAACGTGCCTGTCCGTCTGCTGATACGTTTATACGAAAAGTATTTGTGTGTTTGTGCGTATGTTTACGTATATCTCTGTGTGAATAAATGGGATCAACACCGTACGATCTCGTAACACTCTCGTAATATCCGTATACAAGCTGCTGTTGGCTACCTACATATAACTATACTCCAGGTGTTACCGGATGCTGCATATACACGTTCTTCTCTCTTTTTCCTTCTCCTTCGAATCTTGTTGCTCCTGTTGCAGCAGTTATAAACCGCGCGCGCTCTGGCTCACACCAACGCGCCCGTGCGTTCCAAGCGACTCTAAATTACCTTCGGCAATCGGTTTACACAGGGAGCTCCGCAATTTTTATTCATACACATCAACGCCCATACCCGCACTCGGTACAACGATAAGTAAAAATAGAAGAAAGAAAAAAACAATCTGCAATAAAAATGAAGTTATTATTCGCCGTATGCCGAGTTTATTTGTTTGAACTACGGAAGAAAATAACGTGCGAATAAAGACGGGAAGATTTTGCTTTCTCTCGGTCTTCAAGATGACGTGTGCAGGAAAAGCATGTTGCATCCGTTAATCAAGCGGTACGTTCCGTATGTGACAATTACGAGTAATTAATGCGCGTACGAGCTTCCACTCGCGTTTTCAACGTTTTTTCAAAATGCTCGTAGATCGAACCTATGTAACGCGATAGACGCGAGTCTCAAACTTCTTAATTAACGGGAAAAAAGAAGGCATTTGGGATGCAGGATTGAATCAGATTTTTTTTTTGGACCAAATCACTGTCTTTGAAATTCCAAGATTATTGGGAAAATGCGATTGATCAAATGAGCTTTTCGCGGTTTATACAATCAAGCTTCGAAGCCGGAGACACGCCTCTGGTTATGCGTGAGTCTGCGTAATGGCCTTTCCCTGCAAAACATGTTATATCGATCCTTCCTGCGAGCTCATCTCATCCTTCTGTTATCTCTTTTCTCGTCTCTTGACATTCCACTTTTCCGAGATGCTTTCTCACATTTTTATTTCCGTTATAAATTTTCGACTCGTATATTAATTATTATCAATGCGAAAGTAACACCGTCTGTTTGTTATCGTTTTGCGGCTAATCAGTAGATCGATGGATTGCTCGCATCTCGATAAAAGACGCAGCCTTATAAACATGATTTTCTTCGTCGAAATTCGTCCGGTCCGATTTTATTTAAAGTAATACGCATTTTTGTAAAAAATCGTCATTTCCTCTTTTCCTTTCTCGAGTTCCATACATGCTCTTACGACGGTTTTTTCATTCGTCAGCTGTTCATTTTTCATCACCTTTTCTCGCGATACTTCTCGCCCCGCAGTCACATTTCTCGTCTCTTTTTGACACGCCGTGCAAACGCAAATCTGATCGGGCGAGAAAAGACGATAATCCCGGCGCGGACAAAGTCACGAGAAGAAAACCCGCGATATTTAATAGAAATTAAATTCAATTTAACGATCGATGAAAAAATCATCTTCTGTAGAAAAACATACCGTTATTTCCTCTAGAATGAAACATAAAATTGACCGTATTTCCTCTTCGTAAATAGGCACTTGCGATCGTTGCATATAAATTCTCATTCTCGCACGAGTGGGCTCCTCGCGATTTGCTGTAAATTCCAAGTCGTTAAAAGTGTTTAACGAGTAATTCAATTGCGGAATAACGCCGCGGTACCGCGAGCAGAACTGCAAAACGAGGGAAAAGAACATTTTCTCGTATGAAAATACAAGAAATTATCTCTTTTTATCCACGCTGTACTGTCGTGACGCGCGTGCGATTACAAGTATCTCACGTTGCCAATTTTTACACACCAAAAGCTCTGCCACGAACTAGCTTTTTTTTGTTTTCCGTCGATCGTAAAAAAAGTTGTCGATCGATTTCTCGACTTCCGGAGGCTTGCTTTCCGCTGATTGTTTTATCGTGATCGTTACGACCAACGGTGGATTCCGGATTGTTAGTTGCAACGGACTTTACGATCTAGCCTGCTTACCCGTGAAAGCTCAATTTCGCATTATCATTTACGTAATTTATACGCGGTTTTCTCGCAACCGCGTAGGCGGATCAAGCGACCCGACGCTTTGTATCTTGGAAGCGGTTGTAAAATACGCACTTCATCGCGGATGTGATGCAAATTCCGAGAAAATTTTCAAAGACTTTGTAGGTACGGGATATCGCTATCGCGGTTCCTCGGATACTTCGCGCGCGCGGTTCAAGGGCGTTGAAGGGCGTTGTACGTCGAGTTGCTTGAAATATGATGAAACTCATTACGGAAAAAATGTTTTTTGGAATTATATTTGGAGAAAATAAAAGCTCTCTCGTGGCTGAATATTTCATACCTCGAACGTCGAGGCGTTTATTCGGTAACGTCGTGGTTCTCGTTTATAACGCTCGGATTATTTTTTCATCATTCGTATAGCTTTGCAGGGGAAAATTAAAATCCCTCGCTCGGGAGTTTTTCGGCTTTTAATTAAAGTAAAAACACTGTTTTTTCTGATGTAACACGTTTTTACGTTATTTTGAATCGTTCGCGTGTGAAATATTCGCCGTGAAACCTCTTTCCTCTTTTCGTGCTTCCGCTACGTTGTAATCCTTTGTTCAGAGACGATGGATTATAAAAAAATGGATTTGAAAAAACTTCGTGAAATTTCAATCTCCCGCTTTCGTTCAATGCTTCTTTTGCACTCGGGATTCCAAGCTCTTCCGGCTTTGAATATCGAAATTGCAGCTTCGTTCGTTTTTCGTTCGAGGAGAATCTACGCGTTTGAACACATTTTTACCATCCGCGGTTTTGCTTCTTGCGTTTGTCGCTCGGCAATTTTTGCTCGTCCGCGATCCGTCGATCCGTTCAAGCTCGCTGCAGCGGAGCTTCGTGTACTTTTCACGGCGAAACGCGTATGCCAGGAACGGACAACGAGCTTGCGCAATTTACAACGAATTTTCGAAAAATAATCTCGCTCAAATCTCGATGAATCTCGTTTGCAGCATCGATGACTCGTAATTTGACCTTCGCGTCGTTGGAAAAATAAGCAAGGTCATTAAACGCGTGAAACGTGAAATATTCCTCTGGGTATTTATTGCTTGTATTTCGTTTCAAATGTAAGCCAGGTAATTCGACAGAAAAATTGTTTGAATTTTGGATCGGTCCCGTATAACCGTACGGTAATAATATAAATACAGAAAATGATTATGGCGCGACACGATTTTCGAATTGCGCTGCGAGAGATCAGCCGTGAAAAAAATTCCATCGCGTATGTCGGAAGAATCGTAAAACACGCCGATCGTTCCTTAACCCTGTATAAATTTTGTCGACCTGTACGTACCTGTACCTGCACGTCATTTCCGTGAAATTAAGTTGCCAGATGGTTCGAAGATCGTATATGTATAGCGTTGCACATACGGGTGCATCGTATAGCGGCAAAGTACAACTGCAATATCCCCGTAAGAGGAATGGCACATGGTACACAAGTACACATGTACATAAATGTATATGCGATGTTTATATGTTTATATGTACGTACGTTATAAATGTACAACGGATATATAAGTATATTAACCGAGCTGATGTAGTCCATGGGCGCTCTTAATGCCTCCTTGGGCTTACCTGACCGGGCGGTAAATGCGATCTGCAGGAGCGCGAATAAAAAGACGCGCGCGATGAGAAAAGAGAAGGATGACGCGAGACGGTATAGGTGGACATCAGCGCGCGCGGTGCACAGAGCGCTAAACGGGGACCAGCAGAACCTTCTCTCTCGCTCTCTTTTTCTCTGTCATTCTGCATTGCCAAGCGTATCTCTCCGACATTTCCGAGAAACTTTATAGGATCGTGGTTACGTGTACAACGTGTGTGCATCATCAAAGCCGCTCAACTTTTGTGCTCGCACTCGCGGTGCTCGAGTGCGTTCGTCAGTGTGTGTGTGTGTGTTTTGTCCGTGGTTCGCGGTCTTTGCGAGCTTTTCTTCTCCCCGTCCCGAGTATCACAGCTCCGCGAGATTCTTTCTCCTTTAACATTGCTGCGATGTTCCGCTTGTGTATATACACCGCCGCCATTCGATGACGAGTGGATGATGAAATTAAAGAACGAGGATAAACTTCTTCGACTCCCGAAACGTGTATTCGCGAGTTTCTCATTTTTCGAAACGGTCTCGAACATTTTCTTTCTTCCACGCTAATTTTTATCATTCCTCGTAAACTCCTACAGAACGCTTCTTTTTTGGTCCAACAAACGCGCGCACAGTACGATCTACATTCGAATTTTAACGAAAAAGCAGGAGATAAAATGTGCATGTGTTTTGAGGTTATGTAATGAAATTTTCATACGCTGGCGGCATGGAATTCTCCGTGTATAAAAGTTGCTCTTTCTGGTGTTTACGAGCGCGCAACAAGGATACCATGTGTGGATACAACATATATATATGTTTGTATGTATGTACGTGTGTATATCTCGTCGTGAGAAGCCTCTCATTTTGTCGCGTCTTATGGGAACGTAACGCGGCTGCACGCACGAGAGAAAACTCACGCACGTGCGTGCGCGACCCGGCAAACGCTGTACATTTATGAAAACTTCGTTTTGCCTTGTTTTTATCGTTGAGAGAAACGTCCGCGCTGAGAAGACGATAATTAGGTGCCTCCTAGTTGTGAGAAGGCAATCGCCCCGGCTTCTCGGACATGAGTCTCAGTCGCGCAAAATTATATGTATTGTGTACTTAGTAATTTACTCCCCTCTGTTCATAATTCGCGATACAGGGACCGCGCCACGTTATCGTAATCAAAAGAAAACAAAAATGATTTATCGTATTCACTCTGCTGCACTTTTTTAACGTCAAAACAACGTCCGAGTGACGATATGTGTCGAGAACAAAAGAATTTTAAAGAGTGTCGAGTGAAATCCTCGACGAGCCATTTTTCCATCGGCGAAACGTCATGTACGTGTGACTATAACGATCGTTATTTCTCAAAATCAACATTATGTCATTTTTCAATTTCTACCACCAACGGTCTTAAACTTTTCACTTGGGCAACTTTTGCGTCTTGTTGTAGACACTTCAAGGAGTAACCCAGAATGTTTTCATACTTTATGAAAGCCTGGAGATCTTTCAAAACCCTCCTGATCCTCGAGACACCGAGTGCACCCCAGGGTTAACGTAAAAAACAACAAATTCAACGATTCAGCAAAGTATAGATAAGTTTTTTTAATACATTTTTCTGGAATATGAAATTATGAACACACTTTCGATAAGGGATTCAGCAGACTACAGTGCGTGAGCACTTAAACTTTCGATTCGCCCATCTTCTTGCTTTCATCCTTTCCCATATATTGCCCATCTTTGTTCCTTTCGATATCGTTTTATCCGCGTATTATACTTCCTCGCCCATCTCTTCTTCCCATCAGAGAGAAGAGAATCCCATGCAGCTTCTCATGCCTTTCTTCTCTTTATTTTTATCTCGTTTTCTTATCTCTCGTTTTTTTCCCCATCCTCTCTCCACCTTTCGCGTTGCACTCGCAAGGGCTCGAGACTCTCTTCGGTGCATTTTCTCTCTTTCCACTCACGGATCCTCCCGGCTGCCGAGGACCAGACGCAAATTAGCGGAGCCGCCCGCGATACGATCGAGAAACTCGTCCTCCGCGAATCCCCTTCTTCTTCGCGTACAATATACACATGCACATATATATATCTCACAGTGTATGTAATACAGATATATATATATATTCATTATGCCGATACGTGCATACCAATACCAGCAGCGTAAAATGCATCACAGCCGGTCCGTACAAATGAGATTATATATATATGTATATATATACACGCGTAAGCACCATCAGCCTCGAAACTGACCACATAAGACTCACTCCCTAATTTTATTTCATTTTTTTCTTCGTCTTGGGTTTCCCTTCTCTTCCTCCTCGTTTTTTTCCATTTTTCTTTTATTTTTTTAACAAAATACGCTCTTACAGCCGCGTTGTATTACATTTCACGATCGTCCCATATCCTTCCTTGCCGGACGCTTCGCACACTGCTGCGCAGAAGGCCGGGGGAAGGGTGCTTTTCGTTTCTTTTAATACACCGTTGCAGATGCGCTGCTTCGACATCCAATTTCATGTCCGGGAGAGCTCCACACGCGCCGCACTTTATTCCTTCTCCGCGCTCAAACTCTACACGGGTTCCCTCGTGATTTCCTGTCTTACATCCACTGGAAAACGCTCTTGTGATTCTGAAGAGCATTCTATACGGAATCAGATCCGCGCATTATGCCCTGCAACAAAAGGTGTTTCTCGGAGGCTTTTCGGAATCATCCTTCAATCATTTTTTTTTCTTTTCGTTTTAATCTGTTCTATTCCATTGCTCGTTGATAATAGATGATATTAATGCTAATTTTTGCCGTCTCTCGCGTTTCACGACATCTTCCGTCTTTTTTCCTTCACGAAGACTCGTGAGAAAAACATTTACATGATTTTGCACATGCACACGATGCACATGATTTTCAATTAACAACGGGGATGATCTTTATGATCTTTGATCTTGAATTCAATACTTTTACTCGAGTTTTCAATTTTTTTTTCTTTTCTTTGTATTTTTTTTTAAATTTTTACATTCCATCAAATCGTCGGGCGCGCAAAGTGTGCAACGATATATCGCGGCGAGTGTATAACGCCGATTCACGTTGTTTCCGAGTACTGGACCAAGCGCTACGAGGTGAAAACAGGGATAAAGAATATGGTGGACAAGAGACAAGATCGCTCTTTGAGGTGGAATCGCGTGGAAGAGTGTAAAAGAGAGCGGTGGCAGAGGCCATCGAGCTCCTCGGCTTCTCACGCGGCAACGGCAGCGCAGCGAGCGTTCAATGCGATGACAATTATCCCTTTCCAGAAAGACAATTACGCTTTTCAAGCGAGGCGCGGAATCGCGACCTCGTTCTTTTCTGTCTAACCTTTTTTTTCTCTCCTCTAACATTCCCTGTCTCGCTCTCTCTCTTGTGTGTGTATATATATGTATATATATATTTACTTGCTGAAAACAAAAAAAAACACCTGGACAGTCAGCACAAACGGGCTAAAATTTATCCCGAGGCTTGCTCCGACGGAGCTGACTGTGCACTACTGTGAGATTTTCGCCACGATTGTAGCACCGAATCGTAAACGAGAAAAATAATCGAGTAGAAAAAAAACGAAGATATACACGGGATGGCGGGAAGATTGCACCTCTTTCTCGCCAGTTCTTTCAGAGCCTTTTGATGGACCCAAAAAGGTCATTTTCGATTTCGATTTTCTCTTAAAAAATGTCCGGCTGACTTTGCACACTGACGCACTCGTGCGAGTCGCATATATCTTAACAATCAAATCTGAAAATTGTAATTTTGTCAATTTCAAACTGCGGCGATTGAAAGAACGTCGACTTCATGGAATGAGATGCCAGCAAAGCGGGTATACTCGTGTCTTTCCTCTTTCTGTTTCCGGTTTTTGCAGCAGCGCGTACACGCGCGACTTTATTGAAAGCTTTTTCCGGAAGTTGGTTTTTTTCTCGATCTTA
Source organism: Heteropelma amictum (assembly GCA_959613375.1). NCBI lineage: Eukaryota > Metazoa > Arthropoda > Insecta > Hymenoptera > Ichneumonidae > Heteropelma > Heteropelma amictum. Next base: position 7,299,485 of record OY390724.1, read on the forward strand.
AAAGTCCAGCGCTGCTTTGGGGAAAGTTGATCAGATGGAGGAGAAAGCATCAAAACAATTCCCTCTTCTCTCCCTCGCATAGCAAACTTTTAGAGGGCAATACACGCGTATAGTATATGTATACATATATATGTATAATACATAATTGAAGAAGGAGATATCGCGTCGATGCTGGTGGCACTCTCGTTTGACGATCGCAGCATTTCCAGTTTTCAACGAGTCCAAGAGTTCCACTCTCCTTCGCTCCTTTTAAACTTTTGCTGCGAAGCAAAATTCGTGGACGATTCCACGAATTGCCGAAAATAATTGATGACCGGCGCACGGGGGCATTATATCGCGTGGAAGATGCGCGAATTTCTCCCTATCTGTCCTGTTTTTTTTCTCTTTTACTCTTTGGTCAAACATGTAGGTATTTATGTCTTTTTTTATCCTTCTCTCTCTATACACTCGTATGTATACTATAGTCCACGTGCCCCCTCGCGCCCTGCGAGATCCATTTCGAACGAGGGCGAACGGGTAATCTTCCACTTTTCTCTTCGTAGAATCGTTTAGAAAAAGAGGGAAAAAAAAATGAATACTCACACATTCGCGGGTATAATTCAAGAGGAGGACGGAAGGTGCAGGGGCCAGTCGGAGGATGAGGCACAGTGGGAATGAGACTGCTCAAAGTGCCATACGTGCACGCATGCTCTCACGCACGCTCGCACTTAAATGCTATATATTTTATAATATGTTTAAATATATAGATATATATATTATCATTACTATTCTATGAACTTGATCGCGTTCATTAACTCTGAAAAAAAAGCCTCACAACAATAAGTTCTTCGGAAATCGCAGGTTGATCCATTTACGTAAGAAATGTACGTGTATTGATTGGTCGCGCGTGTCAGCTGATGATATCGCGTCCGTAATGCCAAAAGAGCGCGTGACAGCAGAAGGATAGGGCCAAGTGCCAAAAAAGCGTATTAAACATTTTTTTTACCATAAATATTAAAAAAATTGAATTAACCGCGGTTTTTTTGTAATTTCAGACCTTTTGATTTATAATAAATTGATATACCGGCTAAAAAATACATAAATAGTAATATAAATAGACTACAAAAGTCGCTACTTTGTGAGGATTTATTTGTTGAATGTTTGCGAAATTAAAAAATTTTTTCAACAGCACGTACAACGTTTTTTTGGCGCGAGATTTTTTCCGGAACTTTGTCGAAAATTATGTGTTTCCGCAGTATGAATTTCTCACAGTTTTTGTTCGCAAACGTAAAAACGAGAAAAAGGAATATAAGAAAACAAAATACGCATAGAGTACAACGATGTTTTTTTTTTGTGTGTTTCTAATTCTCGATAATCGTCAAATAATCCAACAAAACATCATAAACACACTTTGAGTAGTAAAAATCATTAATTTTAAATTTATTTATGTCAATCGAGACAGCAAAAAACCGCGGTTGTTTCGTCGAGCCCTCAGTTGCGCGTGAACCCCCTTAAACAGTGGCTATCCTGGCACATTGATCTTTATTTGCGATAAGACAGCGAGGAAAAAGTGCAGAGACTTTGAAATTTCGGCGGTCCTATTGTAGTCAGGTGCGCTCTTCATTTGCAACAATTTTCTACTTCAGTGTTCCTAGAAGCAGCGTTGTATGCGCTCCGTGTGGTTCCTCCATATTATTTGCGGCTATAAAAAAGTCGATCGACGATCGGATAGCTCAGCGCGCACTCGAGAGCTTTAACGAACCAACCGGCAGTTTGAACTACTGGATATTTCGTGAAAACGCTCCTTTTCTAACGACGCAGAAGCATGTATACATATATACAGCCAGTATATTGTATACTAGGGTCAAGAGACGCGCGCTCACGCGCGCGACCGGCTGCGTTTTCGCGCTACGGCGCTCCGTCTTGAATTAAGTATAGACCCCTAGAGAACACGTTACAATTCGGCATAAGTAGCAAATTGTGGAAAGCAAGGAATGTTTAAAAAACTGAAACTAAATTTCCGACAACCGGACATGAAGCATCTTGTTCAGAGTCGTTTCCTCTATGCGTGGTTAAATTTTGATCGAGTTGTCGATCGTTCTTTCCGTCTGCCGCTACCCTTAAGGGGAAAAACTGAAACTAAATAACCGACAACCGGACATGAAGCATCTTGTTCGGGGTCGCTTCCCCTATGCGTGGTTAAATTTTGATCGAGTTGTCGATCGTTCTTTCCGTCTGCCGCTACCCTTAAGGGGAAAAACTGAAACTAAATAACCGACAACCGGACATGAAGCATCTTGTTCGGGGTCGTTTCCCCTATGCGTGGTTAAATTTTGATCGAGTTGTCGATCGTTCTTTCCGTCTGCCGCTACCCTTAAGAGGAAAAACTGAAACTAAATAACCGACAACCGGACATGAAGCATCTTGTTCGGGGTCGTTTCCCCTATGCGTGGTTAAATTTTGATCGAGTTGTCGATCGTTCTTTCCGTCTGCCGCTACCCTTAAGGGGAAAAACTGAAACTAAATAACCGACAACCGGACATGAAGCATCTTGTTCGGGGTCGTTTCCCCTATTCGTGGTTAAATTTTGATCGAGTTGTCGATCGTTCTTTCCGTCTGCCGCTACCCTTAAGGGGAAAAACTGAAACTAAATAACCGACAACCGGACATGAAGCATCTTGTTCGGGGTCGTTTCCCCTATGCGTGGTTAAATTTTGATCGAGTTGTCGATCGTTCTTTCCGTCTGCCGCTACCCTTAAGGGGAAACACTGAAACTAAATAACCGACAACCGGACATGAAGCATCTTGTTCGGGGTCGTTTCCTCTATGCGTGGTTAAATTTTGATCGAGTTGTCGATCGTTCTTTTCATCTGCTACTACTGCCGAGTACTACAGCGTCGAGCGGTAGTACTGCGCCTGCGAGACTGCTTACCCGCTCGACATTGCTGTAGAGCGAAAAGATAGCCTCTCCGGACCAGCGTCGAGCAGTAACACTGCGCCTGCGAGACTGCTACTCGCCCGACATTGCTGTAGAGCGGAAAGATAGCCTCTCCGGGCCAGCGTCGAGCGGTAGTACTGCGCCTGCGAGACTGCTTACCCGCTCGACATTGCTGTAGAGCGGAAAGATAGCCTCTCCGGGCCAGCGTCGAGCAGTAACACTGCGCCTGCGAGACTGCTACTCGCCCGACATTGCTGTAGAGCGGAAAGATAGCCTCTCCGGGCCAGCGTCGAGCGGTAGTACTGCGCCTGCGAGACTGCGAGGAAACGACTCTGAACAAGATGCTTCATGTCCGGTTGTCGGAAATTTAGTTTCAGTTTTTTAAACATTCCTTGCTTTCCACAATTTGCTACTTATGCCGAATTGTAACGTGTTCTCTAGGGGTCTATACTTAATTCAAGACGGAGCGCCGTAGCGCGAAAACGCAGCCGGTCGCGCGCGTGAGCGCGCGTCTCTTGACCCTAGTATACAATATACTGGCTGTATATATGTATACATGCTTCATGAAGCATCTTGTTCGGGGTCGTTTCCCCTATGCGTGGTTAAATTTTGATCGAGTTGTCGATCGTTCTTTCCGTCTGCCGCTACCCTTAAGGGGAAACACTGAAACTAAATAACCGACAACCGGACATGAAGCATCTTGTTCGGGGTCGTTTCCTCTATGCGTGGTTAAATTTTGATCGAGTTGTCGATCGTTCTTTTCATCTGCTACTACTGCCGAGTACTACAGCGTCGAGCGGTAGTACTGCGCCTGCGAGACTGCTTACCCGCTCGACATTGCTGTAGAGCGAAAAGATAGCCTCTCCGGACCAGCGTCGAGCAGTAACACTGCGCCTGCGAGACTGCTACTCGCCCGACATTGCTGTAGAGCGGAAAGATAGCCTCTCCGGGCCAGCGTCGAGCGGTAGTACTGCGCCTGCGAGACTGCTTACCCGCTCGACATTGCTGTAGAGCGGAAAGATAGCCTCTCCGGGCCAGCGTCGAGCAGTAACACTGCGCCTGCGAGACTGCTACTCGCCCGACATTGCTGTAGAGCGGAAAGATAGCCTCTCCGGGCCAGCGTCGAGCGGTAGTACTGCGCCTGCGAGACTGTTTACCCGCCTGACATTGCTGTAGAGCGGAAAGATAGCCTCTCCGGGCCAGCGTCGAGCGGTAGTATTGCGCCTGCGATACTGTTTACCCGCCCGACATTGCTGTAGAACAAAAATTTCCGGAAACCGGACATGACGCATCTTGTTTAGAGTTGTTTCCTCTATGCGTGGTTAAATTTTGATGGAGTTGTCGATCGTTCTTTTTATCTGCCACTACTTTGAAGGAAAACGCTTCTCGCGAGATCGTCTGATCCAAGAATCATTTCTTGTAAATTTTATAAAACATTAATGTGCAAGGGAGAAAGAAGGGAGAAAAATTTTCGCTTGAAAAAATGTGCAAGAGAAGCTAGTTTAGTTGATTCACTCTCCTTCTCCCGGACTATCTCTCATTTTCTCTCCGTACAATATAAATTCAATTGTGAAATATAGTACTCTTACTTACTCGATATGGATGATTTCTTTTTCACAGAATAAATTATCGTAGAACCTTTGCTAACCGCGATTAATGTCACGAGTCGACAACTGGCCAAAACAGCATAAAAAACCGCGCGAATACAGTCTCGCATGAATTTCGCGGCTGCGCTCATCACAGACCAATCACGAAACGAATAAAACGACAACAAAGCATGCGATATTTCGATATTTCGATAATTTCGATCTATATCTCCTCATCAACTTTTTATAAGAAAGATAACGTATGTACCGTCCGATATATGAAAGCCTGCTGCTCACTTGTATGTACATTGTGTACATACACGTTAAATATATCGGACACGAACGCCGACATCACGCTGTTGTATAATCCACGCGTGTTCATTCGATTTGTTTATGTCCGGCACGGCTCGGCTCTTGGAAAAGCTCTCTTCCGTAATCGGATGATTACGTTCGCCTTTGCGAAACGCTTTTCCCTCAAACTCGCGCGAATTCCGAAAAATAACGTTGCCAGGGAAAAACAAGCGGAAGAGAAAGTGTTTTGAAAAAATGAAATAGTACTTTCGATGTTGCGTCGATGGAGGATTTTTTTTCATTTTTTTTCGTATTCTGAGGAATAAATTATCGATCGTTATTTGCTCGGAATTTTCTGCTCGACGAACTTTATTCCTCCGAATCGTATTTAAACGAAAATCGATTCGGCAATGTCGGAGAATATTAATCATTGTGAAATATTTATTTCGTGCCATCTTGTCTATTTGCGATTCGAAATATATTACGTATCAGCAACGTGAGAGCACACGTGAGCAAATCAGCACACCGGATAAGTACTTTGTCGCTCTCGTTCGTGAGCACGAGGTTTACAGATTTTCCAGCATTCTTAAATTCACTCCCTTATCGTCTCTCCCTGAGAAATTGGCGGAATGATACCGCTGCTTTTTTTTCATCGCTGAAGAGAAAAAAGTCGGCGAGACACAAGTCGGGTGTATTTATTATGCAGAGAGAAAGCTACTGCTGCATACGCTAGATGACGAAGGCGAATGTTGAATAAACAAAGAGGAAAATAAGTAGAGAAATACCAGGGGACACGATCGTTCCTCTTATAGAGGGGAAATCTCAGTGGAAAAAACGGCAAACGAATACAAGTTCCGGTGTAAAATCGTGAAAAAGTCTCGATGAAAATTTACACTCCGCAGACTGCACGGTTCTCCGTAAATCTCGATGTAAAATGTTACGTATAAATGGAAACGCGAGGGAAATGGAAAAGCCCGATCCATCATTGAAACAGAACTCACCCCAAGGAAATTTTATTCAAGTTTAAATCCTACGTAAATCAGATGTTTACGTAACTGTGTTTGCCAGGTGTGGCGGATGGCTAGGAAAATAAAGTAACACCACCAGAGATGGAGCTTTTGCGATATGGGACGATTAAAAAATGACATCGAACATGATTTATTCGAAAAATACATAAACTTCTGTTTACAGATATAATACATTCAAAAAACTGTAAATAACCGCGTGAAGATTATTATTCCACGCGCATATCGCATCGGTACATCGGTACATCGCATCGTGTATAGAATTTCCATTTATTATAGGATTAAACCGTAATGAAACATGGCTACATTCAGTACCTTTGAATGTACCTTATTCAGTTGGCAAATCCGGGAATCTGGATTCTGGAACATCGCAAATTCGTACGCACATGTATCATTATATTGCATACATTCGGATATATTCTATTACCTCATTGTCATTTCGGCTTATTCTTGGTGTGTTCGAGTCGCGGAGAATTCCCGCTTTCATGAGCCGCGCAATATAATGCACGTGTTCCGATTTGCGTTTCCCTGATAATCCGTAAAAGCATTCGAAATTTCCACGCAGCTTCGAACGCTTCAACACCGGATACCATGTGTATACATTTACGTATTCATTTACTTTCCGTGACATGGTCGACTTTTACGAACTCTTTCGTGCAATCTCTTTAATTAATAATTAAGGAGATTGCACTTACTCTGCCCATTTCTTTGCATGATATTTTGTTAATCTGCTCTTCCCCTTTTCGGTTTATTCTCTCGCCAGTCTCTTGTATTTCTTCGTCCACCCATCGGTATAGCCTTTATTTATTGTTAGTTTATTTATCAGTTCTTTTTGCAGTTCTGATGAATTTGGCAGTCACTTGTACACCGGGGCGATGCATTGTTTTTTTTGACGGTTTTTTATTGTTTTGAATTTTCTCCAAATACACCTACTCGTATCTACACATCAATTATCTTATTATCCTCTTGCATCACGCTCGATAAAATCTCAAGTTTTTTTTTAAAGCGTTGATGTAAAATCTAATTTGGATTTTTATATTTCTTGTATCACAAAGCGAGGGAAGAATAAGACACTGAGACTTTTCTTTATTCGTTCGAAACAATGTGCACACGGAAAGAATTTTTAAATAATTTTTACCGTGAAATTACAGTAACCGAGTGACAAATGTGCGTTTCTTGCATTTTCAAAAAAGAAAGCCGGAATTTTGCGTGCCCCCGCCAGAATTTTTACGTTCTTCGCAGTTAAATCAGTTAGGGCTGGGTCGCCCGGCGAGAACACGTGAGCTCAGTGCGAGTGTGTGTATACGTGAAAGCGAGCTGCGAGAGAGCGCCGCGCGTATGCCTAAGCACAGTATAAGACGCCTGAGTACGCGCTTGTGTGTGCGAGCGTAGACGACACCGACCGGCGTTGTTTGGCAACAGAGGCAGACGCATCGCAGAACGAGGCATGTGCCAAGAAAGTTTCGCGCAGTCTATCGTGTTCTACGCAAGAAAGCGGACGTGTGAAGGGACTTGGATGAACGACATGTAAAATGGTTCGGAAATATTACGCGAATTTTTGTCGAATTTTTTATTTTGTTGAATTATTTATTTTGCTTATTTGTAGCAATGATTTAATATTATTATTACTATTGCTTACTCTGCTCTTTAAGAATTTTTACGAATTTTTCAAAATTTTTCAGAATTTTTACTGAGGAATGTAAAAATGATGCTTCGTGCTGAAATTTTTACATGCCTGAAAGTAAAATATTGGAAACTAGTGTCAACTTTTAATCGTCTGCACATTTGTCACCGGGTTCAAGTTTTTAATGTTATTTTTACCGAGATTTCACCGTAAGAATGAATAGGAAATTCTCCCCGTGTAGTAAAATCTCGGTTTGGTAGAGCTGCGCGATTATAGTGCAAGAAATAATCGCCATCGAATCGCATCCATCTTTGAATTTTCCCAACCTCAAATTCCCTCTTTTTATCTGTCTTTTATTCAGCGATTGCAAAAGTATGGGTAAAAGCAGTCGGGGATGAAGGTTTGTGATACTTTTGCCGTGTTCACCGATGCAACAAACTTCGACATCGTGGAATATGCGATGGAACAAATTCAGGCGTACCGCGACGTGTACACCATCGCGTTCGACAATGCTTTGAATCAAATTTGCCCGGCTCGTCCTCGTTTGTACACGAAATTCTTTGGGGTACTTTGCACCGCCACGTGTGTGTACACGAGATAAGAGGATACATACATTGGTGAACGCCACTCTGAATTCGCCACACGTGAACGTCGCCATGGAGAAAATCTCTATTCTCCCCAGCTATGTGTGCGGAGTACCGGGGAAGCTGCTGCCTGGAGTTTTCACCGCCGAGTGCTTACACAGAGTATACGTAACGTACATACACGTTGTACGTACAACCCCTCGCGTGTACATTTGTACGAGAATGAGAGAAATACGAAGCTCCGTCGTTACACAAGCTGAACCCGCACCTTCGTCTCGTGTTCTCGCTTTCGCGGTTTGCGCGAGTTGTCAATTTTCCGCCATCGCATTCCTGAACCTCGCGGCGATGCGACAATTTTCGCTTTGCGAGCTCTCGACTCTCAAGACCCATATATATTCACCCCCGTCGAGTCTTCGGCCCGAAATTTGATTACCCGGTGCACAAAATTTCCTCGTCCCGGCATTCGGAATTCTCATGTGTGTTACTTTTTCTCTCCAATGACGTGTACTCACGCGCGAAAATTGCGAATTATCGTATGCGTCGGATGGCGATATAAGCCGGAAAAAAATCGGTGCGAAACACGCCAGATGGCGATGTTCGTCGTCGGCTAGAAAAAGCCAAGACGCTTTGCGAATCTGTGATATTCATTTTTGACATTGAATTACCGAAATTTTGAAAAAAATTGATCAAACGTATTCCGTTATCGATTTTCACGTTATTTTAAATTCATTCTTTTTTCGACTTTGCTAAAAATGATGTTTTTATTCCGGTTTACAGGTACAAGGACAATCGAGCGTATCCGTGGCCGGGCGGTGAGAGCTACTTCATTTTATATCCTGAAAGCGCGAATCAAACGATTTATACGCAAGAGGTGAGATCCTCGGACGCCGGAAGATACTCTTGTCGTGCGAGAAACGATACGACCTCGTTGGAGGAAGACATTACGCTCGAAGTTCTCGGTAAGTACAAAATCACTCTTTCAAACAAATTTCATCCAAATGACCGTTATAAATCATGAAACCTTATTACCGTCGGCGTCTTGGTACTTTAACGTAACGCTAAAACACCCTTATACACACGCGCGCGCGCGCACGTGTATTCTTCTCGCTTTCTCGCGTCCGACAAACGCGAAGTAATAATAATTTACCGCGCGCTTTTGCTGTATACTCTCCTGTTTTGCTACACATAGACATACTGTATATAAGAACGTATAATATATGGACCAGTAGACACTCATTCAACTCGCTAACAAGCCGTCTAAATTATCTACTAGAAGCCGCTTTGCACTGACATATGTTTATACAACTGGTTATACCGCGAGCGGGCAAACACACCTGTGCGTTTACATATGTATGAATATGTGTACACAAAGATTTTCATCAAAAGATAATTAACTTTGGACCGGGTCCATTTGAACAATCATGTCCAATCGGTCACAAAAATGTCCGATTCGTGCTCGCATTTCCACTCGGAAAATCGATCGATTTCTTGTCAACGCTGTTCAGCCCACAACATCGAACGTTTGAACTCTCCTATCTGCTTTTTTAATACGAGAACAAGAAGGATATATTTTGGAAAAAAGCCTGGAAGGGCGTTCCCTTTTTTTAATCAAAATTTTTCTGCCGTCAGAAAAATACGCGGAAAAAATCGGGTAGGATGTGCAAATTTGGAATAAAAAACCTGAATGTGTGAAATAATTGTCAAATCTTTCACGGGCGAATGACTCTGAGTACGCGACACGCAAAGAGGAGATTTTATTTCGATATTTTCGGAATTTTTGTGACAAAATAACTTTTGTGACAATCATATTCCTTGGAGACGATAATCTCAGAGTGCCCGAAGGATTATCGATACTGCCAGAGAAAATTAATCGAGCTATTTCCAGTCGGATATTCTCGTGTTTCATCTTATTTTTCCATCTTGCATTTCGCGCGCGTTTAAATACATAAAATACGTGAATTACAGTTATATCGCGTAGGTACTCCTCATAAAGCAGGCTGTGTCTTTTCACATTTTTGTTTGTACGATAAGAAAAATATGGGCCAAAGGAACTTTGGTAAAATTGATACTTGGCGCGGCGTTGTAACTTTAAACGGATGTATACAGGTGAGGAGGCAGCCGGTTACACGGGAAAACCATTACCCACCTATAAACCAGCCTCGCAAATGGTACCTCTCGGAGCTTCGGCACGACTGTTCTGCGAGGCATATCTCGGACGTGTCGATCTACCGGACGCGAGAAACTCCGTGACCTGGTCCAAGGTCGGCAACAACCTAACGCTACCGGATCATGGAAGAATATCGCAACATCGAGTCTCCAGGTGAGAATTTAAACATATACATACATCGATAAGCCAAGGGCTCCCCCCCCCCGGGTAAACATCCAAGTACACATTCCATGAGCGGTAAAAAGGAGACGGTATAATACGAAGATACATCTCAGCGGAGGGATAAAACGAAACACCTTTTGCAAGATCCTTTTATATCGAAACTCACTCAAAAAAAAGAAACGGTTTTTTTTTCTACATCGCTCATATTTGGTTAAAGTCTAAAAAAAATGTCAAATCCACGGGTATTCGCGCGCACTTTCTAGCTTCAACGTTCGAAATATATTCGATAAATTTGAGGGAACATCATGGACGTTGATTCGTAATACAAACCGGATGTGCCGCGAATATGTCCACATAATGTACATGTTCGAAATGAAATTCTCGGTCGAAAAGTATTTCAGCTTTTCTCGATCCTGCACGAACCCCCGCAGAGTCATTAATCATCGAAGCTGAACCAATCAGAGGCTCGTGAGTCATGGGCTCCGCTTTGATGATTGATGACTCTATGACTTTTCGTTCAAAAGTGGTGAAATACTCTTTCGGTCAGATGTTCATTCCGAATCTGTTACGCGAGGAAATAAATTATTGTATTATTCGCTCCAACGCGATTGATAGACGCGCCGTAGAATTTATAATAAAAGTGACATCGTTGTTTTTGGATGAAGAAAAATATGTTTTCCTTTCCCACCGACTTTTGAGTGAGTTTCGATCTGCGAAACAATTGTTATCAATCAAACTATCGTTTTTCGAATACGCACGGACAATAACCTCGGGAGGCTGAAGGATTTTTCACGAAATTCCTTCAAGAGGTACCTGCCAGATGTGCACATAGCAGCCTGAGATAAAACCGAACCATTAAACGGCAATATCAACGTAGAAGCGTGAATGCCTCGTGGAAATACCCGTGACGATAACACGTCGAGGGTTTGCGAGAAACCGAGCGATAAGAGAATTAATCAAGTATCAAGTAACAACATTTCATTAACGTTTCAATTAATTTCCATTACCGCATTGAAACATTCGTTATCTTCATGATTCGCCCGCCACCTAGACGTGTTCGGAGTCCCCTGGATATGTTTCAATATATTTCCAGGGGAGATCAAACGAGCGGTGAAAAGACGACAGTGGAAGAAAAACCACGATTTTTATCCAAATGTTGATTTCATCATTCGTGACTTACGGTCATGAAAAATCTATGACGGCAGAAATATTAGCCAGTATTGAAACAATCCCAAAATGTACTTTCGTTTCTTTTCAACGATGAAAACTCCCGACATCATGAAGATTATAGGATAAAAGACGTTATGGTGGTTCTCGCGGTGGGTATACCGTCGCGTTTCTCAGTGAAGCTCGACGACCGAGCACGTATCAAGTGAGAAAGGGTGAGAAGATGAGTATAATCTCACGAACTGGTGGAATCGAAGAAAAAGATGGAGAGAAAAAGAGAAAAGGTTGGGGGGGGGTATGTATATAGAGGACGAAGAAAAGATGAAGTCCAAAGCGGAAAGAAGATGGGGAGTGTAAGATGGAGTTTCGCGAAGGTGGAGGAGGAGGAGGAGAAGAAAGGGCAAAGGTATCATTACAGTAATGACGGAGCGCGCCGGAGCGATGAGAGATTCTCGACTTCTTGTTCGATGCCTTTTCTCTCTCTTTCTCTCTGTTCTTCTTTCTCCTTTCTCTCGCTCTTCCTCGCTTGCTCTTTATTTCCCTTTTCTCCCCAAGCGAATCTTTCCACCGAGAGAATACCGCAACTTTATACACGCCGAGATACCATTTGTCTCGTAACACGTAGAGGAATCGATGAGCATAAAGACCGCCATTACAGTGGAGCACACGAGGGCATATGACAGTGACGGATGAAACCTCTGCTGGACGAATTTTTTTGGAAAAAACGTTGAAACTTCATTTTTGTAGGAAAAAGACTGTGATACGAACTTTTGCACTCATTAATCGATGCTTGTGCGTTATTCAACGAGAGTCGAAGTTTAACGGGTTTCCCATCGACCATGTTGAACTTTATTCCGGAAGGAGTAGTGGAAAAAAAATTGAAAAAATTAGCTATCCATAATGATATGAGCAAAGCGGACAATCTTATCGATATCCATCTTCTTTTACACTCCCATCGCGCGCGTATCTATTCCACTTTGAAACTTCACGAATCTCGGTTTTTACCTTTCGAACAACTTCAGTTTCGATCACTTTACTGGATAAAACTTGAGAGACGATAACATCAGCTCTTATAAACACACAAGTACTGTGTGTGCCTCACCGCAGTTTCGTCGCTACGGGCAATTCGAGGCTTATCACAAAAAGTGAATCGTGGCTCGGGCTTATTTCCCCAAGGTTTCCAAGCCCGCTTATGAGAGCAAATAACTCGACTCTCTCGAGTTCGTAGCATAAATTATCCCTCCAGTTGGCAAAAGTCCTTCTAGTCCTTTGCCGCTCTTCTGCCTCGCTTCGGTACAGCGCAGACTTGTTTCCTTCCTCGTGTTGTTTCTTTGCTTCTCGTTTTTCTTTAATCTCTTTTCCTTCCTCTCCAGTTCAATATTCTCCTGTGGCGATATACAATGTTTGCTCATACACTCTGACCTCAGGAGGGAAAAAATCGCGAGGGCTGATTCGCTCTTCTACCTCTCGTACCGAGATGGGTGGTCCAATCCGAATTCTTCTCCATAAATCCAAGTTGTCCCACAAGTCGTCCGTTCTTGACAATTTTGAAGAAAAAAATCAAGATCGAAGCTATGTAAAAAATATACCGTCGTGAATTTACCAGACCGTGACAAAAGTTCGCTGCATTATACTAACTTGTTTTATTTGATTTTCTTACTGTCCTCGTATTTCGTGAGGATTTTTTTCGACTGAATCCTACCGTCATTATGAAGCAGATTGAAAAGAATTGCAGTTGAATTTGGTGTTTTCATGAGCTAGAAGGAGCAAGAATGATAAGTGAAAAAAAGAATCAAGCATCTCCGTGTTTAAGAGCTCTGAAAGGTTGAACGACGTAGTATGAAGTGATGGATAGAGATTGGACGTCGAAAGAGCCTTTTTTCCACGTTTTTGCCAACTTTTTATTACGTGGACCGTGAGAAGTTCCCTCGAGGCAACGAGGTGAGATACCAGTCGAATAATCGAGAGTATTCATGACAGTGAAACGGTCCACTAGGATAGAGCAAAGAATCGAGAGTAAAAAGAATTTAACCGTACGATTTTTTATTTTCACGGTCTTCATCCCTCAAGACACTCGTCAGTGAAATTGCGAAAGATTGAAGAAAATAAAATAAACGAGAAAAACGCCGGGAAAAAGTTTTTTAAAAAGTATTACGAACGACGAGTTTGTACCGATGAACAAAGAGCATTGTATTATATCCAGTCCGGATATTTCTATGGTCGCAATTCTTCTCGTCTTTCGGCCGTTCGCGCTTGAAAAAGCAGCAAAGAAACTCCTTCGCGCGGAATTTACCGGATCTCTAGTCCCTCCATAATTTCTTATCTTCACGGTTTTACAAATTCTACCATTTTCATCCGTGATGATCGTTTTCTTTTTTATTTCACGGAATTTCACAATCCTGTACGACATTTGAAAATTCGCGTACGGAGAAATATACTCGGCGAACGACGAAAAAAAATCATACAATGATTTATGGGACATGTATTTATCGTAACGACTATTAAGATCATTATTATCCGTTTATTACAGAGAGCGCGACGAAATAGTCGGTTCTTACTTGGAGATTGAAGATATTACTCTGGAGGACTATGGAGAGTACGAGTGTCGAATTAGCAACGGCGTTGACGACGACATGAATCTACTGGCTCATATTTATCGTCAAGGTATAACTCAAAAGTCTCTATACTTATCTTTTTTTCTCAATTTCTTAGACTTGCATAGATGTTTTAACGTCACGAAGAGAGAGAGAGAAAAATTGTCTTTGATTTTTAAAGATGATAAATCAATTTTACAACACCACGCGCGAATTTTTTCCAGTGCAGTTCTGTCATAAAAAATACTCGCGATTTTGTGATTTTCGTGACTCGAGCTTGTGGAACAGTGACGTTGGAACTTTTGTATTAACAAAATGCTCTTTTTTTTTTTTTCAGAACCTCGCTATGATCTTGGATTACGTAATGGCTCATGGAGAAAAACACTGTTGTTCAGTGTCCTCGTTCTCGTAGTTGTCATATCGGCTGCAGCTTTTTACGCGCGATGCTGGCTACCGTTGGCGGTCATGTATCGCGACAGATTTGCCGCCCTCGAAGATGACGGTTAGTCGCAATAATCATCGCAGTCTTCGGTCTTGCGTTGAAAAGCGTTGATAACGTTGAAATTGTTTTTTATCAACAGATGGAAAGGACTGCGACGCTCTTGTTTGTTATCACGAGAGGGATTCGAATTTCGCTGTTGGTATACTCGTCCCGACTCTCGAATTGAGATACCGATACAAATGCACGACTCTCGAATTGACCCATTTCAAGCATAATTGTGAGTACTTTGATTTTTTTCATCCATTTTTTAACCACGGAAGCTGCTACTGCAATATGAATTCAGTATAAAATAGGAAAAGTGATCGAAACTGCAGTTTTCATGACGAGCGTTAAATCTCCACGATTTTATTCTTCTTTTCCACAGGGGCTCTCGAAATTGGACCACACGCAGCATCAGCACGAAGAATAATCGTCGTATTAGGGCCAAACGCTCTGGAAAACGCGTGGACCGAGACCAGTGTGGCGGGTGCTCTAAAACAATTGTCTTCCATCCCAACGAAAACGATAATAATAACATTCAAGGATTTGCCAAATTTAACGACGATCGCAAAATCTTCGCGACGCAACGGTCTCGCTGCTGTGTCGCACTGCAACGATGGCGTGGCTTTTGAACGGATGAAAATTTTACACTGGCAAGAAATAACGAGCAACGGCGATGGTAGCGGAATTGGCGGTTACACGTTTTGGTACAAATTGAGACTGTCCATGCCGCCAATGAGACCGCCGTTAACGAGAATCAGCGTTAATTCGAGATGTCAATCAGTCGCGATGATCGTACAGGCCAACGGCAACAAATCCGGACAGCAAAAGGCTCGTTCACGGGAGAGCCTCGAAGTTCTCGTGTGAATACACGAACGAGCCTCGATCGGACTCGATCAAATCGACAAACCCAGTAACGTCAATTTTGTCGAGCAATCCGAATTGTAAATTATCCAACGAATCGACGAGACATTTTCGTTCATAATGCATCGAGTCAAGCTAGAGTATTTTTTTATTAATTCTTTTAAGGTTCCACTGAAAAGTGTCGGTTCGTTCGGGTGTTCCATCGAAAATCCGATTCCTCATGTTTTTTGTACGGAATAATCCGATTCTTTTACAGTCCTCCTCAAATAATCGCATACACGAGTGAATGTTATCCGTTCACAGCATTATTCCCCCTTTTTGTACTCGACCTACTTCGTGTTTCATTTTATTAACTCATTCTTTTTCAATCTCCATTTTTTATTAGTACGCGTTGAGTAGTTCGCATATATATTCTATCCAAGTCATACGCTGTCACGCGAAATAGCCTTTATTTATTTAATTAGACGTATTATTTATGTTACGGTTTATTGTAGGTTTTTTTTTGTATTCCATCAAGTCGCTAATTGCAAGTCCTCTATCGAGCCTACAAGGATTTGCTATGTATTCTCGTATAAATTTTTCTACGCGGTATACCCGGTCAAGTCTACCCGAGGGTGACTATCACGGTGGGCGATTTTTATCATTCGCTTGCTCTTTGATACGCTGAAAAACAAAGCAAAAACGAATCACAACATTTTTTTACATAATTATTTGCGCCTCGATCGTCTCTGTGTCGAGACACCAGGCTTCAAATAACACATGCAGAAAAAGTGCATAATATATATATATATATATATATATATATACACGTGTGTGTGTGTGTATACATATATATATATATATTGCGTTATTTGAATAATTATTGTAAAAATTGAAAAAAAATGTTTTGTGGTATTCTATGATTTATTCTCTCAGATATTTGTTTTTAAAATGTGGTCTGAAAGGTATTCTCAAAGATACGGTTCGGTACGATACTTTGAAAAAAAATCTATGCCCGTGGGCACGAAAATTTGAGATGAATCAATCCGATGATTAATAAAATACCTCGACACGGTATTTTTTATTCCATCGTTTTTAGGAAGTAAAAAAAATCGCCATCCGTGAGAGTCAAGAGCATGTTAAATTCGCATAAAATGCATTACGAGTGTGGTATTTTCCAACAAACCGCAGAGATAACGCAACAACGCACAACAGCTGTGCGCGACGTGTAGTAAAATTTTTACATAGTTTTAAATCATTATCGTATAGTTTCGTCGTAAAGCACGGACGAGTTATGGAATAAGAGGTAAAAATTTGTAAATAATTTACTGGCGAAATATTTATGACCGTTTGTGTAGAAAAAGTAAGTTAATATTCATTGCTCTTCGAATATTTCATACGATTCCCGATCGCAGGGAAATTGATTTATTTTCCGACAGTGACCTTTTAACGATTGATTCCATGACGATGGTGAATCGGGATATTTTCAACGATTTTTCCCCTTCGGATGCAAGTTGCTCGTCCGTGGCTCTCGAATGAGCTGTATTTCGTAATTATTTTTACAGTAATCTCTTTACTGTCAGTATTATGAATACTAGAGAGAGCGCGCTACACGCATCCGCGCGAACTTGGCAGACTCGGCGCTTAGGATGCCGAGAGAAAAGTTTGTTTTTGTATTCCCATTACTAAACCTGTTTTGCACCAGTCTTATTTTGTGGATATGAAATGATTTATAAAAAAAAATGCATCACCATTTATTTTGCGTATGCGAATAAGCGATGTTTCAATTTTTTTTTTTATACAAGTAACAATGTCTATCGACGATGCCGATTTTGGGATGCGGTTTTTCTCCGAATGTACACGCGGAGGAGGAAAAATAAATGAGAGACAGATGCGTAGTATAAATGTTTGTAACTATATTTCATTATTGTTTGTTCGCGGTTGTTCTCTCGTCCAGGCACTTGTACTTGAAACGGGTGGACAGAAAAGAAACGGCGCATTACAATTTGTTATACCACAAGTATTTCACGTTATCATGAATCTTATACAATGATTATTATTTTTACTATAACTCCGATAATATTACAATAAAAATGAATGATTCTCACGATGCGGAACATCACGATATTGGCGAAAATCTTGTTGCACAACGGGGAAAATGAGAAATCGCATAGGAATACCTAATCAATCGCGCGTTGAAACGTCTTTCGAACGTCGCGAGAAAAAATATTCCAACTCAAAGTAAAAAGTTTGCGCTGCGTATTTTCAAACTAAAACGATTGATCAGTATCATGACGCTTTTTTTGCACAATTACGCATATGTACATCATATTTTTATACACGATCATAAAAGTATTTGCGGCATTTGACAGTTTAGGACTTCTCATGCGATTTTTCTTTTCTTGGCAAATTTGAAAATAATACGTCTCTTTCGCGTCTTCGAAGCGACGACGACCGATCACCTCTCCTCTCCGATCGCAAAATTGGTTCGAGGTTCATTTTAACGCCAAACTCCTTTCCTACTTCGTATACGTGATCAAGGCCATCAACATTTATCGAACGACACACTTATCTGTTTTTGCGTGTGTTTTTATTTATATACATTTTGGGTATGTATATTTATAACGCACTTTGGCAAATGAAGTGCGTGATCAGTGATCACGGATCGTTCAAAAACTCGGTATAGGTAATATCGCTTTTTTACGCTCGTTTATTACCCGAATTCCGGGATACAGCACCACCATGCATCACACATTAAAGCGGTACGATTTTCGCGATTATAGAAAAATAGCCTTCTATTTTTCGCTCGAACGAACGATTTAACAGTACAAAAGTACACTAAACAAGTATTTCTCTCTGTATATACAAATTTCTCAACAATAAATTACGTACGGCCCGCGTTTTTTTTTTAAGTACGGCGCCACTGCGATGTTTCGATAAGATGTAAACTGCGTTACATTGAGCCGTGCAATTATAAATTGTGTATACATATAAAAACAATTAGACAAAATAATACTGCCTGTTGCGCGGTTTTGCCGCACGTACGCGAGCTAATCTCTCGACGTGACAGTTCTCATATGCAATCGTACTTCGATGCTCGAACGTTCGTCGAGCATTTCCCCAATTCTTTGCTTATTTTTTCGAGTTAAAATACCCCAGTCGTGGGGAAAAAAATGAGCCCGGACACAGCTGCCGGATTCAACCTCGAGAAAATTCAACGTTCGAGCATCAAGATACTTTGAATTTCAATCAACGCATCAATTACTTGCGAAAGTACAAACATCGGCTAATGAAAATTCCCAAAAGAGTTTGCTAAAATTTGCCGTTCGACAAAAAGCTCTTTCGCTCGTTGCAGCAATCATGCAGTAGTACCTTTCAAGTTTGTATAAAATTAGAGGGATGTTGAACTCTGACGGAGCAAATGATTTTCCTTAGCGATATTGGCCAGTGCTTCGGCCATCGCTTTTCCAGTCTCCTGCACCATACTGTAGAGATATCCCGATTCCTTATTTTGCATTAAAATGTGTGGATGCTCGAATTCCTGCGAGGAAAAAAATTGAATACAGAATTTCGCACGAGTTTTTAATTTCCTTCGAAATAACCGCGGGTTACGATAAGTGAATGTTGCATTGAAAATAAGAAACATTGAAGTTTGAAATCTTACCACTGCCGATCCAGCATCCATCACTAATATCCGATCACTGTCCATAACCGTGTTGAGTCGATGCGCTATTGTGAGGACCGTACGATTTTCAAATTTACGTCTAATCGTTTTTTGAATAAGCTCATCGGTACGCGGATCGACGTTGGCCGTTGCCTCATCGAGAACGAGGATGGGATTGTTGCGCACAATAGCACGCGCTAAGCAGACCAATTGCCGCTGACCAACGCTCAAATTGGTACCACCTTCGTTTATGTGCGCATCAAGGCCCAATTCCTTAAGCTCGACCTCCTCCAATGCCTCCCAGAGTAGATTATCCCTGTAAGCGTCAAACGGATCGAGATTCGATCGCAGCGTACCGGAGAAGAGGAACGGCTCTTGCGGAATGATACTGATTTTCGATCGTAGATCGTGGAGTCCGATCTCGCTGGTTTCGACACCGTCGATTTCGATGTTACCGTCAACGTCAGCAAGGCGGAAAAGCGCCGATATCAATGACGATTTGCCAGCACCGGTTCGGCCGACGATGCCAACTTTTTCGTGTGGCTTGACGACGAAATTAAGATTCTTCAATACCGGCGGATCGAGCGGCGAATAACGCAGGTATACGCGTTTAAATTCGACTCTCCCTTCCTCGGGCCACGTTTCCTTTGGCTTCTTCTCGGGTGTACTCTCGAGCGCCGGCTCGCTCTCCACGTTGGTGTATTCGAGTACGCGCTCGACCGACGTCATTTGATTTTCCAGCTCGGCGCTTTGGCGCATACCCCATTGGAACATTCCCGTCAGACCGATACTCTGAGTTATCGCAAGGCCGACGTTACCACCCGGTGTCGAGGTGGGATCACCGTCGTTACCGACCACCAGAAAACTCAGTGTCACCAGTGCGATGTACAAGAGACAAAAGATATCGAGCCAGAAGCCAAAGGCACGGGACGAGGCTATGAATATATACCACGCGGACGAGTGCAGATCCTGATGATGATCGAATTCCGTTGTTAAAACTTCGCCGGCGTCGAAAGAGCGTATAGTCGCGAGACCTTGAAGGCTCGCGCTCAAGTGGGCAAACACCGGCGAACGTGCTGCAATACGATATTTCGGTAAATATTAAAGTTACTTTTTCTACGCCGCAATGAGAACGAAAATGAACATTTTTGTAATTGTCAGAATCGACGCATTCAGGTTGGACGAAACTTACTAATGCCTTCGAGACGCTTGACGCTTCTGCTCGTTGCCAGATAAACGACTCTCAAGTAGTAAAAAATAATTCCAATGATGACAGTCGGTATCAATAGCCAACGATTGGCAGTAGCAACGACGACTATTATGCCAAGAAGAGAAAGGCCGATTTGTATGCAATCGATCATTGCTATCGGTAATAATTCATCGATAGCTCCCATGTCTTTGGAGAAACGATTGAGAACACGCCCCGATGTGTTTGTATTGAAGAAGTGCATCGTGGCACGGCTTATGCTTCGGAACATACGATCGTGAAGCCCCATCGATGCTCTCATGCACATCTCGAAAAACGCGAAAGATCTTATGAGCGTTACGAATATCGTGAGTACCGTCAGAGCGCTATAGATATAGATACATGTATTGGTGTCCAGAGGTCTTTCATAAATCTCTGCTTCTTGTCCACCTTCGACGGTTCTCTGCAATTTACAAAGGACGAAATTAACGCGGTGACGAGGAAGAAGTACACTTTCTTCGGGTGTTTCTCATGTTTTCAAGGCACGACCGTCTTCTTAAACGAACATCAGTCATTTCGATCCAACATGTCCAATCCGTGCAAGAAAGTGTACAGAAATGTTGCCTCTATATTCAATTAGCGACACTGCAATCTTGATACGAAGTTATTGAAGAGGAGCGTCCGCGTATATGCACGTTTGTGTGCATACCGACGGGCCAATTGTGCATACACGGCGTCAAAACGCCAACTCACGTTTTCATGCTCCCGCTCCTCCATATTGACCCATTCAGCGATAAAGTAATCACCACCGCTGGCAGCCAATTGTGCTCCGGCACACAGTAAAAATATCACGATTACGACAAACCAATTGCCACCGGCTCGCAAATAAGACGAATAAATGTGTCCTCCGATGCTGCCCTTGGTTCGCATCTCGGCGATCTTGAAAGAATCGATTAAAGACGGTTTGACGTACACCGTTTACGCACATTTTGACAATAATTACAGCGGCAAACTTTTGTTTTTCAGTACCTCATCAGGCTCGTTCTGGACGGCGCCGGTCGTGTCGTTAGTCATAAAGGAACTGAAGGATGTAATGCTCGTGTGACGAGAATTCGCGCGACTCGCCGGTGCGGACAGATTATCGTCATGTTTCGATTGCACTTCGAGCAATCGACCGAAATCAACACCGATAGCCGCTAAATGTTCGTAAGTTCTGCGAGGAAATCGACACGTGTAATCTAGACGTCTAATTGAAACCTCACCATTTTTGATACATTTTTCTTTCGTAATTTAGCGAAATATGATAAAATTATTGTACCCCTCGGCATTGATGGCGCCGTCCTTCATAACAATGATCCAATCAACGTTTCGAAGAAATTGCAACTGATGCGTCACGAGAATTCTGGTTTTCCCCTTCAAATACTTTTCTATACATTCCTCGAACATGTGCTTGCCAACGTGAGCATCGACGGCGCTCAGTGGATCATCGAAGAGACAGATGGGTGCATCCGCGTAAACGGCTCTTGCCAAATTTATTCTACGAATAATTAAATCGTTAAACAGCACGTAATGGATGACTGACGAATGATAATTACTTGATTTTTGCACGTTACCTAGCTCGCTGACCACCGGAAAGACTTATACCTCGCTCTCCCACGATTGTTTTATCTCCGTAGGGTAAAAGACTAAAGTCTCTTTTCAGCTGACAAACTCGTACGACCTGTTCGTATCGGCGCTGATCCATTTTTCGTCCAAACAATATATTTTGTCGCACCGATCCAGCGAAAAGCCAAGGCTCTTGACTCGCGTAAGCTAAATGGCCGTTTACCTGATAGAAATAACAGACGATAAGTTTGTAAAAAACCATTTTTTCGATCGTATATTCTACTCTTTTCGAAAATGTGTTGTCTATTCGTTTACATTTACAAAGATCTGTAAAGTGTTGATAAATGCGACGTCTTGTGGCGTTTACATCTGTCATCCGGTTCAGTTCCAAAAAGGTTACACATAGTTTTGTCGCATACTTTGTATAAATATTTCTTTGACGATTTTTGTAAAGATATAATGAATTAGAAGTTTTGCATTTGCGACGCATATTGTTTAACACGAAAATCTGTATGTTCGCGTAAAAATGAAAAGCCGGCACGCTTGGGCTTGATAAAAGTGAAAAAGCTGAAACGAATGATAAACGTGGAAAGGTTTTTTACAAACTCGTTGACAATATCGATAAACTCACCTCTACGCTACCAGAGTGTACAGGCAACTCCTTTAAAATGACATTCAACAAGCTCGATTTTCCAGATCCGACCTGTCCAACGATAGCGACCAATTGGCCTGGATTGACTTTGAAATTAATTTCACGCAAGGTATCCTCGCGATCGGTTTTCAACCACTTGGCGGAAATGCGATCGAGAATGACGGAACCATCGCCGCCATCGCCCTCACGGCGGCTTCCCGTCACGGGCTTCTGAGCATTTTCTTCCTTTTGCTTTCTTTCCGCTTTTGTTTCACGCACAACGCTACTTTTCTTCTCGTGCAAATCGTCAATTTCTTCGTACATCATGAAATTTTGCAAACGTTTGATCGACACAGCCGCCTCGGCCACTTGTGTGATTCCTGAAGCGAAGGTATTTTTACAATTATTCTCAACGCTTTGATACAAAATTAATGCGTCGATCGTACATCGATTATCGACAATTTTTCTACTCGTGACATTCGATATTTTCGTTAAATCGTTGAAAATGTGTTTCAGTTTAAATCTTGTTGAAAAGTAATATTACAGCATAGGACTTTTATAATTACCTTGAGGAAAGAATACCGTCATGGTCTGTCTCAATATATTGTAATAGGCCGTAAGTATGAATACCTTTTCGGCCGTTATATGCTGACGATCCAAAACGTATGCCAGTACCGTAATAAAGAGCGATAATCTCGTCGTGAATATGATAAACGACATGATAACTCCGCGTATATAAGATGTCGACCTTATCACGTTTATTTCCCGTCTAGTAATAACAATTTCGTTAAGCACAAAAGCATTCGTATTTCACGCGAGACAGATTGATAATATCGATATCGATCATTTCGATCTCGAATATGATAAAAAATTAGCATGAAATACCTTCGGGCTTTTTCTATCAAGTTGCTAAAAGGATGCTCCCACGTGTACATTTTAATCGCTTGTATCCCAGAAATTATCTCATTGGTAAGGCGGACCCTCTCGTCCGTTCTTATTGCCGTTCTTAATCTCAATACGGAAGACCTTTTGCCGAGAAATCCTGTGGAACAAAGGAAAACAGATTGTCATGTTCCAGATTGAGAGAAAAAGAAACTTTGCGAGGAAAAATAAAAATACAGGGGAAAGAAAAAGAATGATCCATCATGCTATGATTACTCAACCAACCTTGAAGCGGTATGAACATTAAGAGTGACGCGACACCGATCACCGCGGCGAGACCAACTTGTTCGTACATGAAATACGTTACAATAATTGTTTCTAATGGTCCGATCCATAGATAGTGGAGGAATATTATAGCAACGTCGAATCTGTTGACATCATTCGACAAAAGATTCACCGCTTGTCCGATGGTTGTTTCACCCAAAGCCGTTTTCGATAGTTTCAACGATTTTCTATAAATCAACGAGCAGCACGCCACTCGCATTTTCATTCCCATGTGCAGTATCGCCATCATATAAGGATGTACGACGAAAATATTTATCGCGGAACACAATATAATACCACCGGCGTACAGATAAGCATCCGACGGTGATGTGTTTTCGCCGGAATAATATTGCAACAAACCTCCGAGAAACAGCGGCTGCATTACCCTGTAATTTATAATGAGTCAATTAAATATCGGTATTTCTCGCAGACGCGCGCATACGCCAACAAATTAATTTTGTCATGCATATTTTTCATCTAGATGCGGGGATGGCTCACGTCAAAGCGACCAGTCTGCGAAAATTTGCTCACATTTTTATTTATTATTATTGTAAATTGGATCTGATGAGAGGAATAATTCACAGTCGTGAGATCTTTTATTGATACTTGGTAAGGTTGAAAATCTTTGGATGAAAAAAAAGTCTCTATACCCATAACGAGGGCATCACTTTTTTCATATACTTTTGAATTTCAAGACTGCTGATCGATTCAATGTGTCGCCATATTAGTGAGTAATACCTGACGAAAAAAAAACGAGTTATTCAGCGACAGTAAGAAGGAGGAATTTGTCTGATATCGTTAAAGAAAATAAAGAACTACGCGAGCAAGTGTTAGCTAAGTGCTCGGAGGGAATTTACGCTATTTCTACATCTATTGAAAATGGTGCTATTGAAGTTGGATAGTAGCTTGGGGGGAAACCATTTTTTTCGTTGCTTTGGTTGCTTGGCAATTTCGATGAAAATACACCTGATAAACGTCGATGGGGCATGCTGAAACCGTGCTCGTGGGGAAAATTATAAGAACGGTTTGTTAATTCGTGATCTAATAATTTCAAGTTGAAAAGAAAAACCATCATATAACATGGCCAAAAATGTAAGTGTACGCATTGGAAAGAAGGTATTCAATTTAATGAAAAAATTGTTTTAACATATCTTTGTCGACTGACTGGAGTAAGAGATATAGAAATCGTGTGTTTTCGTTTTTTTTTTATTGCTAATATATAGCTAATATCTTTTATTGCAGTTTTGTTTTCGCAGCTTTCAATATAGTCTCGTTCACTTCTTTACTGCGACAATTTTTTTCAAGCGCTGAAAGAATAAGACGATAAGAGAAAAGAAATTCAATATCATGGAAATATAACTGAGCGTGCTTCGAGACTTTTCACATTTTGATATAAATAGTATCGTCATATACGTCTGTATCATTATAAAATGATGACACAAATGTATTGTAAGGAAATAGTGCCATTGTTCAATTACCAATTTAATACGAAATCGATGAATTATTTGTCTATTATTATATATATATTGGAGTTTTATTTGCACGACTTCTAGAGTCTTTTACAAGTTACAAGTTAATATATTTGTCTATTATTTTGTTTCTTTAATATTTTGAAACTAAATTATAATGATCGAATTGAAAGGAATTTAAGGGTGTAATATTGTGAAAACTGTCGGAATATACCTGTAAGAACGATGGTACTCGTAACGTTCTCGATTACTATTTAAATTCCGTCCTCGAGGCGTGTCTTTCTATATATACGTACGTATGTATATATAACTTTTTTTTTTTCGTTTGTTTAGTATTAAATCGAACAGTCGTGCAAGATCAAACAGAAATACGTTAGAGCTCATGATGTGTACGATAAACAGGACAAAGCTCAGGACGCGAGGTGGAATTCAAAATGACAAAATTGTTATTTTGCTTTTTCTCTTCGGAGGAAATAAAGGGGCTTTCGCTTTTCAAGAACTTAACGGTCTTGCGGCTTCTTCCTTTTTCGCAATTTCGGGATTGCCGATACTCGTTGGTGCATGAATCGACGTATAAGGAAATTTCGTCAGGCTGTAGCAACGAATCAGCAGGCCAAGGAACAACGGTTGAAACAATCTGCATGTACATTAAACGAGGAATGTGGATTGTTTTTTCTTCTCCTTTTCAGGATTCTTTTGAAATCGGGTCAATCGAGACTGTTACCGATATTTCAATTATTTACACAAGATTCTAAAAGAAAAATTATGTCAATATCAAGCTCTCGTGAAGAGTGCTTGCTCGGTGTGGAAAAAAAATCTATGTACACATAGATAGCCCAGATTGCAGTGGCTGAGGCGGATAGAAGAATCTTCTATAAACCTTGTGATTGTGATTGAAATATTCTTTTTCTTCCATGGCTATTTCTACTCTTTCCGGTTTGGGCTCGATTCTTCAATCGCCATTTACGGTAATATTACTTTTACATGTTAATTGAGTTATTTTGGTATTTCGGTAAAATCGGATTATGCTAAATATCGTTTTCAAATTTTGTTCAAATACAAAGTCTCATTGTTTTATGCTATCCATGTGCATTCAAAAACATTCCCGTTTTGTCAAGAAAACTCGTAGCTCTTTGACATTCGATATCTCAAATTTAAGAAGAAGTAAGCGGTAACAGAATTTAATCGCTGAATACAATTATGAGTTTGCATGATTTAGTTTTATCATTTCTTCAGAAATTGAGAAACAAAGCCAGCAAACTTCCCGATGTAAAATCCTGTTACATTCGTCACTTTCGGGATTTGTTTGAATATACTTTGCTTTTTGTATTAAATTAGCAGAAACGCGTTTCTTTATGTCTGTACGATAATGAAAAATCTTTCGATCCAAATTTTCTCAGATATCAACTGCTTTTTTCATTGGAACAAGACGACGACAAGTTTCGGTTACTCGAATGAATGTGATAAAACATTTTTTGAACATACATTCGCCGCTCCAGTCGATTTGTATGAACAATTTATGGCGATGGAGTATATTACTTTACGAGGAAAAAAAATATTTACTCCAGAAAACAATGAATCTGGACCATGTGAAAATGACTCACTCACCGAAGAACAATTTCCATAATCGCCAGCGCTATACCGTACAACATTATCTTGAAACCAAAGACTTTAATCAAAACCTTCATCAGGCTGGGTTGAAACTTTTTGGAAAGTTTCTTCTCCTTTTTCCCTTCGCCATGTTCGCCTTCCCCCTTTTTCTTTGAATTACTGTTTTTGAGCTTGTTTACACGTTCGAGCTCCGCTTCCCAAGCGGCGCTTATTTTTTCTCCGAGTACGCTACTTTTGTGCTCTCTCAGAGGACGAGTGAGATCTTCTATTTCGAGATCTCTTCGGTATCCGACCCAAAATGTCTTGAGAATCCATCTGTTTGTGCGATTTATGGAGTAACGAAACATTGCTAAAGAAGTGTGTGTAAAATTGAGAAACAATCGTCGATATTGAATGAAACTTCATTTTTACTTACGTAAATGTCAAAGCACTCAGGGGATTCGCACTTTCCCTCGGATTCTTTTTTTTTTCGATCTGTATTTTTCCATCCATTACGAACCCTGGACTTGATCCTTCTTCAAACGCAAAGGCACTGTTCGACAGAACGTTTCGATTATTTATCTTTTTTTTTTTATGTTTTCAATCATACGACATATCGAAATTCGGGATGTCCTTGGACGTGTGCGAAATTTCGACGAGGCGCAAAAATTTGTGAAACTTTTTTCTTTATCCGTCACGTTACGTATCGATCGCGTGATTCGCCAGAGATTCCCCTAAATAATTATCGATCTTTTTCCACTCGTTTGCCACTGATATTCGCGTAAGAATTCCGAATCAAAAGATCCGCGGTGAATTAAACATTCTCGCGAATGTTTAACGACGTGCTTCGGGTATGTGTAATCAAGACGCGAGTAACTTCGAGCGTGCGTGTTTATGCCTCTAATGTTTGAACTAGATTAAATTGGGTGATGCGTCGAGAGACGAGTACAATGGGAATGTAGCCGATGATTTGATACGAGTTCAATCGTGTATGATTAACAGAATCATGAAAAAAAAAAAACACGAACACATATACATACACACGCGCGCGCGCAACTCTCCCGGAGCACGTGACTCGTACGAACTTCTTCGTGAAAATATTACATACGACTGCGTGTGAGCCCCGAGAATTATACGAAACTATGCTACTCGAGCCACCAGTTAAAAACCACTGCTGCCGTCGACGCGTGCGCTTACAGCTTTCGTATCAGACTGATTATCCGCTGAAGAAAGAGATAAAGCGCTTCAGATCTGCTCTGCATGCACATTACATGTCTACATCATATGTTCACGTGCATGTGTTTTCGTAAGGATATCACGGAAAGTCCACACAGTATACGTATATTAAAAGCCATTGAGCATTTCGTAAGCCTATACATATATTGTAGGTACGTATTCTATACATATAGTGTAAATACGTTGGATATTAGTGAAATTATTCAAATTCGACGGTAGAGTTCAAGAATCTATGAAATATTTTTCGTCTTCACGATACTCGTTACGAAAAGACGTGCTGCATCATGGTACCTTAATTATTCTTCTGGACACCTCGAAAATTTGAACACACGAGATTAGATTTTATCGTTCCTAGCGAGATAACGCTTTACGATATGAAACTCATTGATTTCGACGAGTTTCGAGTTTTTCATTATATTTTGGGCACCCCCTCGACCAGGGTCTTTTAATTATCCGCCTATCGAATGAAGTAAATTATTTGTCGTCTTATGACATGACTTGGCGCGAACTTGTTTTTTGTCATATAATCTTAATTATCATTACCTCTGACATTACAGAAAATTACATGCAAATTTTATTCGCGATCGAAATCCAATGTGGCATTAGGAAACATAAAGATTTATATACTTTTTTTCGCAATTTTATCATGAAATCTCTGTTTTGATAATCACTCTTTCTGCGCAAAGTAATTCCCGGGATTTCTGTGATTTTCACGGGGGTTTAATCCCGAGACAAAAATACGCGTTATAACATTTCGTGATGATACCGGGGAGTTGTCGTAACTTATTGAGACATGTTTCTAAATCATACAAAATGTACGTGTATATTTATAATGAGGTTTTAAATATATGACAAATCATCGTGACTCTCAAAAAGTCTTATCGCAATTTGTCAGATAAATGTATATTTCATTCGAATGAAATTGTTGTAAATTCTTTCGTCGTGGGCGCAACGATCATAATGCTTGTATCCTACATGTAGTAAAAAATGTACCGATTATGATTATTCGCCGATGTTATGTCATTACACTCATGAAATTTATATACGAGCGTAATAAGCGTATTAAGATATTCATTTGCATACGAGTCGCGTTCCCATCTTATTCACTCGATTGCATATGATGCAGATAATTTACTAATGAATGAAAATAATATAGATGTTGAGGTTATTGTGACAAAGTGACGATCACAAGTTTGCACAATGAAAGAGTAAACACTTGAAAAACGTGCGCGATATCTTTCGAAAAAGAGTGCCATTATCAAGAATGGCTTACCTTGACAAAGGTCGGAGTTTTATGAGCAGATTATGGAAAAAAACACGTTATGTAAACGAATCAATAAAAATTCACAATTCGCACCATTAGCTGCAAAGACATGCGTTAAAAAAAGGACATCAAGCGGTGATTCCGTTATCATTTTCATGATGTGTATCAGTGCGTGTAATGAAAAAAAACTATTCTAAATGCGCGCGTATTCAAATCGTATCAAGCGCGTAAGGAAAAAAGTTGACAATTTTCTTTAGAAATTCGAAATGTCTCTGATACGGAAAATTTTGTTTATCCACTCGATAAAATCTGTATTATTATGATCGGATAGGAGATAATGTATCCTCGAGTACAATGGTCTTATATACATGCTGGCCGATGTTATTTAACCAATCAAGAGCTTTTCGGAGCGGCGCGATACGTTTTTTGTTTTCATTCGTTGAATATCGCCTTGTCCCAGCATTTTCGAGCAAGTTTAAATGAAGATAACGCGACGCTATATTGTCCAGGGAGTGCGATAAAATTTTGTGCCTCTAGAACCATTAAGACAATCGACTTTGGTGGCAAAAGAGCCTCACGAGCTTAATTTCCATCAATTGAATCGTGCGGATGAAACGTTTGAAAATTCAATATTTTTACGAATGAAAATTCAATGGAGTTTATTTTTACAAACCTGACGGATTACCGTAAGAAAATGGGCGTTTTATTGAATCACAATGAATTAAAATGAAAATGGACATTATAGAATTGGCAGTAACGTTAAATGAACATTTTTGTTTCAACGACAGTGCCACCGAGCTCGCTTTTAATTGTCCACGCTGCACGTCATTGGTATATCGTTCAAGAAAAAGAAAAAAAACAATAAGTTCTCGGAAGATTGGCATTGGGACGTTGCCGTATTGGATCGATAATAATTTTTGCAAAAATTGCATTGTCGAGTGTTTGTCCACCTTGTTTTCTGACCTAATTCCATTGATCGTACAACAAATAATAAAGCATCGAATCTTTCGAGGTCCTGGATCAAAAGAAAAATAGGTTCATGTACATCAACGCAGCTGCTATATTCATTTTTTAGATCCTTGATGATGCATTTTACAGACTTGATGGACGATGCTCGCGATTGTTCTTTTGAAACCTATTGAGAAAACTTGGCGTGAGAAAATTTAATAAATTTACGGATATCGCCTATACTTTTCTAACGAAATCAAGTGGAAAAAGAAGATGGAAGATCACTTAATGGAGCGAAATGAGATATGAGATTTGGTTGTTTTTGTATATTATTTATTTTTCTTCTCTCCCCTTTCTTTTTCATTCATCACTCGATATATATATTGTCTCGAACGAAGCAGATTCGTTGCAATACGCATGCAGCAAAATCCTCAAACTGTTTCTACGACTTGTTTACTTTTGGAGTATAATCGTCAAGTTTTCATCACCACTTTCACGTCGTGTGAAGCAATTAGCGATGATTTATCACTCGCTTGTATTCGATGTAAAATTCACGTTCTTATCAGTGGCAATACACGTGGCGCATGTGTTCTAAAAAAGAATTACCAAAGTTTGTATTACGTTCGTCTCTTCATAAATCACAAGACGCAGTAATCTAAGGATATTACGATGATTGATTCGGTAAATATCGTCCCAAAGTTGAATTTCATGAAACTCTACGGTTATGTTGGTTTTACAATGTGTTTAATATTAATAAATTCATTTTTACTGTTTCTCGATTCTGGGTGATACGTCCTCATAGTGCTGATCAAAATCTGTCCGCGAAAATGTATTATTGCATCGACATATAATCATTTTCACTTTGTTTTCTTCGCTTTCTCCGCCCTCGCGCAAATTTCGATTTCATACCTCGCTTATCTTTAGTTCATTTTACATAGTGAGCTCGTTAGTTTGAATTTTTTTGACGATTAAAAAATGGCAGCCTGGTCGTTATGTTTGTGTGATTTTTTTTGCTTAGTCGATCGTTCAATTAATCGTGAAACAATCGAGACTTTCATAAATATATACTATAACGAATAAAACGCCGTATGGAAAATATATAGATTTGATAAATTACACAGACCGGTTTGTTTTTTATCTGCGTAACTTCAATCGTTTTGAAGAATCTTGACATTGAAGAAAAAAAAAAAACGTTAAACTTTCCATTGAACTATAACCGTATTAAGTAGTATTCAAAAATAAAAAAATAACGGTACGTTTCAACAGATTCTTCAAGTTGTTTTCGTTTTCTTTTTGTTTTTGTTTTTTTTTCATTTAAATGCTCGATACATTATTCTCTTTTCGCAAGATATTCGATCTCTAGCACTCTCCAGGTAACGAGAGACTCTAAGCTGGTTAAAACTCGATATAAATTCTTCTTGCGGCTTTGCTCCGATCGCTCAGTGAGGATATTAAGCTGACGACGAATATTGTTTTCTGAGCCTCTGGAATTCCACCTCTTTCTGCAAATATTCTTTGACAAAAGGATGATCCAGATTAGAATCTTTTAATTGACTCAGATAACGATTGGCGACTTCGGGTGGTTTGCCCATGTGTTGCGACAATACTATCATATTTATAAGAGTATCAGGATTATTGCTGTCCTTGTCGAGCGATTCTTGTAAAGCGTTTTCCGCCTCCTCGTATTTAGCTTGTCCGATGAAACACGTCGCTTGTCCATTGAGCAACATACTGGTACTCGAATGCTTATCGATCATTTCCTGAAAAATGTAATAAGCGTCTTGCAACTTTTCACCGCCGCTGCTTATGTTTACCCAAGCTTGAGCCAATTGGGTCAATGTTGCGTCGTCGTCCTTTTCCTGCATGGCTTTTAATTCCTTCCTAGCGAGATCCAAACGATCCATTTTCAAGTAAATCTGTAGAGTCAGTGCCATGCACTCTAGATGATCGGTATTGTGTAATATTCTAAGCGCAGATTCCAAGTTTTTCTCGTGATAGTAAATCGTCGCCGCTACTATCATGAAATTGTGATTATCCGTCGTGGCGTTGCTCGTAACTTGGTCCAGCTCGGTTATTATGACTTCGCGCCGATTGGGAAACGCAAAATATTCGGCGAGCACCTTCAGCGGTTGCAGATCCGGGGATAGCGAATTGTTTATTTCGTCGAGTACAATGCGAAACTTTCGTTGCGCTATGTAAGCTCGATAGAGGAAAACGTCCCTCTCGAGAACAACCTCGGGCGAAGTGGACTGTAGAAATAAAAATTTGCTCATCTTTATTCGTACGAAGCTTATTTTCGTTTACATTATCTTATCGTTTCATTTATATGTAATTTTTTCAATTGTATGG
Source organism: Heteropelma amictum (assembly GCA_959613375.1). NCBI lineage: Eukaryota > Metazoa > Arthropoda > Insecta > Hymenoptera > Ichneumonidae > Heteropelma > Heteropelma amictum. The sequence continues at coordinate 7,332,074 of OY390724.1, forward strand.
AGTTATTCGTTATATCAGACTTTATTATCGTGTTTTCTCATAAAATATCAAAGAAAAATGAAAGATGCGTAGAATGAATTGTGTTATTTCGGTTGGAATCTTTTGAGCTTGTACAAAGAAAAGCGCAACTCATAAAAGCATTTGTTTTCGTGTGACTGAACTCTTGGAGAATAGTGGAATTGGAGTTGCCACAGCCTACAATTTTATGTTTGTACAATTAATTCAATGTTCGTATTCTGCCTGACATACACTTGCGTTACAAGTTCTCAATCATTAATTCATCAAATGCACTGTCGTCAAAGAGTTTTACAGTTGAAGTAAGCGGTTTAAGAACAAGTAAGGGATAAAAAAAAGATCAATGACTAATAGCCTGTTTCTTTTTTCATGTTTCAACATTACATTAGCGATTGTTATCTCGTTTTTATGTTCATGAGCTTTACATTCTGTAATCGAAAATGAATAATGTATAGCTATAGAACCAATCTGAAAAACTTCCGTACAACAGAATTCTTTTAACCGGACTTTCAACGAGATAAACTATGTATCTTGAAAATTCGATGATAGAAGGAATCTTACCTTGATTTTTTGCGCTTCGTTGATACATTGTTGATAGTTACCAATGTAAAAATGATTTTTAACGTCGAACAATTCATCGACATCGGTTTGCTGACGTGCCATTTTGGACCAAGTGTGTGTCGCGATGACGTTTTCCATCACCCGTCCTTGTGTCTCGCCACTCTCGGCCCCGGTAAAAAATCTCTTCACTGAAGTATGTATGCAGTATGTATGTTTTGACGGAAATAATGCTTGGAATGAAGGAAAATTATCCTACGAATTATGCGTCCTGTCTCAGCGTATTGGAAATAGGCCGAATGTACTTTTTCACGTCAGAGCATGAAATAATAACTATATAATAAAAAAAAGTAGCTACATCGGCATCGTTTTACCGCAGTGTACTTGGAATCTATAGACTTGGGTTACCGCCCATTATAATTACGCGCCTGTGCTATACAACCAGCACGTGGCAACATCCAGCGGCAGTTTTTGGAAACACACCGATAGCACCGACACCAGTGTATCGTTCTCTCTTTAGCATATATAAATACATATATGTGTCATTTTACAAAATTGTATATAACCTGAAAACAACATTGATAACGTATGTCATTTTTTGCATTTTGTATATAAACCTTGTCAAATTCTTATTCAAAATGGATATATGAAATGTGAACTTTTTAATTATGTGAAATAATCGTGAGGAGTCATTCTCTGACAAAAACACTTCCGATTTAATTGTTATTATTTTTTCGCTGTACTTCAAAGTAGATTTGGATGACTTTGACGCGTGAACACGCCGTGAACAACGTCAATTATCAATCGCATTTCATTCTTTGCTTTTCCACTGTTGCTGACGACACCTTTTTAGTTTATTAACAACTTATATGTTTCTTTAAACATATCGTCACATTCGATTCAATCTACTGATCTTTCATATAGACTATTCATCTATGTGTTACAGATACGAAAAACGTTTCCTCTGACAAAACAATAATACAGCCTTGTTCAATAAACCAAGAGAAGAGTTTAACTATTTTAACAACATGGATGTAAGCATGCTTTTTAGAGCGAGTGTAAAAACTGTAAGTCTGCGAAAAAAAGATCTGGAAGAAAACGACATAAAGATACCAAACAAGAAGCCCCGACAGAAATCAGACTTTTGTACAAAGGCAAGAGCTGTGGTAACGCAAATTTTCAAATTGCGTGAGTTTTTGCTGGAAAAACGTTCCGCCTATCTGAATTTTTCTAATCACTTGGCGAATAGAGGACACATGACGGATGAGGAAAGAGATCAGTTGGACAACGGAGCTCAAAAGATTATGTCCGCTTCTTCTCAGTTGATCAAAGAGTTGAAGCGAGAAACTGTAGAGAATGAAGTATCACCTCAGAATCTCGAACATAGGGAAATCATGTTGTTTCTCATAGAGGAATATTTGAAGAGCGTGTGTAAAATTTACTCTGAGCAAAAAGCCATCAGAGTTAAGAGAGCCATAGAAACGAGAAAATTGGCTAAATTGGAATTGAATACAAAGAGAAACGAAAATTCATTGAAATCGCACGATGCAGCGAGATCAAATAATGCGAACGAATTATTCATCGATTCCAAGGATCATAAGAGCGCTTCCACTGATTCGAGCCCTCTGAAGGTTCAAGATATCAACGGCGATGTTAATACCCTCGGTTATGATGAGGAATTATCCGCGGAAGACATACAGATGTTTGAATCTGAGAATGAGCAATTGTACAATGAGCTGAACACTATAACGGAGGAAGTCAAACAAATCGAGAGCAAAGTCGTTCATATCGCCGAATTGCAGGAGATATTTACAGAAAAAGTATTGGATCAAGATAAAGATTTGGACAGACTGATGACAACGGTTGTTGGATCAACGGAAAATGTTAAAGAAGCCAATGAACAGATACGACAAGCTATACAGAGAAACGCCGGTCTCAGAGCTTGGATATTGTTCTTTCTGCTGGTTATGTCCTTTTCCTTATTGTTTCTCGATTGGTACAATCCTTAAAAATGTTTCTTGGTTCAATTATCTTCTTAAGATTCAAAGATGGTTTTGCTACAGTTATTTTTTTCTAAAGACATACTGTGAACTCTTTTTAGGATGTAATAAAGCAATTATCAAAAAATTACTTCGAGGGGCCTTGCAGTTTTTTACGGTGTTTGTCATATATTAATATACAAATTACAAATAATAGATAGACACAGGGTGTGGTCCAGTTAGCCTGCAAACGCTTCAGCGGGATCGAATTTGTGTGGTAAAGCATGGGAAAATGGAGCATTCGAGCATTTATAGCGGTAAATGGATGGTAACTACAATCGTATAAGATAATAAATGAATTTGTATATTTTGCGTACTTTCACACAATACAAAAACACACGTTTCTTTTTTTCATCGACAAGCGCTTTGGAGAGAGGCGGGATATATGTAGTTGGAGGAACCGTCCGGTGGCGCCGCCACTGAACAGCGGCATTGGTAGTGAATGTACGGGATGTACGACGCAGGTTTCATCTCTACGCACCTTTTTTATATCGAAGCTCGATCGTGCTCTGAAAAAAACTATGCATTGATGCGCAGTGAAACGACCAGAATCAACGATAGTGGTTCGTGTCGACAAGAATATCCGTATAATAATACAAATCACGAGTACACGTAGATTTTACAATAGTTTTTATTGTTCATAACGCTTTTTTGCTATTCAGTTTGTGTGATATGGCAGTGTAAACAAGAGAAAACAATGAGAAAAGCAAAAATAGACTTCGGTGCTCGTCCAAATACACTGAAGGAGAATAAACGTGTACTCTCAGAGTTACGGAAAAGCAAGGTTAGTGTCAATGAATAACGACTTTTCTATTTTGGCAACGTTAGAGACGGAAAAAAAACAAATTCGGCGTGATCCAATGTCAACACCATTCATTCTTCTTTCAGGTCGACCAAAGGACCTTGCATGAAATAAACAAATGTATAGCAAAGTTTAATACGAAAAATGCGCTGAGGTTTTCGAAAAATGCCAAAGCATCTCTCGGCAGTGAGGACAAGATTGTGAGTAATAGATTTTCGCTTTCATTGTATCGAATTTATTTGAAAGATGAAAAAGTGATTATACCTTGACCTTTGTTGTTTCAAAATTTGCAACAACGCTTTCAATTTTTACGTTTTCTGCGAGTACACGATGCAGTTTCCACAATTTTTTTCATCGATATTCAAGGTTGAAAATCTCTATGGACCCATCGATGGATTTCCGATTGGTTCATGGTGGGGAATCCGGATGGATTGTTCCAGGGACGGAGTTCACAAACCCTTCGACGAGGATATTCAAGACGGTCCTTTCGGAGTCGTTTCCTTCTGTACGCCACATTGCAACGCCAACAACGACATAGATCTCGGTGATTATCTAACCGTTACTGCAAACAATTATGACCCAGACGCGCAAACGATTCATCCCCTTGTACGAAATTATGAGAATCAATTACCCTTAAGATTGATCAGAAGTTACAATCTTAGCAACAATTATGCTCCAAAAACGGGCTATCGTTACGACGGCCTATACACGATCATTGGCTGCTGGATGAATGTTGAATCCGACGCTCAGAAACGCTACAAGTTTGCTCTAGCGAGAATTCCCGATCAAGATCCACCAGCTTGGAAAGTGTCACAAAAGTCACTAAATTCCGCACTGGATAAGTCAAAAGTTCGATATACTCGATCCAGCAAGCGTAGATCGATCAATGATTGGCCGAATAATTCGCGAAATTACACAAATGACAAAGCACCAGTGAAAAGCGCACGGTCGCGATCGTTGATGATCAGAAACTCGTCGCAAAAACTGAACTTTTACAATCACGAGAGCGACATAGTCACGAGATGTATATCAAAAAAGTCCGATGGACCATCTTGCAGCAATATGATTTCCGTACCCTATCCCGAAACATTATCGCCTGGTAATAACCGTTTGCTCGACGATTCGTCAAAATCGCCCGTGTGTAAATTCCAAAACACAAACATCTCAATACGCACGGATCTTTACGATTCGTCCAACATCTCGACGCCTCAAGAAATTCGAAAGACAACGCCGATGACTTTCTGTCGCACTTACAAGAATTCGAGGTTACCAGGACGAGCGGTGAATCACTCGAACGTCGTCAGCTTGAATCTCAATAGTTGCGGGCCTTGCCCGAGAGACAACGACCAAGGATCGCTCATACAATCGCGTTCGGGAATCGCGAAACTTTCATCTTGTCAATCACCGAGCTCGGATTCGGTTAGCGATTCGTTTGCTGCGAAAAGCTCGCCGGTCGTTAACGCAGCTTTCAAAAGTAGTTCCCACGACGAATCAACTCGCACTTCGATTATCGATGAAAATATCACTGAAATTGATGCTGGACCATTCACAGAGATTTCGCAAAAAACTAATCCCGAAACGGAGATTGAGGCTGAAAAGTCCGTGGAAAAAGTGTCAAACGTTGCTGTTGAAACTACGGCCGATTTGAGCAAACAGAAGGATGATGATGACGCGCAAGTCTGGAAGGCGAGTGAGAAGAAATCCTTGGAAAATCGTGAAACGACATTGTGCGATGGAAGCGACTCGATGGACGAGTCAATCTCGAGAGAATGTCATACGGATATTAATTCACTGACTCCTGATCAGATGTTGAATTTCATCGTCAAACAAAAGTATCATCCAACGGCGAAGTTATTGATCGGCAGTGTCATCGGATTGGCTACCGGTGAATCAACGATTCTCCGAGCTTACGAGTCACTGATATCACGAAAAAACGGTTCGACTCATGAAAAAACGACGAAGAGCGATAAAAACGAGATGAAATCGGCGCAGGAAAACGAAGAAAATGTACCGCTGGTCGATTACGCTCGTGAGAAAAATTCGAGCAGCAAGAAACTCAACGATGACAGAAAAGTATCGAAAACACTTTCCGCCAAGAGAATCTTGAGAGAGAGCAAAGATCGTCTCATGAAGAAAATAAAACTCCGACGTACGAGAGTCTCCAAGAGACTAGTGGGCACGGAAAAAAAGTCAAACGCGATGAATCTCGGAGCGAGTACATCCCACCGTTTGCGAAAGTCCAACATAACGGATGCGAAATCGCAGCAGGCATTTTCAAAATCGACGGTATTGAAAAAATCGAAAAAGTGTGCGAAAAAGCGCCGAGGCGAGCTCGCAAATTTGGTTATCGATGCGAACATTGGACCGTTGATCAGAGGCCCTCGTAACCGAAGATTGAGATGCAAAACACACATTTTTGCAAAGAGACTCGGCAATAACGATATCGTGCCGGGCTGTTGTGCCGAAAAGGCTAGAAACGTCGTTATCAAAGGTGGAAAGAAAGAAATCACCAGAGTCGATTTAGCAGCGAGAAAATCCAAAGTTTCCTCTCTGAAATCACGAATGTCCGAGTCGCGCTTCGTCGACGCGAGAAAAACGCGAGACTCCGAGAGGAACGATACGGAACAACAACGCAGAGACAAGCCAGGCGAGAACGACGAAGAAGCAATCATGGGAAAGAAGAGAAAATTATCCGGCAGCTACGGTAACGAGCACGTAGCGAGCGAGTCAAGAAAAACTGCGTCCAACGATTCTTGCAAAAATATCAATATCCGCAAACCAAAAATGGTTAATGCATCGACGCAATACACGATATCGCGCAAAGATGCTGCAACCTGCGTAGATCGCGATATCATCCGATCCACGGGATCGAATAATCATTTGGATTCCATTAAGATCGAATGGATAGACGTGGATGACGTGAAATCCGAAATTTACGAAGATAGCGAGGAAGCTGGGCCGACGATTAACGGGAGGAGCGAGGATTTGCAGAATTTTCATCAAATTCCAGCTGATAAATCATCGTCGACGATCGGTCAAGGATTATCAGCTTTTGTACCTGTAAATATATCCGATGGTGACTCTCGCATCGCACGTCTCAGATCCATCGGATTCAAGCCGATAAATCCAGCCGAAACGATTCGCAATGAAGAGCAAAGTACGAACGACGATCGTGATGAAAATTTGTCGACTTTTGCTGATAATTTTTCCGAAACAACGCGTGTCAAGAATCGTCGCAACGTCGATGAATTGTTCAATAAATACACCAGCGAAGAAACGACGACGGTTGGTTACATGGACCAAGAATTGCATTATCAGGATATCGAACGCGAGGAGACAAATACGGTTCGTAAAAAAAAAAATATTTCTCGCAGAGCGAAGAGAGGCGGCATAATTGGAAAAATTAAAAAGAACGTTGTTGAAGAAAGCGAGATCATCGAGAGTCGGATAAACTCGACGAACGCGGAGGATGCTGAAATACCGTGGCACGGTTGGAAAAAATTTGTAAAAAATAAGCAAGCTCAGTGGGTAGGTTGGTAATGTTCTTGCTCCACGTGACACGGACGATTGTTATTTTTTTACATTACGAGCGTATAGAAATCTGTGATCCGGGTTGGACCAAGAATTTTTGTAGAAAAAGAAAATGAAGTTTTCGAAGACGCTACTGATAATAATGGGCTTATAACTATTTTTTTCGCCTCTGTTATTGTTGAACTTTTGTATAACAAAACGATAAGTTTACAAAATCGATGCACATTATTTTCAAGATTTACGTACGTGGTTTTTGCATATACTCTATTGGCACAAAACAAGGTTTATATAGATATATATATATATATATATTTGTTTGTCTTTCCCGAGATAAAAATATTTATTTGACAAATACAGGCTATACCATCTTCAAATGTTTTCTCCGCACGAGCAAAAAAAAAACGCAAGTAAAAAAAAAGTTGAAGAAAGATACGTAATTCGAACGTTATATACGGCGATTGTAGGCCAAGCGGTGTTTATCATCTTTTTTTTTCGATTCGCAGCGGAAGCCTAGTATTATTTCGCCGAGTCGAAAAGTTTTTCACAATTAATGATTTAGTTCTATTCTATCGCTCGATGGAGATGTAAGTAATGAATTTTGCTGTCGGAGCTTCTTTTTTTCATTGGACCGGCTGAACAAACACGTACATCAGCCCCACGTGTCGACTTTCGTTTTCTTTCGTTCGTCAAACAAGAATCATTGTTGTATGCCGAAAGAACACGACGCTTGGCAAGTCTTTATTGATGTATTTCTTTTAATTATTAAATACAATCTACTGTATCAACGATATATACATATATTATTATTGGTTTTCATGTATATATTTATATATATATTTTTGTTCTTTTATCAGGACGCGAAGGTAGTTTAGTGGCTCGAAGCTGAAGTTACGTATCATTTTTCCACTTTTTTTTTTTTTTCCATTATCCAATCACAATAAACATGTATACATCTGTTGTTTTTTTTTCGTGGACACGCGGCAGTAGTCGATTCTTAATTTACAAAGACGAAGGAACAATCGACTGCTACATTGTCGGTTCTCCCAGGAGTCGAGAGAACGAAACAGAACAAAAAAAGCAGAATTATTCGCGCTTCTGGTGAAACAAAGTCGTACAAAACAAAAAATGCCGTGTTCGTGTCTGAGAAAAAACGAAATATATTGTCAAATATCGATATAGTTTTTTAAGTACGTATCTCGTATGTACAAGTATTAATATCCATTATGATTTTTTCAGCGCGTAAACAAAATGTAAAAAAAAAGGAATTCATTAGAACAGATCTGCAATGTGTTCTCTGTACATAGTAGTTATGTACGATAAATACCATCGAGAATAATCAATCAACAAAGCTTAACTCTATACGGCGCAGTGGCAATCTCAGAATGTACATGTTAAACGCCGTTGAAAAATGCGCTGGCATCAATAAAAAATAAATACCTTCTACGCTATTCTTGCATTCGTATAACACGATGCATAATCAACATGAATAAAAACTTCACGGTTTTTATGACGATAATAATATGGGAAATGCCATTTTCGTTTGTCCCGGGATTATTTGGACGCTTTTAGGATTTAAATCTCTCGGTACAAGAAACAAGATAAATCATACGAACTTTTAAATATCTACTTCGATCTCTTCGAGCACGAATCCTCGGCTCCGCTTCGTACGATTCTTTGCCCCACATTTAAATACAACATCTTACGTGACACATTATTATTCTCTTCTTCATCGTTTGTCGAAATATAGCGAGTTTCGTTATGTTTTTTTTTTGTTTTCTTCCGTTTTTCAGAGGGCAGAAGAACTTTTGACCGGCGTCTGTGTTTCGAAGCTTTCCACTAGCAGTTTTCCTTTTTTTTTCTCCCCCAGAGATTGGATCTCTTTTTTTCTTTTTTCCTCTTTACTGAAACTCATCGTCGCTGCTCAATAACATTGTTTTTTCATTATAATTTTGAGAGATGGTGGCGACTCGTTGATGCGATGGGTTGCGTCTTTGTGGCGGTGGCACCGGCATGTTTTGCGGATCATCCGGGTCGAAGCTCGACACCCTCATGCCTCGTTGACTCTTGGTGCCACCTGATTGGTTACATTTAGCCACGGATTATCGTCATGTGAATTCGATAATTAATCGTTAGAAAAAAGAAGTGACAATAAAGTACGTCGTTACTCCTCGCCGTTGATCGTGGTGGTGTATATTACAGAAAAATATTTCAAAGCCGCGGAGTAACGACGCTCGATGTAATAACGGTTGTTGCTCTTTTATCGAGCGGTGGTTTTTTTTTTGCGCGCATGCAATTCAATTTGGACAAGGAAATGGAATAATGAGAGGTATGAAAGCTTCCAGGATCATGCATGGTATTCAATATTATTTCAGAAAATAAATCGTACTTTACGAACAATCTGACAATCATCACAGGTCGAGATACCATCGATTCTTTTTTTTCTCGCATTTTATTTTTGTACTCAAACAAACAAATGCTTGCATGCCGAAATATCTAATATGAGTAATATGAGGCATGATAAGAAATACTGATATAAAAATGCGGCCCTTATGATAAACAATACGATATAACAATTTTACAATCGCGCTTGACAAACTTTTCGCCGTTCTCTCCAACGCAATATTTATAACGGTGTTTTTACGACTGATGCGGATGCTTTTTTTTGTTGTATCTTATCAAAGAAAATGTAAAACATTGATTTATCGATGGAATTGCCAAGTTGCAATCCTGCAGAGTGCAAGGAAAAATTTAATCAAGTTCTCAATCGTCTATCTGTGACAAGGCGCTTTTATGCTTCTTTCCATCTTTCTGTCGATGTTTATTGAAAAGCTTCAATACCTGAAGAATACATAACTGTTTCAAGTACTCCGAATTTCAATAGTATGACTTAAGTACTATTTTACAATAGAGTCTATGGATTGTTAATTTGCATGGTCGAATACGTATACGAACTTTAACGATAATTTTATCGAATTTTTTCATCGGCCCGTCAGTGAGAGAATGTCGGCGAGGAGAAGATTGAAACAAATCTCATCACCGACACTCTCCGCAGGCAGTTCACAAACTGGGCGATTTTGTCTTTGCCAAACTCGGAGAGTTGTCAACCGTTTTTACGTGCGCTTTTTAATCGTTTTTCAGGCTTTAGTTTCATGAATTTTCAAATCTTTTTTCTTTTCTTTTTTTCGCGTTCAAAGTAGCTCAAGGCTTCCAAAGTCCGTCGTGTTGAAATAACAAAATCGAGTTGCCTCGGGCACTCACAGCTTTTCGTACGGCAAGTTGGTATTGACGTCTGAAAAATATCAAAGAATAGTTGCCATTCAAAGTAATTGGCTCGTAAAAGCTCCGATCGCGTTATTACAGCCGATTATCGAACAGAGGTTTTATTCCCCCTCGTTCTTCGTGATATACCCGTTTTTCTCTTCTCGTTTCTTCGATGTATACGAGTGAGCTGCTCTGCTTTCGATTTAACTGTTTAAATTATTCGCTTATTGAGGAAGCCTCAATAAAAACAAGAAACAAGATCGCGAACATCGAGATGACCCCGGGAAATCATGGACCGATATAAAAACTCTTCGAGTATTCCGAACGGTTGATCTCAATTTTGGAATTAACATTGATTTTCTAATTGATCGATTTTTTCTAGGATGAATGTCATCGGTGATGAGGATAACAAAATTATTCGCACTCGCTCTTCGACTTGGACTCGATTCGTCCTTTGAGCACGAATATAAAAAAAAGAAGTATGTCAGGCACAACAACAAAAGTCTGTTAAAGAAAACTGACGTCTGGTCGTTCTCCAAGTTGGTCACTTGTTATTTTCCAATAAAAATTCGATTATCATCAAAGTGACTTTCATCGTGAAAAAGACGTGCAAACTATTACAGAAAAATTCGTCATCTCTCACCGCGTCAAGGCAAAACCTTTCTGATGATTAATTCAGGTGTTATTTCGTGTATGTGCACGATATGGAACCCTTGGAAGTGCAATGTGTTTTGTGATGTTACGAGACCTTTCTTTTTCAACCCGTTGATGAACTGTGATATATATATACACGTAATGAGGTGACTTCCTTTACGATTATTTCGTTTTTCACGGTGTACGACATTATTATTAGAAACGTACGGAAATCAATATTGACACGAGTGTCCGAGATACAAGCTTTTCCGCACAATAGACGACGTGCGATGTCTATGGCCGTTCGCGTACATTATTCAAGACTATTTCACGTGTGAGTGGGTTTATGTGTATCAACACCCGCGAACATACATTTATTAAGCAAAACGGCACATTTATGCCGGACGATAAAATAAAACGCAATTTAACAAACGGCCTTTTTTGAATTTCAGCGACATCTGGATGAATCATACTTCGCTCATGCTCAGGCAAGAATAACTATTTACATGCCATTCAATATTCAGCATTTGTCGAAAATGTAGAGGAAATTGAAGAAAAAAAACGAACAAAACGAGCCGCTCTATGACTCAACTGGACGGATTTCTCAATATCTTGGAACAAATACGACATGGAGGGGATTGATTGAAGATAAGATTACTTACCAGAGCTATATTGCGTGTACTGTTGATACTGGGGATGGAAATTGTGGATAGCGTCGGTCATTATGTCTTTTGGGTTCATAGTTTCCTGATGAATGAAAAATATTTTAGTCGAAGTTTGCACGAAATTCTCATATGTATTGTGCAGAAGAATCTCCGTTCGATCAACGACGAAACAAATTTGAATGAAAGATGGAAAAAGAACGTTAGATAATTCCAATCGTCGAAGCAGCTTGGTCCCTACGTTTCGTTATTTTGTTTCAATTTTTGACTCACCTTCAAACTGCTGCTGATACTCTGCATCGTTACGCTGCGACCTCTCGAATCCGTAACGCAGCCGGCTGCGTATACTTGATAGGGAAAGGCGTATCTAAGAGCAATCGCGGCGAAAAGCATTTCAATGCAGATGAGAAAGTTTTGATATCCAGCGGACACGGTACCAGCGCTGGTCGATTGATCTTTGTTGATCAATGGCGATATTACGTTAGCCTTTTCGAGGACAGCCAGTAAAACACCTGTGAAATGAAGAAAACAAAATGGGGCGGTGATACGGGTATACTAAATTCGATCAAGGATCAATCTATCGATACGGAAGGCAATAAGTTCGCGAAAACTTTGATTTTCCGCATATTTTCATCGGAAATTGTTAACATCCTGTTAGTTTGATTTGCAGGGCTTTACGACGACTCGTAATAAGCTGGAGCAACTGTTGTATTTCTCTATTCGTTTCCTTCGTAGTGTTTCGATTATTAATTATCGAATTGGTGTATACGTAAGTACAAAAATCTGATTTTCTGATTTTTCCACGATTGAACGGAACATCTTCAAAAGAGTCTCTTTAAAACATGCTGAGACAGCGATATTGTGACTGGACATCGATATGTAATTCACGGCGTAAATTGAAACGATTCAAGAGAATTACGTGGTTGAAATGATAACATATCCATACGGAATATTCATACCTTGCCAGAATGATAGAAATATGACGCTCTTGACGGTGCAGAACTTCAGCACAGGCTCGAACGGAGTAAGCAGGTCTCGGGTGGCAAAGTAGAAGAGGAAAAGTCCATAAAGCGCCAGCGAAACGCTGATGTTGTAGATTATCGTAATGTAGATGTAGCCACCGTCGGGTGACCAATCGCCGTCGCGATAATGACCAAAGGATTGTAATATTATGATAACGAACGCCATAACGGGTTTAACAAGACAGAATTGTAGAGTAGCCTGCTTGCAGAAACGCAGAAATCCGATGGTGTACGTTTTTTCAACGAGACACCAGGTTCCGTACAGACAATTCGAGCGTATCGGTTTGCCGCGTATCTCCGACATTATATTACCCTCACCCCCCAGGTACTCGTAGCAAAGGGACAAAAAATTATATATCACGAATGCTTCGTAGCAATCGCGGACGGTGAAAAAATACACGTAATAACTCTCGCTGTTGAAGAACAACAACGATATCCACGAGTAAATTGCATAGATCGGCACGATAAATAGAATTCTGACGATCCATCGTTGCTCCGTAGGATTCGTGTACCACCTCAGATGCTGATAGATCTACGAGAATAAGAACAAAAAAAAACAAAAAATTCTCAATCGTATGATACTTTCAGTTACACTCGATTCATTAATGTATTAGGAACATAGCACTTTTTCTACATGCGTCGAGACGCCTCAGCTATATTGAAATTCGCACGATTCGAACTGAGAAATTTGGTTTGCACAATTACGGAATGTTTTACTTATTTTTGAATCCAATTTGTTATGACTTTTTTCATGTTTTTTATTATTACAAATTTTGTAACTGGAAAGCTGGGCAGAACGAACTTGATAATCTTTCTTATACTGAAAATTCTCATAAAAGGCATTAAATCAATCATTGTATTCAATGCCGTAGCAATAATCGAACGATTGTCCTAGCGAACTACTGCCGAATATTTAAAAAATGATACAAATTTTTTTTGTAAATAAAACATACCTGCTGGCAAGTTAGGAACAGCGCCAATGCTACAAAAGCTCCGGATATACCCTGACAAGCTTTAGTCTGAAGGAATATCGGTGTAACTTCATCGGAAATTTCATTCATGCTCGTATGGAGAACAGTCGTTGTACTGACGTTTTCCATTGCCGAAGCGAGGATCGACGTCGCCTCTGGCACTGTTGTACTACTCCTCATGATGTTTGACCGCCTGTTGAACAATCACCGGTAGAAACATTGGCGAAAAAGCTTCAATGTTTGTCCAAAACAGACCTAATTACACTCATAATTCATGTACACCGTGTTCTACTTTTACATTCTTTCTCGTAACTCGTTGACTCGTGATTTTCATCGGTATGTTAAAAAAACACGAAAAAAAGCAACCAAACTGTGTTGAATTCGCGCTGTTGACGTTTGCTTTAAAGTAACACGGAAAGAGGTAACGATAAAAACTTTGCATTCCCAAGGATGTGCAAACGTTTGCAATTGCAGCGTTTGTGACACAAAAAATCACGGGAAAAAAGTAATCAAAGTATCGCGACGAATTGGGTGTTTAAAAATTCCTGTAAAAAAAGATGCCGTGAGCAGTGGAGATCGAAAGAAACGTTGACGAATTTTTATATTTTGGGCTTTTTATTTTCAACAATCGTTTCCATCGTCTTAGAGAGGGAAAAGAAGCGAGAACATTTCGTCAATGTTTGTACGCAATACGACTGCTGGTAAACCGGAAGAAAAAAGGAAAGAAGAATAACTTGCGTTCCGTTCGGGTGAACGGAAGGTCCGCAGAGAACCCGCGCTTTGAAAAATCAATATGCATATAATGACAACAAACCGTAAGTATAACGGTGGGGTGGGAGGGCTCGTGCGTATTACAAAATACGCGCGATCGACGGAAAAAACGCTCGATCGAATCAATAATGACGACGCGAAGGAGAACAAATCTGACAATCACGGTTTGTTCCAGGTGACCTCGAAATCATCGAAGGGTAAGGGAGATGTATGTGTTGGCTATACATACACAACCCTCAACTGCGAAACAAGTGATACAAGGAGCAAAGGAAACGGAAAAGCCCTGCAAACGAAGAACAGGAAAAAAAAGAAAGGCTACGTGCTGACCTGCGTCTGCGTTCGACGGTCTCCTGGATTCTTGAAAGCATCTTGAAAGACTGGATAAACGGATACATTAAGAGTGTGGACACATATATACACACGCACATACGCACACACTTATACTACTACACTACTACCTTTTCTTACTGTGATTCTAAGCGCTCGAAACTAAAGACGCTTCTCGGGGCAATCACGCGCCTCGTGATGACCTTTTACGTGTTTGACAAGATGGGCAGACACGTCGTTTCTGACGTTGCAATTCACTTCAACGATCTCTTTCGTTGCTCTTTTTTTTTCGTTTATCCGCTTTTTTGTCTTTAACGGGGCGACCGTAGGCCCTGGCGCCTTTCACCCAACATTTTCGGCGCACAAAAACACTTCATGAAGTACCACATGCACACGTAAAAGCCCAAGGCAAAAATATGTTGGCACTTGCGACGCGAAACACACTGTTATTTTACAGGTTACGCGCAGAATTCTACGGGATCGTGGAAAAATACGAATGAGGTCTTTTTTCTTTTATTACGGACGAAAATATCGTCGAATGGTTGTCGGAGAACCGACGCAGATTGTCATTCGGAACCGAAAGTTTACCTTGGCTTACTATCCGAGAAACGCGAACGCACAGTGCGACATAAACTGTACTACGCGCGTACTAACCTCGCGGAGGATCCGCGAACGTCCTCCCCCGCTCTCTCTCACGCTCGTCCCCCTCTCAATTTTTTTCGTATTTTCCTCTGTTTTACCTCCCACCGAACGAGTCTCTATTATACTATACAGTATAAACTCCGTCGATGCAAACCTGTTTTCTATCTGATTTTCCTCCAGCATTTATCGTGAGTACTTCCATGGGCATGGTGACGATACCGATGGAGGCAATTGATATGTCAATTATTCTATTTCTGCTTGCACATCGCTCATGATGTTTCGATTTTCATTCTTTTAAATTTGGCGATACATATTTTCTCTGGATTTTATTCAGGTCTATAGAAATTGATTTGCATCGAGAAAATGACAGTTTTCCGCCTCGTTTTTATGCCACCTTGACGTAAATACTAATTCAATGTTTATGTGTTTCAACATACATATCCACGTAGAGAAATTTTTTTTTTCCGGTGAACTAGACTGCACGCATACCTTAGTATTTTTAGTTTATGGGAAAAGTTACATCGATGTACACTAATCTTTTTCAATTATATGACGTACTTTATATGAAAATTCGCCGTGCTATCAACAGAGTTTTTACTGTATTGTGTAATGTAAAACATTTCTCACAATCGTGCCGCACGTCATTTACTCCTTTCACCCACGTATACGTCTGGGTTTACAAGAAAGATGCTCGTGCGCATGTTCGTGGAGAAAAAAACTTTCCTGAATTGTACATAAAAAAAGTGGATCTGCCCGCGAATAGAAAATAATTCCACACTGTAAAAAATATAATGTAATATGTAATTTTCCAAGCCTGCTATTTTTAATCTCTCTCACTAGATTTCCCAGCAACGAACTGGAAATGTGTGCGCTATGCATCACTTGTCTCTCCTGTATATAGCTATATTCAAGTTACAGGTGTAGGACGCACTGCATCGGGAGGCTGCGGAGAAAAAAGGCAAAATATACGAGACGTTCCTAGATCCGGGCAAAAACTGGTAGCGGCGAATGATTGCGAACGGCGAGAAAGAAATCTCATTTATTCCGAGAAAAATACAGCTTCCCCGATGTAAATTAATTTTTTGTATCAAATCAACACATTGTATATATTATGAATGCGTCCTAAAGAAAAGTTTATTCAAACTTGGTATATATATAATTTAACAAGTTTCAGCACTATTGCAATTGACCACAGACATTCAATTGTTCAATAAATGCTTTTCGAAGCAGCCGTGTGTGGAGGACTCGAAATTTATCCACCAGATGTCGCTGATTAACACTTTGAAATTTTCAACGCACTTGTTTTTATTCAGGAGCCTCTGTTCCATAATTGTTCAGTAGAGAAGTAGAGATGACTGGTAAAGAACTCCCACGAAACAAAACCAAGTAAACAACACGCGTGTATAATCTTTTATTTATCAAACTGTCACTTTTCGTAGTTGAACCAGTATAAAGCGTGTATTTCGTAAAGTTCTTCGATGACGCGTTTCGAGTGACATCTGCGTAATCGTGAAAATATTAGACAGCAAAAAGAATTATCGGAATAAAATTTATAAAAGACGATATCCGCGGTTATCAGTGAAAACATTTTTGACGGAAGAAAACGTTTGTTTCCTCCTTATCGGAGGTATCGAAGAGGACCGTTCATCATAAATGGCTCTCGTTCCCATCGAAGACTCTTGGTAAAAATATCATAAGCAGAAACATTCAAATACCTTTTTGCAGTGATCAGCTGTTTTTTTAAAATTCGTTTTGTTGGTTATGTTTGCGTTTCGCGAATATCAGCTAAAACATACGAGTTATGTCGAAAGCTTTTTTTTGATTCGTTCAGAACGTTCAATTGTTATTTTATTTTTACTTTACGCTTAGAGAGAAAAAGGAGATTAATGTACACGTTGAGATAGGTGGAAAACGCTTACGAATTATCGAACGCATTATACATTGCACAGGTTCGTCGAGCACGACGCTTGCGAAAGACTTTTCCGCGATGTTATGGAATTGTTGACGCAGCGCGAGAGGAGTCGGAAAGATACACAAGTGTATGCTACCCTCTCGGCTGATGTTCGTTTCAAAACTAAACAATACACCAGCCAAATTGAACAATTGCGAAATCAGGTCGACGTAGATCTCAAGCAGGGTGCAATGTATCCTTTCAAAAAACATATGAACGTGCGATAACCGAAACGGATATAAATTCTGAATTTTCGTGAAAAAAAAATAAAAAATTCATTCATTACGTCTTTTGACGATTAAATCCGTTTGAGGATACGCAGAATTTATCGAAACACGGAATTTTTTCGCAAATTATTAGCCTTTAATTGATAATGACGATAGAACGCGAGACGAAGGAGAACGAAGGTTCCGACAAGTGGAGCGTCTGGAGAGCAATCTCGTACAGTTGAGACAACGTCAGAATGCGCAGAGTAGCTTAGGTACAAGCGCGTTTGCGGACGCCGGCACGACGAGCTGGGCGATCGAAGAGGAAGATGACGAGGATGTTGCTCCTCTCGATGTTAGGGTATCGATAACTGATTTAAAAGCTAGGAACAGAACGGCGCTGGAAGGTATATCGAAAGAATCGAGCAAAAGATAATCATGTTTTACGATCGGTCGAATAAACGAGCGATTCGTTCAAACCGACTTTTTTGACTCTGCAGATCAAGAGCAGGACTTGGACGAGTTGTGCAAAGTCATAACACGACAGAAGGAAATAGCTCAGACTATAAACTCTGAAGTTAATACTCAGAATGGTAAGATACCGGATTGTTTGATTTTTGATTAAAATTGCTCAATTTCGAGCTGCAGAGAGATACAAGTTTCCACTGGTTCTTTGGACGAACCTGCGCGATAAGATATATAAAATAAATTGACTCGAATTAACAATCGAAATCAAAAAAATTCGAAATCTTTAATCGTTTTTATTCTCCTTCAGAAATAATCGATGATCTGGCGGATCACATGGATCGAACGGATGAACGTTTGATAGATGGTACACGAAGTGTTCGTACGATAAATCGCAAAGATCGTACTTGGGGTTACTGGCTCGTTATAATATTGTTGTTCATAAGTATTATTATCGTCGTTTTGGTAAATTAACGACGGATAAAGAAAATCATTCCTTCTCGATGAGTGTTCAAAACGACAAGTTTTTGCTAGTCCAAATGACATTGAATTGGATTGCTAATTGGTATTCCCAAAATAACAAATATATCTCGGAGACAAGCATGAAAGTTTAGTATTATTAGTTGCTATTTTCTGCAAAGGGGACAAATAGAAGGGCGGTGTAATTTCTGCAATTTCAATCATTAGTTCGAAGGATACAGACGTGTTTTAACAAAAAAACAATTTTTATCAGGGAGAATAAATTTTGAAAAATCGTTGAGAAAATAATATACTCCGAAATGTGAGATCAGCCAACGCGATTGGTCCAGAAACTTTGCCAATTTCATGCTTTCGTTCGTGATGAGATCGATCATTCATCTATTATCGAACGTCAATTGTAAATACCACGGCCGGAATAACGAGAATAAACTTGAGTTTTTCAGTATGTTTCGGTCGCTGCCTCACTTTGCCTCGTCTAAGCATAACAATTTTGAGCTAGAAGGAACACGAGTTTCAAACTTTTTATGAGCGGTAAATAGATCGAATTGAAGTCAGAGTCTATCGGCTGTGCATTTTACAGTCCACTAATGAAATTACATAATAAAGAATGACACTATGTTGCTTAAACTTAATAATAAAGATACCATCAATAACCAACTGTTTTGCAAAGTACGTTGTTTTAACGAATTTTCGCCATTTTATTTTTCACACTACTGCCGTAATGAAATATTAAAAATAATACACTAATCACCAGACTCGATTTGTTTTCCTCTCAAACCAAGATTTTTTATCAGAGCCTCCAAGCTCGGATCTCTACCTCGGAACCTTCTGAATACCTCGATCGCCGGACGACTTCCACCCAACGATAGAAAAGTGTCCCTGTAGCGCGTGGCTATTTCCTTTTCGAGTTCTTTGTTATCGGGAGGAATTTCTTGAAACGCGCTGTACGCATCAGCGGCGATCATTTGCGACCACAGATCGCTGAAATGTTCAAAAGATCATAAATGAAAACATTTGTGTAACGAATATCGACAGACGAAAAATTCGATACCAACGAGAAAAATGTATTTTTACCTGTAATACGCCGCGCCCCAGCTACCGATAAATATCGACTCCCACGAGCACACGTGGTCATTTACCCTGTCCAAGGGAATAACAAAGTGCTCCTTCCACAGACGCCTCATCATCTGCAACCAAAATTCGTCTCTGCAAAAAGAAAACAGAATGCCTGTAGGATCATTCATTCTTTCGACCATGGCGATTTACCGTGAACTAGAAAAATATTAGAATAAAAATAGTAGCGTGAAAACAACGACAAAAACGTATGAGAAACATTTTTAAACTCAATGATATCCTTATTTTTCCAAAATCGCAATTATATAGTTGAATATGGCACAACTCACAATTCGTGCAATTGCATATCGAATTTCGATAAATAGAGCTGTTCGCAAAGCCTGTAACCAGTCATGTGTGATCTTATGTTCTTCAAGCTCTCGACCATTTCTTCGGGCAACGGCGCTGAAGTGTCGTAATGACTGGACACTTGTCGGATAATCGATGGTTCGTACAACCTTCGTGAAAATCATCGATGAGAATACGTCGTTTCGAAATAAACAGCAATGCGATATCGATGTTTCGAGTTTAAATCCACTCACCAGTTGGCCAAAAAGTGACCGCTTATCCCAACCGCGTCCCACTCGACGTTCGACGTTCCAGCAACCTCGGAAAGTTCGGCTTTCGTCAACAGGTGTTGCAAAGCGTGACCAACCTGTAATGTAACATTTTTTTACGGTCAGCAATAGCATATCTATATCGAATCGTACGTTTTTTTTTTGCAAATGAAAAAGAAACATAATAACGATAAGAAGAACGAAAAAACGGTTATTTTCATCTCACACGCGAATATGAAATGTCCGTAGAAGAGTCTTCTAAAAGAAAGGTGATGAGCAGATCGCGGTACCTTTTGAAAAAGAATCGCAACGTCTTTGAACGACAGAAGCGATGGTTTGTCGTTTGTCGGTCGTTGAAAATTGAATATCAAGGCTGCGAGCGGTTTCGTCGAGGTGTGAACGCTGAAATTTTTCATCGCTACCATCCAACCTGCATCTTTTTCCATTCTAAGGCCAGTATCGCGTCTCGCGTAAGGATCGAGATAAAAGCTCGCTATCGGCT